>CM064065.1:13633091-15105273 GCA_032594955.1 Panicum miliaceum
TTGAAGGAATCTAGCAAAAGGACCTGGGATTTGTCCATATGTGGTATGTCTCCCATAATATTCACCACCTCTATCTGACCGTACCACTTTAATCTTTAACTGATGCTGATTTTCTACTTCAACTTTAAAGATTTTGAACTTATTAAGTGCCTCGGATTTCTCTCTTATAGGGTAAATATATCCATAACGGGAGTAATCATCAGTGAATGTTATAAAATAACCAAAACCATCCACCGACTTAACGTTAAATGGGCCGCAGATGTCAGTGTGAATTAATTCTAATATTCTTGAACTGCGCTTAGCTCCATCCTTCTTAATTTGTTTTGTAAATTTCCCCTTAATACATTCAACGCATTGGTCTAAGTCAGAGAAGTCTAATCTTGGGAGTATCTCTTCTCTAATGAGACGCTCCAATCTCCCCTTCGAAATGTGGCCTAAACGTGAATGCTACAATTTCGATGAAGTCTCATTACTTCTCTTGCGTTTGTGACTAACTTCGCTTACATTCATCACAGAGACATTAGTATGGGATAGTAAGTAAAGATCATTGTGTAGAGGTGCTCGATAAATAATGTCACCATTCAAACTTATTACACATTTGCTGTCACCAAAAGTGCATGAATAACCATCTAAATCTAATTTAGAAACAGAAATCAAGTTTCTCTCAATGGACGGAACATAAAGGACATCAGCTAAGTGAAGAATAAAGCCGCCACTAAGTTCTAATTGGAGAGCTCCAATGGCCTCCACGTCGGCTTCAACGCCATTTGCGACTCTTGACCTTCGAGTCCCCTTTCTTATAGTCCGCACGCCAGACAATCCCTGTGAGGAATTTGTGACATGAATGGTGGCACCAGAGTCAATCCACCAAGTACTTAATGGGAAATATGCATAAAAGGACTCATCGACTATAGAAATGATGTTGTTATTACCTTTTCTCTCACACCACGCCTTAAACTTGGGGCAGTCTTTCCTCTCATGGCCCTCATTGTCGCAGTGGTAGCAGATAAGCTTCTTAGGAGCAGACGGATTATTCTGCTGAGGAGCTTCACAAGGTTTCTTACCCTTCTTAGGCTTATTGGGGCGGGATGCCCTCTTATTTCCTCCCCTTTGTCCCTCATGTCTTACGACGTTGGCAAAGTCGGGGTTCTGAGATCGCAGCCGTTCTTCCTCTTGAGCACATTTAGACACAAGCGTGGTGATGTCCCACTTCTGATCGCTTGCATTATAGTTTATCTTAAATGGCTCAAAGACTGATGGAAGTGACATCATGACATGGTGAAGCAGCGCTGCATCATTAAGGGGACAGTCGAGGTCTCGAAGCTTGTCCCTCATGTTGACCATGCCCATAATGTGCTCTCTTACACTGCCTTGCCCATTATACTTAGCCTTCACAAGCTGAGATAAGAGAGTGCTAGCATTGACCTTGTCAGACCCCTTAAAGTAGCTCTCAATCTTATCCATGAAGTCCTTAGCATTCTTAGGCTCTTTGTCAAGAGCTCCCCTGATGGAAGGGTTAATGGTCATGTTCATAAGACTTAAGGCCATTCTGTCAGAATGCTCCCAGCGCTCTTTTTCTTTCTCATAAGCAGCAGTGCGTGCAGCAAGGGTAGTATCCTCAGTCCCTTATGACACTGGTGCAACAGGAGCGGGCAGCCTCAGGGAATGATCCTTATCCATCGTCAGCAGAATGAAACCAATCTCAGTTTTCCACTTGACGAAGTTATCCCCTCCCAGCTGAGAAACACCATCGATATATGTCATGATGCTGGAGGGGTTTGCTTCTGTTCATAAAAATAAAGTTTAATTAGTAACGACAATCAAAATAATAAATGTAATCAGCGTTGGCCAGATTAAAATATTAAATAAACAATTTGCATCACCGTTGGGCAGAAACAAATAAACTTAGTATCTTATGAATTAATTTTGCATCACCGTTGGGCAGAAACAAAATAGCTTAATGACTTAGCGTAATTAACGCAACGGAAAACTTAATTTTTGCATCACCGTTGGGCAGAACCAAAATAATATTAAATTAAACTAAGCATCTTAAAAGCAAATAATTAAATCAACGTCGGTCAGAAATTAATTAAATGCTCAAAATAAACTAAGCAATTCTGAATAAAATTCACGTTGGTTTCATTTACTCAGAATAGCAACTCATAATTTTCTTGTAATTTTCAGCATAATAATCCTCAATTTAAAATTTGTTAATGCCTAATAGGGAGATATGCTGAAAAATAAACTCAGAAAAGAAATAAATTAAATAAAACTGAATTTAAAATGGACCTTAAACTTATTTGGGCCAAGAATCCGAAAACCAACGGCTGGGCCGCCATTTTGGCCCAGCCGTCCGCGCTGCTCCCCCCACCCGCGTGGGCCCTTGGCCCAACAGTGGATGGATGGGCCGCGGAGGCGGCCCAGCCGCGCGCACGGTACTCTCACCGGTCTGGCCCACGGCCCAGTAGCGGCGCCGGCCCAACCCCCTCCCCCGCGGCTCAATCTCGACCGTTCATCTCAATTGACCTAGATCCGACGGTCGGGAGTGGATATCGGAGGTATAAAAGGATAGGCCTCTCCAGAAACCCTAACCCTAACTCATTTCTCCCTTCTCTTTTCTTCCACCACCGGCGGCCGGCCCTCTGTCTCCGCGCCTGGGCCTCATGGCGCCGCGTCCACGGGCCCCCGCGCCTCATGGCGCCGCCAGCGCGAGCCCCCGCGCCTCGCGCCCCTTGGCGCCGCCGCCGCGGGCCGCCGCGCGTCGCGCCTCATGGCGCCGCCGCCACGGGCCGCCGCGCCTTGGCCCCGCCGCCGCGCCTTGGCCGTGCCGCCGGGCCATGGCCGCGCCGCCGCGCCGTTGTGCCTCGGGCCGCGCCGCCGCCGCGCCTGGGCGCTTCCTCATGGCGGCGCCGCCGCGGGCCGCCGCGCCCGCGCTGCCTCATGTGGCCGCCGTTCTTATACAGAGCGCCGTCTTGGCGGGCCGCGGCGGCGTGCCGTCTCCGGCGCCTTCACGGCGGCCATGGAGGCGGACCGCGGAACGCGCCGAATTTTTTTTTCTGTCTTATGCCGCGGGTGCTACATGCCCCGCGCAATCTTATGCGAGGATCACCATGCGTGTGCCTGAGAAGTATGTTGAAATCTAGCGGAAAATCGGGCACCGTTGTGGGGTTTCTATTCTTATTCCGTGGGTTTGGAGGGATTTTCGGGTGGGATTTCTTTCGATCTAATGCTTTCTTATACTTTCTTATTCTTTCTATTTCTCGGATCTTATTTTATTCATGCGAAAATAAACTCAGAATTAACAGATCTAAACTGAACATGAATAAAACCGAGAACTAAACGTGAAACATCCAACCAAGATCTAAAACTGAGTAGATCTATAGGTTCTTAAGGCTCACGGTTAGGTGCTTAGGCGAAAGATACCAAATGTTAGAACAAACACGTCTTAAAACTCAATCTTAACAGGATCTAACACCTAAATATGAGCACAACCTATAGAATAAACTTAATAACCAAGAAGGGTTTTAGATCTAGACCGCCAGTCATCGTAGGGGCCGCTGAGGACGACATCTCGGCGGTGGGTTTTGTTGGGGACGAAAACAGATCCGCCGTAGTCATTCCCGTAGATGTTCCCGACGTAGACGTAGTAGTCGATCTCGCCGGGTACCGTCTTCCTTCCGGCCTATACCGGCACTGTCCAGTGTTGGACGACAAGCGGAGGCGGTGGCCTTCAGGTGGCTCCAGCGCCGCCGTGGATCGGGACGACTGTAGTGGGCGGCTAGGGTTTTGCGTCTGATTAGGTTAATCATAAAAACGCCGGATCCCACTATTTATTATGGCGCTGAGCGACCTGGGGCCACAACCACGAGTTGGGCTTGGGCCTCCGATCAAGGCGCGTAACGGGTTTATTTCTTTTGGGTCTTTCTGACCACCCAAAAGTTCCAACACTTTTGTCTCGTTAATTTATCAATCGAAATGCTGAAGTGCTAATTACCACCTACATGAAGCTCTTTTGTTTCCTGAATTTTTCTATAGTTTGCAACAATCTGTCGAGCAATCAAACATTTCATGGACTTGCTTGTCTCGTGTTATCTGATCAGCCTATTTCCTTAAACTATGCATGGCATTTACACCATTTTTTTTATTGGATCATTGACACCATTTTTAATCTTTTATTTCTATCCAGGGGTCCGGATCGATATCCTGACGAATTGCCTCGAACCGATGGGGTGCTGTGGCAGTGTAAATTATTTCCTCCTACTCCATTACAGTTTTTGTTTGCTGGCGCGTCATGCATTGCCGTTCCGCCCCGTTTGATATGCTTTGCAAATACGTACATGACAGTACATGGTTTTGCTAAAAAAAATATATATACTCACTCCGCTCCAAACTATAGGTCGTTAGGTCGTTAAACTGTGTATCTAGATTTGCCAAAATAACCTATAATTTGGAATGGAGGGAGTACAATCATATGAAAGACTAACCATTTGCATCTTTTTAGTAGGTTTCTGATTCAGGAAATTTGTATCATGGTTCTGTTTGCAGAGTGCTGTAGATGCTGAGGAACATCTGGACTACAGCGCCGGGAAAGTGACTATCATACCAGATCTGAAGTGTTGGGAACGGAAACTGGACGAAGCGAATGAACTTGGGCAAACGGTAAGTACCCAAGATGAGTAGCAAAACACAACGCTGTGAATTATTAGATACTCCTTCCTTGTGACACTGGGCACAGTGAGTATGCCCTGATAGCAAAATACGAGGTGTTTGCTGTGCATTTGGCTGTCCATTGCACGAGTCCTTCAGGTTTTCACCAGGTTAACCATGTATGCTTTGACATGTCCACGTGTGCACAGGTTGTGGTAAAATTCAGCGCGACTTGGTGCGGACCGTGCAGGAATGCTGCTCCATTATTCGCCGAGCTCTCTTTGAAGCATTCTGATCTTGTTTTCGTGTCCATCGATGTAGACGAACTGCCGGTACATCACTATTCGGAATTTCGCCCATTGATTTCTTTCTTCATTTTTTTTTACTTTGGACATAGAGCAAAATTTCAGTGCTGCCTTAAATTGGTTCTCCAGGAACTGGTCACGCAATTCGACGTACGCGCAACTCCAACGTTCATCTTCATGAGAGACAAGAAGGAGATCGACAAACTGGTCGGGGGCAACCAGGAAGATCTCCAGAGGAAGTTCGATCCATACTGCCAGGAGAAATGACCTTTGACCATTACGTCTGTCAGCATAGCATCAGAACGAGCATGGCCAAACACCTGATCGGCTGAAACGGGAACAGCTCAGAAATTTGGCAACCAGTCGATGGGCTCTCTGGGATCTTCATAGTTTCGAGGAACTGACCAGCGGAAGTAGGATTTCTGTCTAGTATAATGTAAAGTTAGCTAGTGTCTGAAACTCTGCACCACATTGTTCAAGCAATCTCATACAGAACAAAAAATTGTAACACCAGCTACGACCAGCAGATGCCTTCCTCTTGATCCCTCTCATGAGTGGTCATACAGCAAAAAAAAATGCCAATGCCATTGCCAAGGACTCAACAATGCGCAGCGTACAGCGATGAACCGATCCGAGGATTATTCCAATTACCCAATCTGTATAGAGCGAGCCTGTACGTTCCCAGCCATGAGCCATGGATGGGTGCTATTTGCTGAGCGAGAGCTTGGACAACACGGCCGCGGCCTGATCTCCACCCAGGAGAAAATATGGGTGCCTCAGCGCCGCGGCGGCGGAGAGCCTGCCCCCGCCGTTGGCGCCCCGCTGCGAGATGAGCTTGGTGGCGAGGTCCCAGCCTCGCCCGGAGTCCAGGTCCAGGATCTGCAGGTCGGGCCTCCGGCGCGTGCTCTGCCGCCACTTGTTGAGGTCGTAGCCTGCGGACCTGAGCTCGCTGTTGAAGTTCTTGAGCCCCGACTGCGTCCGCAGCGTCGGTATGGCCATCTGCATCAGCACTATCCCCGCCGAATACATGTCGAACAGGTCCGGGTTGTTCAGCTGCGAGAGGAGCGGACGGAGTCTATCAATGTCCGATCTGATCAGAGCGGTAACGAAAGCGCGAGGGGAGAACGGCGATCCACCCACCTGCCAGAGGATCGGGGAGAGGATGGCGGCGATGGGCTCCGGCGGGGGCTCGGGCGTCTCCTCGGGGAGGACGTAGAGCTCGGGCGGGCAGTAGTCCGGGTCGAGCAGGGTGCGGTCGGGGACGTAGTTCTTGCCGATGCGGAGGTCGGTGGCGGCGCCGAAGTCGATGAGCTTCACCTGCCCGCGCCGGGTGACGACGAGGTTGGAGGGCTTGATGTCGCGGTGCACGATGCCCGTACCGTGGATGCGCTTCAGCGACGTGACCAGCTGCCGCATCACCTGCTTCACCACCAGCGCGTCGCGCTCCAGCGTGCCCAGCCCACGCAGCGCGCGCCCGAACATGAGCTGCTCCAGGTTGGACGGGAACCCCCGGTCGTTCAGGTAGTTCGCCAACGTCCGGTCCCCCTGCAAGTAATTTATGAATAAAGTATTATTGAATCCTGAATGGAAATGGCCTATTAGCTCAGTTGGTTAGAGCGTCGTGCTAATAACGCGAAGGTCGCAGGTTCGAGACCTGCATGGGCCAATGATTTTTCTTTTTGCGTTTTGTTATTTTCGATTTCAAATTCTTTTACGATCGGAAGTTCTGAACTCGCAACAGGAAAATCTGAGAACTTTGAGAGAGAGAGAAAACAATGGAGTTAATAGCAACGCCAATGGCCCAAATGCGCACCTCGAACTTCCAGACGAGCCACTTGCCGCCCTTGACGAACTCCGACTTGGTCTTGTCGGCGACGAAGCTCCCGAGGAAGTCGGCGCACGTCTCCGGCGCCGCCCTGGCCACGCGGTAGTTGAACCACTCCTCGTAGTCGCCGCACTCCTTGGCCCCCACCGTGCCCACCTTGATCTGAACACGATCAGCCACGCATCAGCTGATCAGCGTCGCCATTTCACTCGGCATCACAGCAATCTCGCAGCCGTGTTTGTCGCCGCGCTGCTTGGCTTACCTTCTTGAGGATGACCTTCTCCTTGTACCTGTCGTCGTTCTGGAGGCTCGTCCTGGCCCTGCCCGACCGCTCCTCCACGACGGCGCCGTTCTTCGGCACCACGGCGCCGAAGAACACCACCCCGAACGAGCCCTCCCCGATGCGCTCGCCGACCACGAAGTCGCTCATCTTGAGGCTCCGCCGGCCCAGCGCGCTGTCCAGCGCCAGCTGCAGCGGCGCCAGCACGTAGGCGTCCACGGCGCCGCTCAGCACCCCCGGCCGCGCCGTCAGGTACAGCCACGTCACGCCCAGGAACCCCAACAGCGCCCACCGCTGCGCGTCCGACAGCCCCGCCGTGAGCGCGTCCAGGCGGGACAGCGCGCCGCCCGCCGCGCGCACCGCCGGGTTGGATGCATCCAGGTGCAGCACGCTCAGGAGCCCGTCCGGGATGGCGCCCGCGCCCGCGTCGCTGCTGGCCGCCGCGGCGGACGCGTCCACGCCCAGGAGCTCGTTCGCCGCGCCGGCGGCGGCATTGGTCGTGTCTCCGATGGTCGGGCCGGCGGAGGGGTCCAGTGGCAGCGCGGTCACGAGGTCGTCCGGCGTGGCGCCTGCGCCGGCGTCGCTGGCCACCGCGTCGGACGGGCCCACCTGCAGCGAGCTCTTGATCTCGTCCAGAAAGGACGCCCAGCCATCGTCCGCGCCGTCGCTGGTCGCGCCGCACCTAAAGATCAGCCTCTGGGCGTGTGGCTTGGCGCCGAACGGGTGCAGGAGGGTGGGGTACTTCTTGGCGAGGGTGGCCGGGGGCAGGAGGGAGACGGCCATGGCGAGGAGGGGGCTCTCATCCCATGGGGTGTCGAAGGCAGCCGAGGACGCGGGAGACAGACAGGGGAGCGGCGTGTGGAGTAGGGAGCAGAGGCTGCGAGGTGTGCTACGTGGCAGGCAGCGGCTTGTAACGTTTGTTATCCGGATGGGAGGAGATGGGCCGGCGAAAATAAAGATGGGTAACGCAGAGAACATAATGGGCCCTAGACTGAAGGATATTGGGCCTGAATGCATGTTGACCGTTCGTTCCATCCTCTCTCCTCCGAGAAGACGGAACAAGCCAAGGAAAATAAAAGGAGGACCTCCTCTCTCCTCCGATCGGTGCCACCCCTGCCGCTTCTGCTTCGATCTCAATTCTCACTCCAGGGGCCCAGGCTGCGGCGACGCGAAGTGAGCTGGTCACCGACGGGCGGCCGAGCGCCGAGGTTTACATATCCTCATCCGATTACCTCCCGCCGTTATCCAACAGTATGGTTTCTCGTCCCGCAGCACAGACGCCAGCCGCCTGTTCGACGGAATGCCTCCGGCGAGAAGAGGGAAAAGGGGCAAGAAAGCGCCGATGGAGAGCGCAGGAAGCAGCATAGAAGCCTTGCCGGACGGCGTCCTCCAGCACATCCTCGGTTTCCTGCCGGCGTGGGACGCCGTGCGGACGTGCGTGCTCGCCCGGCGCTGGCGCGACCTCTGGATGTTCGCGACAGGCCTGCGCATCATCGGTAACGACGACGACAATCTAGAGGGGCTCCGGGAGTCTGTGGACCATCTTCTTCTCACCCGCGGAATCGCGCCTCTAGAAACATGTGAGCTCAGGTTCGACGGTATCGCCGATGAATTCTCTGATGGCGACGTTATCCGTGTGAACCTCTGGTTCCGACATGCTATTCGCTGCCAGGTTCGGGTGCTCCGGTTGCTTTTGACACAGCAAAGCCAACACTTTGATCTACATGGCCTGCATCTTGTCTCCCGACACTTAATGGAGCTAGAGCTTGTTGGTGTTCAGGTGAAGGAAAGTTTCCTTAACTTATCAGGCTGTCCAGCACTGGAACAGCTAGCGGCTGACGACTGTGACTTGTCTCTTGTCAAGAGGATCATATCTAAGTCTCTGAAACGCCTGAGCATCACCGCTTGTGTATTCAGTGAAAGCTTTCGCACTCATATTCACACCTCCTCTCTGGTTTCGCTGCTGTTAGATGACAATTGGTATAACACTCCGGTGCTTGAGAGCATGCCATCATTAGTGGATGCTTCTATCAGAGTCGTTGACAAGAGTGTGGACAGCTGTGAGGATTGTGACTCAGGGGATTGTAACAGCTGCAATGGCATCATACATGATAATAGCAACTGCATTCTTCTGGAAGGTTTATCAAAAGCCAAGAACTTGGCATTGATAGCTGAATCCAAAACGGTATTGGATAGTTTTGCCTTCAGCTTGTTCATAAGTCATAGTTATCCCATCATTAGTAAATGCACATAGACAGGTTTTCTTATGCTTCAGTACCGTTTGGAGTTCTTAAATTAAACATTTGCGTCCTCATTAATAATTTCCAGATGATTTGCACTGATAATTAGTTGTTGCTTGCATTTAATTCAGTTTATTTTCAAAATGGATCTGAAAATGGTGTCCTACCTTTAGCAAAATGAAGACATTGTTACTCAGAGATTATTGGTGTGTGGCTCTTGATTTGGACGCAATAACATTCATTCTCAAGAACTCACCACTTCTAGAGAAGCTTACTCTTGAACTTTGTTCGAAGGGGTGTGTGTGTGTGTGTGTGTGTGTGTGTGTATTATGGATGGAAAATTGTTGCTTTGTTAAATTTATTATACATCATTGATTGATCCTTGTGAACTGATTGTTTACTACAGGGATCTGATCATAAAATGGAAATGAAAGGAAACTACATTCCAGTACAGGAAACAACTGCGATATCTGAACACCTTAAGATAATAGTGGTGAAATGTGACGTGGTTGATGAGAAAGTTTACAAAGTTTTGAAGCTCCTGTCTACATTCAACATTCGTAAGCTAACTACAAACAATATCAAGTTTTTCAACATCTCTAAAGTTTTCCTCCACGTTCATAAGCATCTCAGGACAAGTTTAAGGATCGCTGATGTATTTTCCTCTTGAATTAAATTGCATGAAAAGTATGATTGGATGTTGACTTGTTTTGAATATTCTACTTGTCTATTTGTTCTAAGAGGTAGCACAAATGATTCAATAGACTAGTTACGAACATTAGTTCACTTGCTGATTAGTTCTGTACAGCAGCACATATTCTGTATTTAGCAATGGTACAGTATGGTTACATATTGTTGTGCTCTTGCCTCACCTTGTCTTTTGAAGGCTTTAGTGTACATGTCCAATTACCTGCTCTTATTGGCTGAATTACATATCGGCCAGTTCTTGTTCATATAAGTTAATTGCATGCGTTTGAATTGCCAGTGAAGCAATGCTTCTCTACATACATTGTTCACTATCAGGAAAATGCCTCTCTCAAGTAGTGAATCCATGAATGCCACTCTATCTCTATGATATATGGGCCCTGATACATGAGTGTCACCTCTTGGATTGCCGACCTTTATGTGTGTCATTCGATTATGCATTTAGTCACTCCCTTCAGTTATACATTTAGTTATTTGAAGTATAAACATTAGCATGGTATCTTTACAAACCTTTAGTACCAATCATAATTTATTTTCATTTTGTATTATGACTTTTTTGTTACCTATTGTACTAGAAACATGTACTCTGACAAGCTAAATAGTTTTGACTTCCACTGTCAAGATAATTAACACTTTTTTTTAAAAAAAATGCTCTCAACTTATTGCCCCTTTCCAATTTGCGCAGGTTTCAGTTTCGAGTAGGGCAGGAAAGCAAGGGGTGCCGCTGGATCGACTATCTCTCGATTGCTCGGAAAACGTATGGCTCGAAGTATGGTCTGGCCAAGTATGGGTACCTTTTATTGAGTTCCAGCCAAAGGTACTGTGTAGAATTGGCAGTACCACCTTTTTAGAACTTGAGATCGTCTCTAGTCGGACATAGAGCTTCAGATCACACCGTCGGACCCGGTTTATCATGCCGCGAGATTTCTGTTGCTATTTTGGTTCCTGCTGATCTACTACTCAGCAGTCTGGACTGACTAAAACGTGCTCTCTAGTGGAGTGCGCTTCCCATCAGCGGAGAGCTGCTAATGTGTCTGGGTCTGCTGTAATGAGAACTCTCATGCACTGGCTACTAGTAAGCTCGAATACTGGACTGACTGCTTGATGGCCTCCTGATCGTGATGGGCGGATGGAGTGGAACGAGATCCCGATCGAGTACGCTAGGACAGACGTAGCTAGCGTTGCGTGTACCGCGAGATCAAGCACCCAGCCACTCCAGGCAATGCTATTGCTGGTAAAGGCCTAAAGGGCTAGCCAGGTTTGTACCCGTACTACACGTCGTCTGAACCCACCCCTGCTGCGCTTCGAGCACCGGTGCTCGACGGGATCCCGTGCTAGAGAACGCCATGTTGGTAACGGAAAGCGGTATGCCCGGGGTGCGTCGTGCGTCGAGGAGCAGAGCTGCAGAGGCGGAGCGCGGAATCAGGAGGGCGCTGCTACTCTGCTCCGCACCGTCACTTCCGTGAACCCGCCCGCGCCAAAGTAGAAGGCGTGAGCACGGTCGCCATCCCAGTTGCCCGAACAGGCAAGGGCCCGCGCTGGCGCGCCGTGCCTTCGCCAGACCCGTTCCGAGCTCCCATCGGCCATCATTCGCGCGTAGCGTAGGGCGTAGGGCCTCGCCGCGGCCGCGTCTTGCACCTTTAGCTAGCCTAGCTAGCTAGCCCGGACCGGTCGTCTCGTTGGTTCAGCTGGTGTTCCCCCTCGTCGGAAACCCCACGAAGCCACCGTCACTCACAGTCACAGGCCGGCCGGCGGCCAAGCATCCACTCACCTCTCCCTCGCCTCGCGTCCCAGCCATGGCGCTCCATACGGCGACGGCGCCGCTGGCGGTCGTCCTGCTGCTCCTCGCCGCGGCGGGCGGCTCCGGGGCCGGGGGGCTCGGGCGGCCACGCCGGCTGGTCCTCCGGCACGGTGATTGGCTGCGCCGCACCGGCCCCGGGGGCGGCCAACAAAGCCGAGGCGGCCGAGTCCTTCCGCGCCAGCCTCGCCCCGCTCCTCGCCGCGCTCCCGTCCGCCGCCGCGGCGACGGGGTTCGCCTCGCTGCCGCCCGCCTCCGCGGGGACCGGCGCGCGCGCGCTCGGCCTCTGCTTCGGGCCCGCCGCGCCGGCCGAGTCCGGCTGCGGGGAGTGCCTCCGGGCCGCCGTCGCGGCGGCGGCCGAGGCCTGTGACGACGACGTCCGCAGCGCCGGCGCCTGGCGCCCCGGCTGCGCCGTGGAGTACGCCGAAGAACGCGCCTCCTTGGCCGACGAGGACGGCGGCGACTCCCGGCCGCGGTTCGGCGCCGGCGACGCGCGCTCGTACCCCGACAGCTTGGAGCAGAGGCTCGCCGACCTGGCCAAGGCCTTGGCCCAGCCCAAGCGGCGACCCCTGAGTGAGTGATCTCGACGTGCCGGCCTCTTCCTCCGCAAAGATGGGAACAACAAGAACAACGAGAAATTGGCCATACGTAGCTCAGTCTCTTGCGCATTTCTTAGCGAATTTCTGCTAGCACCATTGTCTTTTTTTTTTAATGGAGCTAGCACCATTGTCTATTGCGCTGGAATGTCACAAAAGGTCTGGCATTTGCACTCGAATGCAGAGCTTCAGTCGATTTGTGCGCCCCCTTTTCTGTCGTTAAACCCCAAGGGAACGCACCAGTGCCTGCTAAGCTTGATTCCTTGTTAACAGCTTCGACTCGAATGCCCGCAGGGAAGAGCACTATCCGTCCTGCTCTACGTCCTGGCAGCCATCGGAACAGTGGCCGTCGTGTTCCTCCTGTGCGCGTTCTTGGCAGGCCGTTATCTCGCGGAGAGCCTTTTGCAGAACGTGGAGGCAGCAGGTACTCTCTCTCACTCTCTCGCTAATGGTCTTGATTTGAACGATTACGCAGCACGCACTGATCTTACTACCAGTCTGCCCTTTCGCACACTAGTCACTGGTCGATCGAGTTTGGTTTAACTCTGGGCTTGTGGATTGCCAACGCAGGTCTGCCACACGGGAACGCCTCCGCCGGAGCTGAGCAGGGCGAAGGGATCGCCGTCTACATCGCCGCGACCAATGGCCCGGCGCCCGTCTGGTCGATGGCGATGCAGCTCCGCTTACACTAGCCAAGCAAGCCTGCAGCGCGAGACATTATTGCCAGGGGATGGAAGCCGGCGGCTGCGTCGTCGCCGGCTCTGATCCTGCTGGGCGCCGTGCTATGATCTCCCGAGTCCCGAGCACTACTGCACTAGTAGTACTACTGGCAGATCCTCTGGTCATGTTCGATGAACAGCCTAATTAGTTCCGTGCCCTAGTTAATTCTTGCTCAAGCTGCTGAGGCTGCTAGATGCTCGTGGATTAACTTGACACGGTTAGTCGTTGATACTTGGTAGCCATTCGCATTCCCACTGCGGCTAGTTATGTTTCTTTGTGGTAGTACCTGTGGTATGTTTTTTATGTTTCTTTGTGGTAGTACCTGTGGTATGTTTTTCCCATCGATGAAGGTAGTATAAATATTTGAACTAAAAAAAGATTGGAGGTATACCAATTTGCATCCCTAAAAAATTTGATGCACAAACCACTCTCTTAAAGTCAATACACAAACCAACTCTTTTCTAAAAAAGTCCATTTTACTCCCTTCATCAATTTATTTTATCCGCTTAACCCTCTGAACAAACTTTATGCTCAATTTACTTCCCCAAACTATTTCAATTGATCCAATGTACCCTCTACTGAGATTTCTCCTTTTTATCTTTCTCCGCGTACAAGTGGGATTTGAACTTCAAAATCTGCATCGTGACTTATAATTTGATGCCCTATGCTAGAAAAATACTTTATAAATTTTTGACGATTACTATCTCTATGATCAATTTCGTACTAAATCTTCCTAAACTATGAAAATAACTATGATAAATTTTTAATTTATTTTTTTAACATAAGGCATCATGTTCTCCATCCACTCATAAAATTTGAACTTAAAACTCAATTTATACTTGAAGAAATAGAAAAAGAAAATATTAATAGAGGTAGATTGGACCAATTGAAATTGTTTGGGGAGTGAATTGAGCTAAATTTTATTTAGAGGATTAAACGGACAAAGTAGATTAGCAAGGAGATTAAAAGGCCATACATTAGGTGCGAGCGCGATATAGGCCCAACTCCTAGCGGCTGCCATGGCCCATGATGCGCCATGACAGCCGCTGGAAGTCGGTAGAAAAAGAAAAATTTTGACAAATTTCTTTTATGGGCCATGGCAGCCGCTGGGAGTCGCTCGCTGGGAGTTGGGCCTATATCGCGCTCGCACCCGGGATGGGCTAAATTTAGCAATCAGCCTGAATGGCCCAACGCAATATCTTGGGCTTTTTTTATAAAAAGGACCAAAACGAAGAAGAAAATCTTGATTCTTTAATGCGTGATGTACTGATGTGTCCACGTTTACCAGTCAAAATACCCGCACCTAATGTATGGCCTTTTTCGCGCTACGAGCTTGATTGGGTGGACGCCAATTTTCACCAATCAAAATCATGGTAAGTCAAAATATTGGCTTACTAAAATCAGGGCTTGCCAAAGTATTGGCAAAAAATTTACGTATTCATTTAGTTTAGTGCCAAAACATAGCAACCAATATCTTTCTCTTTCGTAAAAGTTCTTGCCAATATTTTAGTTACAAGGGCCAACTTTTAGATATAAATCAATTGGTAGCCAAATTTTATTGGCATGCCCTGATTTTGGCTTGGTGAAAATCGGCATCCAACCAGACTCTATGTTTATTCTTATATCATGAATTCATGATTCATGAACTCCCTTTCTTATGTATAATCCCTTCCTACTTTTGTGGATATTTTATTTTTATGACCTATGTTTTTTCATACCTACTCCATCCGTTCTAAATTATTAGTTGTTTTGGCTCTTCTAGATTCATATTTTTTCTATCTATCTCTATATATATTATATCTAGGTGCATAACAAAGTCTATGAAGAGAACTAATAATTTGGGTTAATTTGGATAGGAGGGAGTAGGCACCTAGCTATCACGTCACTTTGCTCTAGTAACTTTTGTGTAAAATTTCTGCAATTTTCTCTTCACAAATTCTAATTTGTGACCAATCCAGATATCTGAAAGAAGATATCTCTCGTTTCTTTTCTTGCGTGGTCAAACTATACATATACTTCGTTTTTTTTTAAAAAAAACATCAAGTTGTGCTCCATTTCCAACTTCCTAATGATGGCCTCTTCTTCTCACGCCCCCGTACTAGAATATTTCGTGATTTCGTCCGGATTGCTGTGTCTTTGCTGGCTCAAAAACGTGGCGACTGCTTCTCCTCGTTCCTCCTACAAGATCTTCCTTTGCCTTAAAGGTTCAGAAACTTTCTCATAGCAAAGCAACTTCTTTCTCTAGGCAATTCGTATCCTTGTTGCCAAGTTGACAGTTAGGTGAAAAATTTGGAGGTCTCTTGAAGGTTCTGTCAGCCAGGTGCGTCGTTCATTCTTCTTGTCGTCTGATTTGTGCGTTGGCCTTTTTTTCTTGTCATCAAGGATACGAATTTCGGTCATGCCACTCCTGCAGTCTTGTTGTACCCAGAATCATGGCGCATGTAATAATTTTGATCGATCGAGTGGTAGTTGTGGTGAATGCCTAAGAACTCTGATGAACCACCCTGCATTCTGAAAGCATCTGATGTCTGAACTCTGAAGCCAAGGACATGCAACCTCTGCCCCTGAGCCTTCCTCAATTCCTCGACCAAACTCTGTGCCTTTCGTAGGCAAACCAGCCAACCAGGACGATCATGGAGTCGGGTGAGATCAGAAAGCGGTTCGGCCGGTGCCCTTACTGCCGCGCCATGGTCTACCAGGACCCCGAGGCGGTCATCTACTACTGCAGCAAATGCCGCACTCCCATCAGAGGTGCTGCTGCTTTTAACCTCAAATCCCAGCGCAGAACGACATGAGGTTTTGCTCTGCTCATGCGCCTGATGCGTGCGTTTCTTTTCTTTTCTGCACGGCAGGCAAGAACCCGGTGCCGACGAAAGAAACCGGCGACGCGCTCAGCAGGCTGGAGATCCTCTCGGCGGACACCGCGTCGGTGTTCTCCGACGAGCTCGACGCTTGCCGGACTCAGGCTTCGGTTCTCGACGTCCACGGCGACCGGTCTCCGTTGTTCAGCAGCTCCACGTCTTGTTCCGGCTTAACCGCGAACAGCCGCGACGGTGCCCGCGTTTACTCGAACGGGCAAGACGAGCGCCGGCCGCTGTCTCGGCGGACGAGGCGCGCGGCGTGCTCTGACTCGTTCGTTCTCCGTTACGGCGTGTTCATGTCAACGCATTCGGAGACGGAGGAGGGGTTCTCCTCTCCAAGAAACGCGTGCGGACGGCGATCTTTCGTGGGCTTACAGGAGCTCGAGGCTTCTATGAGTTCTATCAACTGGTCCAGACAGGTGCCGTCGTCCCGTGTCGGGCCGTCGCCGCTGACGGACCCGGCGTTCCAAAGGGACCTGCTCAGCACGCTTGACAGCCTCCGCGGCCTGATCGCCGCCATCGAGCCGGCGTCGATCGGCGCGAGAGCTGCGGCGGCGCGCCGCGGCGCCCGCTTCTTCCGCCGGCTGGAGTCCCATCTCGCGCGGGCGCTGCCTGGCCAGGAGCACGCCCCGCGCCGGAACGCGGGCGGCAGCACTGGCTCGTCGCGGTCGTCTTCGGCATCGTCCACCGGCGCGCGCAGCGGACGGCGGAAGCAGCACCACTGCCGCCCGGTCATGGGCGGCGCGCCGTTCCTGGTCTGCGGCAGCTGCTCCGAGCTGCTGCAGGTGTCGGCGACGACGCTGGTGTCACGGAGAAAGGTCGCCAGGCTGCGGTGCGGCGGCTGCGAGGAGGTGCTCGAGCTGGCGGCGTCCGGGGGCGTTGCTGGGCCGGCACCGCGCCAGACGACTCCGACGTCGTCCGCGCTGCCGGAGTCCGACGACCCAGGCAGTTGGAACAGTAGCGTGCGCGGTGGTGGTGCGCAGCCGCTGCCGCTGCACCGCGCGTTGGGGTACAGTTCACCGAGCCCGCTTCTGCAGAGCCGGCGCTACTGACCGATGTGCACGGTTCTTCTCTTTCCCAACGTTGTTGGCTGGACTGAAAAATTTGTTCACAAGCCAAACTGGACGTTCTGTTGTTCTCCTAAAAAAAAACTCCCACATTTTTGCGTTCTTCATCGGAGATTTTAGGACCTTGATGATGAACTCAGTTTACTGGATTTTTCTGAGTGGCACTGCACTTCTGTGTGGTGGTTTGAGACCACGGTTTTAATTCCCGAACGAGAGAGTATCCTATACTATCTAGCATATCTGTAGTAGAAGCCCAATGGACTAATATTTGGGCCTTCCATAGAACGTTGGGCCCAGTCCATCTTGTACTTTCCAGCGTGGCCCAGGCACTATGACTAAATTTGCCCTAGCTAGCCCAGCTCTATATAAGGACCGATGTGCTCGTCTCCACCAATCTCGGCACCAGCATCTCTCCACCCCGCGCCGCCAGCCGCTCGCAGGGAGGGCGAGGAGCGATGCAGCCGAGCACTTGATCCCCTCCTAGCTTCCTCGTCTAACGTCTTCTTCGCCGCATCGCTATCCTTACTGGTTCCGCTGTTCTTGATTCGTGATCCGGCTGTCCGCTGCTCTCTCAAATCGCCGCACTCTGCCTGCCTCTTCAAGCTTTTTTTCTTGTTTCTATATTCTTTTTTTTTTTGCGAATTTGGTTACGGATTTGGAAAGCCAGGTGTGCCGTGTGATACTTGACTGACGTTGTGATCACACGGCGCGACACCGCTGCTCTTTTGCTCTTTCCTATAACGAAGAAAGCGCAGGATTTAATGCTGGCTGGCCGATGCTAATGGCCCTCCAGTTTGGCTTTTCTGTGACATTCTTTCTTGTTTCAAAACAAGTTTTAGTTTTCGAACGAGTTTTGAAGAAATCTTCAGCCCCCAATCTCTCGACGAAAGCCAGCACTGTGCCAATCTACGAACTGCTCAATTCACACGAACTAAATATTAGTAAAGAATTCGCTTTATTGCCAAAGTCCGGCCTGAACTTGCAAATCTTGCCACCGGGGCAGCTGCCGATTTGACGCTCGAACCGGCTATTCAGACTGCATGGACAAGCCTTGATAGATGAGGCCCATGTAGACACATGCCGCTGGGTTTTCGCCTTAGTATGTGTGAAGCATTGCCACAGACAAGTACTTTGGGCTTTTACTTGCTTAACGCGAATTTATGGCGGGTCACTTGAATTATGGGATTATGGGCCTAGCAAAACTGGCCCAGGTCCACTTTGCAAATCTTCACTGGCAGAACTTATTGGGCAAGGTGCTGACGCTAACTATGCTTACGCAAGGCTCTGATGTCTCGGCTACATGGCCAGCCGGTTGACTTTTTCCTTTTTTAGTATAGCGTGTTAAAATAGACCTTTTGTTTGTTTCAAAAGAGATATTTTTAGCATTCAGATGCAGCCCTGATTTTACCTGACAAAGCTTGATGATGTGGCCATACCATCGTTCTTGGTCAGTTAACTGACAAATGCAAGTTCAAACTCAGATAGTGGCAAAACGAGTGCACTAAGTTATGGTTTTCAGAAATACAAAATAAACTACATTTTTTTTGTCAGATACCATACTAGAGTTTGAAATATATCCTTGTATGTGTAGTCATCATCTATTGAGTTCTTTTGTTGTGTAGGAATGTTAGTACTTGAATTAGTTTTGGATGTTTGCTCTTTGCACTACTAAAATGATCTTTCGTCCTCATTTGTTCCGGTCAGTTTTGGGTCTGGACTAATGAAGGTTTTAGTACCGGGTCCAACGGCTAGGGGGCGGCGGGGAGCACCAACCGGGACTAAAAGGGTTCTTGATGGGTTAGTTTAAAAGTAAGTTATCCCATTCAAAGTTACATGTGTTGTGTAGATGAGGTTGTAAAGAAGCCTTGTGTGAGTAAGGGGTCTCAGGTTCGAGTCCTAAAGCATGTAGTAAATTTTTTATCTTTTCACGGATCTTTAGTTCCGGGTGTGGGAACCAGGACTAACAATCCGGATCTTTAATCCTGGATTCGTAGTCTCGGTTCCATAACCGGAATTAAATCGTAGTCTCGGTTCCATAACCGGAATTAAAGAGGGTTAGGAACCGGGACTACTAGGGGATTATGTACCAGTGTTGTGAAGGAATTTGTGCGTTTAGTCTTTGATGGCATTTGAGTTAATTTGCTATGTATGCATGAGATTCCTTTATTAATTTGCGAACAAGCCCGCTGCCATAAGAAAAAAAGATAACCATAAATTGAAATACTATTACCTATCTATATATATAAACACTACAAAAACATGATTTCATTCATGTGCAGTGCATATGTGGCTCTACAACTAGGGCGTCGTGCATGTCATTCCGATTGTGTGGGGGCGGATTGGGTGGAGACGCCAAGACAGATAAGATGAAAGTGCTCTGATCGAACACTAGAGAAGTAAATTAATATACGAGTCCATGGTTCACAAGTGAAATGAATTCGTCAGACCATCTGTAAGTACCCTACTCCGTTTGCATCATGTTCCGTTTACTGCACCACTAAGCGTTGTAAACACTGTCGATGAATAAAAATCTAGTACAGGTAACAGATCAAAACATAAATAGATTTAAAATAATTCAATCAAACAGTAATAAAGATGATATTTTTAATTTCCCTATCGGTATCCACCGATAAAACTGAAAGGTCAGAAATATCGGTGGATATTGGCCATAAAACCCTACTACTAAGTTAAGTAGTAGGTTGATCCACAAACTTTTTCCTTGTTCCATGTCTCGGCGCTCCAGTTCCAGATCCGATCCGGCGACTTGTAACTAGGGTAGGGTGCACATGCCATGAACTCTTCATTCTCTGAAGTCATACTTCATATTTTTAAGGTAAAGGAAAACAAGCTCGCGTCACATGTTAAATTCAACGGATTGGCTAGAGAAACCGATAGAGATGCCTTCAAATAATAATGGTAGGGGCTAACGCAGCTGACATATTATAGCTTTCCCTTCTCCAGTTCTCACGCAGCTGGTCAGTTGACATCGATCAGCTGACCAAATGCATGTGCACACACCAGCCAGGGTTCACACCTGCAACTGCAAGCTGGACTGCACGTATAGTATTCCAACTCCACGCAGGGCTGAATTCCCAAGTCTGCACTCAGAAGGGGAAGATGCTCACTTTTAGGTCTTTGGATCAGGATTTGAGTCACCATCAGCTACCCGATAGGATCATAGGAGGTTATCTAATTCTAACCCCATTTCTCTGGGTCAGCAGGCCCCCCTTCTGTTTGGTCCATGAGGGGAAAGCTGACCCACTAGCAAGTGGCAATTTTGTGGGGGGTCAGTCTGACCCACGCTCTCTGTTAACTAAAACAACGCGGGCTTTCTTCAGAACCACAACACGCGGCACATGAACACCAGCGAATACGACGCCTGCGTGCATGCTTAATTTGTCGTCTACCCTGCCCGATTCCACCACGACGCTGCTTCCCCCTTCGTGTAAACACCTACCAGATTAATCAGTCAGTCAGTGATCACAGGGTGGCAGGCTCAGTTCTTCGTAGCTCTATAAATGGGGTGGCTCATTCCCCCAGAGCTCCACGCCCCGAAATCGGCACAAGACAAAAAGAAGAAAGAGAGATCGGTCAGATCAGATCAGATCAGAGCAAGGGAGAAGGATGGCAGCAATGGCGGCGCCCGCTACTGCGGCATCTGAGCTCGTCGCCAAGGGGAGGAAATCGGCTGCCTTTCTGCGGTCCTTGCTCGGCCAGCAGCCGGCGGTCGGCGCAGGCGCAGCACCCCACGGCCTTCAGGATCTGGCCGAGCAGATCCTCCGCTGCTGCGAACGAGCTCTCGCGGCGCTGCGCGCTGCCACGGAGGACGCTGCGGCTGCCAGCAGCGCCAGGAAGCGCCGCAAGCCGGAGCAGGGCGCGGTTCCTACCCCGGCGACTAGTTCCAATTCCAAGAGGATGAGGTAGCCAATACTAGTTCAGTTCAGCTCATGAGTGATTGATGCATCTTCTTCAGGTCTAGTGTTCTAGAACGTTAACATACTGATGATGATCTCCAGGCTGAGCGGTGGCGAGAGGGCAACACGAGCTGAGAAGAGGCGGACAATGGAGGACGGCTTCGTCTGGAGGAAGTACGGGCAAAAGGACATCCACGGCAGCAAGCACCCGAGGTGGAGACCTCTTCTGATTACAAGATTATCTGAACTCCTCATCAAATTAAACCCCTCTGACTGGCAATCATGCACGCAAGAGATCAACCACTGATCTTCGTCTTCCATCTGCTCGTTCGCATGTGCAGGCTCTACTTCCGCTGCACCTACAAGGACGACCACGGCTGCATGGCCAGGCGGCAGGTGCAGCGGTCGGAGGCGGACCCCTCCGTCTACCTCATAAACTACTTTGGCGAGCACACCTGCTGCCGCGGCGACGACGTCGCGGAGTCGCCGGCGCCGTTCGTCATCAACTTCGGCGCGAGCACCAGGGACGGACAACAACTTATACGCGGTTCGCCCTGGTCATCGTCCTGTGACGACGGCGGCGGCCTGGTGGTCAGCGAGACATCAGATTTGTGCCACTCGCCGGAGGAGAAAGAGCTGCGAGCGGGCATGGGCGACGCGGCTGAATTAATAAGCGAGCAGTCAACGCCGCCGCCGGTGCCGGAGCTGACGAGTATGAGCTCGCCGGAGTGGCATCCTTTGGACGGTTACTTGGTCTGCGACGACATCGGCCTCGGCGAGAGCTTGTTTGACGACATTGGCGAATTCGCCCCTCTCGATTACGTTGGATTGTTTCAATAGGAGTGGTGTCAGAGATCGGTAGAGGTCTAGCTTAATTTGATGTGTGCAGTCTGAGCTACTAGCAGTATATGTACCGGAGGAGAAAGTGCACGCATAAGTTTCTTTGAGATCCCTTAGCTAGGTTCGTTCGAGTGGCCCATGATGTACTTTTGTAGCCAAGTACTCACACAGCCCTGAATTCAACTTTTGTAGCCACTCGAACTGCCATGTTAACTTTTGTAAAAAAAGGTCGCGTGCCTACAATAACAAGCTCCTTGTAAAAAAAGATAATAGACTGTCATGTTAACTTGTCATGAGGTAGCGTGAAGCCACTTGCTCGATGGCAGCCGAGTAAGAGCATATCTCCAACGTATTATTCATCTCTCATATCTTATATATTTTCTCTTTCCATTATCGATAATATTTTTTGTGTTACTATAGCAAATTACTCAATAGATAGGGTAGAAGGAGGAATCCTCTAAATTTGACTAAGAGGGAGGTGTATTTTGGTAATTATAAAAATATTTTGATATTAAAGATAGAATTGGTAATCCGCTGGAGCACCTCCAATTATAAAAAAACTTTTTATGTAATCTGAGATGTGAATCTGATCAGTGCTTGAGAACAAACTTCTGAACTCTAAATTCGGTGGTTGCGTAAATCTCGTTCCCGGCTTGCTTAATACTCCTAAGAGCAAACTCCATTTGTTTTGCAGCCCTGGGCGGCGTGAAACCATGCATTCATGTGACGTCATGGGCCCAACTCATCGGCAGATTAATAAGGATATCGCCAACAACTTGGCCGGCCATCATCACCGTACCGTAGTACCTGATCAGAACGTCGACCGCCTGAACTAGAATACTGCTCCACAGCATCAAAAGACTGTCAATTTGTGCTCAAAAGCACATACATGCATATATATAAATCTCTCACACGACGGCTGCTGGGCTTTACGAGAGGAGGAAAATGGAGCGGACGCCATGCTGCTGACGAGACCACGGTGACGCAAGGGTTTATTAGCTGTACCCCCGATGCCATCACCAGCTCTGCGGCCATCTGAATTTTTTTAAGGGGAAAAAAAATTCTGCCGCGATGCCCGCGTTCTTCGTGGATAAACAAGTCACTAGATTAATACGATAACTAGCAAGGTGCCAATAGCGTGGGTACCTAGTTTTTCCTTTAAACACATGGATTTTTTTACTTTAAAAATATTAATGCAAATAGTTTTGTTTAGTTGTATCTTTGTAATTGTTTTGTCTTTGTCCTAATGGTCTAGATACGGGTGCAATCTTTATTTTTTTATTATATTTTGTGATGTATTTTTGGATGATAATTTAGGAGAAAAATAAATGCTTTATATAGAAACACAGCTTTTGGGTATTTAATGAGAGTAACTAAATGTTTATATACTTATTTTGATATGAATATTATTTCTTTTAAAAAAATACTTGCGATTTTTGGAGTGTTCTAGTTACCATGCATGATAAATAAATTATCCCTAGACTTGTAGAAAAAAATTTGAGTAAGTGGTTCAATATATATACCACCGGAAGTATAATATCCTTTATTTTTATTATCCTCCAATCACCTATTGATATAACCCCGTTATACATGTGCTCTATTGTCTTAGCTATAGATATCTCCATTATGCTCCTAAGAATTTTTACCCGCTATACCACGGTAATCGAAGATGCATCGTTAGTAGTGCGCATCATTACCTTTCCTTGAACACTACGCGTGGCTTGCTATTGATCTTGCGTGAACTATTTTAAGGTAACAAATAGTTATACACCTTAACATACCAATCGTTAGACTGCACAGGTTTTTCCTTTTTTGGTGCACCAGCAAGATGATGTGACCAAATTAGACTCCTTTGTCATGATGCTTGATAGATTCATCACATGGTTAAAAAAATGCTATAGATGGACTGTCAGATTTTTTGGTTAATGTGGGAACATGGAAATCCAGGTTGAGCAAGACACATATTGATTAACTACTAATTTTATTAATTTTAATACTAGATTTAACTATTTATTAACTATATTTTATATAAGATATTTGTGAAGTTGTAGTCCCTTTTTCTAACTCAAATTTAGTTTTTTATTATTTGTATTTGACCTATATTATTTATTTAGTTTTTCCTTCCTAATTTTCTTCTTAATCACTATACAAGTCAACTATTATTTTTTTACATTTTAATTCTTGCATTTGTCTTTTTATTAGTCATATTCAATTTGGTCAACCGTTAATTTTCTTATATTTTTAATTTTGATTTTAGCTATTTTGCTAATAGTAACTCTTTTTGTCAAATGATAATGCTAATTTTTAGAATCCTAAATTTAGCTATTTACTAATTGTATTCGACATGGACTCTTTCGTTAAGTCCTAATTTTTTATTTTCTAATTCCGAATTTAGCTATTTACTAATCGTACTTGGGATGGACTCTTTAATCATATCCTATTTTTTCTTAATTTTTTAAATCCAAAATTAGCTATTTCTTAGTCTTATTTGATATGGATTCTTGAGGTCAATGAATTAAAGAAATAGACTAAAGATGTGTCAGGCGGAGAGAGATGATGGTTCATTAAATAATCTATTATGCTTCATAGCTGGTTTGACTGACACATATATTTACCCTTGAGATGCCGGTGGAAGACCTTAGCATGCACGATTGATTGATTCACCGCTTGATCCGCTTCTTTATTTGATTTTTATAGTTTGTTTTCTTTGCTTAGTTGCTACCTCTGGTACATTCGTCCTTTGCATCCATGATATTCCATTCCATATTCTGATTGTTCATCGAGCTGCTTGATTTGTTTTGTTGTATTGCGCACACCTTAATTCTATGTGTCTAATTTATCACTAAATTATCACATACCCCATCTCATCAAGTTTATTAGCCCTTAGCTGTTATAGCAAAATATATTATCGTTTTCCCTCTTTTCTAAGCTAATTGTTAATCGGTAGATTTGTATTTGTTTAAGTGATGTGAGATCATGCATATTCCAAGCATTCCGAGGTGACTCATTACAGAAGAACGTCGGCCCAAAAAATCGCAAAAGAAGAGCTTGCTTTCTTAACATGTAGGTGAACCACCGATTTTGTCGCAAATCTGTTTCTCGTAATCCGAGTGATGGGTGTAGTGAAATGCCCTGCTATAGTTTTCGAAACATGGAACAACGGTTTTTCTAAAAAAAATTGAATATATATATATATTTATTAGTCGTATTCGATATGGATTAGTCATATTCCATATGAATTTCTTGGATTAATCTAGACCGTTAGATCTTCATAAAATCTAACGGTGTAAATTCTTATTTTTCTTAGATTAACATGAGAATTTCTACACCCTCTCGGCGGAAGTGGTGGCTTCTTTTAACAATCTCTTCATAATATAATAGATAGTTTAGTTGTTCTCAATTATAAAAAGTTGGAGCGATTACTATATATATATATATATTCCACTGTCCCAATCCAATGCAATTGTTTTTTCTTTCCCTATATATGGCTTCATGTACAAAAATAATCAAAATGTCGTATTGTTGTTGGTCTCATTGTTTCTTGCGTATTTCCACTATGCATTATCGTAAAAACACACAAGATTAATTGCCCTTTACAAGTTTGGATGGAACCTTTGTGTTGGCTGAGTTGTTCATTCTTTGCTTGATCCACCGTTTCGTTTCCATCCCCTTTGTTTATATAATGCCTTCATGCATGCAAGTAGGAGCTCTATTTCTACTAAAGATTCAACGCTCAAGTCATAGAACTAGATCTCCTAATAACACCCCTCTTGTGCATCCTAGTCAAAGTAGTATTCGAGTTATATATACTGTATAACAGAACAATCCGTAGATAAATCTTATGTATTTACTTAAATTTTAGAAAATTAGCTAATGACTGGTTTTTTGAACGAGAGATTGTGATGATGAGGCCACGGATGATGGATGTGAGTGTGATCATAAGTTATCTCCAGCTATCAGTGATGACAGCCTGGAAATTGTTGTCGAATAAGAAAAAGAGCTGTAGTTTTCGGTGACGGGTCATGAGGTATCAGGCATATATGTATAAGGCTTTGCTTGCTAATAATTCGTGGCACTAAGTCATTTTTTTTACCACTAATCTATCTTAGAAATCTTAGGATTGCATTCTTTGTGAGATAGAGTGTGTACATACTACTACTACATAAATCCTTATCCATGATTGCTCCTAACTCTCATCCTTGCCGATTATCCAATAGGCAGTACACAAATGACATGAAAACTCGCGACTTCGCGAGTATCTGTCTCGGCTCCTTCACGGGATCATTGAATCCAACATATACTTTTTGCTAATGCAATAGAGAGTTTTATTCCTTTTGCCATCATTGTCTAAAACTTTGATAAACTTTTTGGACATTTAATAAACAACCTCAAATAGAATAATTTCAACAAGTTGAAGGTCTCGTTAAGATCCACAGTTTTCATACAAAGTTTGTGACATGGATTAGCTAAGGAAAATGATTAAGACGCCTTCGTATTATGATAGTGACTAACGCTTCTTTCATCAGTGCTACCACGACTAAGCTGCAGTCTTACGTCTAGAAAGACGACATACAGAAAGATTCCTTTTCTCAGTTCCCACGCAGCTAGCAGGCCAGTTGACTTGGTATCAAAACGCAAGTGCACACCTTAGCTGCAAGCTTGAGTGTGTCCAAACTCCACGCGGGATCAAATTGTTAAGTCAGTACATATCTATAGGTTACGTTTGGGTCATGATCAGCAGGGCCTCTGTTTTGTTTCTTTTCGTCAGGCCCTCAGGGGACACAAGTAGTTGACCCTGCAATTCGCAACTGGCAAGTGGCACCC
Organism: Panicum miliaceum; assembly: GCA_032594955.1. Classification (NCBI taxonomy): domain Eukaryota; kingdom Viridiplantae; phylum Streptophyta; class Magnoliopsida; order Poales; family Poaceae; genus Panicum; species Panicum miliaceum. The sequence continues at coordinate 13,659,714 of CM064065.1, forward strand.
CCTTGGTCGTGCCAAGCCAATCCTACAGGTTAATCTAGGGCCAAAAAACTTTTGGCCAAGATAGTGACCTCAGATGTCCCAAATGATGCACCTTTCAATGAAGGGCAAGATATATTGTGCTTGTTGAGGTCATTGACAACAGTTCAATTTGATTGTTGGACTTTTATACCCATCGCTGATCTGACGAAAGATCTTGTACATTGACTTAAATTTTAGAAAATTTGCTAATCTACTAATAATATAAGTTATCAGCAGATGACGACTTGGAAAATCATTTGTTTCATGGGAAAACGACTACTCTTTTCTTATTCATGTGAAAAGGACCAAAAGGTTGGTGAATGTGGCTGAGGTACGTGTTTCCGGTCTGTCTTATCAGTGGCCTGAAAAAAAAGCTTACTGCTGGTAGATCACATGACTACGTAAGCAGGCACGTGATTAGTGACGGTGTTCCAAAACATATCTATTATATTTCCACCAGAAATTTTGGTTCGGTCCAACATGTATCACCGATGGGTGAACCCGAAGCGTATATAACGAGAATCGAACAACTATACTATATTGTAATCTAAATGGACTCGGATACAATGAGAACATGAAAACACAATAAAAATCGTGCCGAAGAAAAGAACCATCACCAAAAAGAATAACCATCGACCGTGGCAACACACGGATATATTGGCTAGAAAAAATAATTAGCGCACGTTTTTTCTATTTTTCTTTGACGTATACAGGCAGCGCACGATTTTCTCGGCCGATCCAATGAATGGACCTTGGCTTGGATGAAGTTGATTCACACAGACATAACTTGCAGCTCACGGGGCAGGCAGATTAGTCGTGAATGTGATGGACTCGTAGTGGCAGCAGGCAGCAGCTAGCAGACGTATCGACGAGAGATTATTCAATTTGCCGAACGGATCGAAGCTTCTGACCACGGGAGAATGGATGACGGAAGAGGCAAAGAGTTTGCGCCGCAACGGTGCCGGGCCTCCATGTTCGCTCAAACGTTTGACCGTTTGGACGCGACGAGCCTCGCATCCGATCCAGTGATTCAGCCATGATCTGGCATAGATGGCCCAGCTATTGCCCCAGCTAGGCCTAGGAGTATTCTGATAGAGTATGCACATACAGACAAGTATACATGCATAAATCCAGATTCCGTGTGATGCGATATATATGGTACGACCGAGCAGGTGATTCAACCAAGACTAGGCAAGCAATGAACCGCCATACAGATCAAAGCAATTGCAGTTCTTCTATTGGTATCTTCCAGCAGCATGTATTGATAGCATAGTAAGAGCCTGTTTGGAAGAGCTTCAGCCGGCTCCAGCTCCTCCTAACAAACACTGTTCACTGGAGTTGGTTTTTATCTCTCCTACCGCTTTTCTCTCTTCTCTCCCCTTCCAGGAGGAACCGGTGGAGCGCTTTTCTCTCTCCTTTCTCCTCACTCTCACAGAGCCGGGGAGAGAAGAGAGAAAAACGGCTCCAATGAACATTGTTTTGTTAGGAGGAGCCGAAGCCGGCTGGAGCTCTCGCAAACACGTCTTCGGTACGTACGCACGCACATATTTCCTAAACGTGGTAGGATATCCAATCGCACAGCTCGCTTCACCAATAAACTGGCATGAGCACTGGAATCGTAAAGTTTTTGTTTCCAGGGAGTGAAACAGAGCGAGAGTAAATAACAGACCAAAACAGCCCGGATCACCAGCTAATTAAGGCCCTAAATGACCGCTCAGTGATAAAGGAGGTAGTCTTGGCAGCATCCTTATGGACGCGTACACACTGACCTCACTCGAATCACAATAAATCACGGCGTCAGAGCTTGGAAGCGAAGTGCTTCCTCTTCACCTCGTCACTCTCCTCGACGATTCCAACTGTCCCGCAGGCCTCAGGTTACATGGACATCCTTACGGACGCGTACACGCCGCTGTCCCACTTCCTCGCCGCGAGCTGCTCGGCAAGCTTGAAGGCCTCGGCCGCCGTCTCGGCCGCGGAGGGGTAGACCTCGTCGACGACGCCCATCTCCTTGCCCTCCGCGGCCCTGACCTTCGTGCCCCGCAGCACGACGTCGCGGAGCGCGTATGCGGCGGTGACCTTGGCGTGGAGCACGGCCGCGACGTAGGGCGGGAGGGGCAGGCCGATGTCGACTTCGCTCATGTAGAGCACGCCGCGGTCCTCGCGCATGAGGCGGTAGTCGTGGCAGAGCGCGAGGAGGAGCCCGGCGGCGGAGGCGTGCCCCGTGACGGCGGCGACGGTGGGCATGCGGAGCGCGAGGAGGTCGGCGGCGAGCGGGCGGAGCGCGTCGACGAGCTCCCCGAGGCGCGCGCGCCGATGTCAAGCCCGTTGGAGAAGAAGCGGCCCTCGCCGACGGTGACGAGCGCGGTCCCCGGCCCCGCCCGGGCCGCGGCCTCCGCGGCGGAGGCGAGGGCGGAGCGGAGGGAGGAGATGAGGGCGTGGCCCAGGCGGTGCTCGCCGTCGCCAGTGAGGGTGAGGACGAAGACGCGGCCGCGCTGCTCCAGGGTGCACATGGTGCCGGCAGATTGGGGGGTGGCGGGGGTTGGTGTGGAGCACCAGTGGCGTCTGATTTTAAGCAGCAGGCGGGAAGGCTGAAGCCCTCGAGCTAGCTCGGCTCGATAGGTTTTAACTAGCCGAGCAGCTGGTTTTCCTGGTTTCGTTAATGAGCTGGCTCGAACCAACTCTTGAACTGCTCACGAGTCAATCGAGCTAGAAAGCACGTTAGAAAGAAACTAACTTTTCATTTTATCTTCACTTGGTGCACAACTCAAATAGGGTCAGATTAATACAGTTCTTTACAAAATTAATTCGATATTTCCATGTGCCTACATTTTTTTTAGACGAGACATGGTCAGATGGACTTGAAGTTTATTATGCAAGTTGCAATGGAACTAAGGTAAAAGGGACAAGATTGCAGCTTTAGTTGTTTTTTTTTAAGATATGCATGCTGCCACTACAATACTTATGGTCAAGCTAAAATTTTAAAATTTTAGTCTCTGCCGCGGCCTCCTAAATTTACTAAGGTGATAATCCTAAATTTACAGATAGCTCGTGAGCCTAATGAGCTAGCTCAAGCTATTAACAAGTCAAGCTGAGTCAACAATTTTGCTTGTTTTGTTAATGAGTAGAGCCGAGCTAGCTGGTTAAGCTAACAAGCCACACCGAGTCCAACTAAGATGAGTCGAGCCGGCTCGGGTCCAACCCTAGTGGCAAGGCACGGACTATCGGCTAGTAATAATAAGAGATACATAAGTCGTCTGCATGACCAAGAACAGCTAGCCTATCTTAACTTTAGGGAGCATCTATAAATGGAACCGTGTATGTTTTAAGCTCACATGTTGAGATACAACCGCATAAGCTAACGTCACATGTTAAATTAAGGCAAAATAGATATTTTGGTCCATCAATTTTACGAGGGTTAAGTTCGTTTCTCAACTTTTAAATTGGTCAATACAGTACCTTAATTTTTGTTTGCTGATATTATACTCCATAATAATATAAGATAAATGTAAAAGGTCCTTTTACCCTTGCTCTTTCTCCCCCTTCTCAATTTCCATTCTTTGTGTCATTGTTCGCTCAACTTTTCACAATATTTTATATAATGGTATGTAGTTATGCAACAAGTAGCTTTAATTTTTACTCTTCATGCGTCACGATACAATGCGATGCACAGGTAAAAATTCTATGTTGCAAATTAAACACTTGTGATGTTCCATAAAATTCTATGGGTAATAAACTGTTGCAAAAATTAGAAGAGGAAGGTGCCAAGGGTAAAGAGAACTTTTTTTTGCATAAATCTCATATTATTATGGAGTATAATATTAGTATAAGAACGAGTTTGATCAAAAAATAAAAGTTGAGGAATTATATTGGCCAATCTAAAAGTTGAGTGATGAATTTGACCCTCACGTCAAAGTTGAGGGATCAAAACGACTATTTTGCCTTAAATTAACGTGAGTTATTAGCTATAGTTTTCTTTTAAAAAAAGAGATCAACTAAGAAAAATGATCGAGGTCCGATCCCTTCATATTGTGATTGCGATTAATGCTTCTATTATCAATATAGTACCATTTTTTAAAATATTGTATAGCAAACACTCACATATATGTATGTACACTTATCTGTATAAATACACACATCTACTCCTATGATATCCTCAAAACATCGAGTATATTTTGAGATTGAGAAATCATTATAGGCGTCTCATTATCGAATTTATCGCCTATCACAGAGAAAAGGTCATTATATTCTTTGAACAAACCAAAGAAAATACGAGCATTGTGAGTCTCGAGACTTGAATCTGGGTGGTAGTATGGTAGATTCCATGTAGGTGCAGTGTAAGTGAAAGATATCTAGGTCCCTTAGTGGGTTTTGGTTTTAGATAACAAAATACATGTATGTTTAATCGCGTTTATCTAGCATGTGTGCAGGTGCTGAAGTTGAGAAAGCAAAACATATGGTGAAGCACGACATCTCAAAAAGGAAATGAAAAGTGGTAGTTGAAATTTACTCGAAGAATATACTTTTGTTTTATTTTTTGAGTATAGGAACCCCGTACTATCAAGAGAGACTTTGATCTGCAGGTTTTGACTTAGAACTAGTGCTCAACAGAACCCACACAAAAACCACTTAAAAATGATATTTTTGAGAGTGTCCCTGGTGAGTCCGGAGACTCCAGGTCCGGAATGTCCGGACAGAAATGTGACACCCTGGGTGTCTAAAAGACTAAACAAAGATCTTTAACATGAAATCAGGCACAAAAGAGCAAGAAAAATATAAAACAACCAATCAAAATCTACCTTCCAAGCAAATGAATATGTATATGCATGTACATATGAACCATGGCAAATAAACCCTTGTAACTTTTAAATTTGATCACAAATGACTCTAAAATTTTAATGGCACTTCTTTCATATCAAGAGCAACAAAAGTCTAGTTGAACTCAAGGGCTAAAATAGCAAAAATTCACATGAAATGACGTGTCATTTAAATATTTATTTTCAAAAATTTAAAATAACTTTTTATACATTGCTCAAATGAATATAGTCATAAAAGAGAAAATGTATATCTTGAAAAGTTGAACAAAATTGGTATTCAAATATTTTTGATTTGACCCTAGGAAGAATGAGTTTTAGCTCCTTTTTCATCCAGGTCTCTGCTATTTTTGCTTCCTGCACGTAAGTCTCATCATCTTCTCCCTCCAATCTCCTCCCACCGCCCTGTCCCATCGCCGGCAGGCCAGCTGGCCGGCGTACCCCGGCGCAGCTAAGGCCGCCCGGCCAAGTGGACCTGCTAGCACCCTTGAAATCTTCCACGGGCCCACAAAATCTCGTCCTCCCCCTCTGGAAGTTTCCACACGACGGTTTTCCTCTGCCGCGGGCGCTGCTGGCGCCACGACGAGCCCCCGCCGGCGCCAGCGAGGCAACCGCGCCCCCGGTTTTGCCCCCTGGTCGGGCCTTCCCCAGCGGCTTGTGCCAGGCTGCCATCCTGCCCTCGCGTCTATAAAAGCCCCACCCGAGGCCTCTGAGCTCGTCGCCCCCAACCCATCTCCGGCGAGTCACCACCCATGCGCGGACGCACCACTCCGCCCCCACATTGCCCAAACCAATCTTCCCACCACCTTCTCCGCCTCACACCGAAGCTGCACAGTTGTTCCCCACGCCCTCTTCCTCACCAGAGCACCACCACCACCACCCGCACCCGCCGCCGGCTCTGTGCCACCGTCGGCAAGCCGCCTCGGTCCACCCCTTCCCCACCCAAGGCCTCAAACAGGTGCGGGTTGTTCCCCTCTTGCCTCTCCCACCGTCAACCCTCACCACCGGTGACCCTAGTCGCCGGAATTTGACCGGCAGTCGCCGTTCCCCTACACAAAGGACCCTTTTACTTCGATTTCAATCTTTCCAAGAAGATTTCTGTAAAATCTCAGGGACTCATTTGTAAACCAGAAACTAGAACTTTCAAAACCAATCTATTAACTTTGAATATGGAAAACAATTCACAGAAAAATTCTAAGAACACAAATTAAGATGTTCTGTACCCTTCAAGTTAAGATCTACAACTTTATAAAAGGATCTTGAACTATTTCCACATAGTTTTAGCTGTAGATTTAAATCAAATTAAAATATATTTTAATTATTCCAAGAGTTTCAGGAAAGAACTGCTCATGAGTTTCGAATGGTAGCTTCTGTGCTAAGAGTATAGTCTTTCATAAAAATTTCGTACTCGAAATCCAATCACAACTAGATGTTTGGAGTACTTTTTGTTATATGCTAGATCCAGTTAAACTAGAATGTTAGCCTCTGGTTTTTGCATAGGGAAAATCTGCAAAATTTACAGTAGACTACTCATACGAGTAAGTTTATTTAGTAAAATGTTGAACACCAGTTCTTGCCTGGTTTGTTCTGTGCAAATAGATCTTAATCCTAACAGTAGCTGTTTAATGAATTTTTCAAGTTTAACCTGCTGAATGAAAATGGCTAAAAATTTTACAGTGACTTTGCACTTAAGTAACGTGCTCTGCATAAAAATCTCAACCCTAGAAACTGCCTCTACAAGTAGTTTTGGTTAACCCATGCTTACTGTTGAGAATGACCCTACGACTAGATAAAACCACTCATTCACTTAATGAAGTTAGTTAATCCAGAAAAATACTCGATAAATGACTGTCCGATGATAGAAAATGAAGTACTCGATTACTTAACTTGATTTTTGTTGAATGACTACTTTACACTGAAATAGTTGTTTATCTTGTACCATTAAAACCACTCATACATTTGCATTCATATAGAATCGACTACTCCCGTCGACAGAACCTATGATCTAGTGCCCGAGTTCGAGAGTGAGCAGCGTGAAGCTCAAGTTAATTTAACAGAAGTCGCTGAAGACCCGAACCAAAGTTCGGAAGAACCCCCGACTAGTTTTGCTCAAGAAGGCAAGTCTCGGTGAATGATCCCAGTGTTTCAATTTATGCAACTACTGTTCCTTTTTACCTGTGCATTTAAGTTCATAGAAGTTGATTGGAACCCTAGCTGCATGATCCTAGGCACCTATGTATTGAATACTAGAACTGGAAGTTCGAGTAGATGCTCTGCTAATAGGTTTGGTAAAAGTCAAGTGGTTTCCTGCCACTCGCGAGAATTATAGGAGTTGAATATTTACCACATAGTGCAACTATAAGGTCGATGGGTGGGGCTGTGGTACGATACTCATGGTTGAGGCCCCGTCTGAGTAGAGAAAAATGCTAAGGCCGCAGTGTGTGGTAGTGGTGGTTAAGCGTTTGAACGTACTAACCACGTGCCAAAAATATGGTACTCGATAAGCTTAAGTACCTGATTGGCCCGACAAGTGGAGTTTACTTCCACCCTACTTGAACGAAGTTCAGATGGGTATACACATGCGAGTGCAGAGCGTGGCTCTGTACTCGGGGAGGGTGACCCTGTTCCACAACTTGGAAAGAAAGGGGAAAAGTTGCTTAGGGCGACCCTTCGGTGCTCCAGGCGTGTTTGTTAGGTTTGCCTTGCAAGGTTAAGAAATTCGATTCGAATCGTCCGTTTCCCACGGTAATTGAGACTGCTTAATACTTCTGCCACATAGAGTAACAAGAGGAACTATGTCTATGATGAAACTTGTTGGATGATTAATTGTTTGTTTCACCATGATTGGTTAGAGATAGATGCTCACTTAGACTGGTTAAATGAACTAGAATATTGAAAGCTAAAATATGAAATTAAGGACTTACTCTTTGTTGCTTTTCAGCAAAAAGAAAATCTAGAGCCTTAGAGCCATGCATGCTTAGGAGTCGGTATTTACATACCACTAGTCGGGTAAGCCTTGTTGAGTATTAGTATACTCAGCCTTGCTTGTGGCAATATTTTTAGGTGTGTCTTTTGAAGAAATGATGGCTGGTTTGACATGGCGGTGTACTTTGCCGCCTGGTTGGTCCGTGGAGTGCCCCGACCAACAATGACTCTGCCGAGTGATGCCACGTATGGGCTTCATCGTGGTATCCGAATCGACGATAGATGAACGTGTTTTCTTTCCGCTGCTGTAAACTCTGAATAAAGTTTTTATGTTTGAACTTTGAAGTACTCCTTTTATGAACTCGGCTTGTAATAAATAATGGTCATGCTTGTGAGGTAAAAGATGTGGAATGTTGTAATCTCTGGACTTGCCTTCGTGCGAGTTAAGTGTACACTTTGTTTCGATCGAAATATTAAGTGGTCGCATCGGGATTTACCCGACAGACTATCGGATTACTCCGTTTGAAGTGCATGGTAGCCGGTTCGTCTTTATGGATGATGGTTAGTGCACTTGAGCCAGATTAATTCGAGCGGTTCTGCCACAACAAAGCCCGGAGTATCCGGACATATACACGGAGTCTCCGGGTATCTGTTTCCCGTCATTAGATTCCTCTGAGTCCGGAGTGTCCGGACCCCAGTGTCCGGAGTATCCGGACATATGCCCGGAGTTTCCGGGCACCTCTTGCTCCAACAGCTAGTTTTTGGAGTGGGGAGTATAAATACCCCCCGTACCCTCAACAGAACAGACTCTTGCCCATTTTCGTGCTGCACAGTTTGAAACACCTTGAAAGAGCCATCTCACTCCCCTCCTTCCATCTTTGAGTGATTTCCATTAGGGATTCAAGCGAGAGTGTTGCAAGAGGAGAGATTTGTGCTTAGTGAGCTGCCATTCAAATCCCTTGAGCACTAGGTCCTTGTCAAGCCGGTGATTGATGTTTGTTACTCTTGAAACTAAGTGCTCCTAGACGACTAGGCGTGCTTGTGAGTGCTCAGCCGTATTGTGAGCTCCACAAGAAGTTTGTACTCGCCATCCTCTCGGAGGATTTCATAGTAAGTAACCTTGGGCTTGAGCGTCGATCTCGCCCTTGGGGAGGAGCATAAGGGTTCTTGAGCACCGTCTCTTGAACTCTTCCTCAACGGAGATGTAGCTCGTTTGGGAGTGAACTTCGGGAAACAAATACTTGCCTCTCTGTGTCACCTTACTTTGAACTATTGGGTATTTGCTTGTGAGACTAACATTTTAGGGTTTGTGATCGATCTACTATTATACAAGTCTCTAGGGTAAGACAACTGGTGAGAAACACTCGAAAGGTACCACTAGCTCTTCTAAATTTACTGGATCTAAATTACAGCATCAATATCTTTGTTTTTGTGTAGATCGTTTCATACCCGGACTCTTTGGACAACATACCCGGAAACTCCGGACACAAAGTCCGGAGTATCCGGACATATATCCGGAGTATGAGGACATCTTACAGTTTTCAAAGTGTTTTAAGTTTCAGATTAGCCTATTCACCTCCCCCCCCCCCCCCCCCCCCCGCTCTAGGCATTGCTTGTGATTTTGGTGATTGAATAACAACATAACCATTAGGACTAATGATTTATCAAGATATACCTTTGAAGGTGTTTGTTAGGTTCTAAGGATGTAATGGAAGCCATTCAAATAATCAAGTATGAAAGATTCGCAAAGAAACGAAGTAACTGACCGACGCAATTGACCAATTCATTCTGTCATCACAAAGGAAAAGACCGATTTAATCTGTCAGGAAACTCAGGGCAGCTTATTTCAACTGACCGACTAATACTGTCAGGATGTAGAGAGACCACTGAATTAGTCTATGACACTTGGAAGCTGAGGATCGTCTCTGGAATGACCGATTCATTCGGTCAATGCCATGAAGATCACGACCGTATCAATCCGTGGTCCTCGAAGGAAGAGAACGCCTATGGAATTAACGATTAATTCGGTCATGTCCATAGGAGCATCACCGAATCAGTCGGTGAGGCTCGTGGGGTTTGGGAGTCAGTCGGCTACCTTGCACAGCTTGACCGAATAATTCGGTCAGTGCATTGTGAGGTGACCGGTTAAATATGTCAATTGACCGATTTAGTCTGTCAAGGCAGATTTTCTGCCCGTTGGAGCAACGGCTAGTATCTTTGGTTAGGGCTATAAATACCCCTCCACCCGGCCATTTCAAGTGTATTAGAGCTTGGGAAAGTTGTAGACTTGTGTTCCACACATATTCAAGTGCTCTATTCACCAAAGTATTCAAGAGAAGATTAAGGCAATTAGCAAAAGTCTTTGGACTTGTTTAGTGCTAGTTTAGGCCTCTTAGCGCATTGCTTTGGGTGTTAGACTAGAGTTAGGCGAGATTTGCATACCTCTTTGCTATCGGTGCTTGCGTGCACCAAGAGTTGTAATTTCGGGGTGTGTAGACTTGCGAGAATGTCCAACCGCGTTTGTAGAGTGGCCGATGGTGCTTGTGAGAGGGAGGAGAGGCCCTCGGTGATTTGACAAAGCTCTACCTAGTGAAGACGGCGGGGAGCATCCGGGAGAGGCAAAGCGGAGACCCACTTGCGTGTGGGGAAGGCCCGTCGGCTATCCACGGAGTTACTCGCCCGGGAGCTTGGACCTTGCGCGAGCATTCCCTTGTGAGGGGCTCCAACGAGGATTAGTGGAAAGTGAGAGCTTTCCGATACCGCGGTAAAAAGTCATCGTGCCGGGAATTTGCATTCTCTACCCTATTTACATTCCACATTACTTCTTGCACTTACATTCCACGTTTACCTTTCCTAGAATTGCCTCATGTAGTTTATAGGATTGGAACCTAGGGTGCAAAATTTTTGTGTAGTAGAGATAGCAACATATAGTAAAACCTAGTGCACATCTAGATAGATTTTGGAATAGATTTTTATATGTGACTGGAGGCTTAATTTTTAGAACACCTAATTCACCCCTTCTTAGAATGTCACGGTCCTTTCAAGGAACCTAACAAACTTTGTAGTGCTAGCTATCATGACTAAGCAGCATTGTTACGCATTGGCGTATTCAGGAGGCCGGTGTCCCGGTGATCCACGGCCCACCTTAAGATTTTGTGCCTCAAGGCACTTGTACAAATGTTGTTCATTTAAGAATAGACAATGCAAATTTTAGACTTGTTAAATTTTAACATGTTTGTAATTGTAAGACACCTTATTAACCTATTCTCGTGTGCTTTTAATGATTCTACCTATACTTTTACTGCATCCTGTATTAATTTGTCGGATTGAAAATTTCATATCAATTTGCCATGAAAAAAAAATTAAATCAAGCTGGAATACAGACATAACCCAAAATCTGCGATACGTCACTGTTCTTACGTCTGCAGAGGTGACATTCCGTTTCTAAAGTTCCCACGCAGCGGGCCAGTTGACTTGGGATCAAAACGCATGTGCACCTAGCTTGCTGCAATCTGGAGTGTATCCAAACTCCACGCGGGATCGAATTTTTAAGTCACCACGAACCTATAGATCACGCGTTCGGGTCACGCTCGATCATCAAATCTGACCCTATTTCGCCAGGTCAGGAGCAGGGCCTCTTCTGTTTCTTTTCGTTCGTCAGGCCGGGGACACAAGTAGTTGACCCTACAATTGGCAACTGGCAAGTGGCATCGTCCCCTTGGTCGTGCCGATCCCAATCTCACCACCAACCACGCTGTCAATTAATTACTACAAGCATTGTCGCCCGCGTGATCCCCTAGATTAATCACTCCAGCCAACCCACTCTTAGACTACTGAAACATGGACAGAGAATACGACACATACAGGGTCAGCAGAGGACGGACAGGTTACAGTAACATACTACATGCGTGCTTAAATCCCTAATCTACTAGTAATCTGTCGCCTCCACCGTGCAATTCCACGCTGCTTCCCCTTCGTTTACCCTAATAGCTCTGAGACAAGCTAAACAGTGAACACTAGCCGGCGAGCTCATCGCATCGCAGCGGCTCTATAAATAGTCAGTCGTCCGGCTCCTTTTCCCAGGACTCCACGCCTGAATCCGGCTCGAGACAGAAAAAAGAGATCGCTGACTGGGATCAGAAGCATCAGATCACTGTCAGAGAGTCAGGGGGGCGAAGGATGGCGATGGCCAGCAGCGCTCCAGCTTGCGCGGCGTCGGAGCTTGTCGCCAAGGGCAGGGAATCGGCTGCTGTTCTGCAGGCCCTGCTCGTCGGCCAGCACCCGGCGGCTGGCGCAGTCGCAACGCCCCGCGGCCTCCGGGAACTCACCGAACAGATCCTCCGCTGCCTTGACCGCGCGCTCGCCGCGCTGCGCAGTGGCACGGAGGAGGACGCCGCTGCCGCCGCCGGCGGTACCAGGAAGCGCAAGCCGGAGGGCGGTTACGGCCCGGCTGCTGCTCCTGCGACGAGCTCCAAAAGGATGAGGTGAGCAATAATTCAGCTCATGATTGATGACTTTGTCTTCAGGCTCAATGTTAGCTAGAATACTGACATACCACACTGCAGGGGAGAGAGGGGAACAAGGGTTGAGAAGAGACGGACAATGGAGGACGGCTTCATCTGGAGGAAGTACGGCCAGAAGGAAATCAACGGCAGCAAGTACCCGAGGTGCGGATCTGTTTAATTTCAAGAATAATCTAATTAATCAAACTTCTTGAATCTGAAATGCAATCATGAGTACGAGAGATCAGCTTGGTTCATGTGCATCGCTGAACTTCTGATCTTATCGTTCACCCACAGGCTCTACTTCCGCTGCACCTATAAGGACGACCACGGCTGCATGGCCAGGCGGCAGGTGCAGAGGGCGGAGGCCGACCCCTCCGTCTTCCTCATCACCTACTTCGGTGACCACACCTGCTGCCGTGGCGACGACGAGCCGCTGGCGCCGTTCGTCATCAACTTCGGTTCCAGAAGTAGCGACGGGCAGCCTAGCCGCAGTTCGCCGTGGCCTTCCTGTGATGACGACGACCCGGTGATCTGTAAGTCAACGGATTTGTACAATTCGCCGGAGGAGGAGCTGCGATCAAGCATGGACAACGAGTCTGAGTTCATCGACCAGTCAACATCGGTGCCGGAGCTGACGAGTATGAGCTCCATGGATGGGTGCTTGGATTGGACGCTTTGCGATGGCGAGAGCCCGTTTGACATTGGCGAATTCATCGGACAGGACTTCGATTACTTTGGTCTGCTTTAACAGAAATACTGTATCTGTATGCATGATCAGTGTACAGACAGGTCGGTATTGGCCAGGCCAAACGGATCGTAGCTTAATTTTGAGTGGGAAATGTGTTAGTATGTAGTAAATTTTTTCAGCCGTCATGCTTCTTAAATTTAAGAGGCAAATGATTATGACGTGAGAGGTATAATAAAATGGTGCGCGATCTGCATGATTTGCATATATTACTCTACCGAAGCCCAAAGGGAGAAGGGATCGATTTAAAGTCATATTTATTTTTTGGTTGAAAAATCTTATTAAGGGATCGACATGATTTTACAAGAAGGACGCTCCTGCCATCGGTCAACATAAAGATTTGATTTTGCATAAAATGCACATATATATAGATTTGAATCGCCTGGACATTTGCGAAATTCATAAGGCGCAATTTTGATAAGAGTTTTTAATATACCTATACTAAAATATTGACGACATTTTGCAATGACCAAAGTATTCCACAACTTTTTTGGTGGTTGATCAGTCAAGTAAACAGAAACGAACCTTGAAATCGGGTGAAGCAGAGCTTGGAACCCTAGAGGCCTTGCCAAGTGTTCCTGATATTCTTATTTGGGAGTAATAGAGATATAACATTGCTACGTACACAACTACCGCCAATTATTTTCTTTAAAAAAGTGATTGACCTAATCAAATAAGAAATACGAAAAACATAAAAACTTATCCATCATTGTAGAGCGATTTTGTATTCCAATGCAAAATATCACTACTACAAAAAGGGTTTCTAGGAACGGGTAAAAACGTATTTTTAGGAGCGAATGCAGTATCCGTCCCTACTTCTCCCAGCTAGAAATACTATTTTCAGAGGCGGATAACGCGCCCACCCTTGAAAATCTATTTCTAGGAGCGGGTCACGGCGTGACCCGCCCCTAAAAATTGATTTCTGGCAGCGAGTCCTACAAATTCCAGTACTATCGAGATACAATTTTTTTGATGAAATATGCACATTTGCATCACCCGGGGTTCGAACCGCATACCTCAAGCCTCACGCGTACCTTTCTCTCCACCGTACTAGTCACTTGTGACTCTATAGGGTATGCTATTCTTTTATATTAACTCTAAAATTGGTTTCTAGGGGGCCCCTAAAAATGTTATTCAAATTTATTCTGAAAATTCATTTAAATCTTTACATATTGCAAAACAAATAAAAATGTGAAAGTTCTACACTATGGTTATTGTGACTTACAGATAAAAAATATGCCAAGTATATTTCAGTGTATATAAAGGTTAAGATTGTGGAAACCTCAAAGTATGACTTGAGTTGTATGAGATACTGTAGTCATAGTCATATGTAAGGTACAACTATTAAATGATCTTGTGATTCTAAAAGATCTTAAATGAATAATGTGTAAACTATAAAATTTTAGATCTTACCACTACAACTTTGATACGGAGCTATTCTATATCCAAGGTTGTTTGAAAAAATCAAAACTTCTAGATTTTAAAATTAGAGAAATTATAATAATTTTTTGGACCATTAAATGATCTTAAATGAAAAGGTTATCAACTACAGAGTTTTATCTAGTCATTCTCTACAATTTTGATATAAAGTTTGACTTCATCCGAGATCATATGAAAAAGTTATAAATTTTGTTTTGCGTGGGACTATTTGTAGGAGCGGGTCCTACCACCACCCACCTCTGAAATTATTTTTAGGGGCGGGTCATGCAACCATCCGTCCCTAGAAATGCCACCATTTCCAGGGGCGGGTGGTGATGTCACCCGCCCCTAAAAAGGCTATTTTCTAGGGCAGGTGATGCCATCACCCGTCTCTGAAAATGATGACCATTTGCAGGGACGGGTGATGGCGTCACCCGTCCCTAAAAATATTTTTCTAAGGGCGGACCGGATGTTATAGTAACTGTGCTCCATTTGTAGGAACGTGTTACCTTTTGACCCGCCCCTAGAAAAAAAATAGAGCGTCCCTACAAATCGTCTTTGTAGTAGTGTATATAGGTGCATGCTCTCCATATATATGGAATTAATATTCCCCTTTCACTTCATCTATTTGTTTTTTTAGGGGGGGAGGGTTAAATACAAAAAATAATTGAACTATTTTTTCTTCTCTATTTAAGGACCCTAATCAATTTAGACAAGTACCCATATGATGATTGAAAATATCAGTTTATATTTCATAAAAGAACTCAAACATCGATACCAATAATCAAAATGTTAAACCGGATCGATCCTGACTTCAATACATATGCTGTAAATACAACTATTACAAAGGGGCATGAACCGCGTGAACACATATTGTACAATGCATGCATTAGGTGGGACTAAGGGCCGTCCCAATGCTCCTAGTGGATAATTTCCATAGCATTAATGAAGCTGCCACATAAGTAATTTGATGACATGGCAAGCAAATTAATGAAGAAAGAGAAGAAAACAGAAGGAAACCGTTTCTCCATTGAGAAACGGTGTCTACATGCGATACGAGGATCAAAGACACCGTTGTTTTCGTGTTGGGAGCGAGTTCCTCGTTTCCATCCGTGGAGCCCACATACCCACCGGCGTCCCCACATCTGAGCGGCTCGCCGCCGCTGCGCGCAGCCCTGCCACATTGTCTGCCGCTCGTCGCTTGCAGACTTCGGGCATCGTGGCCTCAGCGTCCGTCCGTGCGCCATCCCGCCGCCGCGTCCCCAGCGAGTTGCTCTTGCATCCGTGCGCGCAGCCCCGCCGTCGCGTCCGTGGCGAGCACGTCTGGCCGCCGTTGACCCTCACCGGAGCTAGCAATTAGCAACAGCTCAAGCATCCACCTCATCTGCTTTGCTCAAGCACGTCAATCTCTGCAAGATGCCATCCATCTCATCTTTTACCCTTTCTCCACCTATCCAGGCTCCAAGCCGCTCTTTCAGTTCTGAGTGCTTGTGAGATGCAAGCAACGGAAGCAGCACCCGTGTAATGAGTTGTGCGCCATAATAGTGATTTTGTGCTTCGATTTGGACTCCAAGATTTTGATTTTTTCCTTCAATTGGCATTGCAGTCAGAGCTCATCACTACTCGAGCGTGTGCTCGCTGCCATGCCCCCCCCCCACCCACTGCTCACCGCCGCGGCCTGCTCTGGCCTCGCCGCCCGTGCGGAGCGCAGCCACCGCTGGGCCAACCGTCGCCTGAAGCTCGGCCTTGCTGCGTGCCGGAGTTGCCGTGCCTGCTCGCTGCCGCAGCCTGGAAAGAGCGCGTGAAAGGGGAGAGAAAGGGATCGCTAGAATTGATTACGGATCCACATGAAGACTTGATGCGTTGTATGTTGTAGTTTCTAAACAAAGTTTTCTGCTGATATGGCAGCTATTGAAACCACCAAGTAGTTTCAGGGTTGGAACTTCTACTCATACAATATGTATGGTATGACATGATCTATGATAATACAGTAGATGCCATAACATGCATACATTTATGATTGAACACACTCGTCCAGAAGAATGGCTGTCCTGCTAATGTACAGTCCCTCAATCAGGGCAAATTATACATATATAACATTGAAAAGCCATGCACGTGTAATATGCACCATTGATTGAGTTTGTTATTTTTCCAAGTCTTGGACACCACGGCCACGCGTATGTAGATGTAGACAGGCTAGCTAGCAGCCAAAAGGGCGTATGGTTAGAGTGGGACAGAAAAGAGAGCACTTTTCTTTTTTTTTTAAAGAGAGCACCGGCGGAAGAAATACAATTAATTGGTGAAGCATGGATCGATGGAGCGGCTGGAAACAAATAGCTAGAATGAATTTGCTGTATTGATTCAATGCTTTAATTTGTATATATTTATGCATGGTGAACGAACATGTCCAGAATCCTGATATCTCTTTGACAATGGCGGACCCAGCAATCCAATGAAGCCTGGGCCAAACCAGGGATGGTTCTTTTACCACTTCAGCAAAAAGGATTGTGACAATGAATTGAATTGCTAGTCTCATGCAGCGACCTCACAGGAGCGTGGGCCGGTGCCCTGGGTCGCCGGGCCCTGGGTCCGCCTCTGCTCTTTGGGGAGATGTAGAGACAACTGCCGATGATGGTTTCAAAATCTGATTGGTCATGATAAATTGTTTCAATAGAAATGACATTAGTTACAAGTATTACGTGGTTTGGAGCTTTAATTAACTTCATCTTAGCTTGAAACCATGTTGCGTGGACTGTGCTTGTTGGTTGGAGTTGGTGTTGGAGTTGAAGTTGGAGTCAGTCAGACTCACTGGTCCAGAGACTTGAGTACTTGACCTTCCAAGGCCTCCTCCAATGGCTGGCGACATCGCCGGTCGAAATAATATTTAAATTGATGAAGAGTTAAAAAAACAGCTCGCTAGCGCTATGTTAGTCGCTGGTCTCGAACGGATCCAAAGTTCCTCTCCTCACCGCACCTCAACCGAGATGTCTGCCTGCATCCGTGCTGTTGTCTCTCTCCTTCGTCTAGTACTGGCGATTTCGCCACCCCGTTGGAGGAGGACTAATGTGCTGAGTGTTGCCTAAGGAACGAAGACCCACCGGTTAGTTGTCACCTGCTGTATCCTACAGTTAGGTGACAGTGGCAGCGACCAATCTACAACCCACAGAAGGGTTGGAGTTGAACAGTGGGCGGTGTACTACTACGTGAAAAGCACATGATGGATAGAAGCAATCGTCGATCCAAATTAAAGTTCCGCCAGGCGTTGCTTCCGTCACATGGCTGACCGCACTACTGTGACGTCGAGGACCTGACGTCACATGTGGCACGCGTGGCCGGACAAGAGCAACGCGTACTGACCGGTGGTCCAGAACGTGGGCGGCAAGCGGCATCTTGATTGGTGTGCTTACACCATTGACTAATCCTCTCATATTTAATTAGCAGGTTCGCTGGCTGGATGTGCCTGCTGGAACCTGGATGCTTTGGAAGTAGGGTTAAGCTGGACAGAAAGGGACTCAAGCGTGTCAAGTACAAAGTAGTAGTGGGCTGGTGGAGAAAATTGTCATTTGATCTGCAGGCCCTGCCAAGCGGTGTGAAACCATGTGGTAGCACGCCCAGCTCTGTCCAACCGGTTTCCTGCGCGCAGTAGATCAAGCGGTGTTCGGTTCCGGAGATTAAATTTTAGTTACTATCATATTTGATTGATTACTGATTAGAAGTATTAAATATAAATTAATTATAAAACTAATTGCACATATAGAGACTAATTTGCGAGATGAATCTATTAAACATAATTAATCCATCATTAGCACATATTTACTATAGCACTATATTATCAAATCATGAACTAATTAAACTTAATAGATTCGTCTCACAAATTAACCTTCATCTATGCAATTAGTTTTATAATTAATCTATATTTAATACTTCTAATAATTAGTAACGAATAATATTTGACGTGACAGAAACTAAATCCGTGGAATGAAACACCCCCTAATTAAACTTATCGCCGGCACGGCTTCAATCACCTGCTATGGTCAAAACGTCACCTGAACTATAGCTAGAATTAATACGCCCACTTCCCACTTCTGTATATAACCATTAACCAAAGCATCAAATTAAAAGTCGACGATGATGGATTTGTGCTCAAACCTAGCTAATGGACTCCCGAATTTCTCCCATTAATTCCAAGAGGGCAAATCACCTCGGCTTCCATATTGTTGTTTTTTTAAAAAACAAAGCTACAAACGCTTGGAGCTATTATTGAAATCGTGTATGTCACGCTGCTGACGCTACCCGAGGTGATGCAACAGTCCTGACGCCTCAGGGTTGCACTTGCACCACATAGCTGTGACCAACAACGTGCAGGCAGCATCGTGCTGCGCATCATTAGCAGAAATATATCATGATTATTATTATTCCAGTAAGCAGTATCCAAATGTAACCTTGCCCAAACGTAGTTTAAATTAACCATGCATTGGACGCCAGGTCTGAACTAGCA
Source organism: Panicum miliaceum (assembly GCA_032594955.1). Lineage (NCBI taxonomy): Eukaryota > Viridiplantae > Streptophyta > Magnoliopsida > Poales > Poaceae > Panicum > Panicum miliaceum. The sequence continues at coordinate 13,678,635 of CM064065.1, forward strand.
GCGCGTGATGAGAGAAAAGTTTATCTCGAAAACAAAAAAAAGAAAAAAGAAAAAAAGCTGGGAGCCTGATTACGTGTGTTGTATACGTGCATGCGCCGACGTCACACTTGCATTGGCCGGCATCGCTCAACAACTGTATCGACCACGGCAAAAATCACGTGAAGCCCATAGACAACCACGGGGAACTTTAAAACTACCTGCTCGCTCCAATTAGATCTGCAAGCGATTCGACCATTCTAGTTGACAGCAACTAGCTAGGCAACGTGTTCAGGAGGGAAACCGTGTGTGATCATTTTAGGCCAAAACATAAACGTTAAAATAAGGAGGGAATAATACTTATGTGAAGATGGCCCCATCACATAGTCCAAATGACGCAGCTTTAGACAAAGGCTATACGTATATTTTGTGTATTGTCGCGGTAGGATGCATGATGACAGCTCGATGTGATAGATATATATACTTTTATATCCATGGCTAATGTAGAGATGAGCCTCCTAATAACTTGACTTGATTTTACAAAGTTAACTTTCCTGCTAATCACAGATTTTTCCTGAATGAAGAACTTTGAAGTCCCGGTTCTTTCTTGAGTCAATTTCAAAAACCTAAAACTATTTTGACAAATGTTGCACAAAACTATAACTTCTTGTACACAATACAAAGACATGCAACTGTTTTGACATAATGTTGCAAAGAAAAAAACTACAACTTCCTCACCACAGTTGAGGCTGACATAATGAGGAGGCCAAATGTTACATGCATAGAAGGCACAGTTTAAGTTTTTGTTTGTAACACTTGTCAAAATAGTTTGCGGGCTTCTGCAATGGACACCAAAATTTTGTAGGGTTTATTTTCTTGCTACACATGAGAACGTAGGTGATGGTTTTTTTAAGTATTCTCTTAGTTTCTTCTTTCGTCGGTAAGACAGTGAACAGTGAAGGATAATCTAGCTGTAGTTGACGCCACCTTTTTAGCTAGCTTGAACAAATTAGATGCAGATGCTTGTATACATGCACGCACACTCATTCCAATAAATACGCGCATACAACCATATCCTAGCCGAAATACGCTTAGTTCGCATATAGAGAAAGATATACAAAGTTACAAGAATGCACATATGATCTGTTGAGGCTAGACCAATATCCATCTTGCCTATACATGTAGACTTCTTTTTTATAAAAAAAACTCCGATTTTTCGTCTCCACCTTTTCTGGTCATTGTGTTCCATGCTAGTACATCAGATTTCAGATATAAGCCTGGATGATCTCCCAAGTAAGGTCGTCAATTGTATATTTATTAGGGACACCGAGATATATACACGGTACCTAATACTTGCATCTATGCACGCAATATATATTCAATCCTTTGTCGACAGATAACAAGTTTAATTAGTTTATTTGCCAGCATCAAAATAATAAAAACCGTAAACACGCTTAATCGTACGTTGTGCTATCTCTCAAATCTTGACGATTGAGCCCCTTCTTCTACCCATTGGCCATTGCACAATAAGCTCCTATCCAAACAACCCCAGCCTCCCAGCCCAGCTTTCACATTTTTGCAGCTGCTCCACCTTGCGAAGAGTGTCCCGGTGTCCCCCCCCCCCCCCCCCCCCCCCCCCCCCATGTCAACGCGGCTCACCTCCGCGACGAAGTCGCAGCCGCCGCGCTGCTCCTCCTCCGACAGGATGGACGCGGCGATCCAGGAGCTCAGGAGGGGCACCAGGCTGGCGGATCTGCTCAGGGAGCAGGTGGAGCTCATCCCGGAGCTTGAACGACGCCACGCAGCGGTGGCCAACGTGGGCGAGATATCCACGGCCATGGAGTCGTCGCTCTCCCTCCTCCAGTCTGAGATGGAGCATTCCTCCTCCCCCGAGGTCGGAGCAGTGGCCATGGCTGCGCCCGCTGCCTACTCCTCCGATGGAGGCACCGGGGAAAGAAATGGAGCCGTCGCTCGTACCAGAAGGGTGAGGCACCGGCGAGGAAAGCATGGAGCTGAGCTCCCAATGTGAGTCGCTACAAACCTATGATTTTTAGTGCGTTCTGCATGCTACAGTAACAATGGTGTTAAAATTTATAAGGATGCATATAACCATGGGGATCTGTATGAGAAATAAAGTTTAGTGTTGTTGGTAGCAGATTTGTATAAATCATTTGTGTTAAGGGAACATTATTACTGCGGCTGTTCACTTTCTTGCACCATTATTAGTTATAAATTAACTCGCTTTCGAGGGGCGTATAGAAAATGAAACTTTAGTTTATACCTTGAAATTTTCAGATCTACGTTACAAAAGAAAAGGGAAAGAGAGGAAGATCAGGATCGTGTTTCCAGATCTAACATGTGTGTTAATTTGCTTCACACATAGGTGGATATCGGAATCTATATTTCATGGTTGGATAGGACTTTTTGTACTAAGTTGTGCAGTGAAATTGCATTCAGATCCTCTTCCATCTTGTTATGCAGCAAGGAGATACTGACTGAGGCACCAAAAAACGATCGTTTCCACTGGAGGAAATATGGCGAGAAGAACATCCTCAATGCTGAACATCCAAGGTATGTATCTTTGATGGAGAGTTCCATGGCGCATCATCCACTCCTCTAATAAGTCACTTTCTCTCTCAAGATTTGTCACTACTGTCTAGATTATGAATGTTCATTAGTTTCCTCCTGTCAATCAATAGTGAGAAGAATATACCTTTGTGATAAAAAGTACTACTTTTTCATAATATCAATGCTCCATAGTACTAATTATTTTATAAAAAGTATGAATGAGTTGTCATATGGATCTTATTTCCATCTCGTCGTCTAATATGATATTTACGATTTTTAGTGCTATCCGTCCATTTGGGGATTAGCTTGGTTAGCTTCCTCTACCATCTTTCTTCCGCCATGCCTTGTCTTTAGAAAATTCGCATATTTTTGAGACTGGCGTCTAGCTTCTAGTTGTTGCGTTTTTTTTTTGCTTCACAATGAAAGTCGGATCCAACCACTACCTGTTCAATAATTAGGAGAGCTAGCTTCTGCTTCCTCAAGGATAACCCATCTTGTGGAGTAGTTACGTTGGATCTTAGGTGAATCAAAATATAACTCGTTGCTACAAAGGAAGCAAGGAAGCGGGGTTACTGTAGCAACCGACCCACCCTTGAAAATGCATTTCTAGGGGAGGGTGATGGCCTCACCAGACTCTAAAAGAGGCCACCATTTTTTGGGGCGGGTGACGCCATGACCCGCCCCTGAAAATGGCCACCATTTTCAAGGGCGGGTGATGCCATGACCCGCCCCTACAAATGGTGTCACGCAAAAAAAATTTATAATTTTTTCATATGATCTCGGATGAAGATAAACTTTATACCAAAATTATAGAGCTTGACGAGTCTACAATTATAGTTGATAACTTTTTCATTTAAGGTCATTTAGTAGTCTAAAAAATTAGTATACGTTCTCTAGTCTGGGTTGTTCCCTTCGGAGGGGGGTCCTGTCCGCCCTTATATAGTCTGGGGGGCCACGTTTACATGGAAGTTCTAGTCGGATACATGCCCTAAAGTCCTACCCTAGTACTTTTCTGGTAGTTTCCTACTGTATCCGACTAGTTTGACTACTGTAGGAGTAGTTCTACTAGGCTACGAGTAGTTACAACAGATGTAGGGTGTGGGCCATGTCCCATCCCGTATCCTAAGAGAAGTACGCCATGTGGCCAGTCCCGTGTGCCCGGGTCTGACAAGTCCCCGAGCTCTTCATAGCTGAGTACTGCAAGCGTCCGAATACTTCTGAAGGCGTCTTCAAGTTCTCCCGAACTTCATCTTGAAGGCGTCCTCCGAGTACTTCCTTGGCTATGTCGAGGCTGTAAGGTGCTCATGCCTCTAGTAGTTGTCCAGTCTTCTTTATATGGGGTGCGATTAAACTCGCACTCCATATGGAGTAGGCCCCGAGCCTTAGGTTGACTCATAGAATTAGGTTGAGGGTCAATTTAATCTTGAGTCTTCTGTCGTTATCTTCCAGCAAATTTAAAAAATACGTCGCTGATGACACGTGTCCTGCAGTCCTCGAGCCTTGAATCCAAATCCCCAAGTTTTGGAATAAAGGGTCCAAAGAATCATGGCATGCAATCTTCATTGCTGAGAGCCGTGTCGTATCCAGCCCCCGAGCCTGGGAACTAGATGAGTCGCATAGGATATGCCCAGTAGTCGGTGGCGCCAGCCCCCGAGCCTAGGTATTGGCCAAGGAGTCGCTGAATCTTGAACTGTCGATGAAGTCGACTAGTTAGAGTTGATACCGACTAGTTTTGTAGGCGAGACAAGTAGTCGAAGTAGTCGCCAGCGTATCACCGAGCAGAGTCAATTCCAACTAGCATGTAGGCGAAACGAGTAGTCGAAGCAGCCGCTAGCGTGTCGCCAAGCATAATTGAGTCCAACTAGCTTTGTAGGCGAGACGAGTAGTCGAATTATTCGCCAATGTGTCGCCAAGCATAATCATCTCCAACTAGTCTTGTAGGAGAAACTAGTCAAGTAGTCGTTGACGGCTGTCGATGAGCCCAACTAGTTGGAATCGAATCTTGCGAGGTGTAGTCAAGCGTTCTCGCGAAGTAGAAGTAGTCATGGGCGATTGTTGATGAAGCCAACTAGTCGGAGTTGAATCCGACTTGCCCAGTAGCACGGTCCAGATCAGGTCCCCTGTAAGGTAAACATAAAAGTATGTTGTAACTGATATACATGATATCGTGTTGGGAGTAAACACCAGCATTGTAAAATGCATGTAAAATTTTTCGCGTTGTACTTTTGCTGGGTCGCATAATGATGCCGGGTTGGTAGCCTGTTACGCTAAGCACCTGATCCCTGATTGCCATAAACCATTGTGCAGGGAGCTTGGCCGCGTGCATGCGTAATTGCATAGGTGTCACGATAAGCGTACGCTACCCGGGTATTGTAGCAACCATTGAGAGGAAACTAAAGCAGTCAGCGTTGCGCGAAAAAGGAGAATGCTCGTAGAGCACACTTATAGAGTGTAACCCGACCGCCCGTGTTGCATGGTGGATCGTGCAGGCAATCGGGAACAGGCATGGCATGGCCTGTGAAGAGAATGCGCGTTGCGCAAAAAGAATCCGATCCTGTGAAGAACAAGTTGGAAAAGGTATAAGTGACTTAGCTTGCTTCGTGGACGATTGTCGACGAGCCGCAACGGCCGTCGATGGAGCCGCGACGGTTTGTTGATAAAGCCGACTAGTCAGAGTCGATTCCGACTAGTTATTGATGGTGTGAAGCCCACTCCCGACTAGTTTTCTTATCGAAACAAGTAGTTGGAGTAATCGAATCACGCCCACTCGTGGATGGTTGTCGACAAAACTGCAGCAGTCGTCGATGGAGCCGCGACGATTTGTTGGTGAAGCCAACTAGTCGGATTTGATCCCGACTAGCTGTTGACCGTGTAGAACTAGTCACCAAGTAGTTTAAGGCTCGTCCACGACCAGTTTCTAGTCGAGACGAGTAGTTGAAGTAATCGTTGGCGATGCAGATTTGTCGAAGTAGTCGTAGCCGGTGGTAGCACCGCGTCTGCACTGCGGCTCTAGCTGAAGTCGAGCCGCGTCATCAGGGTCGGCGGCGACGGTGCGTCACCGTTGTGGCCTGAGCTGAATTCGACTCCATCACGAGTAGGAGCCGGGTTGGATCCAGACTCGTTCGTACGGTTTCCGATTAGATCGAAAAATCAAATTCCGCTGAGATCTTCGGCGAGGTCGTTAATGTCGCGGCAGGATGCTGGAGCAGATGCCGTCGGCTCCTTGGTTTCAGCGAAGTTGAAGCCACCACCTCATCGGCGATGCAGACCCAGAAGCCGAAGGTGAACGCTGGCAAGGTGGCCGACTCTTCATTGGAATCCGAGTCATAGTCGAGAACGGGGAGCCCCCGACGGGCGGTGACTCCCTCGTCTCGAATCTTGAAGAGGCGATCCAAGCCCTCCTCCAAGTCGAGGAGGGATTAGGATCGCGAAGCCTCCTCAGATCGGTTTGAATCCGATCCGAGTAGTCCTGGTGCAGTACGAATTGAATTCGCGTTGAAAACGGACGTCTTTTCTATCTGCCTGGGTAGATCGGGGAGCAGCAACTCATCGAGATCGTCGATGAAGGAGTCGAGGTTGCTGCAGATGCCTCCGACTTCCTGGAATCGACTAGGTGGCTGATGAAGCCACCCAAGCTGTTGGCAATGCAGATCCAGGAGCCAAAGATGAAGGTTGTGCCCTCATTGAGCATGGTTCTGGTGAAGCTGAGAGATGCCATCGAGTTCTCCAGTGGATGCTCGATGAACACCCCTACCTGGAGCGTCAGCTGTCGGTGTTTTACCGCCACGCCCACCAAGAGATACCCCCGAGGTGGTGAGTTTGTAGGTAGGGTGTCGCCGAGATCAGGAACTCGAAGGTGCAAAGGAACACAAGATTTAGATAGATTCTCCGGCCGCCGAGAGCATGATACCCTACGTCCTGTGTGGTTTGTATTGCCTTTGATGATGATCGAGTGATCTCCTGGGTGATTCCCCTAGGTTGTTCCCTTTGGAGGGGGTCCTGTCCGCCCTTATATAGTCTGGAGGGACACGTTTACATGGAAGTTCTAGCCGGATACATGCCCTAGAGTCCTACCCTAGTACTTTTCTGGTAGTTCCCTACTGTATCCGACTAGTTTGACTACTGTAGGAGTAGTTCTACTGGGCTACGAGTAGTTACAACAGATGTAGGGCGTGGGCCATGTCCCAACCCTTATCCTAGAAAAAGTATACCACGTGTACAGTCCCGTGTACCCGGGTCTCACAGGCCCTGCGCTCGTCGTCTGGACCCGTGGGCGCCGTACCCGTATAGCTGGAACGCCGCGGGCCACGGTGCTCTTTTGCTTTTTTTTTTTAAATCGGTTTCGAGGGGCGGGTCAAGGGCGCCCCTAGAAATGGGTGTTTAGGGGTGGTCGGGTTACCCGTCCCTGCAAACAGCATTTGTAGCTGCGAGAACTAGAGGCGGGTATCGCACCCGTCCCTAAAAACACGTTTTTACTCGCCACTAAAAACCGTTTTCGTAGTAGTGCACGATTATGCTAAAAAGTAAGGCCTTAAGGCCCTATTTTTTTTGGCTTCTATAGCTTATATTCGGATTCTAGCTTGAAGATTGATGTACAACCTGCAAACTGCAATCCATAACAGCGCTGAATCAAACAAGGTCTAAGTTCCATCAAACAGTGCAATATGTATTATTGTTATTAATTATCTATTCTCGGTCATGCATGGTTAGATTTCTGCCAATGTAGACATCATATTGTTGTAATTATCTTACAATAAGAAAGGTTAGAAATTAAAGGAGTATGGTCTGCATTCTGTTTGTAGAAAATCTACATATGCAATTTAATTTGTGGGTCAACATAGCCTTGTTTATTTGATGCACGTAGTGCTGAATTCATACAGGATTCAGTGGCATGAAAAAACAACTGGATCCTAAGTATATTCAAAAGCCATTTTCGCTATTTGAAAACACGATTTATTTTTGTATTTTGCTCATCAGAAAAGTTGGTGTGTCAGATGGATCAAGGAAAACTAGAAATTGTCCATATCCGATTACATAAAACAAGCGCTCACCTCCACATGTACATGAAATGTCATTATCGGCCTGCCAATAATTTACTTCTAGCTTAGTACGATTTCATTCCAGAGTTTTTTAGGGGACATTCCGGACTTTAATTTTATCAGCTGGAAAAATGATGTTTATTTGCTCTAGATTTATGTTCATATGTTTGGTTATGGTTAATTTTTCAGGTTATACTACAAATGTGGTTACAGCGATGACCACAAGTGCCCGGCGAAGAAATACGTTCAGCAGCAAAGCAACAGCAGCCCTACTCCAGTTTTCATGGTCACTCTGATCAACGAGCATACGTGCGAGACTTTGTTCCCGGACGAGGCCAGCTCAAGCAGCATTAGCGCGGCTTCGCATGTTCTCGACTTTACAAAGGCGTCGCTTTCTCCTCCGGTGATGGCCGCTGCCCCAGGGTTGAAAAAGAAAGAGGAAGAAGACAGCATGTCTGCTGTGTCTATGCGCAGCTACCCGTATGATGAGTACTTGTCTTCTTCGTTGCCAACGATGTCGCCAGATGGTGATCAGGTCAAATTTTCCCCGGGGCACGGGTGGTAGCAGTAAATAAGGTTGAAAACGGACGGGAACGGGCAGGAAAACCCCTCTTCTATTTCCGTTGCCATATTATTTCACCGGAAACGGGAGCGGGACCGGAATAGCCGGAAACGGGAGCGGGACTGGGATATACGGGATCATGGAAACAGACAAATATGAGTGGGAATACCATGGAAATGGGACGGGAGCCGGGACTTAGACGGGAGATACACATGAATACTGAACAACGGCATAAGTGCAAAGCAACATTACAGCAGCAACAATCTGCCCGAGATGAAACAAGTCCACCAGTAACGAAGTTGACAGACCAACAATATCAGTTTACGAGTCATCACAACACAAATGAATACACACATAGACTGTCCAGAAGGATCAGAACAAAGCCGAGCTAGTTCAGAAATAAACATAGTAACAAGTTCACAAATAAATAGAGTCGTGACAGGGACCATCACCATCACAGCTCATCCTGTTCATTCGTCGCGTCTAGATCACTTGCCATTCCTTCTTCCTGAATTTATCAAAACATGTTCATGAGTTAGCCAGTCATCACAATATGAATTATTATAAACTATGGACTGATACATACCTCATCATTCATCGGATTACCAGGCGACACAGGATTAGTTTCTGGAGGTACCAGATCAGCCACAATGGAAGGAATACATTTGGAATCTGAAGACAAAGACATCACACATATTTAGTGCATGACAATATTAACAAACAAAAGAAAATTATTATGGTATCTAAATCGGTACCTTTTCTTGATCCACATATCCAATCTTTTGTGCATATTAAAGCATGTACCATTTCCGGATCAAGACGATTATGATATGGATCAATAATGCGCCCAGCACCACTAAATGCAGATTCAGAAGCAACTGTTGAAATTTAAATGGCCATCATATCCCTCGCTATTTGTGAGAGAATTGGATGTTTATTTGTGCTGTTCTTCCAATAGGATAGAATGTCAAATGGGTTCTGTTTTGTAAGAGATTCAGCCATATATTTGTCCAACTCATTCATTGTCAGCCCCATTATCATTATACAAGAATCTCTCAAGTTCAGCATCTTGATTTTCAACTAGTGGATCTGCTGGGCTGCTAGGATTATTCTCATTCACAGAACTCTTTGATTTGCTGGTTTAGAGCTAGCATAAAACTGGAGCAAGTTCTTGACAATACTCATAAACTCATCTAAGTGAACCTAATAATAGTCACCATGGAACTTTCTCATATAGAACTCTACCAGTTTATGCTTATACCTAGGGTCTAGGAAACATGCAACACCAAGACTAGTACTAGAATTGGACCAATATTTCTCAAATTTTGCACGCATAGAAAATGCCATTTGTCTAATAGTCAAATCATCATTGACACACCATTTGTCAAGCAGATCCTTTTATCTCACAGAAACCTTTATAGAACAGATTGGATGTAGGATATGAAGTACCGGATAACAATTCAGTAAGATCATAGAACTTTTTCAAGCATTGAAAAACTGTAACAGCCATGGACCACTCACTCTCAGAAGGAGAAATATGCTTGTACTTATGACGATTTGAGTTCTTGAGTCTAATGAAAGCAGGCTTGTAGTGCAAGGCATCCCTTAGCATCATATAGGTTGAGTTCCACCTAGTTGAAACATCAAGTTGAATGCCCTTTGATGTATCCAACCCACACTTACTAGCGCTCTTCAAGAGTTCTTCCCATTGCAAGGGAGAGCCCTTCACAGTTAGTACAAGTGCTTTGATCTTGTTAAGGGCATTTGAAATAACAGCTAGTCCATCTCTTGCAACCAAATTCAGAACATGGCATGCACATCTAATATGGAAAAATATACCATTACATAACAAAGAGCCAATGCCATTCTCCTTAAGATCATCAATTATATCAGTGACTGCCACTAAATTAGATGAAGCATTGTCTAGAGTCAATGAAAATAACATCTTCTCAACAAACCAATTGACCATGACTTCATTAAATGACTCTGCTAACTTATGGCATGTGTGCGATCCTTCAACATGAAAAAACCCTACAATTCTCTTTTGGATATGCCAGTCATCATCAATCCAGTGTAAAGTGACACACATGTAGCCTTTATTCTGACATGATGTCCACATGTCCAAGGTTGCACTAAAGTGACAAGGGACGGTTTTCAAATATGCATACAACTTATCCTTCTCTGCTACATATATGTCCATTATATCATTCCTAGCGGTGAACCTAGACTTGAATGGAAAGCTAGGACGCAAGGACTTAATGAATTCAACAAAGTAATCATGCTCAACAATATTGAAAGGGTACTCATGCATGATTATTGCTAAATACAACTTCTTGAGACTAGCCTCTTGATCATACCTAAAAGCCTGGATATTAGCAACATCTTTCCCATGATCCTTCTCTGCCTTGAGTTGCAACTGCCCTTTGATAACACTATGCGCTGACTTCAAATGATTCCGAAATCCATTTGTGCCATAGTTGCACTCAGCCCTATACTTTTGCTTGCAGTTTGGGAAGTTACGGTAGCCCCACACGTGCTCATACTTCTTGCCATTCACCTCTACTACCTCTATTTTCATGGTAAAACACTTCCACACAATAGATGTCAATCTCTTCCGTCTTTTTGCTATCCCTGTCCCAAAAGAAGGTTCCCCGTCCTCATCATCATCAAGAGCAATTATATCTGCAGTGGCTACATCACCATTTCTTTAAGTTGTTGTATCACTAGGTCCCTCACCCTGAGTCTGTCCATCACCTTGTGCTGCTGGAGTGCTACTGTCACTGGCAACTGCTTGATTTGGTTCCTCACTTGGCACAGAAGAAGATGCTGGTGACACATCATGAAGTGCACTTTGACTACCACTAGCAGCACCTTCACAAGCTTTTCTTTTAGATCCTGTCAAAGAATCAACAAATAGAGCAACCTATCAAATTCGCTACTGCTACTAGCTACTGCTAGTATGTTAATCCTACATTCCTACTCCCTATATTGCTAGTACTGCTAGTGCTAGTCTACTAATTAACTGCGTACCTGAAATGGATCCGTTGCTGTTGTCTTTGACAGAAGCAGGTTGCTTCGGAGGCGGCGGTGCTGGCAGCATCCAGCCCAAGCCTAAGTGCTTCTCTGGCACCGGTGGCATGGACGCCAAGGAGGCAGAAGAGCGGGCAGACCTCCACCATCTACATCACCAACACGCGAGCACGACATCCTTGCCTCGTTGGCTCTTGCGCAAGCGTGCAGCCGGGAGCTGTCCGGTCGTGCACGCACAGCGCCGCAAATGCGCGAGCACGCGGCCGTGCACGCGCAGGCCGCAGCGCCGCAGATGCGCGGGTGCGCGGCCGTGCACGCGCAGGCGCAGCGCCGCAGATGCGCGGGTGCGCGGCCGTGCACGCGCAAGCGCACGGAGGAGAGAACGCAGCGGCGCAGGCAGGGGCGGGCCGCCGGCGGCGGCGGCTGCCGGAGGTTGGGGTTGGGGGTGGCTAGGGGATGCGGATGGGATCAAGAAATTATGATTGGAGTGGAGTGAACTGCCGAATTTATTCATCGGGCTGTTGGCTCATGGGCTGGAGATTGTAACATGTAAGAGGGCTTTGTCAATTGGCGTATATGTTGAAAACATGGTAAAAACGGGATCATTCCGGTTGAAAACGGAATCCTGTAAATACAGGCGGGATATACCCTCTTCCGTTTCCCGTCCCGCTCCCGGCTACAGACATTCCGTTTCCCGTCCCGTTTTCGAACTTTTCCGTCCCGTTTCCAGATAGGTCAAAATACGGGATAAATATAGAAAAACGGACGGACGGAAACGGGATTTTTTCCGTCCGTTTTCAACCGTAGCAGTAAAGCGGCTAGCCGAACCATAATAATAATCTAGTATGTAGCGACTCATGCATGCACGGCAAGAGTTAGCTTATTGTTAGCACCAACAATAATGCATAGTATGCATATATGATTGCACTAGCTTTCCTGTTGTAACAACGGTTTATTAGATGGATATGTTTTCTCTTTGGACATATACTATATCTCATTGCACATCGCTCCACACACCCAGAACAACCTTTTTTTCTATTTGACGCACCCATATGTCTGCAGCAGGGATCAAACAACAGCTCTATTTAGCTATTTATGAGATACAGATGCGTTGTTTTTGTATAGTAGGCTGCTGAAGCACGTCATACTGGGTCTTATGTACATGTTGGAATAGTATGGTAACTTCTTCCTGGCATGCTAGCTTTTTATTAACACCACCTTGAACTCCACTTGCAATCGGGAAGCCAAACTCATACCAGATAAGACGAGAGGACGATTTGTTTGGACGACTAATCATGATGATTTAGTGCCAAGTAAACAGATGGCTAGGTGTCTAGACGCCCAAGTTGAGTCAAGTGGCATGATCGGACGGCTTGCAAACAGTGCTACTAACTGTTATATACAGAAAAGATGGATATGCCTGAAGATCAGAGCATCTTCCAGAGAATATATATGCATAAGACAAAAATTAAATGTTGATGATGACATTAATAATCACGATAGCATTATGTCATCTGTCTTTGGTCATGTGCACACTGGCAAACTTGGATGGTCTAGCATCTATCCACACGCTCCAACCACCATCTCAGTTCCTGCCGAGACTCTAGTTTCATCACCCACACACAATTGAAGCAATGAAACAGCACGTGGTGGAATTCATCTCCGCGGTTAGCAAGAACAATTATCCTCACTCGTCATGGCATGGCATCATCTCCTTCCTCTTCGTCGCAGTTTCCTCCTATAGTCCGCCTATGCCGGGCTGCCCTGTATCAAATCCCAAATCTGCCAAGTATATAGCCACGCGCGGGCGCTACCTTTCCGCCACCGCCGCGGTCAACAAGCTCGCGCACAGATCCAGCCACACTCGCTCAAAGAGTAGCTAGAAGCTTGAGCCAGAAACGGACTGCGGTCCGCGGAGGACTGACGAACCATGGCGCTTACCGCAAGCACTGGTCGTCAGGCAGCTTCCATGGCGTTCGAGCTGATGGCCCGGGGGCGGCAGACCGCGGCCGCCCTGGAAGCACTGCTCCAGGGTGCGCTCACAGACCCGACCGTACCGCCGCACGGCGGCCTGCAACTGAATGAGCTCGCCGCGCAGATCCTCCGCTGCTGCGACCGCGCGCTCGAGCAGGAAGCGAAGGTCGCCGCCCTGCGCAGAAGCTCATCAGAGGAAGCCCAGATTTAAACGGAGGTACTTGCTGAGTGCTGACCAGCTAATGACGCTCTTGGATGCTAGTTCAGCGGGCTCAACGAATTCGATTGCAGGGTGCGTGCGAGCGGCGCAGAGATGCCCACAAGAGTTGAGAAGAGGTGCACGGCGGAGGACGGGTTCCTGTGGAGGAAGTACGGGCAGAAGGACATCCGGAACAGCAAGAGTACCCAAGGTGCGTTCGTTATTCTCAAGATTCAGTCGAAAGATGATGGTAAGAAGGAAGACTTATTGTCCGGTCTTGCGACGGTGCTGGCAGTACTTCCGGTGCTCCTACAAGTACGACAACGGCTGCAAGGCCGCGCGGCAGGTGCAGCAATCGGAGACCAACCCCTCCCTCTACGTCGTCGCCTACTTCGGCGAGCATACCTGCGGCAAGGACGCCGCCGCTGCCGCCTTAGGTGGCGCTGATGACGACAAGATGCAGAAGTCGTTGGTCATCAACTTCGGTTGCAGCTCCGCGAGCAGCGGCTCGCCCTGGCCCTCCTCCTCCTCCTTCGAGGATGATGTCTAGAGCGAGGCATCGGCCTCGCAACCAGTAGGATTTCAAATTAGGATGGTCTGATGAAGCAATTTTTTAAAATATTTTTTAAATAAGTCAATCTAATTCTATAAAATCATAAAATTATATAAAATTGTAGTTCCTCACTTTTTACCTTCTCAATTCGAGTATCAATTGTTGTATACAAGAAAATAATTAACAGAAGCAAGTTCAAAGTGCTGCCAACAACAGTAAAATCAAGAGATGAAGGTTGTTGGGCCGAATCTTACGGCCCACCCCCTAGATTCGTCCCCTGTTCACAACCGCTGCAACCCGTGTGTTTTTAGGAGGGGGAGGTGTGCAACATAGAGGTGGAGTTAGCACCTCTCCGGGGTTGAGCTTGTTGTTGGCTGATGTTTGCTTCTCCGGAGCTGGAGGCCTTGCTCCACTACTTTGATCGGGATTGCTCTGTGGAGAGCTCGTTCAATATCATCAACGAATTCATCATCTTTGACCTTCAGCAGCATGTTGATTATTCTGTAATCTGTACACGGTGCAGGCCTGGTTCCAATTGAAGGCATTTTTTCTCCTAGACAAGATGGACCCAAGGAGTATATGTGAATTTGTATGTGCACTATTCAGATTATTTTAGAAAGTGCTCACAGAGATAAAGTGTGTGCGCGTATATTAATAACATTAAACGTGAATAAGTGTCGGCGTCTACACCGTGTTTTTTTAAAAAACCATGCACATGAGAAAGGGTGGATAGGGAATAAATTAAAAGGATAGAACCAAACCCACCAGGTTTTAATCCTCAACTCAGATGGGTGCTAGTATTTTTCTATATATATTTCAAAAATTAACAATATTCTTTCCAGTAGTAGGTGATGTGCCTGCTGATAGCAAAGTGCATATTATGACTTTGTAAATCTTAAGATTTGCAGGCTCCGTCCCTTGAAATTGGTAATAGATACCTATGAGGATGCCATTTTTCAAGCACCTAAAAAACCTCTCTCATTATAAATTGGTGACATTTCACCCTAAAATAGGTTTTCTTGATGCGTCGAAATTGTAAGTCCGTTAGCCTATGCAATAAGCCAAACTGGTGTTAGCTAATAGCTATTCATCTTGTGGTAGGTGTCTAGCTTCATAGTACTACCCCTACTTACTCATGCAGTCGTGCCACACGAACGTGGTTTCAAATTTTACCCCTATGCATCCTGTTTGTCTAGAGACATCCCATTCTTACCTTCGGACCGATTGAGCTAGCTCCATCTTCTTTACTTGCCATTCTCGATCGGTTTTCCGTTATTGGCACCAGCCACTAACAGCGGCAAATGATGCTACATTAAGCAGCATAGGAAATAGTGGTAATATGTATTTGTCTAGTTTATTTTGACTAGCAGAAGCAGCTCTCCCAATAACACTCTCATGAAAGTTTTGCCGCAAAAGTTACTATGAGATGTTGTGAGGATAAGCACAAGTTGTGTGCAAAGCTTTTCTAATAACATTCTTATAGGAACTTGTGCTGAAAACTATCATTGAAAAGGTTCTCTGAGATATTGTATAGTGAAGTTATGCATAAAAGTTGTTTCCGGAACTTCTCCTGACAACACTATGATAAAATTTGTGCAAAAAGAATCTTGAGAAGTTTGCCCAGCAAAGTTGTATGCAAAAGTGATGTTTACAAGTTTATATATTTCCGAAGTTACTAAAAAAACCTTTCCGAAAAGAAAACTAGGGGGGCGCACCTTTTGGAGCTTTTGTAATAGGCGTTCGTAAATTAACAGCCCTGATTCTAATTACAATTGACTAATAGTCATCGAATCTATTCTGTTTTCTAAAAAAATTAACAACCTCTTCAATGAAACTAATATAGAACAACCTCTAAATCTATATCTAAATTACCCACCTCTGTCACTATGAAAAATAGTTTAAAGTAACTCCTAATTCTTTTATCTATTTTGCAAAAGATAATCTAAATTAACGAGAAAACTTGCATGTGTAAATTCTCCAGCTCCTTCATTATTGAACTACTAGCCTAAATTAACCCCTAAGGATGCATCTAAAATTCAAAATATGTACACCTACCATTATATATAAGAAAATATCTCAATGTACTAGCTATACTGGCTTCTTAATTACCCACTTCCAGCTATCTGGAATCTATGCAGTCAACTACCCACCAGCAAACCCTGGATATGGTTGGATCTGTGCTTGTATCTGTATATATGTCATCCACTTGCCAACCTTTTCTTTATCCGGGCCTGCTGCCAAGTTGATGCCACTGAAGCTGCATGTAGTCATGTAGATGTAGCTCGCCAGCTGTATTAGGATAACCTTAGTGTCCTATTTGAGGCCGGAATATGGTTACCTCACTGGTCGGAGTTTTATATACGGAGTAAGTGGCAGCAGGATCAATCTAGGGCTAGCTCCGAGCATTTCGCATCACGATGCATGCTTTCACTAGGTTAAACACTGCGGCCAGGCACAGTACGTACAGCCTCTCTTGGCGTCGATCCAGTACCGGAAATACTATCAAAGTAGCACCCTGGTACTAGTATACGCTCCATGTCAAATTGGAGGCAAGGCAAACCAATTCGTCTTAATTTGGGCATAAACCAAGGCGGCGGATCGAGATGCCAGATGCCCCCCAATCACTGCACAGCTTTGCCCTTTTGGCTCCACGTTGAAAGCAAAGGCCCGGAGGAGTACTAGTAGAAAACAGCAGCTGCAGAGCTGCTGCCTGTGATCCCGCTCCCGCGGCACCGGCGCTGCACGCCGCCTCACCTCGTCGCGGCCGCCGCGGCACCCGCGCCCGGGCCGGCTCAAGTGTTCGCGGGGGCCGGGAAGGCTGTACACGCGAGCAACCCTTGCTTGGGAGATGATGCCGAGACGTGAGAGTTGACAACGTCGGCAAAGTCGCAGGCGGCCGGGAAGATTAACTCGGCGCGGATTCGCCGCACGTTTCCCGAATCCACCGCGCGTCGGCGCGGCCGGATCGTGGCACCGTGCGTTGGACTAGCTAGGTGCTACTACCATATAAAGGTCCGGCACGTAGTAGAACACAGTGTCACGCTACTGTACTGACAACCAGCTGCTACAGTCCAGTAGGGAGATAGATAGTTTCACGGTAGGAAGGATTGCGATGGCGACGGCTGATCGTGCTTCTGCAGCGTGCGGCGTCATGGCCGAGGCGCGGGAGGCGGGCGTCCGTCTCTGGCCCTCCTCCAGGCCACGGGCGCGGATCCGGGGAAGCGAGAGCTCGCCGAGCAGATTATCTGCTGCATCGACCGCGCTCGGGCCGCGGTGCGCGCCGCCGGCGAGGGCAGCGAGGGCAAGACGGAACGAGGGTTGGGATTGGGAGCTCGGCCTCCAGCCGTGCCCAAGAGAAGGTGCGCGTGTGATAGCGTGTCCTAAATGTTTACTAGTGAGTAGGTTTTGGGTCTTTATTCCGTTCCTGTAAACGTGGTGCTGCTTTCCAGATCAGCGAGGCGATGCGGAGAAGCGCGAGCAAGGGTCGTAGCAAGCTCGGCAATGGACGAAGGCTACGCGTGGAGGAAGTACGGGGAGAAGAGCATCCAGGACCGCAAGAACCCGAGGTTCTATTTCCGGTGCGCCTACAGGGACGAGCTCGGCTGCGGCGCGAGGAAGCAGGTCGACCGGATGGAGGACGACCCGTCCCTGTTCCACACTACCTACTTCGGCGAGCACACGCCGGCGTGCCCCAGGGATGCGGCTGTGGCCGACCTGGACAGGGACGGCCGCCGCTTCGTGGTGCAGGCTTCCATCGACAGCTTCAGGGCGTGCTTGCCGGCGGAGGGTGAGGAGATGCCAGCGAGCATGGTCGAGTTCACGGCGGGGTACTGCTGGCCACTGAAGGATCAGATGGCGAACTTGGTTTCGTCGGATGTTTCCTTTGCCACCCCAGGAGAGCTGGAATCTTTGGATGCCATCAGCATGGAGGAACTCATGGATTTATTGTGGCCATGAGTTTAAATTAGTGGAATAAGGATATCGCACTCAATAGTTTGGCACAAGATTCATGACTCTGCTAGTAGCATGAGGTTTCTTTTCAGTCAATCAAACATTATCTGTATTGTAAGCGTCCCTTTTGATGGGCAATCCAAAATTTAATGTTCTAGCTTTACGCGCCAATAGTCTGAGTACTCCATCCTAAAAAAGATGCACTTTTAGTTTTATCATATGGCATCTTAAGTTTGACCGAGCTTATAAAAAAGGTTAACAACATTTATAACATTAATATATATATATATGTATTATAAAATATATTTTATAATAAATCTAGTGATATTTTTTATAAATTTGATCAAACTTTAAATAGTTTGACTTAGGATAAAACTAGAAGTGTGCTCCTTTTAGAACACAGGAGTGAATTCAATAATCGTTAGAAAATGGTGAAATTTTCAGTTGCCTCTAATGGTAAGTTGAAGGTTGCTGGCAAATATTAGCAGTGGGAATCAGCTGCCCGCGAAGGATTTCATATCTATCAAGCTTAAGGGGAGAAGATGGGGCAGTAGGTTGGTCTAACGGTGGAGACAGCCAGACGAGAGGCATGGGGGCATGGCGACGGGAACACCGTCGTGACCGGAGGATAACTAGACAGGGAGGGTCATGGCGAGGGTGAAATTAAAGCCACAGCAACATTGGTTTCTTAATTGTTTTATATTTGCTCTAAATCTTAATCCATCTGAAATGAGTACAAAACGAGACCCAAGGAGATGCAACATTATCTTATATGTTTGATGCTGTCTGATTCCCACCAACTAGTAGTCTGAATATATCCAGCTGCAAATGCTGCACTTGAATACTGATGCAGAGTATCAGAATACATAGCGCTAGGTAGATAGAGGAGGGGCCAAGCATCCAGCCTCCGGAATAGTCAAACTTGCGGCAGAGGTACGGC
The DNA here is from genome assembly GCA_032594955.1 of Panicum miliaceum. Lineage (NCBI taxonomy): Eukaryota > Viridiplantae > Streptophyta > Magnoliopsida > Poales > Poaceae > Panicum > Panicum miliaceum. The sequence continues at coordinate 13,697,427 of CM064065.1, forward strand.
AGACATCATGCCGTGCGTGTTCACTTGTCGTGTTGTGGACCAAATTATTAAGCAGCAGAGATGCCCTGAGCCGCACCAAACAACGCATGCAGGCAGGCCAAGGGTGCCTCCGGTCGATCGCAGGCAAGGGCCTGGCCTCCCCCTCTATCCATTCAACCTTCGTTGAATGAGGCTCATTTTCTTGGGCTGGGCTGTTTTGCTTTATCTTAGTGGGCTGGATACAATGCTGCTTCGTTGACTGTACCTTTTTTATTTTTTTTTCCCGGGGAGCAGTGGTTACCTTTTAATTTTCTGATCGTGAAAGGACAGGACTTACTCTCATCTTAAATGGATCGTACGTATTGCGATCTACACAGATCGCACACGTCCAAACGTGGATCGACAAGTGCCGGTACGAGTACATACGCGCGTAGCCATAGCCAGCTGCCGCTTGTGCCGGCGTCTCGGCGACATGGTGCGCGGCGCGCTGCTCGAGTTGGCCGCCGGCGCCGGCGCCTGCTGCGTGGCTCTCAGCCGCCGGCGGGCCGGCTCCGCCCGGGGCACGCTCGCGGCGATGCTGCTCCTGGCCGCGCTGGCCGTGCACGCCGAGCTGCTGCTCTCGGTCTCCAAATCCACCGTCGCCGCGAACAGGGCCGTCGTGGCCTACGTCGAGGAGTCCACCAAGCTGATCCGAATGCGTGCGTGAGCAAGCGCTAGATTATAGTACTGGCTGATCTCCGGAATTTTTCACGGCTTCTTGAATATCGTGGTGACATGTTTTTTTCCGCGCAGATGTTGAAGGAAAGCTCGACGCAGGCGACTCGGCGGGCGCGTTGTCCAACGATCCAGGGGAAGCCATGGATTCGACGAGTGACCAGATCATGAACCCCGGCGGTGAAGAGAGAACCAACATGGGTGATTTCCAGCCTCTCAAAGTTGACAATCATGATAAAGGCACGGTAAGCGCGAATCATCCGAGCATAGATTTGCCGAAGTTGATTCTGAATTCGCTTGCTCCAAGAAGTTTGTGCCTGATCTGAGTCATGGGCTCATGGCAAAACCCTGGTGTCACTTATGCTGTTATGCAACGCTAAGATAGAACTTGCATTGATGAGTTTTCAGGATTTTTTTTTTCAACAGGAGCAGGAGGAGTTTCCTACAAGAGGTGATGAGGAAGCTGCGCCACCGCCGGCGCCCGAAGAAGCACATGATGCACCGCCGCCGGCAGCGTGGAGATATCTCTCCTTCCCCAGCGACCACGTGATGCTGCTCGGGTGCTCCGGCGACGAGTTCACGGTGCGCATCATGCCGCGCTTGGAAGGCTTCGAGCAGCAAAGCCTCCGCGAAGCCAACGGCGACCTGCGGCCGGACGGCTGCCTCCGGCCGGCAGCCGGGACTCTATCCGTCTACAACCGCGAACCGCACTACGACGCGGTGTTCTGGGCGCTCCCCGGGGAGGAAAAGTGCGTGCCGGTGCCGGTGCCGTCCCGTGAGTCGGAGGCGGCGGCGGTAGTGGAGGAGAACCCGGAGGCCTTCGTTCTCTCCGCCAACGTAGTGGCCTTCTACAGGCCGATCGCTGGGAGGTCGGAGGTGCACATCAGGCCGCGGAACGCGGTGGGGTTTATGCCGCTGTCCAATGTGGAGGAACAAGGCAAGGCCTTGCAAGCTATTGACCCCCACGGCATCATCTACGCAAAATAGCAATGCGAGCAACTTGTACTTCAATGAATTATACTTCCTAGATATATTATATTAGGTTAGTATATAGATATTGCTACACCCCAGTTAATGCTGAAACTAACGAAGTTCTTGGATTACTAATAGCGACCGCCTCAATGTTTAAAATCAGGAGTAGTTATTTACTCCTAGTTTTGTTTGGTTTACGACATACTGAGCCTCATCATGTCTTCTGATTCTGGTACGGTTATGAAAAGGGTCCCGGTCGACTGTAGGAAGGGGCTCCCTCGATCTTCCGACCATTTTTTTTCTTTTTAGTAATTTTTTTGTCTTTTTCTGACAAAAATTTTCTGAAGAAAAATTTCAAAGGAAAAATTTGGAGAGCGCGGAAAAATTTTGAAGAGAAAAAGTTTGAAAGAGAAAGTTTTGAGAGAAAAATTGAAAAAAATTTGAAGAAAAAACTGTTGCATCCAAAACCAAAAAAAAGTTTGGCAAAAAAATTTTTGTAAAAAACTTTTGCATCCAAAACAAAAAAAAAAGTTTGGAAAAAAAAGTTTTGTAAAAAACTTTTGCATCCAAAAATCGAAAAAGAAGGAAAAAAACGCCGCTACCCTACTCGGGGAGCTCGCCACCGCCATCAGCCCGCCGCGCCGCTCCGCCGCAAGCTCGCTAGGGGAGGTTGCCGCCACCTCTGCCCCGCCGTGAGCTCGCTCGGGGGAGGTCGCCGCCGCTCCCCCCGGGGAGCTCGCCGCCGCTCTGCGCCATCTCAAGAGGAAGGAGAAAAAATAGGAAGACGGAGTCTTATGGAGATGGATCGACCGTAAGTTGCCACCACCTCCGCCCCACCACGCCGCACCGCTCCGCCGCGAGCTTGCTCGGGGGAGCTCGCCGCCGCTCTGCGCCATCTCCAGAGGAAGGAGAAGAGGAAAGGAAAGGGGAAGGAGAAAAAAGAGAAAGACGCAGTCTTATGGAGATGGATCGACCATAAGTTTTAGAACTTACAGTCGAGTGTATATTTAGCATCGGGTTATGAAAAGCGTTAGAAGGGGGGAAAATACTACAAGCATCGTTGGGGCCCAACGTACCAGACCTATAATTCATAGCTCCAGCGTACTAGACCTAGCATTTGAAGTAGAGAGCGACACCAATGAGGCAAAAAAGGAGGAAGCAGCTGGGGCGAACACAATCTGTCCCGGAACTAAGAGACTGTAGCGCAGAGCCGGAGGAGCTAGGAAAGGCAGCTCCGTCTGCTCCTTCTGTTGTGTAGGCAAATGTAGCTAGGAGTTGGAGCTCTTTTTTAATTTGCTACATGGGGGTGTCAGACCCGGGCATACGGGATTGGCCACGTGGCGTACTTCTTTTAGGATACGGGATGGAACATGGCCCACGCCCTACATCTGTTGTAACTACTCGTAATGCAGTAGGATTACTCGTACAGTAGTGAAACTAGTCGGACACGGTAAGAAACTACCCGAGAAGTACTCGGGTAGGACTCCTGGGCTTGTACCCGACAGGACTATCATGTAAACCTGTCCCCCTAAAATATATAAGGACGGACAGGGACCCCCTCGGGGACGATCATCATCAAAGGCAATACAAACCACACAAGACGTAGGGTATTACACTCTCGATGGCACGAACCATTCTAAAACCTTGTGTTCCTTTGCACCTTCGAGTTCCTGATCTCGGCGACACCCTACCTACAAACTCACCACCACGGGGGTATCCCTCAGTGGGCGTGGCGGTAAAATACTGACAGCTGGCGCGCCAGGTAGAGGCATTCATCGAGCATCCACTGGAGAACTCGATGGCATCTCTCACCTTCACCAGCAAAGTGCTCGATGAAGGCACAACCTTCATCTTTGGCTCCTGGATCTGCGTCGCCAACGGCTTGGGTGGCTTCATCAGCCACCTAGTCGATTCCAGAAAGCCGGAGGCCCCTGCAGCAACTCGATGTTGCAACCTCGACTCTTTCATCGACAATCTCGACGAGTTGCTGCTCCAAAATCCGCCCAGGCAGATCAAAAAGACGTCCGTTTTCGACGCGACTTCAAGTCGTACTGCACCAGGACTACTCGGATCGGATTCAAACCGATCTGAGAAGCCTTCACGATCCAAGTCCCTCCCCGTCTTGGAGGAGGACTTGGATCGTCTCTTGAAGATTCGAGACGAGGGAGCCACCGTGCGTCGCCCCCCCCCCCCGTTCTCGACTATGACTCAGATTCCAACAAAGAGTCGGCCACCTCGCCGGCATTCACCTTTGGCTTCTGGGTCTGCATCGCCGATGAGGTGGTAGCTTCAACTACTACCTCGCTGAAACCAAGAAGCATATGGCATCTGCTACAGCATCCTGCCGCGACATTGACGATCTCGTCGAGGATCTCGGCGGAATTTGATTTTCCGATCTAATCAGAAACCGTGAGGGCGAGCCTGGATCCAACCTGGCTCCTACTCGTGATCGACTCGAATTCAGCCCGTGCCACAACGACAACGCGCCATCGCCAACCACCCAACCACCCTGACGATCCGGCTCGATTTCAGCTAGCGCCCTAGCACAGACGCGCTGCTATCACCGGCTACGACTACTTCGACAAATCTGCGTTGCCAACGACTACTTTAACTATTCGTCTCAACTAGAAACTAGTCGTTAACGAGCCTTAAACTACTTGGCGACTAGTTCTGCACGGCCAACAACTGGTCGGAATCAAATCCAACTAGTTGGCTTCTTCAACAAATCGTCGCGGCTCCATCGACGACTGCTGCGGTTTCGTCAACAACCATCCATGAGTGTGCGTGATTCAACTACTCCGACTACTTGTTTCGGCAAGGAAACTAGTTGGGAGATGGCTTCACATCGTCAACAACTAGTTGGAATCGACTCCGACTAGTCAGCTTTATCAACAAACCGTCGCGGCTCTACTAACGGCTGCTGCGGCTCGTCGGCAATCGTCCACGAATCAAGCTAAGTCACTTATACCTTTTCCGACTTGTTCTTCACAGACTCGGATACTTTTTGCGCAACGCGCATTCTCTTCACAGGTCATGTCATGCCTGTTCCCGATTGCCTGCACGGTCCGCCCTGCAACACGGGCGATCGGGTTACACTCTATAAGTGTGCTCCATGAGCGTTCTCTTTTTTTGCGCAGCGCCGACTACTTTAGTTTCCTCTCAACGGTTGCTACAATACCCAGGTAGCGTACGCTTATCGTGACACCTCGACTCTTCAGTACGCCTATGCAACTACGCGTGCACGCGGCCAAGCTCCCTGCGCAACGGTTTACGGTAATCAGGAATCAGGTGCTTACCGTAACAGGCTACCTACCCGGCGTCATTATGCGACCCAGCAAGAGTACAACCCGAAAATTTTACATGTATTTTACAATGTTAGGATTTTCTCCCAACACGATATCATGTATATCAGTTACAACATACTTTTATGTTTACCTTGCAGGGGACCTGAACCGGACCGTGTTGTTGGGCACATCGGATTCAACTCCGACTAGTTGGCTTCATCAACAATCAACCACGACTACTCTGATTTCACGAGAACACTCGACTACACGTCACTGACTACAATGACTACTCGTCGGATTCGACTCCGACTAGTTGGGCTTATCGCCAGCCGTCATCGACTATTTGACTTCGTGAAGAATGCACGGCGGCAAGGTGGCGACTACTTCGACTACTCGTTTCACCTACAAGCTAGTCGGAATCGACTCGGCTCGGCGTTACGCTGACGACTATTTCGACTACTCGTCTCGCCTATAACACTAGTCGGAATCGACTTCGACTAGTTTGCTTCATCGACAGTTCAAGATTCAAGGTAACTTGGTCAATACCTAGGCTCGGGGGCTGGTGTCACCGACTTCTAGGCATATCCTATGCGGCTCCTCTAGCTCCCAGGCTCGGGGGCTGGATACGACACGGCTCTCAGCAATGAAGATTGCATGCCACGATTCTTTGGACCATTTATTCCAAAACTTGAGGATTTGGATTCAAGGCTCGGGGACTGCAGGACACGTGTCATCAGCGACGTATTTTTCAAATTTGCTAGAAGATAATGACAGAAGACTCAAGATTAAATTGACCCTCAGCCTAATTCTACGAGTCAACCTAAGGCTCGGGGGCTACTCCATATGGAGTGCAAGTTTAATCGCACCCGATATAAAGAAGACTGGACAACTACTCGGGGCATGAGCACCTCACAGCCTCGACATAGCCAAGGAAGTACTCGGAGGACGCTTTCAAGATGAAGTTCGGGAGAACTCGAAGACGCCTTCAGAAGTATTCGGACGCTTGCAGTACTCGGCTATGAAGAGCTCGGGGACTTGTCAGACCCGAGCACACAGGACTGGCCACGTGGCGTACTTCTCTTAGGATACGGGATGGGACATGGCCCACGCCCTACATCTGTTGTAACTACTCGTAATGTAGTAGGATTACTCGTACAGTAGTGAAACTAGTCGGACACGGTAGGAAACTACCCGGGAAGTACTCGGGTAGGACTCCTGGGCTTGTACCCGACTAAGACTTCCATGTAAACATGTCCCCCCAGAATATATAAGGGCGGACAGGGACCCCCTCGGGGACGATCATCATCAAAGGCAATACGAACCACACAGGACGTAGGGTATTACGCTCTCGGCGGCACGAACCTGTCTAAAACCTTGTGTTTCTTTGCACCTTCGAGTTTTTGATCTCGGCAGCACCCTACCTATAAACTCACCAACTCGGAGGTATCCCTCGATGGGCGTGGTGGTAAAACACCGACAGGGGCACAGTGGCAGTTTCCGTAGCACGGAGCCATCCCAAAAAGGGCCTAAGCAACTCGACGCCACTCAATATATAGCTCTAGCATCAAGGAGAAAAGCTAGCCAAGGTATCTCAGTTTCTGTTAGATCAAACCCGTAAAGATTGATTTAATTGTCATAGATGAAGGGCAGATATGTTCTTTTTTGTGGATTTAAGTGCTGGTCCTATCTCGCACACCTTCAGAGGTCAAATTTCTCACGGTCTCCATGGCCAAACAATACTTAGAAATAAAGAGAAAATGCAAAGAATCAATTAAACTGTATCATGAATGCTGATTTTCAGAGGTCAATTATATTTTATACCTCTGCATGTGTTCAATGATTTTCAGTAATGGATTTTGCTGGATTAGTTAACTCTGCAGAATAAGGTATATCATTGAGCCTTGTTCCTCTTTCTCATTTTCCAGTTTCAAATCAAAAGAACAGATCTGTGAATGATTTGCGGTGCAAAATTCATCCCATTTAACATATAGTTGCATTTATGATTTTGGGTGTTGAGTACTTCACTTTTTAGATATCTCGCGCACAGTTATATGCAGTAGGCAGATGTTGGTTATTGTTATCTCATTTATCTACCCAGTTTAGCACATGATATAAATATAGGACTTTGCTACGGTACTCCGAAATAGTTGTGGACCGTAGATCTAAATGACATATTGCCTCCTAGGAGGTAATAGACTAAATATTTATTTTATATATCTTAATTCCAAAAATAGGGGAAATATAGGAATATCTTCCCATTAAATCTAACTTCCATGCATGATTGTAGCAGATCTAACATTTTTCCCCAACGTGAATGCGACATAGGTGCGTGAGAGGTAACATGGCTGTTCCTTTTCTTCCTAACGTGAACGTGACATGAATTTGTTACAGTTTTTCCGGGACAGGTGCATGCATGATTTAGTAGCCTGCATGCATGATTTAGGAAATGAGATTAGAGCGGCCTGTTCAGAAAGAATCCATCCATGATTGACGGATTTGCATGCATGTATGCAAGATAATTATCGCACAGAGTTTTTAATTTATTTATCCTTTGAAAAATTCAGCGGCTTAGATTCATTTGATTTTCTTACGTGTTATGAGGTAATTGGTGTAGTGTAGCATGGCCCTTAGTATATATGTGACCCTACATACGTGATTTTCATGGATTGGGATCATGTGCTGTGGCCCTAACAATACAACTAAAACTCACATTTTTTTTCTTTTCTAATCCTAATGTTCCTGTGTGCTGCAGCCTTTAGACGTTTACATTTATGTGATGGCTAAAACTGCTCCAAAACAAGAACCGCAACAACCAAATTTGGGCAAAGTTTTGCCCTAGACCTTTAAGGTATGCCATGTTTTCTTTGGTAGACATGATCTGTATGCAATGTTGCCACAAACATGAGCTATAAACGTTGCCACCTAGGCCAGTCAGAACTCTATTTGTTTGTTTTTTTACTTTGCCCATCTATACATAATTGTAAAGAATAATTTGATTTTGGTTATTAATGTCAATGTTTAGAAATAAAGATATGCAGCTTAGGATTCCAAATATACTGCTATTTTTTTGTTGTTGCTTTTGAACCATAAGAGTTGACATCACACATATTGTCATTTCACGAAATGATATTTGAGATATGCTCAAACCGGAGTTTCAAAGCAGCAACAGGATCTTAACCTTTATCAGTTTGAAACTATTTGACAACTGCAGTGGTTTTTGAGAAATCATTGATTTATCTGTTTCAAACTATCTGAGAGTAGATATACCCGAGGAAAAGATGGTTCTGTTGATGCAAACTGGAGTAGATATTATTGTCAGATGAGGCTCTGTTTTACTGATGTATGAATTTGGACTAACTGAACAAATTGACATCAGAGATGGAGCTGATAAAGAAACTCACAAAGGAGAAACTGCCAAAGATATTGTACCACTACTATGCCTCTGTCACAAAACATCAATTGACTCTCCAGAGTAAGAAGGGAAGAAAGGAAAGAAGCCGGAGAATACAGGAAGAATACAAATTGATAGAAACAAGTAATCACCAAGTTTCTCTGCTGTAAAATTTATGAACAATTTGGATAATCCTTATAAAAGTTGTTAATATAACTTTTGTTGCTCGTAGCACGCACGACGGACATTCAAGTTAACTTAAAGTATGTTTAGGTAATATGAACTTTCCAAATTTAGAACCCATTTTCTATTTCGCCGCAGAGATGACTCTGGAAAAGGCGAAGCCATTACGTGAGAAGAACGGAAGCAAAACGGAAGACGCCCCAGCGGGCCAGCTGTGCCAAGCCAGCCGGCGGCCGGCCAGCTGTGCCAAGCCAGCTGGCAGCCGCAACCGTGCGCTCTAGTCTTCTTTCATAAGATTTAAGATTTAAGAGTGTGTTTGGTTGGGCTGTGGCTTTTGGAAAAGCTGGTGTGAGCTGTGGGCTGTAGAAAAACTGCTGTGGGAAAAGCAGAAGACCGTTTGGTTAGAGCAGCTGTGGGAAACTGTGTGCTGTGGATAAAATACCTTAATATCCCTGAAGGTTTGTAGGACTGTCTATATACAAAATACTCGTACAAACCTAATATATTTATTATTCACATGTAAATGTATCTTTTGGAAAGAAAAATATTAAAATTTTCTAAGTTTTTCATCCATAACTACTAAGGTTATATCCTAACGACCCTTGTGAGTTTCACTCGTCACTCCAGTTGAAGGTATTTCTGTCCCCATTCCAAATTGATCAACTGTAACGGAAATCGTTCAGTCCTGTCAGAAAAGAGGTCCTATTTAATCATATTTACGGCCGAACACATGCCCCAGGCACAAACAATTGCACACAACTAGGAACAAACAAACCAAAAAAGATCAATGCCGCGGCGGGGCGGCGCCTGGGGTGGCGGGGCGGCGACGGACGGCTGGCGGGGCGGGGCAGCGCCGGGGCGGCGGGGCGACGTCGAGGCGGGGCGGCGCCGGGGCGTCGAGGCGGCGCCGACGCGGGGCGGGCGCGCAGGGCAGGGCTGGAGGCACGGGTGGGACGGGGGACGAGAGTTGAATGGGCGGGGGAAATAGAAGTGGACCGTTTTTTCATAACCAGTGGTAGGTGAGTAATTTTTTACCCCAAAAAGTACCGAAAGCAGCGGGAGAGGTTAAAAATTGCTTTTGAGCAAAAGCACCTAGGCCATTTAAATTTTTTGGTTGGTTTTTAACTTTTGCAAAAGAAAAACAGGTTGGAAATGCCAACCAAACACACACTTGGGAACTTATGCTGCACTAGCTCCGGCAGACTGTCACACCGACGAAGGGTGGCTTACCCACTACAAATACCAGCTTTTTGAGCATACTCGCCGTTGCGCTCCCCACCCCGCCACCCACCCCGCTTCCCCTCCCCCGGCCGCTATTCCGCTCCCCCTCCCACCAGCCGCTACTCTTGCACCCAGCCTGGCCATGGCAACCGCCGCCGTTCTCCTCGTAGGTGTCGCCGCCGCCGCCCTCCTCCTCGTCACTGATGCGGCCACCATCGCCGCCTTCGAGGCATCGACCACCACGGGGTTCGCCTGGAATGCCTCGGCGACCATGGGGGGCACCTGCAACGCTTCGATCGACGCCATGCTCAGCGGCTTCCCCGTCCCCACCCACCTCGCCAAGGACGGCCTCAGCGCGCTTGGAAGGCTCCAGATGGTCGACCCTGAGACTTCCTGCTTGGGCTTCATGGGCGACGACCTGACCCGGACGACCGCGCCGCTCCAGCGCCCGAAGGCGGAGCCGGCCGCACCATCGACGCCGCCAGTGCTGCCCCCCGCCTCCCCGCCCGCCTGGCCCTTCAACCCGACTGGCCCGGGGCAGCGGAAGTCGCCGCCCAAGCGTCGCCAACCTGTTCCGGTGCCAACGCCCCCCTCCGCCGAGCCATCGCCATCGCCATGCGCGGGCGCTCCACCGCCTCCGCCTCCTCCACCGACGAAGAACGGCGGGGAGCCGTCAAGGTCATCGGCGCCCGCTCCTCCTCCTCCTCCCCCGCCGGCTTCGACCTCTTCATCCCCGCCGCCGCCTGTGAGATCACCCGCGGGCAGGACCCTCCGACCACCGCATCCCCCGCCTCCACCTCCCCCGCCTGGCCCAGACGGAGGTGGGGCGGTCGCCTCTGCGGATGCTCCCTTCTCGGATCTACAGAGAGTGGTGCGAGCATTCCTGAAGGCAGCGAAGGCACTGTGCAAACAGAGGGAAGCCAGGCAGCAGCAGAAGAAGAGCAGCTGCTCAAGGAAGAAGCCTAGATGCATAAACATCTACCAAAACTGCAATTAGAAGGTCCGAGAAAAGTTGTTGCTGTTGTGCCGTCTGCTAGAGCAAAAGGAGAGTCAGAATGTGTTTTCTGTCAGAGTATACAATTTCTGAGAAGAACATATTGATGCACACATAATTTGAGTTCAGAGTGAAACCATCAGACGTTCAATTCCTTGGAAGATGCAGATGACTACAGGGGATGACAAGTTCTCTAGATGATCGTGTAAATAGGAAGATGCAGGCCAAGTTTTGTTTGCTCTTTTTGCCTGAAGTTTAAGCAAGTTTCTTTTGCTCTTTTTGCCTGAAGTTTTAGCATTGTGTTCGTAGTAGTATCAGACAGTTTGACTGTATGAAAATCGATTGGGCGTCTGTCTAGAGTTGAGAGCTAGTGAAAATCGTTTCACCATCAGACTTTCAATTCCTTGGAACCAAACGACTGCTTAATTGTGCTCCAAACCAGTAAGAGTATAAGATTGAAATCGAAAATACAGTCGTTGGATGCTGTTAGCACTACTGAAGATGATACATCATGTCAGCAGTTAGCAGAAGGCGTGAATAATGACACAAAGGGGAAAGGAAATCAAACACTACAACAGCCGCGTGGCTTCTTCTTCCTCAATACAGCCGCTGCCCCTATCCCAATTCCTTTTCTCCAATCCTGTCCCCCAATACTTCCTAATCGAAACCTAACGAAAACTGAAGTGGGCATCCCGAACTGGATCTAATCTGCCTCTGTGTCCAAATTCCAACCAAACAGACGAAGGGTGGCCGCAAACCACAATACTAACTGGCAAAATTTGGCGCCGAACGAGTCACCGCCTGCGTCCCTGCTGCTGCCGCTCCCGTCGTCGTCGTCCTCCTCCTCGTCGTCAAAGCAAGTGTTATCATCGGCGCCGGTCGAATGGTTGCGCGCCTCGTACCCGCGCTCCCCGCCGACCACCTGTGCCTCGCCGGTGTCGCCGATGTAGACGTTGAAGACGCACGAAGGGGCGGCGGCAGGAAGCGGTGGCGGCGTGGTCGTGGAGGTGGGCGGAGCCGATGCAGTCTCAGCGGCCGGCAGGGAGCTTCTCTGCGAGCGGTGACCGGGAGCCGAGGGAGCAGCCGAAGCGGCACGGTGTGGAGACGGCCCCACGCACTCGGAGGAGTCCCGCGGACAAGTCGAAGTCGCAGGAGCGGCGAGACGTGGAGACGGCAGCGCGAACTCGCACTCGGGAGGTGCGGGGACAGAGGACGTCTTCGATGGCGTGCTGTGGGGAGACAGCGCGACTCGCTCGGAGAAGCCCGATGCCAACGTCGCGGGAGATGACGCCGCGCGCCCGGGTATAGCTGCTGTCGGTGATGGCGCCTGAAGCGGAGAAGACGCCGCGCGGTCGGAGGGGTGCCACGCCGATGTCGGAGACGCGGCGGGAAGCGCGGGTGGCACCTCGGGACATCTCGCCGCAAGGAGTCCCTCGGTGGGAGTCCGGGGCGGAGGCGCGTGCTCCGATCCCCACGGAAGCGCGGGCACTGGGTCCGGGAAGGACGCGCCCGGAGCGTGGAGCGGAGCCAGTGCGGCGCGGTCAGCGGAGCCCCGTGCCGACGTCGGAGATGCGGCGGGAAGCGCGGGTGGACCCTCGGGACATCTCGCCGCGAGGAGTCCCCGAGAGGTGGGAGTCCGCGGCGGAGGCGCGTGCTCCGATCCCCACGGACGCGCGGGCACTGGGTCCGGGAAGGACGCGCCCGGCGCGTGGAGCGGAGCCAGTGCGGCGCGGTCGGCAGAGCCCCGTGCCGACGTCGGGGACGTGGTCGTGCGCGTCGGCGCAGGGAGCCGATCCACCTGAAGAACGCTGGCCGGCGGTGAGGCGATGAACCAGCAGGTGGCAAGTACGGCGAGGAAGAGGAGGAGGCGAGCCATCGCCGCTGGTGTGTTGCGTGTACTCTGGGTGTGGCCAAAGCAATGGCAGTGCGCCGAGCTATATAGGCACGCGTGCGCGAGTGAGACCGATCCATGGGCTAAATCCACCAGGGAAGAAGCACAAAAAGTCCAGCCGGACAGCCCACGACCATGAGGCCCAGCAAGCTTATTTTTCGATTTTTCGATTTCTCCTTTCTCCTCCTTTTTTCGTGTTCTTTAATCCTTGTAACTTAGAACTACACTGTGTTTCATTTTTCAAAATACTTACAACGAGTGGTTCTTAAAAATCTATGAAGAAGTAATTTAGCAATTTTCAACAGTGAGTTTATAAAAACTAAATGCAACAATAGGGTGAAAATCAATACAACAACTTCGAATATATAATTAAAAACCTCGCAAAAAAATAATATACAATTAACAAAGCAGCGTGGAACAATTTGTGTGCTAGTACATTTCAGCATTGTGTCAATTAAAAATAACTCAATATTGTGTAAGGGGAAATAAACTCTTTTCGCCTTCCTGTAATCATGGAAGGTGCCCAAGCCGGCTGGGCCGCTGGGCCGAAGTCGCTCATATTCGCCAAATGGAAAGGCCCGGCAGTTGCGACAGGTGGAAGCTCAGGCTCAAGAAAAGGTTTGACTCTACAGCGACGTTGCGACACTGCGCTTCGCGGCGCTGAAGGATGAAGACGAAGAGCAGTGTGCCGCTCTGATGCGCCGCCGCGGCGGCGGAACGGACATAGATTTGGAGCAGTGCTGTTGCCGGCGGGCGGATGCGTTCCCATCCAACGCGAAGCTCGATTCTGTACCCGTGGTCCGTGGAGATAGGGGACGACGAGTCGACGACGGAGGAGCTGAGCCTGGTGGTGTACTGGCTGACACCGGCAACCGGTAAACAAAAATGTAGAACACTTTACTTCGTTGCCATGTTTCCTGGCCGATCTATGACTTAGTTCCTGTTATAGAAGAATTTCAGACCTGATGTCCAAAGTCGTGCACAATATGCCATCAAATCCGCAGAATTTTTGGTTCATGATACGCACACAAAAAGTGGAAATTCTTTTTTACCTACTAGAGATGTTAGCCCTTGCCTCTCATTTTTATTCTCCTTTGTTTGGAATAATGATCAATCCTCCAGCGAGCGTCTCGCCCCCGGTTGCTTTGTCGAAAAAAAATTGTTGCAGTTACCAATTAGATAGCTGGGACTTTCCTTGCCAGCAACAATTTCATGTGGTTTGCTCTGCCTGACCGACTAATAGAGCAGCGAGATTTTTTCTTTTGTAATATGCCATCAATTTCGCTGTTCTTTTGTTCATAATTGACTATAACGGCAATTCATAACCTATTAGAGATGTGGGCAGTGGGCCTTTGTTTGAAGATTATGGTTACAATTACCATAGTGAAATACTGCGTCCTCACTGTATGAACTGAAAAGCATCCATTCCACAGTAAAAATTGAAGTATAGACCCCCAAAATTGCACTTTAAATTGTTTTCTTGGTGAGTCTCGTTCTCCATAATATATTACATAAAGGTTCAGAAGCTTCGCATTGAGTACAGGCTTATTTTCAACCAGATACAGTTAGCCCTTTGCCAAGGCTATGGGCATATACAACAGAAACAAGCACAAGGAAGAAAAGAGAAAGAAAAAGGCATGTATGGGTATATCCATATCTATGGTGAAATTCCTACGATAGCTTGAAGAAGTCTTGGCATTGGAGGCATGTCAATTTCTAATAAACCCTCGAGAATTTGTACTACTACACCCATTGTTGGCCGATTAGATTCATTGTCCTGAATACACCAGCAAGCCACCTTGCAGATTCTTTCAGCTTCATCCAAGTTGGCATCACCATGTAATTGACCATCCAACAAACTCGCAACATCTCCGATGACAAGTTTACTTGCAACCTCCAGAGGGAAATATCCATCTTCATCACTAGTGTTTCCGTTACATGATGAGTTCCTCTTTCCTGATATCATTTCAATCAACATCATCCCGTAGCTGTAGACATCCACTTTTGTTGTAATGGCCACTCCGCTGATCCAGTCAGGTGCAAGGTACCCTATGGTTCCTCTCACCGTAGTAAGAACTTTGCTAAAATCCCTTCCTAAAAACTTTGCCATCCCAAAGTCTGCAATTTTAGGTATGAATGATGCATCAAGGAGTATGTTCTCTGGCTTAATATCACAGTGTATGATGCAATCCCTGCAGCTCTCGTGCAAGTATGCCAAACCTCTTGCTACTCCAAGAGCTATCTGGTAACGGGTACTCCAATTTAGGACCATGAAATGGCTATGAAAAAGATGTGCATCAAGAGAGTGATTTGGCATATGCTCATATACAAGCAGCCTCCTATCCCTTTCACTGCAGAAGCCAATTAACTTAACCAAATTGATATGTTGGATGATTCCAATGGAACTCACTTCAGCCCTAAATTGCTTCACGGACACCATCAAGCCTCTTCACTGCAATAGCTGTCGAGTCAGTTAAGAAGCCTTTGAACACAGATCCAAAACCACCTCCTCCTATTCTCTCTGAGAAATTTTTAGTTGCCTTTTGAAGATCCATGTATCTAAAAGCAACAATTCCATTTCCATCTTGAGCATCATCGGATATGCTGAAAGATTGTTTCATCTTATCTCTCCACATTACTAGAAACCATGCCAAAAAAGCTGCCATTACAGCCAAACCTACGAGACTTGCAGCAGTAACAACCCCAATGATCATTCCCTTTCTCTTGTTATTTATTCAGCTTTCTGCATATTTAGCAGCGATGCGAAGGTACAGGATTTCCCCATTACTGGTGGTTCCATCAGCGTAGCGTCTGGTGTTTAGCAAGTCCTTGTACCATAGGGAGCACCTATTGCCACTGGAATAGGAATATGCAGTGCATAAGCAATTATTCAGGCATGCTTGTGCGCATTGGTCTCCACAGCCAATTGATGCAATAACGTTGGCTTCTGCAGGCAATGAAACTCCAGGCAAGGAGTAGAACCTATCTGTTGTTGCAGTTATGCTTTTGTTCATGGTACTGCAATCTAATGGCGTATTTCTTATGCACCCACCAGCTCGGTCTCTTTGCTCCCATTCCTTAGGCGATCTTACTGAGAATCCCCTCATGCAGTCATAAGGTGGCAGTGTGTTGCTGTAGCATATAGTGAATGGTCCACAAGTAGCATATACATCACACTGATCTTGAGGTTCGACGAAGATTAGTGTCCATTCTTGCGCGTCCTCAACCCAGACGAGCAGCTTGAACTGGCCAGATATGTCCAAAAGGCTAACAACAATCATATTTTCATCTAACAAGTTGTATCGGAAGTACTCCTCTTTGTCGTCGTTGATAAACTTCCCCTCAAACAGATCTTTTCCTGATAATTCTGGCACTAAGTTGTAGTCTTGCTTATTCCATTGCAACCTAGACCAATACACTATGGATGTGTTGCATAGTTTGTAGACAAATTGGGCAACACCGGAAGGGTCTAATTCTAGGCAATAGCGCCTAGGAGATGGGTCTATCAAGCTCCTCTTGGAAACAAGGTGGCGGTTTAAACTGGTGATCTTATCTAGGCCAAACTTCACACCAGGGGCCAAGATGTCGGTAGGGTAATCAAAGCTCTGCCATAAGACAGTGTAGGAGTTGGATGTATCCCTTAATACGAGGTTCCCGTTGTCCAATAGCACGGCCATAGTGTTCTTGGCTGTGATACCAGCACGGGACGACCAGACCATCGATTTGGTGGCCTCGTTGAAGATGGCAAGGTTGCCGTCTTGGGAGATGGCGAGCTTTGACATTCTGTGAGGGCCTACAACTGGGCTCTCCCTATTTGTTACCCATATCGGAATTAACTGCGAGACCTTGTTGAACCATATGCCTAGGTACCGGCGCTTGGGGGTTTCCATCTCCGGGGAAGAGGACATGCTGCCCAGCGGGTGGAAGAAGCCGAGCGCGTACCTTCCGTTGCTGGAGACGAGCTTGGCATCGCCGACGAGCGCCTCACCGGCTGAAATGGAATCCATTGTTGCAGAATATGCAGGAACATGCAGTGCTTGGAAGAGATGCATGAGGAGGATGAAGGCAAGATGCATGGCTGATGAAGAGAACGCAGGGAATTCTGGTTTGACGCTGGCTGATGCTTAGAGCGTGTTAGAGCAATCGAACCCAACATTGGAGAATGGAGATGAGGCGAACTAGTTTTTTTTTCCATATATTATATATAGCACTAGTAGTAGTAGCATAATAATGATTAGGCTAATAGCCGGTTAGCCCACGGCGATGGCGACGTTATGACTTGCTCTCGAGATCGAACTGGGTCACTTGATTGATTGAAGAACCAGTCACCCAGGAGTATATATATGTTCGGCGTTGAACCCTGTTTTGTATACATCGTCGATACTTGCCTTTTTTTCCTTTCTTTTTTGAAAGATAATCCTAACTTGGGTTCCAACTCTTACTAAATGATAGGCGAGCAGATTGCACAGTGACGCGGTCTTCCTCGCCCGTCCTACTGACATCTTCTTTCATTTTTCCTTTCTTTTCACAGTGCGGCCAACGCTCAGGGAGGAGGGTACGGTGAGAAGTAAACGCTTGATGGGTTGACTCAACAACGAAAAGTCTGGCGCAGAAATCTTCGCTGACATTGTCCTATTCCTACACAGATGGCTTTGGTTTTACCTTTTATATATTGGTGTTTGATGGCGAACTGGTGTCCCAGACAGATGCTGGCAATGCATGGATTTGAGCTTGACAGATGGCCATGGATCGATCACGATCAGAATGGGTCAGCAATTGCATGGGTGGGGAAGCGGACGACCGAACCTGGCCCAGCTCAATCTATGCCGGGTACTCGGCACGGGCCGCTTCTGCACGGAGCACGGCGAGCAATCGAAGGCCGGGTCGTTGCCTGTTCGCTCCTGGGCTGGATGCTCTCCTGCTCCCCCCAGCGAGGCAGGAGTGGCTGGAGTGCAGCGACTTCAGAGTGCGGACGCGGTGCCATCTCTGCAATCGTTATACAGTGCATACATACATGCCAAGCAGAGAATGCACCCAGCTCGGCTAATATGGCATGGCACTTCTGCTGAAGCAGACCGCTGCTGCTGGGGAACAGTGGTGACTGAGCTGGGCAGTGAGGCCCGGCTCGTAAGGAGCGTCAACTGTCTATGACGAGCAGATACTGAATTACTGATAAACCATACGATCACCAGGGCGAGATGTACAGCCAGGGCGTGGGCAAAAATTTCTCCAGAAAGGACTAATTTAGTATAGCCAGCCAATAACAGTATTAACCGAGCCGATCCACCATGAACTTCTTTTGCCCACAATTTGAAGCAACACTCGCTTGGGCCACGAGTTGTTGAGCGCAAAGGGACCAATAATTTAAGTCTGAATAGAAGCAGCAGCTTTACATCCCTAAATATTGCAAACAAGCTAAGCTGACTAGCCACGTCCTAACTTACTGTCCCATCATGTATCTACCCAAAAAACGAATGAAGGAGAAAAGGAGAGTCTAGTAAATAGGTCTCAGACCAGATCATCCTCTGGGGTACCCTGCGGGCTCCTCACCATCTCAAGCATACTAACCACCTCAGCAATGTCCGGCCGTTGGGAAGGCACCTGCAACGTGCAAACCAGCCCCAGCTTGATGATCAGCGTGGCCTCATCCATCGAGAAGTCACCTGATAGCCGCGGATCCATGCAGTCCTCCAGCCTGTCTTCTTCAACCGCGCCTCTGACCAGGTCGGAAAGCACAATGATGTCGTCTTCCAAGTACTCGACGGGCCTCCTGCCTGTCAGAATCTCAAGGATCAGCACTCCAAAGCTGTACACATCGCACTTCTCTGTCACCTTGACCGTTCTGCAGGTGAACTCTGGCGCCATGTACCCCAGCGCGCTCTGGATCTTGCTGCTCAGCACGTAGCGGTCCAGCATGGGCAGCAGGTTCACAAGACCGTAGTCTCCAACCCTCGGCTCACCATTTGTGTCTAGCAGGACATTACTGGACTTCAGGTTGAAGTGGATTATACCATGGCGGTGCAAGTAAACAAGTGCGCGGGCCACACCGATGATTATGTCAAACCTCTCCATCCATGAAAGCGAGCTCTCTTCTGAGCACTCATGCAGGTGCTGGTGCAAGCTCCCAGCAGGCATGAACTCATATATAAGGAGTTGCAGTGAGGAAGTCCAGTAGAAGCCTCTGAGGGTAACAATGTTATGGTGGCGCACCTTGCCTAGAAGCTTGACATGCTGCTTGAAGTCATCCTCTGACTTGACCAAACTTGAAACTGTCAGCTTCTTGATGGCCACTGGCTGGCCATCTCTGAGCACTGCCTTATAAACAGTACCAAAGCCTCCACGCCCAAGCTCACAATCCTTATTCAGCAGCGCATGCCCATCGGCACTGAAATCTGAGCTGCCTCTGCCGAACATGACAAGCTTGCCAGACTTTGCTTCATTTTCTGGAGATTCGGCTGATTGGCTATGGTAATCATCCGACAATGCAGTGGGAAGCGCAGAGCGGGGAGCTGTTGCACGGGCACGGAGGTTGAGCACTGTGATGGTGACCACACCGATGACAATGACTGCTCCGCCCACAATGGCGATGAGTGTGGAAATGCTCAATATCATCTTCTTCTGGTGCTGGTTACTCAGGTAACTTGGGGCAGCATCCGACAAGGGGTCTGATGAGGAGTTAGGGTTGAAAACAATTGGCTTTGGCATTACACCATTGCAGGAACTGTTCTTCTGTGAGCTGCAAAGGCCGGCATTGTCGGAGATGAAAGAATAAGGGATGCTGTCAAAAAAGCGGCTGATGGGGAGGCTCCCTGATAGCAAATTGTGAGAGACATTGAAGACACGAAGGCTGGCAAGGTCAGAGAGTTCTGTCGGCAGGGTCCCATTCAGCATGTTCTCTGAGAGATCAACCGTTTGAAGACTAGTCAGGTTGCCCATGGATATAGGAACTGGCCCTGTAAGTTTGTTGTGAGATAGATCCCTGCAAAGCAAAAAAAGAAAAATTAATTACATGCCCATCACCTGAATTAGTGCCTAGTAATTCACAGAAGCGGTGCAGCATGTTTTACCTTGTTTGATGTAATACTCTCTCCATTTTTTAAATATATGACGTTTAGGACAAGCCAATTGCTTGATTTTTCTTTAACTAATTAGCTTGGCCTAATCATCATATATTTAAAAACGGAGAGTACAATTTTTTAATCAGCAAAAAAATTCGTGAGGAATTTGACTTGTGTTTTTTAGTGTATCCAAGAAAACCATGGACCAAGACAGTGGGATACAAGCAAAGCAGCAAGACAAAGATGTCACCCATGTTTTCAGTTTAGTGCTTCCAGACAGCAAGTAAGACATACCTATCGCTTTCTAAATGGTATCTACAACCTAGGAAGCAGAGAATCAGCAAAAAAATAACACGAGATTAAACAAAAGGAAGCTAGTAGTCATCTAGTCAAGCACTAAACATGTATGCACAAGCACTAGCAACAGGGTAATGTCGGCGAAAAAGATCACTTACAAAGCTATCAGGGAATTGCATGTGCCGATCTGCACCGGAATGCCTCCAGTAAGTGAATTCCTCCCCATCAGCAGCTTCCGGAGCGCCACCGCACCTCCAATCTCCAGTGGTACAGCCCCGTCCAACTTGTTCGCACTCACATCCAACACCTCAAGCAGCAACATCCGTCCAATGCTTGCAGGAAGGTGCCCCGACATGGAATTCAAGGACACGTTCAGGTACTGCAATCTTGCAAAGGTGGCAATCTCAGGTGGGATCGCACCGGTGAACCCATTGCTTGACAGGTCCAGTGCTGCCAGGGCAGCGGCAGCATCACTGGGAACCTTGATCCACCCTGACAGTGCATTGCCGGCGAACGAGGCGCGCTGCAGTGCCAGCCCGAACACCCACCACGGGAGCTCCCCGGTGAGTTTGTTCCGGCTGAGGTCAACCTCGACCAGGTTCTTGCAGCCCGAAATGGCGTCCGGGATGTCGCCGACGAAGCGGTTGCCAGACAAATCCAGCCTCTCCAGCGCCGCCATCTCCCCAATCCACGCCGGGAGCTCCCCTGATAGAGCATTGCCACCGGCGCCGAGAGAACTCAGCCCGGACAGCCCACGCAGTGACTCCGGCAGCCCGCCGGTGAGCGAGTTGTGCCCGAAGTCAAGCGACTTAAGCAGGCCGGCCTCGCCGATGTCCGCCGGTATCTCCCCTTCGAGGAGGTTGCGGCTGAGGTCCACCGCCCGCAGCGAGCTGCTCCGCGGGAACCCGCCGGGCACGCTTCCGGAGAGCAGGTTCCCGGAGAGGTCCACCGACCTGAGGGACGGCAGCGACCAGATGCCGTCGGGGATGGGACCGGTGAGTTGGTTGCGGGAGAGGTTGAGCGACACGAGCGACTCGCAGGACGCGAGCGAGGCGGGGATGCCGCCCGAGATCGCGTTCCCCGAGAGGTCGAGCGCGCGGAGGCGTGGGGGCAGCGCATCGGGGAGCGGGCCGGAGAGGCGGTTCCCCGGGAGCTCGAGCGAGAGGAGCGCGTCGAGGCGGAGCAGCGCGGACCGCGGGAGGCGGCCGGCGAGCGACGCCGCGGGGAGCTCGAGCGCGGCGACGCGGCCCGTGCGCGGGTCGCAGGAGACCCCCGGCCAGGTGCAGGCGCGGTCGGCGTCCTCGGACCAGGGCCCGAGGCGGCCCGCCGGGTCGGAGAGGCCCGACTTGAGGACGACCAGCGCGAGCACGTCGTCGCTCACGGTGGCGGCCGCGGCCGCCCCGGCCGCCGCGGCGAGGAGGACCAGGACGGGGAGGAGGCGGTGGCGGGAGGCGACCGCCATTGCCGCGGCGTAGGAGGAGGAGGGGGAGGAGGTGGGCGGCGGCGGGATCATGGGAGGCGTGGTTCGTCCATCGATTGGACTGGAGCGGCGGTTCGCGGCGCAGATGCACTGTTGTCTGCAGTCCTTGCTGCCGGGCTGCTGGTTTCGTGGGAGGAGTGGGAAACCGCTTGCAATTAATGCTCCCCTGGCAGTGGGGGCCACCGTTTCGCTCGAGGCTGTTTCACAGCTCACACAAGAGAAAGATACGGGAGCGTTTTCTTTCAAACGAAAGGATACGGGATTATTTTGCAAGGCTAGTATACGATTTTAGCATTTCAAAATGAATTCTACTGGGGTGACAACACTCACGTCTGTTTCCACAGGTGATTCTTGAGGATTTTCATGTGCGTGCATTTGATTCCATAGATTATGGGACATGATCACTTCTTTGATTCGAGGAGTTGGAAATTTGTAGAGACCGGAGGGTTCGTCCTTCTAGCTGCTGCCGCGGCGGAGCAAGAGCGGTGAAATCAGGTGATGTGCTCGTGCTCATCTGGATCCAAAGATGGTAAAGAGTTTTAAAATTTAATCTACATAATTTAAGAACTAGATTTAAAAAGGATCCAATTTATATTTTATAAAATTTTGAGCTAAGAATATGTGAGCTGAGCTGAATTGTGAAGATGGCATTAAGGTCATGATCCATTACCATCCTATTTGAGACAGTGCGTATATACCATGTTGTGTTGCCACATCGGGTAGCCCTAAGCAAGGACGCTCTAGCTTCTAACTAATTAGAGGTTTCATATTTTATTAAGCAAGCAAGACTATGTTGATATTTTTTATGTATATATAAATTGTAGCATTTTCAAACTAAATTGATTTGCATGGCATAAGTCTATCTACAACCAAATATAACGTGAATTTTTAGAAACTATAGAGGGTCGATATTGCTACTGTATTTGCTACTTTCGTGAGGGAATTAAAAAACCGCTTGCAAGTAATGCTCTCCTGAGCAATGGACGGTTGCCCCTAATACTAATACTGCAAGAGGTTTTAATTTTAAGCAAGCACAGAATATATGATTCTTTTTTTATTTATACTCTGGAATCAACAGACTGGCATGTTTGTAAGTCTATAGGTGGCATAATATATGTCTATCTACAGCTTAGCATGAGTCGCGTGAGCAGGAGGAGGAGGGAGAGGATTGAGGTTGCCACTGGGTTTGTTGGTTTCATGAGGGCAATGGAAAATATCTCACAACTAATGCTCCCCTAAGTAATGCATAGTGATCTTTTATTTCGCGTGATGTTTCACGTTCTACGCAGAGAAAAAAATAAGATTCTTTTTTTATGGTGGATACGATTTCATTGTCTTCAAATCAAATTGACTAGGATGGGAGGAGAAGGCGGCAAACTATCTATGTTGCCAAATTTTGCTGGTTTCATAAGGGAAGTAAAAAAAATGCTTGCCATTAATATTTCCCTAAGCAACAGGTGTGGCCCCTCATGTCTCATGAGGTTTCATATTTTAAGCAAGCACAAATACCTGATTTTTTTTTTGAAAAAGATCATGCATAAGATTTTAGTATCATCTTTGACGATAGCGAGTCTTTTTTAACGAGGATGGCTCGTGACTGGGAGGAGGTGGTGGGAGAGGATCCATGTTGCCACTGAGTTTGTTGGTTTCGCAAATGGAGTGAAAGCCCCGCTTCTATTATTCTCTCCTAAGACTAGGGTAGTGATCCATCAACCTCTTCAAGGTTTCACGTTTTAAGCGAGCACAATTATATTATGTGATTCCTTTTCAATGATGATTCTTAAGATTTAGTTTTTTTTTAATCAAACGATTGGTGTGACGTAAGTCCATCCACCACAAAGTATACTAGTGGTACTGTGAGGAGAGGATCACTATTTTCATAATGACAATTGAGGAGGAGGGTGGAGATATGGGAGTGGAGAGGTGCTCATTCATTGATTGGAATATAGAGGTGGTTCATGGCACAAATGTTGTTCTTGCTACCTCATTTGCGGGTTCTGTGAGGAGTCGAAAACCGACTCTATACACTAGGTAATGGTTGGTTTCATATTCTTAGCACGCACATATACGTATTAATTTTTTAAGATAAGCACAAGATATTAGCAAATCAAATTGACTGACTAGTATTACTGATGTCTATTTACTACCGAGCATCCGCTATGTGCTTATATCTGCTTCCACCGGTGGTGATTCATGAGGTTTTTCACAGGCACACGTTTAATTCAATCATTATTGAACAAATTCCTTTTCTTTAGTTAAGGAGTTGGAAAGTCGTAGAAATCGGAGACTTTAACTTTAGCATTGCTAAACATAACGACCACCCACTCGTTAGGCCCGGCTTTGAACGTGTGAATCATGTGAGAATTTGACTGTTTATTGATGTGAAATGTGAAATTCTTGGATTCGTAACAGGCCTTGGCAGCCAAGCTTGTCCTTGCGTGGCTACAAATTGCAACCATTTTTTTTTCGAGCGTGCAGTCATTTATTTGATCGTGTGCGTCCTTCGCGCTTGTATGGTACAAACTGCAACTTGCTAGTACTATTTGGACGAGGAGGAGCACGCAGTAGTACACAGTTGTTGAACAGTTGCAGTACCTGGCACAGGTTTCAAAATTCAGAGACCAAAAGGGTCGGATGAACTGAGCTGGAGATTCCGAACGACGATCGCATGAGTGCATCAAAGTTTCGAAAAGAAAGGGGTTGGTGCCGGGTGTCAAGCAATTCGTATTTCTGACGTTCTCCTTGCCCTTTCACTCGCCGCAGGCCGCCGCAGCAGCGACCAAGCGGCAACCAAGCAAACAGCGGAGAGAAATGGATGGTGAGGTAGGGAAGAAAAGAGCCGTCCATCCATGCCAGCTCTGGTGATGTCCGCGGCCTGCCACCCGGACCCCGGAGACAGAAGCTGCTGTGTCCCGCCAGGCCACCATGCAAGTCCAGTTGGTCCTTCAGTCCTGCTGCTGCAAAAGTTGCCATCTGATCTGGACATCGGGTCTCCACTTTCCACCCTAGCGCTTGCGATTTGTTTTTTTTTTTCCTTTTTGTCGGCAAGTCTTTATCCAAAAATTGAAAAAAAAAGATCTACACGAATCAAAATTTTTGAGGATTCTTACCAGACCTAAAGGCATTGTTCTTAGCAGGTCGATCATTTACAGATCAATCATTAGTTGAATGATTTCAGACAAATATTTGGTACCTATGACTATGAGGTTACCAACAAGGAGCACGGATATGATATCGCTAAAACGAAAAAAAACTGCCCAACAGAATTTTAGCAGATAAAGCAGCAAATCACAAGGGATCCAAGGCAAAGTTCTGTCACTTTAGCAGACCAACATCAACTTTGATCAGTACTGAAGTGGTCAAGTAGAAGCAGCCAGGAGGAACATAATACCAGAAAGCTCAGGTATAACAACTTTATGCCTGTCCCAGAAAAACCTAACCACAAACTTACACATGAACTGTTGCGCACCAAATCTGAAGCCAGGCCGGTACCCCTGAACTAGGCCGGTGCATAATTGTATCAATGATTGGCGCAATCAGCCACTCTGGACTTCGATACAAGAACATGCTAGGGAGTAGAGACAACTCACTAGAGCATAATGTACAGCAGCAGTTCATGGTAGTGGCTCAAAACTCAAATACAATATTTGGGAGAAGTTATGTCAAAATGGAATGGGTATAGACAGCATCAACTCAAAGACATTGATAGACCAATCAGAACCATCGCTGCAAACAGACTGCGACATACACCAAGCAAATGGAATTCAGAAGAAAAAAAAAACACCCACCAAACTGTCTCTTCCACAGATCTTATCCATAGTGTGTCGATATAACATGAAATGGAAAGGGCGAAGATGCAAGAGAATGGGAGCAGGCATAATGCAAAAGGTAAACGAACAAACAGAGAAAGCGAAAAAGGAAAAGGAATGCGTGACTATGTGGTGACCAGTGGAACTGTAGTAAGGTCCAAAGGCCACCCACTAGCCCCTGCACCTGCACAACTCTAAAAGTGACAGTACAATGTGCATAGGTACTACCACAATTCAGACACAAGCTGTATCAAACATGTGTGAAGCACATTACGTATCTGATATGGCAGCCCAGCATGGCCTGCTTCCAACTAGTCCAAGCATGCAGCATGAATGATTATGGAACTCAGAAATATGTGCAATAAAGAATGATTACCTCCAACGAATCAAAATGTGTGTTTTGGTCATATACTAAGAAACTGCGCTATAGTGTTACAACCAGAAAATAAAATCAGAATTGTACCACTAATGGTTCGTGTATCAGCTCAGAGGCAAAAGTAATAATGGGATACTATTGTACAAACCGTATGAAGAGAGGCAATCCTTCACTCGTCCAGGATATGGGTCACTTTGGCAAGCATGAGAAAATTTAGTGACAGGTTTAGTTGGATCTTTCTTTCCTGCAAGTTGTTCAGATGGAAGTATATCTTGTTTCTCACTTCACAAGTACATTTGACGTCTGTTCAAGGAGCTTAGTCATCCCAATCAACATCCCAACCATCTTTGCTATTGGTCTGTGATCTCAAAGACAGACCATTTGCTGAGACACTGCTAGTAGGTTTTTTATCTGATGGTCTTGCAGGTGCTTCTTCATCATCCCAGTCATCATCCCAGCCGTCTTCCCAGCCATCTGTGGTGCTTGTGGTGTTGTCCACCACTGCAGAGTTTGGTGCTTGAGCTCCCATCTCGAGCTGCTGGTAAGGGACCCCATCGTTGCCTCTTCTCTTTGCAAACTTACAGCAGGCGCACACAATGCCCACCAAAACAACAGTGAACACGAAAATGTAGGCTCCGTATATTGGATTCAAACGTGTTGCATAGGCTGCAAACATTTGAAACTGTCGCTGCAAATCAGAAACCGACTGCCTGACGTGTATAGAGCAGTCCTCATTTCCACCATCTAAAGTAATATTCCAACCATCTGGACTGATATATGTTATGTTCATCTGATGATATAAATTGGACCCAAAAAAATTAGTGGATAAGAAAATAAAAATAACAGCGCATATGCTAAAATTTCAAACAAGAAAACCTGGAATACTAATAAAAAATGACCATATTTATATTAAGACAATATGCAATTAATCATCTTAAAATATGATAATCATGTTGTTGTGTCAGATATGTGCAGAACAAAGACTCGACTCTTATGCTCAAAGGCCTAGTATAGTGTAGTTAGTTTTGTAGGACATATGTGAATTGTCAACTCCAAACAGAATGCACAGGATATCAACCCAGTCTCACTGACACGAAAGCGCATACCGTTATACTACACGTCCCCACATGAACACATGAGGTAAGAATAGAGAACTATGTTTAAGCCCTAAGGTAAAACCAACATATGCCACGCCATATTTGACCCAGAAATCAGTTTGCAGGTGCCTGAGCCTGATCGGTCGCTCAGGTAACTCCACCATCTAATTGACTACAATATGCAATACCTGTGTATTCAAGGAAACCTGGAGCGGATCTTGTAAAAGACTAAATTGCATACCTGTCCAAAGGCACCATTGGCAAGATGTAGAGGCTTATCAATATCTATATTTGACGGCTCTTTGACAGTAACGCTAATCTCATTCTGCCCTTCATTCTGGACAGTAATAACAATTGACCCAACTGAAGCTGCAAGAATAAACAAAAGGCCCATTTTATATTCATGACAGTGTAGGTCATACATATGTTACATAATCGATACTATGATTTCTCTGTCTATTGATATATCTCAAGGCCACAGAAAGAAAAGTCAAGTTTGTATCAAATAACTTCTTTATCATCCCTCAGAGAATCTCAGCTTATGTATCAATAGTTGTTTTCAGCATTGGTTCAAATTTTTGGAGTTACTAGTTTTAGGAAACAAAACTGCCAGATCTATATAGTAAATTTGAACATAGCTATTAACCATTTAGTGTCGCCTGACTTGTCCATAATGGCATGAATAGAAAAGGTGCACCCCTAGTGTCATTGTACAGGATATTTTTATTGTCACCGCCAGTGGAGCATGTCTCCTGATCTTCTGAGGAAAGTAAGACCAGTATATGAAAAATAAGATTTCTAGTAGGATGATGCACTTAGGTGGTAAACCATGGTATGACACTTGAGAAATGCACTTTATAAACTCCATCAATGGTTGGTTGGAGCATATTATGTTTACATCGGAAAACCTTTGAAATTTCTACAACTTAGGGATATCCAAGCCTGTTAACTATCTCATGGCCTCACTGTTTTCTTGATTTAAGACAACTTGACTAGTTTTAGCTACAGAGATAATGTGAGGCATTTCCCCAAAAGATTAACACGATCACATCTGCGACTAAGAATCTCGTGGTAAATATAATCACCAAATTATGTATGCAACAGGGTAAAATTATTCTAAAAACACACATGAAATGAATCCCGTGGCTTTTACCCTTGCCAAAGTTAAATAGAAGATACATCTGAGCCTTTATGAGCTACCCATTCAAGCCAACATTCTTCTTGTTTCGGCTCGAACATTACTAACATGGCAATCTGATAACACAGGAAAATTCAGAATGCAATGGCCTAATGAATTATACTACTGAATTTCCAATAGGACTCAAGGCATTACCATTATCAGAAACCAGGCAAGCAGAGAATTCCTTTCCGGAGGAGCACTTATGTGAGGCATCACACTTCTCCATCACCTCCTTCATTTTATTCATCTCCTCCTCCTTCACCTGACTTCCTGTGTCCTCTGGGTTCGTCCCACCATTCGCTTCACCTTCACCATTCGATCCTGGACCTCCTGGAGGAGGACTGGCCTTATGTGAATCAGTCTCCTTTGCCGGTGGTGGTGGCGGCGGCGGTGATGCAGAGGCCTGCGCCTCACCCCCTTCCTTTCCCTTCTCTGCCGAAGGTACCTTGGTATCCTTTGGTGGTGACGGTGCCGGCGGCAGCAAATTCTGATGCCTGTGGCTCTCGCTTTTCTGCCCCGCAGCCGACGAGTGCCCAGATTCCTTCGGGGGGGCGCCCTTTGGAGATCCGCCTGCAGGACCGATCGGTGCAGGGGCGTCCTGGAGAGATGCGATTATGCAAACAACCTCTGAATGCGAATTCTCTTTAAAATATTGATGACGAGGACGCTAATCTAGCATGCTAACTTGGATTGCATGACAAGGTTTCTCACCTCGCCGGAGCTGGGCTTCTCGCCTTCCAGAATCCTCCTATCCGAACCCGAAGCAGGGTTAGGGAGCAGTGCCGCGGCGAGGAGGAGCACGACAAGCGCGGCGAGCCCGCGGGCGCCCATGGGCACGAGCCAAACCTGGCAGCGCGGCGGGAACCGAGGTCGTTACCGCGTCGTCGACTCCGGCCGCGCCGCGGAGACGGGGTATCACACCGGCCGCAACGCGCCGGCGGGTCGGCGGGAGATCCGAGATCCCCGGCGAGGGCGGGGCGGGGTGGTCGGGATCTGTAGGGGGGATCCGAGCCTGGCCGACGCGTTCTCTGCCGCCTCAGCTCGGGATTTCGTGGGGTTCTATTGGTTCGGTCCCTATCGCTGCAGGCGGGGAGGAGGAGGATCTCGGGTGCGCGAAGAGGGCGAGAGGAAGATTTGGGATAGGAGGCTTTCGCGGCTGCCGGCTTCCGCTGCCCGCCCGCGCGCAAGTGTTGACGTGTTGTTCGTCGCGGTCAGACTCGTGGCGCCCGTGGACCGTGGTGGCTTGGTCTCCGTTCGTTCAGTGGAAAATCCGTTCGAAACACACAACTTGTCTTGCGGTTTGGACCAAAACTTTGCTGAATTTTGTCGTCCGATACGGGCCAGGATGTCAGCGTGTTAGAGAAGTCTGGGAATGTACGTGCAATGAAGCTGCTGCTGCTGCTGCTATCAACTCAGGGAAAGAAAGAAACAAAAAAAAATGGCCTTATCCATCAACATGATCTGCAGAATAAAGTGTCGATGGTAAATGGGGTATAGTGTTGCAGTAGCACGTAGTGCTATTTCAGGAATGAAAACGGGCTTCACAAAGCATCAGATTGCTTGCAGCTGCAGCCTGCAACTTTACATCATGCTTTGCAAAAAGCGCACGGAATTTCCCCTGCCGGGGAATGAGAGCGACAGATCAAGAATCTCGTACAATACTGTGACAGTGCAGCCTTAAGGTAAGGGTGTTTGATCCCTTGCGTACACGTCCCTGAATAACGCTTGCAGCCGATGAGCGAACGAGATCACGACACGTCGACACACGAACCGTTAACCGAGCTGCCCTTTTTGCGATCATGCAGACCTGCGAGCCTGCAAGACGGATCAGAGCCGTGCAAATTCAGCTGATAATCCTGGTGACCCGTGCAGAACAAGCTCGATCGATCGGCAGTGCACCGATCCCTGCCGTCCTTCCCACGCCAAGCTCGCGCAAGCTTTCGCGCAAAATATTGGCGTGGCCGCGGCACCGGGAGGGACCACGCTGGCCGCCCACGGCAAGCGTGCCTAAATACCGCGCGCGCTCGCGCCTCGATCGTCGACGGCCGCCGTGGCATTAGCATCGGTGAAGCGAAGCAGCTAGCATTGTCCAGTGTCCACTCGCCATGGAGGAGGGGAAACCAGGCGGCGGAGCCGGCGTGGCCGAGGACGCCATGTCGCGGTTCAGCCTGGACGCGAGCGCCGGGGGCCGCCACAGCACGCTGCTCGACGAGTACGAGCGGCTGGCGTTCGAGGCGCAGCTCAACCGGGCCATCGTCCTTCGCCGGTGCTACTCCGAGCCCAGCCCCGTCCGGGTCTTGCAGCCGCAGCACAAGCCGGATGGTGGTGATGGTGCGCGCGCGCCGCCGGCGTCCGATCAGGGTCAGGGCGGAGAGGCGCGGCGGCGCGACGCGGGCGGTGGGAGGTTCTGGCGGCTCCACGAGACGCTGGCCCGGTGGCTGGAGGCGCTGAGGCCGGTGCTCCGCTGGCTCAGGAGCGCGTGGGAGCGCCGGAGGAGGAAGGAGCCGGCGGCGGACGCGGCGCGGCGCCCGCCGCCGACGGTGCCGCGGGTGCAGCTGCTCGACTACCTTCGTTAGCTGCCTATCAGTTTGATGTTTTTCGATATGTGAAGGTCGGTAACCGATAAGCAAAGAGTCGCTAGTAGTGTACAACTGTACATCAACTGGGTCATGTTTTGGGAAAGATTGACGTCGATTGATGCTCAAATGTCCTTTAAGTTGCAGGGTACCGTGCCCAGGTGGCGGGTTGCTGGGCTGATTCTGTCGTGAGAGGATCCGATTCGTGATGATTGTCCAGCTGGCTTGGCGTGTGATGATTGAGCATGGGCATCTCTAAGATTTCATTCATGACTGTCCAAGTATGTGAAGTACTCTGCGACACGTGCCTATGCGTTGAGAGGGTCACCCTTCAAGTTCAACTAGGATCTAGGAAAAGAAAACGGAAAAAAGAAGGCCATTCTTTTATTTTTTTTAAAAAAAAAGAAGACTGTTAGAAATAATTAGTGTGTGATCAATTAGTTTAAGCATATGATTAACACATGGCTTAGTCAGTTAATCTCGTCATTAGCGGACGCTAATGACGGAACGCGTCTGTACAGAAACGGACGTTCGGAAGGGGCCTATTTATATTTCATTTCACTGATAGCTCGCAAGAAACTCTCGCCAGTTTGGATCTCGCCGAGGAGGAAGAACAGGGGAGGCCCCTGGCCTCCACCAACCGAAGGTGAGAAAATGGACCAAGCCACTGGACACACGTCGCGGCACTAAGGAATCCACCACGTCGCACTACGGTCCCGGCACCGTCTGCACCGCGCCAGGCCGAGACTCCGGCACCTCGCAGCGGCGGAGCGGCGATTGGGGGAGCAGCGGCGGAGAGAAGGTTGCAGAGGCCCGGTCAACACACCTTATCCTTTTACTGGCCTCCACGCCGACTGCAGGACCTGATAAGGCCAAACGATGGGGCTAAAAGCATGTATATTTTATTTGGCCGCTCTTTACGCATGCAGCAAGTTCCCACATGACGAGAATGCATGTGCGGATGACTAAGGGGCTGATTGGTTCGTTGCTCAGTTGAGCCTGGCTCGTATCTGGGATCCACGCTCCTGGAGCCAGGCTCAGCGCATGCAATAATAGTTTGATTGGTTACCTGTATTTGTTCAGCCAGGCTATGGATAGAAGTTGTTTAGTTGCCCGCACGAGAATATGAGAGAATATGATGCATGAAGATAAAATATTATAAACAAATGTTATTTAAAATTTATTTTATTTAAATATGTTTTAATAGTTCTCAATTTACATCAATAAATCTTAATCGCTTTTGTAAAATACTAATATCACTCAATATAAGCTAATCTTCTTCTTAATACCGTCATTAGTTGATAGTCCCTCGCATCCAGCGAGCCCGGCTCGCCAGAAACAAACTCCACTTGCGTTTCCGCGGAGCCAGGCTCACTGGTGCTTTTTGGATGCACCGGGACAGGCTATGGACGGTCTGCAACCATCCAAACAGCCGCAGGCTGCATGCCACGGGCCTGGCTCAAGCCAGCTACAACCAATCAATCACCCCATAAGTGTTATAAATGTAATTCATGAATAAGTCCCCAAGATTATACATATTCGCAGTTAAATCCTCGATAGAGACACAGTGTACACTTTATTTTACATTGTAGCCCACGGGTTTCGATGTAATTCCAAAATACGTACTGTGTAATTCTATTACTTGTAAACTGCACCCTAAAGTGAAGGGATATTGCAATGTCAATGTATTTGTTCACACATTCCCTGCAAGAATTACATTTCTACTTTATTAATGCAATTCCTTTACTTGCAAATTTATTTTAGTTATTTCCTTACATTAAGCCATATTATCATTTATACGCATGTGCTTAATCAATAAATAACTAATACTCGAACCATACAACAACATGTTGAGATAAATAAATGCAAAATTCAAGTAATTACCTCATTTTTATTTGAATATATTTGGCTATAATTTGGACAAATTTAAGCTATGACTTGGATAAATCTTATTGTGGTTTAATTAGCATAAATACGATAAAGTCCATAATTTGATATTGGTCATACACAAGGTAGCGTGATATATATGCTGATGTGAGATCTACTCTATGTCTAATACATAGAGATCATCTTTAACGTGCGTACCCAATATCACTATTTGGACAAATATACGTATATAATTGTTATAATCCATATTTAATATTGACTATACACAAGGTAGCGTGATATATATGCTACTGCGAGATCTACTCTATGTCTAATACATAGAGATTATCTTCAGAGTGCGTACCCAATATTAAGACATGGAAATGATAAGAGGTCCACACCTAAATTGGTCACTACCCAAACCACAATTAATTTTCAAATATGAGGTCCACACAAACATACATGTATCAACTTGTTTAAAATATTTCTGCATTTATCATAATTATTATTACACATAATCATGATGATTTTGATTTGCACTTTGTTGTAAATTAATCAAATCTATGGTTTATACCATATAGATACAATGACCACCAAGGAGTTAACAGAACTCGCACTTGATGGACACAACTATCCAGCATGGTCATCCGACATGAAGATCAGTCTCTCATCTCGAGGATTAATTCAAGTTCTCAATGAACCTGAAGCAGGGGACCCAAATATCACAGAAAAACTGAGATTTGGTGTACTACTATTGCTAAGGCATTATATTCACCCTGATCTTAAGGCTCGGTACTTAATGGAAGAACGTCCAAAAGCTTTATGTAATGCACTCAAAGCACGGTATGAGAAGCAAAAATAGCTAGTCATACAATTTGTTGCAAGTTGAAATTTTGCGAAAAAAGAACCTGATGATGCGGCAAAGATAGAAAAGACTTTGTCTACTATACTTCCCGGAGATAGGGTTTTGCAACACCAGTACCGTGCAATGAACTTCCAAACTTACACTGAACTTATACACATCTTAACTTAGGCAGAGAAATATGATGAACTACTTTTAAAGAATCATCATAAGCTCCCGACAGAAGCAAAGCCTCTACCTGAAGTTCATCATAATGTTTAGAATACCAAAAAGTTTAATGCCCCCCGCGCCATTCTAAGGACTTCAAAGGGAAACACAAGTTTCACAAGAAAAAGAAGTACAATGCTAACAATCAGGGTAAGCCTAAGTTTGATAAATCCAAGAGTTGTTATAAGTGCGGTTGCTACGAGCACGTAGCAAAGAACTGTCATACTCCAAAGCATCTAGTAGACCTATATCTCAAGTCTGTGGGTCGTGTACGCAAGAGTCAAGGACCAAGATTAGAAGCTCACTTCAATCTTCAACCAGACTTTTCTAAGGAGGCCAGTTGTTCAAAGCAAGTTCCAAAAGAACCAACAACAACGAGACAAATAATAAGTCAGGCGACCTCAAGGAGAGCACGGAGAGCATGATCATAGAATTCACATCAGGCGATGTGTTTGGAGATATGGAATAAATTCAAGATTCCATAGACTTAATAATATGTAATGTCCTTAAGAATGTTGTAATAATTAAAGTTGTTGTCATACTTTTACATTGAATAAATGTAATAATGTATAATTACATCAAGCACACTTGTTATTCAATAAAATAAGTATGTATTCTATATATCTAAAAAAAATTCTAATTTGAATTCTTCATTCTATATATAGTTTGAATGGGAGTCAATTCAACTGAGGAAGAAATATGTCTAGTGGATAGTTGCACCACGAATACTATACTTAGGGAAACAAAATATTTCCATACTCTTACCAAAAGAGAAGGAAATGTTTTAACAATCGCTGGATGCGATGCGATGATAGTAGGCGCTGGTCGTGCTACTATCACACTTCCTATGGGTACACAGATTACAATCAAGAAAGCTTTATTATATCCTGATTTAACTCGTACCCTACTAAGTTATAGAGATATCAGAAAAAACGGGTTTCATGTTGAAACACACGAAGAGAATAAAGAAGAATATCTTATTTTTACTAAAGACACTGGATATGGCAAATAAATTGTTGAAAAAATTCCTTATTTTCCATGTGGATTGTACTATACATACATCAAACATGTAAAACATGTTGCATATAAGGTAATTTTCAAAAATGTTAACACATTTCAAACATGGCATGATCGCCTTGGTCATCCTGATGTAGAGATGATGTGGAAAATTATTAGTAATTCAATTGGTCATAATCTACAAAAGGCTAAATTCCCTCAATCCTCAGACTTTGAGTGTACTACATGTGCAGAAGGGAAGTTAATTTTAAGACCATCATATCTTAAAGTTAAAAATGAACCACTTAAATTTCTTGAACGCATTCAAGGTGATATATGTAGTCTCATTCAACCATTATCTGGACCATTCAGGTATTTCATGGTTCTCATCGACGCATCTACACGATGGTCCCAAGTGTGTCTTTTATCGACACGAAACCATACATTTGCTAAAATAATTGCTCAAATTATCAAATTAAAAGCAAATTATCCTGAACATCGGATTCAGTCCATTCGCATGGATAACACTGCTCAATTTACCTTAAGAGCCTTTAATGATTATTGCATGGCATTAGGTATTCAGGTTCAGCACTCAGTTCCATATGTCCATACTCAAAATGGTTTAGCAGAATCACTTATAAAGAGGATAAAGCTTATTGCAAGACCAATGTTAATGAATTGTAAGTTACTAACCACGTGTTGGGGTCACGCAATCTTACATGCTGCTGATCTTATTAAATTGTGTCCAACTACCTATCATATTAATTCCCCATTAGAGTTAGTGCGGGGAAATCCACCAAGTATTTTCCATCTGCGTAAGTTCGGTTGCGCTACGTACGTACCGATATCACCACCACAGCGTACATCCATGGACCCTCACAGGAAAATGGGGATCTATGTGGGATATCAATCTCCATCGATCATAAAATATCTCGAGCCCCTAACAGGGGATTTATTCACGGCTCAGTATGTTGATAGTATTTTTGATGAGGACCATTTCCTAGCATTAGGGGGGAACAAAGTACCAAAATGTGTGCCAGGAAATCGATTGGAATGTGCAAGGCATTCCGGCCTCTGATCCACGTATTCAAGAAACTGAATTTCAAGTTCAGAAAATTATAAATTTGCAACATATTGCAAATAATCTGCTGATGCATTTACTAATTATAAAGGTATCACTAAATCTTATATTTCTGCTTGCAATGTACCAGAAAGAGTGGAAATACCTCAGAAGTCCACTCAACCTCCGAAACAGAAAAGGAGGGGGGAAGAGTATGGCTATAGTTCAAGAAAAAGCTTCTTCCAAACATCCACGGAAACAGAAGTATAAATCTTCAGAGACAGTAAATGTAAGTCAACCTCATGTTGACGGACACCTAATGGACAGTTCAAGTCCGGTGGATGGGCAATATCTACAACCTAGCTCAACGGTGCACCTAAATACTGAGGCTAGGATATCGGAGTACCAAGATTCTATCATAAGGGGAAATGACGAGGAATCATCAAGGGTACAAGAGATTTCAATAAACTATTTTAATTCTGGAGAAACATTTGATAGAAAGAGTACTGTTGTCGACATATTTTTCCGAACAAATTGGAAATAATCTTCTCAATGATCCAGATCCAAAGACCATGGCAGAGTGTCACAAACGCTCGGACTGGCCAAAGTGGAAAGAAGCAATTAAATCGGAAATAGCCTCACTTACTAAGAGCGAGATATTCACATCGGTGATGTCTACACCTCCAAGTATCTTTCCTGTGAGATACAAATGGGTTTTCGCCCGAGAGCGGAATGAGAATAATGAAGTGGTAAGATATAAAGCGAGAATGATAGCACAAGGGTTCACGTAGAGGTCCGACATTGATTTCAATGTGACTTATTCTCTAGTGATGAGTAGAATCACATTCCGATATTTAATTTTATTGGCAGTACAAAAGTATCTATCTATGCAGTTGATGGATGTAGTGACAACATATTTGTATGGTTCACTGGATTCTGACATATATAAGAAGGTTCCCGAATCCGAACGCAAATCGCAATATGTATTGTGTAAAATTGAAGAAGTCACTTTATAGCTTAAAACAATCAGGTCGAATGTGGTACAATCGGCTTAGTGAATTCCTTCTTAAGAAGGGGTACACTAGTTGTGATGATTCACCATATGTGTTCATTAAGAAGTCCGATACGGGATTTTGCGTTATTTCTGTGTACGTTGATGATTTTAATATCATTGGTCACATACAAGATATAAATGAAGCATGGAATCATCTAACAATGGAATTCGAGATGAAAGATTTGGGTCAAACCAAATTTTTTTTAGGTTTACAACTTGAACATCTTTCTACGGGAATTTTTGTACATCAAGCCGCTTATATCCAGAAAATATTGGAGAAATTCAATATGGACAAATCATATCTATCAAAGACTCTTATGGTTATGGTTGTACGATCACTTGATACGAGGAAGGATCAGTTTAGACCACGGGATGATGGAGAGAAATTGTTGAGACCTGAGGTTTCCTATCATAGGGCCATTGGAGCGTTAATGTATCTTGCAAATAGCACCCGCCCGGATATCGCTTTTGCAGTGAATTTACTAGCTAGACATAGCGCTGCTCCTAGTAAACGTTATTGGACGAGAGTTAAGAATATCTTTCGATATCTAAATGGTACAAAAGATCTTGGATTTATCTTTCAAAGAAATTCACATTCAAATATGATTGGATACACTAATGTTGGTTATTTATTTGATCCCCATAATGTCAGATCCCAAACAGGCTATGTATTTTTGCATGGTGGAATAGCCATATCTTGGACATCCTCCAAACAATACAAAGAGCAATATAACTAAGCATATTGCACCAAAGTTATTGTACCCTCACCAATTAAAATAAAGTGGAGAAACTGATATTTTGCAAATTAAATCTTATGATAATTTCGCTGATTTATTTACAAAGTTCTTACCAACGCCAATTTTTTAAAAATTGGTATGAGGAATTGGTATGCGACACCTATAAGATTTACAAGGTTTATGGGGAGAATCTTCTTAAATTATACATGATTAAGCTTTATATTGTACTCTTTTCCTATATGAGTTTTTAATTCAATTTCTCATAAAGATTTTTAATAAGATAATATCAACACAAGGACATATATCTATCTCCAATTTTCCCCACAGGGGTTTTAGAGGAGGTATCAAAGATATATTAATCTTTCTCATATTTTTCCCATTCTATTTTGTTTTAGGAGAAAGATATTACAAGCTCATATATGTCAGCAATAAGACGGTAATTTATATATATATATATATGCTATATTATTTTCTCCTAATTTTCCTACAAGGTTTTGGAGGAGTTTTTCCTATTATTTTGGATATTCTCAAGAACAAAGAACATGGATTACATGAAGCATACTTGAATCAAATCAATCAAGGGGGACAACAACAACAACAACATAGTCTTTTTTGTCCCAAGCAAGTTGGGGTAGGCTAGAGATGAAACCCATAAAAAAAACAAAGATCGCGGATCTTCAGGTACGTGGATGGCGAGTCTCCAAGTGCTCCTATCCAAAGCTACCTCTTTGGAGATATTCCACTCCTTAAGGTCTCTCTTAACCGACTCGTCCCAAGTCAGTTTAGGTCTACCTCTACCTCTCTTTACATTTTCGGCCTGCTTTAGAACCCCATTACGTACCGGCGCCTCAGGGGATCTCCGTTGGACATGTCCAAACCATCTCAATCAATGTTGGTGAGTTTCTCTTCAATCAAGGGGCAGTGTTAGAAATAATTAGTGTGTGATCAATTAGTTTAAGTATGTAATTAACACATGGTTTAGTCAGTTATTCCATCATTAGCGGACGCTAATGACGGGACGCGTCTGCACAGAAACGGACGTTCGGGAGGGCCCTGTCTCTTCCGAACAGGCATGACGGTGCCTTGAGCATCTATATATATATATAATCACTGTTCATTTATCATTAATCAGAAAATCATTACATCCCATTTCACTGATTCCAAACAAAGACCATTCTTCCACCATTTCTACGCACCCCAAAATGCTTGTTGCAATCAGCCCGTCACTCTCCGCTCCTCTCTCCTTCCCCCCACGGCCCACCGACCACCGCCGTGTCGCAACGACTCACGGCCCGAGCTACAGCCCACATATCTCTCGCGGTCGGACGTGCCCTGCATTTGTCTTTGGAATTTTCCATGAACGTGTCCCAACATAGAACCGTTGTTCTGTCCGTTCGGTGTAGTATTTGGACTTCGAGAAAATTTCGTGAGATCTGAAAATCTCATTCAAGGTTCCTAACTTCTTAGGGTGAAGCTTCGAATCCCGAGATATCTTGCCACCAGACACCAGTTCTTTCCACAGCAGAGGAAGCGGCGCAGGAGGGTGAAAACGGCGTAGCACTTCTCCTCCCTTTTCCCTTGGCACTTTTCCGCTGCGGTACTGCGCGCGCGCGCGCGCTGATGGGAGCGAAGCGTCTTCCGTCCCCGGTCCCTCGATGGTTCAGCCTCAGGAGTCGGCTCCTCTTCCTTCCCATGCGCGTCGCGTGAACGCCGGGTGACGACGACGGAGCGCGCGCCGGGGCAGCTAGCCGTGGCCATCGGGTTTGGCGCGACGGAGTGATCCCGGCGGTTGCGGCAGCCGCGCGGTCGTCGGCGTCGCTTCCAGGTTAAGCCATGCCGTGGTTCACGCAGCGACCCCGCGCATAATTGATTTCGCACCTGGTGGTTGTACGTCCTGGCCGATTGCCGACCGGGGCGCGGCCACCGCTCCGGTTCCAGGCGGGCGGCCCAAACCCACAGTGCCACAGCCCCCGCCGGCGGCGAGCAGCACCGATGCACATGGCCGCATGGGCGTCTGACGGACCGTATGCCTGCTCATATGCAACAAAAAAATTTGTACGGCGCCGTCGAAGGTAGAACACTTCCGGTGAACAATTGGGCGGCTGTGATACATTGGACGGCAAGATGCTACGATGCTACTACTAGCTACTCCAAGTAGCGACACCTGACCTGACATGCAGGTGGGTCACTCGTCGCCGGATAGTATCGGGCGATGCGGCGCTCGGCTACGGAGATATTTTTACACGACCTTATCCACGGGCCCGGAAGTCCAGAACTATACCTTGCTTCGTTGCTTGGTTCAGTGGTTGCCTGTCCGCCTGCCTACCACCACTAGGCCTGCTCCGATTGCGGTGCTGCTCCCCCTGGAGAGGATCAAGCGATGACCACGGCGATGGTGTCGCTATCCGGCCGCCGCCGGCTCTGGCCCGCGGCGCCGGCCTTGGCGGCCGCGGGCTTGCTGCCGTCCATCACGGGGCGGCGGCACGTCGGGCAGGAGCCGCGGGACAGCAGCCAGGCGTCGACGCAGGGGACGTGGAACCCGTG
The DNA here is from genome assembly GCA_032594955.1 of Panicum miliaceum. Taxonomy (NCBI): domain Eukaryota; kingdom Viridiplantae; phylum Streptophyta; class Magnoliopsida; order Poales; family Poaceae; genus Panicum; species Panicum miliaceum. The sequence continues at coordinate 13,737,255 of CM064065.1, forward strand.
CCCGCACCGCGGGAGCACGCGCACCTTCTCGCCGTCCGCGAACTCGCCCAGGCAGATGGCGCACACCTTTTCCTCACGGGCATCATCGCCTCCCTCCACGCCGCCTCCGCCGTAAACCTCCACGGGGATGCTCCGCAGCGCGCGCTTCTTGATCCCGCGGACGCAGGACGTGCCGCCCGACGCCGACGACGCCCCCTCGCCGCCGCCGCGGCCTCCGGCGTCCCCGGCCGCGCCCCGGCCCCCGCACCGGAGCGCGCACCGCGCCACCGAGTTGAGCCCGATGGCGAACAGCAGCGCGAAGAAGAGCGCCGCCAGGATGATCACCATGTTGGTGTCGAAGCTCGCGTCGCCGGGCCCCGGCGCCGCCGCCGCGGCCCCGTCGCTGCCGCTGCCGTTCGCGGCCCGCCCCGCCGCGGCCGCTGCCGGCGCGCTCGCCTCCGAGTCCCGACGGTCCATGGCACCAGCTGCTCACTCTCTCTCGACCACGCACGCACGCTCTCACCGCACGCGCGGCACGAGTGCTCCTCTCCCGGCCGTGGCGGAAGCAAGCGGCGAATAAGACGACGGGGGGGGGGGGGGGGGGGGGGGGGGGGGGGATCGCGTTGCACGTTTCCGGGGGCTGTTGCTGCCTTGTAAAGGGGCGATCCCGACGATGCGGGTGGTGCCGCCCCCCGCGCGCGCCCTTTTGGTTGCTCTGGGAGGCAGAGCTAGCCACAGGACCGGGCGCTGTGTGAGACCGAGCGCGCGCTGGCCTAATTCCTTGCGTGCCCGGGGAGGACAAGGACCCGGATTTGGGTAGGCCGCTCGCTGGGCCGTGCGCCAGAGGACGCGCGCGCACATGCCGCCCGCCCTGGTTCGTGGTTCCGTCCCGCGCGGCGACAAGCTAGGGCGCCTGGCCTCGCTCGCGACCGTCCGTCCGCGGGTCCGTCACATCGGTCGCCCCGGTGCGGCGTCAGGTGGTGCCTGGACCAGCGGCGGTTCGGCCCCTGGTCGCTTCGTCCGCCGTCGCAGCCGGCCCAGCCGTGCCACCGGCGCGCGCCCTCCTGCTGTCTGGCACAAGTTGCGCGCGTCGCCCTCGCTGGTACGCGGGGATTTGCGCACGCTCTCGTGAGTGGCACGCTGACGCCTGACGGCGCCCCGACATGCGCTTCCACCACTTCAGGGATTCCTCCGGGTGTTTCCGAGCGCTCTCTCTCCCTCTCGCCTTTGGAGTGTTTGTTATTGAACGCTTTTTAGCTTTGGTGAGGGAGGGGTTTGGATGTGACAAGTTTCGGCAGATACGCATTATGCATGCAACTATGCAGGTGCTAAAGCCTACAGGAGATACAGACAGCACGCATCACTCGCTCACCCTGCTGTTAGCTGGTGCACGTTGTTTTGTCCAAGCTTCGATTTTTGAGATGAGATGAAAGCGCGTGGCATGAGGGTACCGTGTCGTGGCAGGCGCCAAGCGAGAGCAGAGCTGGTTAGGTTGTGTAGGTGTCTCCCCTGCAGATGATGCGCTTAATAACTGCATGTCTGTCTGTGGTCATATGTTTTCTTCCCCAGTCTACCAATACGTGTCTGGCTACTGGGCACTGCCAAGGCTACGTGTCAGCTTCCGATTAGCTCTCAGGAACGTCGAGACGGGTGTTACCAGCTGCCACTTGCCACGTAGCATCTCTTTTTCAGAGTGTGGCGGTTGGCACACTGGTAGTATGATCGTCATATTGGGCAATTATATGGTTTCTTTGCAACGCGTGACTACAGAATCACTTATATAAAGAGTCTGACGTGTCAACACTGCAACGATAATGCACCCTGTACATATCGTATCGACCATGAAAAGCCGATTCTGCTACGAATGGTAACATTGAGATTTGCAACCAATCATGCCCCTTTTGTAGTTTGGGTGATGTGGACAGGATCACAGGGCCAGGGGGCGTGATCGCAACGAGAGAGGACGAGACAATGGCGTGCAACGAGGGCATGTAGGGATGAAAACGATCGGGAACGGTCGGGAAAAGCTCTTAACCGTTCCTGCTCCCGTATTTTTTTGCCGGGAACGGGAAGACCGGACGGGAAAACGAAACCGGTAATACGGGATATCGGGAACGGAATAATTCGAACGGGAACGTGTCGATTACGATCGGGAAGCGGTAACATAAAACGGGAATATCAATATACGTAACCGCTTAAAACAATGAGCTCGACGTGCACACAACGAAACAAGTTGACAAGTAGCAACTAGCAATGAGTGCCAGATTCCCAGACTCCGAGTACCCAGCAATGAGTGCGTTCCAAGAGAAGGTATTCCGCTGCGGCATTCCATCGAACACGCGGCGAGCATCGCTCAGGCAGCCACATTTCGCGTACATGTCGACCAACGCGCTGGCGGGGATGACGCTGTCGGTGAGGCCAGACTAAGGAGGGCCGCGTGGGACTTGGCCGCCGCAAGGGTGAGGTGGCGATGGTGGCGGCGCGGGCGTCGGGCAGGCTGGGGGCGCGGGCGCCGCGAGGAGGAGCTGGGGAGGAGGGGGGCGACCGGGCGACGGTGGAAGAGCCGAGGAGGGGGGGGGGGGCGGCCGGGGGCGCGGGCGCCTGGGCGCGGCCGGCGCGAGGAGGAGCTGGGGAGGAGGGAGGCGACCGGGCGACGGCGGAAGAGCCGAGGAGGGGGGGGGGGGCGGCGGCCGGGGGCGCGGGCGCCTGGGCGCGGCCGGCGCGAGGAGGAGCTGGGGAGGAGGGGGGCGACCGGGCGACGGCGGAAGAGTCGAGGAGGGGGGGGCGGCGGCCGGGGGCGCGAGCGCCTGGGCGCGGCCGGCGCGAGGAGGAGCTGGGGAGGAGGGGGGCGACCGGGGCGACGGCGGAAGAGCCGAGGAGGGGGGGGCGGCGGCCGGGGGGCGCGGGCGCCTGGGCGCGGCCGGCGCGAGGAGGAGCTGGGGAGGAGGGGGGCGACCGGGGCGACGGCGGAAGAGCCGAGGAGGGGGGCGGTGGCCGGGGGCGCGGGCGCCTGGGCGCGGCCGGCGCGAGGAGGAGCTGGGGAGGAGGGGGGCGACCGGGGCGACGGCGGAAGAGCCGAGGAGGGGGGACGGCGGCCGGGGGCGCGGGCACCTGGGCGCGGCCGGCGCGAGGAGGAGCTGGGGAGGAGGGGGGCGACCGGGCGACGGCGGAAGAGCCGAGGAGTGGGGGCGGCGGCCGGCAGGGGTGGGGGGTGCGGTGCAGCCTGCAGGGCCTGACCGCCCGAGGAGGGGGGCACTGGGGTGGGGTGGCGCTACGGGCTGGGCCGCCAGAGAGGGGAAAGGGCGTGCGGGCCGGTAGTGGGCTGGGCCGCCAGAGGGGAAAGGGACGGGCTGAATACGGGAAACTCCCGCGGGAACATTCCCGGTAATATACGGGAACCGCGAATTCGGTCGGGAAATAGTCCTAACCGTTTTCGTTCCCGTTCCCGCCGTATTTTCCCGTTTTTTCCCGTTTTCCCGTTTTTCCTGTCTAAACGATATTCGATCGGTTTACACGGTATATGGTCGCGGTCGGTACGGGATTTTCCCGTTCCCGCTTTCATCCCTAAGGGCATGGCGCGCCAGAGGAGGTCAGCGAAGTTTTTTAAAGTATGGAACAAGGAACAACAGTGAGTCTCTGTTGCTCCAGCATCCCAATCCTCCTCCTCCGTGGGCATCAAATTAACGTGGGCGTGAACATGGCTGCAGTGTGCCCATACGCCGCAAGTGTTTTTCCTTTCACCTTAGCTCAAGACATAACAAGCGCGTATCCCAATGGCGATCGGCTCGTGACTCTCCTCAAAACCCAAGAAAGGATACTATAGTGGCAAGCGTCAACCCTCTAGGTGAACGATTGTATAGCAGGCGTCAATCCTAATTCCTGACTCTTGGTACCCCAATTAATTTGATTAGGGATGATGCGCGAGATGTTGAGCTTTAAGAGCTCTCCGCGACGAGTAACAATAACGTATAGAAGACAACGGTTCTAAAGATGGTGACAACTTGAGAGATGCTACAATGGCGAAGATTGATGAGCATAGGTTCATGGAGTGTCAATCCAGGCACTAAAGACTCAAATCCAGCCAAGGAACGCACAAAAAGTAATTGTGTTGGCTCGAACCTGAGCCTTGGGAGCAAGGACAAGACTGAACTGAGACTCGGGGACCTATGGTGGCTAGGTTATGTTGGGTAGGTAAAATAGGTCTGGATTTTGATGGCCAAAAATTTGAATGCTGTTTGACAAAATGTCTAAGAACGTTATAGACAAGGCCAGTATGAATGGTACTAATATAACGTCTTCCATCCGTTCGTGCTTATAGTAAGCGTAATAGGTTTTTTAAAAAAAATCTTTAGAGATATACTTTGACCATCTTACAAGTTATCATTAATTGCTACAAATAAATGCCATATTAAAAGATATTCAAAATGCAACCATTCATATAACTATTAGTGAAAATTTATGAAGTTTGATTGCTTAAAATTCTAATACGTCTACTAAAAGCAAACAGGTGGATTGCTTTTGTCACGAATCAACGCCATATATTTTTGGTAAAAGAAAATGCGTAGGGACTACTGATGGATGCTGATGGAAAATTTAAATGAGCCCCCGGAGCTCATTCATGGCTAGCATGCTGGTCGGCCGTGGTGGTTGCGAGATGTGCAAGAGGCCAAATTGGGGTGAGCGAAACTGAGAACGACGACCCATCAGCAGTTTGGAGGGCAGCTGGTCTGCTAGTGACAGGGCTGAGCACCATCAGTAACAGGCTAGTTGAGAGAGAAGCTATTTGAGACGGTGATATGCGCTCAAGATCCGACGGCATTGCACTGTCATGTTCACGACCTCGTCAAAGCGAGCCCTGTTGTGGTTGACAGCGTATCAGTGTGCTATGGCCATGCTGTAAAATGCTAAAAGGCAACGGCTATTTAGCGACGAATAGATATGTAATTAGGGACCAACCATAAAATATGTACGATACGATTGCGTCCATTTATTCGTATCATTCCACAACGTATACATATATATGCTTCAAGCATATATACAGTATAGTAAGAGATTCACCGCTCTTAAATCTCGCAACTTTATTAAGGCCAGTAGAAGCAGCAGCTCCTACGGCCCTCCATGATCTCGTGCCGAAGACTTCACGGTTGACAGTAGATCGAGGCACCTCAGTTGATCCTGTTATTAGGGACACACGTTTGTGTCAAAAGCCATGCCATCTCTGAAAATTCAAGAGCAAAAGGAGAAGTAATAAAAGACTAAAGGATGGTAACAGGTTTGGCGTACGAGTTGCAGTTCATGTTGGGGCTGAGCTTGTAGGGCAGCGGGACGCCGCACCTGCCGGGCAGCCCCGCGGCGCGGCTGATGTAGGGCCCGCCGGCGGCGCCCGCCGCCACGTTCTTGAGGCAGGTGCAGATGGCGCGGCGGTCGGGGGTGGTGCGCGCCTCGGACAGGAGGCGCTGGATCCCCGAGCAGCACGCGCGAGGCACCGCCCCGCCCGACTGCACGTACCCGAGGCACGGCATCAGCGTGTTGTACACCGTGGAGCACGACAGCGCCGCTCCCGCCGGGCGCGGCGCAAGCGCCAGCGCCAGCGCCAGCGCGGTGGCCACGAGGAGCAGCGCCGGCCCGCGGCGAGACGGTGCGGCCGCTGCAGCCATGGCTCCTCGATCACCTCTCAGGTCTCGCGGAGGATGTGGCTAAGGATGACGGAGAAGCGGTTGTCGGTCGGCGGTGTGTGTTCGTGCGTGCGGAAGTGACTGGCACCGGCACATCTGGATCTGCTTATATGCATCGTCAGGAGGTAGGCGTGAGGTTCGGTCCAACGACTTGGTCATTGACCAGGCACCACGATGGATACTTCCTCAGCTGTTTGCCTGTTTCATAGTCTCGTAGTGCTACTGTTCGTATTGTGGGCCCGTGCACTGTGAAATATGAACGCCTGTGGCAGTTTTTTCTGCTTGTGCCGTGGAGACCGGAGAAGCTGGGAGACCTGAATCTTGGTCGCCGGTGAGGACTGACGAGAATTCAGATGGAGTCATGCAGCTTGCCCGTGTGGAGGCTCCCCGGCCCGAATCAACGTTGCGCGTCCAGCTGACTAGCTCGTTTGAGGTGACATGTGGATCATACCCAGTGCTGAGAGCTCCTATACAGGTGGGTCCTGACTCCTGAGTAAACAAATTTCTAGACAATCTTAAAATTCTTTTAAAATTCAGCAAGGAGACTGGTTCAAACCTAAGATATCCAAACTACAGTGAAGATTTTCTACCGCTGCGCCATCCGCCCTTCCAGATGGAACATCATCCCGAGGCTGCAATAATACAAATTCACCGTGTGATTTGGGCAAGGTTGCTGCCGAAGCAATCCTTGTCTGCACAGGAAAACTCGTCCATCGGGTCTGCCTTTAGTCTTAGCCCTGTGGACACGCTGTGCTTGAATCTTTGATGAGACTTGGCCGCTTATGAAGGACGGTATCTGTCACCGGAGACTCGGCTTCGTTGGGCCTACAAGAGCCACAATTTGTGAGCAGGGCGCCTACAGTAGTAAGGACCAGGGAGCAGGACGATGCCCTTCTTCCTTTTCTTTTCCTATATTCTGTTTTCTTTTTAGGATTTTTCTGTTTATATTTAGGATTTATTATGCCCTTATGCTAAACTTCTCGATTTCCCTGTCTCACTATTGTTAATTGTTTGTGAAGTGGGCTGATTTCTTTTTTTTTGTGATGATCTGGGTTCCCTCACACTCTCCACAGGCCTATATGTAGCCCACTTGAGAAGCAAGTGGGCTGAAACTGCGCCCGGGTCATCTTTGATTTCAAAGCTGGGCTGGTATTAGTCGGGCCTGTGAGTGTTCCGGCTGTTGCTAGTTAACCAACCTGGTCCCCCTCCGTCCGAATCCGTGTGAAGCAGACAACCTTTGTGTTTTTCCTTGTAGGGAAATGAAACAGACGGCATGGAAAGTCCTGCCCAGCCTTTTTTCACTGTGATGCTGAAATTCGCAGATACTTCTCGATGAGATAACCTTAGGACAGTGATGCCGTTTCATACACATACTGCCGAAGGCCGGTGGAAAAGTAAGATACGAAAATCGCTGTCCCTGTTGTGGAAGGAAGCAATCCTGATCAACAAACTTTGCTAAGCATGCTAGTTCTTCATACCTTTTTCTTTTTGCCAAAAGTTTTTTTATATAATTTCCTAAAAATCCAACAAATGAAGCTTCAATGGTGGGCTCACTCTACTATTTCTTTTTTTTTGTTATTGCAAGTCTATCTAATACTGTAACCCACAAATCCACAATGTATTCTTCGGGACGTTTTCAGTTAGTTGGGCTTAACGAACCCATGTTACCGCAGGCCATGGTCCAACGACGCTGAAAGCAAAAACAGCAACGCGGAAATTAAAAAACCGTATCAAAGCGCAAGACCGAAAGGATCCGCATGAACGTGCTTCTCATCATCACGGCGGGGGGGGGGGGGGGGGGGGGGGGGGCGGGGCAGATCTGAGGTGGAGGAGGCCCGCGATTATTCCACTGCTGCGACTGCGAGCGCCATCGATTCTTCAGCCAGCCGCATCGGTCGCACGTCAGAAACTTATGCCGGCGCACGGGCGATCGCTCGCGCGGCCGGGACCATGCATGTTCTGCCCACTGCCCTGCCCGGCCTGTACATCGCCACATGCCACTTGCCAGACAGCTTGGCAGCTTGCCGTGGAGACTGGAGAGACGAAGACCCCTTGGAGGTGGAGTGGAGATCTGATCAGCAGACGCTCATCAGCCATGTAGATGTAGTCTCTCGGTGACTTGATTGATTGTATCGGATCCTAAGAAGATTTCTGGACGAATCCGATGCCCATGGCATTGCGCATTCGGAGCATCACTTCGCCGAGAGCTCAGACGTTGGTGGCATCATCGTTTTCTATCTCTATTCCGGGTTCAGGAAATGTGTCGAGAGCAAACTTGTTATTAGGATATGTAATATGTTCGACCAGATCAGATCACCCATCTTCTCGTGTCCACGCAAAGCATATTCCCAGTCCCAGCAACAATCATGGACGGCCGACCGACCATCACCAGGATCGCAACGCAGCCGTGCATGCAATGCAACCCTGGAAAGCTAACGAGCAGTATTCCCCTAACTGTACAACGAACTCATGATTGCGTCTCGCCTGTCGTCCGAGCAAATTACCCGTAAACAAGGCGCGCGCACAGGCGTCGCCCACAGCGCGGGATTCCTTCGGCAACACAGGCAGCGGCGGCGGCGCGCTTCGTTCCTGGAGGCCGGAGCGGGAGGGCGACGTCGCCGATCTAGCACCCCCCGGCGCGGCGAGACCCATCACGGCGAGATCGCGTGATCTGTTCCGGCGTGCAGCCCCCCCCCCCCCCCCCCCCCCCCCCACACACACACACACCGGCGCCTGCCTGCCTGCCTTGCCGCCCCGGAAGCGTCCCTGTCATATCTGCATGTGGAGCGGAGCGGAGCGCGGGGGGGGCGCGAACAGCGCCGCTGTTCCGCCTCCTGATCGGCTGATCGGCGCTCGCAGCGGCCGGTCGAGCGCCGATAAGTCACCTGTGGCTCTACACGCCCTCGAACGAAACTGCAGGCTCCCCGTAACACTGCTTGCTGCTGCTGCTTTTGTTTCTACATAGCCTGTTAAAAAAGAACCGACAGCTCACAGCACAGTCCAAAGGGAAACAGTCTACTAGCACCGCAGTTTTACCGCGCCCGCCGTAGTCATGTTTCAGTAAGCTACTGAAGTGTGCCGGTATGGTAACTCGGTAAAGATTCGTTTTCTTTTGACTGAACCTGAACCTGCAACTCTGTAGCTGCGGCGCAACGCAAGTGACGCGCTACAACTTGTGGAGTGGGGGCAGACGGCAAAGGCACCGGATGGTTCAGGTAGCATGGAGACGAGACGGCTCAGCTGTTTGGGAGCAGAAGGAACGAACGGGTCAGGCCGTCCGGTGCGGCTAGTGACAGGAGATTAGCCGGCCGGAGCGCCCGGGCGGCCATGTGCAATTAACATGGCATGGGGTCAGCGACGGCGAGCCTGGGGAACCGTTGCTTTCCCCTTTGCTGGAGTGTTGAACGGAGGCGGCAGGGCGGCTGCCCGACGCCATTGGCATGTTATCCTTTGATCGAAGACCATGGCCATGGCCGATGCGAGGGAGGAGAAATCGAAATCTGCATCGTCAACGAAGACTCGTGCATGTAAAAGACAATTTCAAACGTTAAACAACCGGCTACGACTCGAGGCGTGCAGGCATAGGCTTGACGGCAGCTTTGTTTGAAGCTGTTGGATCCATGCATGCATTGCACGCACACGGCACACAGTTCGTGTTTCGCCCTCACCTACAGGGTCTGGCCATGTTCCACGCATGTGAGGTGTGTGTGACCATGTGGCCGTGAGTCCCCCTTGCAGGGGCAGCAGGTGCAGAGGCTAGAGCGAGCCCACAGGCAGGTGGTTACGCCCATTCACACTCACGCTCTCACACACACCCTATCTACCTTAATTCCTTAAAACGTGCACGGATTATTGGAGCCGGTAGGGTGTCTAAGCTTTGTTTGTTTAGTTCGCTTGATGGGTTCCCCCTCCCTCCCTCCGTGTGGGTTGGCCATTCTTTACGTATAGAGCTTCATGTGCGCTGCTGACCGACAGATCCTGTTCCATGTCCAATCAGTCGGTAGGTGCGCTGCACTCTTCTGATTCGAGCTCTCAGATGGCTAAACCGGGGTGTGATCCGCTAGCAGCTAAGCCTGACAGTGGAGCAACTATCAGACTGTCTGACCAAGGTTTCGCAAAGCTCGTCAAAGCTGTCACTGAACTTTCCAGCTTCGTTTGTCTCAACCCTCGCTGCTGTCGAATCGCGTGCTAAACGAACATACGGGCAAAAGCGGCAGGAAAAATTGTCCCGGAACCGCATCAGGTCCAGGTCGCGCAAGATTTATCCGGTGATAAGGAAGTTTTTTTTGAGGATTGGTGATAAGGAAGTTGGCGCGGCGGATGATGCTGTGCTATGCACCCGCAGGAGGAAACAGACAGCCCATGCCAGCGGCCGCGCCGCGCGGCCGAGCGCGGCGACACCCGGAACGTGAGCGGATCTCCGCCGCCCCAGACAGGGCCATGGGCAATCCCCGTCAGGGAACCGGCCAAGCGCCACCCCCCCGCGGCCTCGGGGTCCACACAGTTAACGCGCCGCCGCCGCGGCGCGTGCGTGCCATTGCCATCGGAATCCGATAGCACTCCGATCCCCTCTCTTTTTTTCGTTCAGAGCCCACGCAGCGAGCAGTCTCGCCCGACGCGAGCCATGTGGGGAGTTGGCCTCGCGGGGCCGGGACCCCGCGCCACGCCACGCCACGCCGCGCACCGGCACCCCCCCCAGCCCCCACGACACGAGCAGTTGGTGGTGGCGCCCTGCTACGTACGTGCGCCGTGCGCGCGGCTCGCATGTGCGCCCGACTGTGCTCTGCGTTAACTGCCGGCGGCCTCCGCTGCGCCGTCTGTGGCCGTGGCCACCGGGCACGTCACTCCCTCCGGCCTCCGCTTTCACTTCGCCTCTGCCTTTAGGGCCGCCTTTCATCGTCGCACACGCGCGGCGCGCCCCCCGGTTTTTTTTTTCCAACCGCCACCGGCGCATTGGCTTGGCTCGGGCTATAAATAGCTGGGCCGGGAGGGCCGAGCTTCCTCACAGCCAGCGCCAGACAGCCAGACGTTCCACCCCAAGCAAGGTCGATAGCGGCTAGCTTTGGACGGTACCCTCCCGAGCTCGGAAGGTAGCTAGCTAGCTCGAAGCGGGCCGGGTCTCCTCGCTGGTGGTGGTAGTTAGCGATGGCCGGCGCCGGCGCCCTCCTCCTCGTCCTCAGCCTCCTCGCCCGGGAGGCCGCGGCCGGCGGCTACGGCGGGTGGCAGAGCGCGCACGCCACGTTCTACGGCGGCGGCGACGCGTCCGGCACAATGGGTGAGTAGTCGATCGACCAGAGCACCTTGTCATCTAGTTCCTCGCCGCCGGCGGATTTCTCGGTAACCCAGACTCACACCGTATGCTCTGCATGGACGTTCGGCGCGGGCGGAACAGGCGGCGCGTGCGGGTACGGCAACCTGTACAGCAGCGGGTACGGCACGAACACGGCGGCGCTGAGCACGGCTCTGTTCAACGACGGCGCGGCGTGCGGGTCCTGCTACGAGCTGCGGTGCCAGAACGCGGGGGGTTCGTGCCTGCCGGGCTCCATCACCGTGACGGCCACCAACTTCTGCCCGCCCAACTACGGCCTCCCCAGCGACGACGGCGGCTGGTGCAACCCGCCGCGCCCGCACTTCGACATGGCCGAGCCGGCCTTCCTCCACATCGCCCAGTACCGCGCCGGCATCGTGCCCGTCGCCTTCAGGAGGTACGCGCGCGACCCGACCCGGCTAGCCTGGCCGCCCGCCGCACATGCCGCGCAGGGCTCAGTTACTACTAGCACTCCACCCTCCACACCTGCCGTGCCGCGCTGCGCTGTTGGCACGGCTCGGTGTGGTCCCGCACGTCCGGCTGCGAGCGAGGCTCACGCGCCGCTTTGTCGTACCGCGTCCTTGGCTGGTTGGCTCGATCAGCCAAGCCAGCCCAAGCCCAACCAACCGCGCGTCGTCGGTTCGGACCTCGAAGGTCCGTGGGCCCCCGCGCCCGGTTCGGTCCATTAGTTCGGTGGGCCACCCTCCAGATTTGATACGGGAGGCAGGCTCCTGGGCGACGCGCATGTGCCTTGCCTTTCAATGTTGTTGCTACCCCTAGCTAGCAGTACATCCACCGCACTTCACTCTCACTCACTCCTATTGACATCTTGACACCACCGGCCAGGCCCATCACGACCTGGTCGCCCCTCGTAAAATCTTTTTTTTCTCACCTACCGCCACGTACAGAACTGACCGTTGCTTGAGAGAGCGAGACTGACCGATGAGCTGCCTCCCGACCGACCGATGCAGGGTGCCGTGCGTGAAGAAGGGCGGGATCCGGTTCACCATCAACGGGCACTCGTACTTCAACCTGGTGCTGGTGACCAACGTGGCGGGCGCCGGCGACGTGCGGTCCGTCTCCATCCGGGGCACCCGCACGGGGTGGCAGCCCATGTCCCGGAACTGGGGCCAGAACTGGCAGAGCAACGCGTTCCTCGACGGCCAGGCGCTCTCCTTCCAGGTCACCGCCAGCGACGGCCGCACCGTCACCAGCAACAACGCCGCGCCGCGCGGGTGGCAGTTCGGGCAGACCTTCGAGGGCGCCCAGTTTTGATGCGGGAGGCCTTCGATGATCTTCTTCCTCTCTGAAGGCACCCGGCGCCGGCACCGCCGTCTTCTGATCTCCTCCGACCCGATTGTCTCCGCAGCAAGCACCGGGGACGGACGACGGAGAGGGATATATATTAATTATAAGCTATTGATCATTGGGTAATCCTCGATTTGTTTGGGTTTTTTTGCCGTTTTGCGCGTGACGATGGGAAAGACGAGGCCTCTTCGACTATATTGAAGAAGAGAAGAGGGCCTCGCGCTATGCTGAGGCTGCTAATCTAGCACCCGCCTAGACGTTTCCTTCTCCGGACTCTGGATCATATCGGAGTGAATGAATGAAACATTACTCTCCCTAGTACTGATACTAGTACTTGAGCAAGGAATAATTGTAATTTATTTTGGAAGAACCTTCGTATCATTGCCGTACTTGTACCCGATCGCACCGGCCGCCGCCCTGCGTCGGAATTGATTGGAAACCGCGAGGCCGCCGTTGCTCTGGCTACTTGCTAGCTTGTTTTTTTTCTCCCAGTAGCCTCTGGTAGTGTAATTGTGGAAGGGTACAGTGGCGGTCGTGACTTTTGGTGTCTGTAACACCGAGTACGTATCTCCTCCGGCCTCACATGGGTGGTGGGGGGCACGCGTGTCGTGTGCCGCGCTGTGCGCGATGCGCCTGCGCGGCCACGAGCGGTGTCGGTTGCGTCGCCGGGCGGTGTACAGTGTGCCGCCGCCGCCGCTCCCCTAGCGCCAGCTGCCCGGCGAGGCGCAGCGCGCCAGTACTACACGTCTCTACTCCTCTGGCTCTGTGTGATAAGAGGAAGCTTGTGGATTGTGATCTGGCCGCCGATCTGATTGCCCGCCCACTGTTCCTTGCTCGTTTCTCTGTCGGCGTCTGCATGCAATGCCCTGGTGCGCGTCTCTCGATCGGCGGACACGCTTGCTTTGCCCTCTCCGCGCTGGCCCGGGCCCATGGGTGCTTTTGAAGGCAGCTAGCGAAGATACGCTAGTGCCACTGTCGCCTACTTGCCGGAGCTCGGGGCGTGTGCTAGGCTGCTAGCGTGCTAGTAGCTTGGCGAGGTCGTTGCTTTGAACAGGCGGGCAAAAGGGCAAACACCACTTCGGAGCAGGCAGGGCTATCTTGCTACGACGAGCCCTGCCGGTCGGCATCGGCGAGTCTAACTTCGCCGAGGGACGGCGACGCCGACGCGACCCAGAGAAGCCAGAAGGCGAGCGGCGAAGCTGGAGACGGGGGCGGGGCGCGGCGGATTCAGAGGGAATACGACGCGACGCGACGCGCGCCGACGGCCGGGAATGGGCCGGCAGCACCGTGCCTGCTCGTTCGTGCTCGGCGCCGTCCAAGCCTGATCCGGCAACGACTTTGGCTTTGTTGCCTGCAACTCCAAGCCTCAGAGACCGAGAAACGTGATGAAGCAAGAGATGACCAGCCATCGCTGGCGGAACCATTCGCCGAGATTCGCAGCGAAAGGATATTGTCGCTAACTGCGCTTCTGGGTTTGCTGATCTGCATACACACGCCGTGCGACACTGCTCTTCATGTTGAACACCGGCACCGGCACACCGGCGGAGGACTAGCGCAAGCAGACCAAAGAACATCAAGAGCTCAGTAGGCCGAATGCACAAACAGGCTGAGGCCTGCTATAAGTGGCGATCGCAACGACGACATAAAGGGCCTTGTTTCTGGCAGAGATTGGGGCCAATCCAATAACACCAATTGCCTTGAGGTGGCGATTTCAAAACCATACCTGAGCAACTGTTTCGTTAGTGCGTAACCTTTCCGAATATCTAACCATAAGTTATGGCTCCAAGTGTACCAGTAAAAATGATGCCGCACTTTTGTCCAAAGTTTGATAACAAAATGTACCTATAACATGAAAAGTACGTGGATAAACATTAGTGAACCCAACAGCAACATACTGAGATGCCTAACCTTCGGTGTGAAAACTTTAGGCACCAAACAGGCCGTACTAAACAAGCCGTCTCCAATCAAACGGAAGAGTGACCATTTTGAGCATCACTTCCGGGACAAAACAATCCATGCGCACAACGAACACAAATGATAGTAGGCACGCAAGACTATACAAACAACTTAGTAGGATCAAAACCACCTACAGAGCTTGAAACCGGAAACGTAAAAACTGAAATCAGAAACATAAAAAAGAACTGAAGATGAAATCAAAAGGGAGCTCATTACCAAAATCATAGAACCCACTGACGTTCAAGTGAAATTATAGCTGAGCATAAATATTCAAATGACAAGATATTATCTTAGCAAACTTCAGACAAAAGTTCTACTAATATAGCAACTCCACACTCCCCTGATTGATGACACTGATACTGAATTAAGACGTCCATGGCTCCCAACAGGCCAGACTTATGAGGTCGATAAGCTAAACCTATGGGCGAGGAGCATTTGGTGCGGGAGCCGCAGCAGCACCAGCAGGGCCAGGTCCACCAGGGCGGGGACCTCCTTGCCCACCAGCAGGCCTATCCTCCTGAAATAAACACAAGGCAGCATTTTAGCAATGGCAAACTTACAATGAACAAACCAAACAGGGAAAATAGAAATCTCTAAATAACACGCAAGGCTACAACTTCCAAGTGTCCTGACAAAGTGATTAAGATGGTGTTAAATTTTCCATTCTTAAATGATCAGCTAATAATGTATGGATAATAGCTGACAAAGTGAGTGAAATGGTATTAAATTTTGGGACCTGTTCATCCCACAGGCACTGTAATCACCATAGGGGCAACATATTAGTCCCAAACCTGATACTTCCAAGTTATGTTCAAGCTATGGGCAAGCAGTAATGTTAATAAGGACATATCAAAAAAGTGAACTTCATAGCATTTTCCAATCTTAATGATCAGCTAAACATGAGTGTCTATTAGCTGACAAAGTGAAAAAATGGAAGTAAATGTTGGGACCTGTTCATCCCACAGGCACAGGGTTAAAGACATAGGGGCAACATAAAAGTCCCAAGTATATGCAACATGACATCAAACTGAGAACAATACTTTAGACAAACAATTTGCCGCTATGATCAGCTGAGATGAACCATAGAGTATGCATGAAAAACTCCCAATCGGCTCAATTATTTCAGAAGCAAAAACTAAATCTGGTGCATTCAATCAGAGGAATAAACTTCAGTATGAAACTTTCCCATCCTTAATCATCAGCTAAAAACATAATATCTGCTGACAAAGTGAATAAAATGGTATTGTATGTCAGGGACCTGTTCATACCGCAGGCACTACACAAATGCCATCTGGGCAGACATAAGGTCCCAAACATAAGTTTTAAAGACATAATTCCAAACTAAAAATCCTACTAACTTAACTACCAGCAAAGAGAAAGTCAACTAAATGCCAGCTCCAAATGCATCGTATAGGCAGTAAACATGCCAGTCTAATAGGAACATCACTAGGGAACAAGCACAGCACAGTAGGACAAAAATCTGAAATAAGTACGTCCGAGTGGCACTAATCAAGATTAATTCGCAAGTACGCAGTTCACAGATCTGTTCGCTAACCCTTGTCCCATTAGACTTGCATTACAATCGTAAAATAAGAAGCTTAGAACTCATACCCTGCGCCTGAAGCGTTCCGGTGGCTTGCGGTCCCTGCGCTTCTCCCGGGATCGGACGCGGACGATGTGAGCGTGGATCGCGCACGATACGCAGTGGTGCACCTTAGCGTACAGCTTGGGAAGGACGTATCCTGAACCACCAAAACAATTGAGCAACCGTCAAGCAGACAAAATCAAGAGGGGTTTTACTGATGGAACAGATCTGGAAGATGAGAGAGTTTTACCGTCATGGACGCACGCTTCCTGAACGTCCCTGATGGCCGCCTGCTCCACGATGTTCCTCACCTGAAACCTCTTGATCGCCTTGTCCTGCGAAGGACAACCACCAGGAAGGCAGTAACCACGAACGAATCAGAAACATTTCATCAAGCGAGGGTTTATGAAAGCGAGGAAGCCGTCGAGGTCTTTACTCGCCTTGGGGCAGCACTTGGCGCAGTTGGAGCAGCGGATGTACTTGACATGGCCGCGGCCGTGCTTGTTGCGGCCGCCGTTGCGGCGCTTGAAGGTCTGCGCATAGAGAGCAGGTAAGGAAACAGATCAGATCGGAGCTGGACGGGGCAAGGAGAGGGAGATCGCGATTGCGGACTGGGAGTTGGGACTCACCATGGCGGCGGCGCGAGAGGTCGAGTCCTGAAGCTCCACTAGGGTTTCTCAGGGTCAGGGAGGGAGAATTTATAGGCAGCGGGTTGGGTTGTGGGAGGCTACCTGGGCCGTTTACTGTTCTGGGCTTATGGGCCAATCATAAGCGGGCTCTAGGTAACCATGTAGGCCTGAACATGTAGGCCTTGAAACCGGAGCCCCGTTTGGTGGGCTAGCTAGTTGGGCTGCTTGATTTTGTGCAAGTTTCCTTTCTCCCGTTCACCTTCTCGCCACCCCTTCAACATTCAACGATATTCAACATCAATATAACCTTTTCTCCCAAGTAAATTGGGGTAAGCTAGAAATGAAATCCATAAAAAAACAAAGATCACGGATCTGCAGTACGTGGATGGCGAGTCTCCAAAAGCACTCCTATCTAAAGCTACCTTTTTGGAGATATTCGACTCCTTAAAGTCTCTCTTCACCGACTCGTCCCAATTCAATTTAGTTCTACTTCTACCTCTCTTTACATTTTCGGCCTGCTTTAAAACCCCACTACGCATCGGCGCCTCAGGGGATCTCCGTTGGACATGTCCAAACCATCTCAATCGATGTTGGGTAAGTTTCTCCTCAATTGGTGCCACCCCGACTCTATCCCGAATAACTTCATTCCGGACTCTATCCCTTCGTGTGTGTGCTCGCAAAACCACCGCAACATTCGCATCTCTACTACACTTAATTGTTGGATATGTCGTCCTTTTTAGGCCAACATTCAGCACCGTATAACATCGCCGGACGAATCGCTGTCCTATAGAACTTACCTTTTAACTTTTGTGGCACCCTTCTGTCACATAGGACGCCAGAAACTTGACGCCACTTCAACCAGGCAGCTGAGATTCTATATCTAACATCTTCATCAATGTCGCCATCCTTTTAAAGCATCGATCCTAAATACCGAAAAGTATCTTTCTCGGCCACCACTTGCCCATCGAGGCTAACATCTCCATCCTAGTCGCGCTGAAATCGCACATCATGTACTCGGTCTTGGTCCTACTGAGTCTGAACCATTTCGACTCTAACGTGCGTCTCCACAGCTCTAATTTCCTATTAACTCCTTCTCTACTCTCGTCCACCAGCACCACATCACCAACAAAAAACATACACCAAGAGATATCATATTGTATGTCCCTTGTGACCTCATCCATCACCAAGACAGATAAATAATGACTCAATGCTGACCCTGATGTAGGCCTATGTTAATAGGAAAGTCAGTGGTGTAATCATCACATGTCCGGACAAACGTCATCGCATCCTTATACATATCCTTGATCAGGGTACTTAGTTAGGACTTTGTGCTTCTTTAAAGCCCACCACATGACATTTCTCGGTATTTTATCATACGCCTTCTTAAGATCAATAAAGACCATATGCAAGTCCGTTTTCTGCTCTTTATATCTCTCCATCAATCGTCGGATTAAAAAAATCGCCTCCGTGGTTGACCTTACACGCATGAGCCCAAACTGTTTTTGGGTCACACTTGTCACTCTTCTTAGACGGTGCTCGATAATCCTCTCCCAAAGCTTCATCGTATGGCTCATCAGCTTAATCCCACGCTAGTTAGTACAACTTTGAATATCTTCTTTGTTCTTAAAGATTGGTACTAATATACTTCTCTTCCATTTTTCAGGCATCCTGCTGGACTGAAAAATAAGGTTAAAAAGCTTAGTTAACCATACTATCGCTTTGGCATCTAAGCATCTCTACACCTCAATGGGGATACCATTAGGGCCCATCGTTTTAACCCCCTTCATTCTCTTCAACGCCTCCCCGATCTCAGCCTCCCGAATTCTCCTCACAAAGCGTCTGTTGGTGTCATCAAAAGAGTCATCTAACTCAAGGGTAGGGCCCTCATTCTCCCCATTAAACAACTTATCAAAATACTCTCGTCATCTGTCCTTAATCTCCTCATCCTTCACTAGAAGTCGATCCGTCCCATCCTTGATGCATTTGATTTGGTTGATATCTCTTTTCTTCCGCTCGCAGATCCTAGTACGGATGTCCTTCTCTCATTCCTTCGTGGCCAGCACTGATACAGGTCATCATACGTTTTACCCTTTGCTACGCTCACAGCTCGCTTTGCAACCCTCTTCGCTAAATTATAGCTCTCGATTTTGGCTGCACTCTTATCAAGGTGGAGGCGCTTGAAACACTACTTCTTCTCCTTAATAGCCCTTTGCATCTTGTCATTCCACCACCAGGTGTCTTTCCCTTCCTGTTTGTCTCCCCTACTCACGCCAAACACCTCTGAGGCCACCTTCCAAACACATGTTGCCATCTTTAGCCACATGTCTTCTGCATCTTCTCCTTCCTCTCAGGGCCCTTCACCTAACATTCTTTTCTTGAACGTTTGCGCCGCTTACCATCTAAACTTCCACCACTTCGTTCTCGCAATTTTAGCGCGTTTATCTCGATGGACACGTACCCGAAAACGAAAATCCGCCACCACAAGCTTGTGTTGAGGAACAACACACTCCCCGGATATTACCTTAGAATCTAAGCAATCCCGTCTATCGTCTATCCTAGCAAGGATAAAATCGATCTGGCTCGAGTGTTGTACACTATGAAAGGTCACAAGATGGGATTCTCTCTTCTTAAAAAGGTATTCGCTATCAACAAATCGTAGAACAACGCGAAGTTCAAAATATCCTCCCCCACTTGACTCTTGCGACCATACCCAAAGCCTTCGTGCACTCATTCAAACCCTATATTAGTTGTACTCGTATGGCCGTTGAGATCTCCTCCTACGAGGAGTTTCTCGCTGCTAGAAACGGTACTAGCCATGCTACTTAGCTCTTCGCATAATTGGTGCTCGCCTCGCCTTGCTCGGAAAAAAAAAAAACCCTTCCGCCTCCCTTTCGGCCGTTCCCCGCCGCCCCCCCCCCCCCCCCCCCCCCCCGGCAGGTCGGGTGGGTCCGTCGCTAGGTCTTCGTCGGATCCTTCGCCGGCGAGGAGCATCCACCAGGTAAGCCCTTCCCTTCTCCTATCTTCCCTTCCCATCCTGCTGCACGAACAGAGCACCCCAAACCCTAATATAAGCTATTTGTATTCGGATCTGACCCAATTACATGCATATGTATTACATCGTTGTTACATGACTCATGGCTGCATTTTTTGTGCGGTTGCTTGTTTTTTATGATGCTTCTGATGTGTAGCAGGTGGTTTGCAGAGTGAGCTGACCAAGATGTCTGGAAATGTAAGTTGCTCTTACTTGGACAAAAAGGGGAACCTCTTCTGATGTGCAAATATACTGGAGCGTGGCGCATTCCATCTGATTTCCTGTGTATTGTGCTGTGTTGTGCAGCCAGTTGGCATTGACAACACTTCTCGGAGGAAATTTGACAAGGAAGAGTACTTGGAGCGAGCTCGACAGAGAGAACAACGGGAGAAGGTTATATGCATAATGCATCCTCTTCGCTTTCTTATATTTCAACAACACTCAAAGAAAACTATAATCATACTTCTCTTTCCCTCCATGTATTGCTAACTTCTCTGTGTTTGTCTGTTGCTGATCCAGGAGGAAGCCCGGAAAGGCAAGGGTAAGTGGTCCAATTACAGTTCAATAGAATATGTATCTGTACCAATTTGTGCTCTATTAAACTCAATTGTCTTCATGTATGTACACAGAAAGGGGCCCTCCTGTGCAAAGACAACCTTTGAAGCACAGAGATTATGAAGTTGATCTCGAGTCTCGTCTTGGCAAGACTCAGGTTTGTCTTTTGCTACCATTGAACAAGTTGCAAAACTGTGTAACATTAGAGGAAGATATGGTGCTTAAGTGATGGAAATGATTTTATTTAATTTAGTACTTCACTATGAAGAACTTGCTTT
The DNA here is from genome assembly GCA_032594955.1 of Panicum miliaceum. NCBI lineage: Eukaryota > Viridiplantae > Streptophyta > Magnoliopsida > Poales > Poaceae > Panicum > Panicum miliaceum. The sequence continues at coordinate 13,757,559 of CM064065.1, forward strand.
TATAAAATGATCACTTTCTGTTTTTAGAAGTTAATTAACTGTGCCCATCATCTCTTTTTTCAGGTGGTGACCCCAATTGCACCATTGAATCAGCAGGTTTGTCCAGAAGTCTCATAGGACATGGCATCTAGTGTTTCTGGTGCTCTTGAATTATTTCCATCAGATCTTAATTCCTGACAAAACTTGCTAGAAGATCTTTCTTATGTAAATTTGAGTTTACCAGTTCGCAGTTGATCAGTATTCATTACAAATTTCATATCAAATTCTGCTTAGAACCTTACTATTTGGACATAAATGAACCTCTTATGTTTACGATTAATTCAAAGTTTCTTCTCAAGTTTACCTACTTGCTGACAGGCTGGATACTACTGTTCTGTATGTGAATGTGTTGTTAAAGATTCGGCCAACTATTTGGACCATATAAATGGCAAGAAGCGTATGTGTCTGAGAACTCTAGTGTAAGTCTCGCTTGGTGCATTATGTCTTTGTACTTTCATCTTCATGTTTCGTGGTTTGAACATTTGGCAGATCAGAGAGCATTGGGCATGTCTATGCGTGTTGAGAGGGCATCACTTGAACAGGTAGAATATCTGAGCTTATGCGTTCTATACTTGGATCTTCAATTGGAAATTAAAAATTTTATTCAAATTTGGTAGCAGACCCACATTCAGATCGGTTCCCTTTGGCACAACTACTGCTTATGCAGTATCCAGCTTGTGGGAGAAGCTTTTAATAGGCAACTACTGTTCTGCTTCTTAGTTCAAATGTAGCCTTACTTCCTCATAGCCCTGTAGAATCCAACCATTTGGTCTCACAGTGTCTATTTTCTGTTTGCTTTGATGGTGAAGCAGAAGCTGTGCCAAAGAGGCCCATCATGCCATGGTATTATTTTGATTGGGTCATGCGATGCTACTAGTCAGCTTTCTTGTCCTACTAGGTCCATGCCCGTGCGTTGCCACGGGCGAAAAACAAAAATTCAATGCAAAAAGAAGCTAACCTGCCAATCAATGAATAATTCAAAATCATGTACATTTGTATTGAGAAAACAAAAGGTTACTCCTCCAATATTATGTACATTTGCATTGAGGAAACAAAGAGTTACTCCTCCAATATTATTTTCACTATACCTCAGATCCAAGCAAAAAGGAGATAATCATTGAAATGTTGATAGCTGATGGTGTGCTCTTTCAGTGCTCTATACACATATGACCTGAGTTCATGTCAAGCACGGTTCAATTCTCAAAGGTTTAGAAGTAGCAAGGGTAGAAATTAGAAGAGAATGGATTATAACTCAATACATATTTATAATTCGACATAGGTTCTACGACTTAGCAATACATTGATGTATTGACATAGCAATATCTCATAAAGATACTTGTGTGATACATCAATTTTATTCTAAATAGGCAGAATAAAATTTAAATATCTGGACAGCAATGATTTTGGAGTTCCTTTTGCCAATGATTTGCATATGGTATTCTCATGTAAATCTCTTAGAACAGACGTCTTGGAGCTCATGCATGGCATTCAGCTTGGTATATACAGCAATAAAAAGTTGAACTTAATGAATGAGAAAACACCAAAAAGAATAAACCGCATTTATATAGAGATAGCTTAGCTAAGGTCTTAGTATTTATCAGTTGTACAGTTCGATCAAAAAAGGCACTAATTAAGCCCATCACTGATACACTGTATATCAATCAACCAACAGTACTGACTCTTAAACTCTGTTTTCTCTCCTATGAATAACCCATGCCACGTTTAATTCAGATCAGTCTGGAAATTTTCACATCAATCAAATAATGTACTAATGGTTCATGTGTGTTCTATTGGTCGAACAAAAGTAAAAGTGCCAAAGAACATTTGGAATCTGAAAGAATCATGAGCCGGAATCCATTGCCCGAATCTGAGGATAAATATATTAAAGCAATAGAAACTGGAGAAGGAAAAAGATCCATGAGCTCCCAATAATTTATGCTAACTTGATTCTGTGATTTACATGGCCCCAAAGTGGAAATGTCTTCTTCTTTAGCACCTCAGCCTTCCTCTCCAAATCTTATTGGAATAGCAGGAAGAACAGACAGGTGATGAACTCAATGCTGACCACAACATGTTTGTTAACCCATTTATTAGCACAACTCACGGAACAAGCAGAACTCCACATGGCTGCCGCTCTTAGCAGCTTGTAGTCACGATGGCCACAGCTGAACCTGGAAGCCTCTAAAGGACTGATCAATTAGATTGTAAATGTACTGAAACCTGAAATAGCGGAACAGAAAAATATACAAATTAAATAAATCTGTAGATAGGTCTAGATCAGCACAATCCTGTGTAAATATTGATAAGACCAAAATTTACTACCTGCATTGGTTCCTAGGAGAATCAGTGTATCCAAGCAACTTGCCGATGAACATGGTTTGCTTTCAACATATCAATTACGAATGGCCATTGCAATGTGTGAATAAAGAAAAGAATCCATGTGTTCATACCTTCTCATAGTAAGCAAAGATATGGATTAGAACAGCCCCACGTCTAATGTCAAGGAATGAATGATAGCATCGTTATGCGCATATCTGAAAAAAAAATCAAATTTCTGTAAGGATATCCAGGGAAAGTGTGAATTTGCCAACAAGAAGACAATTCTCATTACCTTGACCATAGTAGTTACTGTCATCTCCTTGGGCTTCCCCTTGTTCATATAACCCTATGCGTGATGGAGACTGGATATATGGCTTTGCCATGGATCTTATTTGGCTACATGAATAAGATCAAATTGAATCAGATCAGGGTGATCATGGTGGCTAGGAAATTCTAAACCCTAGCGATGCAATTTCAAATAGGGAGATCATGGTGCTGTTCAAATCATGTACCCGATCAATCAATTATGAAACTCAAATGTGCACCATGGCTACGAAACCCCAAATCATATCTATGCAATTCGTGAAGAACTATGTACCTGGCACAGCAGTGAGCTGGTTGAGGCAAGACTGTTAGGATAAATGAGATAGGATAGCAATATCGCAAATAGTTATTTAATGGAAAGCAAGCAGTATCTATACTATAAATGTTTTTCCTTAGCTCCAATGCAGAATTGTGTGCTCCTGTGAGCAGCATACTGACAATAAATCATTTTTCCATTACAAGAGAGTAACTCGAGGTAAGCACCAAATCTAGTCTATAAGAAATTATATATTCAAAGGATGGAATACACTCAGTCATTCACCTCCCAACTGTGATGCAGGCAACAGCTCGTGATGTTCCCAGACCTCGTCATCTGCTGGACCGACGAATGCTCCAGCCCTATTGCCACTCAAACTGCTCGCCCTCAGTGTTGGCTACCCACATCCGTACCACTATACCATAACACTAAAACAGCGTCAGACGTTAGTCAGTAAAAATCAGTTATCATCGATGCATGCATGTTGGACCAAAATAATAGAATCACAAAAAGTTGGATCTAACATTCAACCATTTAGCTTTATCTGCAATAAACCAGAAAAGTAAAGGTGACAAGTGCAAATAACAACAAAAGCTAATGTATACTTAGTTTAGCCAAACAAATTGATGCTACTTCCATGACACACCTGTGAAAATGGGAATAAGGTGACGCGAAGACTGAACCTGGAAGATATATAGCTCTATTCACTCATGATGAAGAAAACACAGATTTTCTTGATGCCATTGACCTTTCCTGACATGAAAAAGTAAACATATCGATCTTAAGGTGCTGTTTGCCTTTTGAGCACAAAGAAAACAAAACTTTATTCCAATAATGATGAGAAATTTTATTATCAATGCTATTGATCTTTCCTCCTCATCAGGATGCACTGATGTGAAACTAATTCTGAAAATGAATGAGAAATGTAAAGAAAAGAAATCAATGTGACTAATGAGCGAGGGATGGTATATAGTCCATTGACAGGGATTGGTTTTGATCTTGGCTGCGCATAACATTCTCACTTATCTAGCTCAAAAAAACTGATAGAACATATGCTGTCAAGAATGATGCAGTGCATAGAACTGAAGCACTTAAATTTGACCTGCTGTCAATACTACCTTAAAAATTAGGGGTTTTCTTTCCCAGATGTCTTCCACTGCAACTCAACAAGACGCATTTGTTCTCTAAGAAATCAATACAAGCGTGCTTGAAATTATATAAGAACATAACATATCAGATCAATAAACAACGAAGCAAGTAGTCAGGATCGATTTGCATTCAAATACCTTGGCGGAGCAAAACTTGGTAAAGGCACCAGCCAGACGTCCTACGTCGCTGCGGTCGCCTCCAGCCGAGCATCGCAGAACTCGACCCTACGAGAGAGCTCTCTCCTTCGGATCGACCCCAATGTCAAGCTGCGCAGTGGGCTTCGGCGTCTTGCTGTGATGCGGCAGCGCGGTGGAGCCCCACCCACGTCCATCGCATCCTCCACGCCACTGGTGCATCGACGCAGCTCCCCATCCCGAATGGGTTAGCATCGATGCGCCGCCAAGCGGATCGCGGGATGAGGGACCCGAGCGGAACAAATTCACCAGCTGCAGCAGCGAGGAGGGGAGGGGCGGCACGGATGGATGTGGAGCCCAGGGATGGGGTCGGGGCGGCCTGAGAAGGGCTGACGTCGAGCGCCAACGGCCGGTCACAGTCGATTCCGACGGGGGAAGGCATCGAAGCGGGCGGGGAATGACGAGCGGAGGCGGAGTAGGGGCTGATTCGCACTTGGAGTAGGGTTCTGGGTGGGGTGGGGGCCTGAGCGAGGGGGGGGGGGGGGGGGGCACAAATTGCGGGGAGGTTGAGGGAGGGTGCAAATGACGTGAGTTTTGCGTGAGAGGGTAATCGGACGATGCAGATTCACGGGCGGCAGAATGACGAAGGTTGACGGGAACCAGGTTGCACCAAAAAATTGTCCCCCAATTGGTTTTTTGAGTAGAGATAAGGATTTTCAGCCAGTTCTCTTTTTTGGCCCATCTGTTATTTGTTTTCACAGGTAACTTTCTGGCTGCAGGTTCAGAAAAGGTTTGAGGCACTTAAGAAGAGGAAGGACCCAAGCACCTTTACTGAACAAGGTGAGAAAAGAAAACTTCTCATATAATATGGTGTCAATTTGACCCCATAGCACTCGTCGGAATGAAATCTTTCTGTGGAATAACTTTGTAAGAAATTACTAGCAAAATCATCCCCCTGCTTTTTTTTCCAAATGTTTTCAGATTTGGATGAGAGAATAATGAAACAACAACAACAGGAGGAGGAGAGGAAACGGCAACGCAAAGAAAAAAAAAAGGAGAAGAAAGTAAGTGCAGCCAGACAGCCAGATGCATGCATGCAGATAGGCATGTTGCTAATTTCTGCTTTCTTTTTGAAATGGAAATTACAATTGGGCTGTGAGAAGGATAGTTCATAATTACTTTGTATGTAATGGTTTCAGAGAGAACAGGCAGCCCAACACGAGCCCGAAGATGTCGACCCTGACATTGCTGCCATGATGGGTTTCGGAGGATTCGGTTCCTCGAAGAAGTGAATTCATTCAGTTGGCAGCATCTCTTTGGTGACTTGTGCTGAAAGATGTGGGTTGAGACCACATGCGCCTGTGCAACAAAGAATTGTACTTTAGCAGATTCGTGATAAGAATCGTATGGGCTTTGATGATGCTAAGTCCAACACTGGATATTGAACTCGAAAATGCCTTTGTACCTGAGTTTATAGTCAAACGCAGCATCCAAGAGTGTTTGTTTTGTTAACTTGTTTATTTGTTACATGGTGGATGTTTTGCCAGAGAAAATTTGGGACTTCATTGACAGATACTTTTACGTACTTTAGAGAAAGCAACTAACCTAAAAAGGAACATACATCTCTTGAAGGAAATTGATGAGTTCGCTTAAGATACTATTGGGTGCAGGTGCAATTCATCACTTATATATTCATTTCTACTTCTTTAACTATAAATGTGTAATCGATATTCAGTGCAGTTCATCACTCATGTATATTCATCATTTATAACTACCTACTTTCAATCTATTTACTTACCATTTCATATTTTCATGTAGACAAATCGCATCGACTAAATTTGGGCTCGGGCACACTGATTTGTGCCCACACACATGGCTAGCGCTACTGAATTTATACTTTTCTTCTATTCATTTCTGTACGTATTTCCCTATGTTACCCGGGAACAGGATGGGAACCGGAAGTGATGCGCAATTCTCTTTTTCAGGGAGAAAAGGCACCCGTATTTTCCTGCTACGTATACACCGGAAAAGGCCCAATAAGCATAGACCCTAACGGCTTAACCCTTCGTTTCGGCCTAATAGGCCCAGGGTCGCTAAGCCCACAACGATGGAATTCCCTTTTCTTGTCCACCGCGGCCGTGCCTGGCTGTCAACTGTTACCTGCAGTGCACGCAGGCAACAGCAGCAGTGGCGGGGTCCCCTGCAGCTCTTGTACCGTTGCGCCGCCTTCCACTGTCGCGCCGGCGAGCGAAGACTTCGCCGCCAACCCGCCGAGGCGCCGAGCCCTCTCGGCTTACCAACCACCTCCGGCCGGTCACCGGTGCAAGGCGCGTTGCAAGAAGACGACGGCAGAGCTACGACCTACTAGTGACAAAGCACAGGTGCGGTGGCCCGAGGGACGGAGAACGAGAGGGCGCGACGACGCGGCGTGGGGTGGGAGTGGGGCGCCCCCTCGCCGGCTCGTCGCGGAGCGCCGCCGCGAAGCTAAGCCAGCGACCGCGCGCGGCGGCGTGCGTCCCGCTCCCTCCAAAGGCCCGGGCCACGGGCCGAGGCGTCGTCGGCATGGGACCGGCGGACCGGGCCAAAGGAGGCGGGCGACGCAGGAGAACCTGGCGCCGGCGCGCTGCCACACGGCCGCCGCGGTCGCTGCTAGCTCGGGTCCCCGCCCCCCTCGTGTGCCATGCTGATCATTGCTGCTCTGCAATCATTCGCCCCATCTCTCTTTTGTCCCCATCCGGTCTTTGTTTGCTTCTTCCTTCCTTTTCCGCTGTCCAAGCAAGGAATTGACTCGGGTAGGCTAGGTTCCGGGAGAGCCCTTTCCAGTTACCACTGTGCACTCACTAGTCACTGCTGAATCACCTGCTGTTTGGGAGTTTCCATCCCTCTCTCTTTCTCTCCCTGCTGGCAGCGGCCTGTTGCTTCTCAGTTCGTTGGTTTCTCGTGTCGGCTGAAGCCTCCATGTTTCCTCTGCGACCAAGCTTTTTACTTCCCTTGGCATAAGCTTAACTCCTGTCATCTCCGCCAGCTCCCACGTTCCGTTACGGAGCATGAATGCGTGCTTCACGTCAGCGTCGTCGCCGTGGACCAACCAGATAGCTAATCGCCGTTCACCCGAGCAGCCAGCAAGCCTGACGGCTGACGCCTCGCCGCTCTGCAAGAGAGACTCAGAGAGAAACGCGCTGCTGAAAGCGAACCCGAATCCGCGACGCGACCCGGGGTCCCTGTCGCCAGGATCGGCCCGCGCGGTGGTGTCCGGCCGTACACACACACACCCACACACGCGCGCGCTCCGGCCGGCCCCACTCCAGGAGCGGATTCCCTGGGCGCCGCCGCGGCCGCACGGGCGCCAGCCACCGCCTTCAGACGAGGCCCGCCTATCCGTCGCACGAGCGACATGTCACCTACCGGCGGCAACTTGCCGAGCCGTGTCACCGGCTCACCGCGCGCCGTCCCTGTCCGCGATAGGCTCTGCGCGGCGGACACGGCGCCTGTGGCACTGCGCGGCCGTGCGCTCTGCGAGATGGGAGGACGCTGCTCGGCACTGCCGCCGCCGCATGCACGTACATGTGTGTGTTGACTTGGAGAAAGCCCCGGCCAAACGCACGGGGCAAGGCTCGAGGCTCGACCTCAGCTTGTTCATGTACGAACACGACGGTGGTGGGCTGGTGGCTACTGCCTACTGGCTTGGTAGGCGCCACGAGGGGGACGACCCGTACGACTAGTCACTCCCGGTATCAGTGGGGCTGCTGCTGAATTTGTCCGTGCAATTGCCGCTGGTCTATCTGCGGATCGATCTGGATAATCTCCGTGTGTTCCTCGTCCGTGTTCAGGGCTACAACTGGGCACTGTTTCACAGCTTCGCCTGAAGCTATGAACAGTGAAACTAAGGGACTCTCTGGCACGGCTCCAAGAGCTTCTCCACCGGCTGTACCAAACGGTCATTCTCAAAACAGCATCACTACCGGAGCCGGTTTGGAGCTGGAGCTGAAAATAAACTGGTTGAAGGAGGAAAGTAGAAGAAGCCGTTGGAACTGCAAATTATGGATCCTCCGGCTCCTGCCTGCTACGGTGTGGAAGCAGAAGCCGCACCAAACGGGGCTCTAACCCTTTTCCTGAGATGTTTTGGAGTGAGCAAGCACCGTGTCTGTTTACCACACGCACTTGGTCCTCATCTGGGTGGTGCTAGTACGTGATGGAAACTGGAATCCTCAACTCATTACGCTGCGCGTGTGGATTCCTGTATGAGTTTTTTTTGTGTGTGAAAAGATCTTCCTGTACGAGTTGAAACGCACGTCAAGTACGATCGGTCGCGTCTCCATTTTGGCAGGAGCTGTTGCATTGTAGGCCTACTCCTATAGGGTCCTACCTGGGCAGGCACAGCTGTGGCCACAGTCCGCGACTTGTAAGGATCAGGAGGATCCCGGTGATCACCAGCATCCCGGGATTCAACTGTCACGACCAGGACCTGGGCTGTAGCGTCGTACAGAGACATACAGTACAGTATCTGCCGGTACTCCCGTTAGCATCTCTGTAGCCGGGGTGCCCTGGTTGGCCCTGCAGCCCAAGTAGAGATCACATGGACGCGGCGCTGCCGAGCGTACAAGGACACGGAGTAAAAACCCCAAGCTGTACGCACAGATCGCCCTCTAGGCTCTCAGCGTATTTTCCAGTCTGCATGTCCTGCTCCTGCACATACACGGTTTGTGCCTCTCCGCCGGGTCCAGGCTAGGCCAGGCCAGAGGTAAGAGGCTCGAGACGTTGGTATCTTCCAGGCAGGGATGCACCAGCAGTCACCCCACAGATCTACAGGCTGCAAGCCAGCAGTTTCGTTTCCATCATTCCATGCCATGGCATCTGCAGCACAATGCAGTGCCGTGTCTCCTAGACTGACATCATAGGCTACTACGTGTCTTCACACTCAGATCAGTGCACTAAAAGATCTCACATGAAAAAAGGTTCTCACTAGACGCTACGACTGGGCCTCGATTCACCTGGACTGAATTTGAGATCGCAGCGATCATCCAGATCAGCAGTAAGTAGTAACTGTAATAACTGGTGGTGTCCAGTGCAGCCTGCAGCCGCACTGGTGTCTGCTAGTTGGTGCTGTTCACGCGAGTGACGCTCAGGAAAGCAAGCTCGCGCCGCGCACGCGACCGAGCACGCCAGAGCGAGAAGAATCACGATCGCCGAGCAAGAAAAGAACCAAACCTTCCGCGGATTGAGCCAAGATTTATTTTTTTTACTTCTTTCTTATTGCAGCCATTAATTAATTAACAACGAGTCAAGAGCTAATGCTAGTTAATCCGCGGCTGGGAATGGACGCATACTGATCGAGCATGCAGCCGGAGCGCGACGGGTGACGACCTCACCCATGGCCGTCGCCTGTCGGCGTCTTTCGCTCACGGGTAGCCGCCGGCGGCGAGGCCCGCCCAGATCTGCTCGAACACCTCGACGATGAGGTCGTGGTGCTCGGCGGTGTTGAGGGCGAGGTAGCAGGCCAGGAGGTCCTCCAGGTCGGCCGCGTCGCGGATGCCCTTCTCCGCGATCATCTCCTCCATCGACTCGCGGAAGTCGCGCCTCGGGTCGGCCGACGCCTTCACCACCGCGAAGCTCTCCGCGAGCGGCGGCGGCGGTGGCGGCGGCGGCGTCTTCCGCGGCGACGCTGGCGGCGTCGCCGGCTTGCTCTTCCTGGACCTGGCGGACGCCAGCCGCGGGCTGTTGACGCGCGTCTTGAGGCGGCGCCCCGAGGAGACGGACGACCGCCTCGCGTGGCCCCTGCTGCCCTGCTCCGAGGCAGAGCTCGCTCTCGGCGTCGCCTCGCCGCCGTCGACGTGCCTGTCCTTGAGCTCGTACCGGACCACCTCCGTCCTCGCCAGCCTGGTCACGATCGGCCGGAGCACCCGCTCGGTGGTGCCCTCGGCACGGAGGTCGATGACGATATCCGTGTCCGAAGCGATCACCTTGCCGCCGCCGCTCAGGATGGCCTCCGATGGCGCGGTCGCCGCCGGCCTGCGGACCTCCCCGACGCCCTCCTCGTCGTCGTTGTCACTGCCATCGCGCCCCACGTACATGTCCCGCCGACGCTGGGTACCGCCGTGCGCCTCGGCGCCCAAAGCCTCCAGGCCGCGTCCAACCCTGACGGGTCCCACCCGGTGGCGCCTCCTGGAGGAGCAGTAGGTCGGAGGAGATTCCGGCTGGGGGAGGAGCTCACGATCCTCCTCCGTGGCGGCCGCGGCCCTCGGCCCCGGGGCCGGGAGCTCCCGGTCCCGGGTGGGGTAGTAGTACGACGTCCTGTGCGGGAGCGCCGCGGACCCGCGCCTCGGGGACGACGCGGCCCTCGCCGCCCGCGGCGACGGCGACGGCGGCGGCAGCATTGTGCCGGCGGCCCCGCCCACGGCGCCAGCGCCAGGAGGGCGGCCCCGCGCGCGGCGCATGTCGCGGAGCTTGTAGAACCAGGAGTTGGGCATCATGTCGGCGAGCCGGAACCTGCGCCGGCCCATGGCCCCGCCGCGCTGGCGGGGAAGGATCTATGAGCTGGTACGAGGAGGAGGACTGCTTGGAGGGGCGAGGTGGAGCAGAGGAGGTGCGGCGTGGTGGCCGGGGACCAGAGCGAGAGCCAAGGCGGCTCAGGGCGGAGAGGCCGGGATAAGTAGCGCGCGGCAGCGCCAGCGACCGAGCGCGGGGTGGGAAGCGTGGCACGTGAGGTTCTTTTTGTCCTTTCTCCTCTCTCTGAACTTTGGGCCCCCGCCCTCGCCGGGGGTCCACATTCGGCTCGCCGGAGACACCTTGTAGGAGTTACTCTTTTTTTCCCGTTTGGCAAAAAAAAAAGCACTGCCAAAGTATATCTACAAACTTAATGGCTACAAAATAATGTTGATACAAGTTAGGGTGTAGAAGAAATATTAGCCAACTGCACTGTACCAACAATGGTGACAGTTTTGTGGTTTATATGGCAGAGATGCATTAGTATATCTACAATCAGATCGCATTGTGGTAAATTTTTGTAGGGCTGTACAAATATGATTTTTATTTTTCTATCGGATCCGGTCGTTCTTAATTTTGAATAAACTTGTCCTGTTGTAATTGCTCAAGGTCTAGCTCCATAACTAATCCTATGTGTAGAATCGCTTCTAGCTTAGCTCGCTTGAGTCATGTGAGTTGCGCGACTCACTGACTCATGAAGAGCCCAAATTTTCATTATAGGCCCCTTGCGTCTGATTATCTGATCTCTCAAACTTCGTAATGAGAGACCAGCAGTTGTCATGGTTGCTGACATCCGCATCTAAGCTGCAATGTCAGTGGATGGGACCAAAACAGGCCACGTAAGGATGGGCCGGTACACAATGGTTGTTGACGCAGCTTCAACGGTGGTTTTGTTGTGTCCATCCAGCTCGAACGGACAGTGGATGAACGAGACCACGCAGCGTGTAAGGGTGCTGCGTAGGCACATCGATCACGTTGTCCGTGGTCTCTTTTCAGCGTCTTTTGTTCTTTGTTCTTTCTCCCAAGGCAACACAAATGCCCTCGCTGGCTTTTTTTTTTGTGCAGAGCAAGTTAAAGACTGTGACCTTCTTTCTTTTTTTTTGACCGTGGCTGAGCATGTTTTTCAATAAAAGGTAAGTAGCAGTATAAAGTTCAAAGACCATGAACCACAGTTAATAGCAAATGAACCGCAGTTCATGTGACGTCCTTACCAATAAGCATATATTGAGGCTGATGCAATATCCTGACATTTTTGTTCAGAAGAAAGACAAGACGCGTGCAGGTCAAATGGAGCCGGAGTCAAGAGACACGGGGGTCCATGGAGCCCGGATTTTATCCAGCCCCATGCCTGGTCAGGCCGTCGCTCTCAGCACCAGCAACAGCAAAGCAAAGCAAGCCAAGCGCCGGCCGCAGTCACCTCGCCGGCGGGCCTCAACGCGATCCTTCTTTCGTCTGCGCGCGCGCCTACCCTGTCCGTCCGCCTCCGTTTCCGTGCATCGGACTCGACGGCTCGCCGCTCACGAGCCAGCAGTCGCGTTAGGGAACGGGGCCGTATCGATCGCCTGTCCATCGGTGATCGATCCATGAGCCATGGACCAAGACAAATCGAAGGTGCCCGGCGTGGCCTCGCGGGCAGTGGTGTGGAGCGGGTGGCGCACGACTCGGGCATCGACCTGGTACGGCAGGCAAGCAACGACGCATGGGTCCGGACCGGTCGGGTTACGTCGGACGGGACGGCGCGCGAGGCCGGGGGACAACGACCGCCCGGCCGCGACGCCCACGCACGCACGGCAGCCAGCAGACCCGCGTGGTTTTCCGTGTGCGAAGAAGCTCCAGGCCGCCGATCCCGTGAAATCTCCCGGCCGGATGCCGACGCCCCTGGCCGCCGGCCGGACGGCGGAGCTAGCTAGCGCGCGCGGGTCCGGCGGGGTGGTGCATGCGAGCGCGGCGTGGCTCGTACCTAGCGGCTTGGCACGGCCACGTTTCTCCCGCTGCTAGCTTAGCCTGTGGCCTGTGCCGTGTCGCGCCCGCTTCTCGTGGCGCGACGTGGCTCCGCTGCGCCGCTAGCGTGCCGTACGTGCCAGTCGCGTGACGAGGCCGACGTCTACGTACGTATACGTAGCGGCGGGTCGCGTGCGTGCGTGAGTGAGGACGAAGGCCGCTGGACCTGGACGTGCGTCAGGCTGGGTCAAGGCACGGCAGCATTTGCTCTGGTATAGAATTGCACACACAGAGAGATAGACCGATCGGTTGGATGAAGAAGGAAAGTGATAAGCGAGGTGACGTGATGTCACGGTGAACAAGTGTTTGTAGCGTACTTCGTAGGATGATGGGGGGAGGATGAAAATGACGAGCCTGTGGCAAATACGGATTTCACCGGAAGCTGCCCAACTACTTCCCATACCAACAAAGTACTGCAAATCCCCAGTATTTGTAGCGTACTACGCTTGCGAGGCCCAGCTAATAAGAAAAGGACTGACAAGGACTCGTCTCTGTCTTTGGCAATCGGCGCCGATCTCTTTTTGAGGAGAGGCCGCTCCGTTTCCGGGTTCCGGCCACAGCAGTTTGGAGCCCTAGCTAGTGTAGGTTAGGCAACAACTAAGATTCTTGACCTGCACTGCCTGTTGATCTTCTCCATCGATCGTAGTAGGCGGAGGCTAGCTTCTGTTAGAAATGGACCAGACACGCGGACTCCTCGGCGGCGATCCCCATCTGAGCAGCGCAAAGGTGTAGCTTGCACATGCCATGGTACAATGGAATTAGGTCGTGATCGCTGTCGGGATGATTGTGCTCGTCTCGATCGTGGGCACCGGCGAAAACTCGTGACACGTACGCGCGCCTGTTGCTTCGTTTTCAGGCTGCGGTTCTGCGTGTTTTGGTAGGCACCCAAGCTCACCTTCACGGGAGCAGATCGATAGTCGTCCTACGTTCACCTGGCTGTAGGACTTTTCTCCTTTTGTTTTTTGCACTAGCTATAAGTTTCAAAGACGTGGTGCAAACTCGTTCCATGCCACTCCTGCATTACTACTGCTACAAGCGGCAGTGACCGAGTGACGACGAAGTAGCGCACGGAGACGGAGTTGCAGTTGAACACCTCGACCCGTTTACCTCCCGTTCTGGGCTAAAAGTGTTACCCCAGGATAGTTGGGCTACAAGTCTCTCCTGATCCGTCTAGTTTTCACTCTGTGCACACATGGGCCTCCAAGAACCTACAAGGGCCTTTTGGGTTTCATAGTCAATCGCACGCCAAGGTCCCACTAAGCGCTTGTGCCTGCTCGCAAGCCCAACTACTCCCTTTCCCTCGTCCCGTTTCAGCCACTTCGTTGGCAGTTCGTTTCACGTCCAGAAGGCAAGAACTCCAGGGCGTCGTCAACGCGAGCCGGTTAACCGTTCGGTTAGCCCGTTCCGGGCATGGAACGGCCAGGAATCATTCCGACGCTATGTAAATTAATGAAGGAACAGTGCGTTTGGAAATTATTCCCACCAACGAAGCCTAACGCGAGCGGTGCGCGCCAAGGGCTGCCTGGCACGCGGAAGCAGTCGATCGGGTGCCCGTTCGATCGATGATACCACCGCAGTGCTGCTGCATTGCTACCAGCTGCAGAGTGCAGCACACCTTCCGGTATTTACAGCCTCCGTCTCTCTTATCCTGTGAGTGACAAAACATGCGGCGCACGTCGAAATAGCAGTAAACCAGTAACTTTGATGTAGGTTTAGTTTCAGAGTAACATCTAGTATGGACGAAACTGTTGGGAGCCGGCCTATGGTAACCATTTACCTGCATCCCCCATCTTTGATTTCTTTATGTTAGTCATGTGGTGCACGTGGATGTGGATGCCGGCGATCTGAAGTTCTGAACTTGACATAGGAAAAAAAAAACATATGACATATATATGGATAAAGTATAATGTGCACGATTTTCACGTTTGATTCTGACAGGAATCGGCCCACTTTTATTGTCCTTAGAACATATTTTATTTTAAAAATTGTAGACGAAAAGAATGAACAATTGCAGGACACAGCATTCCAGATCCTCTTTCTGGTAGCATGTTTGCCCACTTTAAACGACGAGGCAGAGCACCGGACTCCGGACACCTTTCCTCATTATTTAAGGGAAAAAAACATGTCAGCCAGCATATCACAGGCATACATCTTGCAAAAGAAAGTTCATCTGTCACTGTGTGGTGTCTCGGGTATCCTGTGGAGTGGATAAAGAAAAAGCCTAACCAACACGTTTTACATGCAAGCAGGCGTCAGCCTCAGCCTGGTCAATGGAATCGATAATCCGCACCCTCTTCGTGACGTGAAGAAAGAATCTTGACATTTCTGCGTGGTGATATATTTCCGTCCCACTCACCTTTGCAAAAAAATAAGAGTGCCACTGTTCTCTGCTCCTCCCCCCCAATATGCAGGACGAATTCATATATCGTGGCAGCAATCAACTTTTGATCTTGTTGAAGTACAAGTGAATTATTCATCTCTCTATTAGCTTAAGTTTTTTGTGTTGAATTGGTTGGCCCATCCGCGCATGCAACTTAATGGATATGTTAAATTGCTCGAATAGATATTGTAGAGTTGTATCGTATACTCCCTCCGTTACGAAATATAAGGTATCGAAGGGTTCAAAATTTATACAGTAGTTTAGAATTTTTAGATAACTATTAAAGGAAATCATTTATTTTTTTTCTCTTAGCTGCATACTTATCT
The DNA here is from genome assembly GCA_032594955.1 of Panicum miliaceum. NCBI lineage: Eukaryota > Viridiplantae > Streptophyta > Magnoliopsida > Poales > Poaceae > Panicum > Panicum miliaceum. The sequence continues at coordinate 13,772,970 of CM064065.1, forward strand.
TTTCTAATCCTTCCTCCCATGCTTAATCTTAGGAACAACTTAATTATAGCTGGTACATGAAGATTTCTCGGAGGGGACAAGCGTATTTTGTTCTCTCCTATAATATATCATAGAATTGCTAGAATACTTTATATTACAGGATGGAGGAGCATTATGGATGAGAACAGATGGGCTAAGCATACGCAGGGACCCTAGAAAGAAGAGTGTGGGTAATCTGCATATGCAATAACCATGCTGTGACGCGTGAGTGCGTGAGCCCGCGCGAGATGGACTGCATCCACCCAGGCAAGGTAGCCGGCGAGACCCATTCTGAACGGATCCATTGGGCCAGGCCGAGGACATATTTTTTACACCGGCCGTTGCAGGCAGCCCGCACCCGTTCTTCTCCTTCCGCATCACGCACGAATCGATCCGGCCACGGTGCCATAGATCTGGCCGGCCGGATCAAACCGACCCTTTCTGGGTTCCGTCACATTCTTCCTCCAGAAATGGCTGAACCCGTCTGCGTGCTGTGCGACGAGAGCGCACGTGGCCATCCGGTTGTCCATTTCGGCACGTGCTAGATAAAACACTGGATCACTAATAGAGCACCTGCTCTCCCAGCTCCGGAACAGGAAATACACCGTTACCTAGAGGCTAGAGCACAGGCCCGCTTGCCAACCTGCCTGCCTGCAGCCTGCCTCTGCCTGCACGGTTCAATTCACGACCGCACCGCCGTGCGACGCAACGGAAGACATCGATAGACGACAGGATACCGGGCTACCGGCGCGTGACAATACCAATTTCCGTTGAGAAATTAAAACAGCTTGACTTCTCGATCGGGGACGGGTCTCTGCTTAAAATATCAAGTCGTCTGAAGAAGCAGCACCGGGTACAGACGAGGTGGCGAACGTTACGTACGCCGGAAGAGGAGGCCCCGCCCCGAGAAGTCTGGACCGGAGCGCCATGTGAACATCCGGTTACGTCCGAACGGAAGCAAGCTGGCGTCGTCAACTCGACGCGTACGCACCACCGGTTACGTGGTAAGCCGTCGAAGCATGTTCTAACCCGCGAACGCGTAAGCGTAAGCGCACGGGGAGCGCTTCCGTCGAAGGAAGCTCAGACGCGCAGGCTGACAGAGGGCACGGCGTCGCCCGGTCGCCCCCAATCACGCAGCGGCGTAGCCCAGAGCGCCTGGATCTCAAGCCGAACACGTCGCCGAACAAAAAATTCAGCAGAACTATGGGCAGCCACACCTTAGACTACACAACACAGGAGTATCTTACTATCTTTTGGTTCAAAAAGGAGATTTTTTTTTTTTAAGGAGGGGTATCTTTGCTTTTCTCAAAGGGGACGGCAAGGATGGCGTCAAGCCACGCAACGCGGCGAAGATATGAGTAGGAGGAAGATGCATGCTGGCTGGCAGGGACTCAAAGCGGCGGCCTTTCCGCCCAAAAGCCGGTGAACGCGAGCTGGGTCTGCGCCCGTAGCCTCCCTCGCCAAGCGTTTCCAGCCGGGCAACGGATTCCGTTCGGTACCGTGCACTCCCCCCTTCGTTCTTTTCCCCACCCGAACGGACGGCTGGCAGTTCTGTCCCCGGCACCGGCAGCGCAGCCGCGGAGAACCTGGCCGCCTGGCTGCAATCATCATCTACGCAATGATTGGGGAGGAAGTTGTCTTGCCTTCGTCCAATGTTGCAGCACAAATGACAGGGGCGCTGAAGTCACAGAACAAGCTGGATTACACAGTGATTTGTTTGTCTGTATTTCTCGAGACGAGAACATGTGTAACAATGTTTGCTGGGGAAAAAAAAGAGAGAAGAAGAACGTCTTGTATTTACAGTTGATCAGTTACTCACTGCCCGCACTACGGACCAAAGAATCGTGAAGGCCTTTATCGGCCAGGAACAAATTTTGTACAAGAATCGTGGTTACTAAAAAAATTGTTTGTTTTTTTTTCCTTTTTGGAGTTTCTGCTAAGAATCGTGTAGTGGAATTCACGACACCGTCGTGAGCGCCGGCGCGGCGTCGGAGGTGGGGCACTCGGTGGTGCTCTGCTCCGCGCCGGCGGCGTTGGCGGCGGCCGCCCACCGCCGGCACGCCCTGCCGAGCGACGCGGCCTTGCGGCGGGCGCGGTCAGTGCCGGTGCCCAGCAGCTCCCAGATGGCCCACTCCACGCCGGGTACCGCCATCACCTGCGCCGCTGCCGTGGCGCCCGCGCGCCGGCACAGCAGCACCAGCGCGGCCGCCGCGCACTCCCGCGACCACTCCGTGCCGCGCCGCATCTCGGCCACCAGCCGCGCCACGGCGCCGTCGAGCGCGACGATTGCCTCCGCGCCGCCGCGCTTTGCCAGCGACGCCAGCACCGCCGCGGCGGCCTCCGACTCGCCGACCGACGCCGCCGCCGCCTCCGCGGCGCCGGCCTCCACGAGCCTCCCGACGTTCTCCCGCTCCCCGGACAGGGACAGCAGCGCTGCGAGCGCGTCCTTCTTGGTGCTGGAGGGCCCCGTGCGCGCGAGCTGCACGACGCTCTCGACGACGCGCGGGTTCCGGCCCAGCCGGCGGCGGTACGCGTGGACGGCCGCCAGGCTCAGCACGGTGGCCGCGGCGTTCTCCTTGGCGCGCCACGACGCGCCGGAGCCCATCACGTGGCACAGCGCGTCCACGGCGCCCTCCGCGTGCATGATGCGCTTCTTGTTGGCCTCCAGGATGGAGAGGTTGAGCATCGCCGTCACGGCGTTGAGCTGGAGCGCCGAGTCCTCGGAGCGGAGCAGCGGCACGAGGAGCGCGGCGGCGCCTGCCTCCCCGATGAACGCGCGGTTGCTGGACCCGGACTTGGCCAGCTGCCGGATCTCGTGCACCACGCGCTTGGTCGGCTCAGGGGAGAAGGATGCCGACAGCTTCTTCACGAGAAACGACGCGGTCATGCGCGCCGCCTCCAGCGCGGCCTTGTTCGCGGCCACCACCGGCGCCGGCTCGGCCTTCCCAGCCTCGGCGACCTCCACGGCGACGCCGTTCTCCCGGCACCACCGCACGATCAAGTTCTTGAGCGCCTTGTTGGGCACAAGCTCCAGATCCGCCAGCACCTGCCCGGTCTTTGGGCACGTGGACTTGCCGGAGCCGAACCACCGCGTGATGGACTCGCGGTCGTACGTCTGGCCGCTGGAAGCCACGACGGGAACGCGCATCAGCTCGAGGGAGATGGGGCACCGGAAGTCCAGCGGCGGCGACGGGGGCTCGGCGCCGTCGTCGTCGAGATCCACCTTGGAGTCCGCGGTCCGCGGCGTGGCGGCGCTGAAGAGGACGCACTTGGCGTAGCGGAGGAGGCCGACGAGCGCGATCATCGACGACGTCCACCTCTCGGCGGCGCGGTCGCCGATCTCCCGCTCCAGGGTCTCGATCTCGTCGCTGCAGCTGGCCGGGTCGTTGATGCCCACCTCCTCGAGGATGCCCTCCAGCCGCTCCCGCTCGGGCACTATCTCCCGCTCCACCTCGTGGATGAGCGCGAGCACGCCCGCCTTGAGCCCCAGCTCCGCGGCCGCCGCGCGGCGGCACTGGCGCGACGCGAGCGCGAGCAGGTCGGCGACGTCGTCGGCGAGCCCGAGGTCCGCGACGGGGAGCAGGTCGAGCAGCGTGGCGAGGTCGTGCTGCAGCTCCCCGGCGCGCGCGGCCACCTCGTCCGACTGCAGCAGCAGCCGCGTGCGGCTGCGCGCGGCGCAGTCCGCCACCAGCGCCTTGAACCGCTGCAGCACGAGCAGGACCTCCCGCAGGCACAGCGACGCCGAGCGCGGCAGCAGCAGCAGCGGCCCCGCGGCCGCGCCGCACAGCAGCAGGTCGTCGAAGACGGCGGCGAGCAGACGCGCCCGCCTGGCCACCGCCGCGAAGACCGGCCGCAGGAACGGCGCCGGCGCCTCCGCCGCCGACAGGTCCCGCGCCAGGCGGTGCAGGGAGCGCAGCACCTCCCCGTCGGGCGCCGACGAGGAGTAGGGGGACGACGGCCACTCGTCGATCGCCGCGCCGTTAGCCATTGCTGTCGTTGTCGCTGTAAGTCTGTAACGATCCAATCCAATTCCAATCGCAATCCGAAGAGAAGGCGGTTACCAAACACGAATGGATGAACGAGCTGGGATGAGGTGAATTGAGCTGAGATGAGAAGAGAAGAGAATGGACACGGAGCGGGAGGCGTGGTGGTGGGGCGGCATATATACGGGTGGCCGGCGTGGGGGCCGGTAGGCGCGTTGAGTTGTGCTACAGCTGGGGTTGAAGGGGCCGGAAATCGGGCGGAATCCTCCTGACTTTTGTGGCCCGTGATGTGATGGTCACACCCATGCCGTGGCATGTGCGTTTTTTCAATTGCTGCCGCTCGATTTGTTTTTTGAGCCGGAACGGTTTGAAGGAGATGTTGTCAACCGCTGACCACTCGGCCTTTCCAAAGGGGGGAAAAAACGCTACCGCTGATCGTGGTCGATGGACGGCCGGATCCGGATGGGCTGGTGCCTTGGTGACCCGGCTTGGGTCTGGCAGTTGAGGAGAAGTAGAGAAAGGGGTTGGTGGTAACCGGTAACTGGTTTGATCGGATCGCGTCCATGGTCTCGTTGCAGGCCGGGATAAGAAATGGAAAGCTTCCAAGCTTGTGTTGCGCTTGCATTTGCCTGCATGCCGCGCAGTGAAGAAGGACACAGTCCATATCCTCTCGATCGTGCGAGGACAGTTTCCTGAAGGTTTTTCGTCTTCAGCACACGCACACTGCACACCCAGTCCTCGCCGCCGCTCATTCGGTCATTCCCCTATATGGAAACCGAAGATGCCAGGACCAGCTCTTGGAAGGAGGAGGTTTACGCACATGTTCTTTCCCTCTTCATCTGCAACCACGTCGTCGCCCCGAATGGCTAGACATAACTCATGCCATCCATCCTCCGCCCGCTGGATGGCACATGGCGGCGTGCGATGGTGTGATGGAGAACGAACACCCAACAACAACTGTGGCAGCAGGACGGAAACCAATGCCGAACCAAGTAGACAAGCACTGCTACGGGCTACGGCGCTACCCAGCTGACGTCCACTGTAGCTACCCCAAACGGAAATGCTACGAGGCAGCACGCGAGACGAGAGAGCGAGGCAGGAGCCGCCGCATGTGCATCCACGTTCCCGTCGTCAGAGATCGCTGGCCAAAATTTAACAGCTGCCCGTGCCGGATCCTCCAGGAGACATTCAGGACTGCCCGCAGCACGTACGTGCGCCGGACGCTGCAGCTGCCCGTGCGACTCCGGCGATAATAAAGTGAGCGACCTGCCGGTGCAGCGGCGCCGGATCCCGAGCAGTGCGCGGTCACCGGTCAAACCTTGGGCCAGCGGTAAAAGAAGCATTTGACAGGCCGAAAGTTACAGCACCGGACGAGTAGCTGGCTAGCTAGGCTGGTTTAGCAAGTTACCGGCGGGGCGGCCGGTGACGCCGGTCCGGCTAGACACGCAACAGAATACTGATCAGCCTTTCCATTCTCGTAAGATAAGAAAATGCGCGATTAGGCGCAGGTGTCCGTTCCCGGAGCCACATACAGGTCCCCGATTAACAAATCCACGTTGCGTTTGACCCGATCCCCGTCCCGATCGGATCCAGTACGACGCGAGCCGAGCTGAGGCGCGGTAGGACGCCACGTGGCAGCCGCGGGGATTTTTGACTGGCCGTTGACTCCAGGGCGGCCGGCCGGCGCCCGGCGGGCGGGTGAGTGGCCGAGTGGTGGCCGGCGAATCTCCAGCTAGCGCGAGTTCGCGTCGCGTGGACGGCCGGGGAAAGGCAGCGGGAAAAGCAGCCGGGCGGCCGCGCGCCCTCGGCACGACAGGCGCGACGGCCCGTCGACGTGGAGGCCGCGCCGTCCGGAGCCTCCTCCCATCCCCGACGCTCCAGGTAAAAGCGACGGCCGCGTGCGCCTGCGAGGCGGCGACCTCGCCCTTGCATCGGCGTGCCCGCGCGTGGGTCGACGGCCGTGACGGCGCGCCGCCGCAATCGGGACAGTTATAGCGCGGGAAAAATCCCGTGGCGCGGGCGCACGTTGCGTGACGCCCAGGATGATTTCGTTGGGGTTCGTTTTCTTCTAGTTCTAGAATACTCCTACAAGCTAGTGAGGAGAGGAGTGCGGCCGCCCGCCGGGTGGGTTTCATGGAGTTCCCTGTAGCTAGCGATCGACTCGTCGTCCGTGAGCAGTCGCTGCGGGGCGAGAGCGACGGCGAAGCGGTTGGCCGGTGCGTGTGGGGGGCGAGGGCCGGCGTTGACGAACGCGGCGGCCGGGGCCGGGGAGCCTCCGGGTCCACGCGTCCCGCCGGATGATGGTAACACGGAGGACCGTACCGTGTGGTGTGACGATGATCCGAGGACCGTAGGTAGTAGCAAAGGTGGAGTTGTGGACCCCGGTTGGGGCCGTGCGTGTGACTAGCGAGAGCGACGTCCCATGGCTGCACCTTGGAGCATTAGTAGCATACGAGAGTAGTAACATTCATACTAATACATACTGGACCCACATGCTTGATGCGAGTGTGACACTGACGTTGATACGGTCCATTTTGGCATTGTGTTTTGTGGTCCAAAATTAGGGCAATAATAAGCCAATAAGGACAATCCACTACACACTGGCTTCTCTTTGAACCTTGTGTTCTTCACATGTTAGGCTTAGTGCATCGTCTAGGAGTAGATCAAGCGGGTCTTTTCATTAACTTGTGAATAAGAACATGGTTTACATCATAGTACCATAGTTTACATCTGAGAGATGAAATCTAGAGAGAGAGAGAGAGAGAGAGAGGAGAGGGAGGAGTAGAGAACCGTCGGTCTTCACGGTAGAGGATCCGGTCGTATCGATGTTGTAGACGACGGCGTGACCGAAGACGAGTCGGTGTCGGTGTAGGCGATGCAGTGGCGCGGTGTAGGGGCAACGGAGACGAAGACGACGGCACAGTGGAGCCTTCCCTTCGCTTCTACGCATGCTAGATCGGGTCGCTAGGATTGTGTAGGGGACACTGTGGCACGACCATTGTTGGATGGCGTGCCCCGGCGTGCCGCCTTGCCTCGGCAAGCGCCCCCCCGATCAGGGCACGTTCTAGGCACGAGACTCGGTCCCTGACCAAGCATGAGATCGTGTCTAACATTCTCCCCTTCGATCTCTGCCTCTCGTACTTTTTACTTATACTTCGCATCTACTCCTCAACGAATCCATATATAGAGCACGTTGCGTCATGATAGTCACTTCGGTACCATCTAATGCAACTACGATACATATTTCCATCTCGGAATAGACACTAGGCCCCTTTGTAATCCAGAAATCATAGGCTCTACCATACACCCATGTCGACTGAGTGTTCTCTGATCACATTGGGAGGTAAGCCTTTGGTGAGCGGATTCGCAAGCACTTGCTTGGTCCTTATACATTCAATACTTTCAATATGATTCTGGATTTTCTTCTTGAAAATGTATCTCTTAATGTCAATGTGTTTGGCAGCACACTTGACTTGTTGTCATAGGAGTGAAATTCTCAATTCCGGATATGACTTTATCAACTTTAAGTGCCTGCTCAGTGGCCTCATATCATGTTATACTATAGGCATGCATCACTGATGATACCACAACTGTCTGTTTGTGTTTGTTTGGAGCTTTTCCACAATAAAACTCCAAAACTGCGAATGTTAGTAACTACTGTATATTTTACTACACATCTCGCAGAAGTTCTATTTTTGGACTCAACTATTTCAGAGTAATTGCTCTTCTTAACTTAGCATGAGGCCTGCCATACTTTGCAAAATCGCAAGACATTCCTAACTCCATTCCAGCTATTTATATCTGGACTGGACTTTTGCCAAAACATTTCCGGATACGTGAGCTACGTCAGGGTGAATTCTTACTTTAACACTCTTTAAGCTTCGAAAAGCTGAAGCACATGGAACCAATTTAATTTCATCGATCATTTCTTGGTTCCTGGGATTTTGTAATTTCCCAAAATATCATCCTTGACTATAGAAGCATGCATAGGTTTACTCGCATGCATACTATATTTTTAGAACCTCTTCTAAGTATGCCTTTTGCGATATTCCTGATACCTCTTTTTCTTCTATCTCGGTGAACTTCAATTCCTAAAACGAATGACGCTTCACCGAGACCATTCATATCAAAACTTGAGGACAAAACCTTCTTTCGTCTCCAATAGCAGATCAACATCACTACTAGCAAGTAGGATGTCATCTACAAACGGGATGCGGAAATTAAATTTTCCATTCTCGAACTTTGCATAAACGCAATTATCCTTCTCATTCTCTTTGAACCCAAATTTCCTTGTTTCATCAAACGTTAAATTCCACTGTCTGGAGGCTTGTTTTAATCGATAAATGGATTTCTTTAGGCGGCATCTCATACGTTCTTTTCCTTCCATGACAAAATCTTTGGGTTGTGCCATGTAAACTTTTCATACAAATCCCCGTTGAGGAATGCCGTCTTTACATCCATCTGATGCAACTCTAAATCTTAATGCGCCACTAACGCCATTATGATTGTAAAAGAATCCTTGCATGAGATTAGGGAAAAAGTCTCATTATCATCTATTCCTTCTCTTTGCGAGAAGCCTTTCGCCACAAGATCTTCCACATTCCCTTTGAAGTCACATTTTGTTTTGTAGACCCATTTGCAGCCTACTGTCTTGGCTTCTTTAAGAATATCTTCTAAGTCCCAAACTTTGTTGGTACTCATGGATCTCATTTCATCTCGCATGGCTTTAAGCCATTTATGCAAGTGAGCCCTTCTCACGCCTTCTTCAAATTGAGGTGGGATCACCCTCCATTTGAATTTCCTTACTAATATAGACTTCGTAGTCATCAGGGATGGCTGATTTTCTAACTCTTTGAGACCTTTTGGGGCCTCAAGATTTGGCGCATCTTTCATATGGGGTTGTTGCATCTCTTTCTTATGTGCGACAACAGTTTCTGTCGGCTTCTGAAGGACATGTTCCTCATTTTCATTCGTTGTTGCCACAGGAGAACTAACAACAGGTATTGTTACCTTAGTGTCCTGCACTATCGGTGCAGCAGCAATAAGTATCGAGAAAAACGACTCCTGAATCATCGGAGTGGGCGTGTATGCCTGCTTCTCCTCAAGGCTAATTTCTCGGAGTACCATGCTCCCCCTGTTCTTCCTGTTCTCCAAGAAGACAGTGTGTCTCGTCTCTACGAACGATGAAACAATAACCTTTCGACTTATCCATTGATGTATGGTTACATCTTTCAGCTACTCTATTCTGCTGAGGCTCTTCCAGTGTGAATACTGACCAACTACGCTATCTTCCGAAAGGTCCAGGAATGTAGCTACTTCTTTTCATAGGGGAATCATTTTTATGAGCGTTGTACTCCCCCGACGGTCATAGTCATTGTTAATAGATCATTCTTACCTTCAATGCATACTATGCATTGCATTTAATCTATGGTACATGAAAATGAGAGTGTCTTTCTTAACTGATCTTACAATTAAGAGTATCTTTCTTAACTAATCTCACAATCCTCCCCCTCAAAATATGGCATAAACTTTACTGCCATAATTTTGAAAAACTATTCAGAATTCTCGTGAACGAGGATACATTTATCACTCACTTCATTCACACTCTCTCCTCTTTCTTCTTCAAGAACTTGACTAAGTTCTTTATTAGCGGTACTTCTGCAAGTCATGCTCGCATGTTTTATCTTTTGCTTTTGTACACAACTTCCTTTTATCCTGAAACTCATTTCAGATCAATATGATACTACAAGAAAGGATTTGAATTATTATTCAAATAATTTATTTTCATATTGATGTGCTCAGCTCGGTTGAGAGATTCAACATGTCAAGCCTTAATTTTTCCCTTTCCTTTCTATCCATGTCTAATGACTCCATCTTAATGGCCATATTGTACATTCAAAAAGTGCATTCTACCATTACTAGATTTCTTCGCAACGAGCTACTCAATCAGCGTGCCCACTTACGCTTGTAAAGAGTCAATTAATTGACTCTCTACCTTTCTTATGATTTAGCAATGGTGCAATTTGGGATTGCTCCCCTTATGGCCTTAATCCATTGGGTGCTTGATGACCATGACACAATAGAAGTTCACAGTCGATTCTAAGATAGTATAAGAGCTACCCCTAACTTCTCTCGCTGTGCAGAATACACAAACAACACATAAGTTATCATGAACTTCTCCTACCATGCAGGATACGAATAGCATAAGAACAATGCCAAACTTCTCCCGCCATGTGGGATAATTCCCCTTAAGAGATGTCAATACTAGAATTAGCTCGCAGAACGCAGGAAGTGTTTGAACATCTAAAACATCAATTCAGAAATAAGTACGAATATTTCGTAACACACATGTGTAATTCAACGTTGGTCAAATTAGACATGCATCTGACTTATTGTAACAAACTCGGTCATAATGACAAAAAAACATTCACTTATACTTCATTTTCCGATTAAATCTTCCTATTGGTTCCAACTTAATCAGAAATTAATAAACTGACAATAGCGGAAGCTAATGTGAGAATTACTAAACTCATTTGTGCCCAAAACCTTTCCCTTCACGTACCCCAGCAAAACAAGCGGCTTATAGCCGAGTAATCTCAAGCGTCGATGGAAATCAACGGTTGTCCGTGTTTTCTTCTTCTACATTAATTCTACATCACCGTTGGGCAGAAATAGAACTAATGCATTGAAACCTATAAAATAAAATTATAATATTGCTATCATCAACTTTGGTAAGAAAAATAACAATATCATAATTAACTTTTCAAATAATAACTACTCTTCCAATTAAACTGTCCCGTTGGTTCTAGTTTAATTAGGAAATAAACTTAAACTTAGCAGCGGAAACATGACAAAATCATGAAATAAACTTGTTCAGAGACTTCATTAACTCATCTACTCTCTGAATAATTTATTCGGTTGGTTCAAAATTAAAAAGAGATCATAAACTAATCAACATTAAAAGAAAATCTTCTAAAATTAAAGAAAACTAAATTCTTTCTTTCTTCTTCATGCGGCCCAGCAGCTGTTTGGCCCCACGGTCCGCTCGGGCTCCCGCGTGGGCTCGGCCTGCTCGCAGCTCGCTTGGCGCGCGCGCACGGCAGCTCGGCTCGTTCGGCCGCTGGCACGCTGCGCGCCCCAGCGTCCCAAAGTCCTAGGCCGCAACTTGGGTGTGGGCCGGGAAAGCTTTGACCCGCCTGGGCTGAATCTTGGCCCAGCCACGCCCGGCTCCGCCGGGCCGTCCATCTCAATCGGACGGCCATCCGACATTTTCGCCGGATCAAAAACGACGGTCGGCCGACGCCCCCTGTAACCCTAACCCTCATTCTCTGCTCCCCCTTCTCTCAGCTCCCTACCGAGCGGCGGCCGCCCGAGGCAGACCAGATGAGATGGCGGCACCACCGTTGGTCCCCTCGCCGGCGCGTGCGCTCGCTCGTGCGTGAGTGCGTCGCCGTCGAGCGGCCTTGCGGCGATGCCCTGGCCCGCGCGCCCGGCGTAGCGGAGTGCTCCGAACCGGCGGCTCGGGAGCCTTCTTCCCGCGCAACGGCGGTAGAGTGCCGGCAAGCCGGCGGCTGTGGTGGCCTTCCCGCGCGACGGTGGTCGGCGGTGGTGGGCGTAGGTGTGACAACCCTGGTAAATTACATTTCTAAAATCAATGTCATTAGCCTAACCCTATGCTTAACCAACAAATAAAAGGGGGAAAAGCATTAGAACAAGTTACGTTGAAATTCAAATTGAATTTGGGTACATTTGAATACTTTTGAATTTTTAAATTAACTTTCAAACCATAAGCCAAATGAGATGTTGCCTGAAACCAAACTTGTAGAACTTTTTATTCTGAACAACTTTCGTGTTCAAAAGTTTTTGAAATTCAAATTAGAAAGAGGAGAAAACGCCCTGTTTGCACCCAGCCCCCTGAAACTTTTCAAATTCTCGCGTTTAGGCCCCTCGCTCCTCCCTCTCTCTCCCCTCCCCGCCCGACAGCGCCGCCAGGTGGCCGGCGACGCCTGACCGGCGCGAGCTGCCCGGCCAGTGGCCACCGCGCCTCTCCCCCACGCACGGCTTTGCCCCCTCCCACCGCCGCGCTGCCCAGTCCGCGCCCGCGCGTGCGCAAACCGTGCCGTGCCCCGGCTCGCCGCCCGCCGCGCCCAACCGCCGCGTCGCGCCGTGCCGTCCCGACCCCCGCGCCCCACCCGTCGCTGCGCCTGCCTCCCGCCTGAGCCGCTGCTGCAGCTGCTGCCCAATCCGCACGCCGCGCTATCTCCTCGCTCCCACGCAAAATCCCGGCCGCCCAGTCGCTCGCCTCCGCCCGCCGCACGCCGCGCCGGCGTCCTGCTGCCACCCGCCGTGGCCAGTGGCACGCCATTGCCGTGTCTCCCCCCCCGCGCGTTGCCCAGGAACCCCCACCCCCTCCTGCCCCTATAAAAGCCGCGCCCCCGGCCGCCCACGCGAGCCCCAGCAGCCAGAGCACCTCGCCGCCGCCATTGCTGCCGCCGAGCTCCGCCCGCCCGTGGACAGCCCTCCACAGCCGCCCCCTGCCCAAATTGAAGCGCCAGCCACCACTACATCACCACACTGAAGCTCGCCGACCCGCCCAACACCGCCCAGGACAACCAGAGCGCCGCCGCCCGCGCTGTCACCGCCGCCGCCGCCCCTGCTCACCGCGGACAGCTCGACCCCGACCTCCTCCGCCCAAGCCAAGCACCCGAGCAGCTTCCCCACGCGCCACTGAAGCTCGCCGATAAGACCAGACCGCCCCAAGCCCGCCGGAGCACCGCCGTCGACGCGTGCCGCCGCCGCCGCCTCTGCTCCAACGCCGGCGAGCTATTCCCGGTCGTCCCCCACCCGAACAAGACCCCCACGAGGTAGCCCTCGCACCCCTGAACCTTCCCCGACCCTCACCCCTCGCCGCCGGCGAGCCCCTCGCCGGAATTTCGGCCGGCCACCGTACCCGAGCCGCCCGAGGACCCAATTGCAAGAATTTAAATCTTTAGAAGGGTCTGCCCGTAAGATTCAAGGACCCAATTGTAAAAGAAAGTTTCAAATCTAGATTCAAATTCAGTGAACTTGTAAAATTCGTATAAAATCGTAGAAAATTCAGAAAAATTCGAACTAAACTGTTCTGGAATCCTTAGAAGAAACTCTGCAACTTTTGTTACAAAAAGTTCCTCAGATTCTCAACATATTATGCTCTACATTAAATGGAAGTTTTAATGGACTTCTTTTGTACCCACTGTTGTAGATCAATGCTGACCCTAAATTTTGGGCAGTGAGTTAGTTGCTTGATGTTTAGGACTGTATAAAAAGATCAGGCTCAAACTCCATCTCTATCTACACTGTTTATTAAACTTAGTTTCATACCATAAGTGGCTAAATATTTTTATCCCTGCAGTTAGGTTATGAATCACCTAATGAAACTTTTTTATACTTGTTTAATGATACCTAGATGCCAGAGAAAAATTGGGAGACTTTTTATCTCACAGGAACCTATTTATTTGATTTATGTGCTAATAATATACATTAATTCAAGAAAATAGTATCTTAGCTTGGAAAATTATCAAATTTTTACTAGGAGATACACAGTGGTAGAGGTTACTGTGTAAAAGGTTTCATGGACAAAAACCATGTGTAGGGTCCTGTAAAAATAAATTCTTGAAAAACCTAGGGTGTAATGTCACATTTACTATGCTCTGAAAACTGCATAATAAATCCTATAAAAATTACAGTAGCTCCTGCACGATTATGTGAAAGCCCTGTAAAAATTTTAGACTCAGTTTTTGCACCAATTGTTCTGTACAAAAAGAACAAGGATCTAACAGCAACTATGTAATTTATTTTTCATAATTAATCTGCTACATGAAATTGTCTGAAAATTTTACAGTAAGCACATCTTTCCCTGATGTGCCTAAATCCAAAAGTTGATGACCAGAAACTATCCACTGTAGTAATTACACTTAAAATCGTGTCGTTTACCATCACCACTACTTAAACTTGTGCATTCATGTAGAATCGACGACTCTCGCCGACGGAACTTACGAGCTGGTGCCCACGTCCGAGAGTGAGCAGCGTGAAGCTCAAGTAAATCTAACTGAAGCTCTTGAAGACCCGAGCCCAAGTTCGGAAGAGCCCCAAGCTAACTGCGAAGGCAAGCCCCGGAGCATAACCCCTTTCTTTCCTAAATTATGCAACTCATTACTCTTTGCTTGTGCATTAAGTTTATAGGAGTTGAATGAAAACTTAGTTGCATGATCTTAGGAACCCATGCTTGAAAACTAGACGTAAGGATCGATAGAATGCTGTGCTAATAGGACTCCGGTAAAAGCCGAGTGATTTCCTGTCACTCGCGAGAAAATAGGAGTCGAATGTTTACTACACGCTGCAATTATAAGGACAACGGACGGGCTATGGTACGATGTTTACGATTGAGGCCCGTCTGTTTAGTGAAAAATGCTAAGGCCACAGTGTGTGGTAGTGGTGGTTAAGTCTTTGAACGTACTAACCACATGCCGAGAATATGGTAATCGGTAAGTTTAAGTACCTGATTGGCCCGGCAAGTGGACAGCAACCTACCCTTTGAACTTCGATCCCACTATATGGCGAGTGCACGAGTGGTCACGACCCGGCGGCAAACCGTGGCGTGGGACTCGTGTACTCTCGGAGGGTAGCCTCGATCCACAACCCGGAAAGAAAGGGGAAAAGTTGCACGTGTGACTCTGTGAGTAACCACGTGACGTGTGTTTAGGTTTCCCTTGCAAGGTTAAGAAATTCGATTCGAATCGTCCGTTTCTCACGGCTATTGAGACTGCTTAACCACTTTTACCCACAGAGTAAGAAGAGGAACAATGATGATGAATGAACTTGTTGGATGAAAATTAATGCTTCACCATGAATGTTATTGGATAGCTGCTTATCTAGAATGGTTAATGAAACTAGAATCTTGAGCTAAAAGTTGAAAGTAAGGACCCACTCGTAGATGCTTTTCGGCAAAACAAACCCCTGAGCCAAAAAGCCTTGCATGTCTAGAGTCGGTGGAGTAGATTCCACTACTCGGGTAAGTCTTGCTGAGTATTAGTATACTCAGCCTTGCTTGTGGCTCGTTTTCAGGTGAGACCTTCGAAGATATGATTGCTAGCTTGACTTGGCCGTGCACTCTTCCCCCTGGTTGGTCGGTGGAATGGGATACGCCCCCGTCCAACGGAGATAATGCCGAGTGATGTCTCGTACGGGCTTCATCGAGACATCCTTATCGTCGAAGTAGCTTTCGTTGTTTATTTTCCGCTGCAACTTAAACTCTGAAGAACTTATTAGTTATGATCACTGAAGTACTTGGTTTCTAAACTCAAACTTGGTCTGTAATATTCACTTATGACAATGTTGTAATATTTGCTGGAATGTGGTATTCTCTGGGCTCATCGTCGTGTGAGCATTTGTATGTATGGCACTTGATCCGCTTTACCGTGGTTGTATCGGGAGGTTATACCCGACAGACCAGTGGATTACTCCGTTTGAAGTGTAAGGTTAACCGAGATTGCCTAATGGTGATGGTTAATACACTTGAGCCGGATTAATTCAGGTGGTTCTGCCACAGTAGGTGGGTGCGCCTTGACTCCCCTAGGGTTAGGGTTAGGGCTTCGGTTTGCTTCTTCGATTTGAGATCGAATCTTTCTTCTTTCTTTTCTTCCTCTTCTCTGATCTATTCACTAGTAGGCTCTGATATCAATGTTAGGCTTAGTGGATCGTCTAGGAGTAGATCAAGCGGGTCTTTTTATTAACTTGTGAATAAGAACATGGTTTACATTATGGTTTATATCTGAGAGATGAAACCGAGAGAGAGAGGAGAGGGAGGAGTAGAGGACCGTCGGTCTTTGCGGTAGAGAATCTGGTCATATCGATGTTGTAGACGACGGCGTGGCCGGAGATGAGTCGGTGTAGGTGTAGGCGATGTAGTGGCGCGGCGTAGGGGCGACGGAGACGAAGACGACGGCGCAGTGGAGCCTTCCCTTTGCTTTTGCACATGCTAGATCGGATCGCTAAGGTTGTGTGGGAGCACTGTGGCACAACCATCGTTGGTTGGTGTGCCCCGGCGTGCCGCCTTGCCTTTTATTGCTGCGCAGTGCGAAGAGGGGCCCACTGCCAGTGACGACGAGCCCGATCAGGGCACGTTCTGGGCGTGAGACTCGGTCCCTAACCGAGCAGGAGATCGTGTCTAACACAGGTACCAATCTCCCCAAGAATATATTGCAACACCTGGGCGCAGCCATGTCTCACTCCTTCCTAATCCGTCACTAGCTAGCCTCCTCGCTTCAGCCTTGTTCATCGTACGCCCACTGCCCACAACACGCCAACTGGTGCACACCCGCATTATTATTCCTCCATTATTGATTCTCCATTCCCCAACACCATCGTTCAGATTTATCATCACCGAACTAAAATCCAGAAACCAGTATCAGGGTGCAGGATTCTCGCGGGGCCAGTTGCGCACTTGCACGCTAAACTAACGCCGCCTCGTCATTTCCAGACCAAAAGGAGCTTGGGGCTTGGCCCCTCGACCTGGCGAACTGCATATGTGTTGGCTGGCAGCACAGCACAGGCCGCGAACGCAAACGGATGGCACCGTCCACCGCGGCGCTGAACGAAACCCACGACTGCTTGCGAAGCAAACAAAAATCATCGGGTGCTCCGTGGTGGCAACGGCAGGCACGTCCAGGTGATCGGATAGGGGTGAGTAATCATTCATTCGAGTATGTCGGAAGCTGACCCCGCGCGGTGAGCGTTGCAAGGCGCAAGCTTGCCAGCCGCTATCCCAGTGTGAACAGCCGGCGGAGGAGGTCCAGTTCCTTCCTAGGCGAGCACCGGCACCGGCACCGCAGGTGGTTGCGAACTTGCAATCATGCACGCAGCGCACGGCCCCACCCCCAAGATGACTGACTGTTCGTCGCTCCCCCAAGTGCTTGGCCGCAGAACTCGCCGGCTTCTGCACGGGAGTGCCGCCGCATCGTGCGAACACGCGCGCACCGTGAGCGGGCAGGGATCGCACTACGAACAGGCCCCTCTGCTGCAGAATTGAATTCCCCGTGCTGCTTCTGAACATTGTCAACTCGACGTTTTAATTAATTAACTGAACCTCTTTTTCGCTTTTCTTCTCCTAAAAGCAAAGTGCGTCGACAGGACGATCGGACGACGGCGCGCTTTCCCGGAGCGGTGCATCACTGCTGCTGCTGCATCATCCACGGCACATGCTACGGGATCCTATACTCATCGTATAAAGCTCCGTCGCGGGGGATTCAAATGCGGCGCCACCGTTTACCCCGAACATGCTGCCGACAGCGTTACTGTGAACCCCATGGTCAAAGCGTCTCTTCTCTTTTTTCTGAAAGGCATGGTGCAATAGTTCAGTCTTTCAGACTCGTATTCTGTTTAGGGAGAAAAAGAAAACGAAAACGAAAAGGAAAAAAGAAAAGGTACTCGTTTTCAGTTTGAGTAGGACGGCCTTATATGAATTAAGTATGGGCCTGAAAACTAGGGCCCGTATAATCAAGAGGAGCGGAGCAGTCAGGGGAAACAAGGCCTTTGTAGCGTCTGGGATGGTTTGAGGACCAAACCAGGCAGACACCCGACGTACGTTCGCCTTTACATCATCCACCAGAAGTTCAGAATGACGCGGGCATTTTGCTGGGTCATTTTCGGTTGGCGTCTTGCGCTTGAAGTTGCAGGAGCCAGAAACAAAAGTCCAAAGACATCTTCTGATCATGCCAGTAACAGGATCAATGAGCACGGGGGCCCTGAATGAGCCCTGCCATTACCACACTGTTTCCGCAGCAGTTCAGGCCACAATTTCCCCCCACTCCAGATGAGCACGCCAAGTTCTGCTCCCGACGGACAAAACCCTCGATCGCCTTGGCTCGAACAGTACCAGCAAGTGTCACTGTTGCGATGACAAGATGGGTAAGAAGTAGGTGGCCCGGCCGGGCCGGACGGGTCCGGAGTCCGGACCCCTTTAGCTCGCCGTGCTAGTGCTGTACCGTGACCTCTCCTCGCCTGCGTCGTCGCTATACACAACGCCAGTGCGATCGCCGGCCATCACTGTGAGACGCTGCTGTGCGTGTACACCACGCTACAGTAGGAGCTATCGAAAGGCTCATTCGGCACCGCCGGATTTTGATCTACAGCCTGCTGTTCTTGCAGCGCACCAGCGGTCCAGTGTTCCTCTCGAAGAAAGAACGGAAAAAAAATTATGTTTGTATATTGTGGTCATACTACCAAGTACCAACGCTCTACACAAGTACTTTCTCTCTTCGACTGAATGTTCAGCCGAACTTTCTGAACCCTGAATCGGCGAGACAGCACAGCATGTGGTGGTCTCTCCTGCAACAGTTGGCTAGGAGATATGTTACCTGCATACGACATGCGCAGATGCAGAGTTTGAATTGCTCAAAAAAAAATAACTGGAAAGATGCAGATGAGTTTGAGCAGCTCTAATCGCAAGTTCACATGGAGTAGTGGGTAGCTAGTGCGTCGCCAGAAAAACTGCTGAAGAATACAGAAGAATTAGGGGAAGATAAGTAGTGGTCGCGGGCCCCGGCCCTGCGCCCCTCCCGGAAAATCTGTCTGCCTGGACACTGCAGCGCGCGCGCGATGACTACCGATGCCACGAGACGTCCATGTCACTGCTCTACGTCTGCTTCATTCTACAGCACCGGCCGGCGTACGCCGCGTAGTTGGGGCACTATACGCGCACGCGAGACGAACAGTACGCGGAGAAGCCAGTGGCGAGCGGTTTCATTTCCGGTATAAATTCGCACCGGATGGGGGATCGCAGGGCTCCGGAGGAACGAAAGCTAACAGAATTCCTACCCAAAATTCACCTACGCAATCCGCTCGCTTGAAATTAAACATGGCTATATATCTTCCAAAAAAAAAGAAGAATCTGTGCCTGTTGTTCAAATACTGTTTTTTCACTTTCACAGCCCCAGCAGCAGTAGCTAGACTGGTAGTCAAGCTAGTAACGCAAACACTACTACCAGTGTGCCTACTACCACGCCGTGACTGACACCAGTACACCATCGGCGTTGCGCCGGAGAAGCAGTGGAGGAGCAGCAAACATGTGCCACTGTTGCGGCACATGACCCCGGCCTGGCCGTGACCGATGCGTCCAGGGAACGGGAAGAGCAGCTGGAAAGAGACGGATGGATCGACGGCCAGACAGACGCCTTTCCAGTTTCCAATCTCATCATCTCTGAACCCCCAAACGACCCCGACTCGGCGATAGATGTGACCCAACCTGGGGGAATACCTTGCCCCAGCCTTTACTTTTCACTGTTACTCGCCACAAATTTACCGGGACGAGGCCTGCCCGTGCCCGGCCCGCTGCCGGCCGGGATGGGACGTACAAGACTACAAGGCAGGCCGCAGCTGCAGATCCAGCGCGCCTACGGCCGGCCAAATGCTCAGCGTCTGCACGCGCAGGTGCCGTGGATGGATTGGATGCGGATGACGACGCGCGATCGAAATCGCCTCGGATGGCAAGATGCCCGACAGGCGCGGCGAGGGCGACTACGAGTCCATCGCCGCTGCGGCGCTGCCACCCCCTAGCCCTAGGACGTAGCCTGCATGGGGCTTGGCTAGCCGGCTGCTACTGGCAAGGGCAAACCCTACCGGATCGACGTTACTACGTACGTGACTGGCGCAGTCACTCGCCGAAGCGTCCCGCATTCATTTCCTCATGATGCGTTTCTTCTTCGCACTGGGAGTTCGTTGTTGTTCGCGCACTTGCGCGCTGCTCAAAAGTTGAGAGGCCGGCGGAGTGGGAGCTGGAAGAAGAAGAAGGCCAGTGCGCGCGCGCGCAGAGGCCGGCCGCAGGGCATGGCCGGTGAAGGGACAGGACGGCACGCGTCCAGGGCTCCAAGCGGCAAGCAGGCAAAGCGTTCTGCGCAAACGTGTGCCGGGCGCTTTCCGCTTCGCGCCCCATGCCGGGCGGTGCGGCCCGGCCTAGCTAGACCCCGGCGGCCCTTCTCCGCGGAGCTGGCCAATGGAGTGTACGGCAGCGTTGGTCCTCGGCTGCCGATACCTGCCATCCATGGCCGGCGCCGGTCGCCGGTCAGACCCGGAAGGTCGGTCGGCCCGAGAACTTCGAGCCGCGAGCGGCGGTTAGCTGATGAAACGGCAGATCACATGATGCGATCGGTAGTGCTACTACTACTACTACCACCACGCTTTGCCGGCATCCTACGGTTGCCAGGTGTCTGATTGGGCGTCCCAGGCCAGAATCTCATCCCGATCATGGGCGCCTTTGCGCTCCCTGTTCGGCTGTTCCCCATTCACGGCGCGTTTCTCTTCTGGTAGTACCAAACCACAGACGGGTAAGAACGACCGCATTCATCGATACCGTCTCGATCGGGTGCCGTGCGCCGCGCCCCGGAGCCATGATGCTAGCTGCTGTCAGCCGAACGCACGGCACGATCGACGATCAGAATCTTCTCGCCGCTGTTTAGCGAGCAGATATTCCACACACGGCCCCCATCCATCGCTCTCTGCATCGTCGTCAGATGTGTCAAGGAGTAGCATCCACCCGAGCAGGGCCTCTGCATGACAAGGAGAGAACTAACCCACCATGATTAGCGACGAGCTCGCCTTGACCGTCATTATTAGCACGGCGAGGAAAGTGACACGAGAGCTACTCCTGAATCCATCGCACACCATTATCCCTTGCAGAATGGCACAGTATCGATTGAAGCGCGCCACATCAGGGCCAGAAATTAAACACCCCAACCACCTGGTTTCTTCAGTACTCCTATATCGGTAGTCAGTACGAAGATGCACGGGCTATCAGTTATGCACAATACACGCAGAGGGGCAGGATGAAATCCTCCGTGCCTTCATTCCGATCCCGTTCCGTTCCACGTCGCCCCCCGGCCGACGCCGATCTTTGTCGAATCCAACAGCTGCGGAACAATGGCCAGCAGCCACGCCCACCCCCAAGGCCCCAAACCCCACGACGACGACCGCCCCGTCGGCTTGTCGCGGTCGGCTGCCACTGCCACCACCCTCGCGGCGAGCTCCACGGACCACCTGCGGCAGGCCGCCATTAACACGCATGGCGCAAGCCCGGTGAGTACCACAGTGCCTAGCTCTGCGCACACATGCAGCCCGGGCGTGGTCCAAGGCAGCGTGATGCAGCAGGACCCGTGTGCAGCAGGACCGAAACGATCGCCGTCTCAAATCCCAAACGAAAACGAAACTAAACAAACGATTAGCGGTGGCTAATAATAATGCGCCCTTCATGATGATCAGTTACAGTGTCTCTTTTCTCTCCTTTTTTTGAAGAAGAGAAGATCATTTGCAATGTCTGAAACGTGTGCAGTCCCTGTAGCAGTTTATTATTTATCCATGGTATATTAATATATGTTAGTATATACAGGTGCATTGCAGGTGAAATTGAAATGCGAGAGGCGGGAAGGATTACAGGTGCATTACGGGTAGGGGCATCGCGTCCCGTTATAGAAGAAAACAGCTCGAGCCCACGACCACGATCCACGGAGCGCACGCAAAGCGGGCCGTACAAAGCGGCTTAGGTACGGTGGCGGGGCGGCAGCGTTCCGGAGCGCGCCGTGCTGCTTTGCGTGCGCGCCCATGATGTTAATAAATCCCCGCCGTGCGTGCCGGAGCTCGCCGCTATATCATCTGCCCGGGGGGAGCTGGAGTGCGACGCCGATGTGACGCGGAGCCTCCTCGCGTTCGCGTCCGCTCACCACCACCACCATCATCACCATCTATCCCCTCAGCGCCCCCCGTGCCCCGCTCGCGCCCCGGCCCCCGGCCGCTTCCGGGTCCGCATTCGGCTGCTGGCTACTTGCTTCCTTCGCCATTCGTTGCAGCGAGCTCCGATCCGCGCTAGCTGGAGAGCTAGCTAGCTGAGGTTGAGGCAAGAGATCGAGGTGGTTCGGGTGATGATGCCACCGTTGCTCATGGGGAGGGGGAGGCCGGGGCGGTGGCGGGGCAGGTCTGCCCGGAGCCTCGGCGTCGTCGCCTGCGCCTTCGCGGTGGCCGCGGCCCTCGTCGTCTCCCTCTGCTTCGTCGGCGGCGCGCTCGCTTCGGGTAAGCCGAGCTACCTCCTTTGTTCACTCTCTCTCTCTCTCTCTCTCTCTCTCTCGCGCGCGCGCGCGCGCGCGCGCGTAAAGATAGCTAGCTAGTTAGCTCGCTTTGGTCATCTTTTGCACAGAAAATAATGTTCAAGATATGTTCTTCGGAAGGTATTTCGAAAAAATGTTCTTCGGAAGAAGGAAAAAAACTTCATCTTTCTTGTGAGTTCGTTGGTGGAAGTACGGAGACTATCGACTTCTTGCTGCATTTCCTCGGTTTTCTTTACAGATATTCTCGACCTCTTGTTGCATTTTTTCTCTCTCTTCCTTTCTGTCCAGAACTGGCTGCAGGACTACGCAAAGATGCAGTTTGCGGAGATAGCTTGAGAGGAAATCCCGCACTGGATGTAGAGAGCTGAGAGCATGCATGTTCTGCTAGCTTCAGCTTCCCTTTTCTAGCGCAATGCTGTACTTGGTGACCACTCATTTCAGTCCCCTCCTCCGTGAAACAGATCTCCGGAGGAAGACGGAGGAAGCGGCGGCGGCAGGAGCCCATCCCGGTGATGATCAGGTGGTGGCGACTTCCGAGGTACGCGCGTCGATGCTCCTCGTCCCGTTCCGTTCACGCAGAACACGGCACCGCACTGCTGCATCCGGGCCTCCGTACGTGGAAGGAGCTCGGAGGAAGACCGACCACCGTGTCCACACGCCCGGCTGTACCGTACTGCTCCGGGCACCGGCCGGCCGGCGGCTGCTGTCGGGTGGTCCGGGGTCACACCCGCCGCGGTGCACGTCCAAGTGCGGCAGCTGCAGCCCCTGCTACCCGGTGCACGTGTCCGTGCCGCCGGGGGTGCTCGTCACCACCGAGTACTACCCGGAGGCGTGGCGGTGCAAGTGCCGGAACCAGCTCTACATGCCGTGACTGAGCGCGCGGCTCGCCGTCACAAGCCCGTCCGGCGCGGGAACAACCACCCCAACAAGCGCGCGCGGGAGGCGAGGACCAGCCTGAACCACGGCGCCTGCCCGCACGGCGATCGTGGCGCCGGCCGCGCGCGTGCGCACGCGTGGGCCACAGCATGAGTCTCGTGGCACGAGCGGGTTCGTGCGTGCGCGCACGCGCCTTGGAGCGCCGGCGGGGCGCGCGATCGAGGCCGCGCGTGGTGGTGTGGCCTACCGTGGCCGGCCGGCGGGGCAGGGGGGGGGGGGGGGGTGGGGGCGGTCGGGACAGGCCTGCTGCGGCGCGTGTCCGCGAGCCGCGCTGCCGTGTAGGTGTAGCGCTTGCGTCGCCATGCCCCGCATCGCTGCGGATCGGGCAGCCCGCCGCGGCCCTACCACGAGGCGCGCACGCCGCGCCGGCAGGCAGGCAGGCAGGCAGAGAGGCAGGGCGCCCGCCCGTGGTAAAGAAAGCTGCGGCTGTTTTCTCTCCACCCCCCGGCGGCACTGTTCATATGATTTTGTCTACGCCTTTCTTGGGTAGTTCAAAAAAAAAATTCCCTACTCTGTGGTTCCATGATCTTGTTACTTGCTGAGCTGCTGTTGCATTCTCACGTTACGGAAATTCCTGGCAGAAAAGCCGGCAACTCCCGTACCGCGCGACACGAGCCGTAGCCGTGCATGCATGGCGCGTCTGAGACTGAGAGCGGCGCAGGGCGGCCAATCCGGTGCGTTTGCTGGTGGATCTTACCGGTCGGCAACCACATGCATGGCATTGGCAATGGCACACAGCACAACCTGCAGGTGTACAACGCGTGCGGCAGTTTTCAGGCCCCGTCTCGTCAGCAGCCGGCGCCGCTCTCGGCGTGCGTTTGATGTGAGTGAGATGGTAAAAAACTCGGCAAAGTCACGGCTGGGTTGCAGCTGCCATGGCCCATGGTAAGGCCAGACCACCCCACCCCCGTGTGTTCTCTGCAGCTGATCTGGTACAGGTGGGGTGGTGTCCGCGGGGAAGACGACACGCATCGGCAGTACCGTCGCCACAGTGTCTCGCACTTAATTAATGTCCGCGCGGTCGAGATCGATCTAGTAGATCGACGAGCCGCGACAAACCCAGGTCGGATAACATTCGGCCCAACAAGATCGCCGCTCGCACCGTATTCGAGAGCCCAACTGGTAAGATCACGACAAATGATGGGCCGTACCGCAAACTGAAACTATCGTGGTGCGGATTTTTGCTGTTTCATGGGATAACAAGTTCAAGTGGCTTAAGGAAATTATATCTTCTAAGTACGCAAAATGAAAGGACATAATCGGATGCAGAGAACCGCATAGTTATGGACCCTAGAAACTGGCATGCTCATCAGTCATCAATTTGTTGCAACAGAGCCCAGAATCGAAGCTAATGTGTCCTCCTGAAAATCACCTGCAAAACCATTTTTTTCTTAAGAGTCAAATTGCCGAGCGGTCCTTGCTGAGCCTCCCAAAGTGAAGACTCGTCCTTTCGGTTGCGTGAAGAAAGGAAATGCGTAATATGACACGAAACAACAAACCACACTCCCAGCTAAGCAGTCCACTATCCCTAAGATATGGCTTTTTTATGTGCCTACTTATACTTCCAAAAGCGTTTGGAGAGCTACCGGTGGAAGCAACAAATAATGTTTGCTGGAAAACAATCTCCGGGTCAAGTGGCTTTTATTAATAACAAATTTTTTTCTTTTTAGAAAAAGAAAAGCCCTGGCGCCTTATGGCAGTTCAAAACTGGACAGCATGGCCCGTTGGGCCAGTGGAGCCCGAGGATCTGATAAAAATCCCACGCGACGCGAGCACGAAGAGCACCGAGCCGAGCAGCCGCGAAAAATCCCATCCGCAGAGGGACCCGCCGCGTAAAAGATCACCCGCACGGCCGCACCGTCCCCAGATCGCCGAGGCCCCGCCGCCGCTTCGCGTGGACTGCAAGCCGGCGTCCGGCGTCCGGCGACGGGCACGAGACGAACGCGCCAAGCGAGAAAGCCGGCCCTGCTCCTTTGCCGCCGCGGCGAAATGCGGAAGGCCCGGGAATGCCATGGATTGCCACGGGCGAGCTGAATTTGAGTCGGCCTCTTCCCCCTCTTCGTTTAGCCGCGACTCCCCATCAGGTGCCTTTTTTTCCCCAGGCCTGTGATGTTGTGCCGATGTGCCACCCGTGAGATTGGACCTGATGCGCATTAGGATTTCTTAGGCTTGGAGGAGCTGTTGGTTTCATCACCTGGCGAGGCGAAACATTTTTGAATCGTCGGTGACCTCAGGGGCTCAGGGTCAGTTTATCTTAGTGCTGCCTGTAGGATTTGGTCGTGTCATATGCAGTATATAGATAGATAGTACTTCTTGCTACTTCCTCGAATACTAATCTGATGCAATCGTGCAAACAACATTCTCGAAAAGAAATGAGGAGAAATACACTTTTGTTTTTTTCCCCTGTGGAATTATATCGTCAGCTGCTGAATCATATCTCCCTGCTTGTTCTGTAGCATTTGTTTTCTCCAATTGCCTTATGCATGAGCTGTGAACTTATGTACTGATTTTGCAGGTACCATTTTGCTGGTGCCAGATCAAGGCAGTTCACCTAGGAATGCAGAATCATGTTGTGTTGCAAGAAAGGGCCATCTAAGTTCAACAGATCACTTCCCTTTCGTCCGAATCAATCTTGCTGGGCTTTGATGAGGGCGTGGGGCTCATGTCGTATTTGACCGTAGCTTGGTGATGGTGCTTAGTTTTTCTCTCCGTGCCACCAGCAAATTGTGGGAGGGTGAGGGTGTGGATTTTGTGCGGGTGCTTGCATAATGGAAGAGAGGAGTGTCTTAATGGGACGGTATGAGATTGGGAGATTGTTAGGACAAGGGACCTTTGCGAAAGTATATTATGCCCACAATCTTACTACTGGTCAGACTGTTGCCATAAAAGTGATAGACAAGGACAAGATTGTGAAGACTGGTCTCATGGATCAGATAAAGAGGGAGATCTCGATAATGAGATTGGTTAGGCATCCAAACATTCTGCAGCTTTTTGAGGTAATGGCTACCAAGAACAAAATCTATTTTGTTCTCGAGCATGCTAAAGGCGGTGAGCTTTTCAACAAAATAGCAAAGGGGAAGCTCACCGAGGAGGCTGCAAGGAAGTATTTTCAACAGTTGATTGGTGCTGTGGACTATTGCCACAGCCGAGGTGTTTATCATCGTGACTTGAAGCCTGAGAACCTGCTACTGGATGAGAATGAAACCCTCAAGGTATCCGATTTTGGTTTAAGTGCCTTAGCTGAGTCAAAGAGACAAGATGGCCTGCTCCACACTGCATGTGGTACTCCGGCTTATGTTGCTCCTGAAGTGCTCAGCAGGAAAGGTTACAACGGCGCACAGGCAGATGTCTGGTCTTGTGGTGTGATTCTGTTTGTGCTTGCGGCCAGTTATCTCCCTTTCCATGAAAGAAATCTCATAGAGATGTATAAGAAAATTTCAAAAGCTCAGTACAGATGCCCTCGTTCTTTTTCTGCGGAACTGAAGGAGCTCCTTTATGGAATCCTTAATCCAGATCCTAATACTAGGATGCCCATCTCAAGGATAAAGAGAAGTGCTTGGTACAGGAAACCCCTTGGGTTGGCAGTGCTGAAAACTGAAATTGTCAACAAGACTTGCACAGAAGCTACCACCTCTGGCTTGACCGACTGCGTTGGTTCTGAGAGGAATCAAGGATCATTGGCGCTGGCGAACTTGAATGCATTCGACATCATTTCCCTCTCCACAGGATTTGATCTCTCCCCTCTGTTTGATGAAAAGTACAGCCAAAGGGAGGCACGATTTACTTCCAACCAGTCAGCAGAAGCTATCTTTGAGAAGCTGAAGGAGTTGGCCAGGTGTTTGAAGCTCAAAGTTACAAAGAAGGACGATGGCGTGTTGAAATTGGCCACAACCAAGGAAGGAAGGAAGGGTATTCTTGAGCTCAATGCGGAGATATTTGAGATTGCTCCTTCTTTTGTATTAGTCGAGTTGAAGAAGGCCAATGGTGACACATTGGAGTACCAGAAGCTGATGACAGATGGCATTAGGCCATCACTTGAGGATATTGTGTGGGCATGACAGGGTAATCAGCTGCAGTCACGTATACTTAGACATGCAGGGCAGCAGCAACTGCTGCCATTTCCACTACAGCAGCAATAGACTCAGTACGTTCTCACCACCATCATATAAAAAGGCGATAGCCAAGTTTGCTACTGTGTCTTGACATATTAATATGTTTTTTTAGACTAGTATTAACCGCAAAACTTGCAAAGGTTTGCTCTGTTAGTGTAAATGTGGGCCCTACGGTTACCCATTTTTCTTCCTTTATCCATTTTCTTTAACACTGTAAAGCCTGCATGAACAGAAGTGCTGTCTGGTATTTTCAGATATGATCGCTGTGAAAGAAAAAAAAGCCTAATCAGGGCAATAATATGGTTTATGCTTTTCATGTCTGTAATAGTCCAAGTGGCCAGTTATTAACTTACTATGACTGGGAAGTCCTAATCTCCCTCTCTTAAACTAATCCCAACTCTAGCTGATAAGCATCTCTAGTCACTGCTCATTACTCCGTCCATGTTTGTAGCATAGCAAACTAGCAAAAAAGAAAGCCGTCCTGAAGATTGCATGCAGCTAATGGGCTAACTCAGTGGAAGCAGCTGGAACAAGCAAGATCATGGTTGATAGCACCCTATTTGCCTTTTACAGTAAATGGATTCACGAATTTGCCAACCTATTTGTTGAATCAGGATTCCCAATTTACTACTCACTGCTGACAATGCACTGCAATCTAGCATTTCCAACCCAGTACAGAATCTGAGCTAGTAGCTGTTTTCTTCATCCAACAAACCAGAAGCAGCTGCGTCCAGATGACTGGAAATTGCAAGTTAACCCCAAAGATAACTAACTAATCATGATCAGGTACTAAATATCACTAGGTCAGAAATGGTACATTACATTGCATGAACTAAAAGTACGAAGGGAACCAATGATCATCTCAATCCTTGGTGATTAACATTAAGAAACAAATACTTCAACTAATAGCTGGTTACAGATGCAGAGCATCCGCTGGATCCAGACAATCTGGATAAGATTTACACGACTAGGTCACCATGACACAGCTTGATCATTGGGTTCACTGTTAAACAATCTTGGTGGTTATATGATCCGAACTACGCCATCTCGTATCATTATCCTGTTTGCATCTTGCATCCTCTGAAAGCACAAGGAAAATAAGTTTTAATACAACCCAACACACTTGCTATTATATGGCAAGCCTTAAACAGGATAGGGCTTTTTCATACCTCCAAGATAAATTCTACTTGGCGTCTGGTGTAAGGTGCAGCTGACTCTCTATTAACTGTCTGCTCGATATCATCAATCGACATTTGATCTACATGGTTTGCCAACACATGCTGACCTAGAATTGCTTCAAATGCTTCAATTCTGCAGATTATGCAAAAACAAGGGAAGCAAATGACCAGCCATAAACATAAAACAAAAACAAAGCAGAGGAATCTGATTTGAAGATTATGTAGTAACCTCTCTGCAGGAACATCCTGATCATTTGATGTGTTTCCTACATCCACATCCATTGGATCCTTTCCAGAGCTGCGAAGAATAGAGATATTTTTAGATGAAAAATTGAGCTTCATATAGGAACCTGAACGAAGAGAAGATAAAAGCTAAAAAGGGAACAAAGGCACAAATGGGAAATAAACCCATAAATGAGGAGCTACATAGTTCTTAAAAAACCAAGACAAATGGACGCTATATGTATAAAGCTGGTAAAATCACCTTCCATTCCCATCCGCAGCGCCATCATTTGCACCTGCGTCATGATCAGCTTGCTGTTTCATCTCCATTTCCCTTTGTTCACGCTCTTCCATCTCAGTCAATTCCTTATGGTATATTGCAAAATTTAGAACTTGCAATGCAGCCTCAACATCAGATTTCAGAACCTGTAACACAAGATATGGTTGTCACAATCAGATTTTCACAAGGATAAATGGCTTAGCTATCCTTCTAAAAAAGTCAATCTGTCTGTAGAATGGATAAATTTCTCGATTTCTTGGTCAAAATTCAGAAAAATTGTGAGCAAAGAAATAGGAACTGTGGTTTATCAAGAGAGTTATTGATGTAGGCAGGCTGCTTGGATAACATGGTACAAACAAACTACCTCATGTCTCAATTTCATCTTGGCATGAGCAGTAGACAGACGAATTATGGTTTCCAATGTCCTCGCCGTGATTGGAAGTGTACCACCACCAGACTGTGAAACTCATGGGTGAGCAAATGACAACTATAAACAATATAGCATTAAAATGACAGCAGGCAGACATGCTTGAATCAAACCTTTGCATTTGCGTTACCATCCCTGAGCTCAGCATATGAAGTAGCAATATGATCAGATGCCTGCAGTAGTGGAAGAATGTCAATGATAGATCTGAAGCGAGAGCTTCTATTGTGTAAGAGGAAGAAAAGGTAGCAGCCCCAACAAGGCCACATTGTAATGGAAACTTTATGCTCATGGCACTTTTTCACCCAAAGGTGGGGCACATATGAGCAGTGTCGTTACGTGTGCAGTTGTGCATTGAGACCCATGTTGTACATGAGAGTCTGGTCTCATGGTGCGCAAATCTCTGCACGTCCAACCACGCATGCAGCAGCCCCATGAGGTGAGAAAAACATCTAATGTTAATGCACATCTATGGCGCCATATCCAGTATTGGAAACATTACCTCATCAGTGAGCTTCGGTTGAATAAGGTTCTTCGCATAATGAATATATTTCTTCAGAAATTTGACAGTTAGTCTGTCTTGCTTCGCTTTCTTGCCTCTTCTTCTATCCTGACCATGGAGCATTCTATCATATTTAACAAAAATAGCTGCATTAGCATCACCATCATCCTCTTCAGCATATCCCGCTTTATCAAGAGACCTTGCTCCTGCAGTTTACAAGTTTTTTCTTTTATTGAGCAAATGAAACGAATTGAAGACCTGAGAAAAATCTGTTGTGACTGTACAACAACAAAGTTACCTCCATCATCAGTGCAATATCTATGCATTCGCGCAACATGTTCTGAAATTTGCCGATCAATCTCAGGATCCATTTGATCAAGAACAATAAAAAGCAAATCAAAACGGGAAAGCAGTGAGTCTGGAAGCCCAATGTTCTTTGTTGGCGTCAATGAACGATCGTACTGTCATACAGCCATAAATCTTTGTCAGGAACAACAATCAAACAGGTGGAACATGCTTATGGAATAAGGAAAAGAAATGTTAAGAGCTTACAGTTCCATATATTGGATTTGCTGCAGCAATTACACTACATCTCGCATTCAGTGAGGCATGTATTCCTGCCTTTGCAATGGTTACAGTTTGCTGCTCCATAACTTCATGAATAGCAACTCGGTCTTGATCATTCATTTTATCAAACTCATCAATGCAGACAACACCACGATCAGCAAGAACCATGGCACCAGCCTCAAGCCTTCTCTCCCCTGAAATAGGAATTTAGTCCGTACCTTTCGAGGGATCTGAGCAGAAACACAATAAGTAGAGTCGAACAATTTACCAGTCTCTTGATCAGAAGTCACTGCAGCAGTCAAACCAACACCAGATGAACCCCTACCAGTTGTTGAGATAGCCAAAGGGGCAATGTTCATGACAGCTCTTAGGAGCTGGGACTTTGCAACAGAAGGATCTCCCACCATCATCATGTTTATATCTCTGCATGCCAAAGAAACATAGATAAAATAAACAAATTGCACTCAGTGAAATCATATATCAACAATGATCTGAAATGTCACTAACCCTCTTAAGTGAGTTCCATTTTTCAGATTCTTCTCAACACCACCAAGCATCAATAGTACTACTGCCTTCTTTATCCATAGATGACCATATATGGATGGAGCAAGTGAGTTTCCCAGCAGGTCATAGGTGTCATTTCTCCTTGATATTTCTTTCATCCGCTTCAGATCTTCACGAGTATAGACAGGTGCATTTGCCTCTTTGTTAAGAAGTGACACATTATTTGCGATAAGGACAGTTCTACAGGCAAAGTAATACAAAACCACATCACTCTTCAAAAATAGGTTAAAAATCGAGCAATAGAAATAGGTAAATTGAAACCAGGATTGGTGAGGGTAGTAGCTGAACTAACCTGAACACACCACTAACACTTCCCTTGCTTTTCCCTGGAAGAGCCTTGTATACACCAACAATTGAGACACGATCACCTGGTTTGCAACAATCTACAAGATCATCTTCCACAATAACATCAACAGTTCTTGGGAGCTGTCCGGGTGCAGAATTTTCTGGCACCTCTTGCATGGACAATGTCTGGTGATCCTTGTATTCACACATTCCATACTCGGTGACCAACAAGTTACCGTTGTCATCCTAAGGATCCCAAATTTAGCAGTATTCCAACAAAATAACAATCCGGGTTTATTGAATGGAAGTGCAAAAGCAAATAGTAAGATCATACCCGTGTTGGATAAACTGAGCCAGTAGGCAAGCCTACAAAAGTAGTGATGTCCCTGTATTCACGTGAGAGAAAGGCCCCAGTCACAGGGCAGAAGTGAACACTCTTAACAACTTTTGGCCTTACCAGCGAACCTGTTTTTAAGGAGAAAAGGATAATATTAGCAATCAAGGTGCATAGGTTCTTCACTAGAACCCTCTTGTATCTATCTATGTTATGCATTAGCAAATTTATGGCACAGAGTAACAATTTAATAGGACAGTAGATAGCATCAAATTGGTGCGTGGTATATGCACAACATAAGTGATGAACTAACATAAATCCAATGCTAAAGCTCAATAACAAAATCAAGCACGTCAGACCATTCTGACATTGCCATTCATGTTCAGTTCTTACTGCAACTGAGCTAACGAGGACAACTCCTACCCATTCTGTTTTGTAGTTTTCCTTTACCAAAAAGCTACTAATTGAATTAACACAGAATTTCTCTCCGCCGCCAGAAAAAATGCTAGAGTTCAGTTGGAACTTGTTCAAGAGGTCTTGACCGCAATTTAGTACCACGAGAACCAAATGCACCCAACAAGCAGTATGATTCGAACTGGAGCCATGACAACGGAAATGCAATTGTTTTTCCCCTCCAATGGAGAGAGAGAGAGAGAGTCATTACATTTGGTGACGATGCCCTCGACGCAGACCATGGTCCCGATGAAAGAGGACATGAGATCCCTGGGCGTGACCCGGTGGAAGCCGAACGGCCCCGAGAAGCCCACCATGACGCGCTCCCCTTCCTTCAAGAACTTGGGATCCAGATTCCTGGCCACCTCCGACACCGCGTCCGACGCCGGCTGCATGTACTCCCCGGGGCTCCTTATCACCCTATTCACACGCAAGGGTAGGCCGCATCAGCCAGGAACAGACCCAAAAGGAGATCAGGACTCGGGACGAACGAGCGGGGAAGAAAGGCAAGGCAGCGGCGGGCACCTGCGGGCGAGATCGAGGTTATGGTTGCGGAGGTCGTCCATGCCGATGATGAGGCGGTGGCGCTTGTTCTGGACCATGTCGCGCACGGCCTGCATGTACACCCCCTTCCCGACCTGCGGAGGAGAGCGACAACGTCAGCCGAGAACCCGGCGAACCGGCGGCGGCGCTAGGGACGGCGAGGGGGCTTACGTCTTGGTCGAGGAAATCGAGGAAGGCGCGCTTGTGCGCCGCCATGGCCTCCTCGTTGACGTCCATGGCCGCCTGCCGCTTCGGAGACGGGGCGCGAGGCCGGAAGAGGTAGAGAGAGAGGGAGGGGGGGAGGGGGCGCGGGAATGGGGGCGGCGGCGGGGCGGGTGGGTTTGGATTTGGAGGTAAAGCTGGGGACGAAGAGGCGCGTTTCCGCGGGAGTTTGCCCGCGGTGTGGCGGGAAAAGGTGGTTTTCGCGCGCTCCGCTACGCGGGCAGTGGACTAGTTGGGCCCTGGATAACGCGTGGGCTAAACAAACAAAAGTAGAAGCCTGTTCTTTGGGCTTGGGTATGACATGCGGGCCTGTTGGAGGAGAACGAGCGACGAGATAATAAATAAAAGGAAAAAGTTCTTTTTACGTCCATGAATTTGGGATGAATTCGCGTTTCCTCCTAAATAATGAAATCGTTCATCTGGACTTCTCGAATTTGCGATACCGGACATATAACCTCCCCGGTCAGTTTCTCTCAGTGATTTTCTATTTTTTCTTTTATATTTATTTTGGCTGAATTTTTGAAAAATCACAGTAAATCACAGAAGATCATAAAATAGAAAATTTAATTTTATTGGACTTCACATGAATAGATCTATATAGTAAATATATGATATTATAAAATTTATTAAAAAAATTTGTTGTACCTTTAGATATATACTTTCATGTAACTGATTCATATCTATAGTTTCTGTGATTCAATTATGGTAAAATTTTTATGGTGGACTAAGCATTATATGTCTGAGCTGTAGTAAAATTTTTATACTTGTTGGATCATATATGCTTGAGCAATTCAATTCCAAGCTATATCAGAGACTCTTTAGTTTCTCAAGCATACATAATCCAATGAATATAAAATTTTTACTACAGCCTACGCAT
Organism: Panicum miliaceum; assembly: GCA_032594955.1. Lineage (NCBI taxonomy): Eukaryota > Viridiplantae > Streptophyta > Magnoliopsida > Poales > Poaceae > Panicum > Panicum miliaceum. The sequence goes on from CM064065.1 coordinate 13,806,598, forward strand.
ATAATGATTATCCCACCATGAAAAATTCACCATAATTGGATCACGAAAATTGTAGCTATAAAATAATTACAGAAAAGTATATATCTAAAAGTATAATAATTTTTTTTACTAAATTATATCATATCATATGTTCTCTGCATAGATTTACTCATGTGGAGTCCAACAAAATTGGATAAGTTTTATGATTTATTTGTTATTTACTATGATTTTTTAAAGATTCAATCAAAATAAATATAAAAGAAAAAGAGAAAAACCACTAAGAGAAACTGGGCAGTAAGGTCATGTGTCCGGTATCACAAGTCTGAGAAATCCAGACAGACGGTTCCATTATCTAGAGAGAAAACGCATATTCAATTTAAAGTCCAGCGAAGTAAAAAGAAATTTTTACTAAATAAAAAGGAGGACGCGGGAGCCCGTCGGCAGAGTGCTGGTAGCATTTGGCCCATCAGTGCGCGTGGCCTAATTGCGGTTCCATCTCTCTACTGAGCAACAGCCCCGCCCACATTCTTCAACAGCCCGTAACCGGCACGGGACAATCAGAATTCAGAAAAGAGGCGTGCAGAGAGCGCTGCGGCATTAGACTATGGCCTACCATCGCTTCAACGGTCGAGGGACACCATCATGCTCGCTGCTGATCAGGTCCCTGTCTCGCGGTGTAGGCTGCAGCGAAAGCCAACAGCAGCAAGGCAGCAACCCCGTAGGGCCGCGGCCAACCATACCCATGGACAAAGATCGAGCAAGCTCCATGGAAGCACACACCCGTCACCGACAGTTGACATGCTGGGATTAAAGATGGCAATGAATACAAAGTATCTATGTACTCGCGGATATCAAATCCGGTGGATACGGATACGGATCTGAGTTTGTGCCCGCGGATGCGGGCACGGGCGCGGATACAACTCCAAACCTAACGGATATATGTAACAAGTTTGAAAAAATAATACCTAAACCTGCAAATCCGTTGACATGCGGGTCCGAATACCTTTGTATGTAAAACGTCTCTAGAGTTTCACCTCATTTCTCTCCCATCCCAGTCACCACCCCACCCCACCCCTCGGCCCTCCTCCTCGGGCCCGCCGCACCACCCACCCGCACCCCCGCCGGTTGCCGCTCCCCCTCCTCGCCGGCAACGCCCAAGCGCTCAGCCCCCCGCGCCGACCGAGCCCGGGTCCTGCGCTGGCGGCGCCCGACGCCCGCGCCGGTAGCACCCGCGCCGGCCGCCGCTCCCCCTCCTTGCTGGCAGCGCCCGAGCGCTTAGGCCCCCGTGCCCAGGTGCTCCTGCACGCGGGTATGGGTATCCACAGGCATGAGGGTATCTACGTTACAGGCATCATTTCCTATCCGTGGTGGATTGCAGGCGCGGATACGAACACGGATTTTAGCACGCGGGTACAGATTTACGAAGTTGATATCCGCACGAATTTTACCCGTTGCCATATTTATCTGGGATTGGGCTGACCCGGCGGCAAAACTACTCGCAGTTCTAAAACACACCACAGGTATGCAATGTACTTGTACTCTCCTATCACACTATGAAACATTTTACACCGGAGATGCGGCCGGAACAGGGCGCAGCTGCTAAAAATACCAACTTTGTTCATACATCTAGCTAATTACACAGGCGACAATTATTTCGAGCTCTTAAAAGTATGTAAACTACTAGGGTGCTACTGAGTACTGACGAACAAAACTTAACTAGCTGAAGCCGCCATGAGTGCAGGCGGCAGCCTGCCTCTTCCTGTGCTTCTTCTTCGCGAGGAGCAGCGCGTACACGACGAAGCCCATCCTCTTCCGCCTGGGCTGGAACTGCTTGCGGGACGCGCCGTCGTGGTCGATCCTCAGCGGGGAGAACACCTCGTACTTCTGGCTCAGGATCTGCCCCAGCGAGACCTTCCTCCTCGCGTTCGTGGCCTTCGCGGCCTCAAGCTCGCGGTCCAGCTTCATGCTCAGGATCTCTCCGATGGACACCGTCCTCATGCTCTTCGGGCCGGCGGTCACCAGGCTCAGGCCGTTCACGTCGTATATCCCGGAGCCCGCGCGCCGGGGCGTCACCGCCGTGTTCTTGAATTTTGTGGAGTTGTTGTTCATCGGGCGCCAGTTCTGGATTATTTGATCCGACCGCAGTTTCCGGAGCGTCTCTTCAGCTGCTAGCTTCGCCTTGTTTGCAGATTCTTCCCTCTTCTGGGCCTCCTCCAGAGCCTTCCGGCTCGTCTCAACAGCTGACCTTGCTTCCTCCACTCTTTCCAAGAGTTCCAGCTTACACTGATTTGCCTGATCTAGATCTTGCATTGCTGCGTCGATTTTCTTCCTAGCCGCGCCGTCCGCTTCTTGTGCTTTGAGCACAAACATAGAGTGCTCCTCAGCGGAGAGCGTGACATCGGAAGTAGTAGCGTTCGGGTCCTGCCCGTTGCTCAGGTTTTTCATCTCTGCAAGAGCAATAGCCTCTCCACGTTGCGAAGCTTCCTTCAATTTCTCGGCCATGACGATCCTGAACTGCAGGGTCTTTGTCTTAGACCTTGTGTGCTCGATTGCAGCTGTTAATTGATAAATCTCGTTCTTCAAATCCTCTGACACCTTCCTATGCTTCGCTTTCTCAGAATTCAAGTGCTTCATCTGCAACCAGATTTCAGAAGGCTCAAGGACAGGCTGTGGAGCTTTTGCTGCTTGCAGCTGTGTAACCATTTTGGTCAAATCTGCTTCTAATGATGAAGCCTTCCCTAGGTTCAACTGTAACCTTTCGCGGGTTTTCTCAAGTGATGCTTTCTCCTTCTCTATTTCGCTCTTTAATATGTTGACAGTATCCGTGTTAAGGAATGCTTTTGCCTGATTCAGCTTGATCAATGTGGTTAGTGGGGACTGTTTACCTTTTGCACTCTGGATTGGTGGCTCGGTGTGGCTACTGGATTTTTGTTCGATAGCAGGAAGTGGATGTACCTTTCCCATATCAGCATGACCTTTCGCAGCATTTTTGGTCTCAGTCATTACCTTCTCTATTTGTACGTTCAAGCCATCAATAACCTGCTTTGTTTCCTGCAATTCTTTCAAGACTTTAAATGTTTCCTTTTCCTTAACAAAAAGTTCCATCTCCAGCTTCACTGTTTGTTCCTCAACTTTCATAAGTTCTTCTTCCTGAAAGAAATGGTGTCCAAACAGAGTAAGAATACAGATTTTATTTATCAAGAACAGAAAAATGCATAGAGAGAACACTTTATTTGAAGAATATGCTAAAAAAATCTCCTTATATATTATGAAGGATGTGGCAATCAATAGCCAACCAAACAGCAAAGGAGCAAGATAATAAACTTGCAACGATGACAACCAGTAATTCCAACTTAAATTTCATAGTTTAATTCATCGCTCCTCGGTCCTCAATGTGCAATTTGTAAGAAAGCATACTTGCGATAAAAAACTGAAAAGCATTGAAACACAGACTGAAAGACTTTGAAAAAAACACTAAAAGAGGACAATTCAATCGCCTTCTGATTCTTACATCACATCTACAGAGACCAGCTAGTAATGCAGCAGCGCCCCCCCATGTCCTATCTAAGATTATTATCATTGGGATGCCTCATGTGTTCGGCTAATGCCAAATTGTTGTCGGCATCACCTCCTGTACTCTGGTTTAAGCACTTCCACTCTAGTGCCCGTATCAGATGATACATTAATAGTAGTATTCACAGACCTTGAAATAGTGCCCAATAGTGTACTGGTGTTTTCTCCTCGACTCAGGCGTCAAAATCATAGCTTCCTCCAAGTTCTATAAGACAAACCAATGGAGAGGTAATCTTTTTGCTATCTCTTATATGAGGTGGATAAGCTTAGAGCTAGTGCACTAGCTCAACCATTGGAGGCGGCCTGACAAACCAGGACCCCAGGCAAATTAGCCCTGTGTTGAGGGCAAGTCTATGGGAAATGTAACTGATAAGAGTATATCGGACAACACTAACCAGCTTGTGTCTTCCAAAAATGTTAGTAAAAACATAGACATCATTTTAGGAGAATTAAAAAAAGGTGATGGATCGCAATTGGAAACACCAGCAAGTTATTTCCGCTGACCGAAATATTTCAACTGTAATGATCTCTAGTAATTCATCTTTCCTAGTCAGTTATCCCTTTACATCCTGTTCTGCTCCGCCCTATCTCATTTGTTCCAGTTCCAGGATGCAAGCAATTTTTGCAGCAGGTTGGGGACAGGCAAGGTGAGAAGCTGATGAACTGCGGACTGCTCATAATTCATTACCCAACAGCATCAAGATCCAGCAGTGCCACAGTGGACCATTATTCCTCGCCATGCCGGGCCGAAGAGGCCATCCAGCTTACTAGCAGCTAGCAGTAAATGCCATGACGCATTTGGTTTCTTTCGGCTCCAGACTGATCCCAAGTCCCCACGAGGTCACGTCACGATCCCCCACACACCATGACACCAACCAACTTCGCCGAAAGGGATGATGCCCTCCCCCCCAAATTTAAAGCAAAAAAAAAAAGACTAACATCACTACATCAGCAGCCGGAACAACATCGGAACGCTGCAAATTGGAAGACACGAATTGCTGCTCCCTTCAAATCCGTAGAGCCACGGCCAATCTCAAATAAAATTGATCAGGAAATGTGAAAGCGCTTTGAAAACAAAAGGAGTGGAGATTGGGGGGAAAAAGAAAGCAGTGGAGAAAGCAGTGCGTTAGCAACCGAGCACGCCGCCGCCAGCACCAGCGGCTGCGCTTTGTAAAGCGAAAGTCCACTTCGTCGCTTTGCATAAACTAAAACCGGTAGCAGAAAGGTACGGGGGGGACGCGCTGCGAAGTCCGGTGGACTGACCTCCGGGCGGAGCTGAACGGGCGGCGGCGCCTGCGGGTGCCGCCACTGGGCGACGGCGGCGGCCCCGCCGCCGAACAGGTCGACGGCCTGGCGCACGGACTGGAACGGCGACGACGTGTCCACCTCCCCGCGCCCCCGCATTGCCGCCGATGCCGCCAGGTCCGCCTCCTCGCCGCCCCCTGCTGGGACGCCGGCGGCGACGGCGCGCTGCGCCGCCACCTCCGCCATGGCGGCCGCCCGAGGGGAGAGTAATGCACTGCAGCCGGCAGTAACGGGGAGCAGGGAGCGGTGCGGGGGGGCGCGGGCGGGGAGAGCGTGTCCTGGTGGGCGCTCGTGAGCGCCGCGGGGTTTTGGGCCTCGGTTGTCCGTAAGCGGCGGCGTGCTGGTGCTCCCCGCTTTAGCGCGGCGTGGGACGCCGTAAACAACTGCTCGCCTTGCCTGCCTGCTTGGTGCGGCGTGGGGTGCGGTCAGTGTTTGGTGAGCCCTGGTCCCTTGGAGGTGTGCGGGACGGACGAAGAGAGGGGGCGCGGGGCGCGGCCGTGAAAAACTCGAAAAAACAGCCGTTTCACCCGTGCCCGCGGGCCGTGGCCTGTGCCGCTGCTGCGACTGACGGGGTGGGTGGGTGGGGTGGCGCGGCAGTGGACTGGTCGGTGTCTTTCTTTGGGTCGGTGGCTGTCTCGCCGTGCCGGTCGTGGGCGTACTACGTACGTAGCCTGTAGCTGGGGGACCTGGACGGACTGGGGTTGATGGGCTGCTGATCCGTGGATCACGCAGTGTCCGGACGGTGAAATCGCGAGAGTTCCCATGCGCCTAGATAAGGAGGATTAAGGATCACTCCGCTCAGAGCCTGAGACCACGGCCTCGAATTAAAGAATTCTGCAGGTGCCGGACCTATACTCGCATGCCCAGTGTCCAAGTTTTTGTTTCGAGCCATCGAGTGTTTTGAACATTTGTTTCCCTGAGATTTGTTTAAGGCTTCTCGTCAGGAAAATTACATTCGTTTCCGGTGGACCGACAAGGCGCCTGTTAGTGCTGTCCAAAGGCTGGTCGCGGGGTCCCACGGGGACTGCAGATTGTCTCCCTCTCCCAGCAGCGGCAAACGTTGCTGTATGATTGGTTCTTCCTCCTGCTGTGCCACACCGCCGCCCATCTCGTGCACCATGAAATGTTCTCTCCGCGCTCGGACAAGTCGCGGATCGTTCCCGGTTTCCAAAAGATTCATTCATTCATGGTACGTACCCGGGCGCAGAGACAAGACGCTGCGCGATCCACGGTGCATATTATCCCCCCTCCCCCTGCACGGCGGCACGCGAGCTCCCGTGGCCTCGACGTGTCCGTCTCGTCCTCCCGCGCCCCCCTTGTTCTACGCTAGTCTGATCCAAAAGTGGCACTGCGCTGCGGGGCCAGGGCGGCCCAGATAAAGGAGTCGGGCCCGCCTGCCAGGCCGCGTCACGTGGGAGGAGAGGGGGAGGGGTCAAACCGTCAGAGGCCCCGGTTCTTCTTGCCTCGTTGGAATCTAGAAGTAGAGCGCGCCCTTGAGACTATGCGGGCATGTCGGTGGCCGGTCAGGCCGGATGCTGTTACCCCAGTGATTCCTGAATCATGACCATGACGCCAGTTAATTACATTTTTGTAGCAGTAACTTGAGCATCGTGTCAGCTCCATTAACACTGCCAGTAAATCTCCAAGATACTTACTACTAGTTACTCACTTGTCCAAACGAGATAGAAAGCAGTATAGCTCCGTGATGGGCCGGGTAAAGTACCCGCATGCAGCCTTGTCAGAGTTCCGGAGCGAAATGCAAATGCTTAATTCCTCTGCGTAGTGTCTGTCCCACAGCCTCTGTCTGGAACTCTGGATCTCCCCGAGAACATCCAAGGGAACGCCGCTGTTGCCTCGGAAACTCTTCGACTGCTGGCTAATCCTCCAGGCTCGATCGCTCCCATTCGTATATCATATACTAGCTCACCGCCGTGCTCCCGCAGGCGGACAGCGCATAGACATGGTCTGCCTTCTCCGACGACGCTGATGGCTCTGGCGCCCTGCTTGCCCGCGACCGACGTGTGATGCCGTGCGATCACTGAACGGAGAGGGTCAGGAGCCTTGGATCCGCCGTCCTCGCCTCTGTCTCGAGATTCTGCGAATAGGAATCATTAATAATAGGAATACGCTTGTGTCTGTGGAGTATACAGGGTAGTAGAGTCGTGACTGGTATCATGGCGATGCATGCAGGGGCCAGGGCTAGTACGTGCTGCTGCTGGATGCACCACGGACGGGCAATCATAAATGCGGGTACGAGAGCGCACTCATGCTGTCCCTGTTTCGTGTTTTTGTTCTCACGCTCTTTGTGCGGACATATGAACGGCGTTTCCACTAATTCTGTCACGAGGATGATGCCAGTCGCGGCTCGCGCGGTCACGCCGTGGCTTCCGTTTCGCTTTCCAGCAATGAATGGGCCTCGTGGACCACGGCCTAAACAGCTAACTAAAAATCCTCAGTTCTTACTGGGCTGGGCCATAACTGTGTAGTCTGTTCGACCACACTACAACATTCTCATTTCTTATTCAGTCAGGTGGGCGGGCCCATCAACCTACAACCCTTTGTCTTTTCCCCTTTTCCCATGAATTCCGCACCGCTGTTTTTGGAAAAAGAATGCATCTGAGGCTGGGAAGACGAAGAAATACATCTTTCAAAAAAAAGAAGAAATACAGTAAACGATATCACGCTTGTTTAACCCTCGGCACAGCCCGCGCACGGAGCGGACGAAGCATGGTGGTGAAGAACCCATGCTCCGCTCTCAGATCCACGGCTTCCCCTTCGACCGGATGCCACTCGAAGGCCGTGATCAGATTGGCGAGGAGGTACTCTATGTGAAGCATCGCGTACCCCATCCCGGGGCATATCCTCCGCCCGGCCCCAAACGGCATCATCATCACCTTCGCTGCCTCCTTGCTGCTGCCGACGGTCAGCCGCACGCCTTCTCCTTCCCCGCCGGGCATGAACCGGTCCGGAATGAACTCTTCAGGAGACGTCCATATCTAAATTTTAGAAGAATTTGTTATTTCATTAGATGAAACCTCATTATAAACCCACAGAAGAATTTGTTATCTTTTTGGTTTCTGTTATCAAGATCAATTTGGTTGGGTTTCTTGGAGCCGGCGAACTATATATTCAGTTTCTGTACGGAAGTCCATGTCAAGTCCTTCAAACCATGTAGTCTAGTTGGCTGAGCCTCTCTGGTTGTTGATTATGTTACCAGTTCTTTCAGACAAAGATTATGTTAAGTTAAGCCTATTAACTTCTAAAATTCCTATACCTGCCCTCCTTGCCATTTGCCAATAAACATGTGTGGGCATGTATACTTAAACCCTACTCATTTTTTGATGCTCGAGTAAGATGACTCTTATCCTAGCCTCTGCATTCCTGGGTGTTCCTCGATCCTATTCAGAGAGGGGGACCGCAAATTTAAAATGTGATTGCGTAGAGATGCTCGCATAATCAGCAGATTAAATTTGATTTTACGAACTGGAACGGGATAGTTTGACTTTGGGGAGCTTACGCATGTTTTGCATGCGATGGCGCTATTCCGCGTACCTTGCCATCTCTGCCGATTTCCTCCAGGGAGAAGTCGACCAGGGTGCCCCGCGTGACCGGCGTGCTGCCGACCACCACGTCGCGGCTCATGTGCCGCTGCACCGAAGGCACCGGCGGGTGCCGCCGCAGCGACTCCATCACCACCGCCCGCAGGTACGCGCACGCCCCGCCGCCGGCCGCCTCCACCTCGCGCCGCAGCCGGCTCTGGATGCCCGGCCGCAGCACGAGGTTCGCCAGCGTCCACTCCAGCAGGGCGAGGACCGTCCCCGTCGCCGCGCCGAGGTACTCCGATACGAGGCCCACCATCTCGCCGTCGGAGAGCTTCCGCCGCTCGCGCGGGTCGCCTTCGTCCGGGACCTCGAGGTCTAGGAGAGTGTCCACGTACGACGTCGTCGTCGCCGTCGCCGTGCCTCGCCGCTCCTGGCGTGCTCTGATCAGTGGGAGATACATCTCTTCTTGCCTCCGGCGAGAATGGACCAGCTGCTTCCATCTATCACGGTACAGCAGCCTCGCGACCTGCGCGCGCAAATTACAGCATGATGAAGAACTAGACGAGCAAGATGTAGCCACGTGGACGTGCAATAATGGGCTGGACGAGAGACCTTCCGGAACGTGGCGAACACGCCGAAGCTGGGGAGGATTCGGAGGAAATCCTGTTGCGCGGCGCGCATGGCCTCGACGAGCTCGCCGTCCACGCCGTCGCCGAAGCACGTGGCCGCGTTCAGCGCGAACAGCGCGGCGTACAGGCACTCGCGGACGGGCACGGCGCCGCCGCCGCCGCCGCCTGCGGAGCACGCTGCGATGTCATCGACGAGCGCGGCGAGCGCCCGCGCGCGGTGGGGCGCGGCGCGAGCGAGCCCTCGGACGGGGTGGAACGCCTCGGAGCTGAGGTTCCGGCGGAGCCGGACCCAGTGCGGGCCGTACGGCACGGTGGTGGTGATCTGCAGCCGGCCGTTGGAGATGATGGTGGTGGCGCCGCCGCCGGCGGGGCGGTCGGAGAAAGCGTCGGCGCGGCGGACGAGCGCGTCCACCGCGGCGGCGCTGTCCAGGATGACGGTCGTCGGTATGTCGCCTAGGCGGATGCCCAGGAGGCGAAGGACGGATTCCTTGGTGATCACCGGCCACTTACTTGCGTTGAGATGCCTGACGAGATTGCAAAGCACCGCAACGATCAGGGCTGCAAACGGAAAGAACGAGGGATGAAGTGACATGCAGAAAGCTGCCTTCCATGCTGAATTTCTGAGCGCATGCATTTCACAAATTAATCACACGCGATCGACGAGCTACTTGCTTAGTGCGCGCGTACCAACATATTTATATAGGTGATGTGATGCTATAAAAAAAATTCGGTTACAAGGAGCCATTAAGTCTTACTTATGCCACTTGTAATTTCTTAAAAGTTTAGCAATGATGGGCATCCACGATTGAAGAAAGAAAATTCAATTATATAGGGAAAAATCGAAATTACTCCTCCAATTATGGACGAAGTTCGAAAAACCCCTAAACCATAAAATTGTTTATCTACCTCCAAGTTTCTAAAACCAGCTCACTTTACACCTTTGACATTCGACTAAAACCGGTTTCACCACGTGGATAGTGAAGTTGCTTGTTTTGATGACCAGAATGGCCACATCATTAATCATTCTCCACATGTGCTGCTTGTTATGTGGACTTAAGCCATATGTGAAGTGAGTATTTCGGATTTTTCCCAAATTATATATTCCATTGATTGATCCCTACCCCCCCCCCCCCCCCCCCCCTCAAAATTTAAGCTCAACTATGGCCCTTTAGAGAAAAGACATGGAAGAGAACAAGCAACATGGAAAACATGGAAGACTAGGAGGGGTCGCCTAGTCGATTCGTTATTCCAACAAATGAACTACAGATCGATTTATGATAGAAAAAGGTTATAGAGAAAACCCGATATAAAGATGATAGAGGAAAACTATAGATGATGGTGATCTATGACTCAGCGACCCAGCACCAGACTATATGCAGCCCCATGAGAAGGATCATCTCCGAGGGACCACACGGACTCTATACGAATGAGAAAGACGATAAATATAATGTGAATTATGGTTGAACTGTATTGAGCCTCCCAAAAAGTTTCTATGGAATATAAGTGGTTTGAGTATTGGATCCTTCGTATTTTCAACATAGTTCAATATAAGAACTAATATAAAAGTCTAATGGAACAAAATAAGGGGCTGATCAGTTAATCTGAACAAATAATCAGGTGCAAGTGGCTTCGAAAGTCAAGACTGTGCGAAACTGATAGGGCAGCTGCAGTACATATGGCTTCGCATATACTAGTTCAAATGATAATAATCTGAGGGACAATCACATGTCAGTGGCTTGCCAATATAAGAAACTTAAATTAAGCCGTCCAACTATATATAATTTGTTAACCGGAGCTATAATCATGCAATGATCTAAGTAGACTGCCAAGTCAGATGTTTTGAAACCGCCGGGAATGCTAGTATAAAATACAGGCTTTTCACATGCATGTACCAATATAAGTCAACTGGTTACCAATGTCGTCTCCTAGCGCAAAATGGCCAACGGACTAATACAAAACTCTAATTTATGTCAGTTTATCTGTGCTCGTGAAATTCAGGCCGGCAAGAATGATGGCTCGCAATATATGCCGAAAATGATAAGTGTCCCCAAGCGTTATCGCCGGGTATGATGGGAAAATATTCCCAACGTTGCTGCCAGCCTGAGAAGGTGGCTTCCCAAGATTGAGTTTGAATTTTTTGAAGCGTAGCGGGCGTCCTTGTTCTTGTAGATTATTATCATATTGATATCCGGGCTAGATGCTGCCAGCCTGAATTGTATAGCTTATCGGCCCATTAGATAACTCGATTATGATGGACCTAATTTTTTGTACCGCGTCAGACCATTCGACGACTACGGGCCTTTTCTGGGCCACATTTCCTCTCAAATTCAGTTGTGCCCGTGTTTTCTCAAGGTCTTCAGTTGACAAGCTGACAATTGCGGGCTATTGTTTCATTAGTCCCGAATTATCTTTTGCAATCATGCATGCTTTTGCCAAGTCAACGAGAGTGCCTATTCCCCTCAAAAAAAAAAAAACCCGAGAGTGCCTATCTGTCTAGTATGTGGCTGTCAGCACATGCGAGATCCGAGATCTGTTCAACACTCAGCGAGACCGACATTAAGTGAAATTCTGTTTTGTCCGTTTTCAACGCGAATAATTCCGCTTCCAGGATAAAATATTAAGCTGTTGGCGTGATTGATCATGGTCAGATCAAGGAGCTCTTCAGTTCAACTGTTATTCGGTATATATCCATGTACGGGCTCTTCTGTACCTTTCGTTCTCCCCGTCGTCCTTCCTTTTTGCCCCGCTGAGAAATCAGGGCACGCAGGAGGAGGGATAGATGGGCGTTGTTGCTGAGCTTTGCTTTCAGCATGGCCCCGAGCTACAGTGCTTCCGGCGGTGCAAAACGCCAAGACAGGACGAGCACGATGACGAGAGCACTGTTTGGCGGTGTCCAGGACTTCACTCTCTCTTCTCCCTCCGGAATACGATGCCGAGGACGACTTCTCAGCCACACGTCACTGTAGCTCACCGAAGATGGAGCAGAGGCTTGCAGCTGGGTAGCTGAACAGAACAGCGTCACCGGTGCTGCTGGTCACACTCCAGTGGCATTCACCTTCCATCTCGCTCGGTGTTCAGTTCACCTTTCCACATCTCGTAGGCTCGTGCCGACGTCACTATTCCCAGCTGCTCTCTCGCGCCGTGGTCAGAAAAGGTGCGGCACTGTATCGTGAGACGCAAGTGACCCACCGAGCGGCGGCACGATCTCCCGTCCCCGTCCCCGCGTATAAAACCGCCCCATCGGATCGCTAGCCGAGGAGTTCTTGGATCGCGCCGTTCCACATTCCCACGCTGCAACGACTACCACCAACCACCGGTCCACCACTTCCACTTGCCACCGCGCCGCGGCGCTCGGTCGAGGTCGAGAGGGACGAAGCTGATGCCGCCGGCTCCCAGCCAGGGCAGCGCCCGCGGCGGCGGCGCGGCGACGCCGCCCAGCAAGCCGCAGAGCCCGCTGCGCATCACGCACGACGGCGAGTTCTACGCGCGCCTGCTCACCAGGGAGTCGTCCCTGGGCAACCCGTCCTTCCGCTACTACGGCGCGGGGCCCGGCGCCGTGCCCTTCGTGTGGGAGTCGCAGCCGGGCACGCCCAAGGACGCCTACTCCTCCCGCATGCTGGCCGCTGGCGCCGGCGCCCCCGTCATCACCCCGCCGCCGTCCTACCACCTCCGCGGCGCGGCGCTCGGCCACAGCGCCCGGCGCCACGGCAAGGCCGGCGGCGGCAGCAGGAGCGGCTGCAGGTACAAGCTCAGGTGGATAAAGGTCGGCTTCATCGCCAACGTCTTCCGCCGCCTCGCCTTTGGTAAGTCCTGCAGGTCCTCGTCGTCGTCGGTCAAGCCCTCGCCGTCCACCCGCTGGCTCTTCTCCGGCTCCAACGCCGCCGATGAAGCTCGCGACCAGGAGTACTGCGGCGGCTACGAGCCCGCGCCGCCGCCGACGAGGACGAAGGGGGTGCTCCGCCTCGGCGTCCGCCCGAGCCCGTGGATGGTGCAGTTCTGCAGCGGCCAGCGGGAGCAGGCCGGCTGGGTGTACGGCTGGCGCCCGTAGTCGCCCGCCGCCGGTCGCTGTCGAGCGAACGAAGCGATTGTCCGCCGTCCGGCCCGTGCCATGAATGCAAGTGGTTGATCGGGGCACGTCGGGGCGCCCTAATTTAAGTGATCTGTAGGAGCTAATTGTTCGTGCGTGATGGATGTTCCTGTTCGATCCGGTGTCCGTCGCTGTGCTTGGAAGCAGGATAAGGATAAAGCTGTTCGTCGTTTCGGTCGTTTAGTGGCGTCGTGTTGCCATGGCCGGGTATATTGTATACACACGCATCTTGTACCTGGTGTTGTCTAGCTACTGGTGGTGTATGCGATGATCTTGCCGTCGATGGCGACCGGACTTCGACAGTTCACGTGTTCCGAAACTCTCGTGTCTGGAGTTCGTTCTTACATCGGCGCCTGGGAGGTGCAGCTCTGAACTTCTGAAGGTGCTAGTCCAGAACTGAGAACACTGTCTCAGTGTGTCCGTCCGTTTCTCACTAGCTGCATGCAGTGCTGAGAATCCCGACATTGATTAGCTGATCCCGAGATCATCAGCCAACTATGGTGTGTTAACATGTCATGGCTTTTAGCTGGCGCAGGGAACGTGATCAAGCGCGTTATGTAGCCGGAAATATTAGGAGTCATGTGTGCGAGCGGGAAAAAAGGCGTTACAGAAGAGCCCTTCTAGCCGCTGTAAGTGCGCCCGCATCCTGTTCATCTTCCTCCTCGAGCTGCCGCGGCTCGAGTTCAAGAAGGGGGCTGCCATGCAGAGGCGAAGCTAGATCTAAAAGCACCCTGGTGCACTTTTTCTTCTTCATATCTATAGCAGTCTTTATAATTATCAAGTAATGCTCCACTAAGTAGCTTTAGATTCTGCATTTGGACCCTGGTGCACATGCACCAGGGAAGATGAATGTAGCTTCGTCCCGGCTGCCAGGGTTCCGATGGCCAGCGACCTTTTCTGGGAGTGGCAGGGTGGCCAGGCGGCGGTGGCAGGTTGAGTGGACGGTACGCTGAGACCACCGCCGACCGCCGATGGTTAGGAAGATAACCGCCTGGCCGGCGGCAGGATGCGGAAGATCAAAGAATTAGCGTGGCGATGGCGGATCTGGCGGCGGCCGGCGCCGAAGATGGAGGAGGAGGGCGACGGCGAGGGCGAGCTGCTTGCGGGCCACAGATCGACCTTCTGCAACGCGCTCGCTCGTAATCGTACTTGCTACCCCGAGCAGCTCTCGTATGTAGCTGCTCACCCGAACGTCTGCAGTACCGAACGTGAATAATCAACAATATGGCATCAAAGGAAATTGGAATATGTTGATGCATTTTCACTTTCTTCGCTTCACTGACCACAGTATTTATACCGTATTGCTTATCCCCTTTTTTAAAGTATCTGATGCTTATTTATGGCGAGCCATCTCATAACCAAAAATTCTTCGCTTCGTGCCAACCGCATCTGGCCGTGCTGCTGCAGCTGCTCCCGTACACGTACCAAGCCCTTGATAAACACGATCATCACCATATACAGCGAGCATACTCGCTAGAGGATTAATGGCTCTTAACCTCCGGCCCGCCGGTTCGAATGCGTTAAGCCGTTAATGCGTGTACCTACCGATTGGTACGCGTGCGGTTTATAATTCTGGGGATTCTGGCCGTGCCAGTTTTATCGTGCCAACTCGTGCCGCACAGCAGCATCAAGAAGATCGAATCTCCTTTTTTTCACGCGGCTATCGCAGGACCGCCTGCGACCGTACGTATCGTGCCTTCATGTCGTGGATACCCAATCCACCAATTGGACGGTCCTGGTTGCACACCGTATGAGATATATGTAATATTTGATCCTCCAGCTAATGATTAGCTAGCTAAATTTAACTTTTATGGATCCAAATACATCAGTTAATGGAGTACTCCCTCCGTCCCTAAATTATTAGTCGTTTTAGTTTTTTTAGAGAATAAGATATAGAATAAATTCTTTATTTATCATAAAAAAATTATGCTTCCTTATTTGCCATCGAAAATTTTAAATTTCCCTATCTACCACAAAATTTATCTTTCATTCCTTTTATACCATTACCGTCAGTTCTGTTGCTTGGCGTCGTCGTATTTCCGTTTGTACGAGTAAGTTATTTTCTCAATTGACAATACTACCCCTCAAAAAATCCAACACCTGACCGCACCTTTGACCTTCCCTCTACCTTA
Organism: Panicum miliaceum; assembly: GCA_032594955.1. Lineage (NCBI taxonomy): Eukaryota > Viridiplantae > Streptophyta > Magnoliopsida > Poales > Poaceae > Panicum > Panicum miliaceum. The sequence continues at coordinate 13,821,845 of CM064065.1, forward strand.
TCCAAACCTTCGGCATCCCTCCTCCCCAGACCCCCACCATGTCTGTTCGTCGTCCACCTCCTCCATACCCTAGATCGAGGATTGTGTGAGGATTCCGCGCGTGCAGACGTTGCCGGTGTGGACAGCAGCAGGTGCGGGCAACATGGAGGCACCGGCATGCGGCACGACGGCCAGCGGAGGGAGGGGCACTATCATATGCGACGCAGGCGACGGGGAGGGCACGGAGGGCGGCGGGGAGGGCAGTGGCACCGGTGATGGCGCGACTACTTGTGCCACATGCTGCAGGGAGGGCCACGGCGTGGGCGGCCCTAAGAGAAGCGGCATGGGAGGCGCGGAGGGTGGCGGCTTATCGGGTTGCGCGGCCGCCGGCGGCACGGCCGGCGCGGAAGGCCGTGGCTCAGGTGGCACGGGAGGTGCTGTTTGCCGGCCGCACGGGCCGCGCAGAGGGCAGCAACATGAAGGGTGCAGCAGCCCATGGCGTGACGACACTCAGCGGACTGAGTGTGCAGGAGAGGCACATTCATGGCTTCCAGAAGGGTAAGCAACCAGCTTGTGTTGTAGAATTTTTAGGCCATGAAGTAGTATGCTAATGCTACCTGCTACCAATTTGATGAATAGAATGGATCCCATCTCAAGCTATTTACTGGAAATCAAACTTCTTGGAAACCCCCAAAAATGTAGGAAGGACATCAGTTGTTTTGCTATTGACAAAGTTGTAGATTCTAACACAACTAATTTTAAGGACTTTGTTGACTTGCTGGTAGACAAGTACCCACCAGGCTATAAGGAAATTGTTCATGTGCATTACTATGATGATTATTTGAAGAGTTTTATACGGGTGACAATAGATCAAGAACTGTTGTGATTGTTTCACAAACACAGCTAGAGCAAGGTAGTGCACATGACTATTGCCTACACTGGTCCATCAGAATCATATTAGCCATTAACCCCAGCAAGATAGTGATGGTACTGGGCCTAAGCAAACCCAACCAAACACAGAACCAGATCAAGATAATTATCTAGCAAATCCATCACCAGATAATGAACACGTTGGTGTTGATGAGGAGTGCATGTATTTGGATTGTAAACCTGTACAAGTCAGTCTAGAAGACAGGGATATGGGCTATGTTCCAGAAGCTGATTCTGGTTCAGAAACTGAGATTGAGGCTGAGAAGGTTGAGCCAGATGGTGTCCGAGATGTGACCTATGATAAAGAAGACCCCCCGATGAGAGTTGGTAGCAAATATCCAAATATTGAGGAGTTTAAGTTGGCACTATCTCAACATGCTGTGAAACATGAGTTTTAATACAACATTGAGAAGAGTGAACCAAGAAGGTTCAGAGCTTATTGTGCAAGAAGAGATGAGGATGGCTGCCCCTGGAGGTTACATGCATCCATAATGGAGGATATGCAAACTATAAAGGTATTTTTTATAGTTGTTACTTGTTTGTACCTGTTTCTCTATATATTTCAATAATTATTTTTTGTAACTTGTCCAGGTGAAGAAGAATCCTTTCCCTCATGAATGCTCTAGCACAAGAAGGAATAAAAAGGTGAAGAATGCATCCAAACATTGGGTATGTGCTAAGGTAAAGGACTGGCTAATTGATGATGCAAACTATAATTGGATGTTTCCAGTTGCATTTGGAGTTTTTGATTCAGAAACCAAGGAGAATTGGATTTGGTTCATGAAGATGCTTAGGGAGGCATGGATCACCAAGTGGCTTAGCAATCAGCACTGATGCTGGCCAAGCAGTCATGACAGGAGTAAGCGAAGGGTTCCCAGAAGCAGAACATAGGGAGTGCATGTTCCACCTAGTCACCAACTTCAAAAAGAGGTATAATGGGAAGGTGTTTGATGAGCATCTTTGGCCAGCAACCTATTCATGGCACCCACATTTCTTTGAGAAATATTGGGCAGCAATGGAACAAGCAAAACCAGCCGCAACAGACTACCTAAGGAAGTGCCACACTAAATTATGGACTAGAAGCCAATTTTTGACTAGATGCAAGGTGGACTATGTAACCAACAACTTAGTAGAGAGCTGCAATAATTGGATCAAACACTATAAATCCATGAGCTTGGATGTCCTGATGGACAAGATTAGACAAATGCTTATGACAAAATGGAACCAAAGGAGAAAAATAGCTAGGAAGTTGGAAGGCTTGGTTCTGCCCCACATAATGAAAATTGATTGAAAGGAGCAGGAACTTAGATTTAGATGTGATGGAATGCTCGGATGAGGTAGCTGAAGTATCAACTCTGGGTGGTAGTGGCTTTAGGTGTGTAGTGAACTTGCATGATAAGACCTGTTCTTGTAGAAAATGGCAGGTTTGTGGCATACCTTGCGTCCATGCTATTGCATTCATCACATCACTTAGCAATGTCTCTCTAGAGAGCTTTGTGGACTCCTTTTGCTCTGTGCAGAAATTTAGAGATGCATACAACCAACTTATCCCAGCAATCTTTGACAAGTCTCATTGGCCTAAAACTTGCCATGGGTTCTTTATGCATCCTCCCCTTCTTAAGAGCACATTGAAGCAATGATGTCTCTAAGGTACTAAAATGATAGTTGTTTATATATATTTTCATTATTTAATTGGTGCAATGATCGTGTTTGTACATTAATTTACTTGAGGTTTTGCAGAGGATCACCAAAGAAGAAGAGGAAAATAACCAAAGTAGACACTGACTCAAGCATTGTTCCTTTTGATGATGATGCACCAGCAACTTGTATGAGTTTTCCACCAAGGTTTGCACTCAACTTGACTGTCTTTCTTATGTTTCCATTAAAGTTTGATCTGATTTCTAAGAGACTGAAGTGCCAACTAAGAAAAAAAAAGGGAAAGATGACACATCAGGTTCTGGGAAGTCTTTCAAAGTGAAAGATCAAATTTGGTTCTGTACATGTCCTTGAAAATTGTATCTTGAGTCTGTACATGGCATAAATTTTATCTTATTTCTTACCTAAATTGATGCATACATGTTTAGGTGTATGTCAGCAAGTGGCGCAAATCAGCCAGAGGCCCTTCCCATCGAGTATCCTATGGCTACATTGATGTCGATTTCAGAGGAGCAAACAATAGGTCCAGTTGCAGAAACTACCAAGAAAAGGAAGAAAACTACTGCACCAATAAAGAGAGCGAAGAAGAAAGATGGTGCGGCAGAAAAGCCTAAAGAGACATCAGCAAAACCAAAGGAATTGCAGGCACTTGATAGCCCTGCAATGTCCACCCGAAGCAAGATTTGCCGCCTTGCACCTGCAGTATGAGGCCAAAACAGAATTGGCGCCAATCAGAGACCTTCCAAGCAAACAGCTGAAAAATTGACGCCAAACAAACAGCTAATGACTATTTTTTTAATCAACTAATGACTAGTTAACTAGTGAAAAACACACGAGGATATCATGCATTGTCTATCCATGCTAACCATTAGCAATTAGTTTGTGGATCCAAACACATCTGCTATCTAATGACTAGTTAGCTAATTTTTTGCTAGCTAAAAAAAGACTATTATCAATTAGCTAGCTAACTATTAGCTATGGAAGATCCAAACAGGGCCATAGCACAGAGATCACACGCTGCATGCAGCGCCGCTCCTCATGAAAGTAGCTCGTATCGCCGAAAAAACAAGCATCGCCTTACGCCTGTTGCACGTAGGCGCTACGCATGTCTGTCCGGTGCGGGGATTTCTATAGCGCTCGCTCCCCAGGGGGCTTCCTAGCGATCCCCGACAGCCTCAAACTTTTCTTTTTTTAGGATGTTTTATTTTCCACCTCTTTCCATTTTTGGTAAGTCACAAACTTATGTATATATAATTTTTATGTACAAACTTATTCAGAATATCTCTCATGCTCTATAAAAAAAAGCTATATATATAAATTGTGCAAAAGAAACAAAACTTATCTAGAAAAAGAAAAGTTATATTTATAACTTATCCAAAGGGAAAATTGCCGGACGTCATGGCTGCCGGGCTGGAGCTCTGCGTCCACCAATCGCCCAACCTCTGCTGGACGCCGCTCGCTGCAAGCACCTGCGCGCCACCGCACAACCTGCGGGGGCTGCCGACGCGCCCTCGCACCAGGCCACCCTCGAGAAAGAATGCGAGAGGAAACGAGAGCATGAGAAAGGGAAAGGGATGGGGGGCACCCGTGCCGTCGGCCGCCGCTCTCACACGCCGATCACTGCTGCTCATCTGATGTTGGAGAGAGAGGCAAAGGAAATGAAAAATGAATGCAGCAGGAAAAGGGGATTGTCTTGGAAAGATAAGCTTGGGATTGCTGGCGGGGAAGAAATAGGTTGGTCACGTCAGGACCCGCCCATGTGTCCGCGTCGGTCGTCAGTTTCGAACCTGACGGTCGATTGCAAAACCAGATTTGCGGTCCGGTGCACCAACGAATCTCGTAGTCGTAGGCCCCGGCGCGTAGGCTTCGCCGCCTCCGGCACCGGCAGGGCCCTGTTACGTACGCACCTACCTGCCCGTGGACAGTTGTGCAGGTACTCGATGGCCCAGCACCAGCACGTACGTACGACGGGGGTCCTGGCGCCTTGGCGATCGACCCAGCGGCCGCGGCATGGCATCCCACCAGCAGGACACACCAGTCGCTGCCGGTGGGCTGGTTGGTGCACCGGCGCGCGCGTGTATGTAGCTGCGTTTAGGGCCATGCCATTACTCCCCCGGCGCTTTTATTTGAGGGCACGCACGGTCAGTCTCTTGGCCGGTACGCAATCCTACTACCGATGCGTGGGCATCGGATCCAGCGAGCCCACCCATGCATCGGGATCGCCATTCACCGGCTGGCGTATGCAGCTACCGCTGCAGTTAATAGGTCTATATATCTACCTGCGACTTGCTTGACCACGTGCCGCTGCTGTCAGGCGTCACGAGTAATGGTCTCTATAGAATTAATTATACTGTTATATATGATTTTTAGCTTACCTCACGTCATAATAAATAAGAGAGAGTGAAGAGAAAAAAATTAGATATTATGCAAGATCCAGTGTCAACACATAAATCAATATACTAGGCAATACAAGTTGTATATTGGAAGTGAGATGGTATCTTCATAATAAATGGAAAATAAATATGATAGCTGAAGAAAAGAGTGTGGATTTAATAGAAATCCACAATAAGACATCATGAGTAGTAGAGTGTAGTTTCTAAATGTGGCGTTTTGATGATATGACAATATAGATACTACCTATAGACAGTATAGTTTAGGATTGCCCTGTACTCCATCGGATCCAATCCTGCTCTCCCGAACTGTACAGGTATACTGTGTGGTACCACGAGCGAGTGTGCATCCGGATCGACCGGTAACGTCGTGCGTGGGCTTCTGTTGCGAAGGTGTAAGCTTTGGTGACCTGATCGATCCACCATCTCCCGGCAGCATCCGGCGAGCACGACCCGACCACCGGCGGGCGGGGGGATGCGTCAAGCACATCACTGCATCAGCACACCTACACCGTGCTACATTACTGGCTGCAGGTCAAGTTCCTTGGGTAGAGTACAGCTCCATCCTAGCGTGCTGTCGCATTTGCGAAAAACATTATGTACAGAGGCACAGAGTAAAAGCGATCGGTGTCAAGTCCGGTGGATAGCATGTACAGGCAACAACAGAGTTTTTTCTCTTCTTTTTTGCTAGACTAGATAGCAACAGAGCATTTATGTACTCACGACACAGCGTGCAAGTCGGATTGCACGAACCACCGCTGCTGCGTGCGAGGTTTTCAGCGTTTATGCAGTGCAGTACAGTACTGCTCCACAGGAGTAGTAGGTAGGTACACTAGATGCAAGGGCTGGTAGGTTGCCAGTCGGCCAGCGCCCACCATAACTTGGACTGCTACTACGCTCCACGCATTACGCTGGAGTACGTATGCAACCCTACAGTGCACTGCATCCACCCTGCGTGCGCGGTGCGCGTGGTGACCAAGGGCTGGCTTGTCTGGTGCGGAGCGTTGCGGCCGGCTCCCAGAAAAAAAAAACCAAGAGAGGAGGATCGTAGGCATGCGTGGTCTGCTGATGGCAATGCAGAATTCCCTCTTTCGTTGAGAAAGCAGAGTCTCCTCCTCGTTTTTTTTTTTTTTTTGGGGGGGGGGGGGGGGGGGGGGTCGCGATGATGATTGGGCTGGGCCGTGGGCCGTCCCGTACTCTGGTGGTCGCTGGGGTCGCGCGCCAGCACGAAATCGAAGGGCCGAAACCCAGGTGGGTGGGCTGTAATCGACGTTCATACGGGCTGAACTTGTGAGGTTTTTGAGTCTTGAGTAGGCCCAAACGTATGCTATTCTCTCTCTCTTTTTTTTTGAGGATTTAGTCTTTTTAACTTGATAGTTCGTTTTTCTTACCTTGCCGGCCTGCTATTAAATTTTGAAGTTACTCTTCGTTTGGCGTTTATTTTTTACATTTCATGGTCAAATATGAGTAAAGCAATCTTTGTTTCTTTCAAAAAAAAAAAACCCAGAGAATTGCTTCGAGCATCTTATCGCACTTCTACCTAGCGAAGTCCTGACTGGTTTTGCCACTAGATTGTTGCCACATCTCTCTCAGTGTGTAGGCCCGGTCCAGGTACGAGCCTAAGGACATAGCCACCATGCAAGGGCACCTGTCATGCAGGCCTCAAACTACGGTACCGGTTCCCATGCATGTTCCATATTCCCTTGACGTGTCCATCCATGGATGCAGGATGCGCGCGTGCAGCCTACACTCCATTGCGGGTATCGCGCGCACCAAATATCTCATGCATTCCCCATCCCGCCAATCAAACCACGCACACAGTCACTGCTGGCTGACTGGCACGCGGAGCAAAGTCGCACACTCCTCTGTCCCAAGCAGAAGCAGCAATGCTTCGAGTGGTCAGTGGTGGGGAAAAAAAATCTAGGGACGACGCATGCACCCCGCTGGAGGCGCGCATGCATGTGCCTGCCGCCATCGTGCACGCATGCTCGGCGGGTCGATCTAGCTTTTCGTCACAAGAGTGAAGCCGCGGCAGAGCTGCCGATCACGCCCGATCGATCGAACCTATCTAGCGACGGGTATCCGTCTATTCCTCGCTGTCTGTAATTGGAATCAATCCAATTGCAGAGTAGCGTCCCTGTCTCCCTTCATTTCCCTTGGTTCCGGCACCATCTCCGGCACCTCCGCCGTCATCCTCCACCGCTGCTACCGCTAACTAATCTCGCTGCCGCGCCGTTCGCTCACCACCGTCACCAGCCACCGCCCATCGGATATCCGGCTCTGTCCAGCCGGCGGCACTCCCGCATCGTCTCATCTCCACCGCCGGCCGAACCGTCACCACTGCCGCGCCGCCGCCGCCGTCCCCCTCATCTAAGGCCGGTGATCATGGAGCCGCTCCCACCCAGCAACTTCGGAACTCTAAGCTCCGCCCACCTCCCACCCCTCGCCGGCGGCTGCTTCATCCCCTTCCCCTCCCCTGGCCCGCCGGCAGCCGCTCCCCGTCCCCTGGCTCGGGGAAGATGAACAGCAGGGCGGAGCCCTTCTGCGATTGTATGGCACGCGCTTGATGAATAGATTCCCCGGGGTATCTCCGCCACGTTTCGGCCCTGATTGGAGGCGGGGCGCGTCATCCGCTGCATATATCCTCCTGCCTCCCTTCGCCGCAGCAAGGCCGGGCAGCCACTTTTGTCAGTTAAAGCTGATGCCAGAGCAACTAGTCTGCGTACTATACCGATCGTTCGATAGACCCGTGCTTGTTGCGGCATGGAATAGATAGAAGGGCCTAATCGGTACTGTGTGCAGTGCTGACAAGACAGGCGGAATGATGAAAAGCTGCCGTTGGATTTAAACCTGCGCACGCACCAAGCATCTAGGAGCAAAGGCGGCTCCCCACTGACACTTGGAACACGCAGTGACGGAGTTGCTGAAGAAAGCTGATCTCCCGAGTACATGCATAATAATTCACGTCAAAGGCAGTGACGGAATTTCAGGGCACTGTTCGTCTCGGAATTTCAGGGCGCTGTTGCGTTGCATCAGGGCGTGCATCACCGTGATGCATGCAGGCATGCAGCACAGCTCCGCGCTCCGGCTCCCGGCCGGAGATATCGAATGCGGCGGGGGATCCTTGTACGCACGTACGGATACCTCCAGGGACGTTCCGGTCAGGGGATGCCCTGATGGTCACCGCGCGATTTGCTCCGGCCCTGCCATTTGCATGCGGCCGCACGCACGCTTGGACCACGGCGCGCGCGGCCACCCGCCGGACAGCCAGCCAGAATTAAGATGGCAACCGCCGGACCACATCTAGCTACCTGGCCAAGAAGCTAGCGTCAAATTCCATGCACGGCTTGTTGAAACGAACCTACGTGTTTCAGAGGAGAGAGGGAAAAGAAAAAGGAGGAGCCCGTGGTAGTCGTCTATGGCATCACGGTCGCGTCACCGTGACGCTCGCCGAGCGCGTCGCCGTCCGCTGGCACTCGATGATCGATCGGTGTCTGATCGGCGTGCTAAGCATCTCGCAAATAGCCCTGCATTGCCGGTGGTGTCAGCCGCACAATGGCCCCCGTCACTGTCGTCACGCCTTTCCTGGTTAACCGCATGATTGTGCTCCGCTAGTGCCTGTAGTTGGTTCACTCGTTTCTGATGCGTGCGCACTCTAATAGCTAGCCGGGGTAGGATCTATATATCTCAAACAAATATTCCGCTTACCTTTTTTTTTCCCTTATCTGGTGGTCGCTTTAATTTGCCAGCAACGAATGAACGCGAGTAAAAAGGTTTGGATCGCGTGTGTCCATTCGCCCGGCCGGAGCGTCGTGCACGGTGGAAAATGAAGGCGCGCCGGCGGTCGTACGCCGCGCGCGTCCAACGGCGTCCACAGAAGAGTCGTCGATCTCGCGGTCGCTTCGGGCCTCGTCTCGCTCTCTACCTCCGATCCACCCGCGGCTGGCTAGCCACAGGCCACGGCACGCGCGGAGGCGTGCGCCGCCGGCTAGCTCGGTCGGTCGGCGTCCGCGTCGCCGTGTACCCGTTCGCTTTGTTCCGGCGGGGCGAGGGAGGGAGGAGCCGTGCGCCGTCGCGCCGAGGCACCACGCTGGTCTTTACCAGGCTTATCCTTTTGCCTCCTTTTGATTTTTTTCGGCCACCTCTTCGCATCGAGCCGAAGGCGTAGTGGTCGATCGACATGGACGCTGCTTTTCACTTTGATTACAGGCGCGCGTCGCCATCGTCCAATCACGCGCGCGTGGTGTGGGCGCGGTGCCGAAAAGAGCCGGCCCTGCCCGTCCAGTGCTCCGTTCCGAGAGCGAGGCTTCGACCGCTCGGGCACAGTGACCGCTCCATCGATGCCGCAATGTTCCTGATGAAATCAACATGCATGAGTGGAGCCGGCCAGAGCTGGGCATGTCCTGGCCGGCCCGGCCGACTAGGTAGACCGTACCGAATTCAAACGGCTAAAGTGCATGAGCATGACACTGCCATGCATGCACATCAACGATCTATAATAAGCACGCGTCCTGCTTGGACGAACCACGGAGTAAGGAACACGTTTTTACAATAAGTGGACTGTCAACGTAACGGGAGCTTTACTTTCTCCTTTCCTTGACCTTTCTTACTGGCACCGCTTGCACGCTGCACAATGGACCATACGGGTCTGACGGGTGCGATTTACAGTAGCTATTGGCTATTTGGCTAGTGAAAGTTAACCTCTAAGTTCACCCGTCGCTCTAGCTAGCTACGTTACGTAGCAGCGAAATTGGGGAAAGGGAAAAAAGAGGAGAAGGACCAACTCGCGCAGGGCCTTCTTTCTGGGCGTGACCGGCATCTACTGCAGCTCTCGTCGCCGCCGCCGCCGCCGCCGGTCGTCTGTTCGCGTCTCTCTCCGCGCTCCGGCCTCCGGAACGTGCGAGGACCACCGCATCGCGTGCACATGGGGCGTGCGATCGCCAAGCGAGCGGAAGGCGGAAAAGGAATCTCGCGAGGATCGGTAGAGCCGTAGAGGAGGGACATGTCGCGGTCTCTCGCTTTCTCTGCTCGCTTGGAACAGGCCAATCGGCGGCCATGCTGCTTGCTGTGACGGTGGCGTGGCTAGCTAGCTAGTGGCGGCAGGACGTGCCTGGCCAGGCAGGGCAGCCAGCGCCGCGGCAGGCCCTCTCGCCTCGTCCGTTCTTCACGCGTCGATCTCGACTCTCGAGAGCCTGCAGGGGCTCGACCGGATGATGTTGCCGTGCGTTCTGACGATGCGTCGCGAATGGATCCCACGTCGTCGTGGCGCTTGCTATAAGTGGCATACTGGCATGAGCTGGATGTGCGAGGATTTTTGCCACGCATTCCGGGAGAAGGCGTCCGGAGCGTCATGCATGGGATCAGCTAGCCGATCATTACAAACATTGAGCACCTGCGGAAACTTTGGCTGCGTCCTGCAAGTGAGGCCACGCCACGGCAGCCGGTGGTGGTGGACCGGAGTAATCGCTGCGAAAACGTTGCCGTGACCGTGATGCACATGGAAAAAATTGTTGACGGAGTGGGCGCTGGAAAAGACTCGTGTAACCTCAGCTTCTTCATTGTCGTCGTGCTCAAGGGACGACGTTCCCCTCGGTCTTAGAATGGTCCTCGGACCATATGGCGTACGTGCCATGGCACATAGATTTGTTGCAACCTTAACGACCTTTTTCTGACCGCGCAATTAACATAATATGTGCCATGTAGACGCGCTCTAATTGAAATTTAACATCATCCTTTTGTGTTGTTGAATGTCATGGAGTGCTCTTCTGCTAAGCAGTTTGATCTAGAACAAGTCAAAATACCTTATATTTTAGGATGGAGGGAGTACTCTTCTACTAAATCGGAGTCATGCACAAAGTTACTTTACTGGAGTTTTCATGGCATATTCCCCTTTTCATTTGGCTCTTCAGACTCTACCAAATAATCAAGAGAGGGAGAAACCGGAATTAATAATGTTTAGGTGAAAAATCATGTGGGATGAATTTAGTTATAATAGGCGTGGGCAGCTTAGAAGTTTTAGTTATAATGGTCGGTGTGGATAATTCTAGATCCAGAAGAAATTAATAAGTACATGGTCTAGTATTTGGCCATGATTTAACTTAGCTCCCGCCCCCATCATAAAAATACATGATCAAGGGCGGTACGAATTAAATTACATGATCAAGAGTTGAGAGGATTATACAGCGCATCGAGTTTTTCTTCTTGTGGATACTATGCAATGCAGCAAAAAGATAAGCACCATGAGCACAGCTTTATATGTACGGAGGTACGCCACTGGGCATGTAGGATTGGTCTTGCGCCTATACATGAAATGGGGCGGTGTTATACACATGATGAGAGTGGAAAGTATTTGGTTTATGCACATGAGTGGAGTTGCTTTCTCCCTTAGCAACTTTCGTCCGAAATGCTCGTGTATAAAAATCGCTGCCTTTTCGATGCTGTAAAACCAACAAGAAATTCGCCGGATTATCTCAAACATGTTAGAAATCTGCTGGAACACAGAATTTACCATGCTGACATCGCAAAAAAGAATGCCATTCCAAGCATTGTTTTACATGTTCTCTGTTCCTTTTCATCCGTAAGCATACACATGCATGGGGCTTTTCAGAGCCTCCAAGGGACTGCATGTAAGTTGAGCCAACAAACTAACAAAACTAAAAAATTCTTAAAAAAGGGAAAAATGCTACATACATGTCATCACCTAGCGGTACTCTCTAGATATTTTATTCTCCTCTTAATTATGTGGCACCTAAGCAGCTAAAATCGGGCATCAGAAATTTCTGGTCCCTTCTTAGTTCTTGTCACCGCCATCATCGTCTACGTTAGCCAACCAGCGCCGCACACGCATGGCGCCCTCCTAGGTCCAAGCGGGGTAGCCTCCTCCCGGCGGAGCGGCGCGACCGCGCGTAGAGCACCGCGCACAGCGCCGTGCCCAGGGCGCAGGTCGCGCCCCAGAGGACGAAGGTGTCCCGGTAGCAGGCGGCGCCCATGCAGCGGTTGCCGCCGCGCGCGCCCCTCTGGTACAGGTACGCGGCGAGGTAGCCGAAGCAGAGCGAGCCCAGGGGGATGTTGGCGACCACCACGTTGTGGTTGACGCCGAAGTTCTTGGTGCCGAACAGCTCGTTGGTCGCCGAGGCCGCCACCGAGGTGATGGCGCCCGTGCAGGTGCCGACCACCGCCGTGCTGGCGTACAGGAACATGTCCCGCGGGTGCAGCAGCAGGAAGAACGCGCCGGACATGGGCGCCATCAGCGACGCCATGGACGCCGTTCTCGACAGGGAGTAGCCGCTCCTGCACACGCACATTTCTTTCCTTGTCAGGACTAGTACAGAGTACAGACTGAGACGTTGCGTGCGAGAGTGAGGAGATGAGAGAGAGAGGATGGCATGAACAGAGGTAGCGGCGCTTACTTGGCAGTGTAGTAGTCCAAGAAGGCAGGAAGGAGGCGACCGAAGAAGCCGAACGAGGAGGACAGGGAGACCAGAGTGGACGCGTCGGCGAGTCCTCTGGACTCGGCGATCTGGCCTAGGTTGTTGAGGAAGACCAGCCCCAGCGTGCCGCTGAACATGTAGCTGAAAAAGTAGAGCCAGAAGTCAAGTTTCCTCAGCAGGCGGAGGCCGCCGACCTCCTCTTGACTGCTCCTCTGTTGCTCGAGCTCCTGGCCCTGCTCCTCTTGCTTGTCCTCCGCCTCAAGCTCGACCACCGACACCGACACCGCCGTCTCGGGCCCGTCTGAGTCGTGGTCGTGGACCCGGTTCTCCCACTTGGTCTCCCGTATCTTGGCCATGCTCTCCCTGACCCTGAGCACCACCGGGATCAGCAGAGGCAGGGCCAGCAGCACGAAGAAGCTGACCATGTGCTCCCTGGTCGAGAGGCCGATGGACTTGGCGCCTACGCTGCCGACGATGGCGCAGGCTCCGGTGGCCAGGGTGATGGCGAACATGGCGAGGAACGGCGCCTCGGTCCTCTTGCGGTCCTTGAGCTCGACCACCCGGAGGGACGGCACCGCCACGAGCGTGACAACCATCGGGACGACGGCATTGAGGAGGAGGTACACCTTGGTGGTGGAGTACCTGGCCCTGGCCGCCCTGGGGAGGGTCTCGGCCACGGTGGTGTAGAGCTTGGCGCTGAGCCCGAGGTAGCTCGTGGCGAGGCTGACGGCGACGCGGCTGTCGGAGGGGAAGTTCTTGATGCAGAGGAGGTAGCACACGGTGTTGATCCAGCAGATGCCGTTGCCGGCGAGGGAGGTGAGCAGGAAGAGGTGCCAGTACGCGAGACCGGGCTTCTCGAGGAAGAGGAACTGGACGCCGTAGCCGACGAGGCCGAACGCGGCGCCGGTGAGCGCGACCACCCAGAGCGGGATGTGCAGCGCGGCCACCCCGGCGAACCAGCCGAAGAGCTTCCCGGCGTCGGAGGCGAAGGCGAGGAAGTTGAGCCGCACCTGGGAGATGCCCTTGATCTCCTTGAGCTGCGACGAGTAGACGGGGAAGTCGGCGTTGGGGCCGTTGATGGTCTGGAGCCAGACGCTCCCGACCAAGCTCAGCCAGTGAGCCGAGGAAGGGGACGACATAGTGGGTGCCGGGGGAGGATTTTTCCGGTGCTGCCGCACCGAGGGTGTGGTACTTATGCGATCGGATCCCGGCGAGTGGGGCGCCGACGACGGACGGTGATCAACGAATCACCAACGGCGACGGCGATGGCTGTGGCTCCGATGATGTGGCTTTGTGGCTCTCCTCTTGCCCCGTTGTCCGTAGTGCGCCGCGACATGCCGCTGCTTATATAGAGCGCTCCAGGCGTGGGCCAGGAGGAGGAGGAGGAGGAACGACTGGCCGGTAGTGGTTGCGTCGGCATGCACCTGACGTGACGGAGATGGCCGGCCGAGGTTGGCAGCGTACTACACGAGAGATGGCAGTAACACTGGCACTGGACACGACTCCACAGCAGGTCCGCAGGTGCGAGACCGCAGCGTAGCGCGTGGTGCTAGTGCATCGTTCAAATTAACCGTCGCCCCGTCCGTTCGTCGTCGGTTGGAAGATGCCTTCGTTCGTTCGTCAACTCTAGGAGCCGGCCGCTAACGTCTGGTGCAGCCGTGGCGTAGCGGCGCCGGCGCGCGCGCGGTTCGCGGCTCGGAACACCTCGGAGTGGAAGCTAGCCCGATCGATGGCCGCGCGGTCAGCCGCCGGCCACGACGGCGGGGCGGGACGGCCTGGCCGATCGTCAGCGGAGGCGACCGGCGTTCTACGACGTGTGCAACCGTGCAGGCCGGGAACGTGTCTGGCTGCGACGCCGCGGGGCATCATGTCACGGTGTCGATCCGGGGGGTTTAAGAGGGGCAGCGAGAGACGGCGAGGCTCGTAACTGCAGGACACATCATGCCAATGAGCCAGCCAGCCACCCGGGCTGGCTTGGCTAGCTGCTGGTTGGCTGAGGTAGCAGCCCGTGCTTTCAGAGCTCGCAGCTCCTGACGTCCGCGTTCGCAGCTGGAGAGCCCTGACGACGCAGCCCACCGCAAGGCCACAAACATGGGGTACGGTTTTGATGCTCCTGATGTGAATCCTTTCACACACACAGGCCGGCCGGTGTACGTGTGGGTACAGGTTTCGTATCGGTGATGTGCATACACGTGCACCGTCCGGTGCACGTACACGTCCGGCCCTCGATCTCCACGTTGTGCAAAACCAGATCAGATGTCAATCTGATGATGTGGTTGGGTACGGATTCAGTTCCGTGTGCAGGTACCTCCTTGGATTAGTTGTCGACGATCTAGGCCATCATCCGTGCATGGTTCATCCTATAATCTAGCATTCTAGTGGTCATGTTCAGTTGGTTCAAGAGAGACTTCCCACTTGGATTCTTGCGCTCAGCTGGCGCCCCGACGATCGAATGGCGCAGCGTTTCGCGAGGCCTGTCAGGTTACCAGTTTAGCTCATGCCCGTACAACCATTTGCAGACGCTTGAGAGGGTTAGGCAAGTGTCTGTACACTCATACGGAGCTGTCACGCTAATGAGGTAGCTAGATTAACTGTTGCACTAGTACTCTCCCAGCACATGTATGTACTCATCTGCTAACCCTGCCGTCATTTCAGCCTGAGTAGCTTGACATTATATTATTTACCGTGGAGAGGAGTTCGTAATGCTGACATGATGACAAAAATCAATCAGCAATAGCATGTGAAAATGGTGATGACAAGGGCCGAAACCTAAGACGCGAATCGCGAATATTTGCGACGATCCCGCATGCATCTGAAAGCCTGAAAAACCAAGCAACGCAGCGGAAGAGTAAATCATTAAAGCACGGTCACCTTACAAAACGCACTAGGGAGAGGGGGGGGGGGGGGGGGGGTGTATCTGCTTTTCACTGACCTCTGCATGATGCGTCTCACTTCTCGAACCCTCTTGTTCGTGAGTTCGTCACATGACGTGAGTGCCCCCAGGCTCGCTCCCAGACCTGCTGGCTCAGCTATGAAAAAGTAGGAAATACTTGTATAGCTAGACTGAATATGGATAATAGTCTCTTGAAGAAAATAAAAAAGCTATATTCATCTTCTATCCTACTGCCAGCGGATCAGATGCTCGACGCACAAACAGCTCACTAGCTCGATGCAATTAAGAAAGAAAGAAAAACTAAAGTGACCCCATATCATCGCAAGCAATGGCGATGACATCAGCAGGCGCGCGGATGACTTGCAGCAGGATCTCTGCGGCAGCAGACCAGTAGGAACGCACGGGCGAATGCGCCACGCACCACCACCAATCACCAACTCCGGCCACTTCGCGTCACTTTTACGCGCTCGCACCTGACTGACCAGGTCGTCAGGTGGATCGGATAAACACACACAGTTGACAGTTCTGCACTGGCCATTCGCCATTAGGCCTACGTTTTTTAGAAGAAGATTTGAGGACAGCGCCGCCCGTATCTTTGTGGGGTTACCCCAATTAGTTGCCTCTGCCGAGCAACAAAGAGCAGCGAGCTCTGCCGGCAAAAGGTCCAGGACGCACTGCTCATCATCAGCAGTCAGCTCGATCCACCGCTCCCAGGCCACGTCACGCTCGCATCATCTAATGCCGGAGCGGAGCAAGACGAGGAGCCGGTACTCTGTTGCTAGCCGCGGTGAAATTGCTATTGCTTGGCTCCAGCAGCAAGCACTCGTCGTCGCATGATCCCTGGTTTTCTGCAGAGGCGCGCAGTCCCGCAGTTATGCCGGGCGCAGCGGGTGCAGCGCAATCGTCGTCTGCACAGCACTGCTGGAAAAGGGGCCAGGGCCTCAAGGCTGAGCGCTGCAGCTCTGCCATGGGAGGGACGAGCTCGCTTTCCCCTTCGTCTCCAAACACCCATGTCGGCCTCGGACACGGCCAGGGTCACGTCCGCGCGCCCGGGCTACTAGAAGGTTTTAGGCAGCCAGCGGCCAGGTCAAGAGTGCTCCGCTTTCGCGTCGTCCGATCCGCATCGGCGTCGCCGCGCGCGCGCGCGCGCGTCTCGCTAGTGCCCGGCTGCCGGTGCGCGACCGAGCGAGCGCCCTTCCTTTTCCCGGTCGCCGTCCGTGCCCAGGAGTGAAGGAGGACCCGGCTGGCTTGCCGTTGCCGGGGGGTGTACGTACGAGCTCGGGGTCCGTGGTCGCGGGCGGGGCGCATACTCATTGCGCCCGGGACCGCGGGGGAGGAATCATTGCGCCCATCATCCCCTCGCACCGGCCGGCCGGCCGTGGGAGGCAGGCGCTTTCTGGCTGATGCGATTGCGCCCGGGTGCGGCGGTTGGTGTCGTCGTTTGGACACGGCGCGGGTGGGTTGGATTCCTCGCGGTCCAGTTAAATTGCTGCGGCGGCCTTCTTGAAGAGAGCCGGGGCCGGCGGCCGAAAGCGGAGTCGCGCGAAGGTGCGGCCCAGACGTTTACGACAAGGGGAGAGAGAGGCGTGGGCGGGAGGGAGGAGATGATACGGCCCAAGTACTACGCGCGCACGGCCCGGAAGGAAGAAGCGGTGGATGTAGTAGCCAGCCCAGAGGCCTCCCAACTCCGTTGGAGCCCGCCCGAATGCCGTCGCCTGTGGTGGTGTGGTGAGACGGCAGCCCAGTACTAGTATAGGCCTATCAACAGCCCGTTATATTAGCACTCGTCGAGCCAAATTACATCATGTACCCCCAAAAAAAATTCTCAAACCAGTAGCGATTTGGATAAACTTAGACCGAAATCCTCAAAAGTCACGGGAACATAGAAGTGACAGTAAAAGTAACAGTAGTATGGTACAGTAACAGATAGAGTGTGCAGTGTGCACAAACAGTCGGGAGAAGTTTTTTTTTTTTTTTTTTTTGAAAACCTGACAGCCGGGAGAAGTTTTACGGGAACATAGAAGTGACAAATCTTTGATCTGAAAGCAACTACATGCAAGTACTACATACAAAAGGATTAAAGGAGGTAGCAGCAATACCATAGTCCATACACATCGACCAAAATACAAATAAGTGAGTGAGGCAGGACTCAGGAGTGCCCATCCCGCAGATTCCCTGCATGAGTCATGCATGACATCAGGTAATCTAACCCCTTGCGCCACTCGTCGTACTGCACTGAAGAATACTGATCCATCTATCAGCGCCAGCGAGGAACGAGCTAAGCTGGCATCCTGCACGTGTGCGGCCAGGGGATCGATCGCCGGTCATGGCGTCACTGGCTAGGCTGGTTCCTCTTTCCCTCTGAAGAACAAAACTGCAAAAATGAGAAAAAAAATGATAAAAATCATCCTCACGCACCCTGCTAAATGTATGATTATCAAAGATTTTGGTTACATCAACTCATCAACTAATAGCAACGATCTCGGCGATTTCATCTGCGTAATCTTATTAGGATGGCGAACGCTGCAGGTTGTTGCTGAAATGCTACCTGACGAGTAGTTCACTGTGCCGCCACTGGTTTGTGCGCCGAGCCCGCACTCCGCACGTGCTGCCTAATATAATGAAAACCTCCTGATGAGTCATCACTTACGTTTTGCGACGCCCCACTTGAGTATTGCTGTCACTGACTGCCTGCCGGGACAAGCAAGGCAAGCGCCGTCGTCAGCTGTGTTGGATCAGGAGAGTGACTCCGCGCCACTTGGCCGATGATCCAGCAAGCGAGCCCCAGCCAAAGAGATGATAAGTGATTGAAGTTGAAGACATGGATGGCAGGATGAGCCGTACCAGCAGCTGAGAACACGAACGCAGAAAACCGGCCTCATCGAGGTCGCCTCACAACGTACGCTGTACGCAGGCTTACTTGCGCTCAGCTTATTACAAAAGGCTAGTGCTCTAGGAAAAAAAATCGTCGTTCTTCACGCACAGAAGGCTCGTGCTGTAGATATGGGCTAGCCTGAGCTGAGCCAGTAGGTGAAGCAGCGAGCGAAGAGAGAGATGCAGAGCAGAAACAGGGCAGCAAGGTTCAGTATCTGCGAACGATCACGTCAACATCTGGACGCCGTAGAAAACTAGGAACCCAAAGGTGAAAACCATCATAGAAAGTCACCAGTCACTGTTCTGCTGCAGGGTCCAATCTAGGTGGGCATCCACGTCGGATGCTCCTCGCCTTCCAAGTGAACGAGTGATGATTGAAGCGTAGTACAGCTTATCGCTTTCCTGAGAAGCTCGCTCGCGGCAACAGCCGCGAACAGGTGGCGCCCGTCCCGGCCGTCGAGGCCAGGCCGGGTTTATCCCGCACGTTAGGTGTGCCATCGGGGGACCTCAACTGGCGTGCGATAGGCCAATAAGATAAGCGGCCAATAGATGGTTCTAGAAAGGACCATCATCTTATCAGCTCATTATTTTTTTTAAAGAAAGGAAGAACGCTGTGAGAGCAAGAGGTAGGTCACTGCTCCCTGACTGCGAGCTGATGGATGTGCATGCCCATGCGTTATTAGCTTTGTAAATTTCTGGTTTGCCACTGAAACCCGAGCAAACATGGAAGAGGATGGTGGGGAGTGGTTCAGATCACTGATCGCCACCTAACGTGTTCCACGATAAATTTGTGAGCTTCGCGGTCGTGGGCCAGGACTACTACTCGTTGCGACAGGGGCTCGCCGCTCGCCGGTTTCGCTCGCCGGCTCAGGCCGCGCCGATCGTCCACGCATCTCGGCAGACCCGTGCGCGAAACAGCTTGTGTCCCGTCCATGCCACGCGCCTACGCATGTGGCCTGTTCTATCAGGTGGGGACAGCGACGATGGTTGGCGGTTAGCCGATGGTGAAGCGCACTTACCTGCTACCACTCACCAGCGAGGAAAACCTAGGATTGCCCAGTGGCCAGTAGCTCGCTCGTTTATTTGCCGGTGTGTAGCGTCTGTCTCCGGTCGAGCTCGACAGCCTCTGAATTTCTGTTCTGTGCGGATTAGGTGAACTTCGACATGGATCGGAACCAATCTTTTTTTTGGACAAGCCCAAACAGCTTTCGTTAGAGGATAAGGGTCGCGTTGCCGGTTCCGATCGGTTTGGTATGCTGCTGTGCTGGGAAAGAGTTGCGCTGGATGCCATATGCGTGCCGTGTTCCTCTTGCTCCTTTTGGCGCCGGATGTGTGTGTGAGCTTAACGGTGTGATTTCGTTGCTATTTTATAGGAAAAATCAGTCCAAATCGGACACAAACTGTTGAACACAAGATCCGTGATCTGGACGATGCCGAAAATGTAGAGTACAAATCGCTGGCGTTGCGGTCACGGAAGCACCGCGCCCCGGCACGTCTCGTTCTCGCGCCGAGCAAGCCATCGCCGTCGCTCGGCGAGAGCAGGGAGGGGCAGGCTGGTCATTTACCCGCCGCCGCCGTCGTCCTCCCACTCCCACGTCCCACCTGCAGAACCCATCTGGGCCATCTATTTATAGGCGTCGGTCGCCGTGGCCTCCGCCAGCATTAACCAGCAGCTCGCACACGCACACACGCGCCGCGGCCGCTCCGTGACCGTGAGGCCGCCCCCGCCCGCCCGCGCCGAGAGAGAGAGAGAACCGCAGCGCCGGGCATGCAGCGCCTCGCCTCCTCCCGGAGGCTCCTCCGGGCCGCGCTCGCCCCCGCCAGGGCCAACTCCAGCCTCTCCGCGGCCGTCGCCGCGCCCGCGCCGGAGAATGGCGCCGCGTCCCCGAAGATGCCGGGCTTCGACTACACGCCGCCGCCCTACGACGGCCCGCGGGCCGAGGAGATCTTCCGGAAGCGGGCCGAGTTCCTCAGCCCGTCCCTCTTCCACTTCTACGACCGCCCCGTACGTTCGTCACTCCCCCTCACCATCGCCACTCCAGTTTCGTGGGAAGGAACAGGATTGATTGATAGGGGGAAAACAAAGAGAAACGACTTTGTGATAGACTTCGCGATTCCCCCATCATTTTCCTGGAAACCGGCATCGATCAGACAAAGTATCAGTAAAAACTAAAAAATGAACTGTCGAACTTGAACATTTTTGAGAATTACTGCACTTTAGTTCCAATTCTTCAACGCTCATTAAAATTCTGCGACAGGTATGTGAAACTGTAGTTTCCTAAGTTTTCCACTTTTCTGATTGATTATCTCTTGCTGATCATTTTTATTATTTATTTGTTTGTTTATTGTTTTATGGGAAATGCCGTCTTCTTGGTAATCCTTTTGCAGAGAAGTGATCTTTGTCGGTTTCCGATAGGTTTGGTAGGAATGCCATATCCCATGTGCTCTGTTCTTATCTCAAGTAATGTGCGATCTGATAATAATTTAGCGAGCTCTGTCACAAGCTATCCTTCAGAATCCCCCAGGACGCCAGTAGCCACAAATTCTGCATTTATTGTTAAAAAAACAAATCCTGCATCACTGGCAGTACCAATCGAATCGGAATCTTAAGTGAATCAAGAAAAGAAACTAGTTGATAGCACTGTCGCTAGAGGACAGTATGTTTTTCCCCGTTGTACTAGTAGATTCTTTTTCCAAGTGCAGATGCCAGATGGGTTGAGAAGTGATAGGTGACCTTTGTATGGGCTTTTCCTGGGTTATTGCAATGACATAGGTAGGTGTTCTTCTGGTTTGTGAAAATAGAGGGCTGCCAAGTTTGGCCTGCAAACTTGGAATGAAGAAAAATCTGGTTTTTATATGCCCCTACCGAATAGTTTGCACAACTATGCTTTGGGTTTCTTAGATCTCAAACATATGTAGCTGTGCCACTTGTTTCTCTGTTTCTCAAAATATATGGTTACTGGCAACACAGCTTAAGACAGCCAAAGCATTGCCAAGTACATAAACAAGGTCAAGATTGGATTCCTGTCGATAGTACCAAACGGTGTACCTAACCTGCTGACTCCGGTTCCATTGGAGCTCATGTGCAGAACTCAGAGAAGCACGTGTGTCACACATCAAATTTTAAAAGGGATGCTTATCTATTTGATAAAGTTGACACAAAGGAAAATATTAACAATCAGCTTGCACTTTGAGATCCACATCCACTTGCATCTCTGAAAAGAAGGGAACAGCAAAGTTAACCACTTCATGTTGTAATTCTTTCATTACTTATTATGTGAGACCATCTCAGTGCCTCTTGTAGGATTTGATATAAAAACGTGATGATGTATATTGAGTTTCCAATCAAGCAATACAAGCTAAAGTCTGTCAGTACCACAGCATTATTGCATTCTTCGAAAGGTGCTATACTGACAGATGATTATTTTATTATGCGATAATTGTTGCAGTTGAACATAGTTGATGGAAAGATGCAGTACCTATTTGATGAGGATGGCCGTCGTTACCTGGATGCTTTTGGTGGCATCGCAACAGTTTGCTGTGGGCACTGCCATCCTGATGTTGTTGAAGCCATGGTAAACCAGGCAAAAAGGATCCAACACTCCACAGTTCTGTATCTCAATCATGCCATTGCAGATTTTGCAGAGGCATTGGCATCCAAAATGCCTGGTGATCTGAAGGTATTTGCCAAGAAAAAACTCCAAATATTCCTGTATCTAAAGTTACTACAGAATGGATATGTTCTTTTGGATGATTGAGACTCATGGAAATTGCTGTTGTTCTTTTCAGGTAGTTTTCTTCACAAATTCAGGCACGGAGGCAAATGAGCTCGCACTGATGATTGCACGTCTTTACACTGGTTGCAATGACATTATCTCGCTTAGGAATGGATACCATGGGAATGCTGCTGCAACAATGGGTGCTACCGCGCAGTCCAATTGGAAATTCAATGTTGTTCAGGTAGGCGCCCCTTCTGTTTTCACTACTGTAATAAGGTGAAGCTCACACTATTTTCACCTAGAACACCATATGCAAACTAATGGCGTTCCACAGCTATACTTGCATTGGTCCCTTGTTCATTGCGCCACTGTACTTTAAAATCTCTCCATTTAGTGTTTTGTTTTGTGGCAAGACACCATGATGATTGCTAATTCATAATGTCTCCAGACGGGAGTACACCATGCGCTTAACCCAGATCCCTACAGAGGTGCTTTTGGCTCCGATGGCGAGAAATATGCCAGAGATGTTCAGGAAATCATTGAATTTGGGACTACAGGGAGAGTTGCTGGTTTCATTTCAGAAGCCATACAGGTATGCTAATATCAAAACATCATCCGAGCATCTTCACTATTCTAAGGCGTTCCAATGAAAAGTGTTTTTCTTCCCTGAACACGATATGATTTTTTCCCCAAGGGGGTTGGTGGAATAGTGGAATTGGCACCAGGATACTTGCCAGCAGCATATGATATAGTAAGGAAAGCCGGTGGTCTGTGCATTGCTGACGAAGTTCAGGCGGGTGTCGCACGAACTGGAAGCCACTTCTGGGGATTTGAAGGCCACAGTGTTATCCCAGACATAGTTACCATGGCAAAGGTAAAGCTTGAAAACCCACCATGATGAGGCTCCATGCATAACTGCATTCCATGATGTGATCGTGTTGTGAAAATGTGCCTCCAGTTTATCAAGCCATTGGCTGACATTTTCCAGTTGTTGACCTTCAGGGTATCGGAAACGGCATACCGATAGGAGCTGTCGTGACAACACCGGAGATTGCTCAGGTGTTGACCCGTAGAAGCTACTTCAACACCTTCGGTGGTAACCCTGTCAGCACAGCGGGCGGGCATGCAGTTCTCAAAGTGCTGGAGAAGGAGAAGCTCCAGGAGAACGCGTTTGTTGTGGGCTCCTATCTGAAGGAACAGCTTAAGAAGCTGAAAGAGAAGCATGACAGTAAGTAGGCAAATGAAAATGAAGCAATAAATCAGGCCGTTGTCATTCGCTACTTACATTTTACCTGTCTGTTGTGCAGTCATCGGTGACGTTAGGGGGAAAGGCTTCCTTCTTGGAGTTGAGTTGGTGACAGACCGTGAAAAGAAAACGCCAGCCAAAGCTGAAATCTCACATGCCATGAACGACATGAAAGGTAAATGTGTTCTGCTTTGACAACCTCTTCCAGGTTTGCAGATAGATGCAGAACTGTCTCTGATCTGAGCGCTCTCTTCTACAGATATGGGGGTGTTGGTTGGGAAGGGCGGTTTCTACGGGAACGTGTTCAGGATAACACCTCCGTTGTGCTTCACTAAAGAGGACTCTGGTAAGGCCTCCTGCTTCTCAGCTGAAGCAATTCCTCTGTTGATCTTTGATCCGCAACTCTACCGTGGAAATGACGAAAAAATTCCTGCTGCAGACTTCTTCATTGATGTGATGGACATCGCGCTCTCGAAGCTGTGAGGCAGGCTGTGCGAAGATGATGCCATGTACATCTGTTGATTCGTAAATAAGAGGAGATTTGCCAGACAGCACCTCGTTGTCTCGTAATCTGTGCTCGCCAGCTTCAGCTTCCTCCAGTCTGCTGTTCCTCCTTATCTAGTCGTTTAACAACTCCTTGTTTGAGATCAATAATAAGTTCTTTTTCTATGTTATATGAGCCCTGTATTTCTGCTATCCAGAAACAAACCCCTATCACTATTAGGAGATGCAGAGATACAGCTTTACGTATGCAGTGCCAATGATTTGGCTAAACCTAACGTGCGATCTAAAAGAAAAAGATCGCGTATCAAATGAGTACATACATATGCTGAGCAAATGGGAAAGGAGAACGGACTCCAGAGACGTGAAGCAGGCAATGGTTATGGTCCTTACGGATATCAACAAGCCATCACGAGAATGTCATTGATCATCAGCAGCAATGACGCTGTACCATCTCTAGTAAAAATACGCACGCCGCAACCACAAAATTAACCAAAGTAACCAATACTAACCGACTGACCGATATGGCAATATACATCAAATTTACATCAAGCCAAACGACAGTAGCGACTAATCAATATGATCATCTCAAATATGAACTGTGGAGGCCTATTTGTTTCTACCTATCATAGGCTGGCCACCACACTTAGGACTTGGCATGCTGGTCGACCTATTGATCTTGCTTCCAGCGCCAAAACTCTTTACGTCGATCAAATCACCAAACAAATTGTCTGGCATGTAATAAGGTCTGGCTGCTGTTGCTGGAGTTTTTTTTGATCGTTGATTCCCATTCATCCGAGCATCTGAAGCCATGCTCGGACCATTGTATGTTTGAGAAACAAAAGAGTTGTAACTATGCATCGGCTTGGGGTTTGGAGACGGAACATGTTGCATTGGCGGAGCAGCATACGGCTTCGACGGAGCTGGATAAGTAGCTGCAGGGGCAACAGAAGCAACGGGAGGGTTTGACATTTGGTATGTCGCAGGCTGGAAAGGATTGGTTGAGTTGGCACTTGCAGGCATAGCCCATGGTGGTGCTGGATAGCTGGACACATACTGCTGGGGTTGAGTCTGATATGCTCCAGGCTGAGAGACTGGTCCAGTTTGGGCTCAAGGTGCAACATAGTTGTTGTATGGAAGATATTCCTGGTTTGTTGGATAAGCCTGGTTATTGGCAGGATAGTTTGCCGCAGCAGGCTGATAGTTTGGCAGTACTTCTGGTCCATTTGATGTGACACTCGGCTGAGCCCCAGTTTGGCTCTGTGTTGAAGAATCCGTAGATGGTTCACGAGGACTGTACAAGGTGAGGCTGAGAAGGTCAATCATATCCTGCTCTTTTGTCCTTGTGCCACTGACAGAAGTTGAATCAACAGGAACCAGTGCATTGCTTGTGACTGAAGAGACTTCAGAAAGTGCTGGATCAACAGCTATAAGGGCCTGATCACCAGCACTGGACGATGCCTCATCACTGCTTATCACAGATTTGTTTTTTCTGCACATACATAAAAACGAAAATTAAAAGCTAGTTCTGTTGCAAAAAAAAAGAAAAAACAAGAAAGTATAGTTGCGTGTAGCCCTCTACAGGCCACTAAGTACCTTCTTGCAATCTGAGAAAACTCATCATCTTCATCCTCTTCAACTTGAACCTTATTATCATGTGGAATTGCTGGTGTAGATGGCTGTTGGTTTTGATCCTCTCTGTGTAACTCTTCTCTACTTAGTGTTTCGACCGGTAATGGCGAACCAGAAGCAATAGCATCATGTTTTGCAAGTACACTCTGTAAGCCATCATTTATTTCTAGGCCTTGCTTTAGCAGTTCCTCATCCCTGAATTGGAACCACAATAAAATTTTCACATGTTATTTTTAAGATACACTACATGTCTACACCACCATGCAACAATAGACATCATCATCATCATCAACAACAACAACATAGCCTTTTGTCCCAAGCAAGTTGGGTAGGCTAGAAATGTAACCCATAAAAAAAATAAAAATCACGGATCTTCAGGTACGTGGATGGCGAGTCTCCAAGCGCTCCTATCCAAATCTACCTTTTTGGAGATATTCCACTCCTTAAGGTCTCTCTTCACCGAATCGTCCCAAGTCAGTTTAGGTCTACCTCTACCTCTCTTTACATTTTCGGCCTGCTTTAGAACCCCACTACGCACCGGCGCCTCAGAGGATCTCCGTTGTACATGTCCAAACCATCTCAATCGATATTGGGTAAGTTTCTCCTCAATTGGTGCCACCCCGACTCTATCCCGAATAACTTCGTTCCGGACTCTATCCCTTCGTGTGTGCCCACAAAACCACCGCAACATCTGCATCTCTACTACACTCAGTTGTTGGACATGTCGTCTTTTTGTAGGCTAACATTCAGCACCGTATAACATCGCCGGACGAATCGCTGTCCTATAGAACTTACCTTTTAACTTTTGTGGCACCCTTGACGCCAGAAGCTTGACGCCACTTCAACCAGGCAGCTGAGACTCTATATCTAACATCTTCATCAATGTCGCCATCCTTTTGAAGCATCGATCCTAAATACCGAAAAAGTATCCTTCTGGACCACCACTTGCCCATCGAGGCTAACATCTCCATCCTCATGCCTAGTCGCGCTGAAACGCAGCGCTGAAACGTACATCATGTACTCGGTCTTGGTCCTACTGAATCCTTTCGACTCTAACGTGCGTCTCCACAGCTCTAACTTCCTATTAACCCCTTCTCTACTCTCGTCCACCAGCACCACATCATCAGCAAAGAGCATACACCAAGAGATATCATCTTGTATGTCCCTTGTGACCTCATCCATCACCAAGGCAAATAAATAAGGACTCAATGCTGACCCCTGATGTAGGCCTATGTTAATAGAAAAGTCAGTAGTGTCACCATCACATATTCGGACAAACGTCATCGCATCCTTATACATATCCTTGATGAGGGTAATGTACTTAGTTCGGACTTTGTGCTTCTCCAAGGTCCACCACATGACATTTCTCGGTATTTTATCATACGCCTTCTCAAGGTCAATAAAGACCATATGCAAGTCATTCTTCTGCTCTCTATATCTCTCCATCAATTGTCGGATTAAGAAAATCGCCTCCATGGTCGACCTTCCAGGCATGAACCCAAACTGGTTTCGGATCACACTTGTCACTCTTCTTAAACGGTGCTCGATAACCCTCTACCAAAGCTTCATCGTATGGCTCATGGCTCATCAGTTTAATCCCATGATAGTTAGTACAACTTTGAACATCTCCTTTGTTGTAATATACTTCTCCTCCATTCTTCAGACATCCTGCTGGACTGAAAAATAAGGTTAAAAAGCTTAGTTAACCATACTATCACTTTGACACCTAGGCATCTCCACACCTCAATGGGGATACCATCAGGGCCCATCGCTTTACCCCCCTTCATCCTCTTCAACGCCTCCCCGATCTCACCCTCCTGAATTCTCCTCACAAAGTGTTTGTTGGTGTCATCAAAAGAGTCATCTAACTTAAGAGTAGGGCCCTCATTCTTCCCATTGAACAACTTATCAAAATACTCTCGTCATCTGTCCTTAATCTCCTCATCCTTCACTAGAAGTCGATCTGTCCCATCCTTGATGCATTTGATTTGGTTGACATCCTTGATGCATTTGATTTGGTTGATGTCATCAATTGCAAAAAATGAGAATCACGCTTTAGCTTATCCAATACATTGAGAACAAGGAAATGTAGCTCTGTATATTCTGAGAGTGATAGACATACCCTGTGGAACTGACAAATCGCATGAGCTTTTGTTGATTTGAACGACATTGATTTACAAGATCTGTAATAATCTCATCTTTAACTGCCATGCGATCAGCAGGGTTCAAAGCATTCACCATATCACGCAGCAGTTCTGTTGCATTTCTAATATTATTCAAGCCCTCGAAACTGAACAGCAAAATAGAAAAGAAAAAGGTTATAGTCATAAAAAGTAGTAATAAAAGAAAAGGTTGCACTTCAAATAAACCAATGCTACAGAAGATTGTTACCTCAATGTTTCAACATCGGATGTCATTCTCTCATTTAGACTTCCAGAAGGATATCTAGGTGAACCATATTCTTGATGTATTGCGGGTGGAGTAAATATTGGAGCATCCGCAGGACGTCGTGGGAACATTACTCCTGACCTCTGTATTCACCACAAGAAAATACGATAAGTTCCGGTACTATAGTTCCCTAAAATGTGGAAAATAAATAATATCACTGGTGCACTTGTGCTTTGTTGAATTTCTTCCAAGGCATGTTTTAATAACAAAATAATTTAGGAGAAGAAACACTCAATCACCATGGTGTAGTTCAGGGTTTAATAGGGGGGGGGGGGGGGGGGGGGCACGAGACCGAATGGGTTACTTGAATGTTTAGACGCATACCTTTAGTTCAATGTATGACCAGTAATACTGCGGATATTTGCCTCCAGGTCCACCAAATGCCTCTTGCCATGAATCTAGAAGTAATAATGCCTTATCCCCCACTTGCATATCGTGCTGAAATGGTTGTAGAAAAAATATATATTCTCACAAATTTAGCATCGTGTTTCTCCATTGTTAAAAGAAGAAAATACAAATGAATTAATCAAAGACTACAACAGATCAACAAAGTACGAGAGGCTTAGTGTCAGTAATATGATCCTATGATCTTGAGAGACACAAACTGCAATGTCTAGCAGTTTGCGTAGCATCAGTCAAAAGGTTACTTGAAAGAAAAATTATGGTTCGACCAAAACACAAATTGAATAAGTGATACATGGAGGATCACTAGTAAAAAGTAAATAGATACCCTTACTGAACCCATTAGAAATTGAGGAAAAGGTGACTTGAAATGGCCAAACTGATTTTTGTTACTGTAAAGACTGGTCAACCAAAAACAGTAGGATACAGAACTTAAGTAGCTCTCCTGTTCATTATTATATTATTAGCAAACATAGAAGCAGGCAATGGGTAACATTTCAGGCCAATTTGAAGATTGACGATTGTTTAGAGTACAAAACAAAATGCAGATGTGTGCTTCCATGCTCAAACGAAATTTGAAAAATTATCAAACAAATACAATGGTAGAAACCAAGCAAAAGAACTGCTACCCTATACCCAATAAAGTGAAAATTTGCTAACAAAAATGATCATACCTTCACACAGTACTAAATATATCCTGAAAGTTTATCAATATTACATAACATCTGAAACTTCTAAAATTGATAAATATCCTTCATCATCCAACTATTATTACTTCTCTTCGCAGACTTGAAGAGACATGATAATAGTGATAACCGGAGAGGGGATGAGGAAAATACCCTCTTCTGGACAATTTTAACCATCTCTTGTAAAATATGTTGATCAACAACTTCAAAATGAACATTTTCACCACAGTTCTTCATCATTGTCTCCAACAACTGCAAAAATCAGCAAGCTGTGTAAATAACTAAAAGTATTTGAAGCACAACAAATATTTGTATTTCCACATCAAATATTATAGAAACAATATTGATCATGACATTGATGATAGTGCGCACCGTCAAAGTTAGGAATTGAACTTTTGGGTCCTTATGCTGCAATCGCTTCTTCACTGCTTTTACCACATCCTTGGTTTGCCTGATCCAGAGTGATAATATATTAGTGCTCAGCAAGGAATATGATGAATACAGTTAGGTACGTTAATCTGTGTATGTCTCGAAATTGTAACCTTTAAACAAAATAGTATAGCTTACAGTGCAGATTTTGTAGCAATCTGTTAAGATAAAAGATAAATCATTCTCTGTACAACTATGCAACCTCTTGCAACATAGCATTGCGAGTAAACGTCTGACTACACAACCGATACCTAACTGAATAGAATTCCAAATGCATTTGTTATCATGGACACCAACTACAAAGAAATTGTGATCAAAAGTTGCAAAGAGCACTGCTGTTCTGCCAAATCAGAGCAAAGGTTTCTAAGGGCGACATCATGGAGTAAAGGCCATCATTTTTCTTGACCACTAACCAGAACTACCATCAGGCTTCATCTTTCCCGTTTGCTGTAAAGGAAAGCAAGCACTTGGTGCATCATCACGAGACCCCATGTAGCTAAGCCCCCTCTGCAATTCGCAACATAGCTGCACGATCACCGTTTACAGAAATTCCGTGACTATTGATAGAATCTATCATAACGGTGGATGCAGACAGGACTCCACCTGAGCTCAAGTTACAGTTCTCAACTCACCATCAGCTCAAAGCTTTTTCAATATGCTACCTATGATAAAGTTGACAAGTAGACATGAAAGAAAGAAAGAAAACGCAAACCAAAAGCCACAGACCGGCAATTTCCCAGAAATCATCTTGCTGGGAATTCAACTAGGCAGTTTCGACCCTCAAATCACTCCAAATTTTTCACCAAAAACCCGCTCAAGCGATCGGGTCAACGGACCCAGACCAAAACCCCAAAGCAGCGAAGCTGCAGAGCAGAGCGAAGCATCCCAATTTGCAAGACCCGCCGCCGTTTTTTTCCCCACACAAGCATCGAAGCAACCACGCCGCAGGCGTGAAAGGCAGCAAAGCAAGCGGGAGGGGAGGGGAGGGAGGACGGCGATCGCTCACCAGCGGTCGGCGTTGAGCGTGTCGCGGATTTCGAGATTGACGGCCCAGTCTGGGCCCTGCAGCAGGTGGCTCGTGGCCTTGTCCACCCGCGACGCCGCCGGCAGCCGCGCCGGCGGCGGGCCCGTGGCCACCAGGTACATCACCCCTCCCTCCTTAGCCGCGCCTCTCGCCGCAGCGCAAGGCAGGGCTGCCTCCCAATTCCGGAGAGCGGCGGGGCGGGGCTCGGGAGTCGTGCGCCGGTACGGCGCTATAGAAATTCGTCGTCAATCGGCACGCGAAGAGGAACGGAGCGAGAGGAGGAAGGCTGGTGGACGGAGGAAGGAAGCAAAAGAAAGCGAGGACGAGGGGGGCGTGTGCTTATCGACACCGGACTCGTCGACGCGCGTGGGTACCGGGCCCGCGTGGCAGCGAGGAGGCCGTGTTGGGTATGGAAACTAGTTATAAAAGGTGGAGGCCCGGAGATGATGAGGTCTTTCCGGTTTGGGTTTAAGCGGTTTGGGTCCAGGGGTTTATCCGTTGACGGCTGGGCCGTTAGTACTTGCATCGCGATTTGGTACTTGTCATCTACCCACGGTTGAACGGTTGAACCACACGCCTACAAATCCGGGAGGAAACATTATCTGCCTGTTTTAATGGGTGGAACTAGTACAAATTATTTAGATATATCTATAAATTATCATCATTTAGTTCTACGGGTTTTATAAAGTGTTTTGAACATCAGCTTTACACTTTTCCGAAGTTAGAGGTAAGTCCAAATTAAACATATTAGATCACTTATTGAAAACACACAAAAAGTATATCTCGCGAATGTGTTATGTGTAGCTCAAACATATCTAAGCATCGAAAAATTATTTTTTTCAGCATTCTAGCCCTTCACTTTGTTTTATTTTAGCATATCATCTAAATCCAGCACCACAACTAACAATTTAGTATTGATTCGTGAAACCTTTTTCCCCGATGGTTTTCATATGACGTGGCAATGATTTTCCTTTAGATTGACCTTTTCTTTTTTTACTAGTAGACCATAATAAGGGATTGATTTATAGTAGGGACCAAGTAATGTCATGTCTAGATGGAGAAAAAGTCTGTTTGAAAAAATTAGCTATAACATAAAAACACAGTAAATAGGCTCATGGGATCAGATTGGACAACAATATTGGACTAATAGAAAACATGAGGGGCAAAAGTATAAATATAGGATACATATGTAGTGTATGCTTATGGTTGCTATATATTCTTAGCTTTATGATAAAATTTCATGACGTTCACCCTAGTTTAATTATCAATGGGGGTGGCAACGTTAAAATTGTGATACTTTACAAAGTTGAGTTGACACCTCCAAATTACCACCGCCATTTTTAGATGAAAAAAATTCACTTTTCTTTCTCCGCGACGCCGTTTCACATACGGATTTTTGCTAAAATGCAATGAGAACATTATAGGAGCTATTAAGAAGGCGACCTAACTACCACAAAGGGCGCTATCAGATTCCTGTGTTCGAGGTGGGGCGTCACGTACTCACCTTTGTAGGAGCCGACTGCCGAGGCATCACGCGTTTAGCCGTTCAGGTTCCTCGCCACAGGCTGTCCATCCTATCCTAGCAACGCGGCACGCAACCATCCCTTCCAAGCTTCCATCCAGCGCGGTCCGGCCAAGCCAGCCAGCCAGCCAGCCAAAGAGGTTCCCCGACTCCTGTCGCTAACCCGCAGCGAAAGCTCTGCTTAATCCACCACCCGTTGCAAACGGAGCCATGAACTGAACGAGAGAATGATTGACTAATCAAACGGAGCAGGAGGGGGGGGGGGGGGGGGGGGGGGGGCGCACGTCATGTGGCCTTGCTTGCTCCGAGGGGCAGGAGCAGAGCAGCCAGGAACCAGGAGGAGGAAGGGCGGCGTTGACTTCGTCTGCTTGCGATGGAGCCCGGTCTCGCGCCTCGCTGGCCGGGACAGCGTTTATGGCGCAATCACACGAGAAGGTGGAGAAGCGATCGATGAAAACTAATAATGGAAGGAGGTTGCTTTCGGCCGCACGACGGCGCCACGCGAAGGAAGAATCCACGCACACACGCGCAGGTCGCCGCCAAAGCTGAACGAGATATCGGTCGCGACTTTGTGCGGCTGGTCTCGCAAAAGAATTACATAGTTTTTGGAGGCTCCAGCTTCTGGGTTAGTCGCGGACAGGGACACGGGCTGAAATATACGCGCAGTTTTTTCCTAGCTGATTGACTCTGAGAACCGCAGCCTGCTGGTACAAAAGCCCAGGTGGTTTGGTCCGGCCCAGTGCCAATACGACGGAACAAAAGGCTCGCTCGACGAAGGAGCGGGCTGGGATTCCTTGCGCGGTTGCGCCTTCGCCCGTCCGCCGTCGTCGGTAGAAAAAATGTCATAGTGACCTTCTTCTCTATTATAGACCCTACCTACGCCTGATAGAATGTGTTATTGGTTCGTTTGCATCTTATACGCATATGTGAGCAATCACTGATGCCAAGATTATACTAGTCCATCGTGAAAATGAAGTTGTTCCAACAGAATAAAATGGCTTGTGGTCAGTACAAATTGGATGTCATAAACATACAGTAAGCAAACATGCAAAAGCTCGTTGGTTCTTATAAAATAGCAAGTGTGAGGCAACTATGGTCCTTTCCTTAAATTTACTATATTAGGTTTTATAAACATAGTGTTTTACTAATAATATCCTGCTATACCTACGACTCACTCGTCGACTGCTACTAGTGTGTGTGTGTGGACTACCAGCAAAAAACAAGAGCAATTTTACTGTCCAAAAAATATTGGCCAATACTTTCTAAAAACTACTGGCCAGTATTTTAGGGGTAGTTTTAGAATTATAGTATCAATTAATTTTTGCTTGCTAAGACTGTACAACATCCTTTCCATCACGTGCTGCTAAAAGATTGTTGTGCAGAACATGGGAATTTCGTGGATCGCGGGGTATATATATCCATCGAAAGATAGGATGATTCTAGCCTTTTAGAGGTTCCTTGTACACTGTCACGGGAGAGATTTGCATCGACAGCTTCCAGTCGTCCATTGACCGTCCGTTCCCACGCGTACTATTTAGCATCACTAACTATACTACACTCATCACTTCGAGATCAATACTTGGTGAATTGTTCCTGTCAGGTTAAACTAACCATCAGCCTCAGAGAGAGCAACGAACGCCAGAATCTTCCACCAGTCGGAAGTCGCAACCATCCGTGCTAGACTCACTTGTCGCTAGCTAGACTGGTCCTACTGAGTAGATTCCGGCCTTTTCCTATCGGTTATGTTGCGCCTGCGCTGTGGCACTGAACAAACCACGAAGCCGTCAGTACACGCTCTGTTGGTTCCCGTCTAATCTTGCCACCTCAGTCACTGTCGTCTCGCTAACAAATGTAGAAGCAAAAATATATGGGTACTCTACTTGAACAACGTAAAAAGCTACAGTAACTTAGAGCGGACTACGGTGGGCCGAGGCCTACCTGAACATTTTTTAGTAAGTTATCCAACCGGCCGTCAGGACCATTTTCAAACTCGCGACGACGGGGATCGCGCCAACTGCGTGTACCCAGAAGATGAGATGTTGGCAGGTGCGTGTTCCAGGCCGAGTCGTCATCTGCCAGGCCAGCGGTGAAATGAGAACGGAGACCCTCGATACGTTGCTGAGCAGTAAGTAGCACGTCGGCGATCGTTATGGTGGACCCAGAGGTGTGTGGATACACCAGAAGCTTGATGGACATGGGCAACCGTCCGATTCTTCAGGTGCCCTACAACGATGGCGGGCTTTTGATTTTCACCGGTCCCTAGGGCGGCCGTCGACTTCACCCCCCAGCGCCGTTCTGGACGCTACTCTGGCCCCCACGGTGGCCTTCTTCTCGTCCCGTGGCCCGAGCCGTACTTCCCCGCCATCCTGAAGCCCAACGTGCTGGCGCCTAGCTGGGGTCAATATCCTAGGCGGGATACCGTGGGCCGGGGACGGTCCTGCGTACTTCGGGTTCATGTCGGGCACCTCCATGGCAGTGCCACATGTAAGCAGCGCAGCCATCCTATTGAAGATCGGGCTGCATCGGAGCTGGAATCCGGCCGTAACCAAGTAAGGTCCAGGGAGCCTGCCCACTAACTAAACTAGGCGGCAATTGAAGAAAAGAAAAAACACGATCATACTGATCATTTTTGGATTCTATGATCTGCAGGTCTGCGCTCATGACAACGGCCGACATCGTCGACAACTCCGAGCATTGTATCCAGGATGAGCAGCTAGACACTGCCAACGCGTACAAAATGGGAGTTGGCCGGGCACATCAACGTGTCCAGGGCCATGGACCCTAGGCTCGTGTATGAGCTCAAGAAGCGGCAGTACGCCGCCCACGTCTGCTCCACGCTCGGCGAGGCCGCACTGCGCGCCGTTTCGCGCAATGACTCGTGGAGATGCTCCGAGCTGCCCACCGCGCACCCGTCCAACCTCATCTACCCGAGCATCACGGTCCCGCTGCAAACGATGGGGTTCTCCGTGGTGAGGACGCTGACGAACGTCACGCCTCCGGCAACGCTGGAGGCATGCATACACAGCCAAGGTGGTCGTGCCCCTAGAGGTGCGCGTGACTGTTGACCCAAGCACGCTCACCTTCACCTATCCAGGGCAGGAGGCCTCGTACCATATCTCGGTCGGCAGCACCGGCAACTCCACGGTCCAAGGAGCTGTGTACTAGGGCACCGTCGAATGGTCTTCAAGCGAGCACACGGTTACAAGCCAGCCCCATGCTCAGCCGTCCACGCCGTGGAAGCTGGACTGACCAAGTGGCATGGTGTCGATCATCCACTTGTGCCTTTCTACTATTTTCTTTCTTGTCCCGATCGAACCGGGCGCCGACCAGGAGGCATTGCTGGCGGTGTGGGCGGAGTTTATGCCTGGGGCATCAGTGGCGGAACTGAGGGAGAGCTAGCAGGGGCCTATGCCCCCCCCCCCCCTCCAAAAACGATGCATAGTATAGCATTTGTGGATGAAATTAAGCTAAATCTCTATAGGAAATTAATGCAAAATCTAAAAGAAAGACACGCTTTTCTTTCCACAAGAAGGCATATGTTTGTCCGGCTCCCATTAATTTTCTCCCCAGTTCCGCCACTGCGGATCCCCGGTTCTAAATCGTGGCACGCTAGGAGAGTAGGTTTATGTTAACTATGGAGACCTAAGTAACGTTGGATGGTATCTTCAGTATGGGAGTTGGGTTGATACTCGTTTAATTACTAGCTAGTTGGTTAGTTGATTTGCATGGCAACTATCTGGTTATCACTCGCAATACATGCATGGTATTATATATGGAGGTACAACAGCTATTGCATGAATACTCGTTTAAGCATTAGTTGGTTTGGTGTTGTTGGCGGCAGGAACCACTCGTAACAGCGACGCCACGCATCATCGTCCATGCCATCCCTGTTCGGGGCTTCCGATCCGGATGGACGCGAGATAGATTACGTATTTGCTGCCGCAGCCTGGGATTTTGAACCGCCAGCGATACAGCACAACCCTCCTTGACAACAAGTGCCATGGCCGGGACTCCTGCTAGGCCTTCCTTCTGCTTGGATTTGGAATCTCTATAACTTGCAAGGTGGCCCGCGCTAATAGCGCGGTAAGTCTAGTTTCACCTATCATAGTGATAAATAATTATTATTTATCTTTTTTCTCTAGGCAGTTTTCTTATTTTTTTGTCATAGTGGTGAGGTATATGTGTAGATTATCTTGGTGTATATATGATCTATGGACATCATAGAATAGACCTATACTCTTCTACTATTTTCTAGCATGTTTAGCTCTAGCTCTCTACATCCTGAACTGGACCGACTTCATCTTCTCCCACTATTTTTCTTTATCACATTCACTCTAGTTTTTGTGTAGTCCATCAACATCTTGAACAAAACCTCCCTTCCTTGATGTTCTAATGAGATTTTTTTTGGCTCCAGATAGATCCAGACCTCTCCACCTTGTTATTCTCAAACTCTTATGTTTATGCCTTATTTTATGCTTTCTGGCTCGCCTTAACCTTCTGTGTGTCGTTGTTCTTGCCTTCTTGGTATGGTTCCTCTCAACATCATGCACCTGCTCCATGTTGATTTGTAGGCTATTCACATTCCATTCATCATGGAGGCTTCACATGCATATCTATTGTGATACCCATGTCCTTTTGCAGCATTTGATTTTGACCAATAGCATTTCTATATCCTTTAGCAATCACTCGGTCTTAACACGATGCTAAAAATTGATCTATAATGCTTTCATGCTTTGATCCTAATTTTAGCATTATAGTAATTGATCATGATTTTTCTAGAAAATTAACTGATCATGATTGATTAAGTGTTGTATAAAACATATAAACTAAATGTATTACATCACAATTTACTTTCATGTGTACCGTCTCTTTCCTTCATACTTTATCTCCTTAAGAATGGAGGGGGAGATGACAAACATGACTACTGCAGTGAATTATCAACAATGGTATACGTCTCCTATCTTTTTCTCTGTGGATCTTAGCTGTATTCTTGAGCTTTGTTCCTATCCTATTCAGATTTTGCCATACCAATTTCTACTTTGGGGGGGTAATGTCGAGTAGAATAATTTATTTTCGCTGATTGTCCTTGTCCATCCATCACCTTACATCTCCGTGAAGCAAGGCAGCCTACGGCTATAAAGCTACACAACATCTTCACCTATTTTTTGTAGTCCTTACTCTACCTTGTATATTCCACGGCGATGTGCTAGTTCAACGCTCACCGGAAAATTCTAATGATGTGGACTATCGTCAGGTGAGCACCGATCTAGATGTCGAGAATGTTAGTTTATTTAGTGATCCTCTCAACTTGCCTAGTTCGACTTTGGCTCCTCTAGCCATTCCCATGAAGGATGCTTTTATAATAAAGAATCAGATAGATACCACTGAAGACATACCAGGCGTAGAGAGGCGATAGGTTAACTTGATTGACACATACATATATATATTTGTTCCTTTTTCTCTTTCAAAACTAATATGTTACCGAGTACAAATTTTATATTCCTTACGTCATGTGAGGGCAGCATATTTCATAAAATATTACTATACATTGGTGTCTAAACCTAATGCATGGAATTAGTCACATCTAACCTCTCTCCCTTCACGTGCTGGCTTTTTATTTATGGGCCATATGAAATAAGTCAAAGGTGGCAAATTTGCCTCCCCGTTGTTTCCTTATAAAAAGAAAAAAAGTAAAGTGCTAATATTCTTGTTTTAGTTTTGGAACACCTGATCGTCATTATTTTTCTGGAAAGTGCATATGAGGAATTAGTAAAGAGTTGCTTATCTAACTATTTATATATTTATTTTCTTTTATATAATTTATTATATGCATATTATTTCCTTTTCTAGTATGTTGTTGTGTTTGCAATTTTTTTAATGTGTACTAATACTATAGGTATATATAATGCCTCCATGATCAAGTATATAATTTTGAAACAATAATTAAGTTATCACTTAGAAGGTATAGAAGTTAGTAACAGCTAATATAATTGATTGGATATTGTATAAAATAAATAAATAAATAAATAAAAATTTACATCACAATATTTACTTTCACATGTACCGTCTCTTTCTTTCATATTTTATCTTCTTATGGATGGATGAGGCGATGATAGACATGGTTGTTATCAACAATGCTATATGCCTCCTATCTTTTTTTATGGATCTTGCCTAGATTCCCTCATTTTTGTCCCTATCCTATTTAGGTTTTGCGATGCCAATTTATATTTTGGGGGCTAATATCGAGTATAAGCATTTCTTTGCACTATCATCTCCACAAAAGCAAGGAAGCCCATGACTACGAAGATACATACACGGCATGTTCGCCCTCTTCATGTAGTTTCTACTTTTGTTGCTCATTCTCCTCTATCCCTATCTTGTTGTATATTCTATGGTGATACACTCACATAAGGTTCATAGGGGCACCACACATGTAATGTTATGGACTATCGCCTCTAGCTCATGCGAGCATTCGATCAACCAAGATGGCGAGGATGTTAATTTATTCAGCGATTCTCTCCATCCCCATAGGAGGACATCTATTACATCTCAAAGTCATCAAACCTGGTGTTCCCAACATGGTTTGTTAGCATAAGTGAGTGTTCTTCCTTTCTTCACCATCATCGTGCTTTGATGTCTCATCCACAATCAAGTGCATACTCCCAAATCGATCAACTAAACAGAATTTTGCTCCTCTCTCCTAGCATTGCATCCTCTTGTCACTATTTATCTTTAAATATATCGCATAGGAAATCTCTAACCATCGCAATCAAACCAACATCTAGCTAAAATCAAGTTCAGACTCTCTAAATTGTGTGCTTGTTCTTTAAGCAGTAATAGGATGAGTGCCACATCTTTTTTGTCCCTCTTGATGGTTATGCTATTGCTGACATGCATCTCATTGCCTCGGATTTATGATGTACTGATCTCCACCAATCTAGTTCGACTTTGGCTCCTCGAGCCAATCTCGCTAAGAATGCTTTCGCAATAAAGAATCAGGCAAATATATTGAAGACATGCAACGTGAATAGAGATGATGATTTGCTAAAAAGCCTCGAATATGTGATTATCAATCTCCACACGTCTAGTTCGACTTTGGCTCCTCGAGCCATTCTCACCAAAGATGCTTCGTAAAAAGGAATCAAGCAAACAGACAGAAGACATGCATGACAAAGGGAGACGATAATTCACTAAAAGATGTAGGACACTACATGGTTGGCTTGATTGACACATACATATATATTTGCCCTCGTTTTCTCTTTCAAAACCAATACACTACTGGGTAGAGTTGTTGTCATTTATGTCATGTGAGGATTGCACAACTCCAAGAAACGTAATTTTGGATTGGTGTCCAAACCTAGTGCATGGAATAATTAGTTAGCCCTAACCTCTCTCCCTTCCCTGTTAGATTTTTATGATTTGTATCATTTATAAATCTGTTGTAGTTTTAATCCTAGTCAATTCGGCCAATGGAATCAGTAAAAGATGGGACGTTTGCCTGTCTATTGTTTCCTTATAAAAAGAAAAAAATGAAGTGCTAATTTCCATTTTTGGTACATCGGTTGTCATTATTTTTTTGGAAAGAACAGATGAGAAATTAGTAAAGAGTTGTTATGATCTTATTACTCGTATATTTTTTTATTTTTCTACATTATATACATATTTTTTTCTTGCAATAATCTAATATCTTTAATCGTATTTGATATGGACTCTTTGGATTAATCTAAGCCATTAGATATTTATGAAATCCAACGGTGTAAATATTTCTCTTTTTAGATTTTAGATTAACATGGAATTTCTAAACCCACTCAACGAATGTGGTGGTTTCTTTTAACACTCTTTTATTAATATAATACATAGATTCTGGATTATTATATACTAGTATTATGTAGCTGAGAATTGATGAGAAGAAGGCAAGCACACGCACTCACTCCTGGCACTCTTGCGCGCGCCTCCCGGACCGCGCAAACCCACGCCAACTCGCTCGTGCGCCGCTATCAGACGCGTCCCGTGCAAGCGTGCCAGTGTCCTGTGTCGTCATGAAATGCAGGGAGGAGCAGCCTGATCCAGGTGCGGTCGAGTTGGGTAGCTGCCTCTAGACTGAATGAACGCTCTTACGGGCTCCGGTGCTGGGCCGTGGCCTCTATATTGCCTTGCGGCCCAGCCCAAGGGATCGAATATTTTGACCTCCAGCTAAGATCAGTTTTTGAACAGCTAGTTTCACAGATAGAGGCATAGAGGTTCAAAAATTGAAATAGCTGGACTGGCTGGCGACATCTAGCTACTTTTTTTACGTTGACTTTAAGATGAAACCCTCTCTTTATTTCTTCAGGGAAGACGTGCGTGCGTGCGTGCCTTCAAAATTCAGAAATTGATCGAACAAACCCGCTGTATGCATGCGGACTACTACACCATATTGGGCTACGTACTGTAATACAAAGCATAGCGTATAAACATTATACTATAAAGACATCTAGATAAAGGCGAACACTGTAGCAAATGTGACATTTGACAACTTAAACTTGACCACTGTATAGTATGCATCAACTGATTCAGACCTCATAGACAGGGAGCCAAAACAAAAGGGAAAAAAATGAGGGTGCCTATAGTTAATATCAAATATCTCGAATTGCATGCTAATGATTAAAAGAACATTCGAAGGAAATTTAGTTTTCGCTAGCTAGATAGATGAACTAGACTAAAAAAATATGCTCTCAAATATGAATTATTAATTAGTGCACTGTAATTTCAATAAAAAAACAAGATAGTGTGATCCCAAACCAACAAACTCGAGGGCAAATTTGAATCGTTACCATTGGTAAATGGCCGATATTTTACACTACTGAGATAGATCATGGCGGGTGACAGAAAATCAAATGGTGCAGGGGTAACTTTGGTCTGGTGCTTCACACATATGCATACTGCATTTAGCTAGGAGCCACCTGCTGCATATGCAGATGCCCAGACCCACTGCACACCAAATAATAGACACACACGTACATACGGTGCTTACAGATTACCTGTCTGCTATTTTGGTAGCTTTCCTATGCTCGGTGCTCTCTCTTGCTTCTCTGCAACCACTTCGGTGTCTGCAACTCAACACTTTCATCATTCACTCATCACGAGCATTGGAAAGAAGGCCTACTGCATATGTCTCGAGCATGGCGAGGCAGTAAAAATCCGTTCTCAGTTTTTCATTAATGTGCAGGAAGGTCTAGCGTGCCATAATAACCGATTTGGCGAAATGCATGTGGTGCTAGGTGCAGAATAGAATCCAATGAATGTAAAAGAACCCCGACAATAAAACATCATTTTTTTTTACCCTTTGCTACATGCAAGCCATTTTTAGCATGAAACCAAAATATAGTAGTCTTGAAATTACAGATGTGGCTCAAAGTACACTCAAGCAGTCCATATTAATCTTTTAACAACATGTTCAAAGATCAAATGAAAAAAATATTTCTCCAGGCATACCACTCAAAATGCTTCAATTGGAACAAGTAAAGTAGCCCTACTGTACTTATCCTAATCATAGGTCTCATACCTCATTATCATTGGTTTATTATCGGCACAAAAGTAGGCAGCAGAATGCAGAAGGGGGCATACACAGAAATGGAGGACAACAGAATGAAGATGTGCTCAGCCTGTTATCTTAGAGAGAGAACAGTATATATGTGTACTTAGGGCAAAAGCAAATCTGGCAAAGAATCGAATTCCATCATACTTATTATTAACTAGTCTACTAGAAAAAAGCATGAAATTAATTAATATAGTTAGAAAGACAAGAGGGCTAAAGAAATCAGAAAAACTATAGCACACGGTTGAAGGTAGTAGTGAATTATACAGATCAAAATTAGCAAAAGAGAGTAGAACAGCAATGATATGATCAAGCTGCTAAATATAGCACTCACATGCACATAAATACTTTGCAGCCGCTTCAAGAAACCTGTGGATCCGGCAGCATGCGCCCCGGTCGAAGTGAAAAGGCTGCCTTGCTTGCTCCCATGCACTCAAACACAAGATGCGCAGGCGAGGCGTGCACGGTGGAGGAGAAGGGCACATGCATCATCAGCCCGCTTCAGGAGCTAGATGGCTGCCGCGAGCCGGCCGGCCGGCGGCAGCCATCCCCTCTCACGAGCGGCGCGCGTGGCTGCCGGAATGTCAGGCCGGCGAGAGGGAAGCAAGAATGCATGCACGTGCCCTGCTTCTCCACCTCGCGCACCTCGCCATCGGAGCTGCCATGCCGGCGGAGACGACGACGGCGACGGGTGACCATCCATGTACTACCTCTCTCCCCCCCTCCACTCCCTCTTCCTCCCTCCTCCCTGCGGCTGTTGTTATATAAGCCTTGGAAAGAAAGGACTACACTTAAATAAAGACCACCACCACCACGCGTACGGTGTAGAGCGAGGAAGTTTACTGGTGCCGCCACTCGGCAGAAAATACGCGCGTCCCAACAGCGCGGTGCAGCGACCTGGTGACCTCGCTCGATCGGAGCCGGAGGAGGTCGCAGCAGCGGTAGGGCCATGCGTGTGTGGAGGACAGGTTAGCACCCCAACAACCTTGCCCGGCGGTAGGGTCCGGGCGGGGCAGCGGGAAGCTGAGCCCGCTGGGGGACCGCGAGGTGACAGGCGACTGGTACGTGTGGCACGGGACGGCAATCGAATCGGAGTGCCCCGGCCTTTCGATCCCTGTCCCTCGCTTTTGCCCCCCGCCCCAACACCCAAGAGAAAGGTATGGCGTGCAAGTGGCGAAGTGACCGGGGGAATGGCGCGATGTGCGAGCCGCAGCTGATGGCACGATACTTGGTACCGCACCGCCCGCCGTGACCTGACCTCACGAGAGGCGTCAGGCGAGGCAGGGGTGCGCGCCGGCCGGCCATGTGTCGTTGGAGTATAGGCCGCCGTGCCTCGCGGGAGGAAGCAGGCAAGGGAATATGGCTTTGCCACCGCCCGAAAGCGGAGCGAGGCGGCGACATTCTCTTCGCCTCCCATTGGCGCGAGGAGGAAGAGGAACTGCTTTATTTTGGTTCGGCGCCGGGACGACGGCCGGGGACGACGGCGGCGGCGGCGGTGCCCACGAATGCTCGATGGAGAGCGAAAAGTCCAGCAACAATTTTTGTATACCGGAGCTCGGATTCGACAGCGACCGTCACTTGAGCCGGTCAAAACATTGAGTATTTGGCCAAGTTGAATCATCTATCACTCGACGAGCGGTTCACGTTTGGTCAAAACTGATTGAGAATATGTTCTTGGCTTCTTGCTTTCGGCTATCTACGCCGTATGCATGTGACGCATCTGATCTGTCACGCCATGCAATCGGTCTCCTGTTGCGCGGCTAGTAATAAGGCAAGGCGCAACGGTGCAAGCAAGCGTACAGCCGCGTTGATGGCCATTGAAAACCGCGGCCGTACGCTGACGAGCCGGCGGCACAGGCAGGCTCGTACGGCGCGATTCAATGCCCGCTGAGCTGAGGCAGCGGGGTTCTCGTACGTGCAAGCAAAACAAACCGAGGAGCTGGGCAGCTGGCTAGCGGTAGCATTTGCAACGGTCTCCAGATCGAGCAACCTCGATGGTAACGGAATCCCGGAGGCCGGAGCTAACGTGTTGCCCGGCACGCGT
This sequence comes from Panicum miliaceum, assembly GCA_032594955.1. Lineage (NCBI taxonomy): Eukaryota > Viridiplantae > Streptophyta > Magnoliopsida > Poales > Poaceae > Panicum > Panicum miliaceum. The sequence goes on from CM064065.1 coordinate 13,865,227, forward strand.
ACGACCCGGGCGCAGCGCGCCGGCGCGCGTCCGGCCGGTGGCCGCGCGCGGCGCTGGGAGCGCACGGACGGCGACCGCTGTGCGCGCCGTGCGAGGTGTCGGGCTCTGGCAGGCAGGCGACCACGCGCCGCGGATCTACGTACCACGGTACCAGGCGGGGCGGCGACACCGGCGCGCTCGATCCGCCGGTGGCGGGGCCAGCCGCACAGGAGCTGTACGGGGCCAGCTGACGCGGCCGGCCGGCGACCAGATATATACATGCCTGGAGAGGAAGGCCACACAACTCGTTAGCCTTGTCATTGCGAGGATTGGTCGAGCGCTGCAACGTACGTACGTACCGGCACAAAGACGCCCATTGATTCCTCTGCCGGTACGGCGCGCCTCTGGGCGAGCGGCTGGCCGCCGGTCGCGCACCGACAGATGGCCGGCCTCCCGGCCGGGCATGACAAGACGAGGCGTCCAGGTTCGCTTTCCCCGCCAGGGGGGCGGGCGTGCGCGGTGGCTAACCTTCCGGATGTGCCGCACACAACTTTCACGTTCGGACAAGCCTGTGTTTATGTTTACCCGGCGTCCGCTAGCCACACTTCCGGCGCGATGCGCACGCATGATGCACGCCTTTTTCCCTCAGCGTGGAGTACCACTACCGTTCAGGGACGGAGATGCGCCCTATATACGTGGTGACAGGATAAAAAGTGGCTGATGGAGCCACAATTTGAATGAGCACGTGCTGCAACTACAGAAGAGTTGAAGAAGATATCACAGAAAAAAAGGGCACATATAACTGGACGGCCAATCGGCTGGCTCCAGGATCGAGCACTGTAGGTGAATGCACGCGACCGGTGGGCTACAGGAGAAGCGTACAGGACGGATCGGCTACAGCCGATGGGATCGCCGGAAAGACGCGACAGACGCGCCCCTAACCATTTATGTGCGGCCCATTTTTATAGCGACCGCGACGCGACGGGCGGCGGCAGGAGGACCACCACCCGGCGGACCGGAGGAGCTCCGAGGCTTCCGCGCTCCCTTCGCTTCCCAATCGTGTAGTGTGGGAACGAACCGGGATGGATGGATGGATGGGAGCTGCGAGTGGATGGCCCCCTCCATGACCGGCGCCTTCAAATCGTGCCCGCCACTTCCCTTTCTCAAGCTCGGTGGCGAGCAGCGAGCTCTTGTTATGATAAGGAAGGGTGAAGGGATGGGCGCGAGTGGGGAGGACACGGATCCGCCGCGGTTGTAACAGCGAGCGCGGTGAGAGTGGTTCCTCCGTGTTGCTTGTTTGGACAAGGACATGTAGTGTATAGGGTGGTTTTGGTTTGAATTCTTTTAGATCGATGCGGAAATCAGTCCATTTTTCTTCACGGCCGGTCTATTCCTCCTCGGTCACCAACATCCACCGAGACAACTAGACAGACCTACATATCCTTTTGACTACAAAACGGGCGGTTTAAGTACATGTTTGATAAAGAAATGCCCGTGCCCACTCTATACATCGATGCTTATGCGCAATATGATTGTGATGTACTAGTAGTACACAACTATTGCACGTTGCTCGAGTAGTCTCCATAGAAAGGTGGTGACGACATTTGGTACGTTGCAAGTGGACACACCTAGTTATCCGTGTAGCATGTAGATTCACACAATGTCAAGCCAAGGTCATGTCCAGATGTCCCAATCACTACTGAATTTCTTCCATGATTCCCCCAAATAGTTTTTTACGAATGGCTGACGATATTCTCTACATTTTTCTCAAATAGCTAGGATTTTCCTACTGAGGCAATTCGAGGGGTTATTTATCAAGTTGGCAGCGGTCTTTCTGTTAAAAAAATATTGGTCGGCAACTCTTGTTTTCCCCTCGTAAAATATCAAAATCAGACAAAAAAAACCTCATCCATTTAATTAAATAAATTATTGAGAGCAAAAATAATAACTCTTGTAATTTGAAAATAACACCCGGGAAGCCTCTCATATGATGAATAGTTAAGCTGTCCCTGTTTCTTTTGACACGAGATTTTGACGCGTTCTCATTTTTCCTGGAAGAAAGTCTGGGCGACGTCTCTACACCAAGAGACTTGATGCTGCCTGATTTCTTCGGATGCAGGCAACCTTGAAGAGGATACAGCAAGATAAAGCGCGAGACGACGGCACCATCATATCGCTACTACTAGTTGCTAGGTCACCTTATCCTCGCTAGCTGGAGGTAGGTTGTGCTGGGCCAGTCAGCGAGCGAGCTGATGATTAATTGTTCTCCCTCCATGATTGCAAGCGTCGCCCAATGAGCGAGCACACGTGTCGGGCCTAGCTCCGTGAACAGGGAACAGTGGCACTAGAGAGACCTAGGAATGGTGTCCCTACAGCCACACGCACCATCATGTGTCCGAGACACATGCTGGCAGTAACGTCCCAGGCTAGGCTAGGCTAGGCTAGCTGGCGTGCTACGCCCTGCAAGTACGTAGCAGGATCAACAATTCGGTTTTCTTCTTGGTCTGGTCCTTTTCTCTGAATTCGATTGCGAGTGTTCCCCTGCTTATCCTCTTCCTGTGAGAAAGACAGTACGTGATGAATGTGGTACGGGCAGATCAGAAGATCAGTTATGCCCATTTAGGATCTTATTAAGCTAAGCAAAGTACAAGCATGTGAAAGCAATCGCATTTTCGCAAATTCTCTTGGCATACCATCTATCTGGTTGGTTTCCAAATGAAGTGAAAAAATATACGCTGTTTAGAGCTTGAACGGCGGCTAGGTTTACTCCCTCGTTCAAAAAAAAAAGAATACAACTTTCGCTTCCCAATAATAATTTTAAATTTTAACAAATTTATACAAAATAGTATTAGTATTTATGATACAAAATAAGTATCATTATATTAATTATATTTTCATACTAAATGTAGACGTTATGGTTTAAAATTTCTACCTAAATATAAGACATCATCCTAGAGTTCTTGGGCAAAAAATCTGGGAGGAGATGTTAATTTTGTAAACAAATGATTCATGGTGGGCTGAGGAAGTAATAAAAGGCATGCAAATCTCCTTTGGTTTTGGTGCAGCTACCCAACAGCCGACCATAATTGAGGAATTAATCAACCTAACACGTATTTATTAGGGTTATTCTAGTCATTTGACCATCTCCTTAAATATCAGAATGCCCCGCATTTCATGACGGAGAGAGTACTTGGAGACATAAATATTAGTAATTATTTGTATAAATTTGGTCAAATTTAAAATTATTTGACTTCTTAAAAACGAGAGTTGCATTCTTTTTGGGACGGAGATTGCCATTTAACAATTACTCTTCACTGAATTGACAATAATTTGGCGTCTCTTTTATTTTATTTCAACGTTCGCATTATTAATTTCGCGTCTGAACATGCATGCCGTTTCCCTATCCGTCGAATTTGTGGTTTCCTTGTGAAGCTCGAGGAGTTGAGTCGGACAGTTCACTGTATGATATGATGCCCGTTGTTTGTCAGTATTTTTCCACGGTCAGTCGCACCATTCTCGGGTGATCATCCCTAGGACGACAGCGCCTCAGAAGTTTTGTACATAGTAGCATCAATGAGGACGTTCTCTTATTGCTGCGACTACTGTTCCGAGGTCAGAGCTCGGGGCCGTACGCGGCGAAAGCGAAGGAAGGAATCGGAAAGGCAATATGATGGGCCGTGCAGCATGAAAAGAAAAGGCCCGTTAGCTGGCACAGAACGGGTGGTGTGTGGTCCAGGCGTTTGCGAGGCCCAGTCAGGCGGCTCTTTCCCTTTCCTCCTCCTTCCCCCTCCACGGGCGGATGACGACGGTGCGGCACATGCTCGCATGGATGAATCGACACTTCGACAGTTGTTGCGTCATGCTCATGCGTGTCACCAAAAGGAAAGGAAAAAAACGAGAAGAATCGACAGTTGGTGCACAGCAGCACTCACTCACTCCGGCCGTCCAGGGTACTTGCCAGGACTTGCTCCGAGGACGAGGCCTCTCCGGACCATCTTGTCGCGCTCGTGCGCCGGCTGAACTCATCATCATCATCCATCAGCTTTGGAATCCTTGTGGTTTATCAAAGGAGAAAAGTAGCGTTTCCCAGGACATGCGAAGCTCCATCGTATCTCTTCTTCCTTTTGTGACGCGCACGGTATTGTAACCCCTAATCATGTGTACTGCAGAAGGCGTGCTGAGCCCAGGCTGATTTCAAAGTTGTAGCTCTCGGGTGCCCGCGTACGGTCGGCAGCATTCCCGCGGAAGTCCGGCCATGCCCACACGGGTCACGGGTGTACGTCGCCGCGCGGAGCAGCTAGCGGGCACGACAACACGGGCAGGAACGCTGCCGTTCGTCAAACAAGACGGCGAAGAAGATGGATGGTCCAGAGTCTAGACGATGCACGGGGCCGGACACCCGCGGCGGCGACGTTCGGTTCCGTCCCGGCTACCCCCCGCGGCGACGGCACGGAAACTGGCAGGCGCGCGCTTTCTTCCTACGCCGTTACGTTACCCCGACGGCGCGGCGCGTTGGGCCGCTACACGCTGGCCCCGACGCAGCCGGCGGCCCGGTGGGGTCAGGCAGGGCGGGCGGGCGGGCGACCGGGCGTGGCGTAACCGCGTGTCCGTTAACCGAGTGAGGGAGGTGGCGGAATCTGACTTTCCCCGCAGCCACGTTGACTCCCACCCTGTTCGCGACCGGTTCCCCCCAGCGAATGCCTCCGCGGCTGCTGCAACCCCTCTCTTTCCCTCCCCCAATCCGCCCCTCGGGCCTCGCAATCCGGAGCAGCGGCAGCGGCGGCCGCGGCTGGGGCGAGGCAGGAATCCCGGCCTTCGCTTCCGCGTCCCGGCGGGCCAGCAGGTGAGCGCTCCCCCGTCCTCCTTTCCTCCTTGCTTTCGCGCTTTGCTTGCTGCCTAGCTCCTCCCGAACATGGATGGATCTCTCGTAGGCTCCCCCGGCCCCTGGATGGTTTAGCGCGCTGTTTACTTCGGCTGCCTCCGCTGTCTGCTCGTCCCCCAGCGGGAATTCCCATGGGTACTACTCTGTTGTTAGCGATAAGTCAGTTCAGTGGATGTGTCTGGCCGGTTGCTGTTTCCGCCCATCATTTTACATCAGGCTAGTACGTGAATCTGTTCGGGCACCAGCGTGGATTCTTAGATGGGTGGGTGGTGTTCATTTCACAGCAGGTTAGAAGACGCCCCTGGTCCAAAGAGCTGTAGAGCAGGGCCCTGCGTTGGCTAATTGTGCTCCACATGTAACGAGTGACAGATAGTTGGCCTCGGCTGTGGGGCAATATCTGTTTCTTTCTCTACATGAATGTTAGAGCATTTTCAGCTTTATTCACCTGTGCTTGACTCATATATCCTGCCTGATAATGTTTAGTTAGGAGGTTTGGCAGAAGTTATCAAAAGAATAATTACTGGCACTGCTGAAATGTTGAAATTGAAACTGCATGATCGTGGGGCATTCTGTGAATCTAATTCAGGCTTCAACGTTTTACTAAGGATGATAACTAGTTAACAGCATACAAAAAAAATCGTGCACCTCCTGAAGGAGAACTGTTTTAGATTGTACTTTAGAGCTGTGCTTTAATTCATTTAAGTTTGTCTTAGGTTTTACATTGACTCTTTATTTCTTTTCACAAGGTTTCACACATGGTACGGAATGCCTTCATTGTTGCCTCAGAAACTTCATCGTTCCATGTTCCTTAGTCCTGTCACTTCAACAAAATAAACTCTTTACTTTGAAACTGTTCCTACGTATGAGTTCAATGCCGTTCTGTGTCAAAATTTAGTAACAGCATTTTCCTTTCTTTTGGACTGGTTCTTGTTTTTGCAGAAATGGTTAGCCAAGCATATTTACGTGCAAACTTTTTTGTATGCATATAAGAGAGCAGCCATTCCTGTGGTAAATGGCACTTCGAGTCTTGAGTGTTAAATAGGGTGCCTTGCCCACTGGAAAGTGGTTGGATTCTATATAATAATCTGAGACTCCACCTGAACGAAATGGCCTCCAATGGTAATGGAAATCTGAAAGCTGACACTCAACAAGTCAAACCAACAGCTTCGGACGATGTTCCTGGCGTGACAGGCCTGAACACTCTTGCCACTCAGGGTGTTTCACAACGGGAAAAGCGGAGGAGTGGATTTAGGAACTTCTGGAATCGCCTTTCTAGTGGCCCCAGGTTAAAGAAGCTTGGGCCCTCCCCTTCGTTCAGGTTTCAACAGCTCGCTCTTCAACGTGATGAGTTCTCACGTTCCATCCATTCTGACAACCATGGTAGCCACGATCATTTCCAATTCCTCAGGAAGATTAATTGGGGCCATCTTTGGATGATGGCCAAGGATTGGATAAAGGAGCCTATGAACATGGCCCTTTTTGTTTGGATTGCTTGTGTTGCTGTGTCAGGAGCAATTCTCTTCCTTGTTATGACTGGAATGCTGAATCATGCTTTGCCAAAAAAATCGCAAAGAGACACCTGGTTTGAAGTGAACAACCAGATTCTGAATGCATTGTTCACACTCATGTGCCTTTATCAGCACCCACAACGGATCTACAACTTTGTGCTTCTGTGTCGATGGGAGCAAAAGGACATTCTAAGGCTTAGGAAGATATATTGCAAAAATGGAACATATAAGCCTAATGAGTGGATGCACATGATGGTTGTTGTAATCCTTCTTAATCTGAATTGCTTTGCTCAGTATGCCCTTTGTGGTCTAAACCTGGGATACCGCAGATCTGAACGGCCTCCTATTGGTGTTGGCCTGACTATATCTGTTGCAATTGGGGCTGCAGCATTCGCTGGTCTGTATAATATCATCAGCCCACTTGGGAAGGATTATGACACAGAACAGGCGGACATTGATCAAGAAGCACAAATTGAAGTCGCCTCCACTGAGAGTGGGAGGCCAACTTCACGATATAAGTCATTTGCCAGGAGGTACTCTTTCATTCATAGTGAAGAACGTCGTTTCGTGGAGAGTAGGCCTGAGTGGGTTGGCGGACTACTGGATTTCTGGGACCAGATATCTCTTGCGTACTTGTCACTTTTCTGCAGCTGCTGTGTCTTTGGCTGGAACATGCAGAGGCTTGGATTTGGCAACATGTATGTCCATATCGCGACATTTCTGCTCTTTTGCCTAGCACCATTTTTTATCTTCACCCTGGCAGCTGGCAACATTAACAACCCCTCCCTTCAATCGGCATTGGGGCTCACTGGTCTTTTCCTATGCTTCTTCGGTTTACTGTATGGTGGCTTTTGGAGAATACAAATGAGGAAGAGATTCAACCTGCCTGAAAATACCTTCTGCTGCCGCAACCCCAATGCGACAGATTGTTTCCAGTGGTTGTTCTGCTGCTCATGTTCCCTTGCCCAGGAGGTCAGAACTGCTGATTACTACGATATTACAGAGGACAGGTCACACAGAGGGCAAGTGACTGAGGAAAGCCAGCGCATAATGTCCCCGTTGCGACGTGAAGATGGTTTGCCCCTGTTCAAGTCCCATCCGAGTTCGCCATACAGGAGTGGCAATGCTAGTCCGTCGATCTTCATTCTGGAGAGCCCATCAGCTCCACGCAAGTCATCTGGTTCCACACCTCAGGGTGGTTCACCAACGATGGGCGACAGGGCAATGAAGGCGCCAACCCCATCCGTTCTCCAGAGAGGAGGTGGACCGGATCATGACACGGGGGCATCCAATGAAGCAGCTACGAGTCCAATGAGATGATACGAATAGTTTTTTTTTTGTAAAGAAATGTATTGTGTGCCTGAACTTTCCATGGCTGAAATTTTCTGCGCTGTTACTGTTCCATACGAAATGTATCATAAAAAATGTATAGAGTGTCCAGTTATTCTTAAGCCCCGTTATATCTCAGCGTATTGCGTGTGCTTTTGAGTTCAACTTGAATGGTCGTCGAGATCTCTCCTTTCCAGTTCAGTTACTTCAGTATCGGTTGCTTTTAGTCATGGCTAACATAATGAGCTGCTGCTATTAATCTGCCCATTTGTTGCGATGGCAAGTTGGCAACAGCATCCGCTCTCGTTGTCTCTGGCCTTCATTCACATGCACATTCATTCCCCATACTTACATTGCGAAACTTGAAGATTCTGGGATAGCTTCACCTCCAGTTCTCCGCTGTCCTATTCCCTCGTGTGTCGCGGTCATCTCCTTTAACCCTTTTTATCATGACGAAGCGAGGTATCTCTCCTATCCTCTCGCGGCATCCCTATTTCTTCTTCGCCAATCACAAAACTGAGCGTGCAGTTGTTCAACAGGAAACTCCGCATCTAGGATGCACGAGAGATGCCAGGATATGCTCGACCACTACAGCAATTCAATCCGTCTCGTCATCTGATGTGCTAACATTTGAAAGGTATCCCTGTGCCCTCCCATAAAGTCAATGAAAGGTATGTCTGTGCAGAACATTTGTTTTGCAGAGTGCATTATTACCAGTAGACGACAACGCAAATGCATCCACGACGACCGGTTCTCTGTTCAACCCTTCCGCTGACAAGAAAAGAGAACGCAGCGTCTCCTCTCCCCATTGCCCCCCCTGCCCAGCAAGGAACCGTGCGTGGAGACTGGAGAACAGCTCACACGTGCCTCGGCTTCCACTTGTCCGGCAACTTCTCAGAAAGTTTTGCGCTGCTGCTGCTGCTGCTGTTGCCACGAACGGAACGCACGCTCCCCCTACGGCCTTGACCGGCTTTCTTGGGAGAATTATCATCAACGCAGGAGCGAGAGCGTCGACCTCACGAGAGCCACACACGAGCCGGTTGTAAGGGTTCGAGCCCGAGCCGATCGATTCGCTCGTGTAAACGGAGCCGTGACCGTGCGCGACTCGCCGCGACGCCAGGTCTCGCACGTGCCCAGGGGAAAGGTTTACACGTACGCGGAGAGCCGGAGACTGACCGGTTGATTGGGCACGCTGCGGGCACTCGGAGCGACTGCAGAGTTTCGCGTCGTCCCTGCTTCAGACCTTCAGTCCCGTCCTTCTGTACGCCCGGCTCTCATTGATGATTGATCTGCCAGGATGCTGCCGGTTTGTCGACGGATCTACTAGTCTGCAAGTCCTGAACTCCTTGTGAACTTTGCAGACCGTCTGAAGTGAACTCTATCTGCACTGCACTGCATTTCCAAAAAAAAAACACCGTCTGCATTCATGGATTTGATGAGTCACTCTGGAACAGAGCACACTGTTCAAAAGAATCGCAAGCTTACGGTTCTGCACAACTGAACATTTAAACGTATGAAGTCAGGCAGGATTACAGTACTTGATTAAACTAGGTCAGAGGAGCCACTGCAAATATATCTGCAGCTGCTGCTGCTGAATACCATCGAAGAAGAAGAGGTCAGACAATTCGATCATAGACGACACCTCCAGTTTACCGGCGACCAAGCGCTGCCAGCTGAAGCCATGATCCGTCCGAGAAGACAAACGGAGCAAAAAAAATTTCACCTGCAGAACCAGTCAATCGAGTCCAAGTCTCCAACACCATAGACCTCTGCTAAACAGATCGAGCAGTAGAATTTTACGCCACTAATCCAAAAAATAATCCCCCCAGCTCACTAATCTGTATGCAAGGCAGGCCTCCCATTCGCCGCTTACCCGCCGTGCTGATCCGCTCTGATCCCTCTCGGATTTCAGGAATCCCAATCGGCGCGGCGTCATTTGATCATGCCGGGGCCGGGGGGCAATCCCGTCCGTCGGAACAGGTCAAAGAAACCATCCCCGGACGCCACTCCCCCTGCGCGGCCGGGGGCCCGCGCCCCCGCCTCCCGGGCACCGGCCACCGGCGGGCCCGCCGCGCCGCCACGTGGGCGGAGGGGCGCGCTCCCATTGGTGGGTGTGGATCGGCGGGCAGGAAAAAGTGCGGCCGCGGCCGCCCCGCAGCCGCCAGTCAGAGAAGCCCTCGCCCCGGGCGCTGACCGGTCAACGGTCAAACTTTCAAACCTCTATATATGCCGCGGCAGGTCGGTCTCGGGATCGCCATCCTGCACCGGCTGCCTTGCCTAGCTCCCCTCTCCTCACCGGCAGCCTCCACGTCTGAGCCGCCTCCGCGCCTCCCTCCGCTGATGACCTCGACGCCGGGGAGCTTTGGAACGCTGGCGAACTCCGGACCCGTCGCGCTCTCGTTCGCGACCAGCTCCTTCGCCAGCTTTCTTGGCGGCCCGGCTTCTGGCGGAGCAGACAGCGGTGGGCTGTCCAAGTTCAAGGCCATGCCGCCGCCGTCCCTCCCGCTGTCGCACCCGCCGGCGTCGCCGTCGTCGTTCCTCAACGCATTCTCCGGCTTCCTCGACTCGCCGATCCTCCTAACGCCCAGCGTAAGCATGCACGGACTCGTATCGTCGCGGCCTCGCGGGCATGAAGCTCCCGTTGAACGCAGCAGCATGTTGTGGTAGCTAGCCAGCGGCTAACGTGATCGTGTTCCCGTTGTTTCAGTTGTTCCCCTCGCCGACGACGGGCGCGATCCCATCGGAGCCCTTCAACTGGATGGGCACGTCGGAGACCCCGCAGACCGGCGTAAAGGATGAGCAGCGGCAGTACACCGACTTCACGTTCCAGACGGCGGCGCCCGTGCCGGAGACGACGGTGGCCGGAGCCGCGCAGACTGCGTCCTTCCCGCAATCGTCGTCCATGCTGATGGCGCCATTGGTAAGCGATGACACAAGCTACTTCACAAACTAAAGAATGATAGAGTTTCATCACAATTTGTGCTTGAGTCTAGACTCTAGAGGCCTACGATTTGCCAGTGACGTTGCATCAAAAATTTTTCGTTTTTGTGTTTTGAAATGGTGCATCACAATTTTACCCGGTAAAAGTTTGCAAATAGGTAGGCAGTCCCAATCAAAAACGTCCACGCATTGCTCTTGCGGTTCCCTATATTATTAGCGTGTGCCCATTGCCAAGACGCTGACATGTTTTCTTACTCTATTTGGAGATCCATCGGCAGGTGTTGATTTTATGGCAAAGAAACTGAACTGTCGCATCCGATCCCCAAATTCACAATAGTCAATGTTCATACTCTAAGAGCCATAGTCAATTTTATTTCAAAAATCGCTATTGCATCAATCATACGTATGTCTAATAATACCAGTGTTTGTACTGTTGCAGGGTGGACTTGGAGATTCGTACAACGGCGAGCTGCAGCAACAGCAGCGATGGAGCTACCAGGAGCCCACCGCGCAATTCGAGGCGCCGTCGGCGACGGCGACGCAGCCTGACATGCTCGGGAACGGCGGGTACGGCGCGGCGCCCGCGGCGGTTCCCGGGTTCCACGAGCAGAGCAACCGGCCGTCGTCGGACGACGGCTACAACTGGCGCAAGTACGGGCAGAAGAACATGAAGCGGAGCGAGAACCCGCGCAGCTACTACAAGTGCAGCTTCCCCGGCTGCCCGACCAAGAAGAAGGTGGAGCGGTCGCCGGACGGGCAGGTCACCGAGATCGTGTACAAGGGCACGCACAACCACCCCAAGCCGCAGAGCACGCGCCGGAACTCCAGCTCGGCCCCGGCGCCGGCGGCATCGTCGTACGTGCTGCAGAGCGCCAGCGACGCGGCGGCGGAGCACTCCTTCGGCGCGCTGTCCGGCACGCCCGTGGCGACGCCCGAGAACTCGTCGGGGTCGTTCGGGGACGACGAGATCAACGGCGTGAGCTCGCGGCTCGCCGGTAACTTCGGCGCCGAGGAGCTCGATGACGATGAACCCGACTCCAAGAAATGGTGAGTGGCACCACCGAATTGCGAAACTAACAGCCGTCGTATTCGTGCTGTCTGATTAGAGCAGACGAGTTGACCTTGTGTACGCATGGGTGCTGACGTGTTGCGTTTTGTTGCAGGAGGAAAGACGGCGGCGACGGCGAGGCGGTCTCGGTGGCTGGCAACCGGACGGTGCGGGAGCCGAGGGTCGTCGTGCAGACGATGAGCGACATCGACGTCCTCGACGACGGCTACCGGTGGCGCAAGTACGGGCAGAAGGTGGTGAAGGGCAACCCGAACCCCCGGAGCTACTACAAGTGCACGACGGCGGGGTGCCCCGTGCGGAAGCACGTGGAGCGCGCGTGCCACGACACCCGCGCCGTGGTCACCACCTACGAGGGCAAGCACAACCACGACGTGCCCCCCGCGCGCGGCAGCAGCGCCTCGCTCTACCGCGCCGCGCTGGCGGCGCAGCAGGCCGCGGGGTACCAGCAGCAGGGCGCCCGTGTCGCCGCCCCGACGACCGACGGGCGGTTCGGCTTCGGCGCCGGCAGCGGCCACGGCGCGTTCTGCGGCGGCCTGCTCGACGGCGGCGCGCCGACGCAGGCCGCGGACGGCGGCTTCGCCCTGTCCGGGTTCGGCAATGGTTCGGCGTACTCTTACACGAGCCAGCAGCAGCAGCAGAGCGAGGCGATGTACTATGCCGGCCCATCAGCCAAGGACGAGCCACGAGACGACATGTCGTTTTTCGAGCAGCCATTGCTGTTCTGATGACCGGATGAACCACTGCCAAAAGCCCAAAAACGATTGGCAAGACATGGTCGTACTCGTGGTTCTTTTTGACTCGGCAGATTATGTACACACTATCATAGTAGTTCGTTGATTTGTTTGGAGGCCCCAGCTCTGCAGGCATCTGCAGAAGGGGTAACCTCCTGTAACATGTACAAGAAACGTAAGTAGGACGCATCACACACTGGCGTAGGAAGCAAGGCCATGACACATGTTTTTCAGCAGCTTGACTGCAATTCTTTTTACCAATGAAAAAGTTGTTGTAAGTTCTCAGATCCTAGCATGTGAAAGAAAATGAATGTTCAGTTCATGTATCTACGTTGTACTACAAAAAGAGTCAAAATTTCCTAGCGGCCATAGCTGACTAGCTGAGTTAGCACATGCTCGGAGAAATACTGAAGGCAAGGGGATCCTTGACAGCTGGCCGGGCATAAGCCCGGTCGGGCAGCCGCGGGACAAACCGGTCGCCGATTTCGGATCCGTCGCCGCCGCCGTCGACACGTCGCCCGGTGCAGTGCAGGAGCAGGCTTCGCCAAAGGCAAGTGCGTGACAGCATGGCAGGGGGGTTCGAGTTTGGCTGGGAATAGGGATGAAAACGGTCGCAAACAAGGGATAGCTCTATCACTTTCACTTTCATATTTTTTCATCAAAAGCAAAAACGATACGATATTATCGGAAACGGAAACGGCATCGGTATTACGGTAATTTCGGAAATGAAAATATACGATCGAGAACACATCGATAACGGTCGAAAACCATCGAAACGATATTTTAAAAAAGATAAATATATTAAACCATAGAGCACAATGCTAACCGTATGACTTACAAATTTCATTCACAAGTGCTAATGGTTAAGATATTAATTCAAGTATCCATGACATGTATCTCATTTCATAGTACTAAAAGTTTAGACATTAGTCTCACCATTCGTAAAACTATCCATAGTCCCATAAATTCAGATCGCTAGGTTGTGATTTATAGGTAGGATAAATAAGTCGTGTCTCTCTAAAAAATATAGATATGACATTCTAGAAATAGAAATATAGATAGCAGGGTGTGCTGGTATTGTACATGAATACGGTATTTCTATCAGTAAAATACGGTAGAATACCTCAAAAATACGATATTTCTCGAAAATCAAATCACTTTCGTTTCCACTTTCATATTTTTCTACCATTTTCGTTTTTGTTTTTCCGGTAATTATTTTTTATTTTCGTTTAGCTTTAAAAGTCAATAAAATCTCGAAAACGATCCTCGAAAATTACCACTTTCGTTTTCATCCGTAGCTGGGAATCGCCATCCGCGGCGAGCAGTGGCGCAGTACTCCGGCACTCCCAGAAAAAACAGAGTAGCAAATGCTCAAGCACAACCACCCAACAGTGTCAAGCAACTTGGAGTAAACAAGAACCAAATGAACTCAAACTAAATTCTGTTTGCACAGATTGGCTCGGATCTTACAATCGCTCTGTTTTTTTTCCCATTCCCTCTCTCCGGTTTTCCACTCGACTTCCGAGGCAAAGAGCGTTCAAGCAGCCCTGAAAATTGCTTACACACAGATAGGGAGATCATCGATCGAACGAGCCGCGAGGAAGGACCCAAAACGCTTCCTCGCCAGCCGCTGATTCTTGGTATTCACATCGGAAGATCGGAAAGGAGGGAAAGAAAATGGGGGTGGAGGCGTGGAGCAGAGCTACGTCTCCGAGGGCTCCTCCGCTATGCTCTCGAGCCGCGGCCGCCACACGCCGGGGCGGGCGCCGCTCCGCCGCCGCCAATGGCTCGCCTCCCGCTTCTCCGACAGCAGCTCCCGCAGGTAGTTGTCCTGCTCCGCCGTGCTGCTCGCCGCGACCTTGCGGCGCCCGTGGCCGTGCTTCTTCTTGCTGGCGCGGTTCCTGCGGTGGTGCTTCTTCATCTCGGCGGCGGGCGCGGAGCACGCGGAGGGGATGAGGAAGTAGATGCGCCCGCGCTTGAGCTCCGAGTCCGGCGACAGGATGACGATCTTCCGGGTGGCGCCGGCCGACCAGGCGTCGGTGAGCGCGTGGTTGGGGTGCGCGGCGAGGACGTCGGCCGCGGCGAGCGGGCAGGCGAACTCGTCGACGTGCCCGCTGAGGTGCACCACGCGGACCACGTCCAGCGCGCCGCAGGGGAGCATGCACGCCAGGCAGCACCGCAGGCTGTTCCCCATGCCGCTTCGTCCTCCTCCTTCCCGGCGCCGGCGGCTGCTTGGTGCGGACGCGCGCGTGGCGTGGCGACAGGAGGACGAGGAGATGCCGGTCGCCGGCTAGCTTTGGCTCCCGGCTTTTCTGTTTGGGGAGGGAGTATGATGAGGGCGTAGCACGGGGAAAGGCTACGGTGTTTATATAGAGCTGTTTTGCCGGGCGGGCGGCCCATCCATCATGGCGCATGGATCGATGTTCAAGTGAGTAACGCAATGGGTACAAGGACCCCATATTTTTTTTTACATGATGAAAAGAGTATTTGCATCTTTTTGCTTTTTTTTAGCCCTAACAGTTTATGGTATGTAAACAAATCTGGTTTCTCCATGTAGGTGATGGATAACGACAGTACTACAAAGTTCATTGTTCTTCTTATGTTGTGTCAACTGATTACTAGAATAATTTGGCAGCAAAATTTGTTAACTGAACTTCTATTGTTGGGAAGGATTTTCCAACCGGCTGGTCCTGATTGATTTATTTTTAGTGCCTTTTTGTGTAAGTGCTCAACTTAAACTAAATGGAAAAAAAAAGAGAGACACGCTCGAAATGCTTGATATTAGCATGCACTTTGGTAGTGAGCGTAGCATTATTGCTGGGCTTGAACCAGCCACATTGTCCTCAACCATATCCAGCACAAATAAGACAAGAAACGGGCACCATGAATGCATGTTTCTCTAGGGCTCGCAGGTTGCGGTTAACACCTTTGTTTAGCCATCCCCTTCACTGGCTGGCTGCCTTCTAATGATGCCTTTTTCCAGGACAAACTCCCCAAGGATTCAAAAACCAAGACCGCACGGTGTTGGATTAGTGGGTCAATAATGCAAAATTCCCCGGTGGTAATACTCCTACTCAAGCAGGAAGCTGCAGGGAAGCTCGCCGCATCTCCAAGGCTCCTATCAATGAGGAAACAAAAACCGCGAGCACAATGTCTGGTCACGTTGCGATTATCACGGGGAACATTCCTAACAACTCAGTGGTAGATCGCCCAAGCCAACAAAGTGCACGCGAATTTCTCGATCAACATTCCGTTTCACCGGTTTGTTTGACAGGTGCTGGAAAAACCGGCCTGGAATTTTCTGCCGTGCGCGTGCATCTCAGAACGTGCGCCGGAGCCAGAGCGCAACGAAGGCAGTCGATCGAGGAGCCGGAGCGCACGGCGGCGCCGGCTCATGTCGTGTCACTCCGCACCCTAGAGCTAGAGAGAGACGGCAGCGGACCGGGCAGGAAAGGCGGCTCCCTGGACCGGGGACCCGTCAAGAAAGTTGAGCCAGGAAGCTGCCTGCCTGCGGGGCGACACCCCAAAGGCCAAAGGCTGCCGCTGCCAGGTGCCGAGCTGCTGCCGGGCGCCAAATTGGGACGTCCGGCTCCGGCCCGGCGGCCCCCCCGGGCGCCGGCGGCAGCCGGCCGCCACACAGCCGCAGGCTGACAGGCCCCCTGCTCCGACTCTGCGGTGGCTAGAGCCTGACGGCGACTGCTTCGGTGTGGCGCGGCAAGGGGATCTGAGGCGTTCGGCGCTTTTGGGCGCAGGCCGCCTTGGTCGCCGGGTGGGAAAGGTAGCTTTGCGCCCCCGCGCGGGTCACACGTCCGCGCTGGCCCGCTCTCTCGGGGGGACATCCAACGGCATGGCAGACGGGGGCACGGGGCCATGTCGTTGCGGCTCGATGACAGGATGAACCGTCCTGTCCGTCCAGTGTGTCGCCGCGCTCAGGCTCAGGCGCTCAGCTACAGCAACGCAGGCATGCAGCAATGCAAACACAGCTACATCGTGGTGGGTTTCTTCATCCCGAACCTGCGTTGTTCTGCCGGTCTGACCATTGGATCACGCTCATATGGTTGGATTGCTATCTTGTCTTGCAGCGAAATGCAAGCTTGCATTTTCCGTTCCTGCTTTTACATATATGCGCTATTTTGTTTCAATTCCCTTTGCATTCACGATCTACGGAATCAGTCGCTCTGTACTCACCATGAGTGAATGACCCGTCGGCATCCCAAAGAAGAGGCGCCAAAATTTATGCATAATTTGAAAGACCCAACCTTTCAACTTGAAGGTTTCAATTTAGGGAAATGTTATGCGTACAACCACTTAAGTACAACATTTTTTTTTGAAAAAAAAAACATAAGTACAACTCAGGTGCAACTTGTGCATCTAAAGCGGGACCACCTAATGTACTTATGAGCATTCCATCCTAAGTGATTTTAATAGTAATAGCCAGAGTTTCAGTCAATTGGGTGTAAGGGCACCCGCAACGGTTATAGAGAGTAGCTTTCTATAACTTTATCCACATCAAGTATAGATAATCTTATACACCTATGCTCCAACAGGTTTGCTATATTACGTGTTTCTAAATTTCGTGGATCCTACATGTCAGAATTTTAATCAATATTCATCTTCTCTCTCCTGGCTTTCTTCTTCCTAATCTCTCTGTTGCGTGCCTCCTTCCTGCCACACCGCACGCGGCCGGCGGCAGCGCCCCACCCTGGCGGTTGCGTCCGGCCGCGCCCACCGTCCTTCCCGCGCGGGCGCCGGTGGCCTCGCCCTTCCTTCCCGCGGGCGACGGTGGATTCCGGTGCCGGCGATGAAGTGAGGCTCCGTGGCGGAGCTCGCGTGGCCCGACGGCTGGGCCGGCGCTTGAGCAGCTCAAATCCGCTGGCGGCCCGTGGCGGAGCTCATACGGTCCGGCGGGTCGGCCAAGGGCATTGAGCAACGCTTGCTGCCCGATGACCATACCGCCCCACAGTGTGGGAGAAACGAAGGGTGCAGAAGATGGCCACGCCGCCGCGCTGCGTGGGAGGAAGGGAAGGTGGAGGAGGGCGGCACTGCTATGTGGGAGGAAGCCGGAAGGGAGGGCGGCGAGCGGTGCTTCTCACTTGCTGTGTGGGAGAACGGGAGGGCGGAGGTGGGAGAGAGACAATTCATATGGTAGGGCCCGCCTTTGCGTTGAAAGTTGTATAGCGGCTCTCGCCAACCGTAGCGACTGTTTCTCTCTCTTGTCATTTTCTTTTATTTCCGAAAGCTGAGGTGGCTCTGCTATAAAGAGCTCATAGCGACCCGTTGCGGGTGTCCAAAGTTGACAGTTCTCATTACCTGTGGTTTCCGTTAGTTAAAGCCTCAGTAATTTTTTTAGCATTGAAAATTCTATACCTAATTTTTTTAAGAAAATTCAATTGAGTGTTCAATCTTCTAGTTTGAAAGTTTTTGTGGTTTGATTTCAACCTTCATTTTGAAATATTTTATTTCTAGGTGAAATTCAGTTCCCAAGTTCTGAGTGTTTTATACTTCAAACACACACACACATACACACATGAATTTCGAAAAGATTTAGCCAAAAATATTTTCCTACTTGTATCAAAATGAAACAAAGCCAAAGTGAAAAATCTGTTGGATAAAAAAAACCACTGTGTAGCGAAATGGTCATCCCGTGTGATTGTGACATATAATGCACGCCACAATTGTTGCAATAATCATCTATAATCTCTTTCACGCAACTCATCGTACTGAGCATCCATTGCGATCTTAAAATATTGCTTGAGCAAGAAAAGTTATTTGATATATATGGTGTTAAGAAGAAGAAATAACATGGTAGTAGGTGCTCTCGTGAGCTACTAGCTAGTGGAGCTAGCTCTTAGTGAGCCCCCCATTCTTCTTAATCCAAAGCGGAGGGGCCGTCTGCCCCTTCCCATCTCGTATTTTTAGAAATGACTATTAACTTCTTACACGATATCTGCTATCTAAGGATTGAATTTTGTCAGGCTCCTTAGCTGCCTAAGAATTCTTGCTAAGATATGTTATAGATCGCATAGGCTTTTGGGAAGTGATTTTGTCGCACATCCTCAAGTGAGAGCTTAAACATCTTTCAAGGAATATTTTTTTTCTCACTAGTGGAACATTACGGAAAAATTATTCTACCACGGAGAGGGAAAGAGTTTCCATAAAATTAATTTAGGAAAAAAGCGTTACACAAAAAAAAGGACACTTTAGATCTCACTTACGCGTGCAGTAGGATGACTTCGTATGCCGTATGCGATTCCTCTCGTATAGGTGGTGATACCGGCGCCTTCTCTCCGTTCAGCGGTTCAGCAGTTCAGCTTCAGCAGTCAGCAGAAGAAAGGCCGGGGGAAGGCGAGCGGGAAGCCGGGAAGGCGCCGCGAAGCTTCGCGGGCTCGGGACATCTGACCGAGACTGACCACGCCGCGCCACCGGCCACCTCGGCATCCGCTCCGCTCACCAGATCCAATCTACTGCGCCAACATTTGGGCCGGCCAGGCTCCGCATTATACTATTCCCCGCGGCTCCCAGCCCCTTCCTGGTGGGCCCACACGGCTCGGACAACCTGGGCCGTGCCGGACTGACGGGCTGAATACCTACCTACCTGGCATGTCAGGCCTTCCCACTCGAAAAAACCCTGCCGAGCGAAGCGTAGTGTCACCGGTTGCCGGGTCCCACCGGAGGCCCCGCGTGAGCGCCGCCGATACAAAATCCCGCGCCGTACCTGGACGCGCGTAGGAAACGGCCGTGCATCCGGTCCCGTCCTTCCGGGCGCCGTACCGTACTCTTCGTGCCGCCGGAATCTCCTTGTCGGATCCGCTCGCGCTCTGCTATTGCTGCAGATGATAATGGTGGCGCTCGTACCAACTGGACTTTTTAATTTGTTAACACAAGCTTAGATAAAACGTTTTCTCAGTGGTTCCAACCGATAGGTTGGTGAGCTCTTGCGCGGGACAGCGCATCTCGATCCTAGAGAAACACAAACCGGATCTCGTTAGCTTTGCACTCTGGAGATGATGCCTTGAGATGTGGGTTCCAGGTCGCAGCGACGCACCAGCAGCAGCAGCAGCATCGTGCTGCAGTGTTGTGCGTCGCTGGTGACTGGTGAGGAAATAATGCGAGCGAACAGCAAAGGAAAGGAAGCACGCAGGAAAGGGCGAAGGCAAGCCACTGGCGCCATTTTTATTCGGTTTATGGTACACATAAGTACAGGACGGGGGCTTTTTTTGCGCACACTCCTTGCATTGCATCTCACGGCTTCGCAAAGTAAGAGGCATGGGTGGACCACTTCGCATCAGTCACTCGTCGCGGTTCCATCAGGTAGCGGCACACCTGCTGGGCACGGCAGCTCAGTCCTCGTGGTCCCAGAGCTCAGATGCGCTCTTGTACGGCCCGCAGGTCTTGTTCACGAAGAGTTGCTCACCGGTCAGGACTCGCTTCTGCAGCAGGGACCGCGCACGTTAGATCAGGCGAAAACGATCTTAAACAAAAATAGATCAGGCAAAAACGATAAATTATTGCTACTAGCTGCTGCAGTAAACAGATCAAATGATTCCCTATGCCTCTATCTGAAAACTCCTGTTCGTCTAGTGCTTAAGTGGCATCACAAGCTCAGCTGATGCCGAGAAGCCTACCACATCGTCCACCAAGATTCCACCAAAATCAGGTAGCAGATTTACAACAGTAGTTTCAACGACCATCTTCTCTTAGCTAGTAACATACAAAACATACCGATATAGCACTAAGTTATGCTTAAACCCAAAAGTTATGCCGGCCCTCACCTCATCTTTGATGCTGCACAAGACCTTGAAGTCCTCCTCAGGGATCTCCCATCCGAACACCTGAATGTTCTCCTTGATCCTTTCGTCTTTGGTTGATTTGGGAATAACGCTCGTTCCCCTTTGGATGGCCCACTTGATGAGCACCTGACCTGGGGTCTTGTTCAGTTTGTTGGCTACCTGCGGTTAAATGTTTGGAGTGAGAACTAGACGTGAAGAGCTTAACTGAAATACTATATGCTTGTTGTTCATTGTATTAGCAAAGGAACCTTTTCGACAACCGGGTCATGTGCAAGGTTCTTCTCTGAAGAACCCAGCGGAGAGTAAGCCTGAAAAGTGCAACGTAACAAAAATACACAAGAACGTAAGTATTTTTGTTTTGAAAATCAAAATATGCTTAGAAAGAAAACATTAGCGATTTTACTTCAAAAAGGCACAACATTAGTTAGATCACACTGCCATATCTGATTTTAAGAAGAAATATCTTACAGTAACATGAATCCCGTGCTTCTTGCAGGCCTCGAAAATTTTGTCGTTCTTCCAACCAGGGTGCATTTCCATCTGTATCCAACAAAGTCAAGAAAGGGTCAATTCGAATTCAATTTGGCCATCTCAATATGTTGTAGTGGATCAATTCTAAATAGCTCACAACCTGGCATGCTGATGGTGGAACTTTCGCTGAACGCAACAGGCGGTTTAGCTTGGTAACTGTATAATTGCAAACACCTATGTCCTTAACTAGTCCATCTTTCACAAGGCTTTCCATTTCCCTCCATACTCCTTCCATGTCGAACTCCAGCACTTCCCCAGCTTCTGGAGGCATGTGTGCCCCATCTTTTAGTCGGAAGGGCCAATGGATCTGTGTTCATTTGTCAGTGCAAGTAGAATTATTCTATCGGAAGGAACTTATCACATCTCTGCACGCAAGAGCTTAATTTCAAATTCCTACTAGATAACAGGGTAAGCAGGCAGGTGTAAATCGAACCAGTATCTAAAGTAACCATAAGCTATAAGTACTATATTGTTCCTTAGTGTACAATTTTCAGCTAACAGTAAGAAAGTTGAAATAATAGAAAGTTATTGATTTAGGTTTCTTACAAGGTAGAGATCAATATAATCCAACTGCAAATCCTTGAGCGTGCTCTGTAGCGCTGGCCGAACCTTATCAGGAACCAAGTCTGTGCACCTGAAGCAGTCAAATATTGATCACATTTGCATATCAGAATATACTATTAATACTGACATTTAAGTATTCTGAGGACAATATGTAAATTGTGCAAGTGAATACCATAGTTTCGATGTTACAAACAAATCTTTCCTGCTGATCCCAGCCTCCATTGCAGCTTTCAGTCCTTTACCGACCTGGTGGCAGAGGATGTTTTACGACATACATACACCTACTACTAGCAAGGCTAATACAGAAACATAATTTTATTTTGATGTGTACCTCCTTTTCTACTCCGTACTGAGCAGCTGTGTCCACATGCTTATATCCAGCCTGCAAGGGTAACCAGAAATTCAAAATTCAATTGAATTAGAAGCAGGCTCTGCAGAGTTCAGGTTACAAATCAAACGAGCATGGTGAATTCTTCAGAGACAAGCTAACACTACAAGCCTATAACAGATACGGCCTTTAAGCTGTTCACCTCCGTTTAAACAAATACATTCAAATATTATTTATAAGTTTCAGGTTTCAATTTCAGCAGTCTAACTGCTGATAAAGTTTCAGCAAATTACTGCTTTACCACACCCGTGGGTTACTTGGGCACCACTGTCCATGAATCACTATTCTACTCAGTATCTAGCACAAACCAGGACTGGAAGAAAAGGCTTCCCTGTTTACTAAATTCTCAGTCACACTGCAAAAGGATGAAACTCTATACACAAATACAGGAGATTAGATAGATTTAGTGATAATTAGTACGAACTCTTATAACTAAAAATTGGAATCCCACAAATCTACAGCTCATCTTGCTTATGCTGACCGCGGGCCACTATCCCGCGCCCTGTTTACAGCCACTAGGATCCACGTGATTCATTTTTCCTAAGTATGGAAGTCATAAAAAAAGTTGGGGTAGGAGAGACATGCAGAGCTATACCTCGGTGATGGCTGTCTTAACAGAGTGAGCAGTATCTGAGCCGGCTCTCCAAGTGCCTAGCCCAACAGCTGGGATGGTGTGGCCGCTCTTCAGAACGAAGTGATCTTGTTCTCCTTGCCCCATAGCCTGTGCACTCGCCATTCCAAAACCTCAGTGTAACACCTACCACCTTCACTTCTCCAAGTCTTCTTGATAACTTTGTTCTGCAGGACAGAGATGGCTGCGCGTACATATATACAGATAGAACTCCAGGAAGAGATGCCACGTAAAGCAGTATCCAGGGACACATGGCTAGCCATCAGAATCTAAAGACAACCGCTTCCCCATGCACGAAGCACAGGTGCACTGGACGAACATGCCAGAGCCCATAGCTGGCTAGTGATACAATAAAATACGAAAAAGAAGTTCTTCGAGAAAGAAACTAGCTTACCTACCATATTTCTCTGAAAGGTGAGGAAGAGAACTTGCTCACACTCTGAAACATATGGCTCTATAATAGAGGGCTCAAAGAACCGTTTGCAACAGCCAGCCTGCCAAACTTCTTTTGCAGGACTTACCAGTCGAACTTTCTAGTGTCACTATTATTCATCCTAAACCAGAATTGATAAAATGCTATGCTACAGGCTACAGACCCCGTTCGGCAAATCCTCTAGGGACTGCAAGAGTTCTTACAGATGGACAAAGTACAAACAATATTTACTTTTTTGACACTACAAACAATATTTACTCTAGAAATAGAAACAAGAAACGTTGTGTGCACTCTGTTGGCGGCACTGAAAAAGAAAATGAATAAATGCATGTGGCTAATATTTCCTCAAATTTCCACTCCTTGAGATCCCAGGAGTGAGGCTCATTCTCGTAGAAGGTGGCCTCTTTCACCGTCTATGAAAGTATAGGCTATGTGATCTTCAGCCTCCGCGAAGTAACCAAATCACTAGCTCGGACCACTTGATCCATTGGTGTTATTACTACTGTCATCCAAATTATATCCTTCAGTCGTACAACCATCCAAGTGTGCCGATTCAGGTGGCGTGATGGCCTCACCAGGAGGCTTTTCCTCAATTTTCTGTAGCCCAGTGTATCGCGCAAGATCAACCCATTGCTGCAGCAAAAAGAATAGGCAGTGAGGAGAAGGAAAAGGCACTATTATGTGGTAGCGTTACTATCTTGTGTCAGGCTCTCAGCTTGCTTAAAAATTATACGTATTTCCTCCTAAGGTTGCATAGAAGCATTATGAATATTAAGGAACGTACGATAATGCATAAACTAACAGAGTGATATCGCTTCAAGGGTGTAAACTTGGTTATAATGAGCAGACAACAATTGCCTCATACAATATAAAAAAATTTAAAGAGTCCAATAAGAACTGAGCTAGCAGGACTACCTTAAGTCCAAAGTAGCCAGACTTTAGGAAGTTCGTTTTCCTTTACAAATATTTTGTCATTTCGTTTCATTTTCCACAAAAGGCAGCTCTTAATTCCTTGGTGGTAAGCGTTATAAAAATGGCATACAGTGAACAGGAATTAAGCATAAAATTAAGGCATTATCTACATGTTCTACGTGCATCAAGCTAAAATGATAAGCAATCCAAACAGGAGAAAGTACATGAATCAGAATATGGGGCAGAAAAATCCAATAACCTTACTTATCCGTTTTCTTGTATTATAAGAAATATGATTGCTTATTATAAAAAGTTTGAAAGAACTACTGCAACATGCTCAGAGAACAAAAGAAATGGGAAAAATGTCCAACCTGTGTTCCCCAGTATGAGTTCAAGGTCCTCGCAACGAAGGACAACAAACCAGCAATAAGTGGTTGATTGTAGTACGTCACAAGGCTCTCTCCTAGCCGATACTCCACTAGACCAGCAATAATCTACAACACAATTAGTAAAGAAATTCAGATAAACTATGCTAAAAAAAACTATTGCATTACTAAAGTTGTGAGCCAAATTTAGTACAGGAAAAGTCCAAATTACTCCCCTCAGGTATGGCCAATGCCCAAATAACCCCGTAAACTACTTTTTGGTTTCATTAACTTCCGCAACTATATTTTAGTCCAATCTAACCATAATAAATTTGAATTTTTTGTTTGTTTCTACATGCACAAGTGGAATTTTAAGTTTAAGTTTTGTGGGGTGATAGCGGACATCATAACTTATGTTAAAATATTATGAAGTTTTCATCATTATCTTTCGTACAATTTTGTATCGCTTGGGCTAATTTATTAGATTTCCTAACCTATCAATATAATGATGCAAAATTCATAATGTATTTTATTTAACATAAGTTATGATGTCCCCTACCTGTCTACAAAATTTTAACTTAAAATTCGAGTTGTGCGTGGAGAAACAAAAAAAGGAAAAATCTTGTTAAGAGGAAGATCGGACCAATTGACATAGTTGCAGGAGTAAATCAAACCAAAAAATAGTTTAGGGGGTTATCTAGACTTTGGTCATACTTGAGGGGAGTAATTTGGACTTTCTCTGTAAATAATTTCCCATAATAATTTTGTTCACTGGCAAACTGTATTGCAGAAGTTACTTCCATGATCTGGAAACAGATCATTTCATGGTGTGGCCTTTGACCTGTTCCGAGATATATGCCATAGTTGAACAGAAAATAAATTGAGAATATGGAAAGAAGGCTTTGAACCATGGTCTCAACAGCAGAATCTTGTGCTGTACCAGTACCACTTGGTTAAAAGGAAAATGAGGGGCAGAGATCGCATGATTGAACCAAAAGGAGCTGGCATCTCATGAACTTGGCAAAACATGGGTCTTGTTTGAAAATGTTGAACACTTCATGGTTCTAACTTCTAAGGAATAATTTTGAAGGTGTTAATGGGTACAATTAGCCGCGCGATGTACCCAACATATTAATAAAATCAGTACAATACTAATGACATTCAGGTAGAAAGAGATTAGACAAAATGTAGTATAAACAAAAAAATCGAACCTAGGTCCTCAAATCAAAAGTAGGTTATTTCCATAAACTACCTGATACCGCAAATTTGCTGATGTTCCAAGAAAGCAACTATAAACAGCTGCTGACTTCCAGATAGGAGATCTCTTCCTTCCTGCTTCCACTGTTTCTGAAGGTTTCACTATTCCTCTGGCAGCATAAACGAGATCTGAGGAAACTCCAGCCCCAACACTAGAAATGAAACCAACACTGGCAAGTTTCAAACCACCAACTAACACTGCCGCAATTCTTTGCTTTATACTCCAATCCTGACCCAGGATATTCTTTTGGAACGCATTATCTGGCAATGATCCTAAAAGGCCTCTGACAAACTCCAAACTCTGACCAGAACCATCATCAGCAAATTGAAGGATTGAAATAGTAGGGGCAGGAAGCCACACTGTAAAGAAATCAACAACAGATCCTCTTATAGTATCTGTGAGGACATAGTCAATTTCTTCAAAAAATCTTCCTTTCCGTCTTTCATACTGCGCTAGTAGAGTGGTTGTTATTGATATAGCTTCTTCAATAGCTAATCTTTGAAGGAATTTAGGGTCTGCCAGCAATCTTTCTCGGAAACCCTGTAGAAGTTGATTTTTAAAACAAAGTTCAGCCTAAGACATGATTTAGACATCACTAGCTTCTGATAATCATTTTGTTTATAGATCAAGAGAAGTGCATGCATCAAGGAGGTGTGTTCAGAAACATCAACTTATCAAACTGATGGGAGAGGGAAGGACTGAGGAGTGAAGTGAAAATGGCAGGATAGTCTTACTTGAAATCGATGAATCAGTTCTGCCATGACAGGGTATTTCTCAAGATCAAAAAAGTTCTGCAATATCTCAGGAGAAACTACACCAAGATCTATTCCTTTCTGAAGATCCTGCAATGCTCAGTGCAAGAGTTCGATTAGCCAAACTCAAATAATATATGTTGCTACCAAGCACAGAAACATTTTATCAACAGAAGAAAGATCCTGCTACATTGAATAAATAAACATTTGTACGCAAAGGAGAAAGATTGTACTGTATTACTAATAAGCTACATTTTGTTAGCTACTCTTTCTCATGGCATGGACTCAAATCATATTCAGGGCCTGCCTCCTGCTGGGTCCCCAATACAGTGTAATGACCTAAACCTTGATACAACTGACCAATAGAAGACCTAAAAGAATTGCAGACAAATATTCTATGCAACTTATCAGTTTTCTGCCAAAATCATGGCCAGTAAAGATCAAGCAGCAGACCTGAGGTAAAGCTTCGGGCCTCCTACCAGCAGCACTCATAACTCGAGCAATTTCAGCACGGTCAAAGCAATTTCTAGTGCAAGGTTTAGCTGCTGAATACCATAAGAAATCAGCAATAGGGACTTCACCTTCCCTCCTTATAACCTGTCTTTCAGGATCAAGCAGTACCACAACTTGGTCTTTCTTTGGCACCTTTTTAGATATCCTGCCAGGAACACCACTTCCTCGTGGTCCGTACATAACGTGGCTTGCACCCGTCACAACAATTAGCAACCGTGAACGATCTCCATCATTAAGTTCTTTCGTAATAATCTGGGAAATGGTATAATCATCAACTACTCTTGTCTGTTCTAATAAATATGAGGTAGTGCCAAACAGAGAGTCGTCCATTGATGAGATCTTGTCTATTAATGACCGGCCTGAGCTAAACATGAAACCAGAGATGAAGCCTGAGCCTGCTGGAGGGGCATATGCTTCTCTTTCGGCTTTTGTGAGAGCTCTAATCCCATCTGCTTGGACAGTTCTTTTTACCTACTCAACAAAGAAACATTATATTCTATCAAGTTGACTGATTTCCTTCTCCAACAACAAAAAAAAAATCAAGTTGACTGATGGAAGTTGGAACTTGAAGCACATAATTGCACAAAACAAAGTATAGAAGAGTAACATGCAAATTCAGCAGAATACACATCATCAATCAACAGTCATAACACTAACGCAGCAACTGTATCGTAAGTTTTCAAAAATAAGGTTCTTTCACTAGTTTGTATGGAGTTGCCTAGATACTAAACCATGCTAATGCCATGCCTGCTAAGTAACTGTGTAAAAAGCTGCAGAGAGACTGTATCATGATATGTGGAATGACAGTATATAACAAAATATCTAGCGTCATCTTTCAAGATATAATGGAAAACTCTGCCAGGATTCAACTATTCAAGCATTTGAAGACTTGAGTCACTGGTGCTGTATGGTATTGGTAAAAAAGCGTGTCTGCATTATTCACATCCTAAATTATTGATTGTAAAAGTTAGCAATCACCTCCAGTGGCGTTCCACAAGCAATAAGCTTAATTCCAGTATCACGACAGTAATTCAGAAGAGGTTCGTACTGCTGCCAGAGCTCCTGCGGCCAGTGCGATGTGTACAGCTTTAAGATTCTGCCATCAATCCTAAATAAAGCATAAGCTTGTCAATATTTGTTGAAAGGGTGTCTGGTACTTACTTAAAATACATTTTCTCTTATAGACTATAACTGTTCACCAACATCAAATTAATGTTAGGCTTCAATTAACCATGATCCACAAAGAATGCTGGCCCTTTTTCATGAACAAAATATCACACTATTAATGAGCAGCAAAGATAAAAGTTATGCTTTTGTTACAATAAGGGTTTCAACTTTCAAGACCTCATGGGAAGTGGTAGCTGGTTTTCCTAGTGGGTATCAGATAACATATCCCAGCTAGAAACGCGCAAAGAGTAACCCAGCCAAAGAGTAATCATCATAAATAATTTTCACTTCTAAAATGAATTGCATGTCCCAGGAGGCGGGAAAAATAGAAAAGCATACACGCATAGATAACGCAACTATCTGAGAAGTCCCTAAATGACGCTGGGAAATAGATATCATAATTCTTCTTCGAAACACCAGTGTACTGGCCTACCAAAATATTTTTGCGGGGACGAGTTGCATGTGTTTACGAAGCCAAAGTTACAATAGGAGAAGAATTTCACTAGCAGAGCTAAATTTCCCACAATTTTCACTAGCATGTGAACAACTAAAACTACAGAGTAAAAAGCAGGAAAACAGCACGGCACCTGCCGTCCATGAACTGGTCGAGCTGCTGCTGCAGGTCGCAGGGGAACACCTCGAGCGCGAGCGCCAGGCCCCTCCCGGCGTCGGCGCAACGGCCCGCGAGGCCCCTGACGATCTCGAGCTCGAGCGCGCGGTCGTCGGGGTCGGGCTCGAGCTCGGCCTCGCCGAGGTACACCACCCTCCCGGCCGCCAGTTTCTCCCACACCCGCCCCCGCGCGTCCCCCGCCAACGCCTCCGGCTCCCCGAGGACCGTCGCGTCGTACACCCGGGACATGGGCGACTCGTCGGGCTCAGGCTGAGCCTCCGCCTCAGCCGTAGGCTGCGTGGAGGGGGAGGGGAGCTCGTCGTCGGGCGGCGCCGGCGTGGACGGAGTGTCAGCGTCATCGGACTCGACCGCGGCGGAGGGGAGAGTGCGGAGGACGGCGGAGGCGGCGGCGAGCGAGGGGCCGATGAGGAGGAAGCCGCGGCGGGAGGCAGCGCAGGCGGACACGCTGCGGCGGGGTGAGGAGGAGGTGGTGGTGGGCGTGAGGGGTTTGCAACTTGCGCCGAAGCGGGAGCGGGGAGAGGAGAGGCGCGGTTTGAAGGCGGCGGCGGGGCTCTGAGGCGGCGCGCGTGACGACATTGCTCGCGGCCGGCGGAATTGCAGTTGCAGCCTTGCAGGACTGGAACTCTGCGTGCCGATCGCAAGGGAAGGGAATGCTCTGGCCTCGGTGAGGATGGTGGATGAACCTGAATCATAGGCAAAAAAAAACTACCGCAAGAATCAAAATTTGCAAAGCTTTTTTTTTGGGCTCGTGAAGCGTCGGATCACATCGATTTCTACTGGCAATATACACTACTAATTCTTGATTGACAGGCATATGAAGGATGTGTGTGGATAAGAAAAGATGGCAGCCACAGGCTCCGCGGCCTGCCCTGTCAACATCCACCATCCAGCAACGTGTTTTCACACTGAGTATATTCCATATTTCCATGTCACAATTTCAAGTGCATAGTTACTTTGGAACACAGCAGGATAAGAACTAAAGAACACGAATCTCGTTGGGCTGTCAGTTATCACCGAGAAAAATTTCGCGTATGGCTCTCACACATGCGAGTTCTCACCGAGCCGAGAAGCTCATCTGCCGCAACTCAGTATCACGAACTGCACAACTCGTGGCATTACAACCGACCCAAGGTGGCAAAACTGTGGAGAAATCAAGAATCGTCGTGTCGCTGAACGTCGGAGCAAAATAGACCAAAACCCACTACTCTTTTTTTTTCTGATATGAAAACCCACTACTCTATACTCCCTATACAGACTGGTACATCAGTTACCCCTGTTCGCATATATTTCTGTTTCCTCTGCTACCTTTGTCCACATGTTAGCAAAATGGTCAGAATATGAGACCTGCAGAAAACAACCAAAGAGCAAAAGATTATGCGGTTAACCATGTAATTGCATCTGTCGCATTCCCTTTTGTCAGCACATGTAAAAGGGAAATGGGAATATTCATAGTGTTTTTCTTTGCTGAGCAATGTAATACTCGTACCTGATTTACAACAAAACCTTTCAGCATCTCGATGAAATCGCGGCGTCTTTCCTTGTCAAATCTTTTTATTTCAATCTTGTTGTTTTCCTGCATTGTCAAAAGACAATATGGTTTCAAATTTCAGTCACAGCCATGGTGGCACCTAGCATTCCTAGAGCACAATAAAATTTCTGCAGCAATTCCACAAATGGCAAAAATGACACTTTGGTCCCTCAACTTTGATCTAAGGGTCAACTTCATCCCTCAACTTTTAAATTGGCCTAAATTGGCCAATATAGTTGTTGACGCCAGATTTTGACACGTGTTGAATCGGCGTCAGGAAAGGAAGATATTGGCCGATGCAGCAGATCTAAAAGCTACAGTAAAGAATCGGCCGATTGAGGCTACACGGCCGATTGAGGCTACAGTTGGGAATCGGCCGATTCGCAATGCAACTTGCGCCAAACCGATTGGAACCATAACAGAGGATCCCGGTCAAAAGTGGCCTGACGTTGGTCAACGGAGTAATGCTAATTCGGTCAAGAAGCAATAGAAAAAGTCCTGATTGGATTAGGAGACGGCGGCGGAAGATTCTGCGGGAGTCCGTTTCCTCTTTGAGATATTATAGATACAGTAGTTTTCCTATTTTAAATAAGGTTGTAACAAGTCGTAATCGACCAGGAGTCCTAGTTTTAGGGTATAAATAGGAGTCGCTAGGGCTTTGCAAAACATCAACACATCAATCAACACAACACTTCTCGGCGACTTCGCCAATACCTTTTCTTCTTTCACGAGTTCGTACGGATTGGCAGGGCTGCATCAACTTGACCTCCGGCCAATTGGTAGATTCCGCTTATCGAGTAACATCCGAGCTTTAACTACGGACGCATCGCTGTGGTTTCGTTTGGATTTATTCACCAGTTATCGGTATTTGCTAGAATTGCAAGTTTTACCTGTTGTTCTAGTATTACCACTTCTAGTATTACCACCAGTTATCCAGCTTGAGATCAGAGTAATCAGCTTTATCATTGCTTTTCTTCGATTTATTGTCATATAGCCGATTAGATCTATTTCAAGTGTTGCAATTTCAAGTGTTGCATCTGTAATAATTGTTCAGATCGCTCCAACAGTTTTCTTCGCGATTATCGGCTGATCCATAGCCGATCATCTTCACAGCAAATCAGCCGATTCGCCGACGCGCTCTTCAGGACAGATCGGAACTCCAGCCGATCAGAGCGCCTGGAATTTAATACTTCTATTTCCTTGTCAATCAACAGGTCAGATTGACTGGCACGCCGCGCGAACCGCACCAGGGCGATAACCCGAACAGGAGCTAAGCAGATTCTCCCGGGTCGTGTGTTCGACGCTGAAGACCATCGGCCGATTCCTGTCTAGCCGATTTTAGCGCCAACAATAGTCCCTCAACTTTCATTTTAGGATCAAACTCGTCCTTGTGCTGATATTATACTCCATAATAACATGAGATAAATACAAAAAGTCTATTTTACCCTTGGCTCATTCTCCCCCTCCTCATTTTCCAATATTTGTATCATGTTCGCTTAACTTTCCGCAATATTTTATATGATGGTACAGTTATGCAACAAGTAGGTCTAATTTTACTCTTTATGCATCCGCAATACAATGCGATGCATGGGTAAATATTTTATATGATGGTACAAGTAGGTCTAATTTTACTCTCTATGCGTCCGCAATAAAATGCGATGCACGGGTAAGTAAACTTCTATGTTCCAAATTAAACACTTGTGATGTTCAGCTTCTAAATGCATAGATGCCACCACACTGTGTGACTTGCATTGGTTAAATATTTTTTTAGTAAAAAATAAACTGTTGCAGCATTTAAAGAGGAAGGAGTCAAGGGTAAAGAGGACTTTTTGCATAAACTCATATTATTATGGAGTATAATTATGTTGTTATAGAGTATAATACAACATAAGGACGAGTTTGACCTAAAAACGAAAGTTGAGGGACTATATTGGCCAATTTGAAAGTTAAGGGATGAAGTTGACCCTCAGATCAAAGTTGAGGGACCAATACGCCTATTTTGCCTCCACAAATCATATATGAGATGTCAGGGTTGGCTATGACAACTAATCTGACTTGAAGAAATATCCTATTATTCTCAGAATCAGATGAATACCCTCGACACATGCTCGAGTACCACTTCATTATCAGAATATCCTATTATTCTCAGAATCAGATGAATACCCTCGACACATGCTCGAGTACCACTTCATTATCAGGATAGCATCCCAAGAAGATGAACTTCTAGTTCTAGGCTTTCATAAACTATAACTGCCCGATTAAAAAGAAAACAGGGAAACCGATGACTATGTACTGCCTGCAACAACAGCCATTTAAAATTTTGAAAGCATTGAAAAGATACATTTGCATCTATATCTAAGACCTCAACTAATATCATTCTAAGCTGAATTAACACGAACAGTACAACAAACTTAAACATGTTCCTTTTTTCTATATTTTTTGCTGTAGTTATGAATGAAGATAGGGAATGGATCAGACAGCAAAAATGGGTAAAACATCCTTATGAAATGGACCTCAGTATTTTAACTATGTCTTCCACCATTGTAACAGCAAGTTAACACCAATTCTGATTTCCAAGTTTGTGGTTTTAATATTGATGTACAGAAACAGCATTTCAAGTCAGTATTTATATACATCAAAGCTCTACAGAAATGCTAGATCCTATAGCTCGCAACAATTCTAATGAAGATTTCTGCTGATGTTAGCCATCAAAGAAAAGGCAAAAAGAGAACCCATATGCAACCAATACAGTCTATATTAGGCTTCAAAAATATGATGACTGTTCAATTATGCATCTGCAACCATCATAAGAATATAAATTTAATCATACTGATTTTGTTAGATGTGTTTAATTTGATCAAAGTACGAGCTGAGCATATGCCTATAAACACTAGGACAAAAGATGTTAAGAGCAAAGCATGACTCAACTTTCAACACTAAAAGTTAAGAGATGCGCACTTCTTTTTCTGTACCAAAAACCATTAGGTGCACTTTTAGTTTATTTTCCTGTATAAGCTCATACTCTAAGTTTTTTTCCAATCAGATATTTAAATTTTAATCTTTTTTCCAGGGCACTTACCTTAATGCTTTCATATTCTCTAAGTGCATCACTTTTGGCTGCTTCTGCTGCTCTTATTGTTTCTTTCAATCCCTCTACCTTCTGATATGTTGACCACTCATGCCCCATATCTCTTGCTGATGAAGATTCAAGTCTTCCTGCCCTGGTATGCAAGGAAAACAAATCTGCTGACAAACTTTGCACATGATGCAAAGCATTAGAGCGATCTGTAAATGCATGACTGACTGATATCATCGCCTCCAAGTACTCATGGATACTACCCTGCAAAGCCATAAACAATGTCTGGTTATATCGAGTCAAAGACAATTCCAATAAAGATACCCAAACAATTTGGAGTCCACAACATATCAACATACCAGGTGCTTCACAATTTCCGAGTTCAATTTTATCTGTGATCTGCTCATCTTCAAAACAGAATTTGCAAAATTATGGATTTCACCAGCTCGTCTTCTCAGGGAATTACATGTTGCCTGCTCTCTTTCAAATTTTGCCAGCTTAATCAGTGTCATGCCCAAGTGACCTGTAGTTTCTCTAAGATCATCTTGTGCTTTAACAAGTGCTTCAGCCTGCATAAAGTACAAAATTAGAGGATTAAGAAGAGCAGTTTTCTATGCTTCATATAATATGAGTATGTAACAAATGGAGAGGCATCCTAAGTACCAATACGCACAACTGAAATGTTTCACATAGTAATAATTTGAGTGGACTAAATACCTGCTGTGATGTTGTGGTGAGCTGCTGCTGTAAGTCCTCGAACCTGGCCTTGTGCGCCAGGAATTCTGTGTCTGTCTCCTGCTCCACAGGTGGAGGCTTAGTTGCGACCAGCCCATTCACTACAGTCTGCTTCAGACCCTTGAACATCCCAAACAAGTCCCTCCCGGCTTTGGCCTGCACCAGCGGAGCTGCAGCATTCACCGTGGTAGTCCAGTATCGCGGCGCCTCGGGCTGGAAGGCGGGGATGGCACCAGGCTCGGTGAGGAAAGTGCGGAGGTCGGGGCTGTGGCCGACGACTGGGTGCGCAGCGAGGCGGCAGAGGTAGCGCTGAAGCGCGGCGCACCGCTGGCTCACGAAGTCGTGGCGCTGCATGACCTGCCCCTCGAGGACGCTCTTGTCGGGCCGGGCCGGGACGAACAGACCTCTGTGGGCCGCGGCGAAGCGGTCCGCGAGGGCCACCACGTCGCGGAAGCGCCGCCGCACGCGGGGCTCCCCGCCGCCGCCCGCGAGGCGGGTGGTGATGAGGTAGGTGAAGTAGCTCCCGGAGCCCGGGATCACGCCGCCGGCGGCACCCCCGCCGCTGGGCTCTGCGTGCTTCTTCGGATCGGACACGGTGATTTTGGCGAACACGGGGGGCGCCGCGTCGGCGCGCGGGGCGAGCGGGCGGGAGACACTGGGCGCCGGGGCGGGCAAGAAGTCGTCCTCCTCGAGGAAATCGTCGATGACGAAGGCGTCGTGGTTTCCGGCGGCGGCCTGGGAGGGAGGCGGGCGGAGGAGAGGGTCGGTGGAGGCAGAGGCGGTGGCGGCGGCGGACGAGGACGAGTCGAGCGCGAGGGTCTCGAGGTCGTCAGCCGCGGCGGAGGCGGCCGACGACGGCTCGGCTGCCATCATGGCTGCTTCGCGAAGGGTAGGTAGGGTTTGGGCCGGGGGATTGAGTGGGATCTGACTCGGGGGAAGGCCGCGAAGAAACGATCGGTCGATGGGCGGAAGGAGGGAGGAGGCGCCGAGGCGGGTGGTGTCGCGTGTCCCTGCCGCGGGTATGCGTAAGCAGGGGGGACAGCTCGTTTTGAAGAAGCGGGGCATCGAGTCAAAATAACGAACTGTTCAGCAAACCGTTCTTATCTCTGTGTTGCAACGTGATCGTGTGCTACGGTATTGATAAGTTCGGATAATCGGATGTGAAGTCGTTCCGGTTCAGATTTCAGATGCGAATGCTAAAACGGAGGCGTACTCGCGTAGCTTCCTTTCTTCTTTTCTTTATAAAAGTGAATAAAGACTCTAATTAGTAATTACACAAACCACGGCAGAGCATCCAGTATTATCGATTTACCATCACGGAGACTAGACTCTCGGTTGATTGGTTCATCACAGATGACAGAACTCCCAGATCAACAAAAGAAAAGGCTTCGAGAAATTAGTTCAACCAAATTGGACAGTCTACGATGACAAACAGATGACGCCTTTTTCAAAATATTCAGATAGTACTACTGATAATTTATCCTGAATTCCCGACTAGCATTTGAAATCCATGTAGAACTCAAATGTCCACCTGTTAGAATCGAGCTCCAGCCAGCTGTTATTTACACAGAGCAAGAAATGAGGTACCTCCAAAATTCATTTACCAGGCATTTCCCAGCTAAGGCCAGGCTACCAAAAGGCAAACTCCGAAAATGGTAGTATCAGATATCTGAGTCCTAGATTTCATTGTGCGTCAGCCAGTAAGGTAAAGGAACACTATATTGACTAATGTCAAGC
Source organism: Panicum miliaceum (assembly GCA_032594955.1). Taxonomy (NCBI): domain Eukaryota; kingdom Viridiplantae; phylum Streptophyta; class Magnoliopsida; order Poales; family Poaceae; genus Panicum; species Panicum miliaceum. The sequence goes on from CM064065.1 coordinate 13,900,676, forward strand.
AAGACTGCTCTGTCAACCAGTGACACATTACAATATTTTTCATCAAACATCAGAAAAATCACATCTAGCAATGCGACCCAGGTTACTTGCAGCGGGTATGATTTTCAGTTTTCAGGAAGCACCCTAGTATAACATACAAGGGCCACCAGCCCCATCTAAGCAAGCTGTCACTAGTCAGACACAAGTTGTGCATAGTTCAATACGAAAATACAGTTTATAAAAAAACGAAAATACAGAAAACCTTGATCATATATATGGATGATTAAACAATATGCCATGCAAAAACTCAGTAGAAACCCCACACTAGTATAACAAACCGGTGGTTTGATAGATAATCTATGCAATGTTAAGCAGAAACGAACTCTAAGATTAGTTTACATCAACCAGGAAACTGTTGTTCAGTTGCTAGGCAAATGATCAACTGATCATAGAAATCAGGGTAATAAAGTATCACTCATCTCTGGAGCTCAAAAAAAAAAAGGAAGAAGAAGGGGCAAACCTAGACAGCTAGCCATGCTAAGGTCATAAATCCCAAGGATGCAATAAACAAGGGAAAACGGGATACATCTATGACCGGAATTTCAAAAACCATCTGTCAAAAGTTCCCTGAGCATTTATCCAGAAACAGGTAATTCTTCCAATCTCGTTATACTTAAAATTTTCAACAATTTTCCAGTTCCATAAAAATGTAGTAGAGTAGTCCGAAACAACAAAACAGCAGTCCAAAATGAAGGCCTCACCAGGATTTCTTTGTCCTGATAGCGGTCCATCCTAATCTTATTTCATCTCTTTCCAAAAATAAAACTTATTTCAGACAGCATCAGCAGTTAGCAAAACAGAGCTTCAAGCAAATAGTAGATGATGAAACAACTATCTTCATGACTCCAGCATGATTTAACAACAACAGACATCAGGTAAAGAACTCAAGATTCACCACATGCTACTCAGCACCCATGGGTCATCATGAATTTCCACAAGCAAATGGAGTATAGCAAAATGATACTACTAACAAAACAAGCGAAACATATTACTATATCATCATTTCATAACAGCGTGCGAATGAAGACACCATTTGTATTGATAATTCGACATCATGAACTCACATTACTCGAATACTTAGCACTAAATCGAATCATAGAGTAAAATCTCAGGATAGATTTGCAAGGTCTTTGCAAAAGCCGGTGCACCGATTGAAACCAATACTAAGCCAGTAGATCTGTAGGTACGCAAGGACGAATAGGGGAAACAATAAGCTACAGCTACAGGACTAGATCCACACAATTTCCAGCATAAGGCGAACTTCTCGAGCGCAAAACCCTACCAGATCTTGCCGTCCGCCGCCTCAAACCCCAGATCCGGGTGCCCCGAGGAAGGACAGAAGCCCTTGGGCAGCACTGTTGCCTGCGGCCGCGTTGGGCTCGTCGAGGAAGAGATCCTCGGGCATGCGGAACGCGCCGTGCGCCGCGACGAGGGACCCGCCGACGAGCAGCCCGGAGATGATGAGCGACGCGACGGAGGTGAAGAAGAGCAGGACGAAGGACGCGCCGACGAGCCCCAGCAGCGTCTCGCGGTCGGAGAAGGCGCGGCCGAAGAGGACGACGGGCTGGTCGGAGGCGCGGAAGAGGTAGAGGAAGCACCAGGCGGCGAGGAGGCCCAGGAGGATGAGGAGCGAGAAGGGGTGCGCCAGGAGCGAGGCCCCCAGCGCGAAGGCGACCACGGCGGCGTAGTTGACGCGGAAGTAGGCGAGGTTGCGGCGCAGGCGGGAGGTGGCGTCGGAGACGGAGTCCGGCTTGGAGAATGCCGAGCGGTCGAGGAGCTCCCCCCACGGCCGGCGGTCGGACAGCGAGCGCCGCGCCGAGTCGGAGACCCGGCTCAGGAAGAGCCGGAAGGCCGGCTGCGCGATCGGCGCGTCGGAGCCGCCGGCGGTGGCCGGGGACGATCCGGGGGCGGGGTTGGTCACCGGGAGGAGGGGCGGCGGCGTCGGTGCGGAGGCCATGGCGATGGATTCCGATGGGAAGCGCGTGCTACGGGAGATGGGGAATTGGGGAATCCTTGCTGCTATTGCGGTGTTGCTGCCTCGAGGAAAAGGTTTGCCAACCTGCTTCCGCGGTTGGGTTGTCACTGTATGCTTGCTTGGTACGTACGATCTTTTTGGTCAATGACAGTGGGCTAGGATGTAACGCGGGGGGACATGTCAGTGAGAGGAAACTTTTGTGTGAACCTATTTTTTATTGTCTTCGGTCGGTGGAAGATTTGGACCTTGGACCCCGAGTTTCTTGGTATCAACGCGTTCTGCTTTCTGCGTGTGAGCCGTGGACGTGGTCCATTTATGGTTGACAATCCTGTAGCTGGGCTAATTGTAGTATCGGCCCAGTTGTTGGCCCAGTCCATAGTCTGAATTGTAATTGCATTTTGCATGTGGTACTCTCATAGTGTCAAGACAATTTTAGGAGTTTCTGTGTTGGAATTGAGAAAGTCACAAAAGTTTACGAACAGGAACAAAGATCCCAACTTTGAAGATGGATGCTCCTTTTTAGAGTTTGATTAACGATGGATACTAGTGCCATTTGCAGGTGGGTAGCTCAAACTACACCCTTTTCCATTTCTTTTCTTTTGTTTTCAAGCAAGGCATATATTATACTATCGAATCAATGACTGAGGTTACAGCTCTAATTTACAATAAAAGACCATAAATATTAGCTAAATTACATAGAAATACTGCGACTAAGAGTCGGATCTATATTGTGTTTATATGTCTTAATTCTAAAGAAACCATAATAAGATAAAATGACCTTAGCGCGAACTAAATTGTGTGTTGCGTTAATAATGCTAAAGTTTATTACCAATCCTGACTTTATCTTAGTAAATATCTAAAATTTTGAAATAAATATGACACCAGTAGAGATTATGCTAGTGCCTAAGAGATAATCAAGTTAGAATAGCTTTCTTTAGACCCAACTTCTGATGTAAATAGAGGTACCTTAATTCAACCTTGCACTGGTTCAGTTTCTCCTAAGGCATCTCCAACCATACGTAGCACAAATTCCACCTCTCTCAAACTTGAACATGGTGACAACCCTTAAGGCAGTCCACCTGTGGTATCTATAAACAGTATCTATAGTGCCACGTCACCAACCAAACTGTCCTCCCCAACGCACCGTTTCTTCGTGCGGTATCTTAATAATTTTCTCGCACCTTTTCCTCTCCTTCCTCTCTGACCTCTCTCCCGCTATCCTGCGTCGAGGAAATACTTGAGATAGCCGAACTCGACGAGCGCCGGCCGGCTGGGACGTTGACACCCAGAGTGTAGCATTGTAGAAACCCTCCGTCGGAATTGCTGCGGTGGCACTCGCTGCGGAGCTTGGCGACGAGCCAGAGCGCCGTTGGAAGAAGAAGCAGAGGCATGGTGGAGCTTGGCGACGAGCCCTCCGCAGCTGGACGTCGGCCGCGGCCTTAGGGCCCTGGATGCACAAGCCGGGGTCGAGGAAGAAGGGGCGCGAGTTGGCGTGGGCATTGGCGCGGCCTCCGCGGCCGCCGGGCGGCCACGACTGCGACGCTGCTGATCATGCCGTGGTCGAGGCATCCTCCTCACCGTGAAATCAGGCTCGAACCAATCTATTGAGTCCTAAATCAGACTGGTTCAAGAGTTGCGCTACTAAATTAGAGCCCCAATGGAGTACCTGGCCATCGGATAGAGCTCGAATCAACTTCTTCACCGCTAAATCAAGCCCGATTCCAATTTCACGGTGCCAAAATTGAGCTCCAATACCCTGTAATCTGTAATCGTGTGCCCAGCCACCGAGGCATCTATTGGATGGATTCAATTTGACACAAAGTGATGGGGGAAATTCTTAATATTATTGTGATTGTTCAGCGTACGTATATATACAGGCATTGTGGACAGGCGCACTTGCCATATTACAATTCAACACTTCCCCGCAGTCTGAACTGGGAGCACTGCGAACATTAAGACTGGACCTAAACTCCGTGAACACGGACGTCGGCAAACCTTTCGTGAAGATATCGGCGTACTGGGACGTAGTGGGAACGTGCAGGACGCGGACTTCACCAAGGGCGACTCGCTCTCTGACGAAGTGGAGGTCAATGTCAATATGTTTGGTTCGCTGATGCTGAACCGGGTTGGTAGAGAGATAAACGGCGCTGACATTATCACAATAAACCACTGTGGTACGACGGAGTGGACAGCGAAGCTCTAGGAGGAGCTGGCGCAGCCAGCTGGCTTCGGTGACTCCATTCGCAACTGCTCGATATTCCGCCTCTGCACTGGACCAGGACACTGTCGGCTGTCGCTTGGATGACCAGGAGATGAGATTGTCCCCAAGGAACACCGCATAACCTGAGGTGGATTTGCGTGTGCCAGGACATCCCGCCCAATCTGCATCGATGTAGACAGTGAGATCAGCTGGAGAGGTCCGGTGAAGGTGCAGCCCGAGATCCACAGTACCCTGAAGATACCGAAGAATGCGCTTCAGAGCGCTCAGATGAGGTTCCCGGGGATCATGCATGTATAAGCAGACCTGCTGAACTGCGTAGGCGATATCTAGCCTGGTGAAGGTGAGGTACTGAAGAGCCCCAGCAAGCCTGCGGTACTGGCTGGGATCAGAGACTGAGGCACCATCAGCAGGGAGCTTCGAGTGAGTATCCACGGGAATGCTGCTCGCCTTGCAGTTACTCATACCACCTCGCTCCAGAATCTCCAGCATATACCGGTGCTGAGAGAGAAAAAGACTGTCACCTCGGCGCTGAACACTGACACCCAGAAAATGATGAAGAGGCCCCATGTCTGTCATAGAAAATTCCCGGCGGAGTGCTGCGATAATCCGGTGAAGAAAACTCGGAGAGGACGCAGTGAGAACGATGTCATCAACATATAGGAGGAGAAAAGCCATATCAGCACCTTTGCAGTAGATGAACAGCGACGTGTCGGACTTGGACTCAACAAACCCAAGAGAGGTGATGTGAGAGGCAAAGCGACTGTGCGAGGCGCGAGGAGCTTGCTTCAACCCATAGAGTGACTTGTTCAGACGGCAGACATGATTGGGCTTGGCAGAGTCAACAAACCCAGTAGGCTGGACGCAGTAGACTGTCTCATTCAGGGTGCCATGGAGAAAAGCATTCTTCACATCAAGTTGGTGAATCGGACAGGAGCGAGACAGAGCCAGAGTGAGAACCACCCTGATGGTGGATGGCTTGACAACGGGACTGAAGGTTTCATCATAGTCAATGCCCGGCCGTTGTGTGAACCCGCGGAGGACCCAGCGAGCTTTGTAGCGGTCAAGAGAACCATCGGACTTGAACTTGTGATGAAAAACCCACTTGCCGGTGACGAGGTTGACGCCAGGAGGGCGAGGCACCAAGGTCCAAGTGTCGTTGTCCTGCAGAGCGTCGAACTCGGCCTGCATAGCCTGACGCCAGGCCAGATCCGAGAGAGCTGTGCGGACGGATGATGGTAGCGGAGAGGTGGCCACGACCGTCGTGCAGAGGTTGAGACGGTCCACGGGTAGCCGGAAGCCGTCCTTGCCACGAGTGCGCATGCTGTGCGCGTTGGTGACGGGGACACTCGTCACTGGAGCCGTGGCGCCAGTGCGGCCGGTGGTCCGTCAGGTGCCACTGGCAACAACCTGGGGCGTGGAGTCCTCAGGGGCAGTGGCACCAGCCGGACTGGTGGAGGGGCTGGGCTGGCCGGCAGTGCCGCCCGGGCTGAGCTGGCCGCGGCCAGCAGTGCCATCGGGGAAGGCGCCCTGGTCATTGCTGCCGCGCCTGCCGTGGTGGCCGCCGTGGTTGTGGCCGCCCTGGCTGCTGGCCGAGGCAGTAGAGGGAGGGGCGCCGACTGTCCCAGGGGTGGCATCCATGCCACTAGGAAGGCGTGTACCTGCAGTCACAGCTCTTGGCCAAATAGGCGAAGAGGAATCATCAGCATCGTCCAAAAATGCTAGTATGGTGGGATCCTGGGGGAGGTGGACATCTCGGAGAACGGAAACATCATCTCGTCGAGCACAACATGACGGGAGACGATGATCCGGTTAGAGTGGAGGTCGAGACATCGATATCCCTTATGATCGGAGGAATACCCGAGGAAAACACACAGGGAGGAGCGAGGGGATAGCTTATGTGGGGCTGTAGAGGACAGGTTGGGATAGCAAGCGCAGCCAAAAACACGAAGGTGAGTGTAAGATGGATGTGTGCCGTGGAGAGCAAAAAAGGGAGTATGGCCGTCTAGGGTTTTAGTGGGATGGCGGTTGAGGAGGTAGGTAGCTGTGTGGAGAGAGTCAACCCAATAAACCGGAGGAAGACTGGCCTGAAACAGAAGGGATCGCACTATGTTGTTGATTGTGCGAAGAATACGCTCGGCACGTCCGTTCTGTTGGGAGGTGTATGGGCACGACATCCGGAGAATGACCCTGTGAGTGAGGAAGAACGTGCGGGCCGAAGAGTGGTCAAACTCGCGGCCGTTGTCGCACTGAACTGCCTTGATGGAGGAGTCAAACTGCGTGCGAACATACGAGAAAAAGTTAGAAATAACACTGAAAGTTTCAGACTTAAGACGTAATGGAAAGGTCCAGGTGTAGTGAGTGCAGTCATCGAGAATGACTAAATAGTATTTATAGCTAGACACACTAACAACTGGAGATGTCCAAAGATCACAATGTATTAAGTCGAAAGGATTAACAGCACGAGAGTTGAAAACACTAAATGGTAGGCGCACATGGTGACCTAGCTGACAAGCATGACAAATGTGATCATCAATGTGCTTATTACATGAAATGGCATCGAGGTGACCGAGGCGATGATGCCAAAGTGAAGAGGACGACACGGTGGTGGCGAGGGCAGTGGTGGTGTTGGATGGTGCGGGGAAGAACGGGTAGAGGTCACCCGTGCTATTGCACTTGGCGACCACGCTCCGTGTCTGAAGGTCCTTTACAGAAAGGCCAAATGGGTCAAATTCAATGGAGCAATTATTATCAGTGGTGAAACGACGGGCGGAGATTAAATTCTTAATAATGTTAGGTGACACTAAAACATTAGAAAGAACAAGAGGACGTCGTTCTGTAGAAAAAGAATGTGACCCAATAGATGTAACGGGAAGTGAAGCTCCGTTACCCACAATGATAGATGAAGGACTGGATGATGATGGAGGGTGAAGGCTAGAAAGTATACCAGCGTTGTTGACCATATCAGCACCGGCACCGGAGTCAGCATACCATTCGCTCGACGGAGGAGGTGACAGCATCATGGTGTTGAGGTTGCTGACAAGGCCGGACGGATCCCAGGACATGCCCTGCATGGGCGTCCAGGGCTGCTGTTGCAGCTGCTGTTGCGGCGGCGGTCCTCCGTAGCCGAACCCTGGAGGAGGCCCAAGAGTGTATGGCTGCTGCACGTACTGCTGGTGGGCGGTCAAGGCGGCCGGCGGAGGACGGAACGACGTCCCGGGGGCGTTCGATGGACATGGCCAGAACTGAGCATGGCCCGCCCACGGATTATAGTACTGCGCCTGGTGTTGCGGGCCGGCGCTGGTGTTGCCGGTCGGCTGCAGCTGCTGCTGGTTGCGGCCGCGGCGGCGGCGGCGGTGGCTGGTCCGCTGCTAGCTGTGGCCGGCAGTGCTGCCCGGCCCTTGGCCGCCCTGGCCGTAGTAGCCGCCCTGGCCGGGCTGGCCGTAACCAGCGGGCCTGCCCTGGCCGTGCCCAGCCTGATGGCCCTGGCCGTGTCCGCCGTGGGGGCGTCCGGCAGGAGGGCGTGGAGTGGCGATGAGGGCGGTGGACGTAGAGGAGGCCAGCGGATCGGAGGCCCCGGCTGCCTCGCCGGCAGCGATGTCGTCGATGTCGATCTCCCCGAGTAGAAGAAACGTGCGAGCCTCCTCGAAGGTGGGGAAGGACTGCCGCATCTTGAAGTTGGAGACCATGGCCCGGAACTTGCCGTTGAGGCCGCGGAGGAGGGTGAGGACCAGGGTGCGATCCCCGATCGGATCGCCGTAGTCGCCGAGAGTCGCTGCCATCGTCTCAAGATGACGGCATAAGTCGGTGATCGAGGTGGAGCCCTGTTTCGCCGTGCGAAACTCCCCCGAGAGCAGCAGGGCGCGCGATTCGCGCTGGCCGAGAAACTCAATCTCGAGGTAGGTCCAGGCGCTGCGAGCGTTGGGCTTGCGGTTCATTGTCGACTGCTGGAGGTCGGCGTGGATCGTGCAGTAGATCCATGTCAGCACGGTGCAGTCCATCTGCACCCACGCCGGTCGATCAGCGTTAACGACGTTGGAGAGGACGTGGTCCGTGAGGGCGTACTTGCCCAGGACGACGAGGAACATGGCGCGCCACCGGTTGTAGTTGTCGGCAGCGCGATCCAGAACCAAGGGCACAAGGACCTTGATGTTGAGGACGGCGATGGCGGCGGCGTGGACGGCAGCTTACTTGGCCTCGTACGCGTCGAGGGCTGCGGCGCGATCAGCCGCCGCCTTCTCGCGTGTCTCGCGAGCCTGGCACTCGGCCTCGGTCTCGGCCATCGGAGCAGGAGCCGGGCGACGGGATCGACTGACGGCGCGGTGGAGAAGGCCGCGCGGTGACGCGCAGCAGGGCGGATCGCGACCACGCGTCATGACCGGCTATACGTAGACGTAGACGTTGCCGGGCGGTGGACATCGCGACCTGCTGGATCGGTGCCCAGACGACAACGTTGACATAGACGTAGATGGGATCTGCGTGTCCACGTTAAAGCTGGGACCTGTTGGTCGAGCGGACAGCGCGATCGCGAGGAGACGGGCCGGCGAGCGGATGGGCTCGGCGATGGCGGGGTAGTAGCGCGTCGCGCAGGCGCCGAGGCGCGCGCGTCCGCGAGGAGAGGGCCTGCCGGCCGGCGATCGAACGCGTGGCGGCGGCGGCGCGGTCTCGGTTGGAGACGCACGGTTAGCGGAAGCAGAAAATATTAACCTCCCCGTGATACCATGATAGAAAGTGATTGGGGAAATTCTCAATAGTATTGTGATTGTTCAACGTACATATATATAGGCATTGTGGACAGGCCCACTTGCCATATTACAATCCTAACACAATTTGTTCCATTACTTTCTAGGTTGATTCTGTTGTGGCATCTGCTGCTTCCACGGGCAACCACGGTGAGGGAAATACCAAGCGCACCGCATGGCCGGTTGTGGGCGTGGCTGGCCTCCGCCGCCCGCCGGACGTAAGCCGATGCCACGGATTCGAAGGACGAGCCCGCGTAGGTGCCCCCACTTCCGTGTAAGCTCCTGAGCCATGGTGAGAACGACGGATGCGCGGTGCCGGTCTCGGTGGCGGCCGCGGCGGCAGGGTTGGCCGTCGTGGCTTAGTCAGAATGCGATGGGTCCCAAAAAAACACGCCGAACAAGACACCAGACCTCCCATCGCGTGTCGAGTCGTTTCTTCCGTCGTTGGATGTCGCGCCAGCACATGTCCTGTGCGTACGACTTGGTTTCACGATGTTTTCTCGTCTCTCTTCACTAATTTCATTGTCACGTCAGCTTTTTTCCTGTATGGCTCCATATTTAATGCTATAGAAATCAGCTTAGATGAAGATCAGTACTATTTCTATAGCTCATCCTATTTTATGGGGCTATGAGTATCTCCAGCAATAAACTCTACTTCTGTGAGTGGGGCTCATCCTATTTTATGGGGCTATGTTTTTAACTCTGAACTCCAGAAATAGCCCCTACAAGTGAGGCCCTACACTTTTCATGATAGGTGGGTCCCACCTGCCAGGGTCTTATTTTTTCTTTATCTATTTGTAACTCCCAGACGCATATGTCTCCCACGCATCTTCCTCTTCCAGGCTCGCGTATCTGACGAACTCCGACGCATCTCTCTTCTACGTGTCTCTCTGGATGATCTCCAGCCCGGGACAGTCGAGGTGGATGGCACGCCGTGGATGCCCTCGTCGGTGGCTCCCACGGCCAGGCGCCCGTTGAGTCGGCTGGCACGCCACGGGATGCCGTCCTTGTCGGTGGCGGCCTTCTTTTCGCTCAGAATCGGCCATGGAAGCCTCCGTCTCCTCATCCTCGGTCCAATTTGACACATCAGAGCTCGATTCGAGGGTAGCCTTGCTCGATTCGAGAGCGTCGGTGCTCGATTGGAGGGCACCGATGCTTGATTTGATGGTGCTGATGCTTGATCCGACGGGGGACAAGCTCGATTTGGTTGCCAGGTGATCACTATGCTTCGCTCCCTATCTCCCTCATTTCCTCTTTCGTCTCCACCAAGAAAGTCCATGTAAGCGGGGAGAAAACGGTCGAAACGGTCGAGCAAGGGTCTCGCTTGAGACCCATGGGAAAAGGGGCTCAAGGGAAAAGGAAGGGGTCCGAGTAGGGGTCCTGCTGGAGTAAGATTTTTCACTCTCAATCTCTGCTCATAGAGTAGGAGGCTTGAGTAGGGGCCTTACTAGGATGCTCTAAGGGAGTGTTTGGATATAGGGATTAATTTTTTAGTCCGAGTCACATCGTATATTTGGATGCCAATCAGATAGATTGAATATGAGTTAACTGTAAAAAAACCAATCGTATAAATGGAGACTAATTCACGAGATGAATTTATTAAATCTAATTAATTCATCATTAGCACATATTTACTGTAGCACAACATTGTCAAATCATGGACTAATTAAATTTAATAAATTCGTCTCACGAATTAGCCTCCATTTGTGCGATGAATTTCGTAATTAGCCTATATATAATACTTCTAATTGGTGTCTGAATATTTGACGAATATTTGACGTGACACGACTGTCAGGGGGAAAAGTAAACGGTCATCTAATGACTGTTCTGGCAACGATTATGGAGGTCCGGACTGACCCGCGGCAACGGCGGCCATCGTCAGCCCAACACGAGGAGGAAGCACTCCGCTTCGCCCGACCCCGTCCCTCGTGGTCGGACGCTCCCGATCCCCAGGCAGGCGGGCTCCGCCTCGCCCGACCCCTCGCCACGAGGGTCCGCCTCGCCCGACCCCTCGTCATAAGGGTCCGTCTCGTCCGACCCCTTGCCGCAAGGATCCGCCTCGCCCGACCCAGGGTCTTAGGGTCGGACTCACGTGGGCCCGCCGGACAGAAATCAGACTCGGGCGCAGCTTTGCCTTAAATGCTCCACGACTCGGGCGTGCGGAAAGGCGTCCACGCCGCTGACGTGACCCGTCACACCTACCCGTCCACGACCGCGCCGCGCGCGGTACATCGACTCAGTCTTCTCTGATTCGCTGTCAGGCCATCATGACCCACGTCGCCTGGCACAGGAGCACGCCTGACCATCCACGCTCCACCTGCCCGTCCTCGCTCCCCGCGATTCCGGCGACAGGGACAGGGCGTCCGCACCGCTCAGGCCGCCTGCAGCACAGGGACAGTTGTGGCAGCCGCCAGCCCCGATGGGACGGAAGCCACCGCCATCATCACGCCTGCCCGCCGTAATCGGCTCCCGAGGAGGACAGCGACCAGATCAGTGCAGGTCGCGCGGAGAAGCGAGGAGACGGAAGACAACCGCGGCGCCCGGGAAGCACAGATCTTCTTCTTGGACTCCGTGTTTTCCTCTCCCTCTCCATTCTTTCTCTCTCTGTGTACCCCACGCACGTCCGGCATATGCCTGGTTAACTCCCTGGAGCTATAAAGGGAAGGCCAGGGCCCAAGAGATGGAGAGAGATTTTTCAGACTCTCACACGCACACATACACACTTCCTCACACCGGCTTTCTTCTTCCCGGCAAAGAAGAACACGCCTGCGCCATTAGAGCCCCTGTGCACACCTTAGAGACTTGGGACCGGTTCCCTCTCTCGCCCTTCTGTAACCCCTACTACAGAATCTGTAACACGAGCAGCTCCCCATACTGGACGTACGGCTTCTTCACGCCCGAACCAGTCTAAATCCCGTGTCACCCGTGCAACCATTCAAGACCGTATACGCATAAAAGAAATTTACTAGTCTAAATCTTGATCACCAATCTTGATAACGACAACGACTAAATCTTGAACAGTGAACAGTGAGCTGCATCAGGCAGATGGAGATTTTGTCAATTGTGAGCCAACGAATCATCATTTTGGCAGTCCGCAGGCTTGCGGCTATCGACGGACAGCGGAACCGCGTTGGCCGTTCCACGTTCCAAGCGGTCTAAGATATTTCAAACAGCCACGGCTTGGACTGACTTCTGAAGCTGGACTAATTTTTGACGATCAAGTGGTAATGCTCTCTGACCTGGAGGCCTCTACCGCGCCAACACACCGGTCAACTTCACGAACCCAGCAGGCCAGCTCCGCGCTGGGCGGGCCGGTTCAACCGCGCTCCGCGCCAATCACGCCCATGACCATGGGCCCATCTCGCTCTCGGGCCCCACCGCGCTACGCCACGCCGTCATTTTCCCGTGTGGTGCCCGTGCATGCACACCTTTCCGCCTTGTCCGTCCGAAGCCCACCTGTCAGCCGAGCAGCCCGGGGCCCCGGCCCTGTGCCATCCCGTCCCCCACACAGCTGTCACGCACGACCCGACCCGACCCGACCCGACCCGACCTTTGCCTTTCGCTTCCCCCGAGGCCACGCCGTTTCTCACCAGCATCAGCGAGGCCCCCGTGCATCCGGACCGTCCGTGACCGGCCCATCCGACCGCCCGCCGCGAGTTACGCTGCCCGCCCGACACTGCTTGCTACTGGAGCGCGCCCGCTGCGGCGCTGCCCGTGCCTGACCAGTCTAGCAAGCGGCCGCTGGTCCACGCGCGGTCGCTCTCGGCTAGACGCCACCGCGTTCCCGAGTGAGAAGTCCTCCCCCTCCCCTCCTCCGCTCCTCGTCTCCTCTCCCCCACAACCACTACCACCCCGAGGGAAGCCGCGTGGAGCCCTCGTCCAGATCGGAGCCAGCTCGCCGGGCGATGCCGCTCCAGCCGCGGGAGTAGCCCGTCTTTGCCCGCCCACCGACCTCAGGAGCGATGGCGGAGGACGGCGAGGAGAAGCTGCTCGCCACAGTGCAGCACATCGTGCAGACGCTGGGGAGCAGCGACACCATGACGGAGGACATCCTCAAGGTCTTCTCCAACTACGACGGCCGCTTCTCGCTCGACAAGCTCTACGCCGCGCGCGCCGCCGCGGCCGCGGCCGCGTCCGGCGGCGGCGGAGGAGGAGCGGGGGGAATCGGAGGGGAGCACTCGATGCCCGCGTCCCCGCCGCTGCCCCCGCCGCCTGCGGCGGCGGCGGCGGCGGCGGCCGGGGTGTCGGCCGCGGGGTCCAGGCCGCCGGTGACGTCCATGGAGCGCACCGTGCGCACGCTGGACCGTCAGATCTCGCAGTTCGTAGCCATGGACCGGCTGATTTGGGCGGACTCCGCCGACGCGGACGCGTTCCTGGAGGCGGTCGACGACCTCATCGGCACCGTGCAGGAGCTCGACGCCGCGGGCACCAACCGCGCCCTGCTCGACCGCGCGGACGAGCTGCTCAGCCGGTGCATGGCGCGGCTGGAGGACGAGTTCCGGGCGCTCATAGAGCGCCCCGACGACGCGGCCCCCGTGGTGCCCGGCGGGTTCGGGTCGGATGGGAGCGACGAGGAGGAGGACTTCGGCGGCGGGGACGGCTACGGCGACGAGCCGATTCCGATCGCCAAGCCGGTGACGGACTACGACGTCGTCATCGACGCTCTCTCACCGGGCTCCATCGCCAACGTGCACCAGATCGCCAAGAGGATGGTGGACGCCGGCTTCGGCCGTGAGTGCGCCGAGGCATACGCCGAGGCGCGCCGCAGCTTCGTCGACGAGAGCGTTGCGCGCCTTGGCATCCGCCCCCGCACCGCCGAGGAGGTCCATGCCTCACCCTGGGAGGAGCTCGAATTCGACATCGCCCGCTGGATCCCGGCCTTCAACATGGTGTTCCGCATCCTGATTCCCAGCGAGCGCCGCCTCTGTGACCGCGTTTTCGACGGCCTTGCCCCCTTCGGGGACCTTGCCTTCATTGCCGCAGTGCGCACCCAGGCGTTGCAGCTCATATCGTTCGGCGACGCTATCTCTTCATCAAGCCGGGCTCCGGAGCGCCTCTTCCGCGTCGTTGACATGTACGAGGCTGTGCGTGACATCCTTCCTGACCTTGATCCTGTGTTCTCCGACCCGTACTCAGCTACACTCCGCGCAGAGGTCTCGACGATGTGCAACACACTGGGGTCCTCAATCAAAGGTATATTTATGGAATTGGAAAACCTCATCCGCCGTGACCCTGCCCGAGTTGCTGCCCCTGGTGGTGGCATACATCCTATCACTCGGTATGTTATGAACTATCTCCGTGCTGCGTGTGGGTCGCGGCAGACATTGGAAGAGGTGATGGAAGGTGACTTGGGGGCTAATGGAGGAGCGCCTGTGGCTGTTGACCCTGACCGCCCCACCTCATCGCTTGCTGTGCACATAGCATGGATCATGGACGTTCTTCACAAGAATTTGGATACAAAGTCTAAGATTTACCGTGATCCATCACTTGCTTCTATCTTCTTGTTGAACAATGGCAAGTACATCATACAGAAGGTGACTGACAGTGAGTTAGGTGTTTTACTTGGTGATGAGTGGATCAAGCAGATGACAACTAGAGTTCGCCGGTGGAGCGTGGATTATCAGCGGACAACATGGGGCAAGGTTACAACTGTGCTTCAAACTGGTAGTCCAGGCATTGGTGGACTCCCAGCCAAGGCGATGCTGCAGAAATTGCGTATGTTTAATACATACTTTGAGGAGATCTTTGCGACACAATCAGAATGGGTGATAGCAGATGAACAGCTAAGGGTGGACATTAGGGCAGCAGTGGAGGATTCAGTGATGCCAGTTTATGCCTCTTTAATTGCCAAGTTGAAGTCTTCTCCTGAAACTGGGCATGATTTGTTCATCAAATACACCCCAGAACATGTTGTGGCCCGCATCCGTCACTTGTTTGAAGGAGCAGCAAAGTGATAAATTAATCGGTAACCTGTTATGCGGCAGCTTCTGCTCTATTAAATTCTTCAAGATGCTATCATGGATTTTGGGTTCGTGGTTAATATCTGGTAGTCACATATGATGCTGCTGTTGGCTCAACTTGCAATGAAGTTATGGAGTTCAGCAAATGTAGGTCTGTGTGTTTGTATCAATCAGTAGCGTAATTATGTTGTAACAATATTAGGGCTCCATTCTGTTTCAAACTCTACTTTAATTTAACCCCATTAAGTGTTATGTGTGAAATTCATCAAGTTTGTGCTCAACCTTCTGAAATTCTAAGATTTCCCTGTCCACTGTGTGAATGATCTAACTATATGATGCCCAGAGGATCTGTAGCTCAAAATTGGCATCAAACCATAAGTAGAACCCTCAGGTCACTGCATGGTGTTATTACTTCTGACATTTTCAACAGTTGTGGAACAGCAGCAGAAGTGATGAAGTCACCAGGTGAGTCTGCAAGATGAACTTCATTGCCTATTATACATTTTGAAAATTCATCATTGCTAGCTTATATGAAAGAGAACTAAAAACGTCTCTATGAATACATTATGCATAAATGTTCAGTTATGTCAACTGTAGTTCAAATAGGTTGGGTTTTTTAGACAAGTATGAAGTATCTGGTGCTGTTATGGATAATGAATATCCTGCACAACTGACCGTTAATTGACATGGTTATTTCCTATTGTTCTGAACTAGCAGGAGAAAACATGCCATTTGTGTTTTGATATTCAATAATTTGCAACTTTTCCACTGTACTGCATTGATCCATTATTCAATCATGTCATTTCTGTTTTTATATCTTCAAATAACTTAGAAGTAAACCGAGAATATTAGGTCCTAGGAATTCAGCTAAATTTTGATGCTGCTAGCTAGCTTGGTGATAACCTTCCTGCAGAACTGTCTTTGCTTGTTTAATGATGTTTTTTACACGATATAATTGTTAGTTGCTACTGGAATTACCAGGACACTGTGAACTCCTGGAATTGTGCTATATTGCCCTAATGCAGAAGTAAATTTGATGCTGCTCATCCATTATTATTATTGCATACAGATTCTAGTTATTATCATGTTCCACTGTGTATTATTTTGATGATGAGAAACAGGAAACAAGTTGTCAAGAAATTTATGCATGTTGGCATAAGTGAGGTCTTTGCCTCACTAGTTGGTGAGACTATACGGCAAAGGAAGTATTGGCGAAAGGTTCACGGGTGAGTACTGCTCGACTTAATCTACTGTTTGAGGCCCAGATAATCAATCAAAAACTTTGCCAGTAGGTTCCCACTGTTATGGGGATGATGGTTCTGCTACACTTAAGGTTAGAGGGGCACTGCTACAATGGCATTTCAAAACTTTGGTCCCATTTTCAGGCCAGGGGAGGGGAAGGGGGCAGAATTGAAGACTTGAGAACATCGGTTGTGTAGCATATTCTGGGTCAATTTGTCGTTAGGTTGACCCTTTGTTGTTTTTTCCGTATGCAGTTGCAGTTCATAACTAGATGCAGGGCAAGTTTTGCTAACAGTTTGTTGATATTGGCATGCCTTGATTCTAAGCTATAAGGTTTCGACTGTCAATCGGAATGCATTTGGATTCGCGTGGCTACAATGTCTTTCCAGCATGTATTGTGGATTGTCCTTTGTCCATATAGACTATAGAGTAGGTTGCGCTGAACCACCTGATGCGTTGGGTGCGCCGATTCGTGATGCGTTGCGGCGGGGGTCATGCGGGATGAACACCGGAGCTGATCAGCCAGCGATCTCGACGAGCTGGAGGAGGTAGAGGCCGGTGGGCGTCTGCGGCGTGGCGTGCGACGCCTCGAGCAGCGCGAGCGTCCCTGGGACGTGGGACTCGCACGCCTGGATGCGCAGGTCGGCGTCCGCCTTGAGGTCTTGCAACGTGCGCCGCTTGTCCACGGCGTCGCGCCGGTCCGGATCGTACAGACATGCCGCCACCGGCACCGGCACCGCCGTGATCGCCACCGACGAGCAGACCAGGACGCTGAACGTGTTCTTGCCGATCAACTGCAAACGAAACAGAACAGATGTTCCGGGTCTACGCGTAGGAGTGTAGAAGGCAACTTGGTCAGTGGCTGCATTTGATGCTTCCATGAGCTGATGGATCAGCGATCACCTTGTTGGTGAGGAAGAAGGTCGCCGGCGGATGCTGAGTGGGTCCTCTCCGGCCCGCGAGTTGTCACGGGGGCCGGATTCACGCTCCTACTCCGGCCGTGGCCGTCCCATGCGCTGGCTCGCCGCTCCACTACGTGGAGGTCTCCATCAGTGGCGTACCGGCCCACGCGTAGGAGGTCTCCACGGCGGAGGCGGCGCTCCTCCATTCATGCTGTATTGAGCGCCTCAGCGACAACACGGCCGATCGCACCGGCTGCATCCATGAACTCTGTTTTCTCATGCCTTACATTGTCTGAGCCTAACGTATCTGGCAAGGGGGCAGATCTCGGTCTCGGGGGAAAGGTATCAAAATTGCCAGAGATCTTTTTTGATTTGATTTGGAAACGTATCAAAATTGCCAGAGATCCTATTTGATTTGCGTTTGTCTTCTCAATCAGTTCTCGCTATATGTAACACCACCACGTAGAAATAATTCCAGATCCAAACGGAAGGAAGGACAAGGAGCTTCGTCGTCCCGGCGGCCATGGCACCTCCTGCCAAGAAGGTCTCTCAGCGTGGTGGTGGTCATCCTCCTCTTCTCTGCTGCATCATTCTCCGTGCATGCGCGCAGCGGGAGCTACGGCGAAATCCAAAGCACCTGGGACGACAGAGAATACCAATCCTATTTCAGGTGGTACGTCAACATCCAAAGCGCCCGGGGCGGCAGAAAATACCAAACCTATTTCGTGTTGCTCCGGGAGCACCCGAACGGCGAGGCCATGGACGACAAGGATGCGCGGCGTCGCTGGTACGAGTCGTTTCTTCCAAGCACCCTCACCGACTCCGGCGAGCCACGTCTCCTCCACTGCCACACATTTCACGTCAACGGCTTCCTCGCAAGCCTGACCAGGGCCGAGGCTGCGGTGTTGGCCAACGAGCCAGGAATTCGACAGCAAGTTGCGGTTTTTGAGACGTCAGCCAGCACGAAGAGGAGCTTCGGTCGTTCCAGACCGCCGGCATTCTGAGTTTATAAAGTCATTTATTTGTTGGTGTGCTGGCATGCATTTTAATCTCTCTCCGCGCATGAAGAGTTGGTTGAGTGGGAAAATTTAAATCGTTTGCTGGACATGTAAGCCGATTGTTATTTGTTGGTGTGCTGGCATTATTCTTGTTCAATCTCTGGCCGGGCATGATGACTGGTTCCTGGGTTTAGCTTTAGCCTGCTGGCTACAACCTAACCAAGGCTAGCTTAAACCAGGCTCTATCAATGCAATACACTAGTGTTTGTTTGTCTGCGTTAGTCCTTTTTGCATTGCTAGGATTGTGTTTGGTTGTCTGTATTGGGCTAGACGTGGTCACCTTGACCTGCCATGGGGTGGAGTTACCCCAGGTAAGGTGTAGTCTCACAGATTTTGCTAAGTCCAATGCTAAAATGGTTGTTACTGGCAAGGTGTTTGTATAATCACATGAATAACAAGTACTACCTCTGATTGAATTTTCATGTCGTTAGGACATGATTATTAGCACAAATTTGTGCTAGATTTTGTGTCGTAACGACATGACAAAAAAATATGGAGGGAGTATCAAATTGCATCCAGCTAATAAAAAATGCATTGATCTACTTTTACAGAAAAGAACTGCAGTTGTCCATCAGTGAGTAAAAGATTCATCTGCTTAACAACTAACATCAAATGATAAGAAAAGAAGTATACACGATTCGAGCAATATGCTCAGAATACTAGCATGTTCCATTGGCAGAAATAATATCAAAACTTGGAGAAAAATTTCACCAAAGCCCTAAATTTTTTTTTCAAGAATTGAAACCCTTCACTATAAACACATCTGATCCTGCCCTCTGATGGTTTCTTAGAAAACAAATAGCAAGGAAAGCAAAATGTCGCATATTTTGCAGGAGAATATTCTAACTAAGAAAATTCTTTGAACCAAAGTGATTGAAGGCAACGTCGATGAGACTTGGGGCCAGAATCTGGGTACTTGTCCTTCATGAATTGAAATGGGCTATGCATGATGTATATTCTGCGAGCTTGATCTCGTTCATCAAAAGGATAGTCCCAAATTTGACATGGTAAACCAGGATTACGTTCTACAATCAGAACACTAACATCTGAATTTAGTCTCTGAACTTTGGGTGGAGCTGGAGCAGATCTTCTTCTAATTCATTTCTTCTAATTAATGATTTTGATCAACCATATCATTATCATTTTGCTCTTCTACATGTGCCCTCTTTTACTCAAAAAAAGTGTAGTCTTTCTTTTAGGCTTTGCATTGGTTTCCTACATGGATTTGGTCTAATTTCATCAAAAGATTTTATGCTATTATGAGACAAGAAATAGTTTAGGGGATATGGATTAAGAAAATAGGACATGCTTACATTGGTTTGAGTTGGAGGAGGAACACGAACATGCTCAGCAGCATCAGCGGCCGCCGTGATGTCTGCGGCCTACTCGCCCTTGCCGTCGTTGACGATTCCCTCCATTGGCGGCCACGGCTGCCTGCTCGCCGTCGTTGGCACGCCATCGAGCGTCAGGGAGATGGAAACAAAACATCGTGGTAGCAGTCTAGCAGATTGAAATGAAACATCTCGGAGGCTGGCAGCCGATTGATACAATCAGGGAATTAGTGAAACGTAGCTGGGGCTATTGGGTCTTCTCTTGCCCCTATCGGCCTGCCCACAATGGCCCCACGGGCAGGGGTACTTTACCTTTTTTTTTGGGGGGGGGGGGCGGGGGTCATGCCCCTGACCCCAGTACTGACAGTCTCATTTCACTGCCAGACTGGCAGATGAGGATCCGGCCCGGAACACGCACCGGCATCTCGGCTTCTGGGTACATGCAGTTGGCACGATCATCATCGTCGCTGTAGAGGAGATCGTGCGTGACCTATGGTCAAACTGTCATCGGCCACCGCCTATCTCCTCGAGCGATTGGCCAAACACCACATTATCCTCGTACACATCATCAGTGACAACCCTGGTCATCAATGACCGGTCCACGGTGCCGGCTCCCACGGTCGTAAGCCAAGGCACGTCGTTGTGGACGGTCATTGGCCATTGTTGCCGGCGTTAGCAACGACGAGGACGCCGGCCCGCATGGCGGCGAGGGAGGCCACGACTATCGGGTCATGGTCGTACGTCGGTTCGGAGGTTCCGCCGATGGACAGTGAGATAACGTCGGCCCCATCGTCCACCGGCACAAGGATGGCAGACATCAGGGATTCATTAGGGCAGCCCCTTTCGCCGCACGCCTTGTAGACGGCGACGTGCGCCTGCGGAGCCATGCCGGACGCGTTGCCGCTGGCGAGGCCGTTGACGTTGGTGCCGGCGATGAAGTTGCCGGCACGATGGTCGTCACAGGGGTGCCGTGCCCGTCCGCGGCATCCAAAGGTGGTCCGAAGCCAACGCAATTCTAGGCCCTGATGAGCTTCCTGCTGCATTTGATGTCCTTGTCGTAGGAGCCCCTCCATCGCTGCAGCGGCTCGATGCCCTCGAATCCAGCGTCATCCATAGACGGATGAGGGTTGGTGATGCCGCCATCGATGATGCCGATTATCATCCCAAGGTCGCCAAAAGCCGAGCCAGTCGGGACGACTCACCCATGTGGTAGGAGAGACCGAGGAATGCCGGTGTCCACGTGGATCCTGTCTTGGCGGAGACCCGCTCCACATCCTCCTCCATCAGCCGTGCAGAGAAGCCGTTGACGAGGGTCCGGTACGACCGCCGCAGTCGCGGCTCGTCGAGGGTCGTCGTCATCGACGGCAGGAATGACTGGAGCCATGCTCTGTGAGCATCGGCATCCATGTCTTCAAGGGCGGATCCAGAAGCTGAACATTGGGGGAGGCTCATCTTCCTTTCTTCTTCCTCCTCGTTCACTTTCTCTTCTTCTTCCTCCTCCTTCTCAATCATGATGGGAAATTGTTTGTAGGCTGTCATGTCTTGGCCTCCTGCAGGTGGCTCGAGAAGGACTATGTATGTCCTGTGGCCGGCTTCGTCGGCCGGCTCGAGCTGCGCGTCCCTCCTATCTTCCAGCACGGTGGAGGACGCATTAGGGGGTACATATGCACCCAAAAAAAATAAAAAATTAGTGATTTGGATCAATTTTTCACCATGTAATCCCAACAGCGGTGCCGAGCGGCAGTCCGTCGAGGATTGCCAGCCCTAGCATCAGCGTGCCGTGGAATGAGTCGGTCCTGATGATGTCGCTGTAGAAGCCGTCGAGGGCCACGATGAGGAGGAAGACGAACACATGGTTCTCGTCCACTGGCTTGCCTGGTGGCTTGCCTGTCCGTGGAGGATTGCCATGGAGGTTTGCACGGTGAAGTCGAGAAGGGCGAGAGATCGAGAAGATGAGAGGAATCAATGACATGTCAAAAAGGTTTTCAGACTTCATAGCCTCGAGATTTTTATTGTGCTCTGATTGTTCAGTAGAATTTCTGCGGACGGAATCCACTAACCATGTGGATTTTGAGATAAACATGGGGTCGTCATGAGTTCAGTAATTGTAAATCTAAATTTGGATCGGTGTTGAGGGTAGGGTGCATTTGGTACTGTGTTCTTTGCGTAGAAAATGTAACATTGTTCGGAGCAAACTGTACTTTTGTTTTCCCAAATGACGAAACTGTACAAATTTTAGACCTACAGTAAACTGTTTCCCTTTCTAGTTAAGAATGGTGTGCTTTGTACGAAGACCAGTAGCCCAGTACAAGCGTTTCAACTTTCAAAGGCCTGCTGAATCTATTGTGCTGCTGTTCATGCCCGTCAGCTGAAAACAACTTGGGATCCTGGCAAATCGCCAAATCTGTATCCAATCAGCATTTCATGACACCAGGGGATTGCTACATTATACAGCAATCAGGGCATTACAGAACATAACTCACCATGGGTCTCCAATCCTATACAGGATGAGAATCTGCAGATCACTACAGACAGTCACCTGACAAAAGAATATGCAAGCGAAGGCACCACTGACTGTTGTCCTACACGCAACGAAGTTCAGCTAGCTACTAAAACAACCAGAAGAGACTACCAGGTACCAACAAAGCTATATTCCATTCCTAATCCTGCCAGAAAGACAAACCATCAGAAGTTGTCAGCGAAATGACCATCTCGCACTGTCTCACAGTCTCAGCATGTACCATTTCAGTCACCCAGCGCCCACAGCGGAGAGTGGACGCCGTCGCCGTCGAACCCGTCAGTCAGGCTGGCAATCCTCTACCTTGATGCCAGGATAACAAGGCATCATGTGGTCAACAGCGTCGAAATCGATGTACATGGAAATGTCATCCGGGTCGTCGTCGAGCAGAGCCTCAGGCGACAACCAAGAAGCGCCCTGCTGCTGCGGCTGGCTGGCGACCTCCCCTCCGGCCCCACCCTGCGCAACATCAACCAGCGGCTTCACCTCATTCTCCTCGAAGACGTCGGCGGTGGTGGCGGGAGCGGGAGAGCAGGACGCGGGCTGCCACTGCGCCGGCGCGGCTGTGGCGACGGTGACGGCGGCAGCGTGGTCAGCGGGGAAATTGAGGTGCGCGAGGTTGCCGAGGAAGGCCTCGGCCGCCCGGTCGTAGGCGAGGGCCGCGTCGACGGGGGTGCTGAAGGTGCCCAGCCAGTGCCGCCTGCCGGAGTTGGGCTCGCGGATCTCCGCCACCCACTTGCCCCACGGGCGTTGCCGAACGCCGCGGTAGTTGTGGCGCATGTTGTCTGGGCCACCCGGGCCTCGCTGTCCCGACCGAGACCTTCTGCTTCCAGAACTTGGCTTGGCATTGGCACTGCCGTTGGCGCGGGCTTGGTGCGTTCCTGTCGCCCTGCACGTGCAGAACACAACGCATACCTCTGAATATCAGAGCAAACCAAGATGACTTGACAATGCCGATGTTTGATGTTTCAAGATAGGTTAAAGAAACATAAACTTATCAGCAGAAATGTATGCAAGGAATCAATTAGAACCAATAAGAATTGAGATGAGCCCTGCCAAATGTGCTTTCTTGTTGCTTCTTCAAGTTAGTTTTCTGAAGGATTTTTTTTCATACTATGTAAAAATAAAATGCATACAGATGGAGCAGAATTTACTATCTGCTCTGTTTTGCTGTGTAACCATCAGGAATTAAAAGTATTGCAGGGAGGCAGAGTTCTTAAATTTGAGTTTAGTTTGAAAAGGTCCTAGCATTTAGTTCACCCTTCTCATTTCAATGGAATTATCAATTTTGGTTGATGATAGTGCTAACAGATAATAACATAAGAATGAAAAAAAAATATAACAGAATGCAATTTTCTTTGAGAGACTACATAACAGAATGCAGTTACATGTCCAGCTTCAGAAATATTTTCCACAGAGTGTAACCTCCAGAAACACAAGTGCATACTGCCTAGACAATCAACCATTCGAATTCAAGGAGAAAAAAATGATATAGTTATTACATATAATGTGTAGCACCCATTAAATTTAACAACATAAACATTGTCCCAGTTTCGTTTCAGTCTTTCAGACATCGTTCCAATTTCGTTTCAGTCTTTCAGACATTCGTCCAAGAACACACAATCTGCATTAGTATGTTGGTCAGGTAGTATTTCCCCCACTTGATTTGTAGAAATTTGACAGGGAGTAAAAAACATGGACTTCACATTCAGCACCCGAACACTGAATGGCAATCGCCCATCTTTTATCAAGCTTAAGATTACCCCTTTCAAATCGATAAAAAAACACTACCCAAAATCGCGATTTCCCGCATCAATTCGGTCCTCAAAGCCCTCGAACCACATCAACATTTCGCGGTGCTTCAGAATTCAGATACGCATCACACTACAAACACAACACATCAGACAAGGCTAAGATCCATCCACCATCAGAGATGAATACCGCGCCGGCACAAATACCCTAAACAGCGGTCCCCGGAGCGGAACAGAACGGCACAATGCGCGCAACAGCACCGATCTTCGTCCTCCACAGATCACGCCCGATCGACCCCGGAGCCACGACGGCCAGCAAGCGAAGAAGCGAGCAGCACAGGCGGAAAGCGGCAACCACAGCCACAGAAAAAAGACGAGGGGGATCTTCCGCCTTACATCGACGTCGGTGCCGCCGCCGCCGCCCGCCCCATTTCCTTCCTCCCCGGCCCCACTCCCATGGCTCCTTCCTCCCGCGGGAGAACCCTCGAATCCTCGATCGACCAGCCGCTCCCCCTCCCCCTTCAGTTCCTTTCCGCCCCCCCTGCGCTGTGGCTCACCACTGGCTTGCGCTGGAAGACGAAAATCTGAGTCGGTCAGGGCCAGAGGGGACCCCAGGTGGATTCAAGTACTGTACCACGCGCGCAGCACGCTTTCGAGGACGGCCCTAATCAATGAGACGCGGCGTGGGGGCTTGCTCCTACATGGACTTGGCGCGCAAGGCAGCAGCAGGCAGCGAGGCCGAGGGCGAGGCGATTGCGGCGCGCTCGATCGCCTGGTTGCGGATGGAGAGGCGTCGTCCGTACCGCGTGTCGACGTGGCACTAGGGTGCCCGTGGGGCCCGCCGTGCCGTGCCGGGGAAGAGGGAGGAGGGGAAGGGTGGGCCCGCCGCCGCGAGGCGTCGCTTTCTTCGACACCAAGCAGGCAAAGCATCATCGACCGCTTTGGTGACGGGGAGCGCGGGGCCCGGCTTGACCTCTTGACCGTGTCTGTCCACTGTCCTCGCACCGAGAGCTGCGAGAGCCTTCTCCGGGAAGCAGTACTGCTACTGCCCCCGTGCCCCGTCTTGGCGGCACTTGCACACTTTTCTTCTGAGCATGGAGACCCCCTTTGACCTTTGGACCCCGTGGAGAACACGGAAATTTCTTCAATTTGCTCTGGAGGCTTGGAACGCCTGAGGCAAAATTCACAAAATTTATGTTTGGGCCTAAGATCTCGAGCGTTGAATTGCCACCAACCACACCACCCACTACATGCGCCTCTTTTGCGCTAAAACCAGAGCCCAGTTGGTTCGGCCCAACTCAGCCATTTTGGTTATTGCCTGTTAGCAACCACTCAATCCACCACCATGATCATACATAATGAAGCACTGATAACTTGATCCAATACAGTATGAGAAGAACAGAGTTCGGGAAAGGCAGCAAAGCAGGGGAGACGGTAGGAGATCAGCAAGTTCTAAGTTCTAGGTACTGGAAGGAATCAGAGATACACTGGAATCTTGAGGAGCGAGAGAGTAACCAGAGGATGACGAAGAAGAGTAGTAGTTGTTTCTGAATAATTATCGATGCCTCTCTCTGTTGTATTGCTCTCCTTTCATACTGCTTGCCTCCATCACTTGCTCGGCCCAGCAACTCTCACTGCCACGGCCCATAGCCCACATAGTGGATAGCCCAATCATGGTAAGCCCCTGACATTGCCTAAACAAAATGGCTGCAATTAGGAGGATTAGATTAGATCAAGGTCGTCAACTGATGAACATCATGTCCCCTAAAAAAATAGATTCTACGGCGTCAGCCCACTTTAAACAATATAAACCGCACCCCTCTGGCTAGTTCTCTTTCTGTGATTACGTGACGGCAGCTAACTAGCTCGAAGCACGCACGTCGGTATCCCCGGCCGTGCTTATCTAGGGCGCGATCGAGATCCTGCTTACCGAGCTCTTCCAATGGAACAGGACCTAGTGATGGCATCACGCGCGAAGGCGACGAGCCGGCGACCCCATCAACCTGCAGCTCGCAGGCTGCATCATGGCGAGCTCCAGGAAATTAATATCATCGCGAAGATCACGTATGAACTTTCAACCAGGCGTGACTAGCAAACTGATCGCTCTTTACATGATCCCTGTGATATCACCATCCCTAATAAATTAAAAAGAATTCTGGCCTGCTGCGCTATCAGCACCAGTATAATAACCCCTTCGCACAACGCTTTCTGACTTTCTGGGAGGAAAGGAGAGAGAAAAAACCGATTCAATTGGGATGCGACCTGAAAGGAAGATAAAGAACGAAACCGACGAGTTGTTTAGGGTTTTCCCCGACGATTATTATCGTCTGATGGCAATAATATAGCATTGTTGGGTCGACCAAAGATATCATTGTTTTTCGTTGCGAGCATTGTATCTGCAGCATATGTTGCCCGGCTGATGCGCGCTTTTAGTTGCGAGCGTGCGTGCACTGTATCTGCCTCGGATGTTTCGATTTGACGCAACTTTTTTAGAAAGAAAATTGCAGGAAAGGCAAAAGGGTCAGCGGTTGCTTTTCTCAATTCGCCCAGCAAACAGTCGGTATGATCCCGAGATTTCTCGTCTCGCAGCTCCATTTTCACTTGTTTTGACCCGATTCTACCTTACCTGAACTTGTAATTCTTCTGAAGAAAGGCGGCTACGGGCTATACATTTTCCGTGCCGAGACTGGGACTCCCCATAAACAATTTCAGTTTATCTATTTTATATTTCAAAAGTTTCAGCTAATCTGATTCAGCCATTCAGGTATCAGAATAAAAGTTGGGATCCTCACGTGCCGAGTACTGAATTGAAGCACATCGAGGCCCCAGAGGCCAGAGGCCAGGGGCACTGACGCGCGGTGCGCGAAACAAACTCCCGGGGCCCACCAGAGTGCGTTCTGACGTTTGCGAAACGGACAAATCGTAGCAGTATCTGGCCCCGTTCAGTCAGATGGAACGCCTTGGCGTCCTCGTGGGCCAATCGCCGAAGGCTTCGCAACCAGCTTCCCACCAAGTCGCCACCGCCGAAGAAGAAGAAGCTACGGCGACAGCACGACGGAACAGGCGGTCGGTTGCTGTCCAGCGTCCTGGGGCTTGGACGTCCTCTCCTCCCTCGCAACCCGCCTCCTCGTCCAACCACTCCGACCGCGCGGATTCGTCGAGACAGGTCGATCGCTCGCCGCGCCGGAGATCGGGAGATATTTGCAAGGCCTAGCCCAGCAGAGCGCCAGCAGTTGTGCCGGTGCGGGACACGGGACGCGACGAGCACAACCGCACGGGATGGGATCGTGGATCACTCGCTCTCGGTGCCGGCCGCACCATGCCCTACCAATTACCATACCAACGAAGAAAGCCACCACCACACCACCAGCGGGAAACACGACGAGCATTACCGTCGCCTCCTCCCGCCGCGCAACAAGTGGCCGCCGGACGGACTGATCGACCGACCCGCCCCGAGCTCGACCCGGTCCGTCGTTCTAGATGACCCGCCAGCCAACTTTATCCCCCCGCCTCTTGTCATGGATCTTTTCACAATTTCACAGACCCTTTTGGCACGTTGTTATATATTTACAGTGGGGGGTCGAATTCCTTTGCGAATGGCAATTGGGTTGATTGATTGTTACATCTATTCCCACAAGTTGGCTTATAAACAAGATCAACCAACCTTAACAACGAATAAATGGATCGCGCCCCCGCGATCTTCTTTATGGGCTCGCCAATGGGCATGCGCGTCGCTTTCCTCCCCAAATTCTAATTTGACCCTCCCAACTGGCCACCGCGTTGCCCCCCTTGCCCCAACCAACCACCCCAACCCGCCCAGCTTTCCCTCCACGCCCACCCATTGGAAGCCCAGGCTTCCAGCCCGGGGAACCAAACCGCCATCTTTCTTCCGAGAGAAAACTATCGGCGGGCGAGGCAACAACTCTCCCAACTGACCCTAAAAACTACTCCTAGTCCTCCCTGCAACTTGCGAGGACGCAGTAAGGAATGGCAACTGGTGCCAAGCTGCGTGCGCGCGCGCCTCGGCAAGTTGCGAGGAGGGACCATGACCGGCACCACCCACTTGCTCGTCCTAGTCCCAGGTATATAAGCGGCCGCCTCTCTCCTCCGGCCTCTACCAGCTCTCTCTATCCCCTCCCGGCCGCTCCTGTGAGGAAAAACCAAGAACCGTAGGGTGCGTCTGGTACCACTACATAGAAGAGCGAGCAAGCAGGAAGCAGCAGCAACCAGCAATGCCGTATACAGCTCCGAGGCCATCGCCGCCGCAGCACAGCCGGATCGCGGGCTGCGGCGGGGCGGCGAAGGCGGCGTCGCACGGGCCGCCGTGCGCGGCGGTGCCGGCGGAGGTGGCGCGGCACCACGAGCACGCGGCGCGCGCGGGGCAGTGCTGCTCGGCGGTGGTGCAGGCGATCGCTGCGCCCGTGGGGGCGGTCTGGTCCGTGGTGCGGCGCTTCGATCGGCCGCAGGCGTACAAGCACTTCATCCGGAGCTGCCGCCTCGTGGACGGCGACGGCGGCGCCGTGGGCTCCGTGCGGGAGGTGCGCGTCGTGTCGGGCCTCCCCGCCACCAGCAGCCGCGAGCGGCTCGAGATCCTCGACGACGAACGCCGCGTGCTCAGCTTCCGCGTCGTCGGCGGGGAGCACCGCCTCGCCAACTACCGGTCGGTCACCACCGTGCACGAGGCCGACGCCGGGCACACCCTGGTGGTGGAGTCGTACGTCGTGGACGTGCCGCCCGGGAACACCTCAGACGAGACGCGCACGTTCGTTGACACCATCGTGCGCTGCAACCTCCAGTCGCTGGCGCGCACCGCCGAGCAGCTCGCCGACGCGCTCGCCTAGCGCCCGTGTCGCCGGCCGCCGGCCTTTTTGCGGGACGTTGTTCTTGACTTCTTCCTGTTCCTTAGGCCTATTGGGGGAGATCGATCCATGGGTTGGTTCTAGATTGATTTAGCTTGTGGTTTAACTTTTTTTTCTTTTTTTGGGCGACACATAGTAAAAAAATCATTTGTGTGGCTGTTGCCTGATATTTGACACCCAATATTCACATACATGCAACTTTTAGCCGTCTAGCAACTTCTTGGCCTAGTTAAATTAAGTCACTACTCCTAATCTACCTCTGTACAAAGATCAGTACTTTGTTGAGCACTGTTCTTAATTACATAGGAGTAGCTGTTGCGTGTTTGTTCCTGCAGTTGACGGCCAAATTTCTGCTGAGAAATCTATTGAAATCTGAGGGGGGAATCCGGTTGGTGGTTCATAAGTTACATTCATGAGATGAATTAGATGCAGTTGCAGAGAACAGGTGCACATGGACCAGAGCCGTGATGGAGTACCTGATGGGGATTGATCAAGGACTCTAAGCCCGGTTTATGTTGGGGGAAGCAAGCTAGTACTACATGGTAGCTAGGCGTAATCATGAAAATGCTTGCTACCGGTAGTATCTAACTCCATCTAGCTGCTCCCAAGCGCCGCACGAATCATGAACGGTTGTAGAGTCCGAAAGAAACCCATCAACGGCGTCCCAGTGCATACATTCCGCTACTCGAAGTTCAACACAATTTGAAATCCGGTCGCCGCTCGCCAGGCCCATCTGTTGTTTCTCAAGAAAAATGCAGATCATCTCAAATAATGCTCGCCTTGCCACCGCTATTATGTTAATCCTCTGACTTCATATTTCTTCTCCCCAAGTCATAATTTTTGCCCACTGTTCTGAGAGATCTCAGGTGCCATGCCATCCGTGCGCGCGCACGTCAAACAAATCTTTAAAGATGCACATCTCTGTGTGCAGATGCGCAATGCGATGCTGCTCTCTATTGGCTGGCTCCACGGTACTGGCATGAGTTTGCAGATCTAGAGATGCCCTAGCCCTACCATTGGCCCAGAGCCCTTCTGCAGCATTTTAACACGCCCCCCCTACGAGCTAATTCAAAGATAGAAAAACAAACAAAGCAAAGCAAAGGCAGGAACAAACCAACGCAAATTCCCCGTTAAACACATTGCTTACTATAGTAGTAACAGTAATAAACAGAGGTTTTCTTCATCGATTCACGTACGCAGACAGCAAGCGAGCGAAGCGACCGAGACACACCCAGTTGGCCGGAGCAAGGCCCTGCCCAATGCGATTGCGAATCTGCAGTCCCGTACGAGGAATTCGGGCGAGCCCGTGCCCGCGCCCTAGGATTCCCTGCGCCGGAGGATTCGCACTCGCGATTGCCTGGCAGGCTGACACCACCGGCCGGCGCGACGCGCCCCAAAGCTCGGAGCGAGGGGAGCAGGAGGAGCACAGTGCAGCGCGGGTGGAGCTTGACCTGGTGCCAGCCGTGGATCCGAGCCGCCATTAAACTAGGCGAACACCCTGGCCGATATGGGAATCCACACGCTCGTACGTGCGCGGGCGTACACACCCGCAGCTCGATCGCCTTTGCTTCCCGCAGCTACTACTACTACTACTTGCTACTACATGCTAGTTGGCCAATAGGCTAGTTGCTCCGGAGGCATTCATGGCGGTGTTGCTGCTGGCCAATAAGCTACTCGATCGCATCGCATTGAAATTCTTCGTCCCGGTTTCCCCGGTCCACTGTCGACCAGTTTACCTGCCTATTTTTACTGCACAGATTGGTACTGACTGTACAATAGACGCGACGCATATAGCATATATGCTCCTTGATCTCTATGTTCCAGTACTGATAATTTACCGGTGTATGAATTGCAGCTGGCATCGAGCGTTTGGAAAGAAGATATATTCTCGTCTTTTAGGGAGAGAGGATATTCTGGGGGTAATGGCGATGATTGTATAATGCCATGCTGGTACTAGGTATGACCTACTACACCTGCAGCTTGTAGGGCGGTCTGGTCTGATCCGCCAGATTCGGCTCTTCTCTCTCTCTCTCTTTTTCCTTCATAAAACAAAGGAGCCAGCGCGCACACTTGGGCACTTGGCGTAAACAAACCGAGAGCCCATGGCGCGAATAGATGTAAGCGGCTACTTGGCCAAGTTGGTGCACTGCAGCCAGCCCATCATCTCATTTGCCGCCCCCGCTCCCTCGCGGTCAAGGAGAGCTGCGGCCCCGGACCCCGATTCGATTCAATCCGTTCCTTTCCTTATCGTTTCCAAGCTTGCTTGCGCCATCGCGTGTGCAACTCGTCGCTGCAAGTTGCATGCGGCTGGGGGAAGGAGTGCGCTTGGCGCCGTGGCGAGAAGGCTGCTTCGGGGCCAAGGCTTCCAGGTGGCCTCCGGCCAGTTACGACTGCTCCGGCTCCGTTGGTCAGTTGGTCTTTTCCACGGCGCCTGATCGACTCGATCGTTCGAGCGCGTCCTCTCTGAAGACGGAGTTGTCCCTTTACGATGGTACGCTCGGTCAGGAACGACTCGCTGTAGAGTGTAGACTTCAGACTCACGTCACGACCCGGCGCCGTACGCAGATCAAGCTGTCCTCGGTCCTCCTGCTATGCTTTCGAAAGAGAGAATCTCATCATCATCAGGCCCCCACACCCTCCCCGCAGGCGCAACTTGCCAACTTGGCCCCTTACGGTACGGCGGCGGTACTCCGAGCCGCGTCTTATCCGTACGGCATACGGGCCCGCCCGACGCCGGCGCGTGCGTCACCGGTTTCGTTCCGCCGTAAGCCCTGACAGCTCCGGCGTGCGGCGTGCGCAGCGCTGCGGCCGGCAGGCGGCAGGCCTGACTAGAAAAATCGCCCGTCGACTGCCGCGCCGACCTCTGGCCGTGTCTCCCCGCGCCGGCGCCGCGGCCTCCAGTTCCAAGCCAACCAGGCGCCAGCGAGCGAGCGGCGACGAGCCAGCGAGCGACCCACCGGCGGCCCGCGGGTGGTGCGCCTTTCCTTCCTCGTTCGGGTCGGGCGGGGCCCGAAATCCGAGGGGAATCTCCCGTGCCAACTTGCCCGGCCGGGCCTGCGCGCCACGAGCGGCCGCAGAGCGAAATCTCGTACGGCGGCGGGGGCGATTCTCTCCTCGGCGGTGTGTGAACGTACGCCGCTCCAAACATGGAAGGTCGCATGTGCAGGCCCGGCCGGATCGTATCTCCGCCGCGATTTTGTACAGATAATAGTCTGGTCGCCTACTTGCTGGTACTGCTGCCTGAAGATGCGAAGCTCTCTGCTCTCTTCTTCCCGGCGCGCTCGCTCACCGTCGCTTACCTCGTCGGCTCTTCAGCGCGTGTAGGGACACAAGCACCATTTTCTATTTTCTACTAGTATCTATCTGTCCTCTCTCCCCTTCTAGTCGAACGAGCAGCACAAACATCCATGTTTCCCAGTAAAAAAACACGCCTTGACAGCTCCCCCCCCCCCCCCCCCCCCCCCCCTCCTCACTGGCCTAGAGCAGAAGTGAGGCGCCAGCGCAGCACCCCATCTGATGTCCCACAATCTCCACCTTTCCTCAGCCTTTGGCATCGCCAATTCGACAACGGGGTGGTGGCATATCTAAGCCAAGAAAGCTCGCCGTTGCTGGATTTGGCATTTGGAGCCGTTCATCGTTCATCGTTCTCGATTACAAAGATCATCTGATTTTTGAATTTCCCAAAATCAAATCTTCAAAATCAGTCATAAGCTATAAGCTGAAACAATTGGGATCAGCATCTTCTTCCTCCGGGCTCCTCCCTCCTCCTGTTCTCTGCTGATCTTCCTTCCCCAGCCTCTCCTGCTTCTCCCTAAACTCCTACAATCCTTCTCCAAGTAGTGAGTCCTCGTATCCAGTACTACCAATTTATGAGAAAATTTTGCATCGGTTGCAAGTTGTCGAGTGATTTTGAGATGGAGGTTCGTAAAACGTGGCCTGTAGCCAGTGGGCGGTCTGGCCTGATACTCGCCAACACCACGCAGATTCTAAGCAAACCATGCAGCTTGAGCGTGAGGCTGACTCCTAACCTGTGTCATCATCACATCCTTGCAATCTCAGCCTAACAAAAACGCTATCTACTATTCCATTTAAAAAAAACTCTATCTACTACTCTCGCTTCGTTCTCAGATGATGGAGTAAACAAAACGCCTGCGGCTTCGTAAGCTCATTACGTCGCGGTCAGGCCCAGATGGCTAGCATGGACATCAAGCCAGCCCCGAGCAGCAGCGAGGCGTTCAGCGCGAGCTGCAGCCGCGCCCTGCTCTGCACCCTGGCGCTCATGAACTCCTCGGCGAGGATGTCCACCAGCGCCATGTACACCAGGATCCCGGCCGCCGCGGCCTCGAGGAGCCCCTGCACGACCAGCTGGTCTCGTCGTACACGGACGATATCGCGATGCCGATGGCCACGCCGGCCGGGGTCGTCACCGAGAAGAAGAGCGCCATCGCCACCACGGATTTGAGGCGAAACTTGGCCTGTCATAGAATGAAGAAAATCTCTGTCATCACACTAGTAGTTAACTCTTTTTTTTTTTTGCGAGGCACTAGTAGTTAACTTAGTTATCAAGGAGTGGCGTCTACTACATTCAGAATTCAAAAAAAAAAAGAAACGAGTGGAATCTTTACATGGGCTGACTTGTTACTCAGCCTAGGCCCAGTAATATCAGATATGTGGCCATTCAAGCAGTACCGGCGGCCCAGTTACTGGTATTATTCTTTACATTGGCTGACTTGTACCTCAGCCTAGGCCCAGTAGTATTAGATATGTGGCCATTCAAGCAGTACCGGCCCAGTTACTAGTGTTCTTCACAAAGTTTTCATAACGTTGCTCGTCAGGCTAAAAGATAACAAAATGAAAGAAAAGGAGGGCAATTACGAGACGTTAGCAATAGTGATTTTGTGTTTGGCAAAAAATGAAAATACGATAGTGATATTGTGACAAGACACTTTGATGTGGACCTTGCAAGACCTAAAAGATGAAACACAAGTGCTAAACAAGATGCGGCGACGTCTTCCGTACAAGTCTAAAGTTTTAGAGGATTGGTAGATTCTGCTGATTGCTATGCCCAACGCTCGCAATCGATGGCGCAGTTTCATGGACAAGGACGCTAGCTAATTTACTGCTCCTAATTAAACCAGCCCGAATGGGAAGTAACAGCGTCCTCACCTGGACAATGCACCCGCCGAGGCCGATGCCCTCGAAGAGCTGGTGGAACGTCAGCGCCGGGACGAGCGGCCGCACCGTGCTGGGGAAATCCGAGGCGCCCAGCGACATCCCGATGATCAGCGAGTGCACCACCACGCCCAGCTCCAGCACCTGGATGGATCCACGACAGCAGCTCGATCAAATCCGTCGGAAATCCTCACCGCGCCGCCTCTCTGTTTCTTGGAGCGCGCGCGCGCGCAAGGTGTGGGCGCACGTACCTGGGAGATGACGCGGTGGCGCACGAGGTCGTCGCCGGCGGCGGCCGGCGCGGGTGCCAGCACGGACATCCCGTGCGCGTGCCCGTGGTGCCCGTCGGCGGCCCCCTCCAGGTTCCCGTCCCCGCAATGCCCGGGCTCCGCCGGCGGCTCGTCGACGACGGCCGCGGCCTTCCTGGCGACCGTGCGGCGGAAGTACCCCGTGGCGATGGTGTCCACGACGAGCGTGGCGATCGCGGCGAGCATGGCGACCATCCCCGCGAACGGGAACCTCCTCCACGGCCCGGTCGCCGCGAGGCACGGCGAGCCCAGCGCGTCGAAGGCTGCGGGCAGGATGTGGACGAGCCCCGTGGCGAGGATGACGCCGCCCGCGAAGGCCTTGACGGCGCGGAACAGGCCCGTGCCCGGCCGCAGCGCGGGGACCCGGCGGCCCAGGGCGGGCACCGCGGCCCCGGCCGCGCCCCCCGCGAGGATGCAGAAGATGGCCACCACCTTCAGCCGCAGCGCCCGCGCCTTGTCCCGCCCCGCGGCGTCCTCCGAGCAGTCGCACTCCGCGGCGGCGAAAGCCGGCAGCAGGGAGACCCCCAGCGCCAGGAGGAGGCACCAGGGCGCGCCCTGGAGCTTGGCCATCGCCTAGCGCTGCCGGCTCGGCTCGGTCGGTCGGCACAGCGCCGCGGCACTGCTGGCGCATGCGTATGCGTTAGTGCGTTACCGATCCGTTTCCTCGCAGCATTTTTGTACCCGTGAGGCCGTGTCTCGCTTCCCGGGGGGTTACGAGACGCGACGGGCTCACCTGCCTCACCATGCGTACGCGGCGACATTGATCGTGCGGGCGTTTTTGCTACACACCTCGCCCGCCCGCGAATTGATGGGTGGTGAAAGCAGCGGGACAACAAAGTAGAGTGAATGCTGCCGCACGACGACGTGTTCCCCGTACACCGTGCGTAGGGCTGCTGGTGCCGAGTTACAAGCAGCAGCAGGTCGGCGAGGCGTTTCCGACGGTTTGGCTGCCCGTCGCCGGGCTTGCTTCTGCACGCCTGCGGCCGTGGTCCTAAACTCCGAACGCACGTGCGAGTTGGTACTACACACTAATCGTGCAGGACCCGGGGGTAGTACTACAACATAGCGGAATTAGTGGGTATGGTGGCATGGCTCCAACGGTCAACCAAACCAATAAACTAGCAGGGCAAGGAGAGTACAGCCGCCTCGGTGACGAAGAAGTCTTGGGATCGTGGAACAGATCGGAGACTTTCGACAATCGACATGTCGCCACCATGTCGACATCCTGTGTCATCTACATGAGGTCGGCGTGGACCTGCTCTTGTATATATGCTGCTGTGATCTGCACGGCCACGCCACATGTTCCAGTGTTCCAGATAGGCTCAGTAATATATGTGATGTAGCGGCATCTGCTACGCACACGTGTCTAGGGTGGCGGCTTCTTGCCATAGTCAACTTGCACTGGCCATCATTTCCTATAGTTTTTTTCTTTCTTTCTCCTTCTATCCGTGTACTATCGCGAGAGAGGCAGCATGTGCGCTTTCACGATTGGTACGGTACCAATGGAAAGCGCACCAGCTTTTTGCTTCAAGTGGCTTTGATGCAGCAGCTCGCCTTTACCTTTCTCCTTTTGGAATCCTCAACGTACATTTACCACATTCGTTCATAATCTTGCCGTTTAGCGACGTAATTGGCGCTTTTATTACATGAGTTTTACTATTTGGTATGTACTTCTTTTTACAGACACAAATAACAAACTGTCAGGTGATGATGATCGCGTAATAACAAAGATCAAACGGGAGGTGGAAAAAATCCAAAAAGAAAAAAAAACATAATTGGATCAGTACTGTACTCGCGAGTATTCACGCCTATATAGCAAGCATGGACATCAGCGCCGTCCCGACCAGCAACGACACGTTGACGATGACCTGAAGCCTCCCGTTGTTCTGCACCCTAGGGTTCATGAAGCCTTCGGCGAGAAGGTCGACGAGGGCCATGTAGTTGAGGATGCCAGCCGCGGCGGCGTTGAGGACCCCTTCGATGATGAGGGCCCTGGGGCTGTTCTCGTCGTAGGCGGAGGAGATCCCGATGCCGATCAGAACCCCGACCGGCGTGGTGAGTGAGAAGAAGAGGGCCATTGTCAGCACCGACTTCAGACGGAACTTGGCCTGTTCGAACCAAGAAACTTTCATCACCCCAATGATCATTATGTACTTTTGATTTGCTAAACCCTAATCTGAAAATGTTGACCACTGAAAACTGTAGCTACAAGCATTGCCCTACCTTCGGATCCAATTGTAGGAGCTAATAAGACGACTGAGGAGCACAAGACGGTGACAAAGGTGCTCTTCGAAGGTAATGGATGAATAGTAGCGTTGTAGGGTTGTGGGAAAGGGGGTGAGGTATGGGGAGAACATTGAGAAAAAATCAGGTGTATTGTGCCCTGACGTAATTTTTGAAACTAAGCTATTGATCTAATATTCCGTGATTGTATATATTGAGCTTGAGCACCTAGTTAAACAGTGTTTACAGCGTTTCAAGTACCACAGCTTTGCTAGTTCAAATGTAGCAGACAGTAATAAATCAGAGCGTATACCTGCACAATGCATCCTCCAAGCCCTATTCCTTCGAAGAACTGATGAAACGTCAGCGCTGCCAGAAGCGGTCTGATCGTGCTGGGACTCTCAGATGCGCCCACAGACATCCCGATGATCACCGAGTGCACTATGATCCCCAGCTCGAGCACCTTGAGGACATCCATGTAATACAAGGCAAGAACTTATGATCAGCAAACGCACGTGCAGTATGATCAAGTATAGTATATGAGTTCATTTGATTCATGGACAGGGATGATGGATCGATGAGAACCTGCGCGATGACGCGGTGGCGGATGAGCTGCGTGCCGCCGCCGTCGGCGTTGGGCGTCGACACCATCATGGACGCGACACCGTGCGCGTGGCCACCGCCGTGCGGCCCATGGTCTGAGGTCTCGACGTCCCCGATGGCCGCGGCGGGCTTGGCGTTGTGCGCGCGTTGGAAGTAGCCCGTGGCGATCGTGTCGACGACGAGCGTGGCGATGGCGGCGAGCATGGCGATGAGGCCCGTGAACGGGAACTTGTGCCACGGCCCGTCGGCGAGGCACGGCGAGCCGAGCTTCTCGAAGGCGTCCGGGAGGATGTGCACGAACGCCGTGGCGAGGATGACCCCCGCCGCGAAGGCCTTGACGACGATGAAGAGGTCGGTGTCCGGGCGGAGCCCCGGGAACCTCCGGCCGAGCGAGGGGATCGCGCAGCCCGCGGAGCTCGCGACGAGGATTCAGAAGATGGCGACGATCTTGAGCGTGAGCGCCCTTCCCTTATCGCTGTCTTCATCGGCGGAGGCCTCGCATTCGCAGTCGGCGACCGCGAGGAGCGGGAGGGAGGCGACGGCGAGGAGGCAGAAGGCAGCAAGCTTCATGCCGGCAGCCATGTCGAGCTAGGAATAACGGTGGCAAACAGTATGGCCGTATACATACAAGTATATATGAAGCCGTCGTTGTTAGAACTTGATCGTGGATATACTAAGAAAATGAACTGATGAGATGAAGGTTAGCATAATCATGTGGAAAATTTCTGGAGAACTAATATCGCGGCATTGACTCATTAGGTCCTGTCAACATGGCAAAATTTTAATTAGCAAATAGATGAGGTCATGGACTCATTTTGGGTGAACACACATTGGCTATTTGGAGCGCGAGCAGCTGCATGCGTGCACATGGCACGTAAACTTGCAGCTATCTGAACTCCACCATCTTCTGCTTCATGTAGATACCTTCCACAGTTTCACACACTTCGTCCCTGTCAATCATCTTCTCCGAGATCCCCGAAGCGCCAGTCACCAAGCTCTCTGGCATCGATGATCGATCCCCCTCTTTTCCTGGAACGAATCCCTTTGGGCACGGACACACGCCGTTCACGTGTAGATCGGAGACCAACGGAGTCAGAACTCAGATAAGCGTGTTCAAAGATTACGGACCCTGCAACTATATCTCGTACGATACTCCTCTTGCA
Organism: Panicum miliaceum; assembly: GCA_032594955.1. Classification (NCBI taxonomy): domain Eukaryota; kingdom Viridiplantae; phylum Streptophyta; class Magnoliopsida; order Poales; family Poaceae; genus Panicum; species Panicum miliaceum. The sequence continues at coordinate 13,938,740 of CM064065.1, forward strand.
GCACTGTCACTCCAGCGCTCTCTCTGCATACGCGGCGTCTTCTCCATCCATGGAGTCAACGCCGCATCGCCGGCCGCCACCAAGATCATCCGCCCCGCCCCGGCCCATGCATGATTCGGTGTCTGAATTCTGATTGGTGCTCCATCATGTACGCCTCCCTGAGATGAGACGCCGTTTAAAATTTTCGGGGTCAGACGGGCATACAGAAATCGCCGTCGAGATGCATGTCAGGATGTCGACACGCAGTTTGGGCGCACGCGACATAGTAGCCGTGATTCAGCAGCTAACCTCGTCTTACTGTAGTTTTCTTATTAGGTTTCACATGGGAGTTGGACGTGTCTGGAATCCGTGAGATCAAGGGTCAGTCCGTCCATCGTTGGTCTGCTGGCTGCACGGTAAAAGGTACTTCTTCCTTTTACTTACCTGATGATGTTTTGGATACAGGATGCAGTCTTCAGCCCATGTATTTGACCATTATTTTTTCTATTTTTTCCGTTTAAATTTATAGGAAATACAGTCACCTGAAAGTATAGTTATGGCCAAGCTAGGTACATCTTTTCAGTGTCATAAAACTCTTAAAATTTCTGTGTATATGTATTAGCTGTCTAGAGTTGACCGTGCACATCCTTGGGCGTCATTTGCAAAATAATAGTTGACCGTACATATTCTTATGTATATTACTACATCGGCTAAAAAAATGTAGGTTTATTTTGTTTTGTCTAAAGTCAAACTTCTTCGGTTCTGATCAAGTGTGTATAAAAAGATATATAACATCTAAATACTAATTATTACGAAAACAAGACATTTAATGGTGGATTTGAATTTGATTCAGTGTTGTAGATTTGTTGTATTTTTCTACAAAATTGATTAAGATTAGAGAATCTTTTGACTTATGAAAATACTAAAATGACAGGGGGGGTAGTAGTTATAGCCCTGGGGCGACCATAATAATATCGTGACTGTTTTCATCCCTTGTGATTGCAATGTTGACTCCTTTCGGTCCTAATAGCACCTTGAAAATCTTCACCTCAGTGCGCTTAGATTTATGGACTCTAGTACCCTTGTCATACCAAAGTGCGCTTAGATTTATGGACTCTAGTACCCTTGTCATACCAAAATAATTGGCTATGTTAATGTTCAGTTTTGTGTATTTCGATCGCCAGCAGTTCAGCATCTTGTTTACTACATCTGAGGCCACCTGGAGGCTGGAGTGTTCTTTTCTTTCTTTTCCCAAACCAAGTGGCCTCAGATTGTGCCCATTGCATTGGATAGGGAAGGGTTTGTTACAGGGAAACATGAAACTTTTAGGGAACAAGAGCAGCGAAAAATATCCCTCCCCTAACAGTTGCGAAAGTGTTCTGCGCCTGCTTTGGCTCACAATGACGCCTCCTCCATCTCCGTAACCAGTGAAGTAGCTCCTGATTCATGTCGTTGTAAGACCTTGAATTTCTCTCCTTCCAGAGGATTTGCACCGTCCTTTTTTTTATAGATTAATTGGATCCATGCTATTATAATTATCCAAATTCTCTATTCTGCTATTATAATTCTTCATATTGGAACCGTGCTATTACAATTTTCTCCCTAGCTGTGGCAGAACCACCTGAATTAATCCGGCTCAAGTGCGCTAACCATCGCCACAAGGGCAATCGAGGCTAACTCGCACTTCAAACGGAGTAATCCATAGGTCTGTAGGGTAACCTCCCGATACAACCACGGGTTTGCCGATCGAAACCACACATACAAAGTACTCACACGAAGGTGAGCCCAGAGAATACAGCATTCCATAAATTTTACATCACGGAGTTCCACATAAACTTATTATTACAGACCAAGTTCGAATTCCTAAAACAAAGTACATCAGAGTTTAAAAGTAAACGGGTTCTTCAGAGTTCATTGCAGCGGAAAAACAAAAATAAACTATTCGACGATACATGATGTCTCGATGAAACCCGTACGAGACATCACTCGGCATTATCATCATTGGCCGGGGACGCATCCCATTCCATCGACCAACCAGGAGGAAGAGTACACGGCCAAGTCAAACTAGCAACTATGTCCTCAAAAGTATCACCTGAAAACAAGCCACAAGCAAAGCTGAGTATACTAATACTCAGCAAGGTTTACCCGACTAGTGGAATATACTTAGCCGACTCCTAGACATGTAAGGCTTTTGGCTTGAGGAGTTTGTTTTGCCGAAAAGCATATACAAGTAGATCCTTACTTTCAAATTTTAGCTCCAGATTCTAGGTAACCAACTATCCAATATCATGCATGGTGAAAGAATTAATTTGCATCCAACAAGATTAATCATCATCATTGTTCCATTGCTTACTCTATGTGGTAAAATGGTCAAGCAGTCTCAATACCACGAGAAACGGAAGATTCAAATCGAATTTCTTAACCTTGCAAGGCAGACCTAAACACACGTCACGTGGCTACTCCCAGAGTCACACATGCAACTTTTCCCTTCAGTTCCCGCTTCACGGAACAGGCCCACCGCTCTCGACTACACGTCCCCACAGACCACGGTACGACGCCGGGCCATGGCGGCAAATGCACCCGCCATTAGCTAGATGTGAACGAATTCATGACGGTGGAAAGTATGTTCCGGCCTCAGTTCAATCCAGTACATAAGCCTATCGATTACCATATTCTCGGCCATGTGGTTAGTACGTTCAAAGACTTAACAACCACTACCACACACTGCGGTCTTAGCATTTTTCACTAAACAAATGGGGCCTCAATCATCAACATGAACATCGCACCATAGCCCCGTCCGTCGACCTTATGATTGTAGCATCTAGTAAACATTCAACTCCTATATTCTCGCGAGTGACAGGAAATCACTCGACTTTTACCGGAGTCCTATTAGCATAGCATTTTATCGAACCTTATATCTAATGTTCAGATCATAGGAACCTAAGATCATGCAACTAAGTTTTCATTCAACTCCTAAAAACTTAATGCACAAGCAATATAGAGTAATAAGTTGCATAATTTGAAAAAGATAGGGTTCATGCTCCGGGGCTTGTCTTCTTGAGCAAAGCTAGCCTTGGGCTCTTCCGAACTTTGGTTCGGGTCTTCGAAAACTTCATTTAGATTCACTGTAGCTTCACGCTGCTCACTCTCGGACTCGGGCACCAGCTCGTACATTCCGTCAGCGAGAGTAGTCGATTCTATATGAATACACAAGTATGAGTTGTAGTGATGGTATATGACATTTATTTTCTTCACGATAAAGTTGCAGTCCACAAAAATATAGATTTGGTTGTAAAGTTACTTAGTTGAGATTTCTTGGGCAATCGTTAATAGAGTACATCTTAAACTACTTAACTTCATTAAACAAGAAGGGGTGTGTTATATTGGAAACTTAATTTTCTAAGCACAAATATGGATTAAACACAATTACTGAACTAGATAACTTGTGGTGATGAAACTTTTATTCAAAGTACCACATGCAGAGACAAAAACACTGCAAAAATTTCAGGCATCTTTGTGTAGCAGATTAAATATGAAAAATGTAATACACAACCACTACTAGAACCTAGTTATTTTTATACAGAACAAACCATGCAAGTATTAATGCTAAAAATTTTACAGGGTGTTAACCTATCCATATATGTGTTATTATAAGTTTTTTAGATTTTATTGGGCATGATACAGAGCAAAATAAATAGGACAAGATACACCTATTTTAATAAATATTAATTTCTACAGGATGTTATACAGGGTTTCTGAGTATGAAACTCTTTATACATAATTTTATAACCCAAAGTATCTCATAGTAAAAATATGAACATTTTTCAAGTAAAAAAGTAATTACTTTGATTTAATGCATTTTTCCACCACAAAAATTATATGAGTAGGTTACAGAAAGGTAAACAGTCCCTAAATTTTTTGTGGCATCTAGATATCACTATAACAGAATAGAAAAAGTTTCATAACATGAATCACAATAGAACAGTAGGAAAAATTAGTTCTATCCCTTCATGGCATAAAACAAAGTCTAAAAAAAAGTTTAGCTAGAGATGAGTTCTGGTCCTGAACTTTTTACACTAGCCTACACATCAAGAAACTAATCCACTATCTAAAAATTAGGTTCAGCCTTTGTTAAAACGGTGGGTACAAATAGAGACTATTAAACCTTCGATTTAATCTAGGGAAAACTATAGCAAGCAACTGAAGAAATGCATGTAACAAAAGTTGTAGATCTTCTTCTAAGGATTACAGAACAGTTGAGTTTGTATTTTTCCGATTTTTCTACGATTTTTAAAGCATTTTCAAAGTTCGTTGTTTTTGAATCTAGGGTCAAAACACTGGTTCGCAGATATGCCCCTGAAAACTTGCGTGCAGACCCTTAGAAAGATTTCAATCAAAACAATTAGGTCCTTGGGCGGGGTTGGCATGGCGGCCGGCCAAATTCCGGCGAGGAGGCTCGCCGACAGCGAGGGGAAAGGGTAAGGGGAGTACCAAGGAGGCGAGAGCTACCTCGTGGTGGCCTTGGTCGGGGTTGGGGACGGCCGGAGGTGGGTCTCCCACGGCGGACAGGGGGCGGCGGCGGTGCTGTGCGGCGGCGACGGTGCTCCGGCGAGGCAGGGATGGCGTGGTCGGGTCCGGGAGCTTTGGTGGGACGTGGGGATCCGTTCCGAGGCTTGGTTTGAGCGGAGGAGGGCCGGTGCTGGGCTGTCCACGGAGCAGTAGGGGGGGTGGCGACGGTGTGGGCTGTGCTGGCGGCGCTCCGGCGGCCGAGATGGTCGGGGGAGAGGCCTGTGAGCTCCAGGGGAGGGAGGGCGAGCTAGCTAGGGGATGGGTTTGGGCAGTGGGAGGCCGGAGGATGGGACTCCAAGGGCGGGTGGTTCACGGCGGCGGCAATGGCAGCGGCGGGGAGCTTGGGCGCGCGAGCAGGGGCTCGACCTCGCCTTTTAAAGGCTGCAGGAGGGAGGGAGAGGGCCGAGGCGAAGCTGGGGAGGGTCAGCACGGCCTGGGCTGCATGGGTGCGCGACATTGGCCGCCGTGGCGGTGCGCAAGACGCCGACGTGACGTGCGGCTGGAGCGGGCAGGGGGTTGGGCGAGCGGGATTCGGCGTGGGGGAGGAGGAGATCATGCGGCACGCGATTGGGCGAGCAGCTGCAGCAGCTGGCTTGCCGGGCGGCGAGCGCGGGGACTGGCGGGGCGCGGCGTGCGGTACTGGCCGCCCTGGGCGGCGAGCAGGGGCGCGCTTCGCCGGCGTAAGCGTGGCACGCGTGGACAGGGTAGGCTCGCCGCACGGGGGAGGAGCGCGTGCAGCAGGGGCGCGGCCAGCCATTGGCTTGGCACGACGCGGGCTGCAGGCATCGCCGGCGACGTGGCGGTCGGCTCTGCTGGGCTGTCGGGGCAGAGCAGGGGAAAGGAGGGGCTGAAATGAAAAAATATATTTTTCTCGTATTTTTTGTTGCAACTCAAAATTCTCTGAACACGAAAGTTGTTCAAAATGAAAAGTTACACAAGTTTTATTTCAGGACAAAGTTCATTTGAGTTATATTTCAAAAGTTATTTTAAAAACTTAAAAAGCTTGATTCGGATGGCACGTCATTTGATGGGCAAAACTTCATATTCTCCTCTAGGCTTCAACTAAACTTTTGTTTATCATGTCCTTAATGATGTGCCTATTCAATTTCGTAGTTCTATTTGCATTGATGTGAAAATTATGTAATTTATCTGTTTAAAGTACATGTACTCATGCACATATACACATACTTTCAATATAAATGCAAAACCAAAATTATGATATATTTCTTTTAAACTTTTCTTAGTTATTTATGCATATTGTTATGCTAATGAGACTTGTTTAGAAATTTAAACACCTGAGGTGTCACACTATCGAGCTCATGCCATTTTGTACGCATGCGGTTACATTGGGCCCAGTTGCAGGCCGGCGTACGCATACCCTCATTTCGTATGGCCGAGTTTGCCCCTAGCTTGGTTCCCATTTGACTTCATTTTCCAAACTGTTTGGGTGCCCATTTAACTTCATTTTCCAAACTTTTGATCAGCAGCTCAAAGTGAAAAAGAGCCAATCTCCACATCCCACTTAATCACCCAGCCCATAGAGTACACTTTTCTACCCATTGAATCCACTGCGAGGAACCCTTCGACCATAATCTCTAGAGCGAAAAAATCAAGCCAAGAAGAAAATCAACATGGTCTAGTCAACAACCTACGATTTCAAACATCCTCAAGTCAGATTGGGAGAGAAAACTTGGCCTACCTGGTCTCCACGCCGTTGACCTCCAACCCTGTCCCGGTTGGGAGAACTTCCGCGGAGGGGGGCTCGCCATCTGCTTCAGGTGGCCCGCATCGCACTTCCTTTCCAGTGTTCCTTGCCCGCCGTCGCCTGCAATGGTCGCCGCCGCCAGGCAGCCGCCGTCGCTCCTGGGATTAGGGTTCGTCAGGATAGAGGGAGAGAGGGGTGAGAGAGTGGACGACTCGATCTGAAGCAAGTCAACGAGTCAAGTGTACCGATAAGCCAGGAGCAAACTCGGCCATACGAAATGAGCGTATGCGTATGCTGGCCTGCAACTGGGCCCAACGTAGCCGCAGGTGTACAAAATGGCATGAGCCCGGTAGAGGAAATAATGTAATGACACGGTTTCAATATAACGAATTGTAATAACAGAACAGAGAACTTGGACAATTGTAATGGCATGGATCCAATTATTTTTTTTAATTGCCATTTTTGAAGGCTCCATGGTTTGCATTGTCGCGCTCTGCCGCCAAATCTGCTGCCGGTTGGGCCCGGTTATACCCCTATGTGGCCGATCTCTAGGTCGCCATGATAAGGCCCAACAGGCCGGCCTGCCCCCGTTGGGAAACTTCCGCTACTCGTCTTCGTCCTCCGTGCGCCGCCATCCACGGGGGAGTCGGCCGACGCACACCGCCTGCCCGCTCGACATACACGCCGCCCATTCTCCAGGCCCCTGAAGCCGCCACCGCCCACAGCGACCCAGCCCCGAGCGCCAGCATCGTGCCGCCCGGCGGCTGATCGCCGACGCCCCGCGTCCGAGCGGGCTCCCGCCGTCCCGGGCCCCTGCTGTTCGCCTGCGCCGCCCGGCGCCCCGTGGTACTACCACTGGTACTACTGCTGGTACTACTGCTGCTGTAACCATACTCCTTCCGAATTATAATTCCTGTATGCTCCGTTTGATTCCCATAATTTGATTCCTGCAGTCCAATTTAGCTTAAACAGTTCATCTGTTGTTGCTCTTGCTCCTGCTGCTCGTGCACGTTGTCCTCTAGTTTGGGCTTCGAATTCGGATCGATTTACACTATTCTGTGTCAATGAAATGATGCTTTAGTGTTTACATGTACTAGTTAGTGCCACTGTGTTGCTTCTATAGTTTGGGCTGTCCCATGGTAGCTCTGATTGAGATTTATAGCTTAGCCTGAAATCAGGGCTTCATATGTCATTTTTCTCTACTACTGTCAGAAAGTTGAGGCACGAAGAACTAAGGCATTGCATTGCCTTTTCAAACTTATCTATTGAATTTAAGGTATTATGATACCTTTTAAATACATTATGTACTTTTTGTTATTTTATACTTCTCTACTGAATTGCTTGGCAAATTTTGTTTGTGTTACTGAATTCTATATTGGATTATATGGAATTGCATATTGGAGTATTGGCTAGGCATATCCTGGGTTAAAATCCTGGGTCTCCGCCACTTGGCACCGGACCCTTCTGGTGTATCTGCATTCCGCTAGCAGGTGAACTGGTGAAGTCCCGTCTCCGGTACTTTTCTGCACTAGGGGCATGTGGGACTGTGTTCATCTCGCGAGGCGGTCGGCGTCCATAGTCGATTTTGGATCACTAGCCATGAGAAAAACTTAATACTTTGGTGTTGCCCATGTTCTCCAAAACTCCGTTGATTAATTTTGTCTATGACCATTCACCAGTTGTTGGGTGGCATTTAAAAGATTTGACATGCATGTATGCAACTGCAAATATCCTGGGCTCTTTGTCATGCCATTATGGTACTAGCTTGTTTCAGTATCAGATTATAGTTAGGACTGGCGTTGTGCTTCCGCAACTGCAACTATTCTGGAATGTTTATTATGCTGTTAAGGTACTAAGCTGTTGTTTCAATACCAGATCCCTGTTTCTTAAAGTCCCAATGTCTACTATCTCTGATCAGAAGAAACGCACCTTAGAAGCCCTGCAGCAACAGTATACTGCTGCAAAAGCTAAGAAATTGCAAGATGAACAGCTTAAGAGCCATAAGAAGAACAAAGTAGATGCCCCTAAGCCTAAATTTGATATGCTAAGGAAAGACAAAGCTCCAGAACTCACACCTCGTCAAACATCTGCTCAGTCCTCTTCTCATAAAGGTTTAGTTTTGTTCGCTATTCTTTTTTATGCAACCATGCAAGTTTTTGTTTATCTCCATTTTCTATCATATTGCTGCTGCTTTTCAGGTGTAGCATTTTCCGGTTCTAATCGTCAACAAAAACCTTCCGCGTCCTCAGGTAACCTCCCTACCATTCTCTGTGTGTGCATGTGCAAGGCTATGTAACAAATACTTTTGAACTTTGTAGGTGAAGAAATTAACCCTGTGTATGCTGAACTTTCATGTTCCCTTCATGAAAATTTGTTCCAGGATGGCATTTCGGTAAATATCCCTGTGATATGGGTTGTCTGTCTCAAATTTATTGTTATCTGTGATGAAAAAAAAACTTCTCAGTGTTCACTGCTGTGAACTTTGGTGTAGGATTTTGATAACACAGAGGTTGTTCAGAGTGTTATATTTGACATAATTCAGAAAGGTGGAGATTCTGGGAAAATTACCAAGGGAGCCAAAAAGTTGAAGCTGGAAAAGGGGATCCTATTAGATAACTATGTTCAGAGGGGTCCTAGACTAGTGGACGCCCAAGCAAGATCTTTGTTGATTCACTCAAAGCGATCGAAACATCACATGTCTCTGAAGCAACATAAGAAATGCGGTTCATTTGATTTAGATGGTGCATTCCACAAGTAAGTCTTGCTTGAGAGTTGGCCTTAAAATGACCAATCACTACAAAATGATTGTGTTATCTTTTGGTTTCTTTTTATGACATGAATGAAAATAAAACTGAGTTCCTTAAGAGTAACAATTAAACTGAAGTTTATATCCATGCTCAAATTCACATAATATGTTATTAAGTTTGGAGTCCACACAATTTTTACATGTCGTCTTGGTCTTGCAGGTATGACCTCTATAAGCCAATGCATGAGATGTGGAAGGCGTATATCAGAGAGCTTACAAAAATAACCCCGTATGGTGTCACACTCTCCTTCTGTCTGTTATTCTGAGCCTTTTATCTATCGTTTTCATTCTTCTTTCCATGGAAAATAAGATCCCCGTTCTGTATTGTGCTTCAACAAAATAAAAATAAAAGACAGTTAAACTCTGAGGTTCTGCTGCTTTTAATCTCTTAATCTTAATTCTCTGATTTTATTGGTTTCTATAGAATGCTATACTGTTTGTTTGATTGTAGAACTTCAATGGATCTCAAATGCAGGCTGTGTTCTGTACCAAAGAGTAAGAAATATACCAGCGTGCACTTTATTAGTTAGCAACATTGAGATGACTCAAAGACCCTAGCAGCTCCTTGAACAGAAACTTACTAACTGTAGGGACTAAATTCACCCAGTCATATGGTGCCATTAACACAATTGGGAGAGATTATTGATTATAGTATAAGTCTAGAAGTATTTTTATGAAATATTAAAATTTTGAAGAGTTGAAATTAAAAATCAAGGCAATAACGAGCCTGAGGGCCATAAGCAGAAAACAAGCACAATCAGAGCAGGGGATCAACTCAATCTTTTCAAAAAACTTGTACCTAACTCTGTCATTGTGCCTTTTCTGTCCTTTATATGAGCTAATAACATGTCCTGTCTTACCTACAGGAAAAAACAATTGTCCGAAAACCTCCTTTCTGCAGATCTTCACGGGGCTCTTCTTATAGGTGATTCATATGCTGGAACTAGTTGCACGCTGGATTGTTTCTTCTTTCTAACTTTGTTTTAACTTGGTCATGTTTTATATGGCTTTGTGGTATCCAGTGGCAGAATGCAAATCTGCTTCATATCAAGGTGTAAGTGGCATCATGATCCGGGATACTGCAGAGACTTTTGGAATTATATCAGAGGACAATCGCTTCCGAGGTACTTTTCCTTCTCTTCCTGATGCTGTACTTTGCACTACTTGTATACGCTGTATTTTGTCTTGTGTGACAAAATGGCTCTTAAAGTAATTGATCAGCCTTTGTTTTCTATTGCTAGCTTCAATTTACTGTTGGTACTGCTAAATCATTCTTCTTGATTTATCAAAGAAATAACTTAGTAGTTACAATAGAGGCTCTCTCAACACCTGTATCATCCTGAATTTGAAATCTTCAGCATCAGAAGGTCATGCTGCGATGATTTTCTTTTCACCTGGTTACAAATGCATCAATGTTATTGTAAGATAATCCACCTGGCAGCTCCAGAGGCTTGTTGTTATTGATATCTATTTGCATGAAGACGTGAAATTCTGTTATACCAACTGCAGAATTTCTAAGTGACTTACTTTGGGACCTGCAGTCGTACCAAAAGCTGGTTCGGTTTTCATCCTCCAAGCGGACTGCTGGAAGGTCACACTGATCGGCGACAAGCTATCGCCCAAGGAAAAGTTGAAGGAGGACCAGCGTCAGCAGCGCGCACAATCACAGATCAGATAGCTTCCAATCTAGTTATTGTTCCAGAATTTTTTTTTGCCTCACGGAGGAACATGCACAGTTATTTATTTGTATCTGTTTAACTCCTGTTGTCCTGTCACGCCAATGGCGCTGCGATCTTAGGGGGAACAAGTACTGTAGCAGTTACGCTTTGCTTTCGGTTCTCATACGATTCATCGAGTTACAAGAGCTAGGTGGTGGCAAGTAATTAATTGTTTCCGCCACAATGATTGCATGATAAAATATGAGCATATGGCCTGGGTAAATGGGTATTCTGAGAAATCTGTCACAGTTCAAAACTGATTAGGAGACCTTAGATAGATTACTGGTCTACTAAAACAGCCAATTAGATGGGCTGTTCTTCTCTTCTAAAAGAATCGGTCAACTCAAATTTTCATCAGCCCCAAACGAATCTACCCTGGCCTTAACCTTCAGAAATCAGAACTGAAGACCATTCGAGATCACACAAATGGCAACAAACTCTCGGTAAAAAAAAATCAAACAAAACGAAAAGCTCCTTCCCACCGTTGGAGAACGACCCGCCCCGCCCGCCCGCCCGCCATCTTCCACCGCGGCCGCCAACGCAGCAGCCGTGGCCGCGACGGTCCGCTTCCACTTCCACCCCACCCACCCACCGGCCGAACCCCACCACCACTGACGCCTTCTTCTTCCACCTCCTCCGGTGTTGGTTCCACTCCCCCCGACCAGATCGCAGTTCGCACCACGCCGCGGCGGCGATGGCCGTCCCGTCCTCCGACCGCGCGAGGCGGCCCTTCCTCCTCTCGCTCTCGCTCTTCCTCTTCATCTCCGCCGTCCTCGTCCTCCTCTTCCTCTTCCTCGACCCCTCGCCCGGATCCCTGGCCTTCCTCCCCTCCCGCGTGTCCGCCTCAGCCCCCTCCATACCTTCGCCCCAACAGCAGAGCCTCACCCCAGTACCCACCCGCGGAAGCCCACCTCACTCGCAACCAGCCGGCCCGCTGGCCACCGCGAATGCGGAGGCATCGCAGCCACCCGCCGCTGAAGCCCGTGGTGGCAGCGGCTCGCCGGGAGCGGACGACAGCAGCGGCGCCAGGGGAGTCGAGGCGGACGGGAAGGCGGACACAAGCATCGCCGCGGAGGGGGCAGGCGGGGACGACGAGGAGCTGCCGGTGAGCGTGAGGTGGCAGACGTGCAGCAGGATGGGGAGGGGCGTGTCGTCGACGGACTACATCCCGTGCCTGGACAACGTGCGGGCGATCAAGGCGCTGCGGTCGAGGCGGCACATGGAGCACCGGGAGCGCCACTGCCCCGTGGCGCCGCGGCCAAGGTGCCTGGTGCCGCTGCCGTTCGGGTACCGGACGCCCGTGCCGTGGCCGCGCAGCCGTGACATGGTGAGGACCTCCCGCGATAGCTTCGCTTGCCTTTGTCGGTAAGGGAGGGAAGTGTCTCTGGTTGTTGATCCTCTTTGCTATTTCTTCATACAGAATATTGGTAGCTCTTTTGCACCTAATCATGCGCTCATGAATCATGATCATGAGGATGGTTGTTTGGTTGGGCGGCTAGTGATGCTAGTATTATTTTAGTCTGCTGACCACATGCCAAGGATTGGGACCCGAAAAACCTTTTTGATTCTCATATTAGAATACTAGATTTGCACTGTAAACTAAGAACGATCTCTGTTTTTGGAAGTTACAATGGCTATGCAGCACAGAGCATTTGCCTCTTGAGGATCTGGAATCTCTACTATAGCATTGATACAGAGAATACTCTTTCCGCACATGGGCTCTTTGACAAATAACTTTCTGTTTTTGGGGGCTACTTCTTTCAAATCATTGGAATCAGTTAATGCCCTTTAGCAATATATTTCTTAATTCCTCTTCACAGTTACCTTGGTCTGGCGTATATCTTTTTTGTGTTAAGATGTTATTAGGCGACTGTCTATCTGATTGTGTTTCACTTCACTGCAAATCCAGATTTGGTACAACAACGTCCCACACCCAAAGCTGGTGGAGTATAAGAAGGATCAGAACTGGGTTACAAGATCTGGTGATTATCTTGTTTTCCCTGGAGGTGGAACTCAATTCAAAGATGGTGTGGGAAGATACATTCAGTTTATTGAACAGGTAAACATTAACATATCAGTTTCTCTATGTTGAGACCTGAGACAGGTTAACTCTGCTGGGAAAATTCCTTATGTAGGTTGATGGCCAAGTGAGTTGCGTGCATTGTTTGAATTAAGATGTTTCTTATATATTTTCTTAGGTCGATTTCACTGCCATTGCTCAGTATATTCACTGTTGAGTCTTCACTGGTCAGGGTTGACCATAAAGGGGGCGCTTGCATTTCTAAAACAATTACTTATGCTGGGGTTTTTAAGTACCAGGCCATCGGTTTTCATAACAACTTTCTGTGTTTTTCCTTTTCCGTTTTTGTTTTGTAACTTGCTTGTGATAAACTTCCTGTGTAGATTATGCCGGCAGTTCAGTGGGGAAAGCGTACAAGAACTGTCTTGGATGTTGGATGTGGTGTTGCCAGCTTTGGTGGATACTTGCTTGACAGGAATGTCATTACAATGTCATTTGCCCCAAAAGATGAGCATGAAGCTCAGATACAGTTTGCATTAGAGCGTGGAATTCCAGCATTTCTGGCAGTAATTGGAACACAAAAGCTTCCTTTTCCTGATAATGCATTTGATGTTGTACACTGTGCAAGGTGCAGAGTCCATTGGTATGCAAATGGTAAGTATTCTATCTCTTCACAATATTCATAAGAAGGCAAACTACTGTAGCATTTATATTTTTCCGTTCTGTTCTTTAAAGTGTATTTTTTATTTTCATTTTTTTCTTAACTAATTTGCTACTCGGGATGGCAGGTGGAAAACCGTTGTTGGAGCTTAATAGAGTGCTAAGGCCTGGAGGATATTTCATTTGGTCTGCAACCCCTGTCTATCGTCAAGAAAAAAGAGACCAGGATGACTGGAATGGTTCGTGGGGCTGTCATATTCTATTGAGAACTGCTATACAACATTCTCATGATTTTGGCTGAATCTTATCGTTTATATGGTGAATATTTCCATGCTAATTGAAATTTACTTTTCTGCACGTGCAGCAATGGTTACTCTGACTAAATCAATCTGCTGGAGAACAGTGGTAAAATCTGAAGTTGTTAATGGAATTGGAGTTGTTATATATCAAAAGCCGACATCAAATTCTTGCTATGCTGAGAGGAAGGCCAATGAACCCCCTTTATGTTCCAAGACAGATGGATCACGTTTTCCTTGGTAGGTCACAACTTGTGGAAATGGTCTTGTCGCCTCCAATTGCCTATTTCTGATATGACTTTACTGGTTCACTGACAAATAGCATTGATGTATGCCATCTACCTCCATTCCTGGCTACAGATGTTGTAGATATCATTAATGATTTATGCTACAGTTTCTATCTAATGCCATGTTACCATTTGCCCTTACCTGTTAGCTGTCCTTTTGCAGGTATGCTCCTCTCGATAGTTGCATTTTCACAACTGCTGTTTCCAGTTTGGATGAAAGAAACAACTGGCCTGTTCCGTGGCCTGAAAGACTTAATGTCAGATATGCAAGTGTGCCTGGTGATTCTTATAACAAAGAGGCGTTTGAGGCTGATACAAAGTACTGGAAACAGGTCGTTTCCGAAGTATATTTCAGTGACCTCCCACTTAATTGGTCAAGTATTCGTAACATAATGGACATGAATGCTGGTTTAGGAGGGTAAGTAAAGATGATTTTTCGCTGCTACTTCTCTTAATTAGTTAAATTTACTCTGTATGACATGGAAATATTAATGCTCATAATTCATCATGTCATATCTTACAATTCATTCTCATACATGGAGCACCAAGGATTTAACAGAAATATGGCATGAGACTTTTGTCTTTCCATCTGAAGGTTTTGTTAGTGAGATGTGGATAACTCATGATAAGCCATGAGGCCTTAAGGCTTGAACTAAATTATCCTTGCTTCAATGATGTCTTAAGTGGTTACTCTTTCATGGGATTCTATTATGTGATTTGGATCGCAAAGTCAGCAGACCTCACCGATACTAAAGATCTTACTTTTTAGTTGGATTCATGTTGGTCTGCATAGCAATGAATTGCTCTCAAACTAATTGGAGACTACATTTCGTGATGTGAATGCTAATCAGTCTTGTTTTGCTGAACCAGGTTTGCAGCAGCACTCATTGATCAACCTTTATGGGTTATGAATGTTGTACCAATTGATCAGCCGGATACCTTGCCAGTTATTTTCAACAGAGGTTTGATTGGGGCATATCATGACTGGTGTGAATCTTTCAACACCTACCCTCGTACCTATGATCTTCTCCACATGAGTAATCTTGTTGGAAGTCTTACAACTAGGTGAATTCTCACACCTTCAGAACTTTTACTGTTTGTGCTCTTGTTCTGTCAGAAAGCCGTGGTGATATTTGTGTCCTTTATTTAGGTGTGACATCATCGAAGTAGCAGCTGAAATTGACCGGATACTGAGACCTGGAAGATGGTTTGTGTTGAAAGACAAAATAGAAATGATAAAAAGGATGCGACCAGTCCTCAAGTCTCTGCACTATGAAACTGTCGTCGTAAAAACGCAATTTCTTGTTGCTAGAAAGAGTTTCTGGCGTCCCGGCAAACCAGCTTCCAGATCAGGATGATATCTTATACTTTCAGTTTCAGGAGAGTCGTCAACGAACAGCAATTCTTTGATTCTTTCTGATCAGATAGATTCTTTATACGGCACAGATACAGGTCGTGCAGATGTAGATGGTTACTTATCAGTATAGTAAATACATACTCTGAATTCTGATAAGTTGAGCTGAAACATTCTTTTTTGTCGAAGCAAAATAACAAGGATATTATAAGCTTACAGCACTAGGCTAGTTCTGAGTTCTGACAAATGCACACACAAGCTTGAAACATGTTTTGTATACTTGTGCATCTGTAACTTCTGTACATTCAACAAAAGAATCTTGAAATAACAACCGTGTGCCGTGCTCCTTTGTTCTCATGGTTCGGTTCTGCCAATGCATTCTGAAATTAGTAAGCTTTGCCTGAGTTATTTCTGCTTTTGCACATATTCAGCGCCTTCTGGTGACCTGCAAATACACAAGGGCGCATCTGGAGCTTGGTCGCTGCGTGGAGTATATAACCCTAGATTCATCCAGAATCCTGTGCACCGGGGCAGATCGATTTATGAATGTAGTAGGACAGCATCTGTTGCCTATCCACAATTCTTAGCTCATGGTTTAGGAAATATAGAAAGAGTGGAATGCCTAATATTGCAACACAAGGAACTCTCGGTTGTTTCCCTCGTATAAACAAATCCGAGAGGTGAGAGGAGGAGCACCCCTGGCACCGATGATCTGATTGGAGGAGAGACGATAATCTTTTGTGACCTTTTCTCGTTCAAAGAAAACGTTACCATTGAGAATTGACCTAGGCCATCAGGTTCCTGGTGAGGTTGAGAGGCGGCGACAGATTCGCGGTGGCTTCCCGGTCGCCGCCCGCCGCGACGTGGTGGATGCATATCAGGTGAGACGACGGCGATGAGGATCGGCTTAGCAAGAGAGCTGCAGTGAACGGAGGAGACGTCCTGGGGCAGCCGTAGCGACCCCGGACCCCGGCCGGGCGCGCAGGCTCGCCGGCCGGTTTATCTCGCCGTGTCTCGGCCTCTCGCTCTCGGGAGCGGGTTCGCTCCTCCGGCCGGCACGCGCACGGCCCGCCCGTCCGTGCACGTACGTACGATCACCTGCATGCGCCAGGTCACCGTGGACCGTACGTGGATGCCACTGCGCTGCGCACGATCGATCGAGTGGTTTGGGGCGCGCACGGAGCCACGGTCCACGGACCGACCGAGGACGTCCCATCGGCCGGCCGGTGCGATCATCTTCTGGGCACAGAGGTACGAGCGGCCGTAGTGAATAATCGCAGTTCGGCAAGGCCGCCGTCCTCTATGTTTCATGTCTGTGTGCCTACTTATCACTGAACGTACCGGAACTACTAGTACCACCTAACTATGAATACATGATCGTAGCTCAGATGGTAATTTCTTTTTAACCTACCCATCCAGGTTCGCTTGTGGTGACTTTGTTAATATTGAGAATATGTCGGCTCAGTATTTGGAAGGTACTCATGGTGGTGAGTGTATGCGTGTTTGTGGATATTTACATATGTATTGTGTTTTGAAAAAAAATCATGAACACGCCAACCTTAGCATTGTGAAGTCTATTAATTTTAAATTATAGATTGTTTTATTTTTCTAGATATACTATTTTTATTATATATTTATATACTTTGTATGTATGTTGAATAATCAAGACGATCCATAATTTATAATTTGAAATTAAAGAAGTGCATAGGTAATAGTGCGTAGGTCACATCCCGGTCTGTACACCAGTTTTATTGGGTCCACAGGGAGCAAACAAACATTGTACAAACAGTAGACTGATGTATCCTTTTTTTGATAAAAAAAAGAGCTCACTTTGGGTACCCTCTGCCCATGCAACAGATGCATAGATAAGCAGGCTATCGCTGACGTCCTTGTGCTTGAAGAGCAAATTTCTTTCACTTTTTTTTTCCTTTTTGTAGTGAACGACGCCATGGGTATATATACTGGCTACTGCGCTGCTAACGCTGACATATTCTTCGAGTTGTTCCTCTGCCCTCACAAAGCGTCCGTACCATGTTATCATAGCGCATAATTCGGTGGAAAATAATTA
The DNA here is from genome assembly GCA_032594955.1 of Panicum miliaceum. NCBI lineage: Eukaryota > Viridiplantae > Streptophyta > Magnoliopsida > Poales > Poaceae > Panicum > Panicum miliaceum. The sequence goes on from CM064065.1 coordinate 13,956,202, forward strand.
GAAATGATCTTGGTGACATGGTCCGACCCCACAATTAAATTCGCTCCTGAAATATTGAGTGCTCGCTGCACTGGAGAGAGAATCATTCTGCCTGCTCAACCCTGCTAAGCTTTGCATTGGGTCTATGGTTATTCTATATCTGTGCCTCCTATAGCAAGCTATATATATGCATAATATAGTACAGTCCTCTCGAATATTAATAAATAAAATGAAGTAGTACAAACAGAATGAATTGTATCTGTACTCGGGGCACCTAACTGTCCCGTTTCCTATGGACCAAGGGATTAACAGGGCACCCATAAATATATAGAAAAGGCCATTATATTTTGCCTCTCGAATGCACGCTGCTTATCTTTTTATTGAAGTTGAACCTAAAAAGATATGTAAATAGTATATATATTAATTTGAAACGATAGTGATGAAGGGTAATATATGATAATATGATGAAGCAGTACCACCAATAAGTTCCGACCCACGCATAATATATTGGATTACACATCTCTGTCAAATCTTAGGGGAAAACAATAGGGCTAATGAACCACTAGATAGCTTGAAGTAGAAATCACAAGCATAATGGAGTGCATAAGCATTGCCAGTTGGATTTGCACATACAGGTGCGGTGGTTTACTGTAAACAAAAAAGTAATGGAATTGTGGTCACCAATTATGCAGCATAATTTTACATGCTATTTGGCTCTTAGTGGCTCATTTGCAATCAAAAGTATTTTGCAAAACTCTAACAACAAAGTGTTGGTGCACTAGAAGAAAATCACAAAGCACACATTTTATTCCCAAATCAACCGATCTAACTAATAATCAAAGTTCGAAGTTCAAATTATATTGGGATCCACTATGTTAGATCCGGGTCCACGGGACTGTGCACATGGCGTACATCTTACAGGACAAGGGGTGGAACATGGCCCACACCCTACACCAGTTGTAACTACTCGTAACGTAGTAGAACTAGTCGGAACAAAAGGAAACTACCCAAATAGTACTCGGGTAGGACTCCTAAACTCGTATCTGACTAGAATTTCCATGTAACCCTGTCCCTCCAAACTATATAAGGGCGGGCGGGGCTCCCTTCAAAGAGGATCACACAAGATCACCCCGATCAACACCTAAAGCAATACAAACAACACACAAGACGTAGGTATTACGCTCTCGGCAGCCCGAACCTGTCTAAACTTTGTGTTTCTTGCACCTTCGAGTTCTTGATCTTGGCGACACCCTACCTATAAACTCACCACCTCGGGGGTATCCCTCAGTGGGCGTGGCGGTAAACACCGACACACTAAACGTGCGCCTTTTTTTTGCTACACATAAATTTTCTGTACATTGCTAAAATGATAGATGAAGTAACTAATAAAAGATAGGCATTTATACAACTTTTTTAATATCAAGAATATAATGAAGGATAGGATATTTTACTCCTTCCTTGTATGTAAGTATATGCATGATGTTTTCTTCATTCAACTTTTGTGTTCTCCAAATATGCTAATGAAACTATGCTCTTATGTAGCATTTGAAAGATAAATCATGTAATCTGTCCTAATATGTCTAATCTCTATAGTTTAATTTTGAATATATTAGTAGTCAATTTTGAGAAATAGTTTTATGGCGCAGATTCTAGGATGTCCAACAAAAACCAGACTAGAGGGGTCACTATTCAGTTGATCCTTAGAGCAACAATAAATATAAAACTCCTAATATACTCCTTAAAGGTACTACGATTGGCGGTATCCATCTTACAATAAAATAACAAGATACGATCTTGTCCTACAAGTGTAAGATAGCTGCGCAGTCACCTGCATCTCCAAGCAACATCAGAATAAACTAACACAAAGCAATCTAACAGCACCATCCAATCAGCTCAGGAATCAAGTGGTTGCAATACCCTAATTAAGGCTCCAAATCACAGTTCCTGTAGTCACCTGATCAAACTCATGGACTGAACAAGAAGCATCATGATAGGTGTAGGGTCAGCACTCAGCAGATTGGCTCCCCCTTGAATTCATGAAAAAAATAAAACGGTAACATTTCTTGTAGTAGCACTGCAGGTGCTGGGTCCATTGCCATGGATTATTATTATATTCTTGCACAGAAAGCTGCGTGCCTGTCCTCTACCTTCTTCTACCATTCATATCCCATGCTGGCCCCAACACACAGTACCTCATGCATGTACTGTTTGCACCACACCCTGCACACACTGCAGGTTCTGAAAGAGAAGATAGCAGCGGGATGTGGAAGCATTGGCAAGCTCTGTGCACTTCCTCACTCACTAGCAACCACAGTGACAGGCAGCATATATGCACCGGATTACTAATATAAGAAGTAGTGCCTCCGTACGAGAGACCCATGTTATTACTTACTTGCCTGCATGTATGTATCTATCTAGTCAGCAACCACGACAGGCTAGCTAATAGCGTACTGATCGATAATATTCAATCCACCAGTAAGAAGATGCAGCAGCACCGATCGACCGGCATTGCACATAATAAATAGGACAGCCACGAAGCATAAAACGATATATAGGTGTAAGCGCGTCTAGTATACGTTTCTTCACTAAACAAGCAACCTAAATGCCTCTGTTCAATGATCATCAGTTTGCTAATCTCTCTGTCTCTTTACATATATATAAATATATAACGAGATCAAGGACAGGAAAGAACAAAGCGACGCGAGAGCGCAAGGGTGGCTTGTACGTTAGCCTCTATGTGCGCAGGGCGAGCTGTACGGGCGCAAATTTTTATGTCACGGCCCCAATCATCACAGATCGAGAATCCAATGACGCCTGCCGTCGTCACTCCCTCCAGTCGAGAACAATTCCTCTAGCTGCCGCCGCCGCCGCCGCCGCCGCTTGCTAGCAACCTCCCTGTGTCCGTACGGCCCACTGTGCCGTATAGTAACAAAAAGATGTGTTCGGCCGGGGCCAGATCGTCAGATCAAAGCGGGCAACAAAAGCACAACCACCCTAACCTTGTTGCACTCCTTATCTAGCTATACCTAGCTTACGCTTTCAATTATTGGGCGAACAATGGCGGCCAGCCACGCAAAGATTTAAAACTCTGTCGAGAGCTGCCGATCGATCCATCCATGGGCGGATCGAGCATGCAATGCAGGGGGTGCAGTGGTGGTCTACCACATTGATTACAGACAAGACCCGGCGGCATGCGAGAATTGAAAGCAATGACACGGGGAGCTAGGCTTCAGCTATACCAAGCAAGCTTGCACGGTGGGGCCATGGCGCCAAGCGATAGCGAATGAAGGAGAGATAATGCTTCGTGAAAGAATGGGCCGGCCGGGGAGAAGTGCAAGCACAGTGCTCGGCCACAGTGCCGAGCCCCGAGCTGATCAGAGAGAGAGATCGACGGGCGAAGAGAGGAGGGTGATGACTGATCTGATGAGGGGCCATGCATGTATGGAAAAGACAAGGGGGGCGATTCATTAGCCTTCCCTTTCCTCGCATCGATCAGGCAGGCCTAGCCAGCGCGGGGCCGGCCGGCGCGGCTGCTGCCCCACCGCGCGCGCGCGTCCCGTCGCGCGAGAAAGTGAAGGGAGGAGAGGAAAAAAAGGCTAGCTACTGCTCTTCTTCCTCTCCGCTCTGTCGCCCTCTTTCTCCTCGAAAAAGAAACATGGCTCCGCACCCAAATGGGGAGAGAGGGGGGGAATAGGCGAGGACGGCAAGCGGAAAAAGGCCTGCAGGAACGAGATCGATCGGGGCCGGATCGGGAATGCGACCGGGATTCGGAGAGAGATCAGAAGATTAAATAAAAAAAGTCACAGATCCAAGCATCAAAATTTACAGATCAACGTGTGCATTTCGACGCTCGATCGGATCTGTAATTTTTTCAAAACTAATCTGGAGGACAAGGCCGGAGTTGCACCGGCCATGCAGGCGAGTGCGCGCGCACGTCGTCGCCGGAAGAAAAAAAAAACTAATCCGGAGAAGCATGCAGATGCAGCTAGCTGAAACAGTGAGAGCTAGTGTGCTAGCTGGGCTGCGTGCTGGCTGCCTGGCTGTGCGTGCGCGCGCATGATTTGGTGATCAGTGGGAGTGAGATCCTCGCAGAGAGAGACAGTGCTGGACGCGCGCGCGCACGTGTGGTCAGCGCGCCATGGGCCTGACTCGGGCAGCCAACAGTCCAATCCGGCGGGGGACCAGTGCGGCGCAGATCTTCTTCCTCCGCCGTCCGAGCTCCCGCGCGCTGCTTTATTTAAGACGACCAGCTCGCCCAGGTACGACGCCGCCGCCGCCAGCAGGAGGACGACGCGCCCCACCGTGAGAACTCAGAACTGAGGCCTCGGCGTGCATGGCCACCTGGCAAGCTCCGTACGTCCAGCCATGGGGGCTGAACTAACCGACCGCCTTATCCCAGACACTCACTGAACTGCCAAGCGATCGAGCTGAGCAAATGTTAGGCTACAAGTGCACGCGGATGCAGGCCGGGTAATGGCAGGACGGGATGGATTTTGGGATAGAATTAATTGGTGGCAGTGCGGATTCGGCGGCGCTTGTACCAGGAGCTTGCGATGGAGGGCACACGCCATTGATGCAAGCTTTAACTTTGCACCTATTTGCACAGTATAAGCGCAACACGGAATTAAGTGAGATGAGATGCATATATAATGGGTGAGTACTTTGTACTACTGCATCTCACTACATGCGTGTTTAGAGAGCTAGGTAACTGTTAGTGTGCCAGGAAGCCAAGAACTATAGAGAAACAGTCAGTCAAAGAAGATGGAGTGATCCTGTGCTCAAACACACATGAAGATCCAATTAGCCTCAAATCTTGCTTTGAAATCACCATGGGTGTGCATGAGACATGAGGAAACAGCAAGGCCCATGTTATCATTCACCTCCCCCCTGGTCCTGGCTACTACAGTTTTTGCCAAATTTCCATGTATTATTATTACTGACCTAGTAGCCGCTGGCTAGTTCAGCATAGTGAGAATGCCTAGCTCAAGAAGGGAGCAGGAAGAAATCCAGCCAAAGGGGAAAAAAATACCAGCAAGCAGGAGAGGCAATTTCTAAAGAGCAAGAGGTAAGGACGCTGAAACCAAATGGCAGAAGAAAGAAATAGCTCAAATGTTGCAAAGCTCGAGGTATAGCTAGCGAGACGTACAGAAGCAAATAGACCATGGTTTGCAAAGTGATTCTACTATACTCGGGATGTGCTGGCCGGTGCAGCAGTAGTACCGCCACCACTCCCTCCCGCCTGGCCAGTCGCCGCCGCCGCGCTGCCACTGGACCCGTCTCCTCCGCTCGCGGCGGCAGCAGCAGCAGCCTCCCGTGCTGCCGCGGCGGCCGATGACGCCGACGCCTCCCCTGGGGCCGGCGGCGCGGGCTGCTTGCGCTTGCGGTTCTTCTTCTCGTAGGGTATGCCCCGCGCCTTGGCCTGCGAGTCGCGGACCTCGCGGAGGTAGATCCGCACGGCGCGGGCCGCGAAGGGGTTGGACTCCGGCGGGTGGCCGCTCTCCTCGTAGGCGGCGCGGAGGCGGCCGATGAGCGCGTCGAGGGAGCCCCACGCCTGGCGCAGCGGGCACGGGCACGGCGCCGGCGGGCTGGGCTGGCCGAAGTAGGCGCACCCGGCGGCGTGCACCTTGGTCTTGCCGAACTGGTCCAGGTACTTGAGGAACTCGATGACGTGCGCGCCGCTGCACCGCGCCAGCGTCAGCGGCGGGCGGTGGTTCCGCAGGTACTGCAGGAACGTGTTCCAGTCCCGCCGCTTCTGCGACTCGTACCTGCTCAGCTGCTGCGGCGGCGCCGGCGCCGGCGCGGCCTGCTGCTGCGGCTGCGCCTGTGCCAGCGGCTGCACATGGTGCTGCTGCTGCGCGTCGCCCCCCGCCGCTGAGAACGGCCCGGCTGGCCCCGGGGGATCCATGCAGCTCGCTCACTCACCCGGTCGGCCGGGGCCGCGGCCGGCGCGCCGGGCGAGCCCGCGCGAATCAGTGGAGACGCGCGGCACCAGGCACCGTCCGGGCGCGGGGTTGGGATGCGGGTGGGAGAGCGACCGGGGGGGTGGAGTGGAGGAAAGGGAGGGGGTGAACTGAACGCTGGCGCCTCCTGCGAGCGAGGTGAAGGGGACGGAGTCGGGCGCCGTGAGGGTGATAGGCGGAGGCGCGTGGAGGGTGGGGGCCGGCGGGCATTCACGTGGTGGCCCCCGCCGCCCCCGAGCACAATTCCGCCCGCGTCTCCCCCTCCCCCCCTCGGCGTAGGAGCTGAGGCGTACGCGTACGTGGGCGGGTTCATGGGATCACGCGCGCGCGTACGGGCCGGGGCCGCCGCGTATGGGTGAGCAGTGCCGGCTGGGCTGGGGGGCAGCGGCGTCGCCGGCGGCCGGGGCGGTACGGCCATTCGAGCGGCGCCAGATGTGGCTAGCGTTCATAGGCACCCGGCGTAGTGGCGTACTGTTGCCATCAGTGTCATCCAGAGCGCCTGTCGGAGGGGAATAAGCTATGATAACGAGCCTGTACTGTTTCGAGCTTCGGCTAGCTACACATTCTTCTAAACCCCTTTTCCTTTTCTACACAACAAGGACGCTGTTTTGAAGCCTGCTTTGCATTCCGTTCCTTTTAGTCTTCGCACTGCTTTACCGTCGAAATGGAACCCTTTTTTTTTTCTTCCCCAATGATGCGCTGAGCGGTATTTTTCTTGCAAAAAATAGTGGGAACAAAACAGCCGTTCTCTTGATGAAACTCACTCCTATATAAAAAGTGTCGTATAGCACTACATATTAGATTTAGAACAGTGTAAACCTGACTTGCCTCTCTCTTAAATGAAATCTGCAGTGGCTTTATTCAAACAAAAAAGATTCAGAATATTGACCAGGTGTTTTGTGTAAGTTGTATTCTCCAAGCAATTAAGCAAACAACCATCAGCTACAGGGAAAAAAAACTTCAGTCTGTACAGGCGCTGGTCACGCGCTGCTCTGTTTTGTTTATCCCCCCTGATCCGTCGAAATCTTTTGCGTGTCTCTGTTTATCGAGCATCCTCACCTGGACTTCAAGGTGTCGCTTTCCAATTAAGTTTTCGCAATTTGAAATGGGAGCGGGATCTATAGCTGTGAGAAAAGCAGAGGGCCGTGACAGTAACAGAACTATAGTATACCTGTGCACGATAACGTTGCTTTCTTTTGAAAGGGGATACAAAAGATAATATTGCTCGCTGCTTTATAGGACACATTTTGATTTGATTTTGTCTTTCTGCAGACCCAGTTTGATCTGAGCTTATCTATTGAGCGAATGAGCGGTGAATAGTATAATATATATGCCCAAATTTTTATTCCGAAATATATAATTCGAGCGACAAAAATGTGTCAATCAATCAAATACTTTCAATATGTGGCATAGCTTAACTAAAAGAATTTCAAGAGGACCACTCAAAAAAAAAGAATTTCAAGAGCTCTCTTCAACAGCTCCGAAGAAAAACTGGCCATCTGTATATCCGTATACGGTGAGTATTCCACAAGTCCACGGATAAATTGACCAAGTAGGCTCAGTAGCTTTTTGCTTCCAAGTGAAGGTATGACCACTGCCAATCTGCAGCTAGCCTGGGATAACCTTGCAGGTTATTAATAAAAAAAGAAGATAATATGGGAGAAAAGATTGCTGAAATACAGACATCTTTAATGTCAATGCATTCATGCACCGTATGAGAATGTCCCATCTCACTTGAGCAGCCTCTGAATATTGCAGTACGTTTTCAACGAGGAGACGTGCGGTTTTGCTTTGTGTCCATGGCAGCCAACAGACCACGGTTTTACACAGGAAAAAATGGGAATTGTTGGCAGCAGCTGGGCACAACATGATGCTATATATTCTCTCTCGCGCCCTACTTTTCCCCCTAGGATGATAGTAACTGCCTGCATTGGATTATTAGTGGAAGACTGCCAACTCGATGGTGTCCTTTCCTGCATAAAGTAGTCAAACAATTTGAAATATTAGGCGAGACGTCAGTGTCCGCGTTTTTAGTCCGAAACATTCTCGACAGTACTCAAGAGCCTACCTCACCTGGGAGCTTGGGCTAGCCGAGCATTTCCAAGCGAGAACTTCAGTTCCACACGTACACAGGTGTCTGGCTGGATCGAACAAGCAGAAGCCATGCCACAGCATAGTTGTCAAAACCTCCAAGCTACCGCCCGTGCTGAAATGGCTCGAGCTAGTTAATCTAACCACTGTGGGTTCACACAGGCTGTTCGAGACTGATCAAGAGATGATCGAGGTTGCTCAGTCACCACTCATGAAGCAAGCTCCATCGGCATGAATGCACATGCTGACAAGATTCATGTACATGCATGCATCTCCTCTCCTAAACTAACACATCGACCTTTGCGGCGCCAAATCGTTTCCCCTTTTGCGTTTCAAATAAACGTGAGCCATGCGTGATCATACATGGACTAAGCAGCGGTGCTTAGCGATGCTGCAGACTCCAGCAGCAGCCGTCCAATACCTACGACGATCGATCGATTCCCCTAGCTTGTTGCTAGGTTAATCCCACCTTTCTATCCTGAAGCGGACTCCGACGAGGCGGCGACGGCGACGACGACGACGGAAAGCTAATTAAGCTAGCTGGCTCTGGCTGCGCTGCAGTATTAGGCCCGATTGCGATTTGCGCGCACGTCACAGATCCTCCGAGATCGGTTGGGCGGCGATCGGCAGCTTTAATCCGCTTTCCCTGAGCACTAGCCTGATTGATGCTTATTTTACTTCGCGAATGGGGTGAAACTTCTTAACCCATCTGGACAGGGAGGGGGGAAAACTGCCAGCCCGGCGGCCAAGTTTTCCCACCCCCGGTCACGACCGGCGCGCGCGTGGCAGGAATGCGCGTCGCTAAAATTCTCAGGTGCCGTTCGAGAGGGCCGGGGCGGCGCCGGGTTCTGGAAGCGGAATGGGATTTGATTTTGACCGTGAGCAGTGAGCTGGCTACCTGCGTCCTAACTGCAGACTGACTGACGGCTAACGCTATGCACACCGAGGCCTGACGTCAGTCAGTGGGGAAGAGGGCAGCATAGGGCCGACCCACCGTCGTCGGAGCCACTGGACGGCTGCTCTTTTTCACGTTACTGACACACTCACCCCTAAATACTTCTTAATTACGTGTATATACATCTTATCCTTGTAAATACACACACACACACATCGTATACTAGACTGGTAAATCTTAAAATTAGCACCTTGATGTCGGTTCTAATGTTTTTTAGAGAGGTTCCTCACTTTATCTCGCGAGAAAATTAAAGTATCACATCTTGATTTCCAGCTCACTCAGAGCGCCCGCGCCAAACAATGCACAATATTTGGGTCTGCTCTAATGGTTGAGCAATCGGATATCTTGTATTAGTGTTCGTGGGCATCATGGCCCCCTATTAACGTGTATAACCCAGGTGACCCTATATACATATCTCTCTTTCTGCAGAAATACTAATACTGAATAGTCATCACTACTACTGCAAAATTCTTAGGCTTGTCAAGCTGACAGGTACTTTTTCCTTAAAAAATTATTAGTTTATATGGTGAAATTTTGGAGTGCAACTAAAGCGTGTGAGTTTTTACTATCAATGCCACTTTTATATATTGAGATGAATATAAAAAATGTGACAATTTGATTTATCTTGAAAATAATTTGCATACTACTCTCTCCATCCCAAATTATTAGTCGTTTTGGCTTTTCTAGATACATAGATTTTGCTATGCACCTAGATATATGAATATAATTTGATATAGATTTTTCTATATGTATCTAGAAAAGCCAAAACGACTAATAATTTGGGACGGACGGAGTATATCACAATTTTGCTACATGTTGTACATATATTACTATGGAAACTATCATCAACGGTACATTCTAGGGTTCACCAGGTTCTACTATAGTTCGGTCCGATTATGTTCATCTTGGCTCGGAAAGAACATGAACTAATTGCTTAACATATATATGCAGGTTGGATGTCCTTGTCGGCGACCTAGGAGAAGAGGCTCCTAGTAACTAAAGTTACCTCGTATTGCTTCAAAAGAGATGGAATGTGATACAACTTGAACCTAACAACATTTGTATCTTTCTATCGCCTTGAATCAACTTTCTTTGTTGTGACATATTCCATTAAGTTTTCTCTGCTACTTGGGTGGCCCATGACTTGATATAAAGTAGCATTTTCTTTATCCCTCTCATTCTCAATATGGAAGCAAGAAAGGTTTATCACCACCCTCCCCTATATATAAACTTTGGCCTATTGGAGAAGTGTACAAAAGTACGTTTGTTTAGGAAAACGGGTGATAGTGCAATATTAATGATTGTTGATCGTTATCTATCCATGAGTATTCCTGCCCTAGGTTTGACCTTCATATCCCAAAGGGACATGCTCCCGATTTTTTTTTTGCCTCTCCTGCCTGAAGTGACAACATGAACGTGATATGTATACTCGTCACTTGCGTAGCCATGTATGCGTGGTTCTATTGATCTCACTAGGAACCAGATCACCTAAAGACTTAAATTATGTATACTAGCCTATCAACCCGTGCTCCCACACGGATTAATTAGAATTAATATAAAAATAAGATTTATACTCCCTCTCCGTTCCAAATTATTAGTCGTTTTAGCTTTTCTAGACACATAATTTTTACTATACATCTACATATATTTATGTCTTAGTGCATAGCAAAATCTGTGATCTAGAAAAGCCAAAACGACTAATAATTTGGGACGGAGAAAGTAGCTAATAATTATAATTATCTATCACATGCTCTCTTTCATCTATTAAATATTCTAACGTACTACTCTAAAGATACATACTCATCATTATCTAGTTATAATATGTTTAGTTAGTAACAATATTTTTCACTTTGTATCATACCTCCATATGTATTTAATTGAACCATCTATTTAAGCTATGTGAACAACATAAAAATTGATATTCTTATATCTTCCTTCATACATGACACGTACCATGGTCATGAATAACATATTGATAATGATAGATATAGTAATTTATAATTTTATATTAGTGCACTTTAAGATTTTGTTATAATTATGTAACTTAGAAGTTACTTTAAATTTTAATAATGATATAATTAGATAATTTATATACAAACTTAGGGTCATTTGACATTATTTTGTATGGCATATGTGGGTAATTTGAATTAAGATTATGGGGTTATTTTAGATTATTTTTTATAATGGCAGAGATGGGTAATTTAGATACATGTTTAGGGGTTACTTTAGCCTATTTCTATAATGGCAGATGTGGGTAATTTATTAGAAAAAATAACAGATCCAATGGCTATTATGATTAGAGTTGTCGGATTGATTGTCGTATGTTTCTATTTTTTATTATGAGAATTTCTAGAATTTTTCTATTTTTTAGAGTGTCCACCTAGACACATAGGATTCTAGGTGGCTTAATGTGGAGGTTTCTATTAGTAATAGTAAGATTAATTGTCTGTCTAGATGTGTGTGCAGTACAAGCGCATGGGTTGCGCATGTTCAAAACTTCAAATACTAAGGTTGTAACTTGTACATAGTTGATGGGTGTAAAAAATGAAAGAAAGTTGAGCTTCAGACTTCCCTCAAAGTAATCAGGGTAGGTTCAATGCAGTGACAATGCAGTACAAACCGCAGCATCACACGTTGGCAACATACGTCCGTTCCTGGCAGTTTGTCCTGAAACAGTGGTCCTCTTTGCAGTTTGTCCTGTCAGACAAAGACACAGCTAGGCTACGCCCAACAAATGAAGCTGCAGGGGCCGTTTGAGTTTGACGCGAGACGACGCGAGAGACGTCGAGAGGAGCGCGCACGAAACGCGTCGGCGTCGATCGCGCTGCTGCTCTCAGAGACTCGCACCTGGACGCCCAACCAAGTCGAAGTCGAAACGTGGGAGATGAGATCGGCGCTGGCGGGCCACCACCGGGCATGGGCCTGGGCGCCGCCTGGCGACCGCGCCGACCGACCCCGCGACTCGCTCGAACCCATGTCGCGCGCGCCTTCATCGTTCGACGACGGGGACCTCGCGGCAGGCGGTATATATCCAGCCGCGTGCGTGCCCGTCCGATCGACTGGCAGTGTGCAGTGCAGCAGCAGGCTAGCTAAGCGAACTGATCCCGATCCCCATCTCGTGCCATCGACCTCAGCTCAGCGGCAGGTTCTCTTCGGACCCGCTCGGTTCGTGTGTACAGGAGCAACGGTATGGTCGGGTCGGTGTCCGTCGTGCGCAGCGTAGCGCAGTTTCTCTCGCCGGCCAAGTATGTACCGGCCCTTGTCCAAGCGAGAGAGAGTGGTCTCTAGATGTGTGCGACAATGGTCGATCTCGTGCAGAATCCATCACCCAAAAAGCATCGGTGCGAGACTACGATGTGCTCTCGGAAATCTGGTGGCTGGAGTGATAACCACCAAAAATATTCTCTGGTAAACAAGTATTACATTCAGCAACTCGCCTCTATTCCTAGATTGGCGACAGACTATCGCCAACAGTGTTTTTTGTCGCCTTCACCGTTAAGAGTTACGACAGTGAACTATTCGACCTTGTTCTTGACATGAAAGGTTGGCGAGAGACATCACCACGTTATAGTGCTCTGAGGCCCTCGGTGGCTGGGTTACTTCGGAAGCCAATCAGAAAGGATCAGGTAACAGCAGCATCCACGAATAAACATGGTCAATAGCTAGCTAGCACCTTCAATTCAACACACGGACGCGACCATTTCTGAATATGTCATGGCTTCTCCACCGACTTTATAGGAAAATATTCGATGAAACGTGAAAACCCTTAAAAAAATCATGATTGCAAGTATTCAAAAAGTTTCAAACGACGCATATCTATAGTTCATCATTAGATGTATTTTGTGGTAAGTTGAGATGATGCAAAATCATTTTGTAAAAGTTCATATAGAAATAACAAATACCATATGCAAGTGCAGTACAAGACAAATTACCGGGAATTTTATCTTCCAGTGCCTTATGCACTTTGAGTTTGTCATTTTTGTTTGAATTTTTCTAGATTGAGTTTTGCATCCATCTTTTGACACAAAGTACATCAATGTATGCATTGTGCATGTGCATCATTTGAAACTTTTTGATACTTGCAAGAATGATTTTTTAAAGAGTTTTCACGTTTTCCATCCAGAAAGTGGATGATCCATCGAGATATTCCGTCAGGTCCAGTCTCATCGACAGGTATGTACGTACTATATTTCTCTTCAGAAGAGGACCTCGAAAAGGACCGCGAAGTGACATTCTTGCATATGTGCTGATTACTCTTCCAAATACGTCACCTCATAAATAAAGGATTGCGCGGTTAATGGAAAAGGAATGACAGGGGTCTCTTTTTAGCCAAATGGGAGCTAAGCTAGCATTCAGTCAGCCTCAGGCCCCATGGAAGATGATTCACACATGCTGTGCCGTTGGAGCGCAGGCATTGCGGTGGATCATGGCTTTGGCCAGGGGCATCCTGAAAAGCAGAATCATTCCAACGCAAAGGACAAAGAATCTAGGGCACATAGACTTCTAATACTTCCCCTACTACTCTATTGGTCGGCTAGAATTCCGTGGGAGCTATACTCGCCTAGCAAAACACATGGATTCAAGTTGTGCGGTCGAGAACGTGATGGAAGGACAATGTTGGATCACCGCGGCGATGGTTGGTTTGTCACATTTTGTGTTCCTGAATGATTAGTTTTCCACTTATCTTTGGTATTAGGTCACTAACAAATATGACCGTGGTTGCTACGGTCGAAGGTTATGGGGTACGGCTGATTTTTTTTCTACTTAGGATTTTTTATGCGGATTTTATTATGTTTTCACGTTTTTATTGTATTTGAGTCTTTTTAGGTTACAATATAGTATTTTTATTCTTATTATATATGCTTGGGTCCACCTATCGGTGACGTTGTTGGACCAAACAAAAATTTCTGCTGAAAACGTTACGTGCTTTAGAAAAAGTTAAAGAATTACTGTAATTTTTCCTTCACGTTCTAGTATGATATCATGTGTGTTGTAATACTTCTAACTCTTTTATAAAATGCTTCTCGAGGCAATTTCTTGAAAAAAAAGGTAGTGTGATGGCCCAAATAAACACAGCTTTGGTAGTGGTAGCCACTCATAGCGTAACCTAATTATTATAGCTTCCTTCCGTAGTGACCACACTAGAGGGCGAGCTAGAGCCATCTCAGATGATTATTAGGAGTGACAATCATGCATTTGACGGTTACCACTCGAACTAGTAAATAATGACGAGCTATTGAGCTTGATCATACGCTCTGAGCACTCATGATCGAGCTGCACGCACAGCCCGGGCCGTGCCCCCGTGCATTGTATTTGTGCCATTGCGTGCCATGCACCCATCCAAGCAGATACAACGCGCAAGAACGGCCATGTCCCTAGCTAGTACCAGTACGATAGCCGCACGGTTAACCCCTCCCCCTGCAACCAGCGTGCTGCGCAGCATGATACGCGCGGGACACCAGGACGATCACGATCCATGCCGGCGACCCAGGCGCTCGCACGGGAACCGGCCGGAACGCCGGGTACGTCGGCACGGGCACCACCTGGCTCTACCTTCTCAGGTGACCCGACCGCGCGCGCTGGCGCCGCACGCCAGCAGGCCGCCGCACCGCGTGCTGGTGCGGGACACGCGCGCGTGCCCGTGCGTACGGGACCCCTCTTACATGCAGGGGTGTACGCTGGGGTCGGTGCGGTAGTGTTGTCTGCATACGTACAGGCCAGGAGTACTACTACCTAGCTATAGTAATTGTTAGGGATTAATCTAGGATCACTAGTAGTAGCATTAACTTGGGATTATCTTTTTATCTAGTTCTAGATACATTCACTGGTGTGCGTGTATGTGTGCGCGCTAAATGAGATCGACAAAGAGAGAACAGAGAGTATACCTTGATTGGCCGAGGACGTCATTGCACGTTCGTCGGTGTAGTCTGCGCTAGGCAGCGACGCGCTGTGCCGAGGTCGGTGCAGATCCGCGCTAGGGCAGCGTAGGTCGAGGCCGTGCAGTGCCGGTGGCGCTTCCCGCCCCCGCAGCGCCCCCTCTCGATCGGTCTAGGATTTAAGTGTAGGTGGGGATTGGGGTCACGGTGAACCTTGTCGTGCGTGTCTCCGGCCCCCACCTCTCTATTTATTGTGGCGCTGGCGACGAGGGCCCACCAACAGTAGTTGGGTTGGACGCCCCCGATCAGAGCGCGGATCAAGAGCCCAAGGCCTTTGGGCCTTAGGGGTCAGAGATCAATCCAACAATCTCCCCCTTGATCTCATATTATCTTTTTCCTTTTACTTTTCTATTTTCCTTATCTCATCACAGATTTATGTATAGGGCATATCTCATCATCACGCGCAATTGCCGATGGAATCAATAGCCACAATACACGCCTCTGTTCAGAAATAGATTCTATAATCCTTTTTGGGCCTCTATTATCCAGAGATCATAGGCTGTGTACCTCATTCCCATGCCGGTCACGTGTTCCATGAACACGCTGGGTGGTAGTCCTTTCGTTAGCGGATCCACAAGCATATCTTTTGTTCTTATATGCTCGAGACTTATGGTGTGATCCTGGATTCTGTCTTTTATTGAATAAAATCTTATCTATATCGACTTGATAGCCGTGCTCTTCTTGTTGTTATAAGCATAAAACACTGTTGGTTAGTTATCGCAATACATCTTTAGTGGTCTTTCTATACTGTCCACCACTCTTAAGTCAAGTATAAATTTCTTTAACCATTCTACCTGCCCGGAGGCCTCATAGCATGCTATAAACTCAGCATACATCGTCGAATCTTCATCTGCGAGAATGAAGATGTAACCTGTCGTGGATTTTCTGTCATCTTCATCTCCTGCAAAGTCTGAATCTGCGTATCCTTTAATCTCTAATGAATCGGTTCTTCTGTATGTTAGCATGAGGCCTTTTGTGCCTTTCACGTATCGCAAGGCTTTCTTTACAAGTTTCTAGTGTTCTAGACCTGGATCTTTCTGAAATCTACCAAGCACATTAGTGACAAAGGCTAAGTCAGGGCGTGTGCACACTTGAGCATACTGTAAGATTCCGACTGCCGAAGCATACGAAACAGTTTTTATTTGTTCTTTTTCATATTTATTTCTGGAACTCTGAAAGCCTCCATATCAGTCACCCTTGACTATCGAAGCAGGAGTAGGCTTACTCGCATGCATACTATACTTTTCTAGAATCTTTTGTAGGTATGTCTCTTGTGAAAAACCTAGCACCCCGTTTCTTCTATCTCGGTGAATCTCAATACCTATCACAAATGAGGCTTCACCAAGATCTTTCATGTCAAAATTCGATGACAAGAATTCTTTTGTTTCTAATAGCAGACTGACATCGCTACTCGCTAGCAGAATGTCAATATATTTTCCTCTTTTGAACTTTGCAAAAATGCAATTATCCTCAACATTCTCTGTAAACCCAAACCTCTTTATCGTCTCATTAAACTTCAAATACCATTGTCTTGAAGCTTGCTTTAATCCATAAATGGATTTCTTTAAGTGATATCTCATATTTTCTTTTCGTTTCACGACAAAACCTTTGGGTTGTGCCATTTAAACTCTTTCTTCGGGATCCCCATTTAGGAATGTCGTCTTTACATCCATTTGGTACAGTTCCAAATCGAAATTTGCGACCAAAGCCATAATAATTCTAAAAGAATCTTTACATGAGACTGGAGAAAAAGTCTCATTGTAATCTATTCCTTCCTTCTGTGTAAATCCTTTTGCCACAAGACGAGCCTTGTATCTCTCCATATTCCCTTTGGAGTCACATTTTGTCTTGTAGACCCATTTGCAGCCTAATATTTTGGCTCCTTTAGGAATTTCTTCTAGATCCCAAACATGGTTGGTACTCATCGATTTCATTTCATCTTCCATGGCTTCAAACCACTTGGATGAATGTCTGCTTCTCATGGCTTCTTCGAATGAGATGGGATCATCTTCCATTCGAAACTCTTCTGTGTTATACAATTCATAATTATCGGGAATAGCCGATCTTCTTTCTCTTTGAGATCTCCTAGGAACCTCTGCTATTTGAATATTCTCTGCTGGAGCCTATGGTGGCTCCCCCTGATCTGCGGCAATGTTGTTATCTATAGGATCCTGAAGGACAGGTTCCACATCTTCACTCTATGTTGCCACAGAAGGGATCGCCTCGGGAACTGGCATCGCAGTAACTCGTACTGCTGGTGCAGTTTCAGTAGGCAGTGAGAAAAACGGTTCCTGAATCATTGGAGTAGGTGCGCACACCCACTTCTCGTCAAGAACAATCTTTTGAACTGTTGTACTTCCCTGAATCATCTCTTCTTCAAGGAAGGTAGTATGTCTCGTTTCTACGAACTTTGTAAATCTATCTGAACAGTAGAAACGATATCCCTTTGATTTCTCTGGATAACCAATAAAATGGCAGCTCACTGTCTTGGGATCCAATTTCCCAATGGTCGGGTTAAATATCTTTGCCCCAGCAGGACTCCCCCACACCCGTAGGTGATTCAGTGAGGGTATCCTTCCTTCATACGGTGTTTTAGGTACCGCTTTACAGGGTACTCTGTTGAGAATATAGACAGCGTTTTCAATGCCTCCATCCATAAACTCACTGGTAGCGTAGAATAGCTGATCATGCTTCGTACCATATCCATCAGGGTACGGTTCCGTCTTTCAGCTACTCCGTTCTGCTGAGGATCACCCGGCAGAGAGTACTGGGCAACTATTCCTTGTTCTGTGAGGAACCTCGCAAAAGGTCCTGTAACCCGTCTGTATGGGGTATGCCGACCGTAGTATTCCCCTCCACGGTCAGATCGGACAACTTTTATCTTTAAATTATGCTGATTCTGAACTTCAGCCTTGAATTCTTTAAATTTATCCAACGCTTCTGATTTCTCTTTTATTGGATAAATATATCCATAGCGGGAATAAGCATCTGTGAACGTTATGAATGAGTCATAACCATCTATGCTTTTAACTGAGAACGGACCGCAGATATCAGTGTGAATTAACTCTAAAACACCTGCGCTATGCTCAGCATTTTTCTTTGTTATCTTTACATATTTTCCTTTTATGCAATCAATGCATTTGTCTAAGTCTGAGAACTCAAGGGGAGGTAGAATCTCATTCTTAACCAGCCTTTCTATTCTCCCCCTCGAAATATGGCCTAAACGACAGTGCCATAATTTCGATGACGTGTCTTGAGTTCTCTTTCGTTTTTTGTTACTATCTGTGGTTGGAGATACAGTCGCATTCACATCACATACGGAATTCACACTTTCACGTAGCGATAACAAATAAACATCATTTCTTCTGAAAGCAATAGTAGCAACTGTATCATTAAACTCTATTACACACATGCCATTTCCAAAATAACATCCAAATCCATCATCATCTAGACGAGACACACTTATTAAGTTTCTCTGTATCACAGGGACATGAAACACATCTCTAAGTAATAAACTAAAGCCAGTGTCGAGCTCTAAGAGGAGGTCTCCCACCGCCTCAACATCTGCCTCGACTCCGTTCGCTACTTTAATTCTTCTTTCGTTTCTTCCCGTAGTTCTCGTTGAACAGAATCCCTGTAAAGAGTTTGCAACATGAATTGTTGCTCCTGAGTCAATCCACCAAAAGTAGATTTCGAATAATCTGTATACAGGGATTCATTTACAAATGAGTAATGTTCCCACCTCGTTTCTCCATGATCATCTTTAGTAGTCGGGACAATCTGACTTGTAATGTCCCTTCTGTTTGCAGTAGAGACACTGATCCTTCTCTAGCTTGCCCAAACTTGGGCCTGTGCTGGCTATGCTGCTGGGGCATCTCGGGTCCTTTTCCCTTGGAGGAGGAGGGAATATCTTTATTATTTCCTTTCTTGTTCACATAGTTGATAGAACCACCATGTGCTGTCTTTATTCTTTCTTCCTCTTGAACACACATCGTTATGGTCTTCTCTATATCCCATTTCTTGGGATTCATGTTGTAATTGACAACAAAGTTGTCAAACTCCTTCGGCAACGAAACAAAGACCAAATGAACTATGTGTTCTTGTTTGAACTCCATATCTATCGGTTTAAGCTTGTTGTTTATGTGAACCAAGCGATGAATGTGTTCTCTTATCCCACCTCCCAAGTACCTTTCTGTAACCAGTTGTTTGATCAACTGGGTAGCATAAGTCTTTGAGGAGCCAGTGTACTGACTCCTTATCTTCTCAAGGTAGTCAACAACAGTGGGAAAATTTGTAATTGCCCCAAGAATGGCAGGCTCTATCGTGTTCTTCACCACTGTCAAGCATTTCTTGTTGGCACGGTGTCATTTGGCATGATCAGCATCATACCTCTGTTTGCTCGCCTTATAGGAGAGCTCTGTTTGCTTCCAAGCAGCATCTGTGACATTATCCCCTCTGACCGGCCTCTCAGGCTCTACTGAAATCGGTACAGAAAGAACCAGTCTAGCTCAACCATGGTAAAGAAGAGATCCAACTTTTTATACCACTCATTGTAGTTGTCTCCTCTTAAGATTGGAATGTCCTTGATGGAAACCATCATAGGAAAACCAACTGAAATAGGTTAGCTCAAGTGAAAATATTATAACAATAATGATAACTGCATGAAATTATAATATCGTTATTATCAACTTTGGTCAGAAAATAATAATATTACAATTTAATCTGAAAATTAATTTGTGACTCGAAATTTAAATTACCCCTTTGGTTCAAATTTAAATTCAAGTCAAAATAATTATCTGTGCAGCGGAAACATGAATAAAATAAATTCTATTTTGAAGCAAGGTCTGTGTAAATCTTTATTTCTATTCTCTAAACATTTATCCCTTTGGTTCCAAATGAAAAGAGATCAAATTCTGTGCAAAAACATTCAAATTTGCTTCAAAAATAGAATAAAAAGATCAAATTGCACTGTTCATCTGCGAAACGGCCAAAACCCAGCACTGTGCAGCCCAGTACTGTGCAGCCCACAACCGCCTCCGCGGCTCAGCCCATTCGCGAAAACAGCCCGGCAACGGCTCGGCAAGCCGCAACCTGGGCTTGGGCCGCCAATTCAGCCCGTCCACGCCGGCCGCCCGCCCCGCCGCGATCTCAGCCACTCGTCGCGATCCGACGGCCGAGCGCGCGTTTCGGCTCGTATAAAAACCGCGCGGCCGGCGGACGCGCTGAAAACTCTAGATCATTCTCTCTTTTGCCCTCTCCCTCGCCTCCTCCTCTCAACTCTGGCCGTCGCCGCCGTCGCCGGCTCCAGCTCCAGCGCGGCGCACGGCCTGGCCGCCGGCCGTCTGCCGGCGAGCCTGAGCTTGCTCATCTCTTCCTCTCCCTCTTCTTCTCTCTGTCGCGTTTCCCTCGCCCTCTCCCTCTCGCTACTCTCTCTGTTCCGGTCAGAGGCCGCGCCGCCGCCGTCCTCGACGCCGGCGGCCGTGCCATGGCCGGATCTGCTTCCAGTACCCCTTACTTCTTGTTTTCTCTCGATTTTGTCTCGGTGTGCGTCCACACAAAGCGGATTTGTGCCCTATGGGCCTCCTCGCCGGAGTCGCGTGCGTTCGCGCGCGGCTCCATCGAGGGAATCTCTGCGGTACGGGAAAGAAGAGGAAACGGCGGAGGGAAGAGAAAGAGAAGAGAAGAAGAAGAAGAAAGCAAGAAGGGCCAGGTAAGTGGGGTTTCGGGTAGATCTAGGGTTAGGGTTAGGGTTTCGAGCTTCTGTTCTTCGATTTTCTTTGAATTTCTCTTCTGTTTCTTCTATTAGCTCGATCTGAAACCATTTTCTCTCTCTGCTTCCGAGTTAATCTACTAAACTAGGATAGCTCTGGTACCATTATTAGGGGTTAATTTAGGATCACTAGCAGTATCATTAACTCGAAATTATCTTCTTGATCTAGTTCTAGATGCATTCACTGGTGTACGTGTCTGTGTGCGCTAAATGAGATCGACAGAGAGAGAACAGAAAGTATACCTTGATCGGCCGATGACGCCATTGCGCGTTCGTCGGTGTAGTCTGCGCTAGACAGTGACACGTTGTGCCGAGGTCGGTGCAGATCCGCGCTAGGGCAGCGTAGGTCGAGGCCGTGCAGTGCCGGTGGCGCTTCCCGCCGCCGCAGCGCCCCCTCTCGATCGGTTTAGGGTTTAAGTGTAGGTGGGGATTGGGGTCACGGTGAACCTCGTCGTGCGTGCCTCCGGCCCCCACCTCTCTATTTATTATGGCGCTGGCAACGGGAGCCCACTAACAGTAGTTGGGTTGGGCGCCTCCGATCAGGGCGCGGATCAAGGGCCCAAGGCCTTTCGACTTTAGGGGTCAGAGATCAATCCAACAGTAATTCCCTCCAATCATCGGTTGACGTGACCTGAACAGAAGCTCGCTGAGAGGTCACACCACTGGCTGCTTGCGATTCACTTTTGACCCAGTCGACGACGAGACGACGACGTCGACGGCAACAAGGTGCTCGTCGAGCTCCTAGTTTTGGAAAGGCCGAGATGACTTCACACGAGAATGTACGCAGTCGCCGCTGCACGCGGCTTGCTCTGCATGACTACAGCGACGCTACCGGCCGGCGCCTATCGCCACGGCGTTTTCAGAGCTCCGGATCGCACGATGCCGATCGGCATGGCGGCTCTCCATCAGCGCGTGATGGAGCTCCCATGTCACATCGCCGATCGCCCAACTTGACAGCAAGCCTCTCAAACGGCTGGCAGAATTGTCCACTTCGTGGGATATCCGGCTCTGTATCCACTTCTTCGGTCAAGAACAACTAGCTAGCGTCAGCAATTCTACCGACGGAAGCTCGCAGATCGTTTTCAGTCTGTTTGGAGCAGCACTGGATCCGCCACCTGCCACGGGGATCCAATGCGTGTATGTATCAGCGAGCTGATCGGGACGGCGAGATCTTGAAACGGGTCCGTTCCTGTATTTCTTTTTTGTTTTCGAAAGACGCGTTCCTGTACTCCATTTCCGACCTCCTGTTTCTGCACCCACGGTTTTCAGCAATCGGCAGGAACCCCTGAGGCCTTGTCGCTGTCAGGCCGGTTCGCGCGGGCGAGGGGCACTGTGCTCAGGTGATGCTAGTGGACTAGGGAATTGGAATCCCATTGTAGCTAGCTAGCGCGACCCCCCGGGTGCCGGTGGAATGCTGGCCGCCTGATCCGGGCGGGGTGCGGTCTTCCGTGCCCGCCGGCGACATCTTTGCTCGGCGACTTGACGTGCAACGGCATCTGGGCATCCGTGCAGGGGTCTCCTGAATGATTGAAGGGGCAAACCGAACATGGCGTGCAATGGCGACGGAGGCAGCGGGGGGCGGGAACAGTTCCCATTCGAGGGCGGGGCGTAAAAGCTACTGCTCTCGGGGATGAGAAGTACACGAAAGCTGCGTGCAGAGGGGGGAAATTTTTAGGAGCCGGCAGGTTTCTTTCCCAACAGTGAAAGGCTACATATTCCCAAAGCTGCGCGCTTTCACTCTGCTTTCGGTTTTGGCATCTGTGTGTAAAGGAAGGAGACCCTAAAGGCAAGATGTTACATACATGAATTAAAGAACTACCAAACCATTTACAGCACAAAGCGTTTGTAGTCTAATGGTTAGGATAGTTGCCTTCCAAGCAATAGACCCGGGTTTGACTCCCGGCAAAAACTCATTCTTTTTTGGTTCTTTGCTTTTCTCGCTCGGTGCCTCGGTGGCACTGTAACTGTAACCTCCTCGACGTAGTTTCGATTGTAAAGGGCGTGTACGTTAGCCCAGTCCGTTTCAATTTTAAAGACCTTCAAGCACGCTCACAGTCACAGCCACAGGGCTCCGATGTGTGCAAATAGATGAGGGCCGAAAGATACCTGCTAACTGGGCCAAATCCAGCATGGCCTTTTTGTTTCAGGCCTTGGAAGCGTCAGGCAACTCCTCCTTGCCATTTGTTTTTCATTTCAGGAAGGGAGTGCCTAGATAACAATAACATTCGAGTAAAATTCAATTTTGTGTCTCACTCGAAATATTAAACTAACAAAAACATGCCACGTGTCTGGAATAGGAGATACAAATCGACTGACGGTAGAAACAAAAAGTCCATCAATTCTGGACAAAACATCCAACGTCCAAAAAGATGACAAACAGCAAACATAAAATTGATTCAGAACAAGAACAATAAAAAATCTGTGCTCGGGGGTCAGCCTCGTTAGCTTCCACTTCTGACGTTGCTCTTCCGGTGGATGTTGCCGTGTGAGGGCGCCGTGGTGCAGAGGCCGGTGGTGGCAGCGGACAGCCGGAAACTTAGCTTTCCATGGACCCGCGGCTCAAGGTGAGGAAATCGTTCTGTGCAGGCGGCCGAGGACATTGCGGAGGCACCGGCAGCGACAGAGGGCGCCCGAGTACGGACGCGGCGCAGATACTGGACCAGTGGCAAAGAGGTGTTGGCGGCAGCGGACGGTGGCGGTTTCCGCGGGGGAGTACCCGGCCGGCCAAGAGCCTCAGCGCAGGAGGGCGAGGTGCGCGGAATTGGTGCGGAGCAGCCAGAATTCCTACTTCGGCGAGGAGTCCTCACATTGGTGACATCCATGGACCATAGCTGCTGCCTAGGAAGAACCACATGTATGGGCCGCCCGTGTTCAAGAAATCAAAATTGGAAACAAGAACAATACAACCCACCTCAAGCATCCGCAGAAGGAAAAAATCGAGTGAAGACAAGAAAGGAAAATACTGGAGTATTGTTTAGTAATTCCGTTTCAGGAATCTGATCAATCATTCTTTCTTTGGCGAATCTTTTTATTGTTGTTGGGATGGCGATTCCCGAAGAAATCACTTTCTATTGGATGCTTCAAAAGAGGGGCAGCCAGCGTGGCCACGTCACGAGCTATTCCCGACCGTCGGATCTTGCGAGTCTGGATCATTTTGCAAAAGAGCCTTTGGACTATATATAAATCAACCTGCAGTCCGGCCTTCTTTTTCAGATAATTTTACGAAAACACCCATAACTTTTCTCAGAATCAACCCGCAGTCCACCCTCTCCGGTTCAGAGCAATTTGCAAATAAAACTTTAAGTTTTCATAAAATCAACCCGCCATCCTGGTCCTCTCTCAGGAATATTTTTAGAAAAACATTCGGATTTTAATTAAATCGAACCACAACTTGTTCCATCCGTTACTTCTACACGAGCAACATTATATGTACAATTTGAACACCAAAACACGTTGAAATCAAAAGTTGTTCAATATAGAATTTGATCAAAAATTCAAAAACTACAACTTCATAATAGAGAAAATTTTAAAATTCAAAACGCTTTCGAAATTTGTTTGCACAAATGCTTGCATACGATCCGTCGTACCTACAATATGGACACCATAACGTCTTCAAATTAAAAAATGTTCAATACAAAAGTTGCTCAAAATTTAAAAATCTACAGCTTTATTATATTAGTACAATTTCAAATTCAAAGCACTTTTACAATCCATCCACATAAATGTCTACGTAGGATCCATTCTACCTACGATTCGGACACCGAAACGTCTTTACGTCAAAAAGTTTTGAATACAAAAATTGCTCAAATTTTAAAACTTTAAGCTTTGCTATGCAACAAACTTTTAAAATAAATGATACCAAAAAATACTATAACCAAAAACACAAAATATAACCAAAAAAGATAGTTCCCTTTTCATACCAAAAATAATATCCTACTTCAATATTAGTGGCACGACAATAGAGGGTTCAAAATATATACCAAGTATAATAACGGCTTGCAAACCATAACATCTATATATATAATAATTATTACTATATATATGAACTAAAGTCTATATCAATTATAATCCGACGACACGAAATACGGGTCCTTGCGCGACAAAGCCGTGCGCCTTTCTAGTATTACCGAACCCCAAACATTCTCAAATAATTGGGAAAGACTAAATAGCAAAAAAACATACTCAAAAAATTGGGAAAGACAGCAAACTAAATACTCCAGGAAAAAACTTCATATTTCATGGCTGTAGAGCAAAATGAAAAATCATAGGTACTTTCGTGAGACTTTCTACATGCACCTAGATGAAAAATCACACAAAATATATGATATTCGGATACTGTTTGTTCCGGACAGTAGTGGGCTCATCTTTGTCTCTGAACTTTGGGCTGCATCCGTTTGGAATTTGCATACGGATACAATCAGCTTGAATGGGAAAAAAATTTGGAAGCTGCTCTAGTGGGCTGGGTTGCACGAAAGCTCATCCCATAAAACCCACGCCGCACGCCTAGCCGGCCGAAACCATCAACTAAGAGGTCAAGGCGTGAAGCAAACACGCACAGGCACAGCACAGACCTCTTCCCATTCATTCCGTCCCAGCCGACGCGCTCCCGCCCGGCATCCCTCCCCAATCCCGCCCATGTGGCCGTCGTGGGTGAAGACGCGCAGCTCCGACTCCGCCGCGGCGTCCACCTCCACCGCGCTAGTCGCCGCCGGCGCGTCCCCGCGCCTCTCCTTCCCCTCCCCGTCCCTCAAGGACCTCCGGACGCTGCTCGCGCCAGACCCCGCCGGGGCCCCGTCCGCCGCCTCCCCGTCGCCGCGCGTCTTCCACCGCATCCGCGTCGCGGCCTCCGCGCTCCGGGTGCTCCGCACGCTCCAGCAGCCCTCGTGCCCGGCCGCGCCCGGCAGCGCCTGCGATGGTGAGCTCCCCGGCCCCGCCCCCGGCGGCGCGGGCGGGCGGGTGGTGCTCTACTTCACCTCGCTCCGCGTGGTCCGCCGCACCTACGAGGACTGCCGCGCCGTGCGGGCCATCCTGCGGGGGCTCCGCGCCGCCGTCGACGAGCGGGACCTCTCCATGGACCCCCGCTTCCTCCCCGAGCTCGCGGCGCTCCTCCCGCAGCAGCAGCGCCGCCGCGTGACGCTGCCCCAGGTCTTCGTCGGCGGCCGCCACCTCGGCGGCGCCGAGGAGGTCCGGCGCCTGCACGAGTCCGGCGAGCTCCGCCGCATCGTGGCGCCCTCCCCCGGCTTCCCCTCCGCCTGCGCCCGCTGCGGCGGCGAGCGGTACGTGCTGTGCGGCGCCTGCGACGGCAGCCACAAGCGGTACAGCCTCAAGGGTGGCGGCGGGTTCCGCGCCTGCGCCGACTGCAACGAGAACGGGCTCGTCCGGTGCCCCGGCTGCTGCGTCCCCGCCGCCTGATCCCAGATCCGGCCGAGATCCGGCTGGGCCCCTGCTTCGGGTTCCCCCTCTAGTAACTCAAAACTCTCTAGAAGTACTAGCACCACTACTCTGTACTCCACTTGCCATCGAACTTGATTAGGAGGAAGGAGATCGATCACAAGTTCGCGTCTAGTACTGTACTACTCATTACTGCTAGCGATTAGTGTTCTTCAGTCAGTGACAGATCAGGAACTGGGGCTCTGGAGCTACTATTTACATTTCCTCCAACCTTGATTAGAACATAGTAGTAGAACAGTGGATTCAGTTCCTCTGTGCTCTTGTTTAATCCATCTTTGGAGCCAGATCACAGCTCGTCGCTCTGGTTCTTCTTGTCTCTGTATGTACGTTTGAAATCGTATCGAATCCACTCACACGGCATGAGCCCCGTGCCTCCCTGCATTCTCGGCGCCATCGCTTGCTGTGCATGTTGCTTGTCCACGGACGAATGCTTTCCGCGTGGATAACACAGCGGTGGTTCGTTGGAAGCAAGCACAGCATAACAGCATGTTACGCGTTGCGGCGCATGGACGGACGCCGTCCGTCTCTGTCCTCTCGTTCTATGACCGATCGCTTCCGGCCGCTTCGTCGTGTGTCGTCCTGGAGCAAGAGCAAAGCGACGCGCGGAAGCGGAAGTGACTCGCCGCGACCGCGAGCTGGTGCCTACGTCACGGGCTCGCCCGCCCCGGCTAGTGCGATCTGCAACTGCCGGTGTCGGCCGATCATTCGCGCGCGGTCAGAGCGGGGACTGGTAAACGGAGGAGCGTCACGCGGTCGGTGGGTGCCCCCGACCGGGAGAGATCGGTTCGTGCCGTGCGATTGGGATCCGGTAAATTAACAGCTCGCACATGGTGGGTCTCGCGCCATAGGTCCCGTGCGTGCCGCCTCGCCACGCGGCCCGGAGGTGGAGGCCGTGGGGTGCGGGGTGGGGAGGGGAGGAACGAAGGTGCGGGGAAGAGGGAGGGGGGGGGGGGGGGGGGGGGGGCGGTTGGAGGCCAACAGTGGTCACGTGGTGAGGCCGTGAAGGACGCAGGCAGCTATCGCTGGCCATGCCATGGCCACCGGCACGGCAGTGACTAGCGTCCAGGCCTCCGCTTTTCACTTTTCTCATCCCTGCTGCCTGCGCCTGATCCGGCCCCGTCGTGCTCGTGCCGTGGTGGCTTTGGACACGGTTAGAACTTAGTAAAACCCCAGCAGTTCTATTTACCCAGTTACCCACCACCAGCCTTGCGATGTTTATCGGGCACGCACCTTCTACCTGCAGTTGACCTCGCTGTACTCTTTCCCTCTCCTCTCATGAACTATTCCGGGACGGATCCGAGCGCGGCATGGCTGGTCGCTCCTTCGGCGGCGGCGGCGCACCGCGGGCGCGGGCACTCGCAGAGGGGCTCCAGGTAGGGGAACCCGTGCTTGCAGCGGCCGTCGGCGAAGCGGTCCTCCGCGCACGCCCTCCGGCACCTCGCGGTCCTGAAGCAGTAGCGGTAGCGGCGGCGGTCCAGCACCCAGCACTCGTCCGCTCCGAGCGCGGACGGCGGCGCCTGCAGCCCTGCGCGCACGTCGCGAACAGGTTTCTGAGATAGATGATGGATGATCCGGGTTGCATCCAGGCGTAGTGAGGCTGCTTGCATGGATGCGCGAGCAGCAGCCATGCGATGAGAGCGCAGGCCGCCGCCGTCCTCGGCATCTCCACTGCCGACTTGCCGAGCACGATGAGCGCCAGAGGCTTGAGAATGAAAGATTTGCAGGATCGAAGATTCGAAGGCGTTCTCCAGGTTCGTGGAAAGTTCGCGGGATAAAATGGCCAGATACCGACATCACCACCTATGATATGACTTGAGAAGCTCTCTGCCGCGCGCATGAACTCTCCCTCTACGTGCCAACAGAGCAAGAGGACCCACGCATCCACGCGCCACATTAACCATTCGCTGACCGTCGCAGGGCAGACCATGCGGATACGTGCATCGCCTGATGACCCGATCCGGTTCGACAATGCATGGCATGGGAACACTGCTCGCGGGCGGCTCATGAACACATCGTCATTGGTTCGCCGCGGGCCATGGCCACTGACAACGAGTTCGTGACTGAGACTGACCAGGATGGATTACTGCTAGGAAGGATGCATGGTGGAGTTCATCAACATTCATGCCTCATTTCTGAATCGCGAGTTTTACAGTCAGAAACAACGCGGATTCCACAGGAATTCGGCAGGATTCCCGTGCATGTCAATTACAAACGAGACGTCGCCTTGCTTGGCTGTGCGAACCTTTGTTTCGTAGCGTAGCGTGCACACACCGCAGAGGCCGTCCGTCCAAAAAAAAATCCAAACAATAGATAGATGTAGCACGCGCGAACTCGCCGCGCGCGCCACGCCGAGAGCGCGCTCGGGCTCAGCGCTTGCAGTTGGGGAGCAGGCACTCGCAGATGGGCACCAGGTTGGGGAACTTGTTGTTGCAGCGCCCGTCCGCCTTGCCGCGGTCCTGGCAGTGGCCCCGGCACTTGGGCTGGTGGAAGCAGATCGGGTAGTCCGCGTTGTTGTTCACCCAGCAGTCGTCTTCCGACCCGACGACGCCCATGCCTGCATCATCCACATCACCCGACCGACCCATCGATTCAGCGTTTCAGCCAGCCAGCAACACAGACACCGGCAGTAGTAGCATAGCAATGTGCTTACCGGAGTGCAGGAGCAGCAGGCAGAGGAGGAGGCCCGAGGCCATCGCTTTCTTCCCCGACGTCGCCATTGCTAGCATGCCAAAGCCTGAGGACAAATTGCAACGAAGTGCTCTTTATGTACTCTTTCCAAGCTCTATCCTGGCCAGAGGCGCTGGAAGAAGGATGGATTTTCTACTAAACCGGTCAACCACGAACCCATTTACGTCCGAGCTAAAATTACCCCCCGAAGAGCTGAGAATTGTTATCCAAAAGTATCCAGGCGATCCAAGTTTGGCAAACTCGTATCCAGCGCACGTCCCGCCTGCTGCGTATCGCTCCAGCCGTTGGACGGCTCGTGCATCGCCGTGGGTACAGTGTCGCGGCCGACTCCGGCCGGCAACTCTCCCTCCACCCCACATCACTCCTTCGGGCTCGGTGATCCACCGTGCCCCGCCGCTGCAACGGCGGGCGCGACAGGGGATGCCACGCCATCGTTATCGCAGCATGTTTTTTCCATGGTATCCCCGTGAACCTGTTCTTCCGTCAGAGAGAAGGCGTATTTCTTGGCAGAAGAACGTGAGGCGAGTATTTGTTTCCTCTGATCGCTGGACGATACGCGGTGAATATCCAATCGGCCGTATGGAAAGTGCCCGGTTGGCTTTGGTCTGCGTTCAGATTACGAAATCATTTTTGTTCGGCTGAAAAATCAGGATCTGCTACCACTCCATCTGAATCTTGATATGTCTGATCAATGTAGCTCGGGCTCACGCCTTTTCGTGATACTGCTGGAGCTGCTCGCTCCGGCACCTCTCGGTCTTCACGCAGGCGACGTAGTGCGCGCGGTCGTCGACCCAGCAGCCGTCCGACCCGAGAACAGCCGGTGCCAAGCCTGCAGATTCAATCTTCGCATGATTCAGAGACCGGCAGTGGGCGGATCGACAGAGCACAACCAGATGCTCGGTTGCAGTTTCATGCCATCGGATGAGACGTTTTCCCCGACGCGACGCTGCCTGATCACCTCAGTTCACGAGGAGTAGCGGGACGAGGAGACCTGAAGCCATGGCTTTCCTTGCCATCCGCCCATCCCCATCTCATCTGTACCACTTCCACGCTGAGGAGAGGAGACTGGATACGGTCTCCATCTCTTTATGCACGTAGTCAGGGCTCAGTAGTCACTGATGTTGACGCAGCAAACGGAAGGCGTCGACGACGTTGACGCGCCACGCCTTGCAGAGACGCCGTGGCCGGCGGGACGCGGCGAGGCGGGCCAGGGTCCACCGGTCCCGCCGCCCAGGACGTCGAGGAGGCCGTGCATGCAGCAGAGCCGCCGCGTCTGTCCGTGGATCCGCCGGATCTCGGCAACCGCGGGCCCTGCCAGGACAGGCACCGGCACGGCGACAGAGTCAGCGCCGGGTCAGGAATTTGCGTTGGCGTTGGCGTATCGCTTTGCGATTCCTGGCGGCCCAAATGTTTGGTGGTTGCATCTACACGGATTGCTCACACTCTTATAATTTATATTATCTATATAAAAACAATCTTCTTCCAATCAGTTGGAAGCCCTGGAGATAAGTTAGCATTTCGTCCTTTGGCAGTTTCAAGGCACCGGATACTGCCAGTTCTTCACGCGTTAAGTTAGTGGTGGGCGTCTTGGTGTTGGCCACTTGAAACAGGAACTCAGGCCTCTTCGTTTTCTTATTAAAAAAACAATATGTAAAGAGGAGTTGATGCTAAAAGTTTAATTACTTTGGCAGTATTGAAGAAAATTACTTATCTGTGCTGTGACTCATGTTGTGGTTTGAGCAAGATAATAACTTTAAAGAACACCTAACTTTTTTTTGGAAAATCCTCTTGTTCAGAAAAAAAGAAGAAGCTAAAACTACCTGCAGAATCATCCGCACACATTTCCCACGGGATACGTCTCTTCCCGCGTGCAACATCTCTCGGTATTCCAAACAAGGCAGCAAACCATCGACCAAAGTCCCAGTTGAATAGAGGTGGGACTTGGACCGGACCCCCGTATCTCGTGCCATGTTGGATATGATTCATAGGCACGTAATCACGTCGCGCCGTGCTGCAACGGCACGACAATATTTTTACCGAGCCTGTGCCAAAGCAGGGTCCATGGCACGCCGCTAAATCTTCTTACCTTACCAGACCAAGTACAGCTCTTACTATATTTTGTAGTTATCGTTCCGTGGATACTCATATATATTTAATGTTTAATGTTTAAGTACGCATCGCTATATGAAGAGATTTCTATGCATAAAAAATAAAAATTCAACTTTTTTGAATGATTTTATTGAAGAATAACGATTGTTAATTAGAAAGTAGCATAAATTGATTTATATTTGAACAACCAGCTACACACAGGTCGACGAGCTATTTTTGTGCCGTGCTGTTCCAAACACGACCCAAAATGCGGACCGTGCCATACGGCCCAACATACTAAGATCCTAGGTACGGTATGATCCTTGTGTTCGTGTCGTGCCGGCACGGTCTAAAATTTTTTCGTACGGTGCCGTGCTCGGGTCGTGTTGAAAGATCGTACCATAGCCGGTCCAAAAATAGCACGGCCTAAGTCGCAGCTCTACAATTGGAGTTTAGAAAAAACTGGCTATTCTATTGTCGACGTGAATTACATTCTGGACTCGGCCAACAGCAGAATCGCTATAATTTCATATTGCATATGGCTTCGATTCTTTAGAGCGAAAGGAACTGATCAACTGACCGAAGCCGCCTCTTCCCCGCAATCGACTCGAACGTTTCCGCTCACTTTCGCGTGCGCTTCCACTCGACCACGTGACGCCGGACTCCGCGTCCCCTTCCACTTTCCATTCCACCTGCATTTCACATTTCCCCTGCGAGTACTGGTCGCAATTTTCCAGTAAAGAAAAGCACCGGCAGCATTCTTGTCTTCCGAATTCCGATCCATCAAGATAGGGTCCTCCTCCTCGGGGGAGCGGATTGGGCACCTGCCCGCTTAGACTCGTTCTTGGCGGCTATTCTGAAATTTTTTAGTCTGTCCTACTGGCTTCTTCCTTAATCCGCTTCTCCCCTTCGGGCCGCCGACCCAGACCACGCGGCTTGTTCTTGTTGAATCCATCTCAAGGGTGGAGGGAAGGTAGGATCTTCGGCGCCGATTCTTGGAGGACCAACTCGTTCGTCGAGGAAAACCAGCGGGTTTTTGGTGCTTCTTTAGGGTTGTGTTCTTGCGAAGTTGCTCTCAGGCATGGGGACTTTTCGGAGAGTCCCGGCGGCGTGTTTCTTGTTCTCGTTCTTGATGGGGTTTCAGCTGTGCGCATCTCTCAATCATGAAGGTACTAGGTTTTTGGTTTGGATCGCTTGCTTGGGTGGGTCTTTTGTCTTGCCCAGCCTTTGATTTAACTCTCCTTTGGGGGGGTTCTTTGCTGAATTGCAGGTGCTGCTCTGTTGAAATTTAAGGAGGCGGTCGATGCGGACCCGTATGGTGCTCTCAAGAGTTGGGATGAAGGGAGTATGAGCCCTTGTTCTTGGTTCGGTGTGGAGTGCTCCGATGATGGACGAGTCATGACCTTGTAAGTTGTCCTCTTTTGCACAGCAAAAGACAAGTATACAGAAAAAAAATATTTGTGCATGATATTAGTGAACTATCTAAATTAACCAGATGTTAGGAATTATAGCTTAGTCGGCTGTAGGTGTTAGTCCATTACATAAATTAGAACTAGTCCAAGTGGTGTGACAAGGGTAAACTTCATCTCACTTGTTTAGGTTGAATGCAAGATCTTTAAGGTCTTCTTTTTTCCTGTATTAATGTCCATTAGAAGTATTAGATTAGGTTATCTTTGCATAGAGGGAATAATGAAAACTGTCAATAGTGCCGATCTGTTTTTGGATGGGCAACTTATTGGTCATGCTGATAAGGAGGATCCTTCATAAATTCAGACGTCGAGCTTTCTGTGGTGAAGTTTTGATGATCATCCTCTGGCTTGCAGGGAGTATAGTATTGTATCTGCACCATTTTAAGCTTACCTGTTATTTTTACTGATTAGGTATTGTTTTGGGTGCCGCGTGCTTGGTCGTTCTCCTCTAACATTATGTGTGATTCAGCTGCGCACCTATTATGGATTGTACATAATTCTATGCATTTGTGTTCTCTAGCAATGTTTGTTTTATGTTTCAATTTAGAGAATCGATGCGGAAGCATGTGATTTGAGAATCGATGGGGCAGATTTTGTTCATTAGAGATTACTCTGTGGCTGTTTCTAATCGATCATGTCCATTTTGATGTGGTCCCCTAAATTTGAGTATGACATTATGCAGGAACTTAGCAAATCTTGGTCTAAAGGGTGTTTTACCTCCAGAGATGGGAAAGATTATGCATATGAAATCACTGTGAGCACATTCTGTACTTCCTTCATACGTACTTTGCTTTGTTGATACACATTTTACACATTGAATCAAACTTTTAATCAGCATGATTTCTTAATTCTGAATTTTGATGGGCTCAGGAGCATAGACCTTTTCAGCTGTCAATTCAGAATGTCATCTAGTATTTTGGTTTTTCTTTCTGAGTATCTAGTTAGATACTGCACGGATGTTTCTTCTTTGATGTGTTTACTGTAATGAACTTAAAAGAGCTTAAAACTTAAACAAATGAATACTTTAAAATGGATTAGAAAAAAGAAAGAAAGAAAAGGCGTTGTCGTACAAAAATTCAGTTACGAAACCTTTCTTGGATGGACTTTTTTTAACAAAAAGCCTTGGTTATTGTAGCCTCTGATTTAGAAGTTTTAAACTTGAAAGAACTTCTTCCTGTCATTAGAAATCCATCTGATGAAGTGTATGCCTGTTGAACCAAAAACATCTTATCTCTACAGATTTGGATCTGCAGTTTTGAATTTTCCTTTATGGAAGTTTTTTTTCCAACTGCTTGGTATACTGATTTTGTTTTGTTTTTCCATACAGCATTCTGCGCAACAACTCGTTCTATGGAATCATACCTATAGAAATAGGAGATCTACAGGGTATAAAGATGTTGGATCTGGGATATAATAATTTCAGAGGACCAATTCCATCAGAGTTGCAAAACATTGTATCCCTAGAATTTCTGTGAGTGAGAACTTCATGCAACAAGTGTTTCTCTCGGATTAACTTCACTACCTGACTTTGATTTCATTATTTTTGAGGTGCAGATTTCTTGAAGGCAACAGATTTTCTGGGGGTTTACCAGTTGGATTACATAAGCTTGCTAGGATATCTGAACATCAAGACATAAATTGGTTAAATAGGGTACCTACCGCAAGGTTTGCCACAATCAGAATCCGCAGGCTGTTAGTGAGCAAACAAAAAGATTCTGAAACTATCCATATTCCGGAGCATCGAGGAAGATTGTCTCCACTGCTAGATTATCCACTGGCACCATCTCCTGCTGAACCCATTTCACCCTCTCCTGCATCACCCCCCATAGAGCATACCCCAAGCCAAGAGAACAAGAACAACCATTCTCCAATAATATATGCATCGGTTGGAGCAGCAGTTGGTTTTTTGGTGGTAGCCTTGTCAGCAGTATGCTTCTTTTACTACTGCCGCAGGAAGACTAGCACTGTTGTACCCTTGTTTGCGCCCACTACAAGCACGCAATTACAGACCACTGCCATGGAAGGTTGGTTGATGTGCTAATGTTTTTACATGCATTTTTGTTCAATGTTCACTTTGCTGTACTGCTTTGCATTTCTGTAGTTTGCATATGCTCAGGGTGAACACTGCATTGCTTACTTCATTACACAAACGGAACCTAGTGTCAAGTTCTAACCCCTGTTTATGCAGGGATAACTTTATTCAGACGCTCCGAACTTGAAGCAGCCTGTGAAGGTTTTAGCAACATAATTGGCACACTTCCTGGATTTACACTGTATAAAGGAACTCTCCCATGTGGAGCGGAAATAGCTGTGGTGTCTACAACGGTGGCTTATGCAGGAGGTTGGTCCACTATAGCTGAAACACATTACATGGATAAGGTATATAGTTGGTTGTTTCTGTCCCATTCCTTTTCCAAACTGTTAAGATTTGGGTTTTAAGCATGGTTATGCTTTGCAATTCTAGGTTGAAGCCTTATCAAAGGTAAACCATAAGAATCTTATGAACCTTGTGGGTTACTGTGAAGATGAAAAACCATTTACCCGGATGATGGTGTTCGAGTATGTTTCAAATGGATCACTGTTCGAGCGCTTGCATGGTGAGTTTAATTGTGACTTGTGAGCTACCTTTATGTTTTAAGGGGTATGTTGTGGGGTGCTGTGAGGCTGCAAAAATACTCTTATCTGTGATTAATAGTGTTCACACCCAGGGCTCATGATATTAGCAGTTGTTGATGGTATTCATATTAGTATTTTTGCTAACCACCATCAAAACATTGTTATTTGCAGTTAAAGAAGCCGAGCACTTGGATTGGCAGTCACGCCTACGGATAGCTATGGGAGTAGTATACTGTCTGGGATACAGGCACCAGCAGAATGCTCCTGTAACCCTAAGGAATCTAAACAGTTCATGCATATACTTGACTGAAGATGATGCCACCAAGGTTTCAGACATCAGCTTTGGCGTTGACAAGAAAGAAGATGAAGATGAAAATGATGCTCCTGATGAGTACAGCACAGTGTATAAGTTCGCTCTGCTACTGCTTGAGACAATCTCTGGAAGGCGTCCATATTCTGACGACGACGGCCTCCTTGCTCTATGGGCACGCAGATATCTTAATGGTGCTAGCCCCGTGATGGGTATGGTCGACCCAACACTAAATTCAGTCCCGGAGGAGCATGTTAGAGCATTCTCAGAGCTGATTCGTTTATGCATAAGCGAGGACCGAAGGCAGAGGCCGGCAATGGCAGAGCTTACCAAGAGGATGCAAGAAATCACCGGGATCACTCAAGATCAGGCGATTCCGAGGAAAAGTGCTCTGTGGTGGGCTGAACTTGAAATCATTACGGCATAGAGAGTCAATTGTGCTGACTTGCAGCAACTCTGCAATTCTGACCGTTTGCTAGGAGAAATGTAGAAGATTGTATAGTTTAGTGCTTTTAGGCAGGACATTCAGTTTATCACTGCCCGTTTGCTAGGAGAAATGTAGAAGATTGTACAGTATACCGTACAGATATGCCTGGTTACGCCATTCTTTCATTCTTTTTTTGTTTTTATTACCAAGCATTCTTTCATTCTTTGCTTATGAAAAGCAAATAAAATTCAGAGAGCGTGTAAAGTACAAGGATATGCCATTTCTGGTGTCAATCAAATATGAGTAAAGTGAACACGTGAATGTGTTCTCAGCATTCCAACTGAAAAGGATTTGTTTCAACAGTTATGGAATCGATTTATGTGGCATGCAAAGTGTTTATCACTGCTCGATTATTGAAGGCACGGAACATGTAAAAACATGAACGCAAGCACCCTATATATGTGCAGTTAGGTTCTCAGCTTTTGTTACTCCCCGCATTGCTTCTACGCGCGTTGGTGAGCCACGACTCGGACGGTGGCGACAGCGGCGGCATCTTGACCGACGTCGAGCGCAGCATAGAGGCGGCTGGCTTGCTGCTCTTCCGGTCCCTGCGGATCCTTGGGCTGTCGCCGTCGTCCGTTCCAGAGCGAGTCAGCCTGCTCAGAGCCTTCCTTGCGTCGGCGCAGTACCTCTTGCTCGTGCCCAGAAGCGCCATGCCCCACCCAGGATTCGACCACTCCTTGCCACTGCCGATCCTCTCGTCGCGCAGTTTGCGCTCCTTCTCCAGGACATCGCCGAGCGTGATGCTCCGGCGAGGAGGAGAGGACGCGGTGACAGAGGCGACGTCGGCGCGCGGCGTCCGTGAACGCGCCGGGCTCCTCTGGAAACCGAGGAGCACCGGCTTGGCGCTCCAGGGGACGAAGAACATGAGCCCGCACGCCCTCGGGGTCATCTGGTAGTCTCCTTCCGCGTCCTCGTTGACGCGCGGCGGGAGCGGCGCCCGTGCCGCCGCCGCGTCCATGCACTGGCGCAGCGGGGAGTGTTTAGAATGCTCGCGGGCGAGAGCACGGCGCCGTATGTGGGCGACGTGCCTGGCTCTGGCCGCGGCCTCGGCTGCGTCCTTGGCGTGCTTGGACTTGGAGCGGCGCGGGGGCGACCGCCTCGGGTGCCTGTCCGCGGACGTGGTGGCGATGGCGTTGGCGGCCGGGAGGAAGCGGTCCATGATGAAGCTCGGCGACCGGCGCGACCCGAAGACGCCGTCGATGGCGCTCAGCCGCGCGGAGAGCGCGGCGAGGCGGTCGGAGGACGAGATCCTGTCCAGCGCGTCGGAGAAGGTGTCGTCGTCACGGTCGCTGCTCGAGTCGGTGCTGTTGCTGTGGTGGTAGGCCCGCGCGCGGCACGGGCCGCCGCACCGCCCTGGCGGCGGTTTCGGCAGTGGCGGCACCTCCCGCTCCTTGCCTCCGCCCGCGCCCGCCGCGCCCTTGGGCACGCCAGGTGAGCTCTCCCACTTGAACGGCACGTGCCCGCGCCGCGGGGACGCGTCGCCGCGGCCGCGGCGCGCGGCGGGCGGCGCGTCGGCGGCGGCGGCCCGCCCGCAGCACGAGCGGCGCGGCGTCGGGAGCGGCGACTCGAGAAGCTGCGCGATGACGTGCCCGCTGCTGCCCTTCCGCCGCCTCCGGTGGTCGGAGCCCCCCGTCACCGCGACGTCCATGGCGCCGGCGGCTCCCCGTCAGCAACAGCGGCAGCAACTACTACGGCAGCATTGCACGCGCCACCAAAGCGAGAGGCGTATAAAAGGCAGGCTCTGCGTGGTCTGGTGGTTGGAGATCGATGTGCGCGCGGGCGCGGGCACTGCTGGAGCGAACCGCAAAGGCTAGAGATGACGGTGGTTGGGCGTTGGTTGGTTGGGCCTCCATGGATTGAGCTCCCTACTTCTCGTGAAGGCGTTTATAGGCCTCAATGGAGGTTGCCGAAAGGGAGCTGGCGCGCGTAGCTGATTTGCTAGTGTGCACCTCCTGACCTCCACCTCCTCCTGGCTCCGTGGCTTGTTGAGCAGATCCCATTCAAAGTTTTGAAACTTCCATTGTGAATAGTTTTCAAAATATGTGGTTTAGAAAAAAAAATCACGTCCTATTCTACACCTTAAGTGTAGCTACACTCAACTAATTACGGAACAAATTTTCAGTAATAACTACTGCGCGCGATTACTGAGCACTATTTTACTGAACATGATTTGGTAATTCGGCAACTTGGTTCGGTAATTTCTGGTTAGTTCAGTCAGTAATTTGACTACCAGGTATAGCATTAACGCTACACCTACGGTGGGTGTAGAATAGTATTACCGCAAAAAAATCATATTCATGTATTATCTTGAAAAAATCTCCACTAATATCATAAATTTATTGTATTTTACAGCTATATTAGAATAGAAATTGTGGTCCAAATATAAGATATTGAGCTGAGAGTTGCGCTTGCTGAAGATCGACGGTGTGGATGCAGAACCGCAGTTACTCCAGGTGTTTAGACGAACAGATCCAGGCATCCAGCATAGGACATTGGCGGTACAGGTATGAATCGCGCGGCAGCAAATTTTAGGTGATGATTTACGCGGGGAGGAGCGTTAAATGCTTCTGCTTGTGCTACTACAGTGCCGGAAACCTTTTTTTTCGTGGACACCATTCTACCGAGGGTGATTTAGAGTTTACCGGTATTTTTACGGTGCTGACTTGATGGGATTGATTTGAGTTTGTAATACATCATGTACGTGCAAATTCTCAGAACAAAGTACTGACTACTACTAACATGATCTGACACTGACAGTGTGGTTTATTTGAGAGTTCTTTATTGTATTTATATGCTGGTCCTTCTGTGTAAACTAGAATTTGGGCACGGAAATGTGGCAAGGGAAACGAGAAAATAAAAAATGTTCTCATTTTTCTGTTTTAAGTGGGCCGTGACCTCCCACGAACGGTGCGTTCGGTGCAAATGCAGCCCGCTAAAGCCCAAGGCCCATCCTTTAACGGCAGCTCATTCGGCTCATCCGCCACGGGGGCGCACGTCTTGCTAAACACGAAGAAGCGCCGCTCTCCCCCAGCTTCCCCCAAACCCCAACCATGGCAGCCGCAGCCCATCCCGCCGCCGACCAAAACCCTAAGCCTAGGGACGCCGAGCCCCACGTGCCCGCCGCCGAAACCGAGCCTGAGTTCGCGGAGGAGGAGTACGAAGAGGATGGAGAGGAGGAGTACGAGGATGAGGAGGAGGAGCTGGACGGGCCCGCGGCCGCGGCGGCGGAGCGGGAACGGGTGCAGTCAGTGTTTAAGAGGCTTTCGTCGGACCCCGTGGCCATTCGCGTCCACGACGTGGTCATCAAGGGCAACACCAAGACGCGGGACGAGCTCATCGAGGCGGAGGTCGCCGACCTGCTCCGCGCCGCCCCCACCGTGCAGGAGCTGCTCCGCGCCGCCAGCGTCGCCACCTCGCGGCTGCACAGGCTCGACGTCTTCGACGCCGTCAAGATCACGCTCGACGCGGGGCCGCCCGAGCTGCCCGGCACCACCAACGTCGTCATCGAGCTCGTCGAGGCCGCCAATCCCCTCAGTGGTAGCGCCGGCGTCTACTCGAAGCCCGAGGTAAGCTCTCTCTCTCTTCTTGTCTCGATTGTATAGAAATCGGCATTGGATGGTCAAATTGAGTGTGGCTTGAGGTATGAGGTAATGGTTACCGAGACCGTGAGGTCCGATGGGGATCTACCTACATTCCTAGTCGTCCATTCCAAGGAAAGTTTTGAGATCCTGTCTTTATGTAACTATATGAACCTGAAGAACACGGGTTCTCAGTATAGCACATCCTTACCACAGTAATGAATAAGTTCAGACTTCCAAGCATTCCTTATGATCAGTTATTTGTTTCTCATGAGAGGACCGAAGTCTCAAGCCTCCAAAAGGCAATCCTATTTGAGTATATAAATAAGCCACTGACTACATAAATTTTGTAAGAGGTGTGGCCAATAGTTTGACCAATCTCTTGATAATGGAGGTTGGAGGCCCATTTCTTCATTTGCTTCGCCGATAAATACACTGGCATGCTTAGGGTTTGCATCATACATTTTTTTAATGTATACATACTCCAAGTCCTGTTAACATTTTTTTTCTCTTTCCTTGTGTTCACTCATTCACTGGATATACCTTATGTGAATATCAGACACTGAACAGGGAATAATGGAAACATTGGAGGAGTTTCTTTTCTTCAGTACCAAGTTCACTTTTTAATTTACTTTCATCCGGTTTTTGGACTCAGCTCTATACACAATGTACTACACAAAAGTAGAGTTATGAGTTATTGATACTTATTTCACTGTGCTCAGATATACTTATGGTAGTCACCAAATTGTTCTACAGCAAGCAGCAGTTGTCTGTTAATAGTTGAGCTTAAGTTATTATAAGAAATGGTTGTTAGTTGATAGAATTATGTAGAGCATGTTTATCTGTTTGTTGGGAACTTAAGCTTTCGGACTGATGCTTGTTAGAGTTGGAGGTCAAAGCAATCCCAATCCCAACATGTTAGCCCAAATAAGGCAGTACAAAAGACACTGGCACAGAGGATATTGTCTGGTCGAGATGGAAATTTGTCTCTCGAGTCAAACTGTGAATTCACTTGTCAGAATACAGCATAGAATTGTTGGTGTTGGATATCAGTTTATTTGAATATATAACTGTGTTTTATTCGTTTCCCCTTTGTCACATCCTTAATATGCTCTATACACCATTTTGTTTTTATGGAAAACACTAGGACAGGATATTACTGCTTGTAAAAAATATGTGCTAAGAAAGGAAAAGTAAAGAGCGGTAAGATGAAATGCGTTTACACAAAATTGTCTAATGAGACTGTTGGCATTGCTCTTTGGGTAACCAAGGAAAATTCTATCATGAAAATCCTTTCCTGCTCTTCCATATTGGCATGTACTAGATTGGAAACCATATTGTTCCTTGTGAGCCAAATGCTTTTTGCTCCCAAGATAATAATCTCCATGTAGTCAGCTGTATTTAAGTTTATGTCATGTCATGCTTCAATGTGTATTGAAATTTGTCTATAAACATTTTCGCGGAAGCCATAGAAAAGATATAACTGCTGAGCGGCTTCAATGAAAATAGACTATTGAGATGGATTTCTTTTGCCAGGAATAAGCCATTTATCCTCGTATTTTGGAATATCGTTAACTATTTTCTTTTGAGAAGTATCTTTTCCTGGTTGTTAACAATTATCCTGTGCCTAACACAAAAACTTAGTATAATGGAAGTACTTTTACTATTTTTCCTCTCCAATATTTTTCTGTAACTGTACTGGTGAAAATGCCTACTGAGCTTGTATTGTCAACATCGTAAGAGCAGGAAATGCGGACTGAATAAAATAGGAAAAACATAGAAAATGCATTACCGCATTTGATAACTGTGTAATGCAAATCCTGCTACCTAATTAAAGATGTTTGCACAATTGATGCATGACCCAATACTCGCTACTGTTGTAGGCAAGATCTTGGTCGTTGGAAGGGTCACTTAAGTTGAAGAATTTGTTCGGCTATGGTGACATCTGGGATGCATCAGGTTCCTATGGTTGGGACCAAACTACAGAGGTTGGAGTTGGTGTCTACCTACCAAGGTTTAAATCAGTACCAACACCATTGATGGCCCGGGCATCTTTGTCATCACAAGATTGGCTGAAGTTTTCATCATACAAGGAGCGTCTACTTGGGCTTTCATTTGGTTTGCTTTCAACAATGAACCATGACTTGTGTTACAACCTTACATGG
This sequence comes from Panicum miliaceum, assembly GCA_032594955.1. NCBI lineage: Eukaryota > Viridiplantae > Streptophyta > Magnoliopsida > Poales > Poaceae > Panicum > Panicum miliaceum. The sequence goes on from CM064065.1 coordinate 13,997,748, forward strand.
CGTGCCTTAACTGATCCGTCGCGTGCTTCATCAAAGGCCATAAGGAGGCAGTTAGGGCATAACCTTCTTTCTGTACTGAAGTACACATACAAGATCGATCAGAGGGATTCACTTCTCAGGCCAACAAAAGGATACGCATTTCAGTCAACTTCTCAAGTTGGTGGTCTATGGGATAACAAGGGGTTGAAATTTTTTCGGCAGGTTATACCCTTGTCCTTGTTTTTCATAACTTTATGTTTTTGCTTGGCTCTCACAGTCTATGTCTGCAGTAATTGCATTGAGTGTATACTATCATCTAATCATCTCATTTGTCACCATCACTATCTTACAAACATTTTATTGTTTGCTTTGCTTCAGGAGTTTGATGTCCGTGGCGCTGTGCCTTTGGGATTTTATAATGCTGCTCTAAATGTTGGCGTAGGAGCGGGTGTCATTTTACCACTTGGACGAGGGTTCATGAATTCATCTTCACCTGTGCCTGATAGGTTCTTCCTTGGAGGTCATTCTTCTCCAGTTTGCAGCTTGAGTGGGCTGTCATCCCTGCTGGGTTTTAGAACAAGAGGAGTTGGCCCCACAGAAGCACGGAGGCTTGTCCCCAGTGAATCAGACAGTGATTCTGCTGCCGCTCCAGGAAGGGATTACTTGGGAGGTGATCTGGCTGTGTCCGCCTTTGCTGACCTTTCTTTTGATCTGCCTCTCAAGTTATTCAGAGATGCTGGAATCCACGGTCATGCATTTCTCACCGCTGGGAACCTTGCGAAGTTGTCAGAGGGTGAGTACATGAATTTCTCAGTTTCTGAATTTCAGCGCACATTCAGGAGCTCTGCTGGTGTTGGCATTATTTTGCCTACTAAACTTTTCCGGGTGGAGGTATGTTTCCTTTTTTTTTTACTTTCCCCTTTTCAACTTTCAACTTTTGGTTTCCGTATTAGTATAGATATCTGCTTGACTGCTTTGAGACTACATCATATTTTTCCATCTTTATCCAGGTGAACTATTGTTACATTCTAAAGCAAGCTGAGCATGACAGTGGAAAGACCGGAATCCAGTTCAGCTTCTCGTCACCCATGTAGAAACCTGCCGTGAAATGTTTTGCAGCCAAAGTAGCTTCTCTTTCCCCTGTAGACTTGTGTTCGTCCATTGTTCTTGTCTTACTGAAGCGATTGCAAAACAATCGTAGTCGCATATTGTCAGCTTTTCTTTCGACGTTTGTTGTTTGGCATGAGGAGCCTGAGCTAGATTTGCTCATTCCTTTTGGTGTATGCGAAGTTACTTCCCTATTCTGACATGAAGGATTTGTCCTTCACAACTCAAATACTGCAATGGTGGATAGAATGAAATTTTGGGCCAAGAATGTTTACACCAGTTCAATTTTGTGATCCTCTCGCATTGTAATGGTAAAAAACGTTTGGAGACATTGTGTGCTTGTGGATTCTTGTATGTCAGGCAACAGTGGTCAGATAGACAGATCGTTGAAATGCACCAGAAGCTTGATGGCCGCGGTCCATGCATACATATATCTTGTATGCTGGAGGAACGATGAACATGAGTTACGTGTGTGACCTGTTTGATGCAATAGGGGCATTGCTCATGACTCATGAAGATAAATATATGGGGGCAGATCTAGGGGAGGGGCTGGGGGCTCCAGCGCCCTAGTGCCCAGGAACTCCATTGAAGAGAAGGTGGGGGAGGAGAAGGAATGAAGAAGCAGAAGAGAGGAAAAAGGGATGTAGAAAGAAAAATTCCTCCTTTTTTTTTCTGTGGAGGCGGAGGAAGAACAGAGCCCCCTCTATGTCAACGGACAACGGCGAAGTTCGGGTGGCCAAGCGCTTCCTGGTGCCGTCCTCGTCGAGGCTGCCACCTCCCCCAAGCTTGAGACGCGCATTTGGGCGCCGATGCGCCGTCGTGCCGAGTAGAAGCAGACGAGCAGAGGAACCGGAGGGTCGAGGATCTAGCGCGTAGCGTTGCACTTGCACGTTTGACAAAAGATAAATAACTCCGGTTTATTTAGCGCCATTTCTTCGCAAAGCCTGGCTGGTTTGAGTTCATGCCGTAGTTTCGGCACACCACAGCTTCGCGTCACTCGTCACGTCACATCCCACAAGAAGTAATCACAACTAGCCATGTCCCAGTCGCAGCGTTCATCCCACCTCATATTCTCACTCGGTAAGTTCAAAGGATCGCTCAAAGTTCCCTGACACTGCCACCAGCGAACAACGAGAAAACCACACACGAAAAAGAGAGGCGAAAACGACACGCCACAGCGGCCGGAGCAATCACGTGCCGCCGCCGTGCCAGTGCCACCAATCGGCGCAGCAAGCCCGCAGGCTCACCGGCCAGCGTTGCCGCCGCCGGCAGCGATCCACAGCGGGCGCGTGCTGCGTGCAGCAGGACTGAGGACCCGAAGCGGAGGCAAAGGCGCGGCAGCGGCGCAGGAGCCGGTGACAGGTCGAGGACGATCTGCCTGGGCGAACACTGGACATTTGGGGGCTGGCAGGGAGGTGGGAGCCACGTGCCCTGAGCGGTGAGCCCGTGTCATGTCAGCTGCGGAACCGAGTGTGATGATATGATTATGCGCGAAACAGCATTTGCGCGGTGGAACAGGATGATCATGTGGCCTGAACGCCCGATAATCACAACACAACCAATAATCATATGGCCTATGGGCTGTTCAGACTGCTAGTCTCCCATAGGAAAAAGAATTTGGAGAGTAGAAGACTCTGATGACAAAAGATCATGCACAGATTCACGATAAAGTTACGATTGGTTTAGATGATAGACACTCTGATGACAAACGCAAACGAAAACTTGGAATGGCATCGGATCGGGTAAAATAGAACAGGACCGTAGAAAAATGAAAATATATTAAGAGGGTTACACGGAAAAGGTAAGGGAGCACATAACGGAACGGTCATTATACCACCGAAGACATTCAAAGGGTGTCAGGAGTTATCAGGATTTATTTACATCTAAGATAGATTCAAAGTTGAATCAGAACTCCCCTATCAAACGATAAAATAGCAGATTGCAATTGCCCAACATAAGCTCGTGCAGATATTCATGATAAAATAGCGATTGATAGACACTCTGATAAACCCAAATCAAAAAAAAAAAAGGAATGGACACTCTGACAAACCCAAACGAAAAAAAAGGGAATGGCATCGCCGCATCGGGCAAAATAGAATAGGACCAATAGAAGAAATGAATATGTATGAAAAGGTTTACAAGGAAAAGGGGAGCGCATAAATGACATTGTACCACCAAAGACATTCAAAAGGTGTTTAGCCGGGGGATTGCCCTAGGAATTCGGATTTATTTAAAATCTAAAATAAATCCAACAAATTTGAATCAGAACTCCCCTATCAAACGAGCCTCTTTTTCTCGTAGACATTTCTCGGACTATTCACTAAAACAGAATGTGCAATTCCAGGCCATCAGCCATGAATATATGTGCATAACTATAGCAACTCACATATTATTTCCAGCAGCATAACGAGTCATAAGTTTCAACTAAATAGTGGGTAATGTGCAGCAACGACCCTCTGAAATAGATAAACACAGCAATGACAGCAATGGAAGACTAGACACAGCAGCAGCATGGTCTGAAACACCCCTAAGCCACTACAGTGTGCATAGCCAAAATTTAACAGACGACAGAGTGACCAATAAGTAAATCAACAGACCAGACGTTGATCATAGCTCCATGGAGCAAGAAACATAATTTAGCTTTCATATCCCAAGATAAGATAAACACAAAAGAAGATCCTTCTACAACCAGCGTACCTCATTTGGCTGGTAAGGGTAGGCATGGAGCGGCTGCAAACAACCTGGAAATAGTCTCTATGATTCATTGGACCAATATTAGCTCAAGTTCAACGCCCAAATAAGCTTTAGGGGGTCCATGTGTTATTCTGAACTAGACTGATTTCATTGAGTACAGATTTGCACATACAATTTACTATCAAGGAAAATACAGATCTGCACATACAATTTACTATCAAGGAAAATTCATCTGATGACAACCGTCAGGTTTCCTCAGTATGCATGCCTTGAATGATCGCACAACTCATCCGAAGGAACTAAGGCAATCAGCTCCGCTCTACCTAGTAAACTAGTAGAAGAGGAAGAACTTCATACCGAGCAGATATTACCTACCAGAGTGGTAAAAAAAGGCTAAGCTGAGAACAACACATCAAGCAAATGAGAAGATTGCTGCAACCTTCAGGCTTCAATTCAGCTGTCTTCAGCTTTAGTTTAGGCGTCTTCTCTTGTTCTGATGTAGGTCCCCACCATCTACATCCAAAGAGCCTAAGGCATCACTTGCTCTCCTCCTCCTCAGGGATCTTGAAGATCCTGCATTACTAGGTTCTCCGGCGCTTTCAGTAAAAGCCGCATCTTCCTGAATCACAGCCATGGTGCTTGAATTAGAAGCTTGATCTGCAGCCAGTCCCGCGACAATATGAGTTCCATCAGCAGGCTCAGGATTTGGTGGGTTTGATGAGGTTGATGCCCCATAATGGCTTGGCCTTGCAATTCGCCTAAGTTCACTGAAAGCAGTCACAAACCTTTCCGGGTCATCAAGATCAGAAAAGTCAAAGTGTCGCAATAAATCCATCCCTTCTGAGGGAAATGGACTTAAAGTGCGCCTTGGCAGATCGGATGTATGGTTTCCAGGCTGCCCACCACTACCTGGAGCAGATGAAGTAATGGATGTAGGGTTTTCCGCTTCTCTTTGCAACCTCCTTGCTCTCAACCTAGTAGTCATTCGGCTAAAACGGCTTGCATTCTGAGGAATTTCCTGGGCAGTTGCTTCAGGAGGCCCTTCAAATCTACTCACGCTATTCATTAAATGCTGATCAAGAATGCGCCTCCACGTAGACAAAAAACCATGTGCCTCACCAAGCCTTCTAGATATGGGTCGCAAATGGTGGAACTGCTGCCGGAAGCTCTCTAGCCGATTCCCATGCGGCCTCGGCGGAATCTTGGGGCCAGATGCATTTCCATCCTCTGCAACCTTCTTCTCCACATCTGAGCCTGAATTCCCTCTCCCATAGATAGGAGTAATGTTCCCTTCAGTCACCTCACCTTTGCAGACAGGGCACTCCTTATGGCTAGAGTGGACATGCAACCACTGATATAAACATGGCCAGCAGAAAAGATGGCCGCAGGAGGTAACCACCGGCTCAGCAGCCATCTCAAAGCAGATATTACACTCGAACATTGCGGCACTCTTACCATGCTCGGCTCCCTCGTCCTCTGAGACACCCACAACAGCGCCATCAGCAACCACCTTGTTCTCCTCCACAGTATCATGCACAGGCTCTTCCGGTTCTGGTGGTTGTGGTACAGCATCATTCTCCATGCTAGGGGCCTCTGAGCTGAGAGGTGGAAGGTCTGACCGGAATCTTCTTGGCCGGATGTAGCGAGACCCAGTCAAGCACATCAAGCGGCGGTAGCGCTCGGCACGATCCGGGCGGAAGGAAGAGGATGCCGTCGACGACGACGGTCGGTCTGCTAACCGCTCGACCAGACCCAGGTGCGCGTCGGAGAAACCAAACTCAAGCTCATTGGCGAGTACAGGTAAAGCCCCTGGAGCCGGCAGGGGCGGCGGAGGCATGTAGGGCGGGAGAGCCTCGGGCGCGAACGGGTCGTAGGGCTCGTGCGCCGGGGTCGGCGGGCGCACCAGGTCGGCGCGGGACGGCGAGTAGGGCGGGTGGAACGGTTCGCCCTCCGGCGGCGGCGCGTCCGCGGAGGCGGCCGAGGAGGAGGGTGACGACGACGACAGCATCGGGGTGCCGAGCGCGAGGTCGGAGCCGAGATCGGGGCGGCGGGCGCGCGGCGCGCGGGGGAGGCCGAGGTAGAGGTTCAGATCCATCCGTCTGCTGCTCCGCGCCGCGTCATCGGCGGCCATCCGGCGGGCGAGGAGCCCACCTTAGCCACGCACTCCCGCGCCTCTTCCCCCCGCCGGCGAGGTCACAATTCCCAAAGCTCGCGCCTTCCTATCTCCACGCCACCATCGCACAACCAGGGGCGGGGCACGCGCGAGCAGGCCCACGGGGAGCCGCGGGAACTGGGCGCATAGGGGGCACCGGTCGCCGCGGCAGTCGCAGCCGGTGACTATGGCTACGGATTCGGTGCAGTTGGTGGCTGCGGTGGGGCGGCGGCGGCGGGGAGGAGGGGGGGGGAATTGGGAATGGTGCGGGCCGGGGGAGGGGGGGGGGGGGCGGGGGGGGAGAGAGAAAGGGAGGAAGGGGAATGGGAAGCACGCGGTCCGTGCGCGAGGTTTTGTTGTTGCGGGAACAGAGCGCCACGTCAGCGCGCACCCGCCCCCACCGGTGGTGGTGGTGGAAAGGAGGCGGGTCCGACGAGTCACCGGCCGCCTGTCATGCGGCCCGCTTACGGAAAGGGAACAGAGAGAGAGGTCAGGTCACCGTATACTCTCGGTAAGAGTCTCTATGGGCTTCATTGGATCTGGCCCAGTAGTTTGGTCTTCTACCCCCCCAAAATGGCCCACATATAGAACTAGATGGGCCTGGTCATTTTCATTTTCGCCATTTCCTATGGCATGGTCATGTAGCCACCAATGGTCCCCCAATCAGTTTGTGTTTGTTTAATTTGCTATGTCAAAGCTAATATAAACAAAATTTGTGTTCACGATTTATTTATCAGTTTACAGATATAAAATAGTTATAGAGTAAGTTTATATAGACACAAAATACATTCTATAAATCCATATAAATAAATATATGAAAACTATATGTAAACATATATATATAGAAAATCTATTCTACACGCGCTTGTAGCTACACTTACATGTGTATCACTGCGGGTTCGGCGGCCTGCTGTTGGCGGCCGATACCCTGGAGCCCCACTCGAGGAGCTCCTTGCTCGTGTCGTCCTTGTGCACGATCACCTCGATGAAGCAGAGGCAGTCCTTCTTGGCGCCCGTCGCCGTCGCGATCGCCTCCTTGAGCTCCTCCTCCGTCCGGACCTTCTTGGTCCAGCAGCTGCCGTCGGAGTTGTGGATGGCGTCGACCAGGCCCGTGTAGTCCCAGTTCTTGATCACATTGTACGGGCCGTCGTGGATCTCCACCTCGATGGTGTACCCGCCGTTGTTGATGAGGAAGATGACGCTCCGCTGCCCGCACCGCAGCATCGTCGACACGTCCTGCGCCGTCACCTGCCAGCCGGACACACGCCGGGACGAACGAGGGCCGCGCGTGAGCACACAGGCACGCCATGACTGAAAAAGAAACAGAGCACCTGGGACAGTTCCGATGGATGGATGCGTACCTGAAAGCTTCCGTCGCCGATGCACGCGATGACGCGCTTGTCCTTGGCCGCCTGGGCGTACCCGAGCGTCGCGCCGACCGACCACCCGATCGACCCGTACTGCATCTGAAACTCGTACCTGTTCAGAGTCACCAGCCTTTCGTTACCGAACATTAAGAACTGAAGAAAGGGAGCCTGAACGCGCACGGTTCTGAGATGGTACAACAGTGAGCAGCGTACCCGCAGCCCTCGGGGAGCCTGAGCTTCTGGCAGTTGAACCACGAGTCGCCGGTCTCGGCCACGACGGCGGTGTCGCCGGACAGCATGTCCTTGATGTGCTTGAAGAGGATGTTCACCCGGAGGGGCTCGTCGGGCTTGCCGTTGAGCGGCTCGCGGTCGGGGACGAAGATGCGGCGGTAGTTGTCGTACGCCGTCGTGTTGCACCTGAGCCGCCGGGACAGCGCGCGGAGGAACTCGCCCATGAGGATGCACCCGAACGCCGGGCCGTTGCCGACGACCACGCGGTCGGGCTGCACGATGACGGCCTTCTCCCGCTTCAGCAGGAGCGAGTAGCCCACGGAGCTGTAATCGTTGAAGATGGGGCCCGCGAAGAGGTACGCGTCCGCGGACTCCACGATCTCGGCGCAGAAGGAGGTGCTCACGGCGCCCCAGTAGGTGCCAATGAACCGCGGGTGGTGCTCCGGCACCAGGCCCTTGGCGGAGGGCATCACCGCGAACGGGTACCCGCTGGCGTCCGCGATGCCGGCGAACGCCTTCTTGGCCTTGGCCACACGGATCCTGGGGCCGCCCACCATCACCGGCTTCACGGCCTTGTTCAGGAACTCCGCCGCCGCCTCGACGGCGTACTCTAGGTTCGCCTTGTTGCTCAATCTGATGGAACAGAAAACGACACGATTGCAATCAAAATCCGACGCGCGCTAGTAGAAATTACTTGAGATAAATCGACATGCCCTACCTCGGTGAGATGAACAGGGGCACTGGCTCCCGGCTGAACGTCGGGTGACAGAGGCCGGCGAGGTTGCAGCTGACACTGATGTACACCGGCTTGCTCTCCCTTAACGCCGTGGCGATGGCCGTGTCGATCTGCTCGTGCGCGTCGTCCAGGTTGTTCACGACGGCCTGCATACATGGGATGCGGCGTTAACGATGGCGAACAGAGCCACAGAGGTGTTCGACGAAATGAACCCAGAGCAGACGAGAAGAGCGCGCGCGGACCTGGTAGCAGGTGATCGCCTGGAAGCACCGGAGCTCCTGAGAGAAGTCCGGGAGGCCGATGGTGTGGTGCAGGACGCGGTTGGTGCCGTAGTCGTTGGAGTTGGGCCCGCCGACGATGCAGATGACGGGGAGGTTCTCGCTGCACGCGCCGGCGATGGCGTTGAGCACGCTGAGGCCCCCGACGGTGAAGGTGACGGCGCAGGCGCCGACGCCCCTGGAGCGCGCGTAGCCGTCGGCCGCGTACCCGGCGTTGAGCTCGTTGCAGCAGCCGACGAGGTTGAGCCCCGGCTCGGCGATGAGGTAGTCGAGCAGGGTGAGGTTGAAGTCCCCGGGGACGGCGAAGACGTCGGATGCGCCGATCTGCACGAGCCGGCGCGCCAGGTGGCGGCCGAGCGTGGCGCCCGCCGGGGCCACCGCGGCCGGCGGCGGCGCGGCGATGACGGCGTGGTAGTTGGCCACGGGCAGCGCGCCGACGCCGTTGCACATCGGCTTCGCCACGCCGTTGGCGGGGTTGCCGACCAGGAGGGTCTCCATGGCACGTGAGGAACACGGAGAGAGAGAGGGTTGGAGGAAGCGAGGAGCTGATGTGACTCGAGCACTGGACTTTGCTGTGGACTCGTGTGCTTTCCTGATTGATCGTACGAGGTTTGCGGCGATGGGTGGCGAGTAGTGAGCATTCGTGGGGTTTATATAGCGCGGGAGGAAGAAGGGTCCTCCTCGCTGGAGGCTGCGGCGGCAAGCCGTCAGGGCGGGCCAGTGAGGGAATGGCGGCAATGCAGGCAGGTGGATGGCAATTGGCTTTGTGGCGTTGCTTGCTGTGGGCCGGGATAACCAGACCGCCAAACCTTGGGTTTCATGTAGCTTCCGGCGCGTCGAGTTAGCTGCTGGTGTTGGTACTTGGTGTTAGTCGAGTGCTAGCCTAGCTGAGCTGGTGGTCTGGAGCCCTCCAGTAAACACGCATTCGTCTCCGGGATCACCAAACGCTGGGGCATTCTCAGAAGTTTTGTGGCTAATTTATCTGAACTTTTTCAAAATAAAACATGGATGGTGCATGCGAACAGAAATGTGTTGGGTAACAAACAGAAGAATACAATATTGAGGGTGATTTGAGCATTGCATTATTAGCAAGTCACTAGTGCAACTGTTTCTAGTTGCAAGAAAGGAGGGATCAACCATCATCAATCCTTTCTCACAAGAAACAGACGCCCATTTCAACTCGGTAGGCAAATGTCATAAATTTTTTCCCCTAAATAATGGAAAATAAAACATTCAGACTAGTCGCTACATGGTTGTTACATGTGGCCGCCCGTTACGACAAAGTTTCTACCTGATTGTTTTACGGTCTCACTGTTGCTGTTTTACCGCTAAACCCACTGAAGGATACCCCCGAGGTGATAGATTGTATGTAGGACGTCACCGAGATCAGGAACTCGAAGGTGCAAGGTTTAGATAGGTTTGAACCACGAGTTGCGTAATATACTACGTCAAATGTGGTGGTGTTTATTGCCTTAGATTAGCTATCGATGTGATGTCCTTTGGAGAAGGTCCCTGCCTGTCTTTATATATTCTGGGGAGGGGGGACATAGTAAAAGGTAATCCTAACCCGATATTAGCCTAGGAGTCATACCCGGATACTACCCGAGTAGTTTTCTTATGTACCGACTAGTCCTACTCGTATCTGGGTACAACAGATATAAGATACGATACATGCCATATCCCTTATTCTAGAATTGTCTACGCCACGTAAATAGTCCTGTGGTCCCGGATCTAACACTCACCCTTGACGAGCTACATGCTCCGTTTGTAGCATGAACTTAGGGGACGTTTGGATTTTCTAGACTAATTTTTAGTTCCATCACATCGGATGTTTGGATACCAATTAGAAATATTAAATATAAGCTAATTATAAAATTAATTGCATAAATGGAGCCAAATTCACAAGATGAATGAATTAAGGCTAATTAATTCATCATTAGCATATATTTACTGTAGCACAACATCGTCAAATTATGGACTGATTAGGTTTAATGACTCGTCTCGCGGATTGGTCTCCATTTATGCAATTAGTTTTATAATTAGCTCATATTTAGTCCTCCTAATTAGTATAAAACATCCGATGTGATCCGAAACTAAAATTTAGTCCACGGATCCAAACAACTGTTTGGCTTCTCGAACTCTGCTTTGGCCGTTAGGCCAAACTGTTTCGATTAATGCATTAGACGGGGCGTACAAAGTAATTTCATCTATTAGATTGCCGCAATAATACCTTTCAAAGAACCCAAATACCACATTTTCCCTATATATACAAAGCTTATTATTATTTGTTCATCTATCCTGGAGCTTGTAGCTAGACCGCGCCCGTATTAACAGGTGGTTTTGTTTCGGTTCAAAACCGCTAATTTTTTGCTTGATTTAGGCAACCCCTGCTGGCCGGTGGTCACTGTATACAGTACTCATTCATCATGCACCGCGTATCGTATATTCGTGTTCGTTCCTCCCGGGATGCCGAACAGTGGAATGTGAACGAACGCTCCCCATGGGCCACGCCACGGTGCCACCGCCTCGTGCGCCTCCGGGCTCGCGGTCCCCTCGCCATGGTTTCAGGTTTCGGAACGGCTTCTACCTCGGGATGCCAGATCCGCCCTGGCAGGTGGCTGCCTGGCGCCAGTAGATGGCAGGCAGTGGCGACCGGCGACCCCCGTGTCATCCGGTCACTTTTGTCGCGGCATGCGTGACGTACGTGCTCTGGTGCAGGAGCGCCTCCGCCCATTATGCTTCAGATTCTTCCGCGTCACTCGCATCGCGTAATCCGGCTTTCAACAGCGTGCATAAAACAGCCGGAAAGAGGAGCGGGTGAGCTGTTGCGTCTGTGCCGGCACAGCAGCAGTAGTGTTACCTGGGCCTAGCTGGCGGGGTCTCGAACCCTCTCCACGGAGAGATGATGCTCGTGCATTCCACTTTGGATCACCAAGCATTTCCGGCGGATGCATCGTGCATCTGTGATCTGCGTTTGAGATTTGACGCGCTAGATGTTCCTCATATTTTCTGAACCGCTTTTGTCAGATATTGAGTGGAGAATCCGCGATGGAAAATGAGAAGGGAAAGAAACCATCGTCGTGTTTGAACGTGATTTTACCACGATGTGCCGTGCATTCGTTCCACCTGGGCCGCACCCTGATAGCATGAACAGTGAACGCACGTTCCCGTTCGGCCATCCCCACGCTCCATGCGCCGAACCGCCAGCGCGCCCCCGGGCTGGCCGAATGCCGATGCCGTCCCGCCCCCATGGTTTCCGCCTCGGGCGCCGCAGTGCCATACACTTGAGCCTGCGACGGCGGCTACGCTAGCTGCCCGGCGATTCGCTCTGCCGGGTGGCTGCTTGGTTGTACTACTAGTCTTGTAGATGTCAGGCGGCAGGCGACCCTCGCGTCACCTGGTCATTTTTTGTCGCCGCCGCCTGAAGATTACTCAAAGCAAAGGCAAGCCGGTGTTTAACCTTAAATTAACGCATGCGCACGGCGGTAGTCCGGGCGCGCTGTTGCTGTCATGGTCCATGGTTCCAAACTATACAAAACAAGCGTCTTCGTTTGGCTTCGGATGACCATGATGTATCGATCTTTCCATGACTCCACTACTAAATTTGTGCTTTTTCTCAGTGTCGTGTCGTGTGTGAAGTGGGACGGGATAATCTGAAGGACGCACGAGATCCTTGCAGTGACCGAATTGGCTTTGGCATCGTACTCGCGCACACGGTCAAACACAAAGAACGGCGAAGGAAACGCCGGAAATAGAAGGTGGTGGAGTGATTGGGGATCGGGCTCGGAACTAGGGATCCGGTTGCTGTTGGTTTCAGGTGCCCCATGCTGCCCTGCCCTAGCCTGCGTTTTTCAAAGCCGAAAGGCGTCTGGTCCAGGCCCAACTTGTGTCCCCCACTGATTACAACACACATGATAAACTCCCAAAACGACACTCCCGTACGTGATTCAAACTAGGCTGTGACTACTTGCAAAGCAGGGGCAATGAATCAGGTCCAGTACTACAAGTCTACGACCCCAACGAAGATTCCCATTTCCCACTCCGCATCTGCCCGAAAAGTGCTTTGCTGTAGCCTGCACCGCTACGTACGGCTGCTGCATATTCAGGTCCCATCCCATGGGTGCCTGTACTCGGTATGCGCGACACGGCCTCCGGATCCCATGTGTGCGGTGCGAGCGCCGCGACACGGGGCCCTGCGCTGCACTGCGCGCTGCAGGAAGGAGCCGTGCCGTCGGCCGCCACGCCCACGCTCCTCCCGCGCGCGAGTCTGCGGGCGCCCCGGAACGAGCAAAACCCAACGGCGAGGGGGGGGAGGGCTCAGCTGGGATCTGCGGATTCCTCCGTGCCACGCGCGGGATCGCGCGGAGAATGAGAATCTTCGGGGCTCCGCCTCCGCGAGCGCTCGAGGACGGCGCGGCGGGGGCTGGAGCGTTCGGGTCAGAGCGATGGCGACCCGGCGCCCTGCGCGCACGTCAGGATCGTCAAAACTCGCGTGTGCCACCCACGACCGGGCCGGCCAGCCGGAACTGGAAAGTGGCGGCGTGGGGGTGGCTTGGCAGGGGTCACGGCGGGCATTGGACGGCCCGGTTGAAAGCGGAAAGTGAAGGCGATGCTTGATACTCACCGTTAAATGCTTATTAACAACTTCAATGGTCATTCTCACCGAACTTTTTCTTCATCGTGTCAGTAGCAAAATAAAAGCGGTAGCACGCAGCACATGTTTTTCTGGGGTCCGTGCCTTTGCAAAGAAGTTCATGTGCCATATAGCAAGGTCTCGCTTCTTGAAGCGTCTCCTTTGTTTTCTAGACGTCTTGTAGCAAAAGTTGGCACTATCAATGGTCTCCCCATCATGGTAATAAAATTTTTCTCTAAATAAGTACTCTCTTTGTTAAAAAATATAAGATGTTACCGTTTATTATAGTCAGATTTCTCAAAATTTGACCAAATTTATATTCTTGATAGTTCATTTACTTAACATTGTAGATCTTAATATATGCTTCTATAAACTTAATCAAAGTTTTTTTAAAAAAGAGTTTGAATTGTGACAAAAATGAAACGGGCTAGTAGGTCTTTCCACTGGGCCTAATTCAGCCGGATCAAGGCCGGGAGAGAGCCCAGACCATTTCCTGGGCCGAAAGTACTGGCAAGGCCTAGCCGAGAGAAGAAGAATGTGTGATGATGCAGCTAGAGTAGGACGCTGGGCCATTCGTCGGCACAAAATTAGGAGCCCGTGTGAGACACGAAGGCCAATTTATATATGGGCTAGGACGACAAGAGTTCCTGGTTCACACAATCTCCCCCTCCATCCGTTCCATGATTCCACCAGACCTTAGCTTGGCAATGGCAATGGCTCCTGTGTGACGAGCGGCGAGGCAACAAGGGTGCGTGGTGGCCGCCGGCCGGCACGCCGGCAGAAGCGCGTGCAGGGAGCATGGCGATCGGCCGACATGCCCTGAGACTTCAGTTCCGGGAGCGAATCTCGAATAACAGGCGTCGACTGCTCTGGTCTGCTGCACTGCCCTGGATCGGACACGCTTCACCAAGAGAAATCATTAGCTTTTTACTAGTTTTTAGAAGAAATCGTGAGTCAAAGAAACTATAATTTAATCCTATTGATAAATGTCTATTAATTCGAGGTGGAAATTTGCATGGTTGTCATCTTCCCCACTGAGGCAGTATATGCATGGTGCACCATGCCCTTGCTCTCCTGCACTGGAGCCACTGGCTGATCACGATATGGTTACCGATAACCCCATCCTGTCCTGCTGTCCCTTTTTTTAAACTCCACACACACACCTCCAAGCTGAATTTAAATACCGCTAGTGCACTGTGGGGCTGATAAAAGCAGCTACCACACTGAACGCCTGTTTTGATATCTTTCACCGCCTTTTCGACAGCGAATATCTCCGGACCGATCGACTTGCTAGCTGCTACTTGCTAGTTTGCCGCGCTTCGAATTTTTTTGGATCAGAGCGAATGTCCCGGCTGGGGGGAAAGCGGGAGACGCCATGATGGACAGTGCATGCGTGAAAGCTAATCAAGCCGGGAGCTTAAAAAAAAATTGTTCAGTGCTGTGTGTGGTGCCCCTGTTCGTGATAACTCCAGGGATCCAGCAGCCTAATATATATAGGACATCTCGAACTCCATTTAGAATCCAAGTTGCTCCGACATCCTGCGGCTGCAAGTGGTGGTGCTGGACTGCTGGCTAAAGTTTTTTCTTTCATCTGCAAATGTGAACATATGTAGTGCACAAAAAGATGCCCCCCTTAAAGAAAGAAGTAGAACGCATTCAGTGAAAACTGTTGATAGTTAAAGTTTTCAAAGTTTGTCCGGAACATTATCTACCAGTTGCTATCATAAAAGTATGTTGTTTTTTTTAAAAGAAAATCAATCAAATGTCGATTGAATTGACGTCTGGCATATCCCTTCCGTCCTCTGCTCCTCCTCTTTTGTACCCTTAAACCAAACCCACTAGATATCTCGGGCCACCATCTTACTATAAGAACCCAAGCCTATTTTAAAGTGTGCTTGAGAGGGGAGAATATGTAGACCCGAAACTGATTACAAACGCAACTTAACCTTGGCCTAAAGAAGGACAAAACTATTGTTAGAGCACAATGTTGATGCCAATGAATTTCTAGAAATATGCTCCTCTCTAGAGTCTAGATCAGTTTAGGAGGGATTAGATTGATTAAAATTAATAAATAATCAGAACCTTGACTTGAAGAAGGACAACACCATTGTCGGAGCACAAATCTTGATGCTAATGAATTTCTAGAAAATATGTCCCTCACTCCCCTTTGTTAAGAGCATAATCAGAGGTATTGACCTCTAAAGAAACCATACCAGTGGGGAGGGGAGGAGAACCCAGGTGGTCATTGGACAAGCCTCTAAAGTAGGCAACCAGGGTTCAAATACTCACGGTGCTGTTCTCACTAGAATTTCGAGGGCAGGCATGGATCACGCGTATCATAGAGAGAACCTAATTCCTAGCGTGAGTCTATTCTAGCCTCTGGCCCCTAAAGAAACCATAATAGTCTTAGCTCCTTGACCTAAGGGGGGTATACATCCAGCTCCAACAAAACAATACACGGTCGATATATTTAGCACATATACATTCCAGATATTTGCAAAAACCACTTTTACAAAAGTGTGCATGTATGGACTGTACTCCGTGGAATCAAAACAAAAAGGAGGCGCAACATAGTATATATACCGGAGAGTTTGCGAACTATAATTAAAGGGCGCTTTGCCCGTGCCAGTGCAGCTGTTACGCTAACACAGATTCCACCTGAACCACCACCGCATGCGTTAAAATTCTCCCTGCTTATAAATACTCAAAAGCTATGTACAGCCTACACCACTTTTCCCTTGCATTGGAGAGCCTTGATCAGAGAAAGCTACTAGCGGTAGGAAAGCGGCCGGCGAGGTCAGGGGCGACCCCACGCCGGCCTCCAAAGAGCTCCGGGGACTGACTGGAGGGCAGCCGGGCGCGCTGATTCAAAGGCCGGGTCGGGGGGGGGGGGGGGGGGGGGGGGGGGGGGAGCTGACAGCTGGGGCCCGCTTGTCATGGGGGGATGCTTCGTTTTGTCAGGTGTCGATTCACACGGCGTCGTCGCTTCCGTTGACGGCGGCGGGCTTGGCGGCGGCGGCGGCGAGGAGGCACCGGCAGAGCGGGCAGCTCGCCTGGGACCGGAGCCAGGCGTCGACGCAGTCGGGGTGGAAGCAGTGGCCGCAGGGCGGGAGCACCTTCACCTTCTCGCCGACCACCAGCGCGCTGATGCAGATCGAGCACAGAGCCGCCGCATGTTCGTCGGCCTCCCCGTCCCCGCCGCTGTAGCCCTTACCCGGGAGGCGAGCCGGCGGCGACGCGGGCGGGCGGTACAGCGTGACGGGAAGCCGGCGGATGGCGTCGGCGTCGAGGCCGGGCAGCGACGCCGTGGCCGCCGCCGCCGCGGACGAGGAGGACGCGTCCGCCTCCGGGTCGGGCGTGTACCGGTGGCACCGCCAGCGGATGTAGAGGCAGAGCGCGACGAAGAAGACGACGGCGCAGAGCAGCCCCACGAGCAGCGGCACGGCGCGGCCGTGCACCGCGAAGTTGCTGTCGCCCACGTCCCCGTACCGCCACCGCATCACCACCTGCTGGCTCCCGCCCGCGGCGCCCTCCTGCGCTGCCATTGCTCCCTCCTCGCCGGCGCCGACCCGGACGCACGCACGCACGCTCGCTCGCTCCCTCACACACGCGGCGACCACTATATGTGGCGGAGGGACTACGGGAGACCGGGCCAGTGATGACGACGGAGCTTCGGCGCGCCCGCCAGCAAGTGGCGCGGTGGCGTGTGGCTCGGCGCGGGCTGGGGGAGGCGAACGAAGCTTGGCGACGAGCGCGGCGAGAGCGATCGCCGGGGGCGGGGGTGGCGTGAGACGCGATGGGGTGTGGTTATAAAATTTGAAAGCGGCCGGGCCGTCCCTTTTAAGGTTGGCGAGAGGCTACCGCGCGCCGGTAGTAGTGGGCGTCAGCCGTCAGCCAGTGGGGCAACAACCGGGTGAGTCCCAAGCTGACGATGACCAAATTGCTCGGTGGCAACAGCGGATGAGCAGCACGAAGACACAAGCCGACGGTAGTGGTAGTACTAGGAAATTTTGGATTGGGAATCTTTGAAATTTGGTTCGAATTCGATCAAAACCATGAAAAAACTTGGAAATTCAAAAGTAGAATCCCCCTTTGGTCGAATCGAAACGAGCTCCAACCTAGAACAAGGGTCTGCCGACTGCCGCTGAGCTTGACGGCGCGGTAGGATCGGGTCGTTCTCGGGCTCGTTTGACCAGCCGGCGCTGTCCGTCCTCAGCGTGTGTGTAGGTCCAAAGATTCGGTCGCTTGCTAGCCTAGCGCCTTGACCTGTAACAGTCTCGGTGGACTTGTAGGCGCGAACTCCGCAAGCCTGCACTGTTCCCTCGTAGGCCACGGTCAGAGCATTCAGACGGCCAACTCTGACTCGCATGCCCGCTGACTCAGCAATGGATTGGAGACAGATGTGCCGTGCGTGTACGCATGTGTGCGCATGTGGCCTGGCGTCTGATCGAGGTCGCTGTCCGTTGTGCTGCGCCTGCAGAATGGGAGCTGCCCAAGGCGACGGGCTGAGCACAGTCTAATACGACACGTAACGCGCGCGATTCGCCGCCGGGGTGGGATCGGCGTGCAGGTGCGTCGCCGTCGTGCGTGCATGGCTCCTGGCTCCGTCTTCCGTGGCGCGCGGCGCGCGCGGCACCAACGCTACTACGCAAAGTTCCGCAGCGAACTCCCCGTGCTGATGCAAACTGTGCGCGTGCGTGTTCCAGTGGCCGACGCGCACGCATGGTTCTGGGCAACAGCTTTCCACGGCAGGACCGACGCGGACTGCTCGAGCCAAAGCTGTATGTACGGCGATCAATCATGCACCGGCTTTACCGAGCTCGTCGACAAATAATTTCACCCCGTCGATCACCTGCTGTCAAGTTCATTCATCCTCGGCCTTTTTGTCGCCTCGGTCTCTGCTGATACATCCCGACGACGAGCACTACGGATGCACGGCCGCCGATCGGAACACGGCAACAGCATGTGCGCATCGCACGGATCGTGCCCGGTGCGACGCTACGTGCAATCCACCGTGCGTCGCCTGGCGACGCCGCGACGCCGTCCGGCGAACGCTACCGCCGGGCTGGCTCACTGTCGCGGCAAGTCGGCCACCTTCTTTGAGCTCTCGATCGAGAGATAAGGCTGATGCCACAAAAGTGAAGAGACCGTGCAACATGGGACCCCCCCTGCCGAGGCCTCAGTGCTGGATCATCCATATCACTAGCGGCAGAAATCACCATCTTTTTCCCAACCCCGATCCATCGATCAACCCTATCCCGTCAATAAATTATTCACGCCAACAGCGACAGGGGCGCGCCGCTAGCTGCTAGCTGCAAAGGGGCTGAAAGGGCGGGGATTAAAGCAGCCGGGGAGGGAGCCGTGCGCCTAATCGCGCGCCCGGAGCTAGCGCAGGCCGGCCGGCCGGCACCGTGGCTTGCGAAAATATCCGGGGCCGGCCGGCCGGCGGCACGGGCAAGATGGGGCGCCGCTTTCCGTGCGCTTTACGGTCGTCTGGTGAGGGCAGCCCGGTGGCGAGCCGACCCGGCCCTGAGGCGCGTAGCCTAGCTTAGCTTGGCTTGTGTGTAGCCGCCGGGTCGGGTGGTCGTTGGTGCGAGGGGAGCGGCGCACTCGGGCCTGCCGAGGCCGCATCCGGCAAGGTGCGGGTGCGGCCGAGCTGTGCGCCGAGCGGGGGAGGCGGAGCCCGTCGCGCGCGGAGAGGGGGGAAAGCTCGGAGCGGCGGCGCTCGTTCCAGGCTTCCAGCCGGGCACGCACGCATGCAAGAGCGTGCGTGCACTGGCCAGCAGCCCAGCACCGCACTACCAGGGGCCCCGACGGTAGCCTGATCCGTGGCCCTTTTCGTACCGCCTCCACATCATATCATGGCTAGCTAGTACAGTCCAGTTGCAAGTAGGCAGGTATCCCCTTCCGGCAACAGCAGATGCGTGTGCATCGGCCGGCGAGTGCCGCGGTGGCCGTACAGACTATCTAGGAGGTGGTCGTGCGATCGGCTGGATCGGGCGTCCTTTGTTGGGCTGCCTAGCTAGCCTGTACCAGCTGCTGACCCCGGCCGGCCATGATGTATGTCAGATACACTGCGATAGCTAGATAGGGTCGATGCGCCCACCGGATCTCGCCCGATCGAGCGGTGCGTGCACAGCACGGCTGATGAGGAGATCCACGAGAGGGGGGAGATGCGTCGATCTTGATCAAAAGATGCGAGGGCGAAGTGCGTGTCCGATGCGAAAGCTCGCCTGTGACCACTGCCGCACGATGATGGCGTCGTTGAGCAAGGAGGTAGCTGCTGCTGGATCGGATGGCCTGACGGGTCGCGTCGTCAGTGCGGTGCGCCGGGGAGGATGGATGGATGGATGGATGCATGCACGGCAATGGCAATGAGGTGATCGATGCGACGGACCAACGGGATCGCGGAGCGGCGGCTCATCCGATCCGATCCATTCGCCGCAGCAGGGATAGCGCTCGTTCACGCACAAGGTCGCGAAGGCCGAAAGTGGCCGGGGGCTGTTGCATCTTTTGGGACGTGCTGGTTTGGTACGAAGTGACATTATTGTCGCCCCCAAGTGATCGCCGGATGATGGTATGTTGTGTGCTGGGGGCCTAACGCTACAGTTGCACCTTAGTATCTGCCGGTGCTTGCGGAGAACAGCGCCATGATTTGAGCTTGTGGCAAGCTGATAGTAGTAGGCCTGGCATTATTTTTGTTAGGCGGATTTAGTGCTGTAGTCGATCAACAAAGCGTAGTGCTCTCACGTCCCATTACCATATATATCAGATATTTTAGCCAAGTCTGACTGGATTTTAAGATTTTTTTCTTGTGGGAATGGGATTTCTAGATATTCAGTACACAGGCTAGCTGATTATAATGTGCTAAAAGTCATCGGCCTGTTAAATTTCCCCAGCACTGTGAAGACGCTATTGCAGCTATGCTCAGTTTTCGTAGGCCTGTGCAAATGTGCAATTATGCGGTAACATTTTTTTTTGAAAATAATGGGGTGACATTGTTGCCTAGGAAACTTTTATGCCATGACAGTAATACAGTCTGATACCCTCTGGCCAGGATCCTGGAAACTCGGGACCCTGGTAGCCACTGCCCACTAGCCACCAAGGCCCGAGTGGAACTGGAGTACTGGGCCAAATTGGTACAGGGGAATCCAGAGCTACAGGCCCATCACCCATGTCTGGATTGGTCCGAGATTGGCCTAATTGGCCGAGCTCATAAGCTGGAGTGTTGGACTTCTTGCCAGCAGAATAGAACGCAAGAACATCATACAAGTTGAGAAAGGTAGGAGCTAGAGTGCAGAGCAGATCATCCTTCCGGTAAGTGCTACTATCCCGAATCAGACCATCATAGCACTATAGCACCCATCAACATACCTGATATTTCTATATCGGGGTCATTAATCACCTGCTGGGCAGTTCATGTGTTACTGCAAAATGCAGAAAATCTGCAGTTGCTCAGGGACAGGAAAAATTCAAATTCAGTAACTGCACTGTTACATAACCAAGGAAATACTGGAGTGGCAGTTCTGCAGAATACAAGAACAACAACTATTCATCACCCATTTTGTGTTCTGACTAGGGCAAAGCGAACTTGTTCAGTTGCATGATCTAGCACAGTCCATGGTAAATGGGAACGGAATGTAAGCAAGACTTCAAAACTATAAAATCCAGCTTCAATCCAAATCTATGTCTGGCAATGAATGTATCAATCAAGAAAAGCTAAGAACCAACAAGCACTCTGTACATTGTAACACAAACTATCCATTGGAGACACTGTCCACACAGATACTGGTGCAACTCCATTTCACGCGTTGGAAGAATGCCCCCATCTACCAGGAAAATGTAAGCATCAACATGTACATTTTCGCAGTGAATTATCAATTCTAATTGAACAGAAAAATGTAATGCATGACACAAAACTCCGATATAGCCGCTTCGAGTTTATGAAGTAACAATTGAGTACTACACTACCAAAAGGACATAATGATAGGAAGCTCGTATGATGATTTCATGGGCAATAACAGTTCTTTGACAATCCTATTTCTAACAAAAACTCTCAAACAATTCAAAATATTATAACTTCCACATTGCGAACCTAGTGCTAGATTAAGGCACAAGGACAGGATTCAGTACTAGCTTCGACCAGGTTGTATCCATAGGAAGAGCAGAACAGCATATGGAACAGAAACAATCTTCATACAAAATGATGAACAGCCTCCATTGTGCAATCCTGAGACCACACCGAAATACTCTTTTCAGAACTGCACATTGACTATTCAGTAAGACTAGAGAGAATGTCATGTAAAACTAACAGTTGGTAAGACAAGCAAATGAATTATCATTCAGCCAACCCAGGTTCTGCATTTCTGCTTAGAGCATCAGAGTTCAGAACAGAGATATTCTCACCTGCATCAATTGATCAATTCCCTGTTACGGTTCCCATGCTAAATGAATTTAAGGATACCGATCCAAACAAGTTCAGTTTACATGCATATCAATCCATTTCCACGACAGAGTCGTTTCGTAAAAATCTGAGCACTATCACAGACAAATTCAAATCCGATTGCAACAAAGTACAGGTTAGTAGCAACGCTAGGCACTCAAACATCAACTGAGAATTACCTCAAGACGAACCCCCACATCATATATGGCACTCAAACATCACAAACTCAAATGGTGGTGGAGGTTCGTGGCCAAAAACCTGCCGTCTCAAGGGAGAAGCCAAGCCGGAGGAGAGTTGTACGAAGGGCCCTGCTCCGGGAAGAAGCGTTCGACATGGGGAGGCGGCCCTTCCGACCACTTGCCGATGTCGCTGCAAGGGTACCGCCTCTCATTGACACCGCGGAACATCATCTCGTCGTCGTAGAAGCACCCATCATCCAAGAAGTAGACGCCGGCCTTGAACCCCAGGTACTGATCGACTTCGTAGGATCTGGAGCATCCTCGCCCCACGAACAGCATCCGGCCACCCAGCGTGTCCAGCTCGCTCCAGTACCAATGGTGCCCATCAACCTCCTCCATGCCGTGGTCTGGCATCGGCTGTTGGAGGATCCGGAACACCTTGAACGACGATGTCGGCGCGTGAGGATTGGGAGCGAACCTGACGACCATCAGCAGTTCCTCGCGGGACGCCACGAGGTAGCGAGCGCGGACGAAGTCGGCGTAGCAGCGCCCCCCGTTCTGGAAGCGGATTGCCTCCACTGCTACTTCCAGGATAGTCCCATCTTCATCCAAGACCGGCGCGCACTCGAGGATGTGTTCGCCTTGGGTGAGGAAATGGAAGGAGTCACGGTGGTACACGACGTCCTCCGGTTCCAACCCCGGCCCAACTGGCGCGTTAGGGTGAGGCTCAACATAGCAGAAGGCCGCCTCATTGCCGAGCTGCCAGAACGCGAAGTGGCGCCGGCGCGGCGCGTCGGCGTCCGGCTGATAGGCGACGATGCCGGCGGCAACGCACTCCAGGTCATCCGGTGGGCGCGAGAGGGTGGCGGCGAGGATGACCATGTTGTGGAATTGGTCGGCGAAGCCATCCCCGAGCACGTTGGGGACGGCGTGGGACTCTCCGGTGCGGATGTTGAGTAGCCGGTGCCCGCGGGTCTGGCCGTAGGCGAGGAAGAACCAGGAGCCGTCGTACGAGCCGAAGTGGCGGGGGCCGGGGAACTTGCTGTGGTCGCGGCAGCCGCTGAGGTAGCAGTAGACGCCCGTCGCGTCGGCGGCCGGGAGGAAGAGCGACGGGATCCGGGGTGGCGCCTCCATGGCTTCCGCCGCGAGCACCGCGAGCCACGAGTGGCAGGCGGTGGCCATGTTGACGCGGTCGATTGCGCAGGGGACGCGGAGGAAAATCTCGAGCAGCATGTCGGCGTGGAGGTTCGCCCATGGCCGAGGCGCAGCCATGGGGGGCGAGGAATTGGTAGTTGGGGCTTGTGGGGCAGGCTCGGTGGTGGGTTGCGGAAGGGAAGACGGCGGGGAACGCCGGGATTGGAAGACGTTGCGGTGGTGCGATGCCGCGCGGGGTCCCCCCTTTTATGTTCTGGAAGCCGACGGGCAGAGGAGGTTGTTGCGCAAGAAGCAGGAGGAAGAGGGGAAGCCCGGGCTTCGGGCCTTCAGCAATGAGTCGGTGTGTGCCCAAAACAGATTTTTTGGGCCGAAGGTAACGGGCCAAGCCCAATACATTTGAAATGGTTCATCAAGAGGAGAACAGATAAGGTCCAGCTAAAAATCGGCCGGAAAGGCAACAGTGCGAGCGTCAAAACTCGAAGCATCTGGACAAAGCAAGGACACTGAACTGCGTAAACCAATTCTCTAGTGCTACGATGCTTGACCTGTAAATTTCTCGAATCTTCTCATGGCCGGCGCCTCAGTCCCCTCTGGCTCTCCTCGTCCGGAAAACACGACACGCCTCCAGGCGCCGACACCACGTACCCCCCTCGCCGCGGCCACACGCGTCCGCCCACGCCGCCGCCGTTCCCGTTATTAAAGCCCGCGCCTGACGCCAACCCTCGTCGTCGTCAAGCTCGAGAGAACCAGCTAGCTAGAACGCTCAGCCAAAGACAAACGCACACGAAGCGCGCGGAGCATCGCAGGCAGCAACCACGGCAGCGGCCATGGCGCAGGAGAGCCTGAGGCTGTCAGCAAGCACGGCAGCGGCGATGCCGCAGGAGAGCCTGAGGCTGGTGTCGCACCCGATCGCGGCGCACGACGGGCGGCTGCCGCGGCAGTACACGCTGGAGGGGCAGGGCGCGAAGAAGGACATGTCGCCGCCGCTGGAGTGGTACGGCGTCCCCGAGGGCACGCGGTCGCTGGCGCTGGTGGTGCAGGACATCGACGCGGACCCCGTCGTGCCGTGGACGCACTGGGTGGTGGCCAACATCCCGCCCGACACCAAGGGCCTCCCCGAGGGGTTCTCCGGCAAGGAGGGCGCGGCGGGGCGCGAGTACGGCGGCGTGCAGGAGGGCGTCAATGACTGGAAGCAGCCCGGGTGGCGCGGGCCCGTGCCGCCGTCCCGCGGCCACCGCATCCAGTTCAAGCTCTACGCGCTCGACGACGAGATGCACCTCGGCAACAAGGTGAGATGCTCTGTTCTGAACTCTGATCCCGGGGGGGGGGGGGGGGGGGGGGGGGGTAATCTTGTGCCGTGACGTGATCTTCTTGGCGTACTGGAGTGCTGATTAGGCTGGTGTGCCGTGGTCTTTTTTTTTTTTTTCAGGTGACTAAGGATAAGCTCATGGAGGCCATCGAGGGCCATGTGCTGGGAGAGGCCGAGCTGACCGCCGTGTTCTAAGGAGTCGCCGCCACGTTTGTGTGCCCTGTATATTAGTAGCAACCTTGTAATTTTGATGATCTAATAAAAGGGGAACTCGGTTTGTGTTCGTGCCATGAATCGCGGAAATGTTAGGGGTCGCGCGCTACTGCGAGCGGACCGGTTGCAGAAGGCCCACCGGCGGTCTACCGGAGCTTCCGCCGCCGCTGAGTTTGGGTTGCGGGGTTGCTGGGGTTAGGGTTCCGGTGGAGCGGCCACCGCCGAGGGGTGGGAGGTTGGGGAGGGGTGGGAGGTTGGGGAGCGGCTGGCGGCGAGATCGCCGCCGGCCAGGTGGTGGTCGTGGTGGTGGTTTTAGGATTTCGGGTTTTCGGGGTGGAGGGTGGCTCCATGGATGGTGGCTCCGGAGGGGAGGTTGGTGGCTACAGAGGTGAGGTGGGGGAGGGGAGGTTGGTGGCTACAGAGGTGAGGTTGGGGGAGGGAAGGTTGGGGGTGGCGGCGGCCCGGCGGCGGCGAGGCGGCGCTCGGCCGGGCGGGGCTGGATTCCCGGTGGGCGGTGGCCGGCGGCAGGGGCAAGAAGAAGGTTAGGGCTGCGGCGGTGGGTGGTTGGCGGGCGGCGCGGCAGCGGCCACCGCCGGCCGTGGACGAGGAGGCGGCGTCGGAAGGAAGAAGATAGAGACGAGCGCGTGGGCCGACATTCTTTTGTGATGAATCGGATTCCAATCACATACTTCCTCCGTCCCAGTTTAAATGCAATCCTAGAATTTGAATAGCAATCTTAGTATTCATAGGAAATGATATTAGCACCCCTATGTAAAGTAGGGTACATCAGATAGATGAATCAGATAGATGAGGAATATAGGTAATTATTGCAGCTTCTCTTGCACGTTACCCTTGAAAGGAAGCTATGCCTCCACATATACAACCTAGAACATCTCAGAAAATAAACATTACACGAGAGAGAAGAAAATGACGCCATCATAGACATTCAAAATTTGAACTTGCGCCGCCCACCAGCAGTAGTCCCTCACCATACCCCACTATATAATCATAAGCTATAGCCATTGATCTAAACACGATATACCAGAAGGAGGAGATGGAGATCCCATACCTGATCTAAATGAAGAACCGCCAGATGAGCAAGAGGATGAAATCCATCATCTCCAACAAGATGAGGTCCATGTCCTGGTGGATGATGCGGTCCATTGGCTCCAAGAAGCTCAGTCCCATGTTCTCCAGGAAGATGAACAGGTTGCTGTGCATGGACATTCCTTACCTGATCTCAATGTTGATCTTTCTGAACTGCAACAATCAAATGAAGGTAATGTTTTCTTTTAATTTCATCAGTCCATCAAGTCTTGTTCATGGTCTTAACATAGGCTGCCACCCCCAACAATATTTTTCCATGTGGATTAATAAATAATGCATGTTCATTACAAGAGCAGCAAAACAAATTATCAGCTCATTAGAAGGAAAATGTAATCTTTTTTAGTGCTCACATGCTTACTAAAAATATACTTCCAGCCCGCTTTCTATCAAAAAAAAATATGCTACCAGCCTACTCATAGACCAAACGGAATGACCCATCCGCTTTCTAGTACCTGCATGTTGCTCCTATCAGATGCTTTCTTGCTGATGCCTACCAGAACTATGATACCTTCTAGCTTTGGTCTTTAGTATTAGGTAGAAGGACTGACTACTCTCTTTTTTCAAGACATTTAGTACGTTGATGCTATGGACATTGCCTTTCATGAAGATGAATTCGAGGATTTGGATTTTGAACATGACCATGCAAATGAAAACACTGTACATCGATCCAGAAACTTGATAGAAGCAGAAAGGCATGCAATATACGAAGCATTGCTTGAGAGGAGTGTGCTTGGAAGATTAAAGAGGAACACTACAACTAGAGTTGCTCAAATGTTACAGGTTAGTAGGTATCAAGTGCAACGTGTTTGGTGGAGAGTGAAGGAGTGCCGTGCATAAGGAATACCGGTGGATGTTAGATCAAGGAAGCCAATGAACCGTGGACGCAAAAGAAAAAAATACAAGTAGATCTATCTGAGGTTCTTAGAGTTCCCTTGCGCAGGAGGACTACTATACGATCT
Organism: Panicum miliaceum; assembly: GCA_032594955.1. NCBI lineage: Eukaryota > Viridiplantae > Streptophyta > Magnoliopsida > Poales > Poaceae > Panicum > Panicum miliaceum. The sequence goes on from CM064065.1 coordinate 14,024,290, forward strand.
CTAGCTGAAGCCATTGGTGTAACGAAGAGCAGTGGTTCAAGGAAGGGAACTTACGACGCCACTCCAACACACTAAAGCCTCTATTGAAGGAAGGAAACAAGAAAGAGAGACTACGATGGTGTATTTGCATGTTAGATCAACGGATATTGCCAGATGAACCACATATATCGAAATGGAAAACATCATCCACTTAGATAAGAAGTGGTACAACACCAAAAAAAGGACAGGACCTACTATTTACTCCCAGGAGAGGAGGAACCATATAAGACTGTGCAAAATAAAAATTCTATTGGCAAAGTCATGTTCTTGACGGCAGTGGCCAGACCTAGATATTATGATGAAGGTAATTGTACTTTTGATGAAAAGATAGAAGTGTGGGCGTTTATCAGAAAGGTACCACACTTGTTTCACTTTCTTAATTATTTTGCGGTTCTAATTTGTGATCCTTACTTTAATTTATTTTATATATAGGAACCAGCAAAACGAAGAAGCCATAATAGAGGAAGGGGAACCCTAGTCACCAAGTCTATCAAGGTAGATCGAGATATTACGAGGTCGTATATGATTGCTAAAGTTTTGGCAGCTATTGTTGCATGATGGCCTCGAGAAGATGTAGGAAGGACCATTTGGATCTAGCAAGATAATGCCCCTTCTCACATGCCAGTGAATGATGAACAATTTGCTACCGATGTAGCACAGACAGGGGTGGACATACGGATCATCAACCAACCTCCCAATTTCTCGGATATGAATGTACTAGACCTAGGATTAAATCCTTAGCCTATGGTACGACCTCTAGGAACATGGATGAGCTGATTGAGAATGTACAAAAATAATTCAATGGATATCACCCATCTACTTTGAATAGGGTTTTTCTAACACTACAAGGCTGTTTGATTGAGGTGATGAAAGATGGTGGCGGAAATAGATACAAGATTCCTCACATGGATAAGGATAGGCTTAAGGCACTAGGTATGCTGCCTAAAAGCCTTAGTGTTGACCGCCAGCTATATGAGAATGTGATGGAGTCTTTAAGCAACTAACTGTATGGATAATGCTGTATAAACCACTGCTTTTGTAATTAAGAATTAGACACAGCATGTATAAAACTCTGCTTTTGTAATTAAGGATTAGGCAGTTCTTAGATAAGGCAATGCTAAATTAAGTTAGATGGAATCCAATGTTTGTTAGGATCTAGGAAGCACGTGTCTGCATTTGTAGAAATGTAACTCATGATTTCAGCTATTCTCAAATAATCTAACTTACGCTATAAAGTTAGCCACGAGAAATAAAAGTGAGGGAGAAAGCCCCACTTGCATACAAGACACACATGTTCTTAGTTTTAAGATTTTACAGCTCAGCCACTTATGCATGGCACACAACTGCTTGCATGAGCCGAGCCAACAGGCCACTGCTTTTGCCTTTAAATATCTGGTTATTCCTATCTAGAAAATATCAAACAGGGCATAGAAATAACTGGATAAGACCAAGTAATAACCTCTTTTAGTCCATTGCTTTCACGTAGTAGCATGCCCTTTCATGATCTTTGTGGTCTGATAGATGATATATCAAATAATTAGTACATAGAAGCTATACAACCTGCACTAATTTAATCAATAGTTATATATCATCAGGTTGCACAACACAATATTGCAAATATTTATTACATGTACATCCTGCTTCAATTCAAATTATGCCTTAACATTACAAATTTATTTATAAACCAAGAGCACGCTTCTAGGAGCCATACACAAATTTATATTTAAGGGTCACATAATGGTTCGAGTAGCACCACTTTATTAGACAACCATCATAACATAAACATAGATATTCATTAGCACATGTAAACAGTCATGAGCGCATATAAACATTCATCATCACACATAGCATATAAACATTCATCATCACACATAGTAAACATCTCTGATCCCACATCAATATTATTTATCATCACACATCAAGCATCAGCACATGAACTAGGGTTTGAAGAAAGTAGGCACCATAACCTTGTACATGCTGAGAAAGACGTCATGGAAGGTAGAATCCATGTGGGCAAGCAACATCTTCAGGCGGGCAGCCACCTCTGGGTGTATCTCCTCGCTGGAACCAGTTACGTTTTCTGCAACCTTGACGCCATAAGTGGCGCCCCCGTCGGCCGCAACCTAGATGGCATCCGCGGGGACGCCCTCAGCCACCACATTGAAGCCATCGTCAGCAACCCCGTTGGCCCCAACCGCGATGGCTTCAGCTGGGACTCCTACATGTTAGGATCTTAATCCGGGATCTCTAGCAGTAGGATCAACTCGGTGTGCCTCTTGATGCAATTCTAGGAACAATCACTGGTGTACGTGTGCGTGTGTGTGCTAGATTAGATTGACAGAGAAAGAGACGCTAGTATACCTTGATCCGACGAGGACGCCATCACGGGTTCGTTCGTGAGGTCTGCACTAGGTAGCGACGCGCAGTGCCGGGTCGGTGCAGATCCGCACTAGGCAGCGATGGTCGGTGCCGTGTAGTGCCGGTGGCGCTTCCCGCCGCCGCAGCGCCGCCCCTCTAGATCGGTCTAGGGTTAGAGTGTCGGTGGGGATTCGGGGCACGGTGAATCTCGACGTGCGTGCCCCCCGGCCCCCACCTTTCTATTTATTGTGGCGCTGGCGACGGGGGCCCACCAACATTAGTTGGATTGGGCGCCCCCGATCAGGGCGCGGATCAAGGGCCCAAGGCCTTTGGGCCTTAGGGGTTAGAGATCAATCCAACAATCTCCCCCTTGATCTCACATTATCTTTTTTTTTACTTTTCTATTTTCCTTATCTCATCACAGATTTATGTATAGGGCATATCTCATCGTCACGCGCAATTGCGGATAGAATCAATAGCCATAATACACGCCTCTGTTCAGAAATAGACTCTATAATCCTTTTGGGCCTCTATTATCCAGAGATCATAGGCTATACCTCATTCCCATGCCGGCTACGTGTTCCATGAATACGTTGGATGGTAGGCCTTTCGTTAGCGGATCCGCAAGCATATCTTTTGTTCTTATATGCTCGAGACTTATGGTGTGATCCTGGATTCTGTCTTTTATTGAATAAAATCTTATCTGTATCGACTTGGCAGCCGTGCTCTTCTTGTTGTTATGAGCATAAAACACTGCTGGCTTGTTATCGCAGTACATCTTTAGTGGTATTTCTATACTGTCCACCACTCTTAAACCAGGTATAAATTTCTTTAACCATTCTACCTGCCCGGAGGCCTCATAGCATGCTATAAACTCAGCATACATCGTCGATGTTGCTGTGACCGATTGTTTTGAGCTTTTCCACGATATGGCTCCCCCTGCGAGAGTGAAGATGTAGCCTGTCGTGGATTTTCTGTCATCTTCATCTTCCGCAAAGTCTGAATCTGCGTATCCTTTAATCTCTAATGAATCAGTTCTTCTGTATGTTAGCATGAGGCCTTTTGTGCCTTTCACATATCGCAAGGCTTTCTTTACAAGTTTCCAGTGTTCTAGACCTGGATCTTTCTGAAATCTGCCAAGCACATTAGTGACAAAGGCTAAGTCAGAGCGTGTGCACACTTGAGCATACTGTAAACTTCCGACTGCCGAAGCATACGGAACAATTTTCATCTGTTCTTTTTCATATTTGTATCTGGGACTCTGAAAGTCTCCATATCTGTCACCCTTGACTATTGGAGCAGGAGTAGGCTTACTCGCATGCATACTGTACTTTTCTAGAATCTTTTATAGGTATGTCTCTTGTGACAAACCTAGTACCCCATTTCTTCTATCTCGGTGAATCTCAATACCTAGCACAAATGAGGCTTCACCAAGATCTTTCATGTCAAAATTCGATGACAAGAATTCTTTTATTTCTAATAGCAGACTGACATCGCTACTCGCTAGCAGAATGTCATCCACATACAGTATCAGGAAAATATATTTCCCTTTCTTGAACTTTGCATAATGCAATTATCCTCAACATTCTCTGTAAACCCAAACCTTTTTATCGTCTCATTGAACTTCAAATACCATTGTCTTGAAGCTTTCTTTAATCCATAAATGGATTTCTTTAAGTGACATCCCATATTTTCTTTTCCTTTCACGACAAAATCTTTGGGTTGTGCCATGTAAACTCTTTCTTCGAGATCCCCATTTAGGAATGCCGTCTTTACATCCATTTGGTGCAATTCCAGATCGAAATGTGCGACCAAGGCCATAATGATTCTAAAAGAGTCTTTACATGAAACTGGAGAAAAGGTCTCGTTGTAATCTATTTATTCCTTCTGTGTAAAACCTTTTGCCACAAGACGAGCCTTGTATCTCTCTATATTCCCTTTGGAGTCACATTTTATCTTGTAGACCCATTTGCAACCTACTGTTTTGGCTCATTTAGGAATTTCTTCTAGGTCCCAAACTCGGTTGGTACTCATCGATTTTATTTCATCTTCCATGGCTTCAAACCACTTGGATGAATGTCTTCTTCTCATGGCTTCTTCGAATAAAATGGGATCATCTTCCATTCGAAACTCTTCTGTGTTATACACTTCATAATCATCGGGAATAACTGATCTTCTTTCTCTTTGAGATCTCCTAGGAGCCTCTTCTATTTGAATATTCTCTGCTGGAGCCTGTGATGGCTCCCCCTGATCTGTGGCGATGTTATTATCTATAGGATCCTTAAGGACAGGTTCCACATTTTCACTCTGTGTCGCTGCAGAAGGGATCACCTCGGGAACTGGCATCGCAGTAACTCGTACTGCAGGTGCAGTCTCAGTAGGCAGTGAGAAAAACGGTTCCTGAATCATTGGAGTAGGTGCGCACACCCGCTTCTCGTCAAGAACAATCTTTCGAACTGCTGTACTTCCCCGAATCATCTCTTCTTCAAGGAAGGTAGCATGTCTCGTTTCTACGAATTTTGTAAATCTGTCTGAACAGTAGAAACGATATCCTTTTGATTTCTCTGGATAACCAATAAAATGGCACCTCACTGTCTTGGGATCCAATTTTCCAATGTTCGGGTTAAATATCTTTGCCTCAGCAGGACTCCCCCTATTAGACTTATATGTCTAGTACAGCCGTACATGGCTAGGCTAATTATAGTAGAATATTCCTTTCCTAGTTTAGGAGTTGGATACTTGTACTCCAAGCCACATTGGCTATATATACGAGAGGTCACCCCCCCATTGGGTGTGTGGTGTTTTTCCCAATTCTATCTCTCTACATGGTATCACGAGTCCGGGGTATCCCTGATTCTGTGCCTTCCCTTCTGCTGCCTCTCCACCCACCAAACGCCGTCGCCTGACCTAGGGTGTGGCACCAACATCCTGTGCTGCCTCTCCTCCGGCTGCGCAGGACCCCTGCATGTCCACGGTCACCCACGTGGACTCCTCCGCCGGTGACAGCGACTCCGCTTCCTCCGCCGGATTCTCTCTCCTGCTCGGCGACGACGTTCCTGCTGCACAGATCCTTCTCCCGATGGCGCTCCCTTACGCCACGATCTCTGTGCAGTCCTACGTTCGATGTAGCTCGACCTCCGCGCGGACAATTTCTCCAAGTGGAAGGCCTGCTTCGAGGCCCTGTGTGGCACCTTCGGGCTGCAGACCCACATCGACGGGACGGAGCCTCCCGACCCCCTCACGCCGGCTTGGCTGCAGGAGGACTGCTGTGTCCGCTCCTGGATCTACGGCACCGTCTCCGACGCCATCCACGATTTCATCATGACTCCCGATCCGACGGCACGCAAGCATTGGGCTGCCATCACCGCCCGCTTCGAGGCGAACAAGGCGCCGCGCGCCATCTTCCTGAGTCAGGCCTTCATGACCCTATCTCAGGGCGATCTGTCCGTCGAGGCGTACGGTCAGGCGATGAAGAAGGCGGCCGATCGCCTCCGTGATGTCGGCAAGCCTGTTGACGACCCCACCATGGTGCTCAACCTCCTTCGCGGCGCCAATCCCCGCTTCAGCAACACCTGTGACATCATCGCAGGTGACGCCACCATGGACTTCGCAGGCGCCCTTGATCTGCTCGCGCTCAAGGAACTGCGGCTGGCTGAGGAGGCCAAGCTGGCGAACTCCACTGCCCTCCACGCCTCCTCCACATCCTCCTTGTCGTCCTCCGGCTGTGCATTCTCCTGCTGCTCCTGCACGTCGTCTCCTCAGCAATTCCTGGTCCAGTAGCAGCAGGGGAAGCAGCAGGGCGGCGGTGGCCAGCAGAAGCGCAAGAAGTCCTACTTCCGCAAGGGCGGCGGCGGCAATCAACAACAACAGCAGACCCGTGCACCCAACCCTGCTGGCCCATGGATTTGCATCAATCCGTGTGGCCAGCAGCCTGGACAGGCCAGCGGCAGCAACAGCTCTGGTGGAGGCAGACAGCCATGGCGCGGTGGAAGTGGTGGCCAGCAGCGCGGCGCTCCGGGCCTTCTTGGGTCCGCCCCGCAGGCCCACACCGCGGTGAGTGGCCAGCAGCCAGGGGGCCCCCAGTACTTCGACACAGCGGGCCTCATGGCGGCGCTGCAGCAGATGTCGCTACAAGGCGACGCCTGGGTGATGGACACTGGTGCCTCTACACATATGCACTCTTCTGAAGGTATACTTAACTCTCGCCTTCCGGTTGCTGATTCTTCGATCATAGTAGGCAATGGTGCACGTATCCCTGTCACGACCCGCGGCTCCTCGATCCTTGACATTAATTCCGCTAAATTCGTCTTGAACAACATCCTTGTCGCTCCCTCCATAGTTCATAATTTACTATCTGTTCGCCAGTTTACCCGCGATAATGGTGGTTCTATCGAATTTGACGCTTTTGGTTTCTCTGTCAAGGAACACAGGACGGGGCGCGTGATTCTTCGCTGCAATAGCTCGGGCGACCTCTATACTCTCTCACCAGCCGCCCAGTCCATTGCCAGCGCCCTCCTTGCAGCCTCCTCCTCCGTGTGGCATCATTGTCTTGGTCATCCCGGTCCAGCAGTCTTAGCTAGTCTCAAGAAAAACAAGTTGATTCCGTGCAATAAAGTAGACCGCACTCTTTGTCATGCCTGTCAGCTTGGCAAACATGCTCGTCTACCGTTTAGCTCATCTACTTCTCATACTGTTTCCCCTTTTGAGATAGTTCACTGTGATGTCTGGACCTCCCCGGTTACTAGTATTTGTGGCTATTCCTATTACTTGGTTTTACTAGATGACTTCACTCATTTTTGCTGGACGTTTCCCCTCAAGCACAAGTCTGAGGTTCGTAAACACATTGCTGATTTTATTCCCTACGTACGCACACAGTTCAGTTCTACTATTAAATGCTTCCAGGCTGATAATGGGACAGAATTTGTTAACCATGCCATGGATCATCTCCTTGCTGCGCACGGCATTGTTTTTCATCTTTCTTGTCCTTACACTTCACCACAGAATGGTAAGGCTGAACGTGTTCTTCGTACCCTCAACAACTCAGTGCGTACCTTGCTTCTTCATGCGTCCATGCCGCCAAAGTACTGGGCTGAGGCTCTCGTAGCTGCCACATACTTGCTTAACCGACGACCCTCATCCTCCATTCGCAATGAGGTACCGTACACCCGTTTGTACAAACCCCGCCCCCCCCTATGAGCACTTACGCGTTTTTGGATGTCTCTGTTACCCTAACCTACAGGCCACGTCCCCGCATAAGCTTGCGCCACGTTCTACCGCCTGTGTCTTTTTAGGATACCCTTCTGCTCACAAGGGGTATCGTTGCCTGGACCTCTCCACGCGCCGGATTATTATTTCTCGTCATGTTGTCTTTGATGAGCTCAGTTTTCCATTCGCCCGTGACTCTCCTACTCCCGCCAGTTCCTTTGATTTTCTTCTTGGTCGCGACTTGGATATTGCACCTTGTTTTACTGATCATGCAGCTGGTGGCTCCTCTCCAGTGGATGCTCTACGTGAGCCCCCGCGGTCTTCACTTGGTGGGCGTGGTCCTGTGCCCCCACCAAGCCTCGATGTCTCCTCGCCTGGTAGGCTTGGTCCTGTGCCCCTACCCGGCATCTTCTCCTCTGGTGGGTGTGGTTCTGTACCCCCATCCAGCGCTTTGGATGCTCCTGCTCCGGGCGGGTGTGGTCTTGTGCCCCCGTCAGGATCGATTGACGACGCAGGGGCTGCTGCTCCGAGCAGCTCTGGGTCGGGGGCTTCGCCATCGACACCGGCACCTAGTCCAGCGGTCGCCTCCCGGCCTGTCCAGCCTCTTCGGGTCTACAGCCGGCGCCAGCCGACTCGTGTGCCCCAGTATCCTGCTGGGCCTCCACTTGCGCCAGCACCTCCAGCAGCACCTGCTACGGCCGCTGCTCCAGCACCGTCCCATCCGGTGACGCGCACACAGACTGGGACGATCCAGTGTGTGTCCTACAGGAACCTGTCTGCTACGACTCCTTCGCCCATTCCGGCGAATTACCGCAGTGGGTTGGCGGACCCCAACTGGCGGGCGGCCATGGCTGACGAGTACAAGGCGCTGATCGACAATGGCACCTGGCGCCTTGTCCCGCGGCCCGCTGGCGCCAACGTCGTTTCCGGAAAGTGGATCTTCAAGCATAAGTACCACTCCGATGGTACTCTTGCTCGCCATAAGGCGCGCTGGGTGGTCCGCGGCTTCTCCCAGCAGTACGGCATCGACTATAACGAGACCTTCAGCCCGGTGGTCAAACAACTGACTATTCGGGCTGTTCTGAGCATCGCCGCTTCCCGTTCCTGGTCGATTCGACAGCTGGATGTGAAGAACGCCTTTCTTCACGGTCATCTTGAGGAGACAGTCTACTGTCAGCAGCCGCCTGGCTTCGTCGATCCAGCGGCCCCTGACCATGTTTGCCTCCTTCAACGCTCTCTCTACGGCCTGAAGCAGACACCGCGAGCTTGGTACCAGCGGTTCGCCTCGTACATTCGCCGGCTCGGGTTCACTGCCTCCGTCTCAGATGTCTCACTCTTTGTGTACAAAGAGGGTGGGGATATGGCCTACTTGCTGCTGTACGTCGACGACATCGTCCTCACCGCCTCTTCGCCAGTTTTTCTCCAGCACATCATTGACCGGCTTCACTCCGAGTTCGCCATGACGGATCTTGGGGATCTCCACCACTTCCTCAACATCTCCGTTGAGCGCTCCTCCGCTGGGATCTTCTTATCTCAGCGACAGTACGCCATCGAGCTTCTTGAGCGTGCAGGCATGGCTGAGTGTCACTCCATGTCAACTCCTGTTGACACTCACGCCAAGATCTCCGCGACCGATGGTGCTCCAGTCGCCGACCCCTCCACGTACAGGAGCATCGCTGGTGCCCTCCAGTACATCACGCTGACCCGCTCTGATCTGGCATACGCGGTTCAGCAGGTGTGCCTCTTCATGCATGACCCGCGCGAGCCCCATCTGGCCTTGCTCAAGCGGATCTTGCGCTATTTGAAGGGCACGCTCTCCTCCGGTCTTCACCTGGGCGTCGGCGCCGTTCAGTCTCTCACCGCATACTCGGATGCGGATTGGGCGGGATGTCCTGACTCTCGGCGCTCCACTTCGGGCTACTGCGTCTACCTCGGCGACAATCTCATCTCTTGGTCCTCCAAGAGACAGACCACGGTCTGTCGGTCCAGCGCGGAGGCTGAATACCGGGCCGTGGCCCACGCTGTTGCTGAATGTTGCTGGTTGCGGCAGCTCCTTGAGGAGCTTCACGTCTCGATTCCTTCTGCAACGGTCGTCTACTACGACAACGTGAGTGCTGTCTACATGGCAGCCAATCCCGTTCATCACCGCCGCACCAAGAGATCGACATTCACTTCGTCCGCGAGAAGGTTGCCTTGGGACAAGTGCGCGTGCTTCATGTCCCGTCTTCCCATCAGTTCGCGGATATCCTGACCAAAGGCTTGCCTGTGCAGCTCTTCAACGAGTTTAAGTCTAGTCTTTGCGTCCGAGACTCTCCTGCTGCGACTGCGAGCGGGTGTTAGACATATATGTCTAGTACAACCGTACATAGCTAGGCTAATTATAGTAGGATATTCCTTTCCTAGTTTAGGAGTTGTATACTTGTACTCCAAGCCACATTGGCTATATATACGAGAGGTCACCCCCCATTGGGTGTGTGGTGTTTTTCCCAATTCTATCTCTCTACACCCCCACACCCGTAAGTGATTCAGTGAGGGTATCCTTCCTGTCCACAGTTCATATGGTGTTTTAGACACCGCTTTACTGGGTACTCTGTTGAGAATATAGACAGCGGTTTTCATCGCCTCCATCCATAAACTCACTGGTAGCGTAGAATAGCCGATCATGCTTCGTACCATATCCATCAGGGTACGATTCCGTCTTTCAGCTACTCCGTTCTGCTGAGGATTGCCCGGCATAGAGTACTGGGCAACTATTCCTTGTTCTGGGAGGAACCTGAAACCTGTCCGTATGGGGTATGCCGACCGTAGTATTCCCCTCCACGGTCAGAACGGACAATTTTTATCTTTAAATTATGCTGATTCTCAACTTCAGCCTTGAATTCTTTAAATTTATCCAACGCTTCTAATTTCTCTTTTATTGGATAAATATATCCATAACGGGAATAATCATCTGTGAACGTTATGAAGGAGTCATAACCATCTATGCTTTTAACTGAGAACGGACCGCAGATATCTGTGTGAATTAACTCTAAAACACCTGCGCTATGCTCAGCATTTTTCTTTGTTATGTTTACATATTTTCCTTTTATGCAATCAATGCATTTGTCTGAGTCTGAGAACTCAAGAGGAGGTAGAATCTCATTCTTAACCAACCTTTCTATTCTCCCCCTCGAAATGTGGCCTAAACGACAGTGCCATAATTTTGACGACGTGTCTTGAGCTCTCTTTCGTTTTCTGTTATTATCTGTGGTTGGAGATACAGTCGCATTCACATCACATACGGAATTCACACTTTCACGTAGCGATAACAAATAAAGATCATTTCTTCTGAAAGCAATAGTAGCAACTGCGTCATTAAATTCTATTACACACATGCCGTTTCCAAAACGACATTCAAATCCATCGTCATCTAGATGAGACACACTTATTAAGTTTCTCTGTATCACGGGAACATAAAATACATCTCTAAGTAATAAACTAAAGCCAGTGTCGAGCTCTAAGAGGAGGTCTCCCACCGCCTCAACATTTGCCTCGACTCCGTTCGCGACTTTAATTCTGCTTTCGTTTCTTCCCGTAGTTCTCGTTGAACGGAATCCCTGTAAAGAGTTTGCAATATAAATTGTTGCTCATGAGTCAATCCACCAAGTAGATTTCGAATAATCTGTATACAAGGATTCATCTACAAATAAGATAATATTCTCACCTCGTTTCTCCATGATTATCTTTAAGTAATCGGGACAATTTGACTTGTAATATCCCTTCTATTTGCAGTAGAGGCACTGATCCTTCTCTACTATAGCTTGCCCAAATTTGGGCCTGTGCTGGTTGTGCTGCTGGGGCATCTAGGGTCCTTTTCCCTTGGATGAGGAGGGAATGTCTTTATTATTTCTTTCTTATTCACATAGTTGATTATTCACATAGTTGATAGATCCACCATGTGCTGTCTTTATTCTTTCTTTTTTTTGAACACACATCGATATGGTCTTCTCTATATCCCATTTTTCGGAGTTTATGTTGTAATTGACAACAAAGTTGTCAAACTCCTTTAGCAACGAAGCAAAGACCAAATGAACTATGTGTTCTTGTTTGAACTCCATATCCATTGGTTTAAGCTTGTTGTTTATGTGAACCAAACGATGAATGTGTTCTCTTATCCCACCTTCCAAATACCTTTCTGTAACCAGATGTTTGATCAACTGGGTAGCATAAGTCTTTGAGGAGCCAGTGTACTGACTCCTTATCTTCTGAAGGTACTCAACGATAGAGGGAAAATCTGTGATTGCCCCTAGAATGGCAGGCTCTATTGTGTTCTTCACCACTGCCAAACATTTCTTGTTGGCAGGGTGCCATTTGACATGATCAGCGTCATACCTCTGTTTGCTCGCCTTATAGGTGAGCTCTGTTTGCTTCTAAGAAGCATCTGTGACATCATCCTCTCTGACCGGCCTCTCAGGCTCTACTAGAACCGGTGCAGAAAGAACCCAGTCTAGCTCAGCCATGGTAAAGAAGAGATCCAACTTCTTATACCATTCATTGTAGTCGTCTCCTCTCAAAATTGGAATATCCTTGATAGAAACCATCATAGAAAAACTAGCTGAAATAGGTCAGCTCAAGTGAGAACATTATAACAATAATAATAAATGCATGAAAATCATAATATCGTTATTATCAACTTTGGTCAGAAAATAACAACATTACAATTTAATCTGAAAAATAATCTGTGAAATCATAATATTGTTATTATCAACTTTGGTCAGAAAATAACAGCATTATAATTTAATCTAAAAAATAATCTGTGACTCAAAATTTAAATTATCCCTTTGGTTCAAATTTAAATTGAAGTCAAAATAATCATCTGTGCAGCGGAAACATGAATAAAATAATTCTATTTTGAAGCAAGATCTGTGAAAAACTGTATTTCTATTCTCTAAATATTTATCCCTTTGGTTCAAAATGAAAAGAGATCAAATTCTGTGCAAAATCATTCAAATTTGCTTCAAAAACAGAATAAAAAAAAATCAAATTTCGGCCGGTATAAAAAGCTCGCGACCGGCGACGCGCTCGGAAACCCTAGAACATTTCATCTTTCACTCGCTCGCTCTCTCGCCTCCTCCTCTCGCTTTGGCTGTTGTCGCCGTCGTCGGCTCTAGCTCTGGCGCGGCGCACGGCCCGGCCGCCGGCCATCTGCCGGCGAGCCTGACCTAGCTCGCCTCCTCCTCTCCCTCTCTCCTTCTCTCCGTCCTGTTTTCCCTCGCCTTTCTTTCTCTCGATACTCTCTCTGTTCCGTTCAGAGGCCGCGCCGCCGCGTTCGTCCTCGACGCCGGCGGCCGTGCCATGACCGAATCTGCTTCGAGTACCCCTTACTCTTTATTTTCTCTCGATTTCGGTTCGGTGTGCGTTCACACAAAGCGGATCTGTGCCATATGGGCCTCCTCACCGGAGTCACGTGCGTCTCGCGCGTGGCTCCGTCGAGGGGATCTCTGGGGTACGGGATAGAAGGGAAACAGCGGAGGGAAGAGAAGGAGAAGAGAAGAAAGCAAGAAGGGTCAGGTAAGTAAGAGGGCGGGTAGATCTAGGGTTCGGGTTATGGTTTCAAGCCTCTGTTCTTGGTTTTTTTCGAATTTATTTCTGATTCTTCTATTTGCTCGATATTTTAACCCTTTTCTATCTATTTCCGAGTTGAACCACTAAACTAGGTGGCTCTGGTACCATTGTTAGGATCTTAATCCGGGATCTCCTCGGGTGTGCCTCTTGATCCAATTCTAGGAACAATCACTGGTGTACGTGTGCATGTGTGTGCTAGATTAGATTGGCAGAGAAAGAGACGCTAGTATACCTTGATCCGACGAGGACGCCATCATGAGTTCGTTGGTGAGGTCTGCACTAGGCAGCGACGTGCAGTGCCGGGTCGATGCAGATCCGCACTAGGCAGCGATGGTCGGTGCCGTGCAGTGCCGGTGGCGCTTCCCGCCGCCGCAACGCCGCGCCGCCCCTCTAGATCGGTCTAGGGTTAGAGTGTCAGTAGAAATTCAAGTCTAGGGTTAGAGTGTCAGTGGAAATTCAGGGCACGGTGAATCTCGACGTGCGTGCTCCCCGACCCCCACCTTTCTGTTTATTATGGCGCTGGCGACAGGAACCCACCAATAATAATTGGGTTGGACACCCCCGATCAGGGCGTGGATCAAGGTCCCATGCATCTTAACGGGTTAGAGATCAATACAGTCCCATGCATCTTAACGGGTTAGAGATCAATACAAGGGGTTAGAGATCGATCCAGCGCTACAATTACCATCTGCACGCCATCCGCGGCGCCCAAGGCGCCCCCAAAATCGGCGACGCCATCCGTGGCGCACGCCTCTACATCCATGTCGGCCTCTTCAACCTTGGAGTCAGGGACGTAGACGTCGCCATTGGCGTCCACTCTCATGCGTCCCACCCGTCTGATGCGGTGCCCGCGGACGCAGATCCCCTCACCGCAAATGCGGCTGCCCGGCTTCACGACGATGTCGCCGTTTCCTTCACCGCGAGCACTTAGCTTTGAGCCCCCACGACGCCGGCAGATCCGGCCGCGACGCCGTGAGCCCCTACCGCCACCAGCCATGAAAGCGAGGTGGAGGAGCACTTGACGGCGAAGGGGCACAGGGAGCGCGTGGATGGAGGGGTGCTGAGGGGTGAGGAGATCTGGAAGGCACGCAGCAGAGGGAAGGGGGCGTTGGGGATTTGCCGCCGGCGGCGGCGCTGGATGTGGAGCAGCAAAAGAAAAGCGAGGCGGCATGCGAACCAGGCGTTGGATGAGGGAGAGCCAGAGCGGTGGGCTGCGGAAGAAACTAGAATCTCCAGGATGCGGCGCTTTCTTTTTTTGGGTGGGCTGCGGAAGAAACTAGAATCTCCACGATGCGGTGCTTTCTTTTTTTTTTGGAATAGGAGGGTACAATGCTTTTTAGTTTTCTAAAATAAATGGGGTCCACGTATACTGCTCTGGCTGCTGTACTGAGAGCTTGACTGCTTGAGACTGATGCGCTCAAGCTTTGCTCCATAGCATGCGTTTATTTGGGACATTTTTTAAATCTCACAAGTGCAGTTAAACTGGGACGGAGGAAGTATGTGAATGCGAATAGCCCCATGAATCGCGTTGTGTCTCTGGGCGTGGTGTTAGGGATTGGGATTGAAATGCTAAATCAACTGCCGTAGCAATGATACTGTTGACGCTAGATTTTGACACGTGTTGAATCGACGTCAGGAAAGGAAGAGATTGGCCGATGCGGCAGATTTAAAGGCTACAGTTGGGAATCGGCCGATTGAGGCTACAGTTAGGGATCGGCCGATTGGCGATGCAGCTTGCGCTAACAGATAGGGGATGAAGCCAATGGAATCCCAACAGAGTATCCCAGTCAAAGATGACCTGACGTTGGTTAAAGAACAACGCCGACTCGGTTGTGAAGCAATGGAAAGACTCCGGATTGGACTAGGAGATGGCGGCAGAAGATTCTTCGGAAGCCCGTTTCCTTTAGGAAAGTTTTATAGATATAGTAGTTTTTATTTAAATCAAGTTTGTAACGGATCGTAATAGATCACGAGTCTTAGTCCTATGGTATAAATAGAAGCAGTCAGGATTTTGTAGAACATACATCAATCAATACAAACAATCTACTTTTTCATCGTACTTTACTTTTCAAGTCGGCGACTTCGCCAATACTTCTTTTTCTTTCACAAGTTCGTACGGATTGGCAGGGCTGCATCGATACGATCTCCGGCCAATTGGTAGGTTCCGTTTATCGAATAACATCTAAGCTTTAACTTCGGGCGCATCGCCGTTGTTTTGTTTAGATTTATTCACCAGTTATCGATATTTACTGGAATTATAGGTTTTACCTATTGTTCTAGTTTTATCACCAGTTATCCAGCTTGAGATCTAACTGTCGGCTTCATCATTATTTCTCTTTGTTTACCATCGTATAGCCGATTAGATCTATTTCGAGTGTTGCATCTGTAACAATTGTTTAAGTTACTCCAGTAGTTTCTTGGCAATCGTTACGTGATTATCGGCTGGTCCATAGCCAGTCATCGTCATAGCAAATCGGCCGATTCGCTGATACGCTTTTCGGGATAGATCGGAACTTTAGCCGATCGGAACCCCGGAATTTAATATGTTTATTTCCTTGTCAATCAACAGGTCAGATTGACTGGCACGCCGCGCGAACCGCACCAGGGCAATCACCCGAACAGGAGTTAAGCAGATTCTCCCGGGTTGTGTGTCCGACGCTGAAGGTCATCGGCCGATTCCCGGCCGATTTTTAGCGCCAACAGATACACTCGTACTAGCAATGATACAACGCTAGATGGTGGTCACCGCTGGCCCATCGACGGCCACCGCCGCTTCTTCTGGCGCGGGAGATGTGAACGCACATCTCAAGGATGGCGGTGGCCACCGCCGTCCGTGAGTCGGGGCGCCGCGCCGGAGGGATTGCCGTGCGAAATTTGTCTCCGGTGGGCAGCGAAGTGAGAACTGACTGCCTCTACCAAAATGGGAATGGGAGGTTTATTTTATTTTATTTTATTTTTTGATGTTGGGAATGGTGAGTTTATGGTGGAAGTGGAACGGTGACGGGTGACCTGCACGGTTCTAGTGGGCTGGACCGTTTTCGATTTTGGGCTTGATAGCAGTTTTTACCGGGAAAAAGTCCTATTTACCTCCCTCAACTAGAGGCTGAATCCGCTTTCCCCCCTAACAACGAAACCATCTAACCGGACTCCTTGCTCTCCTGAAACCGGGCACGCGACCTCCTCGAGCCATTTTCGACCCGTTTTTGTCCGACGTGGCGCCACATCGACTACACGTCGGCTATCTCACGTGGCAGGGGCCCACTCGTCAGCCCGTTCGGGGAGTAAACGGTCCGCCGCCGCCGGCCTCTCCCCGTCGGCCTCCATTTCCCTCTCGGCTCCTTGCGGTGCCATTCCTTCTCTCCCGAACCCTAGCCCTTGCTCGCGTCGCCTTCTCTGCCGCTGGCGGGGTCGATTCTCCGACGGGTGGGGCAGACGCGTCCCAGCGTGGGCGAACGCGCCGCCAACATTGGAGGACGTAACGACCGATGGATTAAAAGGTGAGTTTGGCTTCGATTCATGTTTCCAGGCTTGGATTTCGGTATCGATAAATTAAATGGTTTTGCAGTTAGTGTTGTGTACTTGTTATTCTGTGATTCTGAGCATGGCTTTGTTGTTAATTGCATGTACGTCGGAAGATCTCGTGTGAGGCATGGATGTTATAGGTACATTGGTAGTGAGGTTTCATTTGGGTGGGATTTTGTCTGTGATGGCAACAAGAAATCCTATCTTGGAGGCAGGGAAGCAATGTCATACATTGACAGAGATAAGGTATCTCTACCAGAGCTAGTAGGCCACCTTCGTGACCACTGGAATGTATCTGAAGGAGGTTTGTTGCATTGGTTGTTTCCTGGAAAGGGACTGGAGGATGGGCTGCGTGTGTTGTTTGATGATAATGCATGTCTGTATATGTTAGACTGCATTGTTGAAGGAGGGGTTGCTGACATTTTTGTGGAGGATGTTCCAATAGAAAAGGGTCTGGTGATGAATCTGATGGAGAGAGAAATGTAAGCGACTTTGAGGATGAGCTGGTTGATATGGAATGGAAAATATCAGAAGATGAATGTGTTGAAGTAATTGAAAAGGAAACAGTGGGTATGACTCGCATATCTGAGTCTAGGGATGAAGCTGAGAAGCAAATTAAGCATCTGAAAGAATTTTACAGGAGTCCATGTAAGAAGGGAAAGGAAGTCATTGGGACTGATCATGGGGAGTTGAAGAGAGATGATGGGTCAGAAGACTCAGAGGATAGTGATTATATGCCTGGGGATGCTTGTTCCTCTGAAGAAGATGATGAGGCTGCTGATATTCTAAGAAAGTTCAAAGCTTTCAAGAAAAAGTTGAGGAATGGTGAAATGGCTACACTAGATGATGTGGTATTAGGCAGTCAAGCTCCAAAGGAAGTTCAAGAGGAGGTTGAGAATGAAGGATATGGTACTCCATATGTTGATTCAGATGCTGAGGACTCATTTGAAGAGATTGGCAGTGATGGGGAAGTCAAGCAGAAGAAAGACCATTATAGGAGATTCAAATCTAGTGATGAAGTCCCCAAATTTGAGTTGGGGATGAAGTTCAGTGGTAAGAAAGAATTCAAGGAGGCTATCATAAGGTATTGCTTGCATGAAAGAAAAGTAGTGAGATTCATCAAGGATGAGCCCACAAGAGTTAGGGCTAAATGTGATTGGCAACATTATCCTTGGGTCTGTTTGTGCTCCAGAAACTCCAGAACAACCAATTGGCAAATAGCAACATTCAAAGACGAACATACTTATCCACCCAGGAGAGATAACAAGCATATCACTGCCAAGAGGATAGCTGCCAAGTATGAAAAGTTTATAATGGCCAACCCTGGTTGGAATTTTGCCCAGATGAAGAATACAGTGTTAGAAGAGATGTTTGCTGATGTTTCTATCTCCAAGTTGAAAAGAGCTAAGGCCATAGTGATGCAGAAAGTCTATGATGCAACCAGGGGCCAATATGAGGTCCTTTATGACTATCAGCTAGAGCTCCTTAGGAGTAATCCTGGAAGTACAGTTGTGATAAACAGGCTGCTTATGTTGAACCACCAAAATTCTGGAGGATGTACATCTGTTTTGATGCTTGTAAGAAAGGATTCATGGCTGGATGCAGGAAGGTGGTTAGCCTTGATGGATGCTTTTTCAAAGGTGCAACCAATGGAGAATTTCTACAAGCAGTTGGAAGGGATGCTAACAACCAAATGTATCCCATTGCATGGGCTGTGGTAGACAAAGAGAACAACATGAACTGGAATTGGTTCTTTGACTTGCTATTTAGGGGCATTCAAGTTGGAGATGGAAAGGATTGGGTGTTTATATCTGACCAGCAAAAAGGGATTCTAAATGCTGTTCATAAGTGGGCACCAGAAGCTGAACATAGGAACTGTGCAAGGCATATTTATGCAAACTGGAAGAAGGAGTTCTTAAAAAAAGAATGGCAGAAGATGTTCTAGGCTTGTGCTAAGGCTCCATGCCCAATGCTATTCAATCTTGCTAGAGCCAGGTTGGCAAAAGAGACTAGACCAGGTGCTCAAGCCATCTTGAACACTCATCCACAACACTGGAGTAGGGCTTGGTTCAAGCTAGGAAGCAACTGTGACTCAGTGGATAATAACCTATGTGAATCATTCAACAAATGGATAGTGGAGGCCAGATTCTTTCCTGTCATCACCATGTTAGAGGCCATTAGAAGAAAGGTCATGGTCAGGATTCAAGAGCAGAAGACCAAAGCAGAAAGGATGATGGGAGGAATTTGTCCAAACATCATCAAAAAGTTGAATGCATACATAAAAATGTCAGGCTATTGCCACGCAATAAGTAATGGAGCAGATCAATTTGAGGTGAAGTATTGGGATCATAGGTTCACAATTGACCTTCAGGCAATGACATGCTATTGCAGGTACTGGCAACTATCTGGGATGCCCTGTTGCCATGCAATATCAAGCATCTATTTCAAGACAAATTCTTTGGATTTTAACATTGCAGACTGCTACACAGTGGAGAACTTAAAAAAGACCTACAACTACTGCTTGGAGCCAGTTGAAGGGCAGGAAAGCTGGCCAATCTCTGATAGAGAAAAGCTGAGAGCTCCAGGATATATTAAAATGCCAGGTAGACCCAAGACACAGAGGACTAGAGAAGCACATGAGAAACCAAAAGCAACTAAGATCTGAAGAGTTGGAACTGTCATCACATGTCGCAAGTGCAAAGGTAGTGGCCATAATAGGAGCTCTTGTGATAGGAGTGGCAATGCCCCTTCTGGTGGAGCCACATCTGGTACTGCTGCATCTGCACCTGCTCTTCAATCTGCTCCTGTTATTGTTCCTATTCCAATTACTCCATCTGGTACTCAACAAGGCAGCATCAGTAGCAAAAGAAAGCTGTCAATGACAATTGGAAGCCAAGACTCAATTGGGACCACTAGGTCTAATACGAAGGTACCATGTACAACTATTTCAAACTTGTGCAACCTTTTCAATGTTTTCAAGCACTACAATCCTTATTTTTTGTTTATGCCTTGTAGGCAAAAAGTCTAGGTTTGGTACACAGCAGGGCCAAGGCAAGGGTTCAAACAGGTCCATCAGGGTCAGCAACAATAAAGATGCATGCACATGCTCCAAAATCAACAGCAGCATCTAGTGTTAGTGTTAATGTGAGGTCTGGATCAGCATCTGCACAATGTTCTGCCCAAGAACCAGCAAAGAAGAAACAACTTCAGAAGAAGCACACTGCACCAGGCCCTATGCTTCTCCTTCCTCCTTGGGACTCTGCAAAACTGTGAAGTGATTCAAGTCTTCTGGATGTAGGTCAAACATATGGTTTCAATCTGTGATGTTTGCCAAACTCCATGGCTTATTGTGTGATGAATCTAAAACTGTAATGCTTGTTGTGTGATGTATGCCAAAGTCTATGTGTTATTGTGTCATGTATGCCAAACTGTATGGCTTATTCTGTCAAGTTTGCAACTTGGTTTAATTATGCAAAAATGCCAAACTCTATGGCCTTTTATCTGATGTATGCCAAACTAACATTCTGTTAGGTTTGCAATTATTTAACAATGTTACTTGCATCACAAACTAGAGCCATTGCAGATCCAGCACAAGACTTAGCAAAGTAGACAATACTGCCATTATAGTTCCAGCACAAGAGTTAACAAAGTACACCAACTGCCATTACAGCTACAGCACTAAAGTGGTGGTAGCACACGTAATGGTAGCTACCACACAGATAAAACATGTACATCCATTAGCAGGTCCACTCCTAAAACACAAAGCTAGAACATTAACGATACTAACATGTACACTTCTTGTTGCACAAACCCACACTATTGGCAGCACTGAGACCTCCATTAGCAGCCTAACCTAAGCGCATGAAACCTGCAGCAGCAGCAAAGGAAACAACCAAACCAAGAACCCAGAACTTGTTCATCCCTGCCTTCTGCGATCTTGGCCTGTTGGCAGCATTGAGAGCTTCATTAGCCTCCTTCAGAGCAGTGATTTCCTTCTTCTGCTGCTCCATCTTCACCACAGCATCGGCAAGAGCAGACTTCAGCTCCATCCTTTCACGCTTCAGCGACCAAACAGCGTCACGCAAGTCCACAACCAGGGAGGCGACGAACGGATCAACAGGCCCTTCATACCATCCCATGAAATCGCACCCTCCAGACTGCAAAGTGTTCCCATCCATCGATTTCAAAGCTACATTGTATTACGGACAAACAAAACTGAATCCACTAAACTCTATGGACTTACCCGAGCATTGTAGCATTCAAGTACCTCCGTCCAGGATTGTCATCGCTCCAGGAGATCCATAGCGCCGCCTTCGTACCACAGTGGCAGTTGACGGCCGGCTCATAGTCGAATGGCCCTCTGCGGTACGGGACGTGCGAATGCCGGCGCCAGCCATCTCCGTTCCACGGTCCACGAGCAGGGCTAGAGCTCATCAATCGCGACATCCCACCAGATCGGGGGTAGCGAGCTCGCTAGGGTTTCCGACGGACGGGGAATGGAGGCCGACAGGGAGGCGGCGGAGCTTCCTAGGGTTTGGGACGAAAGGGGAAGGGAAATGGAGGCCGACGGGGAGAGGCCGGCGGCGGCGGACTGTTTACTCCCCGAACAGGTTGACGAGTGGGCCCCTTTCACGTGAGACAGCCGACGTGTAGTCGATGTGGCGCCACGTCGGACAAAACCGGGTCGAAAACGGCATGAGGAGATCGCGTGCCCGGTTTCAAGAGAGCAAGGAGTCCAGTTAGATGGTTTCGTTGTTCAGGGGGAAAGCGGATTTAGCCTCTAGTCGAGGGAGGTAAATAGAATTTTTTCCTTTTTATTGACCGTGCGACAACTCATGCGTCCTGTTTAGGATCCACGCTGTTTACCAACACGATGCCCACTCTGGCCCAAATATACGATATTATGATTGAAATATACATGTTACATGATGGATGTGATTACGTGAAGTTCTCAAAAAAAAAGTGAAGTTCTCTGCTAAAGACACCACCGATCTTTTCCTGAGAAATGGCCCGCCTAGGAAACAATCGAATTTTTCTTCATCACCAGTTAGACTAAAGACCGATGGCCAACATCGATCCATCCTCCAGATATGACAACAGGAGATAACAGCAAACCCTAGTCATCCTCCCCCCTCAGAGAGTCAAGATCCCTTCCTACAGCTGGATGGTGACGCCCCTGGCTCCCATGCCCGACAGCCGCTGCTCCACCGAGCCCTCCCTCTCCATGCCGCCGCCGGCGCCGACCCTGGACACGTCGTGCCGCGCGGCGTCGAACTTCTCCCCGTCGCCCCAGAGCGCGTAGGCCTCCTCCCCGTGCGCGGCGTCGTCGCCGATCATGAGCTGCTCGTCGGGCATCCGCAGCGGCACCACCATGCCGATGGCGAGCAGGATGAGCGAGGTGACCACTGCGTTCCACGCCACCACGAACGCGGCGCCCGCCAGCTGCTTCCCGACCTGTCGGATCCCGCCGCCGTAGAAGGCGCCGCGGAGGCCCGGCACGGGGGACTCGATCTCCAGGAGCCTCGGCGTGGCCAGCAGCCCCGTGAGGACGCCGCCCAGCAGGCCCGCGACGGCGTGGGTGTGGAACACCGCCAGCGTGTCGTCCACCCGCATCAGCAGCGCCGACTTCTTGTGCAGGATCATCATGGTGAACCACGGCACGCTGCCCGCGAACACGCCCACGATCACCGCCGCCCATGTCTGCACCAGCCCTGCGCACGCGCACAAAGAATTTTTTTTTGCCAATTCAAATTTCACGACTAAATATGAAGTGAAAACTACTACTACTAGTACACCGCTGACTACTGCTTGCCATTCCTAATCTGATCCAGATCATGTTTACATCAGCTAAGTATTAATTAACAATGCTTAGCTTGCATTAAGGCGCCTAATCGTGTCGCGTAAAGTATTGACACGGCGACTAGTGAAGCGTGGCTAGCTACTTGGAGTAGGAAACGGTAGCCATCGCGCAGATCAGATTAAGGGGGAAAAAATCCGTTCCGTCGTGACGCGGAGGTGCTCGTTTTCTACGAGCGAGCCTGCCGCGCGCGCGATTGGCTACCCGTTGCGTGTCTTTCCACCCTCCTCTTTTGACTGTGGATTAGCTTTTGTCATCCGTTCCGATCTCTTGACGTTGAAAACGAAACCTCATGGGCGCAGCCAAACGCCGGATGCTCCAACGACCTAGCAATTCAGCAGTAGCAAGCAGGATGTCGTCTCGGCGTACGCGACCGTGAGGTCGTCGAAGCTTCGGAGATGTACGGAGAGGGAAAGGGCCGTACGCCCTTGCTACGGGATAGCTAGCTAGCTAGCTGGCTATAGCTATCCAGGATGAATGGGTGAGATGGGTTTGAATTACCTGCTCCAGGGGTGATGCAGACGAGGCCCGTCATCATGCCCTGCACGGCGCCGATGACGGACGGCTTGCCGAAGAAGATGACGTCGAGGCAGGTCCAGGTTAGGAGGCTGGTGGCGGCGGAGACGTTGGTGTTGAGCACGGCCACGGACGCTGCGATGTTGGCGGCGTAGGGCGCGCCGCCGTTGAACCCGGCCCAGCCCATCCACAGCAGCCCGCCGCCGGCGATCATCAGCAGGATGTTGTTGGGGGAGAAGCGCTCCCGGTCGCTCTTCAGCCGAGGGCCCACCTGCCAGCCGCACGGACATACGTAACCAACGGTCATCACATAATATCTCCCAATGCAAAACCACAGGCATGAAATCGACTCTTTTCTTGCGGTTGCGTTCTCCTGCCATCGCGAAACGAGAGCGATCGATCGAGACCCCAAACAGCTGGGGGCGTCAGCGACACCGCAAGTGGCGGAGGTGACCACTCGTCGGCGGCTACGAGCCGTCGCTACCGCAGGAAGGGAGGCCGCCCGTCCAACTTGTTCACATGCCCCTCGAGTTAAAAAAGTTCCTGGCCTTTTTCTGCGCGGTCATCAGCGACATGCTACTAATGCCGTGCGATTTTCCAAAGGAGGAGAAGGATAAGAAGGGGAGGAAGAAGAAGAAAAAAAAATATCTGCAAGGGGGGCGCATTAATTTCTTCCAGGATGACTTTGAATCTAGACACGCTGCTGATTCAGCTACCGTGAATCTGTGATGCGGTGGGCACCCGTGCGTGCATTCCCACAGCTGCGTGCGTCCCCGCGAGGAATCCACACTGGCTGCTGGGTCAAGCTGGCATGATGCAGTCTACGCCTCCGAACACGTTAGTTAGGCAACCTCGCCGCCGGCAGGCCGGGCCGGGACCGAGTGACGTCACCATTCCGGCGAAGACGCGGGGATGGG
Source organism: Panicum miliaceum (assembly GCA_032594955.1). Lineage (NCBI taxonomy): Eukaryota > Viridiplantae > Streptophyta > Magnoliopsida > Poales > Poaceae > Panicum > Panicum miliaceum. The sequence goes on from CM064065.1 coordinate 14,048,308, forward strand.
ACCGCAGTCGCAGAGAGATGATGGGGAGGAAGAGGAACCGAGGAATTGATTGATTGAAGGCAAGGCACACGTATGTACTGTATGGACGTACCCAGTAGGCGGCGGTGAAGCCGGCGACCCCGGAGGAGAGGTGGATGACGTATCCGCCGGAGTAGTCGATGACGCCCCAGTGGTAGAGGAAGCCGCCGCCCCAGAGGCTGAAGGCGCCGACGGTGTAGGAGAGGAGGAGCCAGAGCGGGGTGAAGGCCATCCAGGCCTTGATGTTCATGCGGCCCAGGACGGAGCCGGCCAGGAGCACCAGCGTGATGGCGGCGAACTCGAACTGGAACAGCACCAGCGTGGCCTCCGGGTAGAAGGGCTCCGTCTTGGCGGTGGCCCCGTGCGCCGTGGCCGAGAGCGAGGCGCGGCGGGCCAGGTACTCCTGGGAGAGCGCCACCCCGGCCTTGCCCCAGAACGGGAGCAGGCGCTCCCCGAACGCCATGCGGAAGCCGACCAGCACCCACACCAGCAGCGACGAGGCGTAGGCGTAGAGCGCCATGAAGGCCGAGTTCACGGCCCACTTCTTCTTCACGATGCTGCCGTACAGCACCACCAGCCCCGGCATGGACTGGATGCCCACCAGCGTCGCCGCCGTCAGCTGCCACGCGTTGTCGCCCTTGTTCAGCCACTCCGGCACCGCCGGGAGCTGCGCCGCGTACGCGCCGCCGGACGCCGCCATGGCAGGTGAGCTCGCCGCCCCAGTGCTGCGCGTGCCCGGTGGTGGCTGCCTGCCTGGCTGCTTGTGTGCCCGGGGCCGCGCGCGTTTAACCGTAGTACGATGCGACCGGGGACTTTATACGGGAGATTAAGCTGGCCCGTGGCTTGGTTTGCGATTAATTACGCAGGTTAACTACACCAAGTGGATCATAATTGGGGTGGAGTTCGTGAGCGGCATGAAGCGGCCAATCAGATTGCGGGAGGAAGAAGCGACACCCAGCCAGGAAGGTCAACCCGGCAGCCACGAATGGCACACGGCGCGCGGCGTGTTGCGTAGAGCACTTTCCCATCGCTAATTCTTTACGGGATGATCTCTCCTTCCCTTCTCTCCCGCTAGAATCTGGATGGCGACATGTCCCTTAGATTGTTCTGAAGAAAGATGAGAAGAACCGATCGGCCGTTCCGCGGCCTGGAATTGTTTTTAGTACACGTCCACTTCGTCATTTCTATACGTTTTTCGACCTTTTACTAGTCGAGGAGGTTCCTAGGTCGAAGAATTCTCAAACCAAGAGCGGCAGGGACTTGTGTTGGAGCATGGAAGACACTACTGAAAGGTGATAGGTCTGGATCACGGATCGCTAGGTGCGGGATTGACTCGGGTACTCGCTCTGGTTCTAGTTCTAGCATCGAACAATCATGCACGTGTGCGTGCGGGTATGCGAGAACAAACCGAGAAGGGAATAGGGTAGATTACCTTGCTCTGAGGAAGACGACGCCATCATGTTCGTTGGTGGCATCTGCGCTCGGGCAGCGTCGCGCGGTGCAGGGGTCGCAGCAGATCCGCTCTGTGGCGGCGGTGGTCAGTGCAGTGTAGACGGTGGAGCTTCCCGCCGCCGCAATGCCACCCCTCGAGATCGGGTTAGGGTTTAGGTGTAGGTGGGGAGTCGGGGCACGACGATCCTTGGCGTGCGTGCCCCCCGGTCCCCACCTCTCTATTTATGTGGCGCTGGCGACGGGGGCCCACCAACGCGAGTTGGGTAGGGCGCCCCCGATCAGGGCGCGGATCAAGGCTAAGGCCTTTGGGCCTTAGGTTAGAGATCAATCCAACAATCTCCCCCTTGATCTCACATTATCTTTCTCTTTCACTTTTCTATTTTCCTTATCTCATCACAGATTTATGTATAGGGCATATCTCATCGTCACGCGCAATTGCCGATAGAATCAATAGCCACAATACACGCCTCTGTTCAGAAATAGATTCTGTATTCCTTTTGGGCCTCTATTATCCAGAGATCATAGGCTGTACCTCATTCCCATGCCGGCTACGTGTTCCATGAACACGCTGGGTGGTAGGCCTTTCGTTAGCGGATCCGCAAGCATATCTTTTGTTCTTATATGCTCGAGACTTATAGTGTGATCCTGGATTCTATCTTTTATCGAATAAAATCTTATCTGTATCGACTTTGTAGCCGTGCTCTTCTTGTTATTATGAGCATAAAACACTGCTGGCTGGTTATCGCAGTACATCTTTAGTGGTCTTTCTATACTGTCCACCACTCTTAAGCCAGGTATGAACTTCTTTAACCATTCTACCTGCCCGGAGGCCTCGTAGCATGCTATAAACTCAGCGTACATCGTCGATGTTGCTATGACCGATTGTTTAGAGCTTTTCCATGAAATAGCTCCCCCTGCGAGAGTGAAGATGTAACCCGTCGTGGATTTTCTATCATCTTCATCTCCCGCAAAGTCTGAATCTGTGTATCCTTTAATCTCTAAAGAATCGCTTCTTCTGTATGTCAGCATGAGGCCTTTTGTGCCTTTCACATATCGCAAGGCTTTCTTTACAATTTTCAGTGTTCTAGACCTGGATCTTTTTGAAATCTGCCAAGCACATTAGTGACAAAGTCTAAGTCAGGGCGTGTGCACACTTGAGCATACTGTAAACTTCCGACTGCCGAGGCATACGGAACAGTTTTCATCTGTTCTTTTTCATATTTATTTCTGGGACTCTGAAAGTCTCCATATCTGTCACCCTTGACTATCGGAGCAGGAGTAGGTTTACTCGCATGCATACTGTATTTTTCTAGAATCTTTTGTAGGTATGTCTCTTGTGACAGACCTAGCACCCCATTTCTTCTATCTCGGTGAATCTAAATCCCTAGCACAAAAGAAACTTCACCAAGGTCTTTCATGTCAAAATTTGATGACAAGAATTCTTTTGTTTCTAATAGTAGACTGACATCACTACTCGCTAGTAGAATGTCATCCACATACAGTACCAGGAAAATATATTTCCCTTTCTTGAATTTTGCATAAATGCAATTATCCTCAACATTCTCTGTAAACCCAAACTTCTTTATAGTCTCGTTAAACTTCAAGTACCACTGTCTTGAAGCTTGCTATAATCCATAAATGGATTTCTTTAAATGACATCCCATATTTTCTTTTCCTTTTACGACAAAACCTTTAGGTTGTGCCATGTATACTTTTTCTTCGAGATCCCCATTTAGGAATGCCGTCTTTACATCCATTTGGTGCAATTCCAGATCGAAATGTGCAACCAATGCCATAACTATTCTGAAAGAATCTTTACATGAGACCGGAGAAAAGGTCTCATTATAATCTATTCCTTCCTTCTGTGTAAATCCTTTTGCCACAAGACGAGCCTTGTATCTTTCTATATTCCCTTTGGAGTCACATTTGGTCTTGTAGACCCATTTACAGCCTGCTGTTTTGGCTCCTTCAGAAATTTCTTCTAAGTCCCAAACTCGGTTGGTCCTCATCGATTTCATTTCATATTCCATGGCTTCAAACCATTTAGATGAATGTCTACTTCTCATGGCTTCTTCGAATGAGATGGGATCATCTTCCATTCGAAACTCTTCTGTGTTATACACTTCATAATCAGCAGGAATAGCTGATCTTCTTTCTCTTTGAGATCTCCTAGGCGCCTCTACTGTTCGAATGTTATCTACTGGAACCTGTGACGGCTCCCCCTGATCTGTGGCAACGTTATTATCTATAGGATCCTGAAGGACAGGTTCCACATTTTCATTCTGCGTCGCCACAGAAGGGATCAATTCGGGAACTGGCATCGCAGTAACTCGTACTGCCGGTGCAGTCTCAGCAGGCAGCGAGAAAAATGGTTCCTGAATCATTGGAGTGGGTGCGTATACCCGCTTCTCCTCAAGAACAATCTTTCGAACTGTTGTGTTTCCCCGAATCATCTCTTCTTCTAGGAAGATAGCATGTCTCGTTTCTACAAACTTTGTAAATCTATCTGGATAGTAGAAACGATATCCTTTTGATCTATCTGGATAACCAATAAAATGGCAACTCACTGTCTTGGGATCCAATTTCCCAATGTTCGGGTTGAATATCTTTGCCTCTGCAGGACTCCCCCACACCCGTAGGTGATTCAGTGAGGGTATTTTTCCTGTCCACAGTTCATACGGTGTTTTAGGCACCGCTTTACTGGGTACTCTGTTGAGAATATAGACAGCGGTTTTCAACGCCTCCATCCATAAACTCACTGGCAGCGTAGAATAGCCGATCATGCTTCGTACCATGTCCATCAAGGTACGATTTCGTCTTTCAGCCACTCCATTCTGCTGAGGATCGCCCGGCATAGAGTACTGGGCTACTATTCCTTGTTCTGTTAGGAACCTCGCAAAAGGTCCTGGAACCTGTCCGTATGGGGTATGCCGACCGTAGTATTCCCCTCCACGGTCAGAACGGACAACTTTTATCTTTAAATTGTGCTGATTTTCAACTTCAGCCTTGAATTCTTTAAATTTATCTAATGCCTCTGATTTCTCTTTTATTGGATAGATATATCCATAACGGGAATAATCGTCTGTGAACGTTATGAAAGAGTCATAACCGTCTATGCTTTTAACTAAGAACGGTTCGCAGATATCTGTGTGAATTAATTCTAAAATACCTGCGCTGTGCTCAGCATTTTTCTTTGTTATCTTTACATATTTTCCTTTAATGCAATCAATGAATTTGTCTGAATCTGAGAACTCAAGAGGAGGTAGAATTTCATTCTTAACCAGCCTTTCTATTCTCCCCCTCGAAATATGGCCTAAACGACAGTGCCATAATTTCGACGACGTGTCTTGAGTTCTCTTTCGTTTTCTGTTGTTATCTGTGGTTTGAGACACAATCGCATTCACATCACATACGGAATTCACACTTTCACGTAGCGATAATAAATAAAGATCATTTCTTCTAAATGTAATCGAAGCAACTGTATCATCAAATTCTATTACACACATGCCGTCTCCAAAACGACATGCAAATCCATCATCATCAAGACGAGATACACTAATCAAGTTTCTCTGAATTACGGGAACATAAAATACATCTTTAAGCAATAAATTAAAGCCTATGTCGAGCTCTAAGAGGAGGTCTCCAACCGCCTCAACATCTGCCTCGACTCCATTTGCGACTTTAATTCTGTTTTCTCCTCTTCCCGTAGTTCTCGTAGAACGGAATCCCTGTAAGGAGTTTGCAACATGAATTGTTGCTCCTGAATCAATCCACCAAGTAGATTTCGAATAATCTTTATACAAGGATTCATTTATAAATGAGATAATGTTCTCACCTCGTTTCTCTATGATCATCTTTAGATAGTCGGGACAGTTTGTCTTGTAGTGTCCCTTCTGTTTACAGTGAAGGCACTGGTCCTTGTCCACTAGAGGTTGCCCAAACTTGGGCCTGTGCTGTGGCTGTGGCTGAGCCAACTGGGGTCCCTTTCCTTTGGATGAAGAGAGAATATCTTTATTATATCTTTTCTTGTTCACATAGTTTATGGATCCACCATGTGCATTCTTTATTCTCTCTTCTTCTTGTACACACATCGCTATGGTCTTTTCAATATCCCATTTTTTCAGGGTTCATGTTATAATTGACAACAAAGTTGTCAAACTCTTTTGGCAACGAAGCAAAAACCAAATGAACTATGTGTTCTAATTTCAACTCCATATCCATTGGCTTAAGCTTGTTGTTAATGTTCACCAAGCGATGGATGTGCTCTCTTATCCCACCTCCCAAGTACCTCTCTGTCACCAGTTGTTTGATCAACTGGGTAGCGTAAGTCTTTGAGGAGCCAGTGTACTGACTCCTTATCTTGTCGAGGTACTCAACGACAGTGGGAAGATCTGTGATTGCCACCAGAATGGCGGGCTCTATGGTGTTCTTGACCACTGCCAAACATTTCTTGTTGGCAGGCAGCCATTTGGCATGATCAGCGTCATACCTCTGTTTGCTCGCCTTGTAGGCAAGCTCTGTTTGCTTCCAATAAGCATCTGTAACATCTTCCCCTCTGACCGGTCTCTCAGGTTCAACTGGGACCGGTGCAGTGAGGACCCAATCTAGCTCAGCCATGGTAAAGAAGAGATCCAACTTCTTGTACCATTCATTATAATTGTCGCCTTTCAGAATCGGAATATCCTTGATGGAAACCATCATAGGAAAACCAGCTGAAACAGGTTAGCTCAAGTGAGAACAATATAACAATAATTACGAATGCATGGAAATCATAATGTTGTTATTATCAACTTTGGTCAGAAAATAACAACATTACAATTTAATCTGGAAAAAATATTCTGTAAAATTATAATATTGTTATCATCAACTTTGGTCAGAAAATAACAATACTACAATTTAATCTGAAATTATCTGTGACTCAAAATTTAAATTATCCCTTTGGTTCAAATTTAAATTAAAGTCAAAACAATTATCTATGCAGCGGAAACATGAATAAAATAATTCTATTTTGAAGCAATATCTGTGAAATTCTATATATCTATTCTCTAAACATTTATCCCTTTGGTTCAAAATGAAAAGAGGTCAAATTCTGTGCAAAAATATTCAAATTTGCTTCAAAACAGAATTAAAATTATCAAAAGTTACTGTTCATCTGTGAAAACGGGCCGAAAATCTATTACTGTGCGGCCCGTTACTGTTCAGCCAGTTACTGTGCAGCCCGTTACTGTGCAGCCCAAAAACCACGTCCGCGGCCCGGCCCACTTCGCGAAAACGGCCTGCCACTATGCGGCCCGTGGCTAACGGGCCGCAACCTGGGCCTGGGCCGCGAAAGCGGCCCACCCGCGCGCGCCGTCCACCGCCCCCCCCCCCCCCCCCCCCCCCCCCCCCGCGTCGATCTCAGCCGTCCATCCCGATCGGACGGCTGAGCGCGCGTTTCGGGAGGTATTTAAGCCTCGCGGCCGGCGTCGCGATCGGAAACCCTAGAACATTTCCTCGCTCGCCCGCGACTCTCGCCTGGCTCTCTCTCGCTCTCTCCTCTCCTCTTCCTCCTCGCCTCTGGTCGCCGCCTCCGCCGCCGGCTTGAACTCCGGCGCGGCGGACGACATGGCCGCCGGCCACCTGCTGGCAGCCGGATCTACCTCGCCTCCTCTCCTTCTCCCTCTCTCTCTCTAGTTCCCTCGCCCTCTCCCTCAACTTTTCTGTTCCGGCCAGGGGCTGCGCCGCGGCGTTCGTCCTCGACGCCGGCGGCCGTGCCATGGCTGCATCTACTATCCAGTACCCATGCTCTTGATTTCTTGGCTCGGTGTGCGTCCACACGAAGCAGTACTGTGCCCTATGGGCCTCCTCGCCGGAGTCGCGTGCGTCTCGCGCGCGGCTCCGTCGAGGGGATCTCTGGGGTACGGAAAAAGAGGGATACGGCGGTGGGAAGAGAAGGAAAGGTGAAGAACAGCAAGAAGGAGCAGAGGAGAAGGGCCAGAGAAGGGCCAGGTAAGTTCGTTGTTTCGGATCTAGGGTTAGGGTTAGGGTTTTCCGAGCTCTGTTCGATTTCTTCGTTCGATTTGCATCTTCTTGATCTATTTGCTCGATCCCTTCCCCTTTTCCTTCTTCTACCGAGTCAAAAACACAACCTAGATAGGCTCTGGTACCATTGATAGGTCTAGATCACGGATCGCTAGGTGCGGGATTGACTCGGGTACTCGCTCTGGTTCTAGTTCTAGCATCGAACAATCATGCACGTGTGCATGCGGGTGTGCGAGAACAAACCGAGAAGGGAATAGGGTAGATTACCTTGCTCTGAGGAAGACGACGCCATCATGTTCGTTGGTGGCGTCTGCGCTCGGGCAGCGTCGCGCGGTGCAGGGGTCGCAGCAGATCCGCTCTGTGGCGGCGGTGGTCGGTGCAGTGTAGACGGTGGAGCTTCCCGCCACCGCAGTGCCACCCCTCGAGATCGGGTTAGGGTTTAGGTGTAGGTGGGGAGTCGGGGCACGACGATCCTTGGCGTGCGTGCCCCCCGGCCCCCACCTCTCTATTTATGTGGCGCTGGCGACGGGGGCCCACCAACGCGAGTTGGGTTGGGCACCCCCGATCAGGGCGCGGATCAAGGCTAAGACCTTTGGGCCTTAGGTTAGAGATCAATCCAACAACGGCGCCTCACCTTCCAATTCGCCATTCCTAGTCAAGTCGAGGTGTCAAACCAGAAGCGGCAGGCTGATGGAAGAAGATGATGGGGGGATCGCGTACTTGCAGCGAGCGCCGCATCTTCTCGGAATTTGCTGGTTCATTGTCTCGACTTATCGAGTCGCTCGTGGCAACGGCTGGTACACTAGCTCTGACATCCAGGCTGACCATGGCTCTCCATCGCGTTGGACTACAGAGTTGGGCAATGGGCGAGCGTACGGTGTGGTAAAGCCTAGGCAATTTCCTGGGACTTCAATGCCGGGTTTATGTCAAACTTATCAGCGTTATGCCAGATTTACTGTCTCACTCGTATGAACTCAAGACATCCTCTGCTCCAGCCATTACTCTAGTATACAGGTGAATCGACTTCTTTTTTTTTTGATAATTAAGGAATTTACCCATTTCAAGCTCAAGTCACAGAATCATGGGATATCAATGTCAGAATCGAATGAAATACTATACCGTGCTGCCGATTTCTTGAGGAGTACTACTACGTATACTGCAGTAGGCACGATACCACGCTAGTCCAAACTCCAAAGCCCCATAATCATGGTCGTGGTAAGCAACTCGGGTGGTAGTTAATCCCAACTGGTATGGTCTACTAAATACTCTATGCTTGCAACAGGTGAAGCACATGAACGACGCACGCTGTTCGCTGTGGCAAACAGCCGGAGACCACAGCGACCAGTATCAGAATAGCACTACTATTCTGCATGCAACTATGCAGATGCAGATCGCACAAGGCGACCAGGTACACCGGAACACTCACCGGAGCTCAAATGATGGGAGGCATGTCCACCATCATGCAACACTGCTGGGTTGTGAAAGGCATCAAGTTGAGATAAAACTTGTTCTGGTGCCACAATAAAGTAATCAGTTTCAAAGGTTGCCTCCTGGATCTGGCAAGGTGAATCTAGAGGACAGTGTCAGTGCTTTAGCTTGGTATCTGGGGAACAGGCATTACCAGATCAATACGGCGGCGATCCATGAAATTGATTATGCATCAAATCAACCAACTAAGCCCCAGGACTAGGTTGCGTTTAGGTATCATCATAAATGCCGATGGCCAGCATTTGAAAAGGTGAATCGGAGTGATGCCAAGTACTCCATCTCCTTTAAACGTCTTGCAAGCTTAATAAAACTCCAGAAGATCCAATTACTGGGATGGAGTTCTTAAATGAACGGTCAAATGAAACCATCTGCGGTGCTGACAGGGTGTATGTGTCGCTCCAGATGATGCCGCAGGAGACCCACTATACACACATACACCAGCTTCTCTAAACAGAGCAGAGCATGTCGAAATGGATGTACATGCCTAGTACATTGAAAATGTCAAAACGTGACCTTACATTATACAAATAACGACTCATGACAATGTTAGATAACAGACCTAGATATGCGTTTTATTAGTTTGTAGGTTAGAATACACACAATTGCAAATGAATATGTCAGCCATGGATAGAAGATTTGATCAATCAAGTGATTATCTATTTAACTTGTAAATAGTCCAAACAAATTAACCCAAATAGAATAATCCAACATTTATGTTAGCAATAAGTCAGTAAAACTCTTCAAGTAATAAGAGTTTGCAAATGCAATTCTACAACTGCAGTTCATTCAGAGAAATAAAGAATGCAACTTGACAAATCATTTATGTTTGTCAAATGTAGGACTCCATCTTTAACAGTGATACATTGAGAGAATAGGCAGGTTGATTTTCATTCATTACAACACTGTGCTACTCATTTCAAAACAACAATGGCATTTGGACAACACACAAACCTGTGCCCATAAATTCTCAACTGTCAGCAACATGTTGGATTCTCGAATTTATTAACTATATCAACTATTTGGCACAGTACATACTACATAAGTTTCCATATCTGTGCAGAAGCCAGTTCTGGCTTTGATCACCACTGCTCCAGATCGATGACAATATTGGCAACAAAAATGTAAGATTTCCTGGAAAAAAGATATAATTTACAGAATGGAATTTTACTAAAAAGACGGCCCTGAGTCTTGACATAACTGAAGACTATTGGAAGAAGCTATAACTGCGTGGCACCCAGAAACTACAACTAACACAACAATGATGGAAGCCACACAGAAAAATGTTCTCTGACAACTTTCAGAGAACGAGTGTTCTCCTCATGTTTGAAAAATATCTATTCTTGTACATCACCTCTTCAGTGAAGAGAATAGTTTCACTTGTACTGTACAAAATCAATACCACCCTTATCTTTTTACAACACCACCTACAGTCTGGACTAAAGTCAACCAACGTCAACCGTGCCCTCAATAAAATTAAGCTGGCTGGAAATCAATGAATCAAGAATATGTGGTTGATACTATAGTTCTACCATATTCAGCTTCACATGGGCGCCATCAACTGTATACTTCCAGTGCCAGGTTCCACTGTCCATCAGTTCCTGGCTTATAGGTTCCAATTTAACAACAAAACCTGATAACAACAATAAATTCATTCAGGAATCGATGCATGACATAAGTTATTAGTAGGAAAAAATAAAGATAGAAACAAACTTTTAGATTGGATTTTTTGAAGAACTAATGTGCTGCACTACTAAACATACATAATTTTTTATGCATATTTTCATGACTCTTCTGGAATATAGACACAGTTACTCTTATTAAGAATAAAATTAGACGAAGTCATATCATTTGCATATAATAGCAGGAATGTAATGACATACACTTCAGAACACATATTTTAATTACAATGGATTGCACTATATTAAAGTGGAGGACAAGGTTCACTATGCCAAAAAAAGGGTTTCCTCACTCGTTAACTAGTATAAACAACTACAAAAGAGCGCAGAAAGCATCATAGAATACAGCTAACTAAAAACCTGCTCTGTCCTGAACGATGCACATTCTCTGACCATCAGGAACTTCGAATACATGGTTACCCTGATACAACAAGGCGATCAGAAATAAGATAAAGAACAATGAATTGTGAACAATCATGATAATTGCACCTTCAAGACTACATCTTTTGCCTCAAATTCTGCATTTCCATGAAGAATAATCTTTACAGATTCTGATCTCTCAACGTCATGCTTCCAATAGACATTATTAGGAGAACTCCAGTTAATCCCTTCATTCACAATTTTAACACTTTGCAATCTGCATCTCCCACACCTTTCAACAAAAGTTGCATTAAAAATCCATACTTACTGGATATATGTTTATAGCTACCATGTTTATAAAGTAGGATGCTACCTGGCACCATAGTGCAGTATCTGTTCACCATTTTTGTTCTTCTTGGTTGAACCCATGATGTTGTCAGCTAGAATAATAAGGCTTCCATCCAGCTTAAGAATTTAACATATAAACTTAGTTTGGTACAGATGGGCAAAGTACATGCAAAATTATCTTTTTGATTGTTACCTCAACATCTTTCCATAGGAATTCTGCGACCTCTATTTGCAACTCTGAACCTTTAGAAACAGAGCCACCTATGAACTGTGTATCAGACATAAGAAACATGTCATTATGTTTTTGTGTATCAGATTAGGAACATGTCATTATGTCACGGCACCCAACAGTAGAATTTTGCTTATTTGATAGGGATTGAGATGTTATGGTATTATGTGTTCTATCCCAAACGGATTATCATTTTTTTTACAGAAACTTTGGTATATGTGAGCTAAACGCAGATCAAAGAGTATATCATGACATGTGTCAAGAACTGTCATATGACAGTTAACTGTTCTGCTCAAAGACAGTGAGCAATTGCATTGTCAATCTTGTTGTTGTTGTTGCTCAAAACTATACAAGTAAAGTGGGCTATAAAGAAAATAACTTTGCCCTTCTAAATGGTGCTTGACCGGTTGCATCTCAAAGACATGTCTCATGTAGAATAAATTATCTAATAATGGAGACAAGAAAGCTACAGATCTCAAGTTTACCCATTGAATGCTAGTCTGTTAAAGTAGCATACCTTTTGCCGTATGATGTCCCAGAATGGACCTAAAGCAGGATGAAGAAATATGAGAAATGGAGGCCCAGAATGCAAATACTCACTGTTGTCTTTGACCTGTTTGAAATGATTTAAATAAATTATAAGGTAACCCAGAAAATGTCTCACAACTAAAAAAATTTTTAAATAGAATGAGAAAGATAAACGAGCAAAATACCTATAAGTAATATCTTATAGAACGCTACCTCATGTTAAATGTGAAATAAATTGGTACAAACTAGGTAAGCAAGGCACAGAAGGACATTTACCATGGGAACATCTATGCTGCATCTAGAAAGGAGGTCATGAGCATTACGCATAATGTCAAGGAGCGAACCCTCTGGAGTCTGTAGAGCAAGCCGAGTGCATATTATGAAAAATGAGTCAGAAAAGACTTTTCAGCTGTCAAGTTGCTACATACGAACATAATGGTTCCGAAGGATCTTAAATTAATATTGCCATGCTATTATAAACATAATTTTTTTGAGCGGATAACTGGATCTATCAACACAATTTGTCTCCAGAAGAAATTAGGTGAGTCTGCAGTTCTATATATCTAAGAAAAATGGGCTGAGCTAACCAACTGTAGGTGCAGAATGAGTGTCATTCCAGTAAGGCAATAAGGCCTTGTAGACCACTTGATGCCACCAAACTTATTTAAGTCAAGACCAGCATATCACACCACATGCATAGCATGCACATTGCTGAGTGCTGTCCTACTTAATACTGAACTCAGGAACACTAAGTAACTAAGAGCACAAGATCAAACTTTACTTTAACAGTTTGTGTAAAAATCAAGTTTGTGTGATTCACTGGTTTGAACGTTTACTCTGTTGAGAGACTAGCACCAGATTTCCAGACAAATTATGATTGTACACCAACACAGGGATGTCTCAAAAAAGGTTTATCATAACTCATGTATATTAAAAATAGTGTAACTCTGTAAGCATTTCCCCCCTAGAATAAATCAATTTCAAATTAGAAGTTACAACAAGTCAGATAGAAGGCCAGCATCTCTAATCTGCAGTTCTGCACGGGATAGCATGCGATCTATGCATTGGAACACAGAGTAAGACATATTAACCTGGTGCAATGATCTGTCTTCTGATTTCAGCTTCCTTTTAGCTGATGAAGTGACTCGTTTCCTTTCATTGTACACAATGAAAGTGTCAAGCTCACCTGTTAAATAGGAAATAGATTAAACACAAAATAACAAAGGGAACAAGTTGTTCTGCAGAGAAATCAGTACTTGAATATGTAACTACTTACATACTTTCTATTCCTTTGCCGCATCTGTAGTTATACATGTTCACAAAATTATCTGCAATATTTTGCATTGTGCACTCTAGCCTGCCTCCAGCAGCGCTGTCACAAACAAAAATTAATTTAAAAATAAAAAGTTGTAGATTCATAATAAAATAAGTTATTTAAAAGGAAGAACAAGTAAAATCATAATAATTAAACAGAGTTACATATATCTGTCAATTTATGACCACCCACAAGTCAGACATCTTACACAAGCAAGCGTGTAATTAATACTCAGCACATGCAATGACAAATAAGGTCTACACTATGCATCAGTAATCAGAACCATGTTTTGGAATATTCCAATCTGTCAGATCTACAGTGATTTTAAGCAAAGATTTATTACAGATTCCTTGATTATCTGAAGCAGGTGAGGCATGATCTTCGAAATTGTGCAATCAAGACCATGAAGTCCTTGATGTCTGTTAAACAGGGTCTTTGAATATGTATAGGCTAACAGTAGTTGTGCATGGCAAGACACAAGACCCGGACATGTTTAGGAAAATGTGAATATGTTCCAGTAACTGCATGTGTTATAAAGCAAAAGAGTTAAGCAGTCGATATGTGCTAAACAATCAACAGCCATGGTTGGTTTTGGATTGCACAATGTGTGAAATTATATTATATCAAATAAGATCCCTTTCCAATTTGAATGTCTTGCACATTGAGGGGTATATCTATAATTTGCCAAAAATAAGCCATAGTTACATCAACACAATTGTTAAATTATTGCAGGTTTTCTTGCTCCTTCACATCAACCACAAAGCATTATACAACGATTTTAGGTCAAGACAATCATATAGGTCTTCTATAAATAAAATAAATGATGCAGCAACATGTTAATGAGTAGTCATGCTGACTTCAGAAATTGTCGTGTGATAAGCCCTAAGCCTAAGCATGTAGTACCGAGAACTCAACAGTTGTCAGTGGCCATATAAAAAGGTGGGAAGTTGGAAGTACCTACACTCAAAGCCCAGATGGTCCACGTAAGATACTGCCTTTTTCAAATTCAGCACCATCCCTGGTAAGCAACTAGCATTTTTGCGGGATCCAACTTCCTCTACTGCTTGCAGATCAACATAGAGAATGTTTGTATTTGCTGGATAGCTAACCTGCGAACTGAAATTAGAGAATAGATGATAACATAATCGATAAGATATTGCCAATATCAATTATTGATATCTAAAGAGGAGGAAAAAAAATCAATGTCAAAATACATCTCTAGCTCTCTGCATCTAACCAAAGTGACTGAACTGAAGCAGATATAAAGTACAATTATCATCATATAATACCAACAAATGATTGTCATTTACATTTTGTAGCTTACTTCAACAAAAAAATATATAGTAGGGAATTTGTCTTGGCGGACCACTCAACTTTTCTGGTGCACTCTAAGTGGTATTTTGTTACAGCCAAGTAATCATTATTTCCCCCATAAAAGTGCATACTTGCATTTCCACTGTCACTAAGTCAAGACTAAGATTACATGATTTTTATTTCTGCGTGCAGCTCGGAATGATCCAAAGAAACATTACCTGCCAGTTACTGTAGGTTCTGGGATGCCGTATTTTTCAAACTCAGTGTACTCAATACAAGTGATACCATATGACCATACTCCCTCAAGGTTTTGTTTCTCAATAAGGACGTTCACCCCTTCAGTAGCACCCGGTCTTCGCTCACAAGATGCAAAACCTAATTTCTGAAGAATGATATGTCGAAACTCAAAAAGTTAAAAAATAATGTAATACGAGAGTTTGATTGCGCAAAATTAGGCACTATATTTCAGAATAATATCAGCAACTGATGGAGCCATCTCAGAATAGGATAATACTTGTCCAATGTTTACTTTACCTTATTGCATCGAAGGCCTATTCCTGCCAATGCCATCATGGTCAAATCAGTAGCAGCAACAACATTGCTGGAAATAACAAACAAGATCCACAGTTATTACCCTTCAAAATGATTTACCCATTGACACCAGAAAGAAATATTTCATTCTTAGTACAAACCTGACTTGGCGTACAGTTGCACCTTTTCTGCCACGCTGTTGTAACCATTGGAATATACCTCTATCATATGCAAGTTTCCAAATAGCACCATGACCACCAGGTTTACCAACAGGGAAAAGTGATTTGCTGATTAACCATTTACCATCCTCGGCACTGACTACAGGTACCAAAGGCTACAAAAACCATTCAAGAAATTTCATGAGAGCTATATAAAACTTCTGGGCAGTTTGAGTAAATTCAGATTCTATGGGATGCAAAGGAACACTCTAATGACTGGATATCACCAAAGGTCCCCAGTTATATACCTGTTCAAACAACCGGAAATTATCACGGCCTCTGCCAAACCAATCAAGTTTTTCAAATATCGCAATTATATGCTCATGGTTATTCTTCACAGAACTTGTCATGATTGCAACAGGGGTTACGCATTGACCTCCAAAGATCTTGAAGTGGAGAAACTCTCTAGCCTGTCAAACAAAGTAGCACTCCACATAGTTAAATAACTTCTTATAGATCTTTATAACTAATTTTAAGCCTTTATGAACATAAGTACTCCAAAAATACCACGGCAATTTTAAAACCGAAAAGTATCTGAAGAAACTAGTTGCTACAGTGCACTCTCCTTCTAAAAAGGGAAAGGATCAAAGTCCACAAAAACAGGTGTTACAGTAGAAAAAACATTAACTTACATTGTATATTGGTGCCGTAAGTTGGTAAAAAGTATACTATATGCAAAAAAAAGTTTCATATGCAGAATGAAAGTACCTGCAGATCCCGTATCAGCCCTTCCAATAGAGATCTCCCACAGTAAGGAAGTAATGCAGCTGGAAGGGATTCACCAGTATCTGAGTTGACTAAACCAAGGCGATCTCCCGCACCACCAATAGGATAAATTTCACCCAGTTCTGGCAAACCCTAGAAAAGATCATGTTTCAGTTTGTACCTTAAGAGAAAATACATGTCTTAAGTAATCTGCATTCGAGATAAGAATATCAAAGCTAGAACAAATAAGTAATGGTATCCTTATCGCCAACTTTAAGTTAATGTGGTATGCGAAATAACCTCGATTCCCCACAAAGCTGCTTGAGATGCATACTCTGTATCCTCCAATAGATTAAGTCCACTGGGAACATGGAAACCAACAAACTTGTCTTTGCTAGGTCGGTGCTTGCGGTCCTTTGATGCTGAAAGGAGCTCCAATGCCATAATTTGATAACTGAAGCGAATAGAAGGAACGTCAATTCAATTAGTACTAATTGCAGATATAACTGTCAGATAAATGGAATGGCCCGAGCATGATAAGTTAGGGCCATCAGGTTACTGCTAATCACAATGTGTTCGAGGCTTATTATTTGAAAACATGAACCAACTTAGAGTTCCGTATGACTGCACTTCTAATGTGATGCCTTAGCTCATAAAAGGTCGTTACTACTTTACGGTTACTAGCTTCCGATTCCAGCATGGACCACATTTGGCAACTTGCGCAACTTCGTCGTTTACCAAGTCTGAAGTCTCCAACTCCAGTAATGCATCCAAACAAGCAGTGTGCTCACCCGATGATGCCCCCAATGCAGTCGTAGAACTCCTCGATGTTGCCGAGGAACTTGAGCAGCCTTCCGAGCATCTGCATCTCCTCGCTCCCCTTCTCGGCACCCACCACTCCCTCCGAGCTCCACTTCCCGACCAAACCGGCCAGGCTATACAGCGCCTCCCGCAGCGCGCTCCCGCCGCTGGCCCCGTTGCGGTGGTGGTGCTCGTGATGGTCCGCGCCGCCGCCGTACCATTCGAGCTCGTCGCCGAGCACGTGCTCCTGCCCCGCCGCGACGAGGCATTTCAGCAGGAGCGCCTCGCGGGGCTCGAGCGCGCCCAGAACCCCGCGGCTCGGCTCCTCGCCGAAGAACGCCGCGACCCGGGGCTCGGCGTCGAGCGCGCGGAGCTTGTCGCCGAGCGTGCGCGCCGCGCGGAGCCGCGCGCGGGCGGCGGAGAGGCGGGCGACCTCCGCAGCGAGCGCCGGGTCCCCGCGCGGCTGGTGATCGGGGGAGTGCGCGGACCCGGGCTCGCGCTCGATCGGCGGCACGGTGGAGACGCGCTGCGAGCGCGAGGGCGGCGAAGGGGACGGCGACGGGAGCGCGGAGAGGAGCCGGCTGCGTCCGCCGCGGCATCGCGGGGCGCGCGGGAAGAAGAGCGGCGCCGCGTGGAGGCGCGGGCGGAGGTGCGCGGGCGGAGGTGGGGGAGGGGGCTGCGCGCGAGAGGCCATGATGTGGTGGGGAGCGGGGAGGGAAACGGGCGGGCCGGCGGGTAGAGCCGTAGAGGCGAGAGAGCGGGAGGGGATAAGAGGAGCGCGCCGCGAGAGCGACTGGCCGCGGGGGCGGACAGGCATATGCTCTCGGGCGATACGGTAGCGTAGCGCCTGGATTCTCGCTGGGGTGCCCTCTGTGCGCGCGGCCATACGGCACGGGTCGGCTCCGCCGGGACGGGGGGACACGGGAGATGATGACGGTTGGGGTTGGTTGGCTCGGCGCGTCGGCCGTTTGCTTTTTGATTGGTATATAATGTGGGCTGTTTCTAGAAAGTTTGGGCTTTGCGTGATGAGCAGACTTGGGTATTTTTTGGTCTGTCCAATGGGCTTGGCATATGTTTGGAAACATTGGCAGAGAAGAAACAAGGCCCAAGACCATCATCTTTTATCTTCTTTCTTTTTGTGTAAAAGCCTGTTAAAAAATTGCGCTGCCCCGCAACGTTCTTCCAGAATTCCGTTGAGTTGGTAAATTGGACGAAGAATATGGAAGCAAGATATGGAGTATTTTGGTCTTAAATAAACAGAGCAATATTTGGTTTTCCCTAAGGAGTTAAACTGTACAAAAAAAATTTAGTACCATGACATCGGGTAGAAAGAATTTATCTGCGATGTCTGTCTTCTCGTTCTTTCGACTGACAAACAATTTTGAGCTGGCAAGACTCTTAGGTTGCTCAAACCGATCCTTTTCCTTTACTTCTCTTTCTCTTGCGAAACAATCTTACTAGGGCTGGAGACTATAGCTAGTTAGCTACCATTTCACTGGTCCAAAGTTACAGGCAGACTAGAAGCCTAGAAGAGATAGAGATAAACAATGAGCTTGCTTCGTACTCTCTCTGGACTCTGGTTTCTGCCAGGATCTTCGGTTCAAACTGTAAACAAGGGTAGTAGCTCCGATTCTCCGAACGTGCGAACGCTGGGCACTTGAGCTGAACCGCCTCGCGCGTTTTGGCTGTCCCGATTCAGACGGGGCTCCCAAGTCTCCGACCAATCCGGTGTCCCAATGCGTGCCTAACCTCCTGCCTCCTCCCGCGGACTATATAAAGTCACCGGACGGCGGACGCCTTGCCCCGTGAACCCACACCAAGCCCATCGACCTCGCCTCGCCTCGCCTCGCCCGTAGCCATGGCGCGAGCCTTAGCCGCCGTCGCGTTCCTCCTCGCCGCGCTCCTCGCCGCCGCCTCGCCTCTGGGCTCGGCGGCCGCCGGCGGCGGCAAGCGCGACATCCCGGCCGTGTTCGCGTTCGGGGACTCCACGCTGGACCCGGGCAACAACAACGGCATGCCCACGCTGGTGCGCGCGGACCACGCGCCCTACGGCTGCAACTTCCCGGGCGGCGCGGCCACGGGCCGGTTCTCGGACGGCAAGCTCATCACCGATTACATCGTGGAGTCGCTCGGCATCAAGGACCTCCTCCCGGCGAGCCACGACCCCGCCGTCACCGTCGAGGAGCAGGCCTCGGGGGTCAGCTTCGCGTCGGGCGGGTCCGGCCTCGACGACCTGACCGCGCAGACCGCCCTGGCGTCCACGTTCGGCTCCCAGATCAGCGACTTCCAGGGCCTCCTCCTCAGGATCGGCGCGCCCAGGGCCAACGAGATCGCCAACAAGTCGCTCTACGTCATCTCCGCCGGCACCAATGACGTCACCATGAACTACTTCATCCTCCAGGTCCGGACCGTCAGCTTCCCCACCTTCGGCCAGTACAGCGACTACCTCATCGGCAGGCTCCAGGGCTACATTCAGGTGCGTAGGATGATCGATCTAATCTTTAATTAATTGAGCTAATCAGTTGATCGATACTGGTACATTGCTTGATGAAACTAATGGCCAAGTGACTTTGATCGATCAGTAATGCCGTACTAATTAGTAATTAACAATGCAGACCCTGTACAGCATGGGAGCCCGGAACTTCATGGTGGCCGGGCTGCCGCCGGTGGGTTGCCTCCCGGTGACCAAGACCCTCAATTCGGGCGCCGGGGAATGCATCGCCGAGCAGAACGCGGCGGCGGAGCGCTACAACGCGGCCCTGCAGCAGGCGCTGGCCAAGCTGGAGGCCGCCTCCCCCGGCGCGACGCTGGCGTACGTGGACGTGTACACCCCGCTCATGGACATGGTGGCGCACCCCCAGAAATACGGTGAGCCATAGCAGATCAGACGGTCAATATTATACAGCTATTGCCTGACCAAACCGCCACGCGCATGGAGGCACCTGCTGATTTCTATCTTTTGCCGTGTGGCTTTGCGTCGCAGGTTTCACGCAGACGGAGCAGGGTTGCTGCGGGGACGGGCTGCCGGCGATGGGGGTGTTGTGCACCACCGTGCTGCCGCAGTGCCTGTCGCCGGCGCAGTACATGTTCTTCGACTCGGTTCACCCGACGCAGACCACCTACAAGGCGCTCGCCGACCACGTCGTCCAGTCTCATATCCCCAAGTTCATCAAGTGAAATAGTAGTCAGAGTTGGATGTAGTAAATTCAACAGCAAAAGCAGAACTTTCCAAAGGAAATGATCAGCCTATTGTCGTACATGCTAATTTAACAGAGTCAATACTGGGGCGTTCTCGGCAATCTTGCAAGATCCTAACCATATACCTGAATCATGTTCCACAGACTTTCCCCAAAATAACAGAGTTTGTTATCAGCGAAGCCCCCCAAAGGGCCCAAACGAACAAGGATTTGCTTGGTTTAGCATAAACATAAGGGAGTTGCTATCGTATTCTTTTTACCTCTTAAGAGGTAAGAGGTTAAATAAATGTAAACACTTCAATTTAGAAGAGATAACCAGTTAATTAAATGTAAAGAAGACATTAGTTGCTGTTTTCAGATACAGACCATGCATGCAGTTGGAATTGGACGGCCACGTTGCGGGGCGATACATACATAGGCAGCTGCAGGTGACAACTCGGCTCACCTCGGCTTGTGCAGCTCGTTAGTTAAATGAGCTGCCTCGGCTTGGCTCGTTAACGAAACGAGCAGAAAAGTCAGCTCAGCTCCGCTTGGTTCAGCTCGCAAGCTGGCCGCATCAATTTTTGGTTTTTCTGGACAATAGGGATTGAAAACACCGAAGGATTGAAAGTCTCTCACCGAACAACTTTGATCTGATTACCAACTGATGTGGATCCGCTAGGGTTCCAATCTTTCAGTGAGAGGGGGTGGATAACTCGATTGGTAGATGGAGACGACATTCACGTCTAGTAAAACCAATCTGAAATCACAAAGGTGGGGTTCTGAATCGAGTAAAACGAATGATCTAGCCAACACACGCGTCTACAAGCAAGTAGCAATAGCTAAACTTTCAACAAAACTCAATCTGTTTGTGGCGGCTATGGAGGTATATGAGAGGGTAGAGGACGACCAGGACGTGGTGGAGGTTGTCCCTAAATCCTAGGACGCACCCCTATTGGGCCCCACTTGATACACAGCCGCCAGCACCACGGACAGAAAAGATCTCTGTAGTAAATCAACGATTGCGGCCGTCTAGGAGAAGATATGGATATGAGTCTGGATCCATATGAAAGTAGACTTGATAAGGTTTCCATCAAGTACTTGAACGCCCAAAACGGAGTCCGGATAAAGTCGTGGCGTCCGTCACAAGTTGCCGCGGGTCTGCAGTCCGAATCCAGCCCTGAAACATGTTGGACTCGATCTCTTTCTTTCCTTGAGCCAAAAGTGACGTGGTGGCGTGGTGGAGAACGTTGGGAATACTTGGACTTGGTCCCCAATCAACTTCTTTGGTCCTTCATGCCTTTCATGTGTGTTTAATACTCTTTTTATCCACGTATGTACTTCTGAAAATGACAATGAACACACATCATGACGCATCATCAATTCATCAAATGAATCAAATACAATTATGACAAAGAATTATTTCACCTTTGAATCAAAAGTTTTGATTGTATCCGAACAGGTGCTGTGATAGAGCTAAACTTTAGCTCTCCAGAACCAAACAGGACCTATGGCGGGCGCGGCTGAGCGGGCCACTTGGTCACGTCACGTCCCTGTTCAGCCACCTACTTTCTATCACGTGAACCCAAGGCGCACTCTCTCCCCCTCGGACCTAGACCCGGATAAGGTCGAGCGGTGGTATAGATTTTAGTGGTATATAAGAAATTTTCTTTATAACCAACCTGGTACGCAAGGTGGGAAAAAGATTCCGATCGATTGTTTTCAATGGAAAATTAGTAAGAATTCCTTCTGAAAAATCACACAGTTTGCCTGCAATTGCAAATACCGCCTCGCACCCACGTGAACTTGAGTCGGGGCTTGTGGGCTATGGTTGCCTCGGGCTGCACAAAGAGAGTAGCAATCAATATTTTTTTTTGAGAAAAACCGGGTTTGTGGAGTATGGTTATTGCCGCCGGCGGAGCTAAGAGGAGTGCCCGGCTCCTTGGCGGGAGGGCCCTGTATAGCTTTAGGCTTAGGTCTAGTAGCTCCTTTGTCCCGCCAGCGTCTTCTATATGGTCTTCTAGTAGCTCCTTTGTCCCACCCCAGTTCCGTAGCGCTAGAGTGCCCTACGTCTCTACTGGCTAGCTGCACACGCCGAGCCTGAGCCTACATGCACCGGCTCTAGCAGTTGTAGAAGACCGGGCGGGGTGTTCGGTGGAACACGCTCACGGACGGAATGGCCATTCGCTATGCCACGCGTGTCAGTACCCTATGAGGCTTTGACCGTGAACCGAGACTCGTGCATCAAACTATGCTCTTCATCGTTTGATTTCGGATGACTCAAAACAAAACATAAAATGCTGTGAGAATGGAGCACTCACAGGTCTCTTCATTTCAAACCAATTTCTGAACCTTCTTTTTAGGCACCAGATTGGTTGTCTAATTCTTACAACTCAATAAACTAAAAAAAGGGCATCTACACCCTCCAGGCCGGCCGCGATGACAATTGTTGGGTGCCTGCACTTACCAGAGTCAGAGCCAAGAAATTTGAATTGCGGTTGTTCTATGTATGTGTTGGTGTTCAAACTTCAAAGGTTCGAAATGGAGCAATCTTGCTTCTTAAGAGGAAAAAATGAAAAAAAAAAGTTGGAAAACTCCCCCCCTCCAGTTTTGGTGCAGTCTCGCTCAATCGCGCGACCATCTCTCACCCCTGCATACCAATTCCGTGAAAGACACGTCACGTGTCTCTGACATCTAGGCCAAAGGGTACAGAGCTGGCTGCTTTACCATTGCTATCCGACCTCCACGCACCAGGTGCATGTCCATCGAGTCTCACAACCCCAGGAACCGCGTGGTTCACAGGACTGGTCTTTGGTGGAAGATGCCCACAAAAAGGACGTCCCATGCCATTGCTGTCTGTCAGAGGCGCGTACCAAATAGAAGGGAGATGCGTGAACCATGTCCTCCGTGAACCAGCCAAACAACAAACTCCTCGTCTTCTCCAATCTCCCTATTTCCTTCCGCAATCAACCACTCCGCCCTCGCTGAAAGCCCAACGCCCTCACCGAAAGCCCAAAACCCTCCCCTCCCATTGTCTCCTTCGCATCCCCCCTCGCCTCCTCCCACCAATAGCCACCACCCCAACACCATATAATGCAACGCAAGCTCACAATGCCAGGCGGCCGCCACCTGAGGCTGGCGCGCATGGCGCTTTTGCCACCGGCCTCCTCTACTACTGCCTATCTGCAGATGGGTCTACACCCCCTTCAAGATCAGAAGCCGAGCGACGTGCAGGACACTGTCTGGGTTGAGGGCGGCAGCTCATCTCCCTCGACTACGGCGTGCTGCCTCGCCTCGGCTACATCGTAAGCGCCTGCTTTCCACCGAACTGGGTCATGGGTGGCACTTTGTCTCCTCCTATCGCGGCCTGCTGCGTCGCCTCGGCTACATCGTACGGAGGAGCGCCTCGGGGGAAAGGTGCTTACTTTCCCCTAAACTGGGCTGAGGGTGGCAGTCCATCTCCCCCGACCGCGGCGGCAGCCTGCTGCCTCGCCTCGGGAGGAGTGCCTCGGGGGAAAGGAGCAGGCGGCCGCCATCTGAGGCTGGCGCGCATGGCGCTGTTGCTGCCGGCCTCCTCTACTACTGCCTGTCCGTCGATGGGTATACGCCCCCTTCAAGATCAGAAGCTGGGCGACGTGCGGGATGCGGTCTGCGTCGAGGGTGGCAGCTCATCTCCCCCAACCACGGCCGCATGCCTCGCCTTGGCTACATCGTACGGAGGAGTTCCTCCATGGAAAGGCGCCTGCTTTCCACCGAACTCGATCGAGGGTGGCACTTCGTCTCCTCCGACCGCAGTCTGCTGTGTCGCCTCAACTAAATCGTACGGAGGAGCGCCTCGGGGGAAAGGTGTTTGCTTTCCCTAGAACTGGGCCGAGGGTGGCAGTCCATCTCCCCCGACCGCGGCGGCGGCCTGCTGCCTCGCCTCGGGAGGAGTGCCTCGGGGGAAAGGAGCAGGCGGCCGCCACCTGAGGTTGGCACGCATGGCGCTGTTGCCAGCGGCCTCCTCTACTGCTGCCCGTCCGCCGATGGGTATACGCCCCCTTCAAGATCAGAAGTCGGGCGACGTGCGGGATGAAGTTTGGGCCGAGGGTGGCAGCTCATCTCCCGCGACCACGGCCGCATGCCTCGCCTCGGCTACATCATATGGAGAAGTTCCTCCACGGAAAGGCACATGCTTTCCACCGAATTGGGTCAAGGGTGGCACTTCATCTCCTCCGACCGCGGTTTGCTGCGTTGCCTCTGCTAAATCGTACGGAGGAGCGCCTCAGGGGAAAGGTGTTTGCTTTCCCCCAAACTGGGCCGAGGGTGGCAGTCCATCTCCCCCGATCGTGGCGGCGGCCTGCTGCTTCGCCTCGGGAGGAGTGCCTCGGGGGAAAGGAGCAAGCGGCCGCCACCTGAGGGTTGGCGCGCATGGCGCTGTTGCCGCCGGCTCCTCTACTGCTGCCCGTCCGCCGATGGGCATACACCCCCTTCAAGATCAGAAGCCGGGCGATATGCGGGACGCATTCTGGGTCGAGGGTGGCAGCTCATCTCCCCCAACCACGGCCGCATGCCTCGCCTTGGCTACATCGTACAGAGGAGTTCCTCCATGGAAAGGTGCCTCCTTTCCACCGAACTAGGTCGAGAGTGGCACTTCGTCTCCTCCGACCGCGGTCTACTGCGTTGCCTCGGCTAAATCGTACGAAGAGCGCCTCGGGGGAAAGTTGTTTGCTTTCCCCGAACTGGGCTGAGGGTGGCAGTCCATCTCCCCCGACCGCGGCTGCGGCCTACTGCCTCACCTCGGGAGGAGTGCCTCGGGGGAAAGGAGCAGGTGGCCGCCACCTGAGGTTGGCGCGCTTGGCATTGTTGCCGCCGACCTCCTCTACTGCTGCCCGTCCGCCGATGGGTATACGCCCCCTTCAAGATCAGAAGTCGGGCGACGTGCGGGACGCGGTTTGGGTTGAGGGTGGCAGCTCATCTCCCCCGACCACGGCCGCATGCCTTGCCTCGGCTACATAGTATGGAGAAGTTCCTCCACGGAAAGGCGCATGCTTTCCACCGAATTGGGTCGAGGGTGGCACTTCGTCTCCTTCCGACCACGGCCTGCTGCGTTGCCTCGGCTACATCGTACGGAGGAGCGCCTCGAGGGAAAGGAGTTTGCTTTCCCCCGAATTGGGATGAGGGTGGCAGTCCATCTCCCCCGACCGCGGCGGCGGCCTGCTGCCTCGCCTCGGGAGGAGTGCCTCGGGGGAAAGGAGCAGGCGGCCGCCACCTGAGGCTGGCGCGCATGGCGCTGTTGCCGCCGGCCTCCTCTACTGCTGCCCGTCCGCCCATGGGTATACGCCCCCTTTATGATCAGAAGCCAGGCGACGTGCGGGATGTTGGCGCCGGCTGCCGGAACGGCTGCGTCGACGGCGATCTCTCAGCGCCTGGTGACCACGCTCGCGCACGACGTCGCTTGCTCTCGCTCGCTCTGTAACTGAACACGAACGCAAATGGCGCTGCCAAAACACTGCAGCTTATCTCGGTCTTTCTGTTTCCCTTTATTCACGGTGTTTATATGATCTAAAACCAACTATCCCCCGCCATGCGCGCCTCACGCCGCGTCGTGCCCGCCTTGTGCGCGGGAACGTTCCATACAACGCATGGCGTTGATCACCCATGGCCGCACCATGAACACAGCATGGTTCAGGCCTGTTCTACACCGTTCGTCTCTCATGCAGCTAACTTTAGTAATTGAAACATGCTAATGAAACTTCCTAATTCTAGAATGATGCTAAGTGCACGAGATTGACAACATTTCACCCCCTAATCTCGCTGCACCTCTATCACACCCAGCTGCTGACGAAGCTCGACGAACCTGACATGCCCAAGCGCCTTTGTCAGTATGTCTGCAAGCTGTTCTCCTGTGCTCACATGATCAATATCAACTTCTCCTCTGTCGACACAATCTCTGACGAAATGATACTTTGTGTCGATGTGCTTACTCCTTTCATGGTGGACAGGGTTCTTGCTTAGAGCAATAGCCGATTTGTTGTCAACCAACAGCCTCAAATTTGGTGCTTGTATTCCTAGCAGTTCACCCAATAATCAACTGAGCCAAATGCCCTGACAGGCTGCATTTGCATTGGCAATGTATTCTGCCTCGCACGATGAGAGTGCTACCACTCTCTGCTTCTGTGACACCCTGGTCACTAAATTGTTCCCCAACAGAAACACTGAACCGCTTGTGCTCTTCCGATCATCAACATCACCAGCTAAGTCACTGTCACTGTAGCCCAGCAGCTTAGTTTCAGTTGTGCCCAACTTGTATGCACAGCCATAGTTCACTGTCCCTGCCAAGTACCTTAGAATCTGCTTGACAGCTGCCCAGTGACTTGCTCTTGGATCTTCCATGAATCTGCTAACAATTCCAACAGCAAAGGCAATATCTGGCCTTGTGTTCACTAGGTATCTCAGACTCCCAATTATACTTCTGTATTTGGTTTTGTCGACTGACGGTGACTCATCCTTCTTGCTCAGTTTCAACCTGTTCTCCATTGGAATTCTGCAGGCATTGCAGCCTTTCATTCCTGCCTGCTCCAATATTTTCAGAGTATATGAGCTCTAACATATTGTGGTCATCCCATCAGTTTGATTCACCTGAATTCCCAGATAATAACTTAGCAGTCCCAAATCACTCATGCTGAAACTTCTCATCATCTCCTCCTTGAATGCATCAATGATTTTCTTGCTGGATCCAGTGATTATTAGATCATCTACATAGACCCCAACTAGCAATAATTCTGTGCCTTGACTTCTTCTGTACACAGCATGCTCAAGTGGGTTTCTGACAAAACGGAGTTTTAGCAATTCTTTGTCAAGCCGAGCATTCCAAGCTCTTGGAGCCTGACGAAGTCCATACAAAGCTTTCTTCAGTCTGAGTACCATGCCACTGCCATTCTTGACAACAAACCCAGGAGGTTGTTGAACATACACCTCCTCACTCAGATCACCATTCAGAAACGCTGATTTCACATCCATGTGATGCACTTGCCATCCTCTCTGTGCAGCTAGAGCAATCAGCAGTCTTACTGTTTCAATTCTTGCCACTGGGGCATAAACCTCATCAAAGTCCACCCCCTCACGCTGGGCATACCCCTTTGCAACTAACCGAGCCTTGTGTTTGTTGATCTTCCCATCAGGATCTCTTTTGACTTTGAAAACCCATTTAAGCCCAATGGCTCGGTGTCCGGGTGGTAGCACTGACAGCTCCCATGTTTTGTTGGTTTGAATTGAGTTCATTTCAGTGACCATAGCATCCCTCCAACACTGTTCTTCCAATGCCTCTTCCACACTTCTAGGTTCCTC
The DNA here is from genome assembly GCA_032594955.1 of Panicum miliaceum. Classification (NCBI taxonomy): domain Eukaryota; kingdom Viridiplantae; phylum Streptophyta; class Magnoliopsida; order Poales; family Poaceae; genus Panicum; species Panicum miliaceum. Next base: position 14,075,817 of record CM064065.1, read on the forward strand.
TGCAGCAAGATAACACAAGCGACTATACTGAAAATCATGAACTTCTTCAGTTTCATCATACAGATTCTGCAATGTTCTGAATTTCCCTTCTCCACTTTCAGAGTTTTCTGCATTAGAGGGTGGTGTGGCAAAAATCATCTCTTGCTCAACTGGACTGCCTGGTGGTGTGTTTTGATTTGAATCAGCACTAGAATCAGTGTTAAACTGCCATTGATCATGAGCAGCTGGATCTGAATCAGACCAGCCTGCTGCTTCAGCTTCTTCAATTTCAGTGACTGCATTGTCAGTCACTGTTCCCTGTCCGGCAATGGTGTAAAATTCCACATCAAAGACAGATGTTGTTGGATCAGGTTGAGCTGCACCTTGCCAATCCCAAGCCTTACCTTCCTCAAATATCACATCCCTTGATATATGCAGTTTCTTGGCTATGGGGTCATAGACTCGATATCCCTTTGTTCCTGTCTCATAGCCAATAAACACCATTGGTGTTGATCTGTCAGTCAGCTTGGATATGCCTGAACCTACTTTCTTCACATGAACTAGGCAACCAAATATTCTCAGATGATGCACCGCAGGCTTCCTCTTGTACCAAGCTTCATAGGGTGTTCTGCCCTGGAGAGTTTTTGTGGGAGCTCTATTCAACAGGTATACTGCTGTAGTGACTGCCTCCCCCCAAAATTCTCCAGGCATTTTCTTGCTCTTCAACAGACATCTTGCCATTTCTACCACTGTCCTGTTACGACGCTCCACCACACCATTTTGTTGTGGAGTATAGGGCGTGGTAGTGAAATGCTTGACACCCTGCTCATCACAGTATTCTTTAAACTCAATGGAGTTGAACTCACCTCCACGGTCAGTGCGAAAAGCACAAAGTTTTCCATCCAATTCAGTCTCTGTCAGAGCCTTCACACGCTTGAAACATCTGAATGCTTCATCTTTGGTTGTTAACAGTTCAATCCACATATATCTTGAATGATCATCAACTAACAGTAGGAAATAACTCTTACCCCCTGGTGTTTTAGGCTTGATCTGGCCACAAAGATCAGCATGAAACAAATCCAATGGTTTGTTAGCCCTGTAATTTGCCACTTGTGGAAATGACTGTCGATGCTGTTCCTAGTGCACAGCCATCACAGAACTCCTCCACACGATCCAGTAGTGGCATGCCCTCCACCATTCCCTTTACACCGAGCTCCCTGAGTGCTCTGAAGTTGAGATGGCCATATCGACCATGCCATAGCCATGCCTTCTCATTCACTATTGTAGCCAAACAAACAAGAGCAGCAAGTTGTACCTTAAGCAAATACAAACGATTTCCCACCCGAGGTGCTTTTGCCAACAATGTGCGTTCTCTGTCATACACACTACAGAAACCATTTTCTAGCACAACTTTGCATCCCCCTTCTTCTAGTTGGCCTAGGCTGACTATGTTACTTTTCAACTTGGGAATGTAATAGACTTCAGTTAATACCTTGTGGCTTTGCTTCTTCGTTTGGAGCATGACGGAGCCCATGCCCTCGATCGGTACGAGTGATCCATCGCCAAATCGCACCGTCCTGCCGACTGACGTGTTGAGTGACACCAGGGCATCACGCCTTCCGGTCATATGATTGCTCGCCCCGGTGTCCAAGACCCAGACGTCTTCGTCTTCATCACGGTCAGCAGGAAAGACGTTGTCCTCGTGCAGATGCACGACCGGATCTGAGACCCGCCGTGTCACCTCCTGAACGCGCACGACGTTCACCGTGGCCAGCAACAGCGATGGATCCTTCTCCACTTGCACATGATGTGCCTCCTCTTTCTTCTCCTTCTTGGGCCTCTTGCAGTCCTCCGCCCAGTGGCCATATATGCCACAGTTTCTACATCGTCCCTTTCGCCTTGGAGTGCCCATGGATGTGAGCTTGACGACGGGCTCTTTCTTCTCGCCCTGGTTACCGCGCTCGCCGCCACCACCTGACTTCGGCTTCCATGACTTCTTCTCCCCTCCAGACTGCGAGAATTCCGACATGAGGCGATGACGATTCCTCGATGCCCAGTCATCCTCTGTCAGTAGGAGTTTACCAGCCTTGTCAGTGACGGCATCCAGACCAAGACGATCTTCCGCCATCTTCATTCTCCCAACAAGCTCCTCGATCGTCAGAGTTTTCAGATCAAGCAGAGTCTTGATGGAGATCGCGATCTGCAGGTACCTCTTGGGAAGAACACGGAGCATCTTCTTGACTACCCGGATGTCCTCAATGGCTTCACCGGACATGCGCAGATCCGCCGCCAGTGCATTGATGCGCAGGGCAAAATCATCTACTGTCTCTCCCTCCTTGAACGAGATGTTCTCAAATTCTTGGAGTAGGCGCTGGGCATTGGCTTCCTTCACGCGCTCGGCACCGACACGCATGCTCTTCACTGCCTCCCACGCCTCCTTGACATTCTTCTTCGCCCCCAACATCTGCCACATCTCCTGCGGCACGGATCGAAGGAGACCGCCCATGGCTTGGCGATCTTGGCTCCTCCTCACTGTCGCACCTCCTGGTTCGATCGCCTCCCAAACCTCCAGAATCTCGAAGTTGCACTTCATCAGGACTGCCCACTGGGCATAATTCGAGCGAGTAAGCATCGGCCACATGAGAGAGCCCTCTCGGACTCCATGCCCCGATCCGCTTGAACCCGGCGCGGCTGTCCCGGACATCTCCGGCGGCGGCGTTGACAACCCTTGTGGAACAACGAGCTTCTTGCGAGGTGGTTCACGCGGTGGACTCACAGAACCACCGTAGAACATGCAACAAGGCTCTGATACCAAATGTTGGCGCCGGCTGCCGGAATGGCTGCGCCGACGGCGATCTCTCGGCGCCTGGTGACCACGCTCGCGCACGACGTCGCCTGCTCTCGCTCGCTCTGTAACTGAACACGAACGCAAATGGCGCTGCCAAAATACTGCAGCTTATCTCGGTCTTTCTGTTTCCCTTTATTCACGGTGTTTACATGATCTAAAACCAACTATCCCCCACCATACGCGCCTCACGCCGCGTCGTGCCCGCCTTGTGCACGGGAACGTTCCATACAACGCATGGCGTTGATCACCCATGGCCGCACCATGAACGCAGCATGGTTCAGGCCTGTTCTACACCGTTCGTCTCTCATGCAGCTAACTTTAGTAATTGAAACATGCTAATGCAACTTCCTAATTCTAGAATGATGCTAAGTGCACGAGATTGACAACAGGTCTGGGTTGAGTGTGGCAGCTCATCTCCCCCGACCACAGCTGCGTGCCTCGCCTCGGCTACATCCTACGGAGGAGTACCTCCACGGAAAAGCGCCTGCTTTCCGCCGAACTGGGTCGAGGGTGGCACTTCGTCTCCTCCGACCGTGGCCTGCGTCGCCTCGGCTACGTCGTACGGAGGAGCGCCTCGGGGGAAAGGTGTTTGCTTTCCCCTGAACTGGGCCGAGGGTGGCAGTCCATCTCCCCCGACCGCAGCCTGCTGCCTCGCCTGGGGAGGAGTGCCTCGGGGAAAAGGAGCCCTCCCGGAGCTGGACGACGTCCTGGACGCAGGCTGCATCGTTGGTGTTACACATCGTCGACGGCGGCCTCCTCCGCTCCGCAGGACCGAGCCAAGCACACCATCCGCAAGCTTGACGCCCTTCCAGAGCCGGCCGACGGTCTGCGTCCGACCTCGGCGTCCTGCTTCCGCGCCGCGGCAAGTAATCAACCGTCCTCTCACAGATTGACCAGTTCGTACAATACAAATTCAACTTCAGCTTCTGCTCCTGTTACTAAGTTCCTCACTGTGGAGAGACCCGAACCTGTTATCAAAGTAGATCCGTTTCATATCAGTGTCCGTGATTCTGAGCTACTGATGGAACAACTGAACAGCGACCACAGCTCATATATGCAGAATTTGATGGATGATGATCTAATGTATGAATATTTTAGATCTGTCAGGCCGTTTCTAGTTTCTTGCTGCCTTGTTTGTGGCCCTGATCACCTGAATCATTCTGATGCAAAGATTTTGCATTTGAACAATGAACACTTTAATCAAGAGAACCAAACTATCTTACTAGTTTAGATCTCATGAAAAGACTTAAACTACTTCATAGTTCATAAGGACCATTGGATACATTTGCTAAACTTTCTCAGGGATAATCGGGTGATGATAATAGAGAGCTGGACCACCTCTGTAGGATCAGTTGAGGTGTTAGTATATGATCACGGCCTTAGTAGCCCTCCAGGAGATATCCAGTATTATAGGGGTCAGTCAGATGCCTCAATTCAGTCAAATAGGACTTCACAATCTGGCATTAAATCAGGGAGTGAAAAATATGCAAGCCTCTGCACATTGATTTGGAAAGGTAATCAGGTCAAAGACTGCCAGGTATTTCGCCGAGTTCCATGTTCATCTAGAACAACTCGAGCAGAAATGCTTGCGATGTTTGCATTGGCCAGACGAGGGACTGAACTGAAAATTGAGAAATTTTCAGTGATCACGGATTGTATGGAAGTTGATCGCAACAACAGGGGGGTCGGTCTTATTGAGAAGAATGCCAAGGACAGTGATGTCCGCATGGCAACTAGATATGTTATTGGGAGCTATAAGTCTTTGATATCTCGGTGGGAGCCTCGTGAGAAGAATATGTTCGCTGACAGCATACTGAAGAAAGCAGAGGTGCATGAAGAACATCTTAACATGGAGCTCCTTCTTCAGAGTTGGGCACACCACTTGTCTGGCCTGCCGCTATTCAAGATACATCAAAATCAAGATAAGATCAAACAGAAAATTAGTAAGTATTCTTACAACAATTCATTGGTTCATTGATGTATAATATTTTTATGGTGTTAAAGAATCTTTTTTTTTCCAAGTGAAGTGTAAATCAATTCTAAAAGTTATTTTATTTTGTTGCAGTTGATGCACATGTTACAGGCTTGCGCAGGTTCAGGAAGGAGTGGAAACTGGAAGTGACGGGTGAAGATGCAAAGTTTGAGTCTTTAGTAAACATTGTGCACTCATTGTCTCCTGACTATGTTGTTGTTTATGTTAAAGATGAGCAGTGTGCATATTTAGTTAAGGAGCATGCACCAAAGATACTGCATAGGTACAGTTACAAAGCAACTGTGTACAAAATGGAGCATTGTTACACAGTTACTTTAACTGGAGACCTATCACCTGCTAAAGAGCACTTGAGGGTAATATATGATACATCAGCTAGGATTGCAGATCATGAAGACATGGGATGGGGGCAAACCGGTAATGTGCTGAACGTGACTTTTCTGACACCGGAGGAGAAGCAGTTAGTCTGTTACAAAGGACTACCAGAAGTAAGCCCCATTTGCTTACTGTTCTTTGGCACTTATGATAGAAGATTTGTTAAAGTGAAATGGTACGTGCTGATAGACTTAATTGCTATTATGTCTCTTAAAAAAAACTTATCTGCTATTCTTGTAATCATGTGCTTTGCACCTCTTTCTTATTTGCATGCAGGAACTAAATGTCCTTCAACTGATGGGCACGACTATAATGGTGGGTTAACCAGTAGAAAAATGAGAAGCTACTTAAATTGGAAGCCATGTGTCAGGGAAAGAATTCTTACATTTGTGGTGCTAAGTTCACCAATTCAATACTTTTCAGTTGTGTTATTCCAGGATAGCATTGTAGAATCCCTTTTTACTCACAACTTTGTTGTTTTTATATGGAATTTCTATTTAACGTGGCAAGGCGATGATAGCCTTTTCAATCTGAAGATGATTGAAATATTTTGTTGCGCTTGAGTTTATGGACATATAGCACAACCATTTCGAGTTATAGATGTTTGCCGGTTCCAATTGATTTGTATCAAGGAGAGCTTCCTGTATGCTCTTGTTGTCTTACTGATATTATTTTGCTGACAGCATTATCTGGAATTTCATGCCTGTATTAGTTCTCACGTCTGCTCCTTGACATGACAGGGCCATTGGCCTCTTGTTGCTTAAGTAAACTCTTTAGATTGTCAATGCTCAGCAATGTAGATTTTGTCCCTTGAGATTCCATGAAGTGCTTGGAACCTCAAATCTTCTGTAAATTTGCAGAGGTCCTATGATCAATATAGGAAGCTGGGAACATACACATTATGGCGCAATTCAGTTTATTGTAATTGCTAATGTCAAGATCTATTCAACGTCCACCCAGATTGCTTGAGTGTCCTTTCCATTTGCTTCTGGTTGGCTAGTGAATACAAACTTTTATATTTGACAAATTGATCAATCTATATTGTGTTTTCCTTGATAATTTCAGTTTGAAACCTCTCCTCTCTCTCCTCTCTCCTCTCTCCCTCTCCCTCTCCCTCTCCCTCTTTCTGTGGTGTAAGTGACTGCTCTCTGAAATGGAACACTTTCAAGTCTCGAATCACTTAACTTGATTCACTCTCTAAAATAGTCGATGGATGGATCGCTAGTCGTTGAATGAATGTGGAATACTGATACAATTGTTAGTTTCTAAACAATGTTTTGATTGCTTTCTCTCAACAACCATTGAACTTATGGTTTTCATTTTACTAAAGGCACAAAGACACATGGTCGCATAACATGAATGACTTGTTTAGTATTGTTGTCACTTGATGCAGTAACTATTAAGCTCATGAATGCAGAGGTAATAAAGCTTATGGCTAGCTACTTTGTCGGTTCTCCTTTTGGCGTGTAGACTTCCAAGTTCCAAATCCCAGAGCTCAGGTACTCAATACTTGGGTGATTGTATACATATTCTTGTATCTTATTTTGCTCTGAATTTCTGGAGCACAAGGGAGTACGATGCTGTATTACATTTATGTATAGTCCGAGTAGTGGTTAGCTTAAGTGTACACCTTTCATCGTTTAGAGCACCTCATACCTATTATTCACCCATTTTGTTTTCTAGGTTTCACTGATAGAGCGCATATTGTAGCAAGAGTGGAAAAATATCTATGACACCAGGAATCACTTATACCTGGCAAGTTTGACACATTGAACACGAGACACCACTGACAATTCAGTTAACTTAAACCGAACCATGGATGTTGTCCGTGAGAATTGATCCACACACGATACATTTTACTGATATGTCGAAAACTATTGATCTTTGTCTTCAACCTTCGAGGTGCGTTATCTGGAGAAACAAGGCACATTGCTGCACTGCACATTGGAGAATAGAGATGCTCAAATCTTTTCCAACTGGAAATGATCATCTGTTTTCATGTATCACCAAGTTAAACTACCAAGGAGAGCTTTCATGCCAAACTTATGTTTTCACGACTCAACCATACCCATTTTCTAATGCAGTGACAGGAAAATTCATGGAATCATTTATTAGCACTCGGCTATAAACAGCATGAGGTGGTGAGTGGTGGTTAGTGCTAAAAGAAATTTTCTCGAAACTGAAATCGCTTTGTTTGCTAGTACTATCTAGTGTTGAAAATTTGAGTTTCCTGTGCCCTCAAAAAAAAACAAAATGGGTTTTCTATGTATTAGATCATTGTTCACTTTAATATTAATTTGAGCATATGGAAAAGAACTGAAATCGACATTATCCATAGTTTTTCCAGTTGAGACGTCTCTTAGCTATTCTGTTAGTAGCAAATTAAAGAATAAATGGCTTCTAATGCATCTGGATCTTTTGCTTGCTTTATCGAGCCCGATTGTCGCTAAGGGGACAGACCGCAGCAGCTTGGTCAGTCTTCTAGTTGTTTCGCTACTTATATCAAAGTTCTGCTCGCTACATAGAGTTTGAAAATCTGGCCGCGTTTCAGCAGCTCAAGGCCCAAGCATTAGTTCCAGTGGAGTTCTGGAATAGAGGTGAGCTCGAAGGGCTTTGAAGCGCCGCATGGCATAATGATACGCAAGTTACTGCATTTGTATCAGAATTTTGATATCGCATTTGCATCGCAAAAAAAAAGGGGGGGAAAGATGCCTCTTGATCACCATTAGTTTCGCGCATTTGTATCATCATCAACTCGATAAAACTGGTTTGGCTGCAATTGATAACTACCACCTCCGTCCCAAAATACAATTCGTTTAGGTACATATATTTTGCTATGTAGCTAGATGTACACTATATCTAGATACATAGCAAAAACTATGTATCTAATAAAATCAAAACAAATTGTAATTTGGGACTGACAGAGCAGCCACTAGGGGGTTGCTGTGAAGTGTGGTGGGATTGCTCCACCGTGGAGGCGTGGACGTGGTCTTCATCGCCGCTTCCTTCGCCCAACGCTTGCATCGGTTTTCATGTGCGCCCTGCTGATTTAACTGAATCGACTTAATTAGCAGATTCGGCTTGGATTGATTGGAAAGACACATGTGTTGATTGTCAGAACTAACCAAAATTACTGCTAATCCCGAAAACTCCTAATCGCTTGGCCTTTTCCACTGCACCACAAGTCAAGTCAAGGGTAGGGCTGCCGCTCTCGGTGCCGCTAGCTACTCGTACACACGAGCTAGCGCACATGGCTTCGTCGAGTGTTCCTGTCCTTTGGAGTGTTCCATGACCTAACGGATTAATCAAATCAGTTTCAGAGTTGTGGCGTGAATCCTTGCTTTTGCTGAGATGTTGCCCATATGCACATGTGTCTATGGTTCTGGGGCCCAAAGAATTATCCAAATCTGTTGAACCTTTTGACTTAGTTCTGATTGATGAGAGATAACTTATTTGCCATTTTCTTTTTTCCATATATGTTGCCAACATTTTCTGTTTTTATACATGTGAAGAACCACTCGGGTGCATTAACTGCTCCCATATTATAGTTTAGTATATGCGTGATGTCCGCCAATCAGATTGCACACGCCCTCTCTGTGCCAGCAAGTTCTCCAAGCAACATCAATGTAGGTGCTCTAGAGGTCAATGAGCCCATGGCCAGGTACTGTCAACTGTCCCTTCTTATCGGCACATCAAAACTGTCTCGATTCAGTATAATAAGCTCTAATGGTAGAATCAGAGCCAGCATAAGAGGTCCTGGTTAACAAATGTTCATCATACGATCGTATGTTCCTTGATGTGTTTGCCTAAAGAATGTACTGTTTTGGTTAAGGATACAGGTCATCCTACAAGCCTAATCAAATGGACTGAGCTTCATCAAGTTTCAAGCATTCCTCTTCTTAGGTTTTGGTGAAGCTATCCAACACCTCTGTCAAACCCACAGGAGAAAAAAATATTGGAATCCAGGGGTTCAAGTTTGGTACAGATTTCTGTAATTCTTTGTATGATGATTGTTCTATTAATGTGTCACAAGCTTACGGTATATGCTACATTTACTGTAAGTGTTATTTAACTTTTGCATATCATTTCATAAAAATGATAACTTCGCCAAATTCAACCCTATATATATATATATATATATATATACTCCCTCTGCCCTGAAATGTAAGGCATTTTGCTTTGTCCTAAGTCAAAGAAGTCTAACTTTAACCAAATTTATAGAGAAAAAAATTAACATCATAAGTAAATTATGAAAATATATTTCATAATATATCTACTTATTCTCATTTCACGTTCAAAATATTATTACTCTTTTCTATAAAGTTGGTCAAACTTGGACTACTTTGACTTAGGACAAACCAAAATGCCTTACATTTTAGAACGGAGGGAGTATATGACGAATTTTTTCTACACTCGCTAACAAGTACTGCCTCAGCTAATTTTTAGGAAAGAGGGCGCTCGTTTGCATGTATACATGCAAGATGCAACTGCCGGATTGATTTAATTAAAGAATAAATAAAATAAATTTTCAACGGCTCATCAGCGCTATGCAGGTAGCTAGTATATTAGCTTATGGGTATGGAAGTATTTGCAGGTAGTATATGCATACTTAAAACACGAACCGAGTATACATGCATACACGTATACATTATTGGGACTACATACACTAATTAATGGTATACGGCTTACCGAGTATATATAGTGCATGAACTGGTATGTCAAACGGGAAAGGGTATATCCATATTTATCTCAGGATTACATAACCTCGGGGCATAATTTTTTATATAACTTCTCAGGGGAGCATCTTGGAAGTATTACTATTATCTTTTCATAGTGGAGCATATACAAGTACACAACTATGTAATCATGTATTTTTGTCAATGTAGTATGAGGGCATACATGCATATAATGAGAGTATGAGTACATACATATATTTATAAGAAGTATGAGTACATATACAAGTTTACAGGGGGTACATACATGTAGAACCTAGCTAGAATTGATTGCACGTGTAGTCATCAACAAGACAGTAACAGCTAGCAGATAAAGTGCACATAGCTAGTACGTACACACAAAAAACAAGCTAGTAGTATTTGAATATTTAAATTGGCCAATCTTGCCGGTGACGTTTTCAAACCACCCACGAGCCGGCCAGATCGAAAGCACCTTGGATTCTTGCTCACTCGCTCCATGCTCAAACCTGCAAAATTGCCATGTCGCTCTGGGAAGTAGTGGTTAACATGAAAGAATCAATCCATGAGAAATCGCATAGTTTGTGAACCTCTAAAGAAGATATCAAGTGATACTATATAATATGAATAAGTATTAGTAGGTGGTACTGCGCAATATGAAAGAAGTATCAAGTGATACTAATCCAATAATCTGATAAATATGTACCCAACGATATCCTCCATCCAATGCATGCACGCCAGAGAGATTGTAGTACCTGATAGGCAGTCGTGCCTGTTGTGTGGCGCCGTCACATGCAGGTGGAAGTCCTGGACGCCCGTGACAACAAATTAATCAACGATGATGGCGAACTATCGTAGGTTGTTGTAGGCGCGCAATTTGGCAGCTGCCGTGTCCAGCTATATGATCAGGTTTTCGCGATCTTGCCACGCCGCCCGGGGGCACCCATCTGCTGCGATTCCTGTGACTCATCTGCTTTGAAATAATGATCGACAAACCTGCAAGTAACGCACAAGTATATGGTTAGGTTTCCTTGCGTCGAGGATGACCACATATTCATGACTTATGCATCCATGCTACTAAGAGGTTATGGTCGATCGTCCATACCTGCCGTTGGATGAATTAGTACCATATAATCTCATTGAGTTCCGCCACGAAATCTGGTGCGCCCGGCCATCGGGCAATTCATTTCTTGATGCAAACTCATAAAAAATACGGACAGGCAAGAAGCCAAGAACAAATCTGCTGCCGCTCCCATCTCGGAGTTCGATCAGCCTAAAAAACAAATAAATCTGCAGTAGTATTGAGCACTGGCCAGTAAGCGGTAAAGAATCAATTCCTATGATTTTTAATCTGCAAATCGATTCCTACCTCTCGTCGATTTCTGCTAGAAGCGGATCGTGGTCGCCCCGCCGCCGTCGCCTGCCGGTGGTTGTTGCTGCGTACCGCAAATGAGTATCGAGGAAAAGGGATCAGGGGGACGGGGACATAAAATAGGACGGCCTGTTACCGGCTACCATATCGGGTCTGCCCGTTAAATAAAGCTAGGGACGCTCGGTTCTTCCCAAATCATATTCAAGATGAGAGTAACTACACGTGCGTGTAGAATGGATTTTACATATATATATATAAAATCACCTAATGCTACTACACGAGAGCATAACTGTGTCATTGCTGACAACGAGACATCACATGCCGAGTTCGTATATGTACACGGCATATTATCCACGGGTACCAATGTACCATTACTGAGAATCCGCCATATAACAAAGTTTGAAACCACTTGCCTTCTTGAGAAGCAATTTGTCAGCTGGAATGTTAACTTTACAAGCAATTCTATCAAATCTGGCAATGTGTTCTAAGTGAAAACAGTTACGTCTAAAGATTAATCTCCTTGTTGACAGCTTCGCCCGCGTGCTCCATCAGCCATGCATCACCTGTCTGTTAGCCAGGCTACTGACGCCCTGAAGGAGGCAAAAACGATTGCTGACTGCTGAGCACACGGCGAACTCCACAAGATAGCAATGAAAAGGATTCGTTCATTCCGTCTCATGTCAATGCAAACGAAGTACTGCATCCGAGATGTCCTGGCAAAATGCTCCTTTAGCAAGCTTATCCTTTGACCTCGGCAGACGGTTGGAGACTATTATCCTAAAAGAGTGCAGGCATCTCTAGCTCTCAGAAGTGTCAGATCGCCGTTGCTGGATGAGCACGATTTAGAGGGCATTCAGAAATGTGTCTCCTGATTATCCCACCATTATCCAAAGCATCAGGAAGCAAGGCTGCTGTAGAAAGAGGCGGGGGCAACTTCACGCCAGCCTCACTTGTTTAGCGCACCAGGCAACAGGCTGCGTGCTTACAGCATCATCTGAGTATCTAACAGACGGATCAGGATAAAAGCGATGGAAAGTACAATTCAGGCGGTCCAAGCATATGACTAAAAACTAATAATAAAGGCCATATAAACCTAACACTAAGCCTCCAAGTTTCATAATGATAACATACCAGGCATACTTTTTATGCATCACTTTTTGTTCAGGTCAGTGCAGAGTAGATAATAATTAGGTAGCATGACGTTTAGCCTCCAATTGCAAGATACATCAGGTTCCAGCAAATCCTTGCAAGATACTACTGCGACCGTTGCCCTCCTAGAAGCATGCTAAATGATTAGCATGTCGTGTTTGCTATAGTTACATCACGCCTACTTAGCAAATCGAAATTAAGCAAACACATCCAGCACTGCCTAGATCAATAATCAAGCCAGATCTTGCTGTGGAAATAGTTGTGCGAAACTTTAGTGGCACCTGCGAATGTACAAAATACAGATAATGAAATGATTGAAACTAAGAAAAACAAATATTTTGCTGATGATTGCGAAAGAGCGAAGAAACAACATATATGGTGTACCTTTCTGCTCATGGTGCACGCTTTAACATCTTCAGCAGTGTAAGCGCTGCAGTGCCAAAGGTCCTTCTGGATTGATAATTATTTTGTAACTGTGAAACCCTTCCGAACAATCCAATATTGTAGTTCAGAAACAGAGAACCCTTATCCTTTGACCTATTTGGTGAGCTACTACCAGCCGTATGAAACAGCCTAGCACCATGCCTGTGTTTTTCCTTCAATGCAAAGGATGGCCACACCTTGACGGTCAAACGTGATTTTAATATTGATCTCCAGTTGGGGATGAACATCAAGTAATCCAGTCTCTTGGGTGCTTCCTTTCCGACAGCCTGTTTCTTAGATCAATGAAAACATCTCCATATCAAAAATCCCGGAACATGAAATAGTATTGAGGCGTATGTGGCACTATTACAGTATATAGTATGTTCCAATAGTTGCCTGTGATAATTTCATTTGGTGGCTGATAAGCTTTTAGGGATGTGGGTTTTCTGCTGATCCTTTTACTTAATCAGTTAATCAAGTTGCAAATGGGTGTATTATTGCGTCTCAGAACTTAGAAACCTTTCTTCATTCTGGTTTAGCAAGCAGAACAATATGTTTCACTACTTTTCTAGATCATAAAATAACTATACAATACAGAACGGATTTCTCATGGCATGGAGGAATGTGAAATAAGAGAGAGAGATGCCACATATTAATTTACAGATGATCTGAAGCATGAGATAAACTATTGTAGACAACACGTTCACCATTGTCTGGATGTTGTCTATTATTTTGTGGTATCAACTTCCAACTTGTCATTCAATTATTGGGTGGCATATGGACTGCTTGCTGATAAACCCACATAATGACATTATGATATGGAACCATATTACATACAATACAACAGCTGTCTATACCACTGTATATGTCCTACTAGACAGACAAATAGTAACTTATCTAAGATAACCTCCCTGACTTACTAATGACATCCCTTGCAGGTCAAATTAGGCCCTTGGCCTTTTGCACAACCACACTTGGGTAATATGAACATGTCATACCACATTTTGTAATTAAAGCAAACAAATGTCATCTCTAGCCACCAATGAACTGAAGTACACAATTTTAGGATAATAATCTGCAATAATATTCATGCATCCTAATGAGTAGAAGCTCTTGATACAAACTCCAAAAACAAAACAACAAAGGGACTTGGCAGAGCTTAGTTAATTTCGCTATCAAACAAAAAATATTGTCATATCCAAAACTTAACAACAGTTTCTCCCTCCCAAAAGTAAACAGCAGAAAACAGGTATAGCATTTCATATAAGAAACAATAACCAGAAAATAAGAAATTGAGAAGATAGAAGCCCTCTTAGCTTGAGAATTTGGATCAGGTGATTCCACATGTGTCTCAGTTGCACCCTTGTCCCCTGTTCCCCACAATAAAAACTGTCAGCGCTTATTTTGTGAGATATGCCAAGGACCAAAGCATAATCTACAGAGCACACAAACGCACCATTTTTTTATATAAATCATCATCCCCTGACGCTTCACATTTATAAGGACAGCTTTGAGAACAAGTGAAAAAAAAATATAAGGTCATCACATAAACCACACAAATTCATAGAAAATGATGAACGAAAGAGAAAATGAGCTGATAGGCAAACCATTTCAGATCCCCAACGTCAATGTCTTTCCCAGCATGAGAAAACCCATGATCCTTGAGAACTGAGGATACGTGGTGTAGGACTTCGTGATACCTGCATGATATTTGGTCACCTGATTGTCTAAGGGTAGCAACAGTAGAACAGGTAAAGGACAACAATAAATATTGATGACAGATGAATTCGTGTCACAGTCGTTAAAACATCCTCCAAGTGAAATTTGCGAGTTATTCAGTTTTCTTTTTTATCAGGGGACAACAATCCAGAAGTTGCAAGTAACCTGAACCTAAGTACATTACTACATTACACCAATCAAGCAATACTTCAGAAGCATGAAGTCAACACTCAAGAGCCAACTAACAAAATGTGAGCACTCATTTTGACAATTGGAGCACCAAGCATCCATAAGTATATCAGTAGATTGGAGAAAACAATGGGTGCGTTTGGATCTTGGGCTAGGACAACTCTAGCCTTGCCTGGCCAGGTTTGATGCTTGGAACTGCACAAAAATTCTAGCTTTTAGGGGCAAGCTAGCCTCCACGGGCTAGGAAAATCTCGCCCAGCGAGGAGAGCCAAAACGACTCGCTGTCGTCAAGAATCACGCTCGCGAAGCAATCAACGCATAACAACCTTCCTGGCTAAAAGGAACCAAACACCACAAACGAGCAAGCCTTGCCTAGCTCAAATGAGCTAGTTTGCCCAAGTAAGCTAGAGCTAGACTCGGCTAAAGATCCAAACGCACCCAATGTTTCCAGGCTACAGCCTATATATAATAATATAAACCAAAATGCAATATACAGTAGCTATACCCTAAAAAATAACGCTGCCGGTAATGCTGAAATAATTGATAGACCTACTACCTAACACCCTTTCTTTCTGTTTCATATGTAGGCACATTAGTGCCATACCGATCAATTTTCTTACAGTGATCTATAAATTAATTCAGTGTTCAAAAAATGCAGGAATTGATGGAACTCTAGATTCCTGGATCCTGGCTTACTCAAAATTTCTAATTCCAGTAAAAACTGAATATAGTAGCAAAAACCACAGCATGTACGACAGCAGTGCTTTTTTAAATTAAAAAATGGAATTGTGATTTTAAATTCCAAGAGCTATTTTGGAATTTAAAGTTCCCTTCAATCAACAAATGCAGTATGTAGGAATAATAATTAGTCAAGATTGTGTGAAAATAGACAAACAAGCCTGATGACACAGTCCACTAGTAAATCCATAAAGCCATGTAAAGGGTATGCAAATCACAGCATATGTGCAATCAAAGAAACCATGTTGGTTTTGATCATCAAACCGAACAAATGTTTCAGGGACAAAAACAGAAGATAACTGTCAGACTATTGTGTCACCAATTAAAATTCCAATTTTGAACCCAAACCAAGTTAGCAGACACAAAGAAGTGATTGTGATTTGCATCATGACAGTAACATTGGCTCTTAATTTTGAAGAGTGATTAATCAAAGAAATATTATTTGAAGAATGATTAATTATCATCATAATTGCTGCAAAATTAGCTGAACATGTTCCGCCCACTACACTAACTGTATGCAAATCCATAAAAAAGAACTTGTTGCTACACTTGACTCTACCCTTTGGCTGCATGCAGCACGCTACTTAAGATACTGATGCCAAGCCAGTTGACTTAAGTAGCACCATTCAATTGGATATGTTTTAAAGGCAACTAGCTACAAACCAATCTTCTGCTTAGCTTAACATATTTATGGCTTAACTTGTTGCTAATTGAGATTTTACTTCTCACGATTGACATCAAATGCAAGAAGATCAACTAGTTGCCTGGTCGAAATAATATGTAATTGATTGCCTCACTATAGTTAACAAATTACCAACAAACTATACATATTGTTTGGTCAATAAAAATCTTCTTGATGGTGCTAGCAACCACACAACGTACAGATGAGCGTGCAGCATCCCCATTGAGACAAATCAGTTTAGTACTGGCTATGCAAAAGAACTGTCTTATTCTGATTCAAGACTTGTTAATGCATAATGATCCAACAAACAGAGGAAATACATGCCGGTGGATTAATATTGATCAACTTGATGGTTGTAGTAGTATATTTGAGTGAATAAGTGGTGAAAGAAAAACTAAAGACAGTACCGATGTGGGTGCAATAAAAGTCTAGAATAATAGGTGATTAAGAGTTCATGTTCTTCCTACAGTTTTTTTCTCTTGCTAATATGATATGATAGTTCATGAGCCATCAAGAGCTTCTGAATGAGTTTGAACAATGTGTATGATAAAAGGGAGAAACTCTTCAAAAACCAATCTACCTCTGAATGAGTTTGAACATATCCATCAAGAGCTTCACCAGCTTCTAACATTATAGCAACAGGTACAGTTGCATTGCGAAGAATATGTCTCTTCTTCTTCAGCAGCTTAGGTGCCTTGCCATTCTTACCCTCTGTTAAGCCAGTCCCTTGTGTTTCTAGGGCAACAGTGGATTCAAAAATACATGAACAAGCTTCCCATCCTCAATGTATTTCCAAAGTTCATCAACCACATTATCCGTGTCCTTTGCGAGGCGCCTAATTGTGTCCAGGAACATCTTCTGCAAAAAACCACCAACACAGAACAACATCTCAGTGTCTAGAAAGGATATGCAGTTGTGCAGAATGGTTCATTGTAACTGCAAATTGACTCATTTCTTCCTAGTGGCAATTTTGATCTATGATTTTTTTTAATGAAATAAGTTATGTTGTCTATAGCTGCCAACAAACTGTGCTTCCAAATAAAACCCATAGAAAACATATTTTGCCAAACTTAAAAAAAAAAGGTTTGTACTTCAAAGAATTCTCCAAACACAGAAGGCCCACATAAAACTTAGTTTCTGCTAAACAAGATAACAGCAAGCAAACAAGCCACATACTAAAATATGTTTCACCAACACCAACAGCCCCATTACAACTTATTTGAAAAAATATCAAATTACACAATCCAATCCCTCTTGGATCGCTGTGGAATCCAAGCGGTTAGGGTTTTAAAACTTCACCACTGATATTCGTTGGATTATACAAATTAACTACAGACAAATAATGTTATTAGAATTGTCTTGAAGAGTGCATTCACAATATCTTAATTTTATTTAACTTTAGAAAGAGTACTATCATACAAAATTGTAGTCAAATCTTGTGCTCGAGACCGTGGGAAGTAAAAACAACTACTTGAAGTTTGGGTTAGTGGGACTACCATCCCAGAAAACCCTTACGACTAAAAACATGCCTCCTTACACATGAACAGAAATAAAAAAAAAGTTAGACACTAGGTATTCAATCTCCAACATGTGAAGATAAGAAACAGGCAGTCTACAAATAATGTTATAACAATTGCTCAAGAGATATAAAACAAGATCAACTTCATTATCATTGTTATGCTGCGAAGGTAATAAGTTGTGTCAGAGCAGATTTTGGACAAACCATCTCAGGGAGGCACAGCAGATGGATGAGCTTGTAGATATAGTCAACATGCATATTACTGTGTTCCAGATGCTTCTGGTCAGTTAACAAATTATCCTCAAGATACTTGTGCATACAAGTATCCTCGATAGCAACATGGAGCGGAAGAAGACCCTCAATGACTTTATTGCCTGCAGTGCGTAAATTGGCTGATGCACCATAGTCTATAAGCAAGTTGATCATATCAACAGAAAACATTGAAGCTGCTTGGTGAAGGGGGAAAGACCCAAAGCTGTTCATGTAGTTAGGGTTGGCCCCGTTCCCACGAAGCTTTGGCGCCTTGCCCTCCAAAGCAACCTTGGCACAACGCAAGGCATTGTGTGCCACGATGAAGTTGAAGGCGTGTGGGGTGATCACCCGACCCCAAACCAAGCGATGCAAATTTCTCGCGGAGAAATTGACGAAGCTCCGGACACTATCTTCAAGATGGTGGATAAGCGAGGTGATATCACGCAGAAGTCATGAAGCACAGACTAGATTGATCCATTCATGTTTCAGAAAGGGCAACAGTCAGTTATCAAGCAGAATGGGCAGAGCAAATAGAATCATGCTGAAATACATATTAGGCTAATGAATTGTATTGCCACAAGTTAGTTGCACAAGAATTGAAGGATAACTGAAAGTCTAGAGCGGAACCTGAGGAGTATGATCCGGAGTAATTATGCTTCTAGCTCTGGACTCAGAAAGTATCTTGTCATTTTGTGCTTCATACTGGACAATAAAATGCCAATTCAAAGCAATGCAAACAAAAGGAATTTTGGGACATAAAGGAGTCAAATAGCAGATGCGTGGCTGGTCACCATACCTCAAAAATCATTTTCAGCTGAACCTCCAAGTTAGCTGCTTCATATATGGCAGGGGGAGGAGGAGGAAGTTCAGGATTCCATGGATCACACTCAACTGTAGTTGATTTATCTTCGCCTTTAAGATCAGCTCCATGCGAACAGGTTCCGCTGCCACTAGTTTATGGATTTTTTGCATTGATGCTGACTGAAACCAGAAAAAAGGACATGGAATTACAAAGCAAACCAATTTCACATTCTTCTTGGATGTACAATTTGTGCTGCAGAATACAAAAGATCCCATGACGTATATATACTTTATAATACCACAAAAGCGTGTATTAAATTATTTGATGACTACAATCAGTATCTAAACAAGAAATTCTATATCATTTGCACATTTGAGAGAAACATTATCTTTTGAATGAAAGAATTTTCCCACCAAGTACCCATATATTGAAACAAAGATGCACTTAACATGAAGATAACAAATAAGGAACTCTCGCACATACTAATTCAATCAGACTTTAGAACAGTATTAGAAGAGTAAAACATAACATCATTGAAGCATAAAGTCATACTGATTTCTCATCAATAACTTACACTTCCTGATGATCTTTAAAACAATAAGACAGATATGAACATCTGATACAAGTGGATTATTGAAGGGAAACTAAGCCTAGAAAGGGGAAGTACTAGTTAAATTCGAACTGCGCTAGTAACTGTGTTGATAAAAATAAAGGACATTTTCATTTGGTAACTGCATGAAGTTGCTCAGCCATAAGACTCCTGATATCTACATAATTTACAGAATACAGGCATGTGCAAACATCTGCAGTGTACCTCAACTATGAACTGGTGTGAACAAGTCTTTATAGTATGATGTAAAAGAATGTCCCTCAAGGCATTAACAGCTAGTCAGGCCGAAGACCAGCACCCAGCACCCAACCAGCAAGTAGGTGGGCCTACTCGGCCTCCTAGATTAGATAAATCTTGGGCAGGATGGTGCCACATAGAGCCAAAGCAACTGCGCCTAGGGGTGGACTAAAAAACTGCCAAGTCAAGATCCACGAACATTTAGTCTTATTTTATCTAAGCACAGAGAATCAAGGGAGTGATTTAATACACTGCGACACAGGGAAGCCTGAAGGAAACAAGGAACCTAGAGTCCAATGTTTTACCTGGCAGATACGTAGAACCTGAGAGTGAAGTCAGCAAATCCAGTCAGAGCTGCCTGCATGCAACAAATCTTGACTTCAGTACAAAGTTTAGGACTGATACGAGGAGTACAAATCTGCGTTATACTACATACAATTCCCCCAAAAAATTCAGTGACAAAAAATTGAAACTTTGGCTTTCCAGACCTGCCCGCTAAATTCCCTTACTCCACAAAACCTGCACCCTAACCCAATATACCCCCAGGCTGCAAATCCCATCCCCACCCCGCCACCACCTTCATGGCTTGCAGGGGTGTGCCGCCAGGCCTCCTCCTCCCGCCGCCATCTCCGGCAACTCTCAATCGACCAACGCGCAGAACCTCAAAAAACAGCTCAACTCTCCGGACTTCGTCACCTCCTAAACTGCCGGTAGCATCCCCGCCACCGCTCCATCTTTCTAGGGTAAGCCAAATCCTAAACAGAATCGGCTAGATCGAAGAGGCTGGACAACCGGGAGAGGGGGGGGGGGGGGGGGGGGGGGGCGACCGCGGTGGTGGTGGATTTTTACCTGCGGTGCAACCCTGGCAGTCCGATACGTTCGAGGCGAAGCGGAAGGGGAGGCGATTTTTGGCTCTTTTTTCTGTTATTACTAGAAATTATGGCGCTGCCTTGCCGCGCCCTTTTATGTTCTAACCAATATTAATATTACCAGTTATAAAACTTTTTTATTTTTATTTATAAGCTAGTTATTAGAATAACAGGGAAAATTGAAATTTTAACTGAACAATCTATTTGAATTTGAATCTATAAACTTTTCCATTTTAGACTGAAAATACATCTACTTATATGGCTTTGTGCACAGGGAGCAGACTTGAATTGTTTGCCAATTCAGTTGCAGCAGATATTGTCACACAGTGCAGACGTCAATAAACTTGGTGGTGAGGCCTAGCACCTTTTGTTTCTTAGATTCAGCTATTACGCATTCGAGATCAGGTCGGCAATACGAGGAAGAGAGAAGTCACATGAGAAAAAAGTAAATAGACATCCAAAAATACAGCCAAAGATATACTGAGCTCACAGTTTACTAAATTATCTGAACTCAATGCAGCAATTTGCGCTACTCGCTAGTAGTATAGTGAAATGAAATCCAAGGGTAGGAGGAAGCAAAATTAGACCCATTTGCAATGACACAAATACTGCCGTGTCAAGCCAACCAAATATGGTATGGTTCAATTGCTCCTCACACAAATTTTAGTCATCAGCATAAAATAAATATGAAAGCAATTGCAGCCTAGGCTGTGCTAATGAATAGAATGCAACTGTAGGTTCTGTTATATGTATGTTATATGTACTTAAGGGCCTGCTCTGTTTCATGAATGTCCATAGCATGTTATTAAAGAAATATCAAACATATAGCTTTATAGCTTTATGTAGCATGCTACTGATGAAATATCAAGCATATAGCTTTACGGTGATTAGATATAGTTTGTTATGTTCTTCTCTGCGTCTAAGATTGTTGTTTTTGAAGCCTAGTCATTCTTCCTGTAGTCTTTTTCATATGATGCCTCTGAGGTTCTTAGTAGTGGTAACGTTAGAGTACCTGAATGATTTTAAAAAGGCAGCATTGATCAATAACTGAATGGATAACTTCGTTGGCATTGCACAGTAAAGCATGAAAAGTATATCTATGCATCTAACCTTTTGTGATCAGAGTGAGCAAAGTATAGTACTGAGTACTAGTAAAAAATTTTGGATACATTGTGCTGGAGCTCTAGTGATCTAAGTTAGTGATTGAGATCAAGAACAATCTATTTATGTATGGAAAATACCAAACATAGATCATATTTACCTATGGAACGACTATGTACTTGGATTCTTGGACCAACTTTAGTATACTTATAGTTTTAGCTACCCTCTGATTCATCTTAGAAACAAAATCCATTATAATCAGTGCATTTCTTACTATCACTACACTAAGCAGGACAAATAATTACTCAAATATGCTTCATGTGCCATACAGAGTTTTTCTTTGCAACTTTTTTTTTCTGCTTCAACCAGCTTAAGGAGAGAGCACCTATTAAGCAAGGGAGGTGAGAGCCATACCAATCGCTTCTCCTTGAGTCTCCTCCTAGGGCATACGAGTTGAACTTGTTAGCAGAGACAAGTGAAGTGGACGAGATGCAGAAGCAGAAATCAACCTTGAACAAATGCATTTTGGCAGGGGATCATCAGACCTTCTTTGCCATTATCTTGAGGAAGAGAGCTGAACGCCCAGCAGCTTTGCTTGAACCTGGTGGCACTCGACCTGAATTTTGATGTAGCACATAATCAGTCTCGTCGGCACTTGTTGCAATATCTGTCACTGCAGTAAATTACAATCATTCGATAAATACACTTTACACTGCAAGGGACATAGGGGAGGAGAACCAGTAGCGTCATCTCTCATAATCAAATCATCGAGCACATCGTGTGCATCTCCTGTATTGACATCTATTCAACCTGTGCAACTGCCCGCAAGCATTTCCGAGCTTGCTGGCACGGGTGCACGCGTGAGCACCAGGTGCGTGCCCGTGGCCCAGTGAGCAGAAGCGCGATAGGGCCGCCGTTGCTGTCTGCCATCATCTGCTACAATTGTCACGGTAGCACAGGCCCGTACGGCAGACGGGCGCCGCGCGACCAGCCGCACCTGCGTGATGCGACGCGATCGGCATTACGCACGGCGCTTGCTCGGTTTTCATACGGCTGCGAGCGCGGCAACATTGGCGGAGCGGCTACTGCCGCCATGCGTGACTGTCTTGTGGCCGCATCTCTCCGATGATTGCCGGCCGCCGTGGATCCCTCAAATCCAATCCACCTGCTGACCTGCAGGTTCCACGCCGATGGAC
The DNA here is from genome assembly GCA_032594955.1 of Panicum miliaceum. Lineage (NCBI taxonomy): Eukaryota > Viridiplantae > Streptophyta > Magnoliopsida > Poales > Poaceae > Panicum > Panicum miliaceum. The sequence goes on from CM064065.1 coordinate 14,098,558, forward strand.
ATGAGGAGCAGCAACAAAGGAAGCGCTCGCACTGTCGATTGGGAACGACGCGAGACACTGCAAGAGAAGGAGGGCCGGCAAGGAAGAGAAGAGGAGCAGCGAGAAAGGAAGCGATCGAACTATCGGCTGAAACACTGCTGGATTTGGGCGTGGAAGTCCGCCGTTGCATCGCCACGAAACGATGCGACCGTCGCAAGCTCCTCCTACCCGTTCTGGTTGGGAATAGACGGTGGAGCAGCGGTGGACTGGCGGGAGGAGCAGCGGGAAGAAGGATGGTCGCACGACTCGCGAGGGACGCTGCCGCCCGAAGCGTCGGGAAGATGGCCAAGGAACGCTCGCGCGTGCGCCTGATTTTCACCATAGATATAAGATCCAACGGCTGAGAAATACAGGCGACGTGGTCCAATAGTTTTGCTCGGTTTGAGCCCAGGTTTCGTGTTTTGAGATAACTTACTACTATGGTGGCACCGGTGGCAGGGAGCAGTTCGGCCACGGACTTGTTCTACGAGAGCCCGGTCCTTGGCAGCTTATTGTTTTTCGCAATAGAAGACACGGTGCATATAGACTCGGTGCATGCAGCTGGATTAATAGCGTCTGGCTGCGGGGCGAGACAAGTGTGGGCTTCTTCGGGGGCTTAACATGTTGGGATCATCTACTCGCCTCACCTTAAGGCCCAACTGAATAAACAGGAGGCGTCAGCTATGCTGCCTGCCTCCTGATCGTGCAGCCGTAAGGCAATTACGAATTCACGATGTTCCCCAGTTCCTCACAGATAAGTTCCACTGTCATTGAGAAACTCTTGCAATCCGTCTCTGATAAATGTGGATCCAAATGCTAATTTCTAAAAGTACTAAATTTTAATACTAACTCATCTAAACAGGAGTGCTAATGAAGTGGGCTAAACTTTAGCCAAGATTCAAAAACTTTTTAGCACGGGTATAAGTACTACTAGGTGCTAAAGTTTAGCACTCAACTTTAGCACATCTAAAAAAACTTTAGCATGGGGTATAAGTGCTAAAGTTCATCACTCAACTTTTATTTATCCAAACAGATCCTAAGAGAAGGTGCAAATCCAAATGATGCTCTCATAAAAAACAAAACCTTCCCACATTATTAGCACTCAAATGAGCCTCTTTGGATAGGTTAAAGTTGAGTGCACACCTATTAGCATCCATATCTTTGCTAAAGTTTTTAAGTTTTGGCTAAAGTTTAACCAACCTCATTAGCACTCCTGTTTGGATGGAGTAGTGCTAAAATTTAGCATATTTGGACATTAGCACTTGGATCCAAACACTCCCCATATTTCCTCATTAATTCAAAACTTGAACCAAGAGTAGCAGGCTCGTAATGAAAAAGTTCTAAAAAAAATAAAACCAGTTTACCTTTTTTCTCTCGTTCAAACAGGAGGATGAGTACCAACATATAGAAGAAGCAGATATCTCTCAACCAGTACCTGGATCAGAAATACTCAACAAACCAAAACTTAACCCAACATTTTTTTCCCAAACTAAGAGTAATAATGTTACGTGTGATACTCTCATAACATGCTAATTTAAGTTAGTAGATACTGAATACTGAAGTGTGCTGGCAAAAGCCCAAACAGAAAAAACTGAAACATCTTCCAGGCTTTTCCAAAAAGAAGACGAAGCTTGTAATAACACACGCCCCCCCCCCCCCCCCCCCCCCCCCCAAAACTTCCCAGAGTTTCTCCAAAACCAAAGCATTGGCACACTATCATAATCAGCTTCCTGTTGGATTAAAACAGCACTGTCAGATGACTTTTCCTTGAGACCTGAAAGATAGAATGTGGAATATTAGGGATGTTTGTATTGACCTGTCGTTCTGACTTGAAAAATAGAATGTTCGTATAAAGAGAATAGAGGACGGGTAAAATAGAGAAAACAACAATTTCTGGGTTCAGCACAACACCAACTAAATGATCAAACCATTAGAGTCCACCTAGTCACTTTACTAATGGATTGTGGAAGATAATATATTCATGTTCTGTCCATATCATGGTTGCAGAAATGATCCTTATTATGAAATAGCAAGCTTCATCTCAGGTTTGATCACAAGATGATAATGTTTTTTTAAAAAAAAAAGATCCGTGTCTCCACATGATGACAAGTTGACAAGGCCGGGCATCTTTCAGTTCCTTGAATATTATGACTGACACCATTTCTATTGATAGAGAAGAAGAGTGGTGACAAGCGTTGTAGGTTGTAACTCCTAAATTCCTTGTGACATGCAGCGTCACTTCGAAATTCCATGCCTATCTTTAATGAATGGTTTGAGCTCCTCCTGTTGACTCCAATGACGAAAAAAGGAATACACAAGACTGTCAAGACAAGAGGAACCTGTATCTTCAATTAAAAGGAAAGCAGGACTTCAACGCATGACAGTGAAAATATGATTGTTCCGAACAAGCTAATATTGAAGAGCAGGAATAGAACCAGTTCAAACTAGTTAACTGGCAGCAAAGTACCCTAAAAGATAATATTTTTCCAAATCATATATTGTCTAAGAGGTGCATCTATGAGTAATGCAGTAAGCTGGAACTGAAGGAACAACACTGGATATACAATGTAACTTATAGTGGATCATATAAGAAGCATTAGTGGAGATAGTGCTCAAAGATAACCTGGTAGACTTCATCTCTCCTAGTCTCTGCCTGAACGAACCAGAACGTCCGCCAAAGTCTTGTTTCCAGCACCGTCCTTCTTGCCTGAAATAGGTTCATTCAATCATCATACCATTGGTGTAATACGAACACAAAACAAGCTGTAGCAAAATGGAATTCCATGCATTCAAATATAGGGTTTGTGCTAGCAATCAAACTGATCACATAGATCAGGTTATAATGAATTTAACTTGGCATTGAAAATTTATACCTGACTAACTAGCTAAAGGAATATATTTGTTTTCAATAGCATTTAAACAGACAGTAGTATATGATGCAATTAACATACACTCCCTCCATGTCTAGGTGCATATCAAATACTATGAATCTAGAAAAGCTAAAACGACCTACATTTTGGAATGGAGGGAGTATATACCAGATTGCTGCGAACAAGTTCATATGGTGATATTTTGTTCAAGTTTACACTACAAACGTAATATTTAACTAGCCAGACAAACATAGAAGTGCAGAAATGATTAAATGAACAAATCATCTGTAACAATGGTAGTCTATGAAAAAACAAATTAAAAACAAAGATGGAAATGGAAGGTAAATCATGTAGTATAATTTCAAATTCGCAAACAGCATATTATTCTACCAAATTTTAGACTAGAACATTTTTACTTTCAAGTTCCAACAAATCCTCAAACATTCATATGAGGGTTCAAAATTATATTGTGCCACATAAACGATTGAAATATGTATAGTATACATATATTACTAATCGAGCTGCTAAATCGTACCGCTAGGCACAAGACACTTACCACATGATGTAAATTTAACTGAGATGTAAATTGAAAATGTAAGGAACCTAACAATTCTAATACACATAACCACATCTCATGAATCAAGCATGTGAAAGATAATACTTACAAGGGATCCGGCTTGATTGAAGCCACGGTGGGACAACAGACCCCGGCTCATCTATAGGCTCGCCGAGCACCGTCTCCACTTCCATGTCTTGGGCTAGAGCACGGTTGCGACAGTGATATACATGAAATTCGCATTCAGTGGGTGGGCCACGCCAATCCGTGGGGTGTGCTCATCAGGCGGTGGGTCTGCACGGTCCCCCCACAGTTGGCCAAGCTCCACCTGGTTCTCCAGCGTCCAGCAGTTGCTTTCTTCATCAAGGACAAATGAGCTGAGCAGGAAAGGCATCTTCCGGGACAGCTCGACATAGCGCAACCCCCATGCGCCGGAACACTCCCTGCACCCGTCGTGCCGCCAAAAGCTCTGTCATCGTGCTGGGCACCGGCAGCACGCTGGCACTCGGAAGCTCGATAAAGCGGAGCTCAGGTCGGTCGCTGAACGGGTCGGCGGAGACGGCACCCAAGCTCAGATCAACCCACCACAGCCGTCCGGCGAAGGCAAGCACCTCGGGGTATATGTCCATCCGCCGGGGGTGCGGGAGTGGGGACGGCAAGTCCACGAGCTTCTCCCACTCCCCAGTTTGGGAGAGAAACCGCCGCATTACGAGGCTCCGCTTCTCCGCGTCGCGGTCCTCACTGAGCTCGGCGACAGCGTACCTGTCAGGCGGCCCCTGCCCGTGTGCGGACCGGGTGAGGAGGCCGACGCTGCGGCAGGACGCGGTCTTCTTGGTGCCGTCGATGTCCGGTAGGCGGAACACCTGGCCGCTGAGCGGGTTGCCGACGAAGCGCGTGACGTCGGGATCCAAGTCGAACCCGATCAGCATGCGCCCCCGCCTGCCGTCGGGTGCGGTGACGAAGGGAGCCGTTGCGCTGCCATCCCTGAAGTCGAGGAGGAGGAGGCCGTCGCCGCTCGTGGCGGCGGCCCTGCCGCCTTGGAAGGCCACGATCTCGCTGTCCGGGGCGGGGCGGGGCCGTAGATCGACGAGGTGGTCGGGGACGAAGAGAGTGGAGGCGCACGGGGGCACGCCAAGCTGGATCGACGAGCCTGGAATTGGAGATTTGACCAGCACAGTGCGGTAGATCATCGTCCACGGAGGGTGCCATGCGGCTGTGGAGAGGCCGCGGCGGAGGTGGCCGGAGACGGCGGCGGAGATGCCAAGGATGCCCCCGGAACGGCATCTCGGAGAAGCCGATGCGGCGCTGCGAAAGGGGAAAGCTGTGGTGCCTGACGAGAGAGTGGATTTTGCAATGGCAAGGCCCGGTGCATAGACCCTGTGCACCGAACGCTGATGGCTCTGGCAGCGAGGAGAAAATAGCGTGGAACTGTTCCACCGATTCTACGCTTGCGCTGGACCCGGAAGCAGTCTGGGTGGTCTACTAGAGTTGGTCTATGAAAGTTGGGTACCCACTTTCCTTCCTGCAGAAGGTTCATTTTGAACGCGGCGTTTTGATTGGCTGATCAACCGGTGCACCGTGCATGCATCATTTTCCCGCCAAAATCTTCAGGCCCCTGGGCTGCTTGTGCTTGCCTGCTGGGCTTGGGATGTCACGGGCCCATCCATGTGGAAACCACCATCCACTAAAACCTCATGGCAGCTAGTAGCTTGTCGACCTAGGCAACTAGGGCTTCGGCGACTCCGGCGGCAATCAACACCGACGGAGGGACTGGCCTGGGGTTATCATCGCGATCTGCTTTGGTTGTTCCTCTGTTCGGGCTGACTAAGGGATCGGCTTTGCCCGGTTACCCGGTCTTGGCGGAGCACAATCAGGCGCGCGACCAGGGCCAGGAGGATGGCGGAATCGGCGAACATGAAGGCGAAGAAGGATGGGGGAGATCTTGATGATCTCCTACGGAATCTGCATCTCACCGATGCCGAGCGCGAAGGAGTTTTCTTGGCGAAGGAAGATAGGGAGGGTCTCCCAAAGGTCAAGTGGATGGCGGTGGCGAAGCTGCTAACTGTTAAAGATTTCAGTGAAACCTCGCTGTCGTCCACGATGAGGTCAGCCTGGAACGCGGCAAGGGAAGTGATGTTTCGCCCAATCGGGAAGAATTTGTTCATCGTCCAGGCGATTTGTTTGGGTGACTGGAAGCGGATAATGAAGGATGGTTCATGGATTTTTCGTGGATGTGCTTTGATGCTGGAGGAATTTGATGGATCGACTACAATGCCGAAGGTGCTGCCACACAAGGTACCTGTCTGGATCCAACTCCACAAAGTCCCGCTACTGTACCGTTCAGAACCCATAATGAAGCAGCTGGCGGGTAGAGTAGGAAGTCTGATCACTTTGAGATGAGAGCAGTTGCATCTGAAAAAGGTGACTTCTTCCGAGCAAGGGTGGAGCTTGAGGCTGAGAGACCTCTGGTGAGGTTCGTGACACTTACACCAGAGGGTTGTGAGAGCTTATTTTTTCCTGTTAAGTATGAGAAGATTGCTCGCTTCTGTGCATACTGTGGTTTGTTGGGCCATGTCCACCTTGAGTGCAGCAGCGGAGAGTTCACAGAGGAAGAGTTGCAGTATGGGGATTGGATGAAAGCAGATGAAGCACTCTGGCGACCGGGTACTCCTTGGGTCAGATACACACCTTTTACTGATCGTGAGGTGCCAAGAGGGAGTCCCATGGAGCATATGATCGTGGTGGACGTTCAGCTGGTCGTTTTGCAAGGGGGCGTGCTCGTTTCCCAAATGGCTATGCTGGTCGAGGATCTCAATGGAAGGAAAGGAGCCGAAGGAAACAACAAGCCAGGAATCACGCAAGAGAAATTCAGAAGAGGCTGGTTTTGGGTCTGGAAGAGAGGATGAGCTGGGCGATACGGCAACCAGCCCGGCTAAACCCACTGTGGAGATTACAGGGAGGGGTGGAGGGGGCAAGGAGAAGCCGGATGCTCAGAAGAAACTGGTACTGGATGATGTTCTCGCTAAGAAGCAGGCACCTAGTAGGATGCCTCCGCCGCCGCCAAAGTATATTTCATCGCGGGAACAGAAGAGGTGCAAGAGGGAAGTCAAAGGAGAACAAGTGGAAGGGGATGAGGCTGGCTCCCTAGAGGACTGCCGCCGAGCACAATGAGTTGCCTCGGTTGGAACTATCGTAGACTTGGCAATGCTGCGACAGTTAAGGAACTTCGTGAGATGGCGAAGAGGTTTGCCTCATCAGTGTTGTGTGTGCTTGAAAGTCAAGTACATAAATCACGAGTGGAAGGTTTGAAAAGGAGTTTAGGTTTTGATAATTATTTTGCTGTAAGCAGTAGTGGTCGCAGTGGTGGCCTAGGGATCTTTTGGAACAATGAAATAAAGTTGGATTTATTACCGTACCCAGAGTATCACAAAACATTGATGCCATCATTACCGAGGGAAGCAATGACCCTTGGAGATTAACGTGTGTGTACGGGGAGGCACAGATGAATGGAGGCACAAGATGTGGAATATGTTGAAATTTATCAAGTTATCGTCGCACTTACTTTGGGTGTGTGTTGGTGACTTCAATGAAGTCTTACATCAGTCGGAGCATGTGGGGGTGCAGGAAAGAAGCTCCTCGCAGATCGCAGGGTTCCGAGAGATGATTGATGTCTGTGGTTTCCATGACCTCGGTTTCGAGGGGCGTAGTTGGACTTTTGAGAAGAAGGTGGCTGGTGCTTCATATTGCCGAGTACGTCTTGATCGTGCATTGGCATCGCCGGAGTGGAGTACCATGTTCCCTGCAGCATCGGTTCACCATCTGTCTGCAACGGCGTCAAACCACATACCGATCCTAATGCAGTGGCACCGAAAAAGGTCACAACAGCGGAGGAAGGGGAGGTTCAGGTACGAGATTATGTAGGAGACTCATCGAGAATTTTCAGATATGTTAGCACAGACATGGAAGAGTGGAAGGAACGTGACATCGCTGCGCGACCTTCAGCAGAAGTTGCAAAGCTTGTCGAACTCCTTAGTGGGCTGGGAAAAGCACACTTTTGGCCATGTTCGTAGATAATTGCAGAAACTAGAGAAGGAGTTGGACCGGTTGAGAAATGTGCCTAATCGTTCAGGTCCTTCAGATGCAGAGCTGAAAATTGTGGAGAAGGTGTTGGAGCTGCACCACAGAGAAGAGCTTATGTGGAAGCAGAGAGCAAGAATCGAGTGGCTACGTGCAGGCGACAAAAACACTCGATTTTTCCATTTACGTGCTACTAGGAGGAAAAGAAAAAATATGATTACGAAGCTGAAGAAGCCAGATGGGCAAATAACCGAAGATAGTCAGCAGATGGCTAGCCTGGCCACCGGCTTCTACAAAACTCTGTACAGAAAACATGGAAGCAGTCCTTAGCACGGTTCCTGTCAAAGTGACCTCAGATATGAATAACCAGCTGTTAGAAGCGATCAATGCTTCCGAGGTGAAAGACGCCTTGTTTCAAATGTTCCCCACAAAAGCCCCGGGTCCGGATAGTTACCCAGCGCATTTTTTTTCCGAGGCATTGGGATTTATGTGGCGACGAGGTGACCTCAGTGGTGTTGAGGGTATTAAGTGGAGAAGATGACCCGTTAAGCATTAACAATACTTTTATCATTTTGATTCCAAAAGTCAAAAGTCCAGAGGAGCTGGGTCAGTTTGGACCGATCAGTCTATGCAACGTAATATACAAGATCGCATCAAAAGTCCTGGCTAATAGACTGAAGATACTGCTGCTGGAAATTGTTTCTAAGGAGCAATCGGCTTTTGTCCCGGGGCGTTTAATCACAGAAAATATCATAGCAGCCTATGAGTGCTTGCACTTCATGAAGCAAAAACATCCTAGTGATCAACGGTACTGTGCACTGAAGCTAGATATGAAAACGTTGGAAAATTATTTCACACCAGCCGATGTGGAAGCGATACTTAACATCCCTCTATGTACCAGAAGACAGGCCGACTTTTGGGCATGGCATCATGAAAAGAAAGGAGTTTTTTCAGTGAGATCGGCTTACAGGACGTTGGTGATCAACAAGCATAATGCAACAGCATATATGGAGAATATTGCTGGTCGATCAGACACTAAAGCTGAGGAGAAGGAATGGTTGGCGATCTGGAAGTTAGATGTCCCTTCCAAAATACGAGTATTCCTATGGAGACTTGCTCGGCACTCTCTACCATCGGGGGACGTCCTCTCTCGTCAACACATGGCTCAACAGAGTTCATGCGGCATCTACGGAGCACAGGATTCCTGGAAACACTCCTTGATCGAGTGTAACCTGGCCAGATGTGTTTGGGCGTTGGAGCGTGCAGAAGTGACTGACCTTCTGTATAGCATTCAGGAGACAGATGCTCACGCATGGTGGGCAGAAGCAGCGGAAACAATGATGAAAGCTGATTTGATCAGGGCTGCGGTCACCATGTGGGCGATCTGGTTCGTGCGGAGGAAGGCGATCCATGAGAACTCACTCCAGAGCTCACTGTCCACGCACTGTTTCATTGACAGGTATATAGCGGATCTTGATCTCATCAAACCTGAACAAGGTGGAGCTAGGGGGGGGCCAACAGCGAGTGCCCAGGTGGATCCCTCCACCAGCGGACACAATGAAGATCAATGTGGATGCGGCAATATCTAAGAACACGGGCAGAGCAGCGGCGGCGGCAGTAGCAAGGGATGGAACGGGAGCTTTCCAGGGAGCTTCAGTTCTTGTCATCCAAGGGGTTACTGACCCGGAATCGATGGAAGCAATCGCTTGCAATGCACAGAGGGGCTTGACCTTGCCACCGATCTGGCGATCAGGAAGGTCAGGATTGCAAGTGACAACATCAATGTTGTGAAAAACATAAGAGGCGACGGCAAAGGTATCTATGGGCATATCGTCCAGGAGATCAAGGCCAGGGCGGATCTTTTGTTTCTTCGGAGTTTGTTCATGAAGGCAAAGCATCTAATGAAGATGCTCATAAGTTAGCTAGAAGTTATGTTTATTGTGAGTTAGGTAGACAAGTGTGGTTTCTTGCACCGACCGAAGGCATTTGTAATTCTGTACCCATAAACGATCAATAAAAGGTGGCACTTCCCTAAAAAAAAACTAAAACCTCATGGCACGACAGACACCCAACTCACGAATCGGACTCTCAACTCTCGCCTGCCCCCAGAATCTTCTTTAAAACGGGTCCAAAAAAAACTTTTTTAAAATAAACACGCAATAAAGAAACCTCCAAAATAACAGGGGGAGAAAAGCAATGCATCTCGCCCCAAAAAAGCAATGCAAAATACATAATTTTAACAAGGGCTGGCAGGGCATGCAAACTGCATGAATCGCACATCCAGAAGGTATCAAACACATCAACATACGGGGTGTCTGGATCCAAGGACTAAACTTTAATCCATGTCACATCAAATGTTTCATTACTAATTAGAAATATTAAATATATTAAATATAGACTAATTTATAAAATTAACTACACACATGGAGGCTATTTCGCGAGACAATATATTAAGCCTAATTAATCCATCATTAGCGCATGTTTAATGTAGCACCACATTATCATATCATGGACTAATTAGGCTTAATAGGTTCGTCTCGCAAATTAGCCTCCATCTGTGCAATTAGTTTTATAATTAATCTATGTTTAATACTTCTAACAAACGATCGATGTGACATGGGCTAAAGTTTAGCCCTATATCCAAACACCCCCATATTACCAGTTTCCCTTCCGTAATCAGAGAATCACACCTAGAATGATACGTTAACTTATGAATCTTCCAAAAACTCAGCAGCAAAGAGTTGCTCCTAACATCATCTCAGACAGGGCTTTTACCACATTCCTGCCAAATGGATACTTCTACAGTCTGCTGCATCTGAGAACCCGCAGCTCAAACTTCAGTGTTCAGCCAACATTCCCCAAAAATGATAATTTCCCCGCAGAAAGAAAGAAAAAACTTCCTAATCCATCAAAAGCTCAGAACAGCTTTCGCCTGGTAAATTCCAGAAACCTGGAAAGCAGATGGTAAACATTAAGGACATCTCATTGAACATGTGAAGGGGGCGAGTGCTTATGAGAAGAACTGAATTTTCTTGGTTCATTATGAACACTAGCAAACAGAAATAATAGTAAGCCATATACCTATTTGAATGTAATAGAAATGAGAATTGCATGTTCATTTTCGATTTATCATTTCTTTGTTGCGGTAAAACCTCATGTCATGGCTACTTGTACAAGAAACTGGAAGAAATACAGACAACAGCTAAAGATGTTAACAATACTATAGGCTCTGTTCTGTTTCAAAAAAAAAATTCTATGGGCTCTATTCTGGATTTTCAGATTTCATAAGTTTCACTGAACCAATAAAAAAATCTATGGGCTCTATTCTGGATTTTCAGATTTCATAAGTTTCACTGAACCAATATGCTGTTTGTATAAAGTCATAATAACTGGCAGTTGAAACCACAATAGCTAATCTATACAGCTGATATGAGGTCTAGAAATAAAACATGAAAGAGACTATTGCTGGTATACCCTGCAGTGAATTAGAAACAGCTACTACAACAAGACTAGTTGCTGATTTGTGCCAACACTGAAGTAGCCATTTGATTGAACTAGTCTGCCCTAACTTGCCATACAACTTCACAAATGAAGATACAACCATGTTTAGGCAGCAAAAATTGACTGTTGGTCTCCTTAACACAAAGAATGAAATATATGGTGAATTAAATAAGAATAGATAAGGAAGTACCAAATGAAGCTTCAGCTTCTGCACCTCAATTCTTCTTGCGCCTATCTACACAAACTAATATGTCTGACAAAGTCTTGTTTATGAAATTGGACTTGGTGCTTGCATGAGTTCCTACGCAGAGGGAGTATAACAATTATACGAGAAATATAAGTAACAATTCTCAACTTTAAAAACTATGCCATGAGAAATTAAAGTAAAAGATTCTCTAAATTGAATATCAAAGTATCAAATGCAAGATCACAGCCTCCTCATATATGACATACTCAAAAGAGACATACAATGCTTCTAGATTGAACACTGTTCAGTCTAGTTGGCTGAAGAAAAAAAAATGAAAATGTATATTTTTCCTTCACACAGCTCACTCATCTAGAAATATAATCAAATGGATATACACGTTGACTAAAATTAAAGGGGTTTAGGCACTTGAAAATTAACATTTACAATTTGAGGACATAGTAAGCAACTAACATCAGAGATTATCATAAAACAGATCATACTACTACAAACAAGCCCCAATTACTACAAAAGACATGTTAAATGAAATGTCCGATCTAATATGCATAATCGCAAGTTAACAACACATATATCAAACATGAAACTCAAAGAAAACATGAGAAGGACGATCACCTGCAGAAGGGATGAGGCTTGATCCAAGCCACGGTAGAAGAGCACATGGTGTAAGGAACCCAGATGAAGGTGAAATTGGGCCTGCAGCGCCTTGTATCAGCGAACAACCTATGACCTTACCCCTGTCCATGTCTACAGAGATAGCATGGTTGCCGACTGTGAGAATCATGATGTTTGCGTTGAGTGGATCAATAACCCCAATACAGGGTGTGTCCTTCTCCTGCCCTGGGCGGCATCCATCCGGCCAGACCCCGAGTCTGTTGAGCTCCACCCGGTGCTCCAGAGTCCAGCAGCTGCCGTCATCTTCAAGGGCAAAGGAGCTGAGCACGAAAGGCTTTTTCTGAGACAGCTCAGCATAACGCATCCTTCCCTCGCTGACCCCCATGCGGCGGTACCTGCACAGATCCGGCAGCCACTTCCCCTTCACGGGCTCCACCACTCTTCCCCTCGGCAGCTCGACGAAGCGGAGCTCTGGTCGATCGCTGAAGGGGTCGAGGGAGATGGTGCCCCAGCTCACGTCGACCCACCACAGCCGGCCGGCAAAGGCCACCACCTCGTGGTCTATGTCCATCCGCCGCGCGGGTGGTAGCGGGGACGGCAAACCCACCGCCTTGTCCCACTCCCCTGTTTGCGAGAGAAACCGCCGCGTGACGAAGTTCCCTTCCACCTCGAGGAGCCAGGAGACGGCGTACTTGCCGGCGGCCCGTTCGGGCGCTCGGATTGGGTAAGGATGCCGAGACGTCGGTAGCAGACTGTCTTCTTCATGCCGTCAATGTCAGGGAGGCGGAACAGCTGGCCGCTGAGGGGGTTGCAGATGAATCGCGTCATGTCGGGGTTCCCGTCGATGCCGGCAAATTCGCATGCCCAATCGGCGCCGTGCTTGCCGACGATGGGAGCCGTGGCACGGGCGTCCATGAAGTCGAGGAGGAGGCCGTCGCCGCTCGCGGCGCGGACGCGGCACCAGATGTGGGGCATGATGTCGCCGTTGGGGTCGGGGCGGGGCCGCGGGTCGACGAGGTGCTCGGGGACGCGGAGGTGGGAGGCGCACGGGGGCTCAGCGAGCTGGAACGACGCGCGCAGCGCCGGCGACCTGACCAGCTCCCCAATGCTGTGGATCATCGCCCACGGAGGGCGCGAGGCGGCCGTGGAGAAGGCGCGGCCGAGGCGGCCAGCGGCGGCGGAGAGGGAGCCGCGGAGCAGGAGCCGCATTTTGGCGGAGGCCGGTGGTGGGAAGAGAAGGGGAGAGGAGGGGGTTTGCGGCTGTGGGTGGAGAGAGAGGCGGTGCGGGTGCCTGCGGGAGAAGTCGAGGAGCGGGTGGGTTGTTCCACGAGGACTTGGTTCGCGTGGGATCGACAGGAGTGGCAGAGGACAAGGGCCCGTCCGTCCGTGGGCTTGTTTCACCGGTGCATCGGCTCCGTGCGACGTCGGGTTTCGAAATGGCATGGCACGGTGCACGTAGACTACGCTCGCGCAGCTCTGGTGACGGTGGCAGGGCAGGCAGTCGCCGGGGAGGAAAGCACAAGGCGAGAGCGGTCTTGTTCCGGCAATCCGGCGGGCGTGGTGCTTTGGTGCTTCAGGCCTTCAGCCTCGGGCTCCCCTGGGGTCCACATGTCAGATCGTTGACCAGTGGACTTCGAAGAGGAGGACTCGAGAAGAAAAGTTCGCTGCATTTTTGAAGCTTGAACGTCCAGCTTGCTGCTGTTCATTCGCTGCTTTGCGGAATCCATGCCCCTAACCTCCAGCTAAAACGCTATAGTGACTGGTGAGCTATTTCTTAGTTCAGTCTGGTAGAATAGACACCAACAAAAGAAATGCAAACATGCTGCTCGATAAGCAATGATAGATAAACTTCTACAAGCTATGCTTGAGCAAACACCGCCCCCCCCCCCCCCCCCCCGAGGGGGGTGCCCTTCTATCGCCGTCCGCCGCCTTCCCCTAGGCCGCCTCCGGTGGCCGCCGCCACCGCCAGAGACCGTCCGGGTGAAGGTGGCAGCCCGCGGGTGAGCCGAAGTCGGTTCAGCCCGCTCCTCTCCCTCTCCCCTCTCCCCTCTCTCCTCTCCTCGTCTCCATCCTCCTCCCAGCCTGCAAACCTCGCCGCTCCTCCGCCGGGGCCGGATCTGACCTTCTCCTCGCCAGATCCGGGGTTCCCCAGGCCGGATCTATGGCCGCCCGTTGGTGTCGGCGCTCCGATGCTCCAATGGCTCGGTTCGGTGGGGGGGGCGCCGCCGCCGCTCGCCCGGGGGTGCCGGGACCCCGGTGGCTCGGGTGGCCGTGGGCATGGTGCAGCCACCCCCGCTCCCGGGTGGCCGGGGGCCCGTGGCTCGGGTGGCCGCGGGCCGGTGGCCACGCCGCCACTCGCCCTGGGGTGCCGCGCCTCTGGTGGCTCTTGGGTGGCCGGGGGCCGTGGTCGCGCCAGTCTCCACCGCGCGCCGCTCGCCCTGGGTGGCCGCCGTTCGCCCCGAGGTGTTGTGCCCCCGGTGGCTCGGGTGGCCCCGTGCCTCTGGTGGCTCTTGGGTAGCTGCCACTCGCCCTGGGTCGCGTGTTGTCCTCGTGGGGGCTGGTCGCCGGCCTCTGCCTTCGGCCTAGGGTGTTTGGCTTCCTATCACCCATTTATTCTACCCCCCGCGAGCCGCCTCTCCTGGTGGCGGTTTGGGCAGGGTGCCGGCCGGCGGGCTCTCCTGTGTTGTGGCGCCGTTTGTCGGCCTTTGGCTTTGGGGAGGGAAATGGGGTGGAGGCGAAAGTCTAGGGTCTGCTTATGACGGCGACGCCCTCGGGCGTCGTTTACCTTGTTAAAGGCGTCATTTTCCCCCTCTTCGCTCCTCTCCGCTGAGCTTTTCCAGGTGAAAGCTTTGACCACGTTGGTCGGACGGCGGCGGCGCTTGTGGCGTCGCTCCCTCCCTTGAGGCGTCGTCTTGGAAGCTCTGCTGGCAATGGCCATCTGCCCTTCTAGGAGCATTTCTGCTTCTGCGCCTGCCTTCACTACATATCATCTGCATCGTCCGGGTTGCGTTGGTCATCAGCCAGCGGATGCTTTGCCGCCGCCGCCGTGTTGGTTGAGGATCGTTTCTGGCAGATGCTTTACCGCCATGGTCGGTTGCTTAGGTGGATGCTTTGCCACCTATGTTGTGTTGTAGACCTTGCACCCTTGGTGTTGTAGTTTCCTTTAGCAGGTTCAGTCATGACGTCGTGTTGGCATGGCTAGGTTTGTGGGTTCGGGTGAGTCTTCTTCCCCGTGTTTCTTGCTATTTTTCTTTGTTGTTGGGGTCGCGCTACCACTCGTTTGGTGGTGTTTTGTATCCGTCTTAATAGCCTCCGCCTATTAAGATTTGTTATGGTCGTATTGCTTTCTTCTTAATGAAATATGTGCTTAGTCACGTTCGCGAAAAAAGATAAGCAATAATTTATTCAAGTGCGACTTATTCAAAGAACTGACACTCGAGAATCATTTCTACTTCAAATGAGAGAGATTTCAAGTATCTGGTATAACAGTGGCAATAGATATGCTTGCACTAGATTCTAACTAAGCAACGTTCCAAAAAAAAATCTAACTAAGCAAATGCAGGAAATCACAGATATCTCCAAACAACGGATTGGCAGATACGCAGAGAAGATGCCAAAAATAAGATTATTCGCAAGATTTTCTGGTTAAAAAAACGAATCCGTCATCACTCATTTCTATTGTGAGAAACCCGCAGGCAAAGAACAATGCGTAGTGGTGTAGCCTGTCAAAAGATACATGAGTTGAAGATCAGGACTAGAACTGCAAGCTTTTTTCATGAACTAATCAAATTGATTCAAGTTATCTGGTTCATAAAACAAAACAAAGCCCCAGAAGTACCAGCTAGTGATACATAATTTGTGGTCATAGGGATATCCAGAAAATGTGTAAACAGAGGAGGTGCACAAAATGAGTAACAGTCAGCGACCATCTGTCCATTTTCATGGAAAAACTTGAGCCCATTGGCTTGCAATGAACACAGCATGGATAGTGTTATGTGATGACAGTTACATGCTGATTGAACTGAGTCATTCTATTGCAATTTTCTGAATTCGCGTGCAGGCAAAGCTCCTGGCCCACTAGAAAAACAAAAAAAACCCAACAAAACCAAAACCTCTTAGGGTTCGTTTGGATATCGATATTGAGGAGCTTGGCATTGAATTAGGTTCAATATCAATTCAGAGGTTCAATATCAAAACTATTGTTTGGACGTAGATGAAATGTCCAGATAGAATTCATCTGGAAAGCAAATACCGATTCACATTTGGATTTGGATATGCATACAGTAGAATTGGAATTGCCACAAGTAGATGAGTAGATGGCCTCATGGCAGCGGAATTTGGGGCGGCGTAGGGCGCAGGAGCCGGCCAGGAGGAAGAACGCAGCGAAGCGGTGTCCGTCTCGGTGGCGCACGGGGACGGCGCTGCGGAGGAGGCGCCGTGATAGAGCAACATCCGCCTCGGTGGCACCGGAGGGGAGGGCAGAGGGGTGTATGGCGCGGCGGCACCGGAGGGAAGGGCGGACCGGCGTCCGGCGTGGCGGCAGCGGAGGGGAGGGCGGACCGGCGTCCGGCGCGGCGGCAGCAGAGGGGAGGGCGGAGCAGCGTCCGGCGCGACTGCGCAGGGCCGATGCTACGGTGGAGGACCGAGGCGGCACCGGAGGGGAGGCGAACCGGCGTCTGGCACAACGGCACCAACGGGGAGGCGAACCGGCGTCCAGCGCGGCGGTAGCGGAGGGGAGGGCGGACCGGCGTCCGGCGCGGCGGCAGCGAACGGGAGGGCAGAGCAGTGTCCGGTGCGGCTGCGCAGGGCCGGCGCTGCGGAGGAGGACCGCGAAGATGCGGCGTCCATCTGGGCGACGCACGGGGAAGTGCGGTGGAGGAAGGAGAGGGGGAAGCGGGGGTTCGGCACAGCGGAGGAGACGCGGAGGGACGATGGGGAAACGATTGCCGTCGAATACGGAGGGGGAGGCGTTGGAACTGTGGGAAGGGGTAAGCCAGCACCGTGAATACCGCTTGGCATTGGTCCCTGATTCCGATACCAATACCTAAACCATCCAAACAGTTAATATTGGGTACAACTAATGCCAGTCCCAAATTCTAGGGTTCAATATCTACATCCAAACGGGGCGTTACAAACTTTTCTGAGATAAGACAAAATAACTAAACTGCAAGGGCCAATAGACCCAAACTTCTCCGCAGTTCCCCCAAATGAGAGTCTACAAGCAACAATCTATCAGCTTCCTAGTTCCTTAAAACACCTCTGTCAGTTGATGTCATGGAACCTGGATCAAATAATAAATATTATCATATTAATCATATGAAGAGAACAAGCAGTATAAAAACAGCAATGACAATCCATCTAGCCCTTTTATTCATAAGAATGGAAAGATGGCATGTTTATGCTTTATTGTGCCTAGATTCAGCAGAAGTAAACCATGATCCTTGTTATCGAGTAGAAAGCCTCATTTCAGGCTGGATGTGCCGGTGATATTGTTTTAGGTTCTAGGACAAAAGAATGGCAGTGACTCATCATGATGTCAAGGATGGCATCCTTAAACCTTTTGCACAATACTGTGTTTTATAGGCAGAACTTCTAGTTTGCACTTAACCATGTCTCATGATTCAATGTATACGCAACCTTGCACAAGCCCATGTACTTCTTTGTATTTTTTAAAAGCAATGTACACATTATGCTTACTTTCTATCAATTTCTTGTCTCTTGATCCAGCACAAAGCAAACAAATACGAAAGACCGCTTTTGAAGAAACAGGGATGTCTTAATTAATTGCTCATAATATTATATTTGCTTTTCGTAAAAAGAATTATACTCACAGACACAGGAGACAAATAAATCACAGTGATGACACGGCAAACATTTTAAAGAATTTTATACATAGTTACTTGGTATATTTTATTGGCCCAGTTTGAAGTTGTAATAATCTATGAAATGCTATTCGAATAACACTATAATCTGAAAGTCTCAAAAGTAGAATATGATAGTGATAATGTTTAGTGTACTCTACCCTAAAAGTGCAGTGCCTAAAATGCTAGTACAAGACCAAAGAAAAGCAATTGTTGCTCAAGTTCACGCTTAACCAAAATAGCCATTCAATAAGCTGGTCGCTCATGATTCGAGTACACACTTCCAGACATGAGGACATGAATAAATACAGGCAGTGAATAGTAACTAGTCACCAGCGGTATCCTTAAGATGAAAAAGAATGGATAGGACAATAATTGAGAGACAGATTCAGGGATGACCAAGTAACCAATTAGATGCTTCATCTCAATCCTTCTTCACCCTGTCTACACGAACTAAAATGTCTGATAAACTCTTGCTTTTGGCATTGTCCTTGTTCCTTGAAAGTGTTCCTTCAATCATATATAGAAGGACTTGAATAATTTTACTACTGAAAAATAAATGGAAGTATACATTTCCCTATGCTGCATATCATAGTTGAAGTAACAAAATAAAACTGGTACATTGAACAAAAGCATAACCGATTAATATAGTAATATCAAGTATCTATGCTGAAACATTTCTTCTTGATAACAGTGCTAATAATCAGAGTGCCAAGGTATCATAAAATAGACGTTTTTGGAGAAACTATTTAATCAGATAGCATAACTCCAAATTGAATCATTTGATGCTACAATGTGACAAGTGAACAAACTGGAGAAAATTAAGTGCAGCAAATCCAGTGTAAATTCAGGGTTTGTTATACAAAAATTTAGACAGGAGTATTGTCATTGTTCCCCAAAGCTCAGGTTGTTGCTATTGCGGCAAAGAAAATACTGAGTACTTCACAGACTATGGGTGAAGCCAATGTCTTTAACATTTCTACCTTAATAATAGAGAGCGTCTTCCTTGCGCGCAAAGAGCATCCATTGAGAAATTTATCGGTAATTATAATCGGAGATGATCCACAAAACAAAACTATACTACTATGCACAAAGCCTAGAACCAACATTATAGGATGTAAAATTAAAGGCATGGGTCTAACCTAAGAATATCTATGTACCAAACATGAATGTCCATGTGAAAGAAATCACCTGAAGAGGGGATCCGGCTTGATTCAAGCCATGGTGGGAGCACACACGGTTTAAGCAAGTCAAAGTCTGCTCGGCAGTGTTCATCTTCACGTATCAGCGTGCACCCAAGCAAATTCCCCGTGTCCATGTCCAAGGAGAGAGCCTGCTTGCCAACTGTGAGATGCATGACGCTTGCGTTCAGTGGGTCAGCAACAGCAATCCGCGGCATGTCCTCACACAGGTCTTCACGCGGCCAGAGTCGGCGTAGTGCCACCCGGTGCTCCAGCGTCCAGCAGCTGCCGTCGTCAAGTGTAAACGAGCTGAGCAGGAAAGGCTCATCCTGTGAAACCTCTCCGTAGCGCATCCTCCCTTCGCTGACGCATGCGACGGTACCTGCCCAAGTCCCATCGCTTCTCCCTGTCCACCTGCTCTGTCACGCTGCCCCACAGGTCGCTGAACGGGTCGACGGAAAGTGCGCCGCAGGTCACGTCGAACCACCACAGCCGGCCGGCGAAGGCCACGGCCTCGTGGGGTACGCCCATGTCAGGCGGCTGATCCGGGTGTTCGGATTGGGTGAGGATGCCGACGTTCGGGTACCGCAGGGTCATCGTCGTGTCGTCGATGTCCGGGAGGCGGAACAGCTGGCCACTGAGGGGGTTGCAGACGAAGCGCGTGAGTTCGGGTTTCCCGCTGATTCCAGTCAGCATCCGCGCCCGAATGCCGCCGGGCATGATGACCCCGGGGACGACGGGAGCCGTGGCGGGGAGATCGAAGAAGGTGAGGAGGAGGAGGCCGTCGCCGCTCACGGCCTTGATGAAGCCGCCGAAGGCCCCGTATATGGTGTCGCCCGGGGGGTCGATGTCGCGCGGCGGGCGGACGAGGTGCGCGGGGACGACGAGCCGGGCCCGGGAGGCGCACGTGGGCATGGCGAGCAGGAGCGACGCGCGCGGTCCCGGCGCCGGCATATTCACGGCCGCGACCTTGTGGAGCATAGCCCACGGAGGGCGGCAGGCGGCCGAGGAGAATCCGCGGCGGATGCGGCCGGAGGCGGCGGCGTAGCGGCCAAGGAGGAGCCGCCGCGGCGCGGCGCTTGGCTGCGGTGGTGGGTGGGTGGCTGGCTGGCTTGGTGTGTCGCGAGAAGGGGGGTTTTGGAATTGCAATGCAAGAGCCGGTGCATAGACTCGGTGCGTGCAAGGGCAAGTGGAGTGGCGTCTGGTTTCCAAAAAAAAGGTCGAGTGGCATATGCGGCGTGGGCTCGGTCCACTAGGTGATGCAGGGAGATCTTCGTCTAGGCCCAGCTGCAGTACCGCGGTCTACTGGAGTATGTCTAGGCGAGGATTAGATCGGCGACTGGCTGCGGGGGGAAAGTTCGCCACCTTTTTGCCACGTTGCTAGCTTGCCATTGGCTGTTGCACAGCTGCCGTCACCAGTTTCCCGCCAAAATGTTCTGTTACTGGGCTGTTTGGGCTTGGGCCCTTAGGAACCACAAGTGCATAGTATCGCCTCAAGGCCCAACTGACCTCGCCGATGCAGGATCACTCTGCCGAAGCTGTCAAGTTTGTACGCTCACAATACGCAAATCTCCCAGAAGTCCTCGGCCGATCACGGCGTCCCCTACTGCTCCACTTTCATATGCTCATCACCTCGTAACAGTATGGTCACCGACTCGCCATCTTGTGCCACATGGTCCTTTACAGTTGTACAAGCTGCGTGGCTTCAATAGATCAACATTGAAGAGTTACCATCCAGAGAACGAGTAATCAGATATGCCTAAATAAGATTCCTGTCAAGTCATAGAGCTTTTTCTATGGAAAGAACAAGTCATAGAACTGCGCGTCGACATTAGTAATTTGAAAAGACGAGGGTGCTGTCTTACTGTGAACACATCACTGATAGTCTTGTGATGACCAGTTACATGCTGACTGAACTCATTCATTCTACCACGATGTTCTAAGTTCTGTCATGCGTGCAACTAAAAGCTCCCCAGCACACAGAAAAGCCCAAAGAAAACAAAAGCCTCTTCCGGACTTCTCCAAAAACTAGACAAAATAGGTAAACTGCGAGGGTTCTGCAAGCTACCATCCATCAGCTTCCCAATTCGTTAAAATGCCCATGCCAGTTGGTTTTGTCGAAACCTGAATCAAATGGGAGACATTAGGACACATTTGAATATTGTAAGAAGACAATAAGCGCTATGGGGAAAACAAGAGTTTACTGCGTTCAGCATAAACACAGGTAAATGGAAACTATGACACTCTAGTCCCTTGACTTGTACAAATTTAAAAATAGCATGTTTTGTTTTACTTATGCCTGATCAGAAGATTACACCATGATCCTTGTTATGAAATAGCAAGCTTTCTCAGGCTTGATCAGTTGCTCATAATATGTTAGGAAAGGGATTACAGTGGCTCATCATGATAATAAGGCTAGGCATCCTTTAAGCTCATTAACAGAACTTCTAGCTGCCATTTTATCATGTTTGCTGGTTCAGTATAATATATAAAGAGAAACGCTAGAATAACCCTGTATGCCTATTTGTATATTCTTTGTTAAAAGATACATGGTATGCTTACTTTCTGCATCCTAGGGAGCCATTTGGCTACTTAAAAGTTACAACAGGATCGCATGTCAAGACTCAAATGTACAATTTAATTCAGTGTTGCTTTTTAATACTTGTCCAGATTATTTTTGTTGACAATAAAGCATAAAAATAACGAGACTGCACATCTTTTAGGCTTTAAATAGTTTCGTACTTAGTTACTTGCTCTGTTATTGACCCGATTTGAAGTTCCTACTGTTTCATCCCAAAATTGTTTTTGAAATTCTAAATAATTTATGCCACGCTGCCCAAACAATTATAATCTGCACAGCTGCTTGAAGGTCGAGAGAGAAACATGATACTGATAAATTTTAGTGTACTCTACTCTAACCCCTAAGGATAACTTTACATTGTGCTCCTGGAAAGTGAACCCCAAAGTGCTGCCACAAGATTGCAGGGGAAAAGGATAATTTCTCAAGTGCTTAATGGATAATAGCCATTTTTTTGCCTATATGATTCAGAGTATGCATTTCAGAAATGATGACACCAACACAATACATATACAGGCAGTGAAAAGTAAGAAGCCACAAAAGCACTACCTTGTAAAAATTGAAAACAGATTGAACACAAGAGTTAGCTTAAGAACGAACCAAATGATGAGTTTGCCTCTGTACCTCAATTCTTCTTGTCTCTGTCCACACGAACCAATATGTCTGATAAAGTCTTTTTGCCATCTGTCTTGGTACTTGAAAAATTTCCTTCAATTAAAGGACTTGAAAAATTAAACCAAAAAAATAAAATAAAAGGTATACATTTCTATACACTGCATATTGTAGTTGCTTGAAGTGCCAAGCCAAACAAAGAGATTGACCAAGATCATAGCAACCTCATATGGAACATTATGAAGGTTATATACACCCGTACTAAAACCATGTTTCTGCATCAAAATGAATTCAGTTTGGTTGGCTCAAAATATGTAGATTTTCAGTCACCTTTTAGCCCCACTGGATTAGCACAGATTACACATCACACTCATCTAGAAATAGAGTCAGATGGCTATTGGCTATGCATGTTGACTGAAAATTAGATGGATTTCATTCGCGTGACAATTAGCATTTCCATTTTCAAGATCCAACATGCATGCTAGATTACAACAAAAAAAAATCTACACTTTGAGGGACTTGTAAGCCAATTGACAACCCTGGGAGATGAACTACTATAGAAAAGCCTCCCGAATCACATGGTTTAAGGAAATGTGAAATGATGAGTACGGATCTGGCAACTCTCTAATGTACATACACACCCCTGATGGATCAAGCATACATCTTAGAAGAAAACAAGTGAAAAAACCATTACCTGCAGAAGGGATTCGGCTTGATCCAAGCCAAGGCGGGAGAACACATGGTAGGCCTGTACCTTCACCTCTCAATGAACACGAAAGCAGCTTCCCCCTGTCCATGTCTACGGAAAAAGCCTGTTCTGCCACTGTGAGGTGCATGATGCTTGCGCTCAGTGGGTCAAGAGCGCCGATCTGTGGCGTATCATCCCCAGACAAGTAATCTCCATGTGGGAAGACTCGGCTAAGCGCCACCCGGTGTTCTAGTCTCCAGCCGCTTCCATCATCATCAAGGGCAAAGGAACTGAGCAGGAAAGGCTTCTCCTTGGACACCTCGGCGTAGCGCAGCCTCCCCTCGCTGACCCCAATGTGGCGGTACCTCCCCTGTACCCGCCAGTCCTCCCAACTCTCCACGGGCTCTGTCACGCTGCCCCTGGGCAGCTCCACAAAGCGGAGGTCCGGTTGGTCGCTGAACGGGTCGGAGGAGACGACGCCCCAGCTCGCATCGACCCACCAGAGCCGGCCGGCCAAGGCCAGCACCTCGAGGTCTATATTGATCCGCCGTGCGAGCGGGAGCGGGGACGGCAAGCCCACCAGCTTCTCCCACTCCCCTGTTTGCGACAGAAACCGCCGCATGACGAAGCTCCGCCCCTCCCCGTCGCGGTCCTCACTGAGCACGGCGACAGCGTACCTGTCAGGCGGCCGGTCCGGGCGTTCAGATTGGGTGAGGATGCCCATCTCCGAGTACCACGACGTCTTCTTGGTGCCGTCGATGTCCGGGAGGCGGAACACCTGGCCGCTGAGGGGGTTGCAGACGAAGCGCGTCATGTCGAGGTCCAGGTCGATGGCAGTCAACTTGCGCACCTGAGTGCCGCCGCGCGTGGCGACGATGGGGGCCGTGGCGCTTACGTCCATGAAGGCGAGGAGGAGGAGGCCGTCGCCGCTCGATGTTTTGATGACGCCGCCGTAGAGAAGGGACACGTCGTCGCCGCGGGGGTCGTGGCGGGGTGGGTCGGCGAAGTGGGCGGGGATGACGAGGTGGGAGAGGCACGGGGGTTCGGCGAACCGGAGCGACGCGCGCGGCGCCCTCGAGTCTGCCAGCCTCGCGAGCGGGTGGATCATAGCCCACGTAGGGCGCGCAGCGGACGAGGAGAAGCCGCGGAGGAGGCGGCCGGAGACGGCGGCGGAGAGGCCAAGGATGCGGCGGAGCGGCATCTCGAGGAGGAGCCGCCGCGGCGCTGTGCTTGGCTTCTGTGAGGAAGTGGGATTCGCTGATGCCTAGCGAGTAGCGAGAAGGGATCTGCGGTTGCAATTGGGAAGACCCGGTGCATAGACACGGTGCGCGCAAGCGCAGCTCGAGCGGCGTCCCTAGCGTGGGGTTGTTCCACCGGTTGATGCAGGCAGATCTCCATTCGGGCCCACATGCAGTGATTATGGTATACTGAGATTGGTCTAGGGGCAGTTTTGGGAGCGTCTGGCTGGGAGGGGAAAAGTTTGCCATCTTTCTGCTGCAGAAGACGACGAAGTTGGTTTTTCGATTTTGAACGACCTGCCCGCAGACCAATACGACTTCTCGACAGCGCCTGTTTCCCGCCGAAATGATCTAGTTCCGGGCTGCTTGGGCCTGCGGAGGTCTTGTCAACCACTTGCAGACCAACTGTATCACTGAAGGCCTCCTCCAGCAGCTACACTGATGCAGCCTCGTGTAAATTTCGCTAATGTAGACTCGACGGGCGTTCTGTCTAACCCAAGTAACCCATGGACCATGATGCAGTACAAACCCTTTGTCTCACGCTTTGCGTTTGATCGATGCCAAACATCACACTTTATCCATGCGAACACAAGTGATCAAACGCAATGCATGAAAAGGTCACACTGACAAAGTTGCCAATGTAGTACTCCAGCACATTACAAAGGTACCAGAAGTTATCAGGTGATCACAATGTCCCCTAACGGTGGTTTATGTCAGGTACCCAGGCGATCCATTATCAAGCCACACACCCGGAAGTTGTGTTTACAGAAAAGCTGTGCAGCTTTAATAGATCAACATCTGAAAGTTGCCGCCTACTAATACCTAAATAGCAACAGACGAAGATGGGGCAATCTGAGCTCTAGGGATCAAGTCCACGTTTTCCCCAGATTCCTCCCAAATGGCGACTCCGGCAATCTGCTGCCAATGAGATCACGCAGCTCGAACTCACTTGGGAACCTCTGCTCAGTCAGTTTTGAGAACACCTGAAAAATCAGGAGTGATTTTGGTAAAGAATCAACATTAAGGTTTAATATCACTATACTTACTCTAGACATCCTAGCAAATCAAGCCTTATTCCTACAAAAGAGTGTTCCCTAGGAAGCAAAATGATAGATAGGGAAGAAAACAGACATGCTATAGCTTCAACACTCTGCCCTTTGCGTACATGAACAACAAGAAACAACTGAATCCAGAATAAATTTTAATCTGATGAAAGTAAAAGAAATCCTAAAAATGGACCTAATTCATTATTTCATAATAGCAGGCAAATTCATCATCACACAGGCTGCAGAAATGCAATCCATAAGTCAACAGAAAGGAAAACAGAAGGCATACCAGCTCTCCATTACAGTAAACTTCAAAGGCGCCAGAGCTTTGTAGAAAGGACTGAGCAAAATTGCCAAATAGCCAGATTGTCGCCATAGTTCCAAATCTATTGGCACGTAGTGAGTAGTACCATGGAGGTGGAACCATTCCAAGTCTGGGGAAAATCTGATCACCAGCCATTATTGTTGCAACTGCTCCAACTTGAACAATTGGGATAACTTTGCTAAGTACGCGCTTGGGGAAGGGTGGAGGATAATTATGCAAGATAACATGAATGCCCGGAAATGAGGTTTCCAGCATGCGCTTCATGGTCATTGCAGTTCCCCTACAATTTTGATTAAAAAATCAGTATAACATGTAGACGTAAAGCATGGTAACTATTGAATTAAGTATCTCTTTTCAAGGACAAAAGATGTTATATGGAGATTAGATAGAAGGATAGTTACTTGCCCCCCATTTCTTTTCATGTTCTTTTAATATAATCGGTGGAAACTCGAATAGAAGAAACATATTGAACCAAATATATAATTTACTGCTTATTTCTGCTTCTGCCAAACATAATGAGTAAACTAGTTGTGCTTTAGGTATACAAGTCCTACATCCATATCAAAATGTAGTAATTAGGAGCCACTTGATGAATTAATTCTGAACTGCCATAGAGTGACTCAATGTTTAAAATGATATGCTCTGGTTAGAGTGACTCCTTTCACTGCATATAAGTTGCGCTTAAAGAAAAGTTCCCCCCGTCTCACTATGATAGGTTATATAATGGAGCTAGCAACAGTACACGGTCTAGCTAACAGAGGCGTACTGATGTGGAGGAGAAGTGCTTGCTCAGTTGTGGGAAAATCAAGTGACGCGCCAGCAGCCACATCACATATTGAATTAGGTTCTCTTCCAATATGAACAAAATGTCACTTTGTGATGCATTTCATGTAAAATTGGACATATGTTCAGGAAACAGCCTCTACTTCACACCAACTCACCATCCTAAAACACTACTCTTGTTTTGTAGGGACAGCCCACAAATTTCCCATGCCAACTATTGCTTCATCCAATCTGCTGGTCCACAAAATTTCAAAGCCAACCATTCCCTCCACTGGTAGCTAAAATCACACTTTCAGAGAATCCATTTTCAATCCAGTGGAATTTCATCAAATTCCACTAAGGTAGCATGGTGTTTTCATAGTGGTCAAGGTCCTAGACCAGACAGGAGACAGCAAAACAGTTCTGACATTACAATAGTATTTACAGATGAAAGTGCAAGAAAGCAAAAGGCAGTTGCATACAGGCGTACGGAGATTGCAGAACAAGCCAACTTTTAATGGGATTTTAAAATAACGCACTACTTTCTATTATTACCAAACTTTGTAGAAATGAAATTGAGGGTGTTGTTTGTCTAATTATCAACTCTCCTACTCTCAATGACACCATGAGCTTACAGGCTTACATTGATAATCTGGTTTGCCAAATTATCAAGCCATGCAAAATCAACAAAGTAAAGCATATAAGATTAGTTGGAGTGTTGAACGAATTATCAAGTGGATAGCCCATGCTATCACAGCATCATGAAGACGTGATTCACATAAAGGATGCATTTCACCAAATTTAAAGGATCAAAACAAGAAAACAAGTTAAGAACCAGCTAAACTTAAGCTAGAAGCCTGTAAACTAATGCACATAAGTATTGTTATGAATTATGATACCATCTCACACAAAATGAATCATACATATCTCTCATCAATGTTATCTAATACATGACCTCAAG
Organism: Panicum miliaceum; assembly: GCA_032594955.1. Classification (NCBI taxonomy): domain Eukaryota; kingdom Viridiplantae; phylum Streptophyta; class Magnoliopsida; order Poales; family Poaceae; genus Panicum; species Panicum miliaceum. Next base: position 14,125,649 of record CM064065.1, read on the forward strand.
CTAGGATGCTATGGGTGCCGGTTTGCGAACTTTGAAAAGCATCCAACCATGAGAGGCACCACGTATAGTTAAACCTCAATGTAAAGGATTGGCAATTTGACATAGAAATCCAAACACTAAATATAGTAACTAACTAACTATTTCCGTTCATTTGAATCATCTTCTTTGAATCTTTCTTGTTCTTTGTAAGGTCTTCAGCAGAAGATTCAATAGAATGACCAACGCCTATCCCTTCCTTACCCAGTTCCCCAAAACCATTGTTAAATTGACTTGGTATTAAGTTACTAACTGTTGTGTGTAATACCGTAATAGTAAGTTGTTAACTATGTACCGAAGAATTACAGTCACATATCCATCATTCACTTGTGGTAGTCGTGAATTGGAGCACCAAATAACTATCATCATGCAAGACAAATTGCTCTATGGTCGTTTGCAGCAAGCATACAACATTTTTATCAAAAGCTCAGAGTGCACTACAGCAACCCTACGCGCACGTTCATTTGATCCGCTAGCAACAAATAACCTCAGCAATTAAGCAAGCAAACACCAGTAACCTTAATACACTCTGGACGGCACGGCTCACCTGTAGGAGCAGGAGGCACAGAACTGCAGCTCAACTGTAGCGCCGAATCCAGACCCATCCACGCGTGGCTCCTGCAACCGCATCAAAACAACACGTCAGTTCGCCATCCAGATCGGAGATCGGGTCGCAGTTCGAGCGCAGAGAGGAGCCCGGGCAGGCAGGTAGGGTTCATGACCCACCTGTATGGCTGCCGCGGTGGGGTCGGGGTGGTGAGGGTGGTGCGGCGGGTGCGGGTGGTGGTGCGGCGGGTGCGGATGGTGGTGAGGGGGGTGGTGATGGGGGTGGCGGAGGTGGGGAGGCGGCGGCGCGAAGATGTGGGTGAGGTCGGAGAAGAAGAGCAGGGCCGGGAGGCCGACGAGGAGGAGCTGCGCGCGGTCCATGGCGCGGCGCGGCGGGGAACGGCTTCGGCTGCTCGCTGTCTTGGCGTCTCCGGTCTTCGCCCCTTTCGAGACGCGGGGTTGTGGGAGAGGAAGACCAGGGATGAAGCCTCCCGTGTCGCACTGCCAGGTGGGCTCGCGGAATCCAAACCGGCAATTTGGGTCCCATTCGTCAGTGGGGGCTCCAAAGGCCGGGCATCTTTGGTTTGGTGGTGGTAGTCCGTCCGGTGGAGGCGGACGGAGCGTCGGGGTCGGGCCTGTGCTGTGAATTGTGATCGGGCGCGATTCGTCGTGTCGATGTGATCGGGGTTGTGCCGTCCAAGTGCAAGGCCGTGCGTCACTGCGCGTTTGCCAAGAATGGTCTGGGCCGGTGGGTTCGATAACACATGAAAGCCCAACTCGACCAGTTATCAGCGAAGTGTAGATGGGCTAGCCGTGCAATTTCACTTGATGTCCATTTGACACGGCCCCCTATCGCCATGATGAGCCGTGGCCCACCAACCGTGCAACTTCGTCTACTTGATGGCCATTTGCCAGGGAAAGGAGTCTCCTGTTCCCTGATCCCTGGTGATGAACTGATGATACCGATCGAGTAGACGGAGTAGTGAAAGGCAATAATGGTTTGACGCTTTGAGCATTCTGCGCTTTCTGGAAGTATAAAAGGTTCGGTCTACGTCTGGTTAGCTACCTTTGGGATTCTTGGTCATTTTATTTCAAAGAAAAATTATTGGCCAGAAAAAGCCTGACCTTTGGGGTTTGGACTGACCAAGTCTTCTCCAAAACTGCAACTCTCCAAGCTTGTGGCCTAACTTTCGTAAAGTCATGAGACCTTCAGCAACTGAAATCTCCTCCCGCGACTGTTTTATTCATCACTATTTAGTCTACTATTGGTGGCAAATTCTTTTTAACCGTACCGAAGCACGTTTTTCATTATGAGAAAGAGAGAAAGTTTCGAAAGGGTTGTTGGGTTCAGAGAGCAACATCAAACCCACCCAAGGAAGCAAAAATGATTACATCATGAACAGTGCGCGAACATGTATTCTTCCTAACGAAACTGATGGTAAACTGCAGAGTCTGCAGTAAAGTCAGGCGGCGTAAACTGTACAGTGAAACCAACGATGTCCTTGCAATGATTCGATCCCGTCTCGGCGGTACCCATCTGCAGCGCCGCGCCGCGCTAATGCACTGGATCGTCACTGTGAACTCCACTCGATTCCGTCTGGGCATATACGGGCCGACACGCCTTGGCGCACCACGTCAACGCCGGTACACCGTACACACAGTAGTAAACTGCTAGCATCTTCAGCTCGCCATGAAGACGTCACCACGTCAGGCATACGACCAAAACGCGGGGGCGCCCGTGTGTGCCGGAAGCAGGGGCCCACGTACCAGCGGCAGCCACCCGTCGCTGCGACCTCGTTCGTACACTTTTTCTACGTGCGAGCCTGCAGCCGCGTTGCATGGGATGGGAGCCTGACGCAGGGCACCTTGGCCACGTGGGACGTGTCGACCCGTCGTCGACGCCAGCCAGATGCCACGGAGCATGAGAAACCGTGGGATCACGAGTTCACGACTGTTCGTCAGATCGATGGCCGACGGCGAGACGGCGGGTGGCCGTAGCTAGCTGGCTAGCCCCGTTGCGGTGATCAGTGATGGAATGATGGAGGGGGGGGGGGGGGGGGGGGGGCGCGGGGAGGTGGGGGGCGGCGGGGGCGGGGGCTGGCAAAGCTGGGGCACAAGAAACGCGGGCGCATTGCATGATGGCGCCCCACGTAAAAAGGAGGCGTAAAGCGGCGCGGGCAGGGGCAGCACCGCCATTTTTAAACCGTGTCCGGTACGAGCACTGATGACTCGTTCACCATGTCCTCTGTCGTCCATAATTAGTTGGCACCTGGCATGGCAATGGCATAAGCATCAGCCTCACCGAAATTGAGTCCGTATATCATTCAGAAATCAGAAGGGCACATGATGCACGATCCTTGAGCTTGTCGGACATGTTACTTATGAATACTTACTGGTAGTGCAACCCAAGGAGTTTAACGGAGGAATATTCCACGCCATTATCCTTTTTGGACAAGCAGTTACAGCCTTACAGGGTGGGTCCCGTTAGTACACGGAGACTATGCATGTTAGTTTCTTGAAATTTAGGTCAGTCTGAGTGAGGTTTTATAAGAGTTTTACGTGCATTAAATTTTGCTAACGTGGCATGATCATTATGAGGTAAGAGAAGAAAAAATTTTAAGGTTGAGAGAGGAGTTTCATCCCCATGATACTCACTCGGTTCGGTTAAGTTTTTAGTCGTTGTTAACTGTGCAATGAAACCATATATTGAGACTGGCGTTGCACGAATACACGTATTGTTAGTACTAGTTTCATCACGATCAGACCATGCTTCGGCAGATCTTTTTTCAAGAATGAATTAAAAAACGCACCGGCTTGTTAGGAAAACAACATTGGAAGAATCGTACAAGTACAGGATTTGAGTATTTGGATACTGGTTCAGGAAAACAAAGCATAGATACGTCCGTATTTGGGAGCGATGTACGTACGTGCAGCCAAAGCCGGGCGTGACCACGGTAGAGTGTAGAGTTTGGCGTGGGTCTTGTAATATACGAGGGGCAAGCATGATTGTATTCTGCGTTTTTCCGATCCCAACTCGAAGTTAACCCGACCAACCCGTACGTAACGGCATTTTTGGAGGTGTATGTATATATACCAGTATTAGTACACATACACAAAGTTATCATGCAAGATTATCATTAATACGATGGATGACTGCGAAATAATCATGCAGATCTTTTCACGTTTTGGAACGCGTGGTTTTGAAAGAGGGAAACAAATCGGGCAAGAAAAATATCCCGAGGAATTCTTGGGTCTCACGCTTACCACATTTTTTCAGCGACTCTTACCAACCCTCTGATTTGACATATCTTAGCAAAAAATAATAAAGATGTTAAAGACAAGGATTACTTACAGCTTGCGTTCGCATGATGATTTTTCAAAAGGCAACCGGTGCCTTCATATGGTGGTTAGGCGAAACCGAGGACGCCAACCCAGGTTTATGTTGAGTTTGACAGGACCCTGCTAGCTGATTAGCGTGGAAAAATCGAGATCAAAAGCGTGCAACTGGAAGCATCTGACCTGGTCATAAAGAGATGTAGATAACTATAGAATCCTCACGGAACAACTTCATCTTTGTAAGCCTATTCGTCTGATGAACAGTTCAGAAAAGTAGAAAACCATCATGCTCAAAAAGAAGAAGTAGAAAACCATCCAATTTAAATCCTCAGAGAACACTAGCCTGCGACTGCAAACCACACTGCCTCGACATTCCAAGCCCCAAAACAAATCGGTTCCTGACACAGTGACACTCACAGGTGAATCTTTCAGGTTAAACAAATCCCTAATCACCAATTCACTCGATCCTTTATTTTTTTAATCTCGGCAGATTATCCGATTCCTGTGTCCACTCCACGGGCTGTCCGACTGTCGAGTCGAACGAAACTCTCTGGTCCGTCCCCGGACCCAGTCAAACTCCGCGGCGACTGCGGGGCCCACCACTCCCGAACCCCCGCCAAATAGCCAGACCCGACGCCCGGGCCCACATTTCAGCGACCCGTCGGGCTCTTGAGAGGAGTGAGAGCAGCACGACGTGGCCCAAACTGCCGCGCTACATGTCCCCCGAAACCCATCCCCCACGCCTCGTCCTTACCGTTATACCCGACACAGGTCTCGCTGGTAGCCTGGCCTTGCCTCGTCCCGTCTCGGCCTCGCCTCGCCTCGCCTCGCCCCTCTCTAGCTGCTTGTGCCTCTCTCTCTAGCCCCCTCCTCCCTCCTTCCCCTCCTCCCCCACTCGCACAGTGCCCAATGCCGCGCAAACCCTAGTGCCCCCACTCCCGATCTCGCGCGGCAGCCATGGGCAACTGCTGCCGCTCGCCGGCCGCCGCCGCGCGGGAGGACGTCAAGTCGTCGCACTTCCCGGCCTCCGCCGGCGGGAAGAAGAAGCCCCACCAGACGCGGAACGGCGCCGGGGGCGGCGCGGGCGGCGGCGGCGGCGGCGGGGAGAAGAAGCGTCTGTCGGTGCTCGGGGAGGACGGGTGCGACGTGGGCGCCGGGATCGAGGAGAAGTACGCCCTGGACCGGGAGCTGGGGCGCGGCGAGTTCGGGGTGACGTACCTGTGCATGGACCGGGGCACGCGGGAGCTGCTGGCCTGCAAGTCGATCTCGAAGCGGAAGCTGCGGACGCCCGTGGACGTGGAGGACGTGCGCCGGGAGGTGGCCATCATGCGGCACCTGCCCAAGAGCCCCAGCATCGTGTCGCTGCGGGAGGCGTGCGAGGACGACGGCGCCGTGCACCTCGTCATGGAGCTCTGCGAAGGTGGGGAGCTGTTCGACCGCATCGTGGCCAGGGGGCACTACACGGAGCGCGCGGCGGCCGCGGTCACGCGCACCATCGTCGAGGTCGTGCAGCTCTGCCACCGCCATGGCGTGATCCACAGGGACCTCAAGCCCGAGAACTTCCTCTTCGCCAATAAGAAGGAGAACTCACCGCTCAAGGCCATCGACTTCGGCCTCTCCATCTTCTTCAAGCCTGGTAAGCTCCCGCCACCGAGATCCGTCCCTGATTTGGGCGAACTGCTGGCCGCAATTTTGGACTTCTTTTCGTGGATTCCGGCTGGATCCGGGGGTTTGGTCGTCGGTAGTGGTCGTTGCTGTAGCTAACTGCTTTCTCGTGCTTGCGTAATCTGAGGCGAAATTGGTGTTTCTCTTCTGCCGTAAGCCTAACGTTAGGACTGGTTTAGATTTACTTTTTGGAACAAGTTGTGATTTTGGACATGACAGCACTTAACAGTTCAATGTAACTTGTTGCAGTTGCTTCTGAAGGCATGTTTGATAGCTTTATTGCTGAATGTGTGGTGAGCTCAGAGATTCGAATCTAGGAGCTAGGTTGACCTGTTGGCTCATTGCCTCACTGCTATTTTTAGAATTTGGAAATAATTAGTGGGAGCATACGTCACATAGCTGTTGCCCAACATAGCTGACTTGTCTCGCAATCAGTACATAGAGTTGTATGCTGCTTATTCAGGTACAACTGAAAATTCAGTTATTTTGGGAAACTAAGATTCTGCACAACAATAATACGAATTTGGATACATGATTCAAGCAACTTCCGTTAAACTTAGCAGTACTCACAGGTAACTCATTATCTCCTAAACGAATGATCCCTTACTTTGGCTGCAATGCAATTATCTTGCCAATTTCTGTAAATTATCATCGGCATGTAGTCACAAAGACCATTTTGGTGCAAACTTTCCACTGCACTATGTGGATGTGGTGGAATTTGGTTATGGTTTGATGATCTAATTTATTTGTCTTGTGCTGTGTGCCTTTCGTTTTCTTTGTTAAATATATGTGTGGTATTTGTCTCAATTTATAAAGGCACTGTTTTCCTTTTCAGGTGAAAAGTTTTCGGAAATTGTGGGAAGTCCCTACTACATGGCTCCTGAAGTCCTGAAGAGGAACTATGGTCCTGAAATAGACATATGGAGTGCTGGTGTTATCTTGTATATTCTGCTATGTGGTGTTCCCCCATTTTGGGCTGGTAAAGGGCTTTCATTTCTGAGAACCTTCTGTCCTTCAGTGTTAATCTTGTGCAAATGATCTTACCATGCAAATTTTGCAGAGACTGAACAAGGAGTCGCACAAGCTATTCTTCGGGGAAATATAGATTTTAAGCGAGAACCCTGGCCCAATGTTTCAGATAATGCTAAAGATCTTGTTCGACAGATGCTTCAGCCTGATCCAAAACTCAGGCTAACGGCAAAACAAGTTCTTGGTAGGTTGTATATCGTGTCTTTTTTTTCACAGTACTACATCGGCACATTGCATCAGATGTGTTCAGTTGAAGGGCTCAATACATCTAATAAAACTTCTGCCTGTTCTAGTCTAAATCCATGTTCCCATAGTTGGTCCAACTACAGTTTCTGCCATCTTTGTGTTAACTACCTGCTTACTGCTTAGATAATCTGGCTAGGTACAGTTGCATAATGATTTGATTGTAGAAGTGATCGGTGAAAACAGAAATGAAAAATGGATGGATCAAAATTTAAGTAAACAGAGAAAGCAAATGTTTTTGTTTAACCCTTAATTCAAGACAGTGTTTGGAGGTAGACATATTTTGTTTTTGTGCCTCATGGCAAGCGCCAGACGGCAGTTACTTGCAGACTTCGATTCTTAAAGGAAAAGCTTGTAAAAGAAGGTTGCTGTATATCTAAGAAAAGAGGTTCCAGACATGGCAAATACCCAAATGAATCATGTGCCACCAAATTTGTTCATTTTTTGCAACCTTGGAAACATGCTATTTTCTCAATGCACCTTGGAAACATTATTTCTTACACTCATGGAAAATAACATAACTATGAGTTAGAGATCTTAGATAATGTTCAAAGTCCATCTGGCATGAGGCACGTGTTACTAGGCATCATCCCGTTTTGTTCCCCCATTTTTCCTTTAGGCAGATATAAGGTTTTGACTTCTTTCAATATAGCACTCATGCCCCCCCTTTTTTTTTCTCTTATTGCAGAGCATCCCTGGCTACAAAATGCTAAGAAAGCTCCAAATGTTCCTCTTGGAGACATTGTAAAGTCAAGGTTGAAACAGTTTTCAAGGATGAACAGATTCAAAAGAAGAGCTCTAAGGGTTCGAAACATTTCTTGCTCATAAAACTGATTCAGTACACTTTACTGCGTTCTTTCTCAAGCTACCATGGAAACATTTGCCTTACTGACAGAAAGTGGTACTTTAATAGGTGATTGCTGATCACTTGTCTGCTGAAGAGGTTGAGGACATAAAAGAGATGTTCAAAGTGATGGATACCGATAATGATGGTATAGTCTCTTACGAAGAGTTGAAGAACGGGATCGCAAAATTCGGTTCTCATCTCGCAGAATCTGAAGTGCAAATGCTTATCGAAGCTGTAAGTACTTTCTATTCAATCGATCGAGTCACTTTTTTTCAGTTGTAGTTGATCTGAATCACATGGTTTCTGCTACCTTTGATGTCTAGTATGTTGGACTGTTAGTGTTCCATGGATCCAGCAAGTTAGTTATAAACTTATAGTTGTGCCAGGTGGGCAGGTGGTGCAAATGGTTTGCCTTTTCTTCAGTACTTTGTCCTCGGGACTGTGGAGGTTAACAATATGTCATTAAGGACATAATGAAACATTTAACCCCATTTCCCTGAAGGACCTGTTTGCGATACTTGTTTTGAACAATTTTTGAAAGCAGTTAGAACCAGGGTGCCTGCGTTTGAGAAAAGAACCAGGGTGCCTCATAGCAGACATGTCACTGAGCTAATTTATTTATTTATTCAGTAGGCTATGTGTTTGATGTCGTATAGTTTGCTACATTGTTTTACCCCATCCACACTTATGATTTTGGGTAATGTAATAATGTGACGGTGGCTGTATGCATCATGATGCAAAAAGGCCGGAACCTTTTCCTTTATCTAAAAAAATGTATTAGCTTAAATATTATTTAAACCTTTCTTTTTTTCCTTAGTTGCTTGGATCCATTTAAGGCCATATTTTTTTCAAGTGTGAACTTGAGAACTTAGGTGACCCAGTTGGCTTCATCTAGTATTAGTGAGAAGATGTTGACCGTGTATCTAATCTTTGCGGTTGGAATAATAGGTGGATACAAATGGTAGAGGAGCACTTGATTATGGTGAATTTTTGGCTGTCTCGCTTCACTTGCAAAGGATGGCAAATGATGAGCACCTTCGGCGGGCCTTCCTATTTTTTGACAAGGATGGCAATGGTTTCATTGAGCCTGAGGAGCTTCAGGAAGCCCTGGTGGAGGATGGAGGAGCCGATAGCATGGATGTGGTCAATGACATATTGCATGAAGTTGACACGGATAAGGTGATGATTCACTGAAGCCTCCTTTGATAGCTACTGCCTTTAAATCTTATTCATCCCTTAAAGGTGCAAAAACTTTTATTGTTTCTGCAGGATGGTAAAATTAGCTATGAAGAATTTGTCGCAATGATGAAGACTGGCACAGACTGGAGAAAGGCATCAAGGCATTATTCAAGAGGGCGCTTCAATAGCCTTAGCATAAAGCTTATAAAAGATGGGTCTCTAAAACTGGGTAATGAGTGAGGTTGCTGCTTGCAGCTGTTGCTCCTCTCCTCCGCGCATTGTAGTCTGCCCCTCGGGCCCACTAAGCAGAAATAGTCTGCCCCTTGGGCCCACTAAAAAAACCCTCATCCATTTGCTAATGATTATTTTGTCTGGGATTTAGATAGGCGGAGCCCCCCCTGATTGGTTCGCTCATGTAATTAGTAGCCTTTTCAGTATCACTGAGGAGCATCTGCTGAATGATGCGCCCCTGCTTGCCTGCTGCCCATCTCCTCCGGTGTACCTGACGCTCAAGTGTTGTAAAATGTTTTGCTGTTGACCTCGAATGCAATTTGCTGCTTTGGTGTACTGGAATTGTAGATTCATTGCACTGGTAAAGAACCAAATATGAAACACAAAGCTGAAGATGAACTAAATACGAAACTCTCAGGTGCACTTTGTGTTGTCGGTTCCTTTTCAGCTGAACAGTGCCTGATTTTCAATCTGAAGTGTTTGCTGGAGCTTAAACCTAACTCTGTTTCATGGGACTGGGAGCCTGGGACAGCAGTTTTTGATGCACTGTTCTAAGAAGAGAGAGCATGTAAGCAATGATTACTTGCAGCTTCAACAATACCATTACAGCATGCCGTCAGAAGAAAAGAACATTATGCAACTTGCAAGTCTACATTCCGTATACAGTGGCACAGTGCTACGGTAGGGATGCCGTTATCTTTGCGCTTACGGCAAATTGTCTGGCGCCATTTTTTTCATATGGTACCAGAACTGGACGAAGAAGCCTTTAGAAACAGGAAAGAAGATCTGGATCAGGATTCCCTGTGGTTTGGTGAGGTGAAGCTCGTGAGAGGAGCCTCTCCGATCGCATTCGCTTTTCAGGCAACGGCTTGGGGAAGATACAGCAATGCCACACGAGAATCAGACACCGTCTGCCACTACCACTACCACTACCCTTTCCCTTTCCATTTCCAATGTGTTTGGCAGTTTGGGTTTGTGGTGGAGTACCTGACGCTACCCAGATCCACCAGACTACCATTGATTGCTTTGATCATGCGATAAAGAAATCACATGATAAAAAGAGGAGATCAAGAACCGGCTGGAAATGCAACAGGTGTTAGTTAGGAGTAGTAAGTAGCTCGCCGTCGTGATGCGGGACCGAGAGTGAACTGTTTGCATGTTCATCCATCTTATTCTAAATGCTTTCTCGGTATGATCCTATGGAGACCTGTGCGCTGTGCCAACTAAATACCCTCCGCATTAAATTATCACAGGTATAAACGCGACGCGTGCATAATTAGGCGTCAATCTAGTAGTTAAGCTAGCAGTTCGATGACAGAGAAAGGGAGCGCCTAATCCCCTGTCATCTCCAAGACCAACCACCGTGACAACGAAGTTCTCTAGTCCGGCGTGAGAGTGCGCCTACAATCCTTGTGGACTTGTGGTGCTTCACCCAGCGACCACATTTCTAGTTCCAAGTCTGAAACGAGCACCCATGGCTGAACACCCGTACCATGAAAACCATTGATTTCAGATTGAAACTCAGCAGCCATGGACACTTCTTATGTTCTAACTACCTATTTGGATCCGCCGGACTAAAGTTTAGTCCCGTCACATCGGATGTTTGGATACCAATTAGGAGTATTAAATAAAAGCTAATTACAAAATGAATTGCATAAATGAAGGTTAATTCACGAGATGAATCTATTAATGCTAATTAATTCATCATTAGCACATGTTTATTGTAGCATAACATGGTTAAATCATAAACTAATTAGATTTAATGAATTTGTCTCGTGAATTAGTCTTCATTTATGCAATTGATTTTGTAATTAGCCTATATTTAATATTTCTAATTAGTGATGGGACAAAATTTAGTCCCCTCGCTTGGCCGAATCGATCACAAATGCAGCAACTGAAATCGTTTGGAATTTTGAATGTATATGTTTACAGTTACAGAGCATGATGCGCCATGTACATTGTACAGCAAATCGATGCAGGTTGTACGAAGCCGCCTGCCTCGGCAGATCTGGTGTCCACTTCTGTTGTTGGGATCCGACGCCAGCGCCAGCGGCACCAGCCCGTAGCGTTTGGCTGTCGCGGTGTACTCACGGGCACGCCGCCGGCCCGGCAGCCGCGCAGAGGATCCCCACCACACTCCCCCCCAGCGAAGCAGCGCGAGGAGGACGGCGTCCAGGTATGCTGCGGGCCCGCGCGGCAGCGACCGACAATAATGGCGGCACTCCACATCGGACTCCACTCCCCACCTCCCCGACCACCCACCGCATCGCCACGCGACAGCGACGCCCCGCCCCGCCCCCGGATCCCCGCGGGCGCCGACGGCTGGGCCTGCCGCCTGCGTCGTCGGAGGCTACTTGGAGCGCGGCGGGTCCCAGCATCCAGAGGCCAGAGCCACACGCGCCGTTGGATTGGATCCCGTGCCGTGCCGCCCGCCGCCCCGCCCAGCGTCTCCCTCATTGTCGCTGGCTCGCTGCGCCCGCCCGCTTGCTTCGCCCTCGCCTCGCTTCGCTTCAAATGGCAGCGGCGGTGCGGGCTGAGCGGCCGCGAGCTTGACGCACCCAGTCCCAGCCATGTCGGCGCCTGCCGCGGAGGGGGCCGTGGCGGGCTTCCGCGGGGAGCACAGCTTCGCGCGCGCAGCCTCCTCTGCCTTCGGGGCCGCTGAGCTCGCCTCCGGATTCGATGCCCCCCAGCTCCCGCCGCTGCGGCTGCGGGCCTCGTGCGGCGGCAGCGGCGCGATCGCCAGCCCGTGCTCCAGCTCCTCCGATAGCTTCGTCAGCATGCGCTCCACGCCCTCAGGTACCTCATGCTTGCGACAGTGATTTTCCCCAACGTGACAATGCTCCCAATCTCCATACCACGCGTGATCGGATGACGGATGCTGCTTGCTCTTAGTTTGTTTACTTATGATCCTAATTCTGATTCTGGTCGGTTTTGCTTGGCTCGGTCGGGGATCAGAAACGCTGAACCCGTCCGGGCTGTGGTCGCCGCCGCGCGCTCCGTCCGAGGCGTCCGAGTTCGGCACGGCGCGCGAGTACGACACCACCGATCCCTTCTTTGCTGACAACTGGCTCTACGACAACCACCTCTTACACAGCAAGCCGGAGAGCGAAGGCAGCGAAGGGGAGGACAAGTTCATTGTTGGTCCTGACGTCAGCTTGCAGCGGAGCGAGATGCGGGAGCTTAGTGATGGCTGCGGCCACAGGCACGTACACAGAGACTGCATTGCGGATTCCGATGCGTGCGCAGAGGTGAATGCGTGCGCGTCACCGCCATGTGGTTGCTGCTACGGGGTAAAGAAGAATGATGAGGAGTTGGTGAGAGATTCTTGCTCTGCTGTTTATGGGAGGTATCAGATCATGGACGACCATACGGAACTGCTCGATGAGTGTGTGGCAGAAGCATTCCGGTTCAGGCTGAACGCATTTGATGATGCTGGCGATAGCTTAGTGGATTTCAAGAAAGCAGAGGGCGATGGGTTGGATCTTAGTGCTCTGGAGAAGGAGCTTCAAATGCTTACTCCATACTTGGCTGATGCAGATGCTCTTGAGAGTAAGTTGTTCTGATCTCTTTCCTTTTTTGGTAAGTTTCATTTCTTGCATTTCACAAAATATTCGAGCAAATTTAGAAGGAACCCACTTCATGACTTTGTAATTGGATCACCTTTTCTCTTAAGAATTGGATTTTTCACTAATTCCTGGCTACCATTCTGCTTCACGTGTCTCAAAATATAAGTAAATCCAACTTTGTTTGGCATCAAGTTCAGGGTTCATGATGGTGCATTGAATTTAGAATCACTGCTCAAATTCCACACCAGTGGATATAATCGCAACAAAGCAAGCTTGAATCTAGTTCTGCATGTCATGATGCAATTTTGCTTCTTATTCCAGATTTGTATGCCTTTGTAACTCTGAAATTCATCGTTCACTTATCCAACCTCAAGGATTTTTTTTTTTGCTTGACAAAATGATTTTATTTTAACTGTAATTATCTTTAGCAGATACTGGGCTTGAACATGACTTCAGAGGCAATGAAAAACTTGATGTTCGCATGGTAACAAATGAGGAAATTGCTGATGCCGAAGAATTTCTAAAAGATAGCTACAGCATACATCCTTTTCCTGAGAGCAGTGACCCTTTAGATGTTTATGGGGTGGAAGATTTCGTCACAGCAGATACAAATGTTCAAAACTCTAGTATTCACAAAATCCAGGAAGATCCGAAAGTTGATCCTGCACTCTCTAAGTTTCATCAGGAGTATGAGGTATTTGACTTGAAAATTTTCCACCGGAAGAACAGGTTCACCATCAAATACCTTTCTTATTTTCTTCTGCGGCCAAATAATTCTAGGGATATTGTATGCTCATGCTATAGGTGTCTACTGCAGGACTGGCTTTGAGGAAAACAAAGAATTCCCTATTGTCATGGATTCAGTTATAGCCGGAAGATATCGTGTCACTGAGTATCTTGGTTCTGCTGCATTTAGCAAGGTTGTACGTGCACACGATCTTCGAACTGGAGTTGATGTATGTCTTAAAATAATAAAAAATGATAAGGATTTCTTTGACCAGAGCTTGGATGAGATAAAGCTCCTTAAGTTTGTCAATAAGTATGACCCAGATGATGACCATCACATACTTCGTCTCTATGATTACTTCTACTTTCAGGTGTGTGATGCACAAATTCAGTGAACTAAGCCTTTTGCTTTGTTTTACATTGAATTCATCGTACAGTCATATTGCGCTTCAGGTGGATTCATTCAAAGTCATAAGGATTCATTAATAATGCAAGTTCTTTTCCTGTTCGTGACGTACACTTCAATATTTTCCCTGTTTGATGTTATCGGAGCTCATTTTTTAACTTGCAAAATGCTGACGGTAATACAATTCGACAGGAACATCTCTTCATTGTCACTGAATTACTACGCGCGAATCTGTATGAGTTTCAGAAATACAACCAGGAATCTGGTGATGAGGTATACTTTTCATTGCCCAGAATACAGGTATGTGTGACTGTTTTGTGATCAAATAATTCCATACAACTGTCATATGGATCAGTTAATAATTTTGTGAATTCTGATTGTTAAAATTCAAGTAATCAGAAAATGCATTTATAGCTAACCATGTAATACCCTACTCCCTCCGTTCCAAAATGTGAGTGGTTTTAGTTTTATCCAAAGTCAAACTTCTCTAACTTAGACCAAGTTTATAGAAAAAACATATGAGCATCTACAATATCAAATAAATGCACTACCAAGACATACTTTGTTGTGGATTTAGTGAAACTGATTTGATGTTGTAGATGTTGGTTTCTTTTTCTATAAACTTGGTTAAAGCTAGAGAAGTTTGACTTAGGGCAAAACTAAAATCTCTAACATTTTGGAACAGAGGGAGCACTTCTGTAAAACAAAGTTTTTTTTAGGTCTTTGTTGACCAACTATCTCTGAATATGTTTTTAAAATGTTGGAATAGATACTCTAAGCGTTATTAATTTTTTTAGGTGGAAACAAAAAGGGTTGACTGAAATATGAGCCTTTTGTCTTGCTTTCAGGCTATAGCTCGACAATGCTTGGAGGCTTTGGTGTACTTGCATCATTTAAACATTGTTCACTGTGACCTGAAACCAGAGAATATCCTTCTGAAGAGCTACAGCAGATGTGAAATCAAGGTTATTGATCTTGGAAGCAGCTGCTTCATGTCAGACAACTTAAACTTGTACATCCAGTCACGTTCTTACCGATCTCCTGAGGTCATCCTGGGTTTGCCATATGATCAAAAAATTGACATTTGGTCTCTTGGCTGCATCTTGGCTGAACTATACACTGGTGAAGTAAGTTTTCATATTGGTTTCCTACTCTGTATTTTGTTTGGTGTTATATTGAACTTTCGACAGGTTGAAATATTGTATGCAGTGAAAGGCAATTCAAATGATTCTTAAAAAAATCCAGTTGACATGACAAATAAGGTTGTGCTGACAGTTAAATCGTTACTTGTCTTTTAAGCTTATCTTGCTTCTTTCAACTGTTAACATTTTTTGAAGCGATGGCTGTAGAAGCCCCTACTGTGGTAAATAGCTGTCAGCACTCAGCACAACCTAATTTGTCATTGTGTTGGCATTTACTGTGGTAAATAACTTTTGGCATTTGATGTTCTCGTTGTGTTATGTTACCTTGTTTAGTTACTCTCTTCATCCAGGGAAGACCAATATGTGCTTGACATGTTGTTAGAACCTTAGGTGGCATTGCATTAAGAAGAAATAGTCGCCCAAATTCAAGTTGAAAAGGACTCTAACCTGGGGTTCCAAAAGTGTATGATTAAACATCTGAAAAATACTTGAAGTTTAAAAACGCATATAATGGGGAATCATTGTCTTGATAATGTGTCTATTCAAATAGTAGGAGAGACCATGTTCCCCTGCTTTTTGAAAGAAGTCATATGTGATTGCTACCCTCTCAACATGTTACAGGTGCTCTTTCCTAATGAATCAGTACCAATCATTCTTGCCCGTATGATCGGGACAATTGGTCCAATTGACATGGAAATGCTTGCGTTGGGACAGGAGACACAGAAGTACTTCACAGATGATTATGACCTTTTCCACAAAAATGAGGTAATTAGTGGATTATATTCAATGTTTATCAACATAACTTAGATGTGCACTATAGTTCAAAACAAATCTATGATGTTGTACATGTCAATTTTTTGCAATATGACCTGAAAATCCTAGTCTTTGTTTAGTATTAAGGACCTCTGTCCCACATGCGTGGCATGGTAAATACCAGCAGCAGTACATTTACTTTGTAATAGAGGTTTATTTATGCTGCAGCACTTTTTCTAAATTTTCTTATGCCATATACAAAACCTAGAGTAATGTAGAAGTAAAAGCTGATAGCTCAAATACCTGCGCCTGAGAAAACTACTAACGTTGTACCAAGTAACATTACCAACAGCAACGAGATACTGTTTGGAACAAGTCTCAATTCGCTTAAAAAAAGAGGTCTTCTCAATTCTGCTTCATCACTAATAATCTAGTCTGCAAGCGCAGGTTCAATGGTTAAGGGGGTGTTTGGGTAGTCCCTGTCACATCGAAGGTTTAATTACTAATTAGGAGTATTAAATATAGACTAATTACAAAACTAATGGAGACTAATTTGCGAGATGAATCTATTAAGCCTAATTAGTCCATAATTTGACGATATGGTGCTATAGTAAACATGTGCTAATGATGGATTAATTAGGCTTAATAGATTCGTCTCGCAAGTTAGCCTCCATCTGTGTAATTAGTTTTATAATTACCTTACGTTTAGTCCTCCGAATTAGTATCCGAAGATTCGATGTGATGAGGACTAAACTTTAGTCCCTGGAACCAAACACCCCCTAAAACATAATCAAATAAGTTGCTGTTTGCTTCGATTGGGGTCCCTTGCCAGTATGTATTAGTATCCCGGTTAGTTGTACACCATCCTGCGTATGTTTTTGAGGTGCAGAAGAACCCAACAGTTTAACCTACACTTATCCTAAAACACAACATTTGTTTGCTATCACTATGAAGATCTTTGGCATAAGATGTTTAGTTGTTTGTTCTTTGCACAATTCATTCAGCGGAGTACTTATTTTTCTTATTCCATTTCCTGTTAAAAATCAGGAGACAGGTCAGTTGGAATATTTGATCCCAGAGAAATCATCTTTGCGGCGCCACTTGCAATGCCCCGACAAGAAGTTTGTTGATTTTCTGTCGTACCTGCTGCAAATAAATCCCAGAAAGAGACCAACGGCCATTGAAGCATTGCAACACCGATGGCTTTCAGTAGTATATAGCTGAGCTTGCCAATCAAGCTCTTTCCTCACAAATAGGGGCAGTGTCTGAAGTTACTCCTCTTTCCTCACAAGTAGGGTCAGTTTCTGAAGTTACTTGGCTCATGAAGCAACACGTTTCCTTTTGGAGCAGGATTTGGCTTCGTGGGATTTTTTTTTCAGGTCAATCCTTGGCAATGAAACCCTATTTTGCAATGTGAATTGATCGTGGATACACGCTAGTTCGTGCATGTAAATATGAGAAAAGTTACCTGTGGTATATGTACAGTTGCCATGTACTACGATGTAATTGATCCAACTATAGCCAAATAAATCGTTATGTATCTGTATTTCTTGACATACCTATGACATTACTCTGTTCTAATTTATGTGTTCTTGAGTTAACCGAATTTTGTGGTTCTTGACCTATGATTTATTTAATCCAATTCAGGAAATAATCAATCAAATTCTTGTGTTTAAGTTTCAATTGTCGATGTGCTACGTTCTCTTGGTGACAAATTGCTAAGATGTAATAAAGATAAGAGGCCTGCCATGAAAGTTACTTCATGAAAGATGACAAACAGTGCAAAAACAGATAGTCTCCCCTCACATACCTATATGCTTGTACAGCATTGGTGTGTTCCTTGTATTAAGACCTTATAAGACCATCCAGAACTTTACTGCCTCAGGTCCGTGGAACTATTTGTTAGATCATCGAACTGTCACTGACAAAAACAGAAAGAGGTGCTATACAAGGATAAATTAAGAACCACATCACCAACAAAGGCCTATAATTCTGCTAAATTACAATTCATTTTTCTCTCTTTCCCTCCCTTTGAACACAGTTACTCCACATTGAACAGATTCTTCATGCATCTATACAGATTGTACAAGCATTCTCACAAGTTGCTTGGCTGTCTTGAGCCTTCCAATAATCCAATGTATCGCTCACAATTCCTAAACTGCCTGTTCAATTTGTGGGATTCCTTGTCCTTGGAACCACTCTGGCATGTGAAACGTTTCATACAATGCAGGCCTAACATCTTTTTGCAGAGAAAGGTGCTTGAGAAGTGGGAATATTGTTCCCATAAGCTAGAATTTCACAACATGTCAATGGATCAGTAACATTAGAAATTCTAAGTGTAGAGTCAAATAATTATTGATGTAGCTAGTCAGTATACCTGATCATCAACAGGTTGTGCAGCTGAAAATGTAATACAAGGTATTCCATTCAATGGCTGCAATAAGAAACTGTATAGATTGTTATCAACAAGGACAATTCTCCGGAAATCTTTGGACAAACAAGAAAGATCTTTAACATGCTCTCTGTATTCCCTGAAATTATAAACATACAGAATCAGAAGACTGAATCAGTCAGTTAATGCAACAAAGGACTAAAACTCGCTGAAAAAGTACTTTGTCCAATCAGACTGGTATAAAAGCCAAGAGTACAAGCAAACTACCATCAGCATGACATGACGGATAATGGAAGCATCAGTAAAGCCAGATTAGTGGTTCGCATGAAGTGGTCATAGACAAGAACATAACTACATAAGGTAGTGAAGTCAGCAGCAAACCAAAAGAAAAGATGAATCTCCATCAGCATGAACAGAGTGCTGTCAAGCTGTTGCAGAATCACTTGTGAACTGTAAATTTCTACTTGAAACTTACCCTCCAATTGAATGCAGTTGAGGCCACATTTTACTATTTTAAGAGTAAGAAACCTCAAAAACAGAACAGCCCATCACTAATAGCTTAAGGAAATGCCAATGATAACTTACGTAGTAACAGTAGATGGACGATAGAGACGGTGAATGAATCTGTTGTGAGCATCTATCCTGTCAACTACAGGCTTTGCATAGCCTGGGTAAGAGCACAGATCAGTGGCGTGAGGTGGAATCAACTTTGCTCTTGTTGTCAAAAGATACAAATAGTTGAGAAGATCAAACCTTCCAAACCAGCTGTAAAGAGAACAAGGTCAGCAAATTCGCTAGTTCGCTGCAAAAACTCATGCAAACCAGGACGTTCAAAGACAGTTACACGATTTACCCTCTGCCTTCCTTCAGCATCCTGTAAACCATGAAGCATATCCTGTAAGTCCCTTCTAAGAATTATACTGAAAACAGCAATAGATAAGCAAAAGGCTTAAAGGCACAAATGACACTGCATTATACTTGCCTTTTCGGGCGATGTGCATTCCATGTCAAAGCAATGCAATCCTGCTTCAACAGCCTGGGTGCGCAGACTAGCAGGAAGGCTAGATGATTCATACGCGCAAATTAGAGTTTCGTCCAAATCAAGCACCACCTGAAGCAGGTATCAAAGGAAATTCACTCAAGCAGCCTTGATGATGATAACTATAATTGGCAAACAGCTAACAAACTATCCAAAATTATAGCCTAGAATCATGTTAGTACCAACCAGTTAGTCAGGAGCCTTTCCAAACAAATCATAACACACATCAAATCTCAAAACTGAACTTGCTGAAAATCTGTGTAAGTAATGATCACAACTTTCAGTTTTTACCATTCAACTCGGTAGTGCCCTGCGCCCACACGAATCCAGCTACAAAACCATATCCATTTAACCCGCAGTTCATTCTTACGAATAACCTCATAATTCCAAATTTCAAACCGATCCTTGACCTCCCCAAACTACCGAAGTCAACATCATTTCGCGTGACCAGCAGGACAAAGCATGGAGGTCCGTAGTTCCGTACCGTGAGCCGCCGGAGCGGCGGAGGCGAGGCGTCAGCGGGGGCCTCTGAGGGGAGCTGCACGAAGGCCACCTCAGGCGACGGTTGCGCCTGGGCGGCGACTGGGAGGAGCGGGTGGCGGAGGCCGACGAAGGAGAGCAGCTGCGCCCAGGAGGAGGGCGTGCCGCGGACGATCCGGAGCAGGATCTGGAAGAGCAGGCCGAGCCACCCCGACACCGCCCGCCAAACCGCCGCCGCCGCATGGCCTCGCTGCTGAACCGGCGCCACCTCCGTCGCCGCCGACATCTTTCTGGAGGCGGGGCGGAGACTTAGCCGGGAGGACGGAACGGGGAGGAAGCAATCATGGATAGGTCGCCTGCTCAGTATTTCCTTTGTGTGGGGCCGCTTCCCTAGTCGGAAACGGAACGGTGAAATCTGTGACAGCCGAGTTAAGACGACAAAATCCCGCCTCGTCCAGAGTTGGTGTCGTTTTACATGGGTGAAAATTTCAAAAAGAAATTGACACCGTTATAAAAAATAGCCATTTATTCGTATACGAGAGAAATATACGTTGATATATTCATAAAAGAAATAACGCCGGAATTGTTAGATCTGAATATTTGTTACAAATCACATGACGGTTGATTTTTTTTTTTTTATTTGAAGCGGCACAGTTGAACTCATATAAGGAATATATACACCTCTTCGAATGATTAGCAACTCCATTATACAGGTAAATAGTAATACTACCACCAACGATCTTATCTAAATAATAGACATTTTTGGACAATGAGCAGACCTCTCAGAAGAATTGGATCTTCATTGTACAGATAATAATGTCACCAACGGAGTATGTGTTTGTTGCCATTTAGGATGAGTAGTTGCTCTACCTGTTCACAAGGATGTCTACTCTGAACCAGTGTATGTAGCTTTGCCCCCTTACCATATGTATTAACATACAACAAAACAATGCATTTCTTTCAGACAAAACAAAACAATACAAACAATATTTTGTACGATCCCATTCGCTCTGGTTAATTTATAGTTCTAGTTTAAAAAAACAGTAAAAAGAGGATTTGAAAGTAAATATGCGAGCCAAATGAAGGGGAGGCCCAGTGAGTTTCGATTCCTATGAGGGATCTTCTGCGCTATTGCAAGGCAGGGTTAAAAAAGACTTATTGCGCTATGAGGAATCACATGAGTTAGGAACTAACCAAAAAATAAGTAGAAAATGCATTGCTATCCAAAATTTCTCGTTACAGGTTCTCGACAAAAAGAAAATATCACCATCGTCATCCGCTCATCCACGTTTCACGAACTAAGGTGATGTTAGGATATATGGACTAATTTTTAGTCCGGATCACATCGAATATTTGGATGTCAATTAGGAGGACTAAATATGAAGTAAGTATAAATCTAATTGCAACGAATTTAGTAAACCTAATTAATCCATTATTAACATATATTTACTGTAGCACAATATTATCAAATCATGCACTAATTAGATTTAATGGATTCATCTTACGAATTAGCCTCTATTTATATAGTTAATTTATATTTAATACTTATAATTAGTATGAAATATCCGATGTGATAGAAACTAAATTTTAGTCGAGCCCCTAACCATTGAGTAGGCCATTTGCCGTCCACCTCATCTAGCTGTGCTCAACAATCAATCCGATGCATCTGCGAAGGAACCACGCGTGTCCTCGACACGCCGAACTGGATAACCAAAAACACTGTTCCTTCGTGCAGATATTCTGTTCACTTCAGCGTCAGGAACGAACGAGCACGGCCCCACTGGCCCGTTCACGAACACGTACCGCGAACGAGTCGCCATCGCCGTCGATCGCGATCACGTACGGCGCACAAATCACGGTACCGCCGCGATGGTCAGCACACAAGACCAGCGCCCCCGCCTGAATGCCTGATTGTTTGGGCAACAGCTTGCCTTCCCTTTTTTACCCCTGCGCGGCGGAAGGAAAAGCCGACGAGCCTTGACCGTTGGCGGCTCAGCATCCCAAATCAGACGCATCCTCGCGCTCGGCAAGCGGAGCAGCCGAGGGCGCCGAGGCGGAGAGGGAGGGCGAGTATGGTGAGGGCCCTCGACAGCTATTCCTCCGTCAGGGACGTCGCCTACAGGTTCGTCCCCCGGCTGCTCTCTGGGCTACTTTGATCGGGAATTGAACGATAGGCTTGCAGTTGCAGGATAGTATTTCGAGATCTCTGTCTTTGATTAGTTCCTTTCCCTTTTCTTTCTCTAGGAAGGAAACGGACCCTTTTCACCCCGCTGGTGTTTGGCCCCAAAGCGTAGCGTTTGTCTGGCAAATTTGATCTGTGTTGGGTGTTCTTGGGGATTCAATCTGGGAATCAAGCTGTTCGGTTCCGGTGATGATAGATAGATGTTTACTCCTTTGGTTTTACTTAGGGTTGCTTGCCTGTAATTAGTGGCCTTCTTACGAAGATTGATCGGAATAAAGGGCACACGAATTCGATCAACCACGGTGAATCCACTACCTATTCGGTATCTAGAATATATCAATCATGACCTTTGTCCTGAGAAAACAGAAACCTAGAACCCATATGTTTGGTTTGCAGTATATTATGACCTGTGAATGTAACGCTGAGTGGAAATTAATCTGGGCTCATGAATATCGGCTTCTGATGCTTAGTAGGGACAAACAAATGATAGGGCATAATTTAGACATTACGAATTGTAGTGTGGTAGTTTCAGTTGTGAAAGCGTGTAGCTCAATTTTGATGACATCTTGAATTTGTTTCTTACTGGCAGCTGTGGATACTGTGGATATGCATTAAACTTGAGCTCCACCACACGGAACACAGCAAACATCGGGTCCAAGTATGGCAAGCAGATCAGGAAAGGTGTTGTCTCATTCTTTGCAATTGATGGTAGCCGTTTTACACAAACCGATGAGATGAGGTGCATGCCATACTTCCATTCAAGCCGTTCATGGGGCTTCTTCAGAAACAGGACGCGGTTGTTATGCCGGAAGTGCAGTGGTCATATTGGTAGTGCTTATGAAGATGAGGATTCCACCTCGTGCGAGGGCTCAGATGATCTGGACATGAGCTCCAAGGGCAGCAGCACATCCACTCGGAAGAAATATGCTATCAAGATCAATGCACTACAGCCCTCGTCGGACGACGACACTGCTGCTCTCTTCTCCCCGTGATGGCAATCTGAATTATGAACTGCAGCCATGTGTGACTTTTCAAGTCTACTCAACTGCAAATGGAGTAAATGCAGAACCAAGAATTGCTCAATATTGTCAAGACCTTTTCATAGAGGAATTTGCTATCTTTGTTCTGTTTCAGTCATCTTCTTGCTCATACTCCCTTCTGCAGCAGTGTAAGTGTATATCTTGACAGGACCAGTGAATTTTGAATGTGTTAATACTACTGTAAAATGATAGGGTTTTATGTCTCTTCTGTAACTTGCCTCCAGTGTATTTTCAGTTTTCACTATGCTCTTGAAGTTGTCTGCTGTTACAATTTTTTAGACTTCTTGTATCAGGTATTCAGTTCGATATACATTATGTTATTGTGTCTGTGAACGAGCATGGGCGTGGCATGCAATCGTAGATTTCAAAGGAAGAGTGTAACCAATTTATCGGAATATTGTAACCTGTCTTTTGAATTTTGTCCATCTGAAGGATATGCTGGTCTCACTTATTTGGTGAGCAGATTTTTTGTTTATCTTAGAAGCTACGTCAATGAACATATTAATCCCAACGCATGTTATTTGACTTGATATACTCCTTTCATTCATTTTCTGATAAGCTTTGATTGTCGAATGGATTATTCAATAGGTCATGGAGATAGTAAACCTCTATCTTGATCCTGTTCATCACCACATGTTCATGTTCCTTTTTGCTTGTGTCTGTCCTTCGTCAGGCAAGGCACCCAATTCCAACATCTTAAGCCCAAACCATCGTGATACTGGTAGGCACAAAACCTAAACATGATTTTGCTAGGATTCCAAATTCTAATTGAATCCTTGTAATACTAGCATGTAAACCAAATGTACTTACCTTGTTCAAAGATGGCACGCCACAAATCACTTAAAGAACAAGGAGCCAATCTTAAGGGAAACTCACCTCCCCAAGTCTACCAATACTTAACTAAAGCCCTGTTGCTTCGAAACTCCAAAGCAATTCCACTATATAATTCAACGGCACAAGAAAAAGAACCAGCACGACCAGTTTTGCTTTCGCAATCACCACAGGACTCATAGAACAGCTTTGCTTGTGATTTTAAAAGAATCGGTCATATAGATGCGTAGCACAGAACACCAGAAGCACAAGTCAGCACGACAAGCTTGGTTCCCAATTTCAGAAGGTAACATCAATTAATTACTGTCTCATGATTCAGATAAACCTACTACAGCCAGAGATGAGCTAAACAAGCGAGCCTGAGACTTTCTTGACCGCAAGACTTGTGAGCACGGCCCAGGTAACGTCGGAGCTGCAGAAGGGAGACAGCGAGGGGACGGGCGCATCAGCCTAGCCGCCGAAGCCGTAGAGGGTGCGGCCCTGGCGCTTGAGCGCGTAGACGACGTCCATGGCGGTGACGGTCTTGCGGCGGGCGTGCTCGGTGTAGGTGACGGCGTCGCGGATGACGTTCTCGAGGAAGATCTTGAGCACGCCGCGGGTCTCCTCGTAGATGAGCCCGGAGATGCGCTTCACGCCGCCCCTCCTCGCCAGCCGCCGGATCGCCGGCTTGGTGATGCCCTGGATATTGTCGCGGAGCACCTTCCGGTGGCGCTTCGCCCCGCCCTTGCCGAGCCCCTTGCCGCCCTTACCGCGCCCGGACATGCTTGCCGACGACCAGACGGGTGGTGGATTCCTCGGAGGAGTGGAGGATTTGAGCGGGGGTGGGGGGATTGAAGGTGAGATTGGTGATTGGAGTGGGGGATTGGGGGAGGAAGGGGGAGGGGTTTAAATGGAGGCGAGAGGTGGGGGGAAGGCGGTGGCTGCCGTCGATGCGGAGTGATTGGACGGGTGGGATGGAGCAGTGGGAGGGATGCCGCGGAGCCGTGACGTGGCGCGAGGCGCGGATCGGTGAGTTGGCGGGGGCGGGTCTGAAATTTCGTACGAAGAGGCGCGGCCGCGCGGACTTGAATTTTGGGGTCGCGGTTTCGTGCGTGGGATTCGTTGCTGGAAAGTGGAAGTGCAAATGTGCAATTGGGATTTGGTGCCGTTGCTGCGTTGCAAAATGAGGACTCGTTCTCATAAATTTACATAATATCTTAATTACTTTTTTTCCCGAACTTACAGCGACAGATTGATTGCTTTTTTGAAAAATCTGATGTGGTATTCAAGCTTTACCGAAATTGCACTATTTTGTTACCGTTCGTTAAAGAAACTGATGTCCGCAATAATTATCTTTTTCAATTAGTACTTCCAATGGAAAATATTGTGGGCACTTCCATCTATCCAAGAAACTTTTACAGCCTTGGAAAGTTAGATATAGAAATGACATACAACATTGTCACAAATTCAAATGCTCATAGCAAACAGACATACAGTACTACGTGCAATGAGTGGTACTTAAGCGAGCATTGCGCTTGTACACATACAGTAGTTAGCGAGCATGTGAAATCCAAAGAAAACGTATATTTACATATCCTACGTTGCACGTATTTACTTAAGCACGTTGGTGAACTTGAGGTGTCTCAATCCTAAAAAAACTATAGGTAGTTGTAGCTCATTGCACTAACTCAGGTTGACGCGAAAATTCTGATTATCATTTCTTCAGAAATCTCGAAAGGTTGTCAGAATTTCCGACCAAGTATTTAGAAATCTAATTTAGCGAAATAAATTGGATCCGAGATTTCCATCCAAGTATTTAGAAAATCTATTTCAGCGACCAAGTATTTGTCGAGTCATATCGACATCAGATTTGTTACTCCAGGAAGAAGTTTGTTTTCCTAACGCAGCTGTTGTCGCCCATCAAGCACCCAAAATTATCTGAGTATCATTGGAAGTTTGGAAGGTCCTCCTCGCCTTGGCACGAACATAGGAAGTTGAGTAAGAGGGTTGAGAGTGCTGTACACGACTTTCTCAAAACTTAAAAGCACATAACGGTGGAGGGATATGAACTTCAAGAAACAAATAGATTATATCTCCTCTCTCGCTTTCTTCACTCTCGTTACTTTTTTTATCATCTTGTTGACTTTTGGGTGATTTATTTCAATCTACCTTCTTGTAAGTTTGGGACACAACGAGAGGGGTTGAAAAGCCTCTCCACATTATCATGAACCTTGGATAACTAGTAGAATCAACTAGAATTGTATAAATATAGATTAATTTGTTTTGTCTGTGATACAGAAATTTATTTTGTTTTGTCTTTGTGGTAGAGAAATTTTCCTCTTGTCCTAATTTCTGATGTCCGCGGCGCGACCCGCCCCACCACGTAGGCGGCGAAGGCGAGCGGCCGGCGACGCGCGTAGCGGGAAGAGGAGGGGGGAGCGGGCGGCCACGCCGCGGCGTGAACCCGACCGGCTATGCTGCAGCGCGCAGCGAACAACGCCTACTCCTGGTGGTGGGCGTCGCACATCCGCACCACCCAGTCCAAGTGGCTTGAAACCACCGTCGGCGGTAAGCAGCCCCATTTGTTCAGCTGCCATCCCCCGGTCGTCATCTCAACCGTCGCAAGACGAGTTCGTATTGCACATTGCACATTGTACAGTGATTGTGCCTTTTCATTTGGTGCGCAGAGATGGAGGACAGGGTACAGGCCATGCTCAAGCTCATTGGGGCCGACGGCGATTCGTTCGGCAAGAAGGCGGAGCTCTACTTCAGGAGCCGGCCAGAGCTCATCAATCACGTGGAGGAGATGTTCAGATCATACCAGGCCCTCGCCGACAGGTATGACCGGATATCCAGTGAGCTGCACAAGGCCAACCACACCATTGCAACCGTGTTCCCGGACCAAGTGCAGTTCTCGATGCAAGAGGGGGATGTTGAAGGGTTCCCGAAAGTAATCAACGGGATTGATCTCAGCAATTTCAAATTCCCTGCGCTGGAATGCTTGTCTGTGGGCTCACAGAGCATGAGCAGGGGCACCAGCCCAGTCCCCAGGAGGGGGACCCAAGCACATAGGCACTGGCGGAGCTAGGATTTTTGCATGGCGTATGCCAAATCAAAATGTTCATATGCAAACCGGTAAAACTTATATAGCAATTCGATAAAGTTTCATAAAAATTAGCCAATAATTTGGTACACAGCTACTAAACGGTATAATAAACGGTATAATAAGTCTTAAATTACAATTCAGATAGTTCAAAATTATAATTTGGAATATAAAGGACACAAGCATAAATGACAAATAGGATTACAGCACTATTTTTTAGTCTACGTTTTCCAATAGCCATAAAAGTCTTGACTACATCATCTTCATCCACATCTTCCAAAATGTCTCTCTCAATGAACGTGACAAGGCAATCATCCAAGAGACTATCACTTATCTTATTTGTCCGCTTGTTTTTAACAAAATCCATACTAGAAAATGCTCTCTCAACACTAGTTGTCACCACTGGTAGAAGCAGTACCATTTTGAGAA
The DNA here is from genome assembly GCA_032594955.1 of Panicum miliaceum. Classification (NCBI taxonomy): domain Eukaryota; kingdom Viridiplantae; phylum Streptophyta; class Magnoliopsida; order Poales; family Poaceae; genus Panicum; species Panicum miliaceum. The sequence continues at coordinate 14,152,829 of CM064065.1, forward strand.
GCTAGTAAACCAAATCGTAAACTTTGTGGCTATTTGTTTCCACAAGCTTAACTGAGAGGTCAACAAGGTTTTCTAGAACACTGAATCTATCATCTTGTCTCATGACATCAATACAGTAATCAAGTTGCAATTCTAGCTTAAGCAAATCAAATCCAAAAATGTCCTTGGGATAGAATTCAGCAAGTCGGCGTACCTTCTGTGCATCAAATGATGCAAATAAATTAAAAGGGTTGAGGGCAGACATACAAGAAAGCAACTCCATATTAACCTCATCAAACCGAGTATCAAGCTCTTGACTGATTTTATCAATGACCCCAATATATACCTCTCTTCTGAAGTGGTCATCATTTGTTTGATTTTAAACAAACCGTCGTGATCTTCCGAAAGGCACATAATTATCCTCCATAGCAGGAACTTTGACACCATATTTGTTGCAAAACAAAGTAACCTTTTGAAGGAATTGATTCCATCCTTCAGACCTCAAGTATTGCATTCTATTTTTTGCCACACCAACAAGTTGGATTGCGTGAATAATATCTTGCTCTCTCCTTTGCAAACACTCAGATAATTCATTTGTGTATCCAAGAATAAGCAAACTGAACACAAAATCAAAGGACTCAAATGCTCCAACCATAAAATAAATTTTTATCCAATCAATCTTATGTGTTGTATCCTCTCCAAGAGTGATGAGTACATCACGGATTATTGAATACATAGAAATGATGTTGCACACGGTTCTATAATGAGAGCCCCACCGAGTCTCACCAGGCCCAGCCAATCCCATCTCTTGGTTTAGTCCACTTCCAGTTTTGAGTTCACCACATTCAATTGCTTTCATTATACTCTCAAGTCTAGCACTTCGAAGCATCCCATGGCGCTTACAAGAAACTCCAACAATATTCAGCAAGAGGGATACTCGTTCCAAGAACCAAACACAATCAGTATTGTCCTTAGCAACAGCAACAAGAACTAGTTGTAGTTGATGTGCAAAGCAATGGACATAATAAGCAGAAGGTGACTCTTGCATAATCAATGTTTTCAGCCCTTTAATATCCCCTTTCATGTTGCTAGCCCCATCATATCCCTGACCTCGAATGCTAGTTAGAGTCAAGCCATGACTAACAAGTACAGACTCAATTGCTTCCTTAAGTGATAAAGAGGTAGTATCATCTACATGAACTACTCCAACAAAGTGCTCACGTGGCTTTCCCAATTTATCAACAAAACGCAAGCAAAGGGCTAGTTGTTCTTTATGTGATACATCACTTGATTCATCAGCTACGATAGCAAAACGATCTTCACCAATCTCTTCAATTATTTTCTTTCTAGTCTCTATAGCAAAACATGAAATAATTTGCTTCTGGATCATTGGGCTAGTCGATGAGCAATTACCTGGAGCATTATTCAGCACAAACTTGTTTACTTCTTCACTATTTGCTGCAAGAAATTTCAACAATTCTATAAAGTTCCCTTGGTTGCTAGACTCTTCACTTTCATCATGTCCAGGGAATGCCAACCTTTGATGTAAAAGAAACTTGATACATCTTATTGAATAAGTCAATCTGATTTTATAAAGCTTTATTTCCTTATCACTCCACTTCTCAATTTTATCATCAATAGCTGCACGAAGAGTTAGATAGCTAATGTACTTTTCATGAGCTTCCTTGTGTGCTTGAGAGCGACAATGTTTCAAAAGTGACTTGTCTCCTATATTCCAATTTCTCCAACCATCCACAATAAATTTATCTGCCCCCTTGCCCTTGTATTTCTTTGTTTTAAACAAGTAGCAGAAAAAGCAAAACACAGAATCTTTCTTGATGCTATATTCAACCCAATCATATTTGGCAAACCATAAACATGTGAAATTACGATCTCCATTTCCACATTTTCGTTTTGGAAACTCATGTGCATAAGGTTGGAATGCCCCTCTAAGAATATATGCTCTTCTAACCGCATCTTGATCATTAACATGATAACTTGCAATAGGCAACCTTTCACCTGGATTATGTGGAAGGTGATCGACGTCAAAACCCGATGGTGGTGGTGGCGGCGGCGGCGATGGCGATGGTGGTGGTGGTGATGGTGGAGGTGGAGGTGGCAATATATTTTCAACTGATTTTAAAGATGGAGTAGGTAGTGTAGGAGTAGGACCAGCAACTTCTTCAATTACTCTCTCTTCATGTTGCTCTTGCTCTTGATTTTGCTTTTCAACCACAAGAGACGAAGTTGAAGCACGTTTCTTTGCAACATGCTTTTTGAACATAGAAGCAATATCTCCATCCCTCTTCATAGTTTACAAATCCTATAACCAAATCGCATAATGTATAAGGAATTGACCAATACATCATTAATTTTGGGAATTACAGTAAAACTAGGGTTAGAGGTTTGGGGAAAACTAAACAAAATATAGTGAGGAGAAGAGGGGATTGATTTTTACCAGCCGGAGCAGAGCACGGTGCAGCGCAGCTGGAGCAGAGCACGGGGGCGCAGCGCAGGCAGCAACGGCAGCCTGCAGCTGCAGGGGCGCCCCGGACCAGCGGCAGCCTGCGGGGGCGCGCAGGCCTGCGGCAGCTTGCAGGTGAGGGGCACAGCAGGAGCAGCGTCTAGAGTTGCGCAGGAGCGGTGCCCGCTCCGCCTGGAGCCGCGCGCCGCCGCGCTCGAGTCCTCACGGAGCGCAGGAGCGGCGGCGCGTCGGGGTCAAGCTTTGCGGGATGGCTGCGGGAAACTGTTCCAGTCCTCACGGAGCGCAGGAGCGACGTCGCGTCGGGGTCAAGCTTTGCGGGATGGCTGCGGGAAACTATTTTTTTTATAGGCTGCTATCCTTGTTATTAGGCTGGGCCTAGGGTATGCCTTGCAATACTCGTGCAGCCCATTGGATCCGCCCCTGCACATAGGAGGGTCACCTCCAACATGACCAAGGAGAAGGCGCAGGAGGAGATAGACAAGCTGCAGGAACAAATCCTGGCTACAGACTGAGAAAGAGTTCTTGAAGACCTCTTATGACAGCGCGCTAGGCAAGTATCTGGACATTGAGAAACAGGTGTCTGAGTTGCAGGATAAAGTCTGCAGTTTGCAAAATGCTTTTAGCACTGGTGCGGCCATCGAAGACAATGAAGCTCGGGCGTTAATGGCTGCACAAGCCATTATGTCGTGTGAGAATACGTTGGTGAACTTGCAGGACCAACAAAAGAGATCAACTGAAGAGGCAAAGGTGGAGTTTCAACGAGCCAATGAGGCAATTGAAAAGCTGAAAACCTTCAAGAATGAATGTGGACTGCCTCATGCACAAATGGATGGGCATGATCACCATGACAAGGAACTTAGCCATGCACTGCCCTCAGAGGATGCTGATGATCCAGCTCTGGATGAGAGTAGGCTTGACCTCCAGGAAATATGTCAAAATGTCAAAGAAATATTTGAACGCTACCCGGAGTTATCAGTTGCAGAATTAGCGGATAAGGTTGATCAACTTATGGAGAAGGTGGTCAACCTTGAACTTGCTAGTACTTCACAGAATGCTCAGATCGATAGAATGAGGACAGAGATAGATGGCCTTCACGAGCGTCTGCATGCTTTGGAGCAGGACAAAGCTGCTTTGGTTGTTGATTCCAGTAACTTGGCTGACAGGTTGAAGAAAGTTGAAGAAAGGCTGCAAGAAGTACACCAAATTTGGAAGTCTGTACAAAATGGGACAGGGAACATTTGTAAACAAATGACTGAAGCCTCCCACGAACTTACTGAATTCGTTGAAACATTACATGCTCCTGAGCCAGAAATTAGAGATTTCGTGGATTCATTGCGAGACTCCAAAGCCATAGCGTCTCTGGAAGATGACTCAGGACTAGCAAGTCCGTCTATCAAAAAGGGCCAATCTAGTGCTTTACATGGCACTAGCGAAATTGAGAAGCATGATGAAATCTCAGAAGGTACTGTAGCCCAGAAACAGCTAGTTCCAAAAGATCCCGAAGGTGAGGAGACGGTTCTATTTATGCATCTGTACTTCAGAGGTACAAAGATACAGAGCAAAAGCTTTCTGAAATTGAGAAGAGAAATCAAGAGTATCATCTTGAGGCAATGTCAGAACTGAAGGAACTTAAGAGTGCCAATGTAACGAAAGATGAGGAGATCCACTCTCTTAGGCGCATGCTAAGTTCTTTGCAGAAAAAGATGACTGTTTCTATTACTGAGAGCATAGAGAAATCAGAAGAAACATCCAAGATAAGCACCAGTCCTGCCACAGAAGACACAGAGATTGCTGAGATAGAGGAATACATTAAGCAATGCCAAGCTGATGACTCACTAACTTGTTCGGTTGCAGAGGAGAAATTTAGAACAGAGATTGACAGGGTATTGGGGGAGAACTTGGACTTCTGGTTGAGGTTTAGCACATCATATTATCAAATACAGAATTTCCAAACATCCTTTGACAAGCTGAAAACTGAGATGCACAAATGGCTGATGAACAGGAACAAGGGGGCACTTACGGCTATGCTGCTAGTTATCAGGTAGCAAAGCTGGAGTCAGCAGTACTAGAAAAGAAATTTCGGGATCTGAATACAGAACTTCAAGTTTGGATGGAAAAGAATGTCCTATTAAAAGGAGAGTTAGAGAACAGATTCTCATCGCTGTGTAGCATACAAGAAGATATATCTAAGATCACAACTCTGGATAAAAGTGATGAAGTTCACTTCAATGCATTCCAAGCTGCGAAATTCCAAGGAGAGGTGCTTAATATGAAACAAGAGAATAACAAAGTTGCTAAGGAACTAGAAGCTGGGCTGGACCATGTAAGAGGCCTTCAAGTGGAGGTTGGAAGGGTGCTCTTGAAGCTCAGAGAGAACCTTGAGGTATCAATAGCAAGAAGCCACCGAGCCCAACAAAACTTCCGGAACCTGTCAACAAAAGCCGGGGTGCCCCTTAGAACTTTTCTGTTTGGCTCAAAGCCAAAGAGACCATCACTCTTTTCGTGCATGGGTCCTGGGGTGCATAAGCATCATGGTGGCTCAAAGGCTGGGCGTAGATGACTATTGTCAATTTTTTTTTTGACATTTACGCTAAAGAGATCTCAATGTACATGGCAATTCATATGTGATAAATGTGGTTTCTCTTAGGCCTTAAATGTAAAAGACCCCCATCTCTTAAATCAAATTCGGTTTGCAAATGTCCACCCATTCCTGATTTGATAGTTTACCTATATGATCTTAATTTCAGAACTAAATTGGATGGGATTATATAATTTGAAATTGTTTAAAGTGCTCAAGGTACTGGAAGAAATTCTGATGGTGCCCCTGTTTCTCAATATCTTCAGCTGGCAAAAGTACCAATTACAAAATGCTGGTGCAACTGTTTTGTAGTTGAGCTACTAGGACAAAGTCAACTGTTGCCGTTTAAACCTTTGCAGATCTTTAACAATATTGTGGCAGATAACATAAAATGCAAACTTTAATAATATGGTGGCAGAGAACATAAAATGCAAACTTTAATAATATGGTGGCAGAGAACATAAAATGCAAACTTTAATAATATGGTGGCAGAGAACATAAAATGCAAACTTAGTCTTTTAGTTGTAGTGTAGTGAAGGGACAGTTGATTAAATCAAACTTCGTTTTGTTTCTTCAGGAGCAAAACCTAAACCTTCTTTAAAATTAGAACTGCTGGTATGCACAATAATTTAGCAGCCAGTGTTTTCATGGAAGGGGGCTGCCAATATCTTACATCAGATGGACTTGATCAGGTATGTTTCATATCGATGCCTTTAGGAAGAAACAAAATATAATGCTATATTTTCTTCTTGTTCTTCTTTTTAATATATGAAGATTTTAGTACTCTCTAGGAGACAACGTATGAGCTGTCAGTTATCAGATATGACCACTCCTTTTCCTCATAAACTCAGAAGTTCCATGATTTGTTTGGTTTATGAGGAACAGTTTTGTTCATTCCTGAGTTTATCAGACCAATAGTGAAAGAATGGTAAAAAAAGGTCCCAAGCCAAAGGAAATTGAGCATATGCATGTGCTTCTACTTCTGAGTTTATCAGATCATGGCATAATATCTTTTCCAGCCTGTCCTGCCCATCTTTGTGCCGAGCTCTTTCTTAAATCTCTTTCTGTTCCTTTCTTCTGTGTTTAGAGTGACATCATTTTTATGCAGTTTTCTCTTATCAATCCAACTGGGACAGTTATTCCATCAAATTTTTTTTTCTGATTTTCTTGCTAGCCATTTTTTTCTCAAATATGCAAGAGAACTGCGTATCATTTCATTATAGAACTATTTCAGAAGAAAAGGTTACAAAAAGAAAAATACCCAGTTAAAAACACCACTTGCACACACCTGACGTTTTCTAGCCAAATGTTGCAAGTGGATCCTCTTGACAATGTAGATGTGAATTGCACATTTTTTTACTACCTCATCTCTAATTACTGTTCTTGTCCTTGGTAAGTGGCTTTATTGACAAATCCAAAAGCAAATTCCGTACTGCAGTTGGAAAGATAGGTTGCATGTGCAGCTTAAGTCCCAAAAGCTAGTCACATATGTTTAATGTGTTCTTTTCTTTTTCAAAGGAGAAAAACTGTTCTCAAGTTTTTTAAGAAGTGCTACATCATTCTCTTAGTGTGTTTCTTCAAAAAAAAGGAGCTTCTTTTTAATCTCTTACGGAGAATTCAATGTTATTGTTTTTTTATATAAAAATGTTCATATCGCGCTGGGTAAGGATTGTTTGATGTCTCCAATACCACACTTGCAAAAGGTTCATACATGTATAAACATGTTTAGTAAGATGTATTTTTGTACTTCATTTCTTATGCAGAAATGTCACTGGAATCAGCTTCTTTGTGTTTATTAATGCATATATGGCTGGAGCATATTCCTAGCTGCAAGTGACACCTGTCATTCTTCAAAAGGTGTTGGATTCGGCATAAACTTTTAGTCTTTCATCAAAGGCAGATATATTTTGAACTTGTTTTGCTTCCTGGAAAGGAATCTCATTTCCTATGCCTTGCTAGATAGAAAGAGGGGCAACTTTTTTTATCAGCTATTTGCCATGCCAGAAATTTCTATATATGAATATTTTCATAAGACAATCTCGTTGTCAAATAGGCATGAAAGAGTTTACATTGATTAATCGAGACATTTAAATTGTTCAGTATGCATCAGATGATATCTTTGACATGTTGGTTGTCAGCTGTGGTTAGCATGCTGAGTTGGTATATTAGTAATTTTCTGCCTTGTTAATGGAGTGGGCCTACAGACCTTTGGTTTATGTTGGAACTATGCATCAAATCTTCTCTTTTTATACCAACCCTCCTTCACTCGCACTGACTCGCCAACACATCAAAGGGATTCACACCCAAAAACCATGTTCCACCCTTCGTCTTCGTCGGCACCCTACAGTGACCTCTCCATGCACCATGCAGTGAGCTTCTCTTCTGCTGTGCCCACAGCTCCAACCGAAATTCCTCGTGGGGGTTTCTTCCACGACAACGGTGGCCTGTTAGCACTTCCCAATGTTGCTGCATCGGCGCCACCTCCTTACCCCTCTTCCCTGCCTTCCTACTACTTCCACAAAAACACCAGCTCGTATTTCCTCCCTCTTCACCTCCAGTTGTCTGAACAACTTAGCAGTAATGCCACCTTCTCTTGCTCGTCTCCTTCGGCAAGCCAGTTGCCTCTTCCGCATGTTCCTTCTTCCCCTTCCTCATCCTCTGGCGACTTCTTGGAATTCAGCACCGGAGCCCTGCGGCGTGTCTTCAGTACCGGTGACCTCCAGGTAACAGAACATGCCTCAAGCTGAACTTGTAGCTGATCATCAACAAGTTCTAATTACTTCTCTCCCGTATTGATGCAAAACAGGTGATGAATGTCTCGCCGTCTCCACCGCCACCGCCACTTTCAGGTGACACACACGGCCAGGATGCAGGGGGGCCTTTCACTCAGAAGGTCGGGCGATACAGTGCTGAAGAACGCAAGGAGAAGATTGAGCGCTACCGTACCAAGCGTAACCAGAGGAACTTCCACAAAAAGATCACTGTAATGGTTTTCCCACACCACATAACCTGCAAATGCATTCCATGACCAATACATGTCCTGTCCTTCAATGCATCTGTTACTCACCATCTCTGGACCTCTCCAGTATGCCTGCAGGAAGACGCTGGCGGATAGCAGGCCCAGGGTGCAGGGCCGCTTCGCGAGGAACGCCGAGACGGAGGCTGAGGCTGTTGCAGGCCACGAGAGAGAGGCCTCCGACAACAGCTACGAGCACTGCCATTACAGCGAGCTCACCACCAACGGCAGCAGCTGCTTCGACAGCATGTGCAGGGAAAGTGGCAAGACCACAACATTTGACGACGGCAAGTGGTGGTGGGAAACGCCGGTAGCCTCTGCAGCAGCAGCAGCCAATGGGCATCATGGGCACCATCACTACCAGCAGCAACAGCAGCTTCTTGATTTCGACCTCGACGTTAACGAAGAGGATCTGTGGGCCAGCCTAGCTGACATGTACTCCGGGACCTGACCTGGGCCATGCAGCGGGTGTCCTGATTGGCGCTGTCTGGTTCGAGGAAGGCAGGGGGGCACCGAGCGGCGGCTGCCGTTGCCGGGGCAGTGCGGCGGTCACCGGCGTTGCTGACCTTCTTGTGCCGTAGTGCATCGTAGCCTTTAGGAGTAGTAAAAAAACAACAAGACAGGGAGATGGAAAGCCACCTCTCGTGTAAGAACAGCTTGTTCCCTGTGTGTTCCCGAGTTACCCTATTCTGCAATGCAATCTTCCATAAAGTTTGGCCCTGGTGCTGCGCCTTTCTACATACCTGTTTTTGTGAGGTCTGGGTGCTGCAACTTTGGCGCCATGTTTTTTGTCCAGTGTGTGTGCTGTTTTGATTTGTCTTGCTTGTGATTTGCAGTTGGTAGTGCTGGTGCACAGGTCTGGCTGCGGTTAGTGGCATGCTGGTTTAACAATGTTTCTGCCATTGGCATGACAACGAGCTGATCTGGGAGCCCACTGAGGTAAGCTGTGTGCCGACCCGAAGGTTCCGAAGTGTGGATGGTGATTGTCGCTGTCACTGATAACAGTTCCAGAGGTGTCTCCAACATCCTGTAGAGTGCGGCATAAAACATTGCCATCAGACGTGTGTCATGATGCAGAAGTGAGTTTGATATATGGTTCCCAGGGTTAAGAAAGTGTGGCAAGCCATGTATTTTAAGTGTGACAAAGGCAAGGTTAGGCATTATAAAAAGTTAGGCTTCAAGCTGCACATCCTGTATGTGTATGTCTCAAAATCGTACTCTCTTCAAAATCTAATGGCCATTCTGGCTGTATATATTTTTTAACAGGGCTTTTGGAAGATTCCAACTCATTGCTACTTCTTTTTTTGCTATGCGCTTGTGTGGCTTCTGCTACACGGAAACCTCCTAAGAATTGTACACGGAAATACTAACATATTGTACTACGAAAATTCTACATTTTGGGGAAATGATTTGTAGCTCACTTTCTCAATTGTGTCGGTCCAATCGAGTTGGTTGATGCAGCAACGGAGTCATTTCAGCTATGGAAACACTTGATTCTTACTCTGATCGCGGTAGTAATAATCTTGCACGGACGTGCCTGCTCTTGAGTGAAAGAAATTTATCGTTCCAAGAAGCATCCTTTCCTCTCTCTTTTTTTTAAAAAAAGAATGTTGCAGAGGCAGAGAACAAAAATGCAAACTATATATGTCATGGAATCTGGACATGGGAGCAACTTTTTGCCATGATGTGATCGACAAAAGTCGCGATATTACCCTAAATGCAGAGCATGGATGGTCGCCTGGATGCTGAAGAAGGTATCTTGTTTGCTTGAAGCCATGACTCCCTAGCCTGCCGCTGGTACATTCCATTAACCCAGAAACGTTCAATCAAGTCAAGAACAGTTTCATTTTTATGTTTCACCAAGAAAATCTTTCTGAAAATTCTGCTCGTCACTAACCCGCCCACACACCAATATCTTGATCGATCTTTCTGAAGTCACAAGCCGATTCCTTATATCCAACACAACCAATCTTCAGTACCTGACCTTTTTGACCACCGCAAACCGCTAAAATGCGGTACTTGAAGCGGGCATCACCGAAGAATAAAGCAGCAAAACTGTGCCTAGAAATGTAGCTACCTCGACAGAAAATCGAAGAGGCGCGGCACAAAACACCCAATGAACGAGAGTTCAGCAGCCTCTTTCTTCGCGTACATTTATATTGCCTGCGTGCATTTGGAATGGTCAGTGGAGCAACAGACGACAAGCTGTCTGCAACTGGCAAAAGTGCAGCACCAGAGGCCAGGATGTGAGCTGGAAGATCGGTCAAAGGGGAATAAGAACCCCCCACGCGAGGTGATGCACAACTCAATGATGAGAGGAGTAATGAGTAAGCCTTTTTACCATTAGTCTGTCTCCTACAGTCCTATGCATTGCTTATAGTACTAGCCGGCCAAGTGATTCCTGCATACATTGTTGTATCAGCCACTCAAACAAAAATCAATCTTATGCGACGATTAGACACACAAAGCTGTAGTAAGTACACAAAGCTGAAGAAGGCATCGCGATAAATCTTAAAAATTTGGTAAAGCAAGAAAAATGGAGGGTTTTTTTAAAAAAAAACACACCATTCCAATAATCTATATAGTAGGACTTGTTAGCAAAAGAGATTAGCTGTGGAGATCTAAACAAACCAGCATTGCACCTCTCCGCCTCCCTGTGGAATTTCTAACTTTAGCCAAAAGGCTATGCGCCGCGTTGTAGCGCGAGAGTGAAGGGACACTTGACCGCCTCTCGATCGCCTCCCCTAGAGGCGGGGGAGTGTGGCGGCCTGATTCTCTGTCGGCCGCTAATGCCAAGTACCAGACGAAGATAACTTTGTTAATCTCACTATGATTGCAAGTCTAACTACTATTCAGTACTGCTGAAGACTTTTGTGTAGTTGAAGTTTACATGTTGCAAATATGTGCTTAATTTGTGATCAATAAACTGTTTGCTGACATTCTGGTCAGATGTCTATTAGCTTCCAGTAAGTGTAAGCATTTGCTCTTCGTTTTAGAGTCCTTTTAAGATCCTTCAAATGTTTTGCTCTTCTTTCAGATGATGCTAATAGTTACATATAGTCCAGTGAACATAATGGTCAACAAGGCATCTCAGGTTAGAGGGACCAACTACTTTCCCAAGTGGACCGCTAAGAGAAGAAGAAAGCAGGAATCATGCGAGGTGTTTCACTCACATTTCATCCCCATTACTTAACGAAGAAACCTGGCAAGAACAAAAATTATGGCCCGGCCTTTTCGCGCGGTATCAGTCATAGGGAGAAGAACACATGGCGGCGACAAAAGTGGTGTCCCGGATGCTAATTTTGACCCTGAATAGAAAAACCAGACTGCCCACTAAACCCCTCGCCAATTACAATTGCTGATTCTTTGATGGAGGGTACGGTAGGAGATTACCGCAATCTTTGCGCACTCGAGGGATCTCCATGGGGAGATGAGATTTTTCGCTTGATTGGTCCGGTTAAACTTTAAGCAAAATTTGTGTTTGCGAACAATTAAGGTCAGAGAAAGTTGTTCTTGCAGGAATTCCACGAAAAAGCGGAGAAAGCACGCGAAAAAGACGGAATATCCACCGGTCTGCAAATTTAGCAATGTGCCCCATGACAACAGACAACATACACAAAAGGGGGTGCCACTGACACTGAGCCACTGAGGAAATGGTAAATGATGCAGACCTTTTCGAGATACCCATTTTCAGCACATCAAAAATCTACTCAGGCCAGCGGCGTGGCACTGGGCTTTCCAAATATTCAGCACTCCGCAGAAAGAGGTCAGAGAATTTGGTGTGGTCAAACTGCTTTCACGTGAGCAGTAGTACATGGTACTAGATACTACGATCAATGCAGTGATCGACTGGGTTCCTTCTGTGGAGGTCGTCGTCACATACGACGGCCAAGGCGAAACAGAAAACATATGCGCGCGTGCTCTGTGGCAGGCAAGTCCAAGCATCCAAGGGATTGTGCAATCTGATGTATGGTGATGCTTAATAACCTGTAGGGATTTCTAACATGTACACACGTACTCCCTCCGTCTCCGTTCTGAAATATAAGAATTTTGATTTATTCTAAGTTAAAGTAATCTACGTTTGATCAAATTTATAAAGAAAAATATTAACATCAAATTATAAAAATATCATAATAAATTTAAATATTCTTATTTGATATTTAAAATATTATTACACTTTTCTATAAACTTGATCAAACTTAGAATAGTTCGACTTAATAAATCAAAATATCTTATATTTCAATTTCAGTACGGAGTGAGTATACCTCAACCTGAATTCCTACTTTACGCAGCACGGCCATTTGTGCAATTGTAATCTTCCCTCTTTTTTTTCTTGACACTGTTCCTTCTGTGCAAAAGTAGGACCAGGTACAGCACCTTTTCTCTTTTTTCCCTTTTCGCAAAATTGTTACCAGATACAGCACCTGGCACTTGTCAGCAAAGAGAACCGGTGACGGCGAGAGTTGGTGGAGGTGTGGCGCAGGCAGGGCCAGTACAGGCTGCTTGCGGATCGCAGCGAGGCGCCGCCGGCCGCTGCCTCAGTGACCGAGGCCGGATGAGGCGGGGCGGAGGCATGCGTAGCGTAGGCGCGTAGCACTGACGGAGTGACGGTGCCCGTCTGCCCGAGCCCGACTCTCGACGGGAGGGTGGTGCGGCGCGTGCGCCGTGATCAGCGATCACACCGCGCGGCCGGCGGTCGCCCCGGCCGCCGGGGCGGGCGCTAGTGTTTCTGGTCCGTTTCGGGTTCGGCTGCTTGGGCCACCGAGGCAGCACGACGGGCTACGGGCCGACCACGCACCCCCGCGCGGGCCGCGCGGCAGCCGAGCGGGCTCGTCCGCGCAGCGCATTTCATGCGGTGTGGGCGAAGTGGGCTATGCGCGGCACCGCACACACAAGGGGTTGTTAGGATAAGGGGCTAAACTTGTAGTCCCCATGTTTGGTATAAATTAGAAGTATTGAATATAGCCTAATTCATGAGATAAATTTATTAACCTAATTAGTTTATGATTTGACTATCTTATGTTACAATAAATATATATTAATGATGGATTAATTAGGTTTAATAGATTCGTTCTGTAAATTAGCCTCCATTTTATAATTAGTCTTTATTTAATGCTTCTAATTGGTGTTTAAATATCCAATATGACGGGACTAAAGTTTAGTCACCGAGATCAAACATCCCCGTAGAATGAGAAAAAAGGATGTAGAGTGTGGAGCCGGCGGATCCAAACACACCCTAAGAGCAGCTCCGTAGGAATTTTGAAGGTGCTCTGAAGTTTCAGAGAAAGATTCCCTATGGCTATATGCTAGAGACGAGAGTGCTACGAAGCCCCGCCTTAGCTGCGCAGCTTGCTTTTGCACCTGGTGCTTCAAATAAAATAATATTGTGCTATAGTAACTCCGTCAGAAGTAAACGGTAGGGGTCGAGAAAATTTAGGCAAGAATGAATATTATTTTCAAGGTATGACTTGGCATGCTTAGCTACACACCGGAGAGTTTTACGCTAGATGGCACCCGGATGACGTGTCCAACCTTAACAGTATCTTAGAGTAATTCCAGCAATAACCTCTAAATCAGATCATCTAAATGCTAAATTGGGGTTGCCTATATTTTCTATTTTCTAGAGGCTTCTAAATTTTCTTCAACCCTAGCAATAACCCTCAATTCTAACATATAATGCAGGGTTCCCTAGAGACCCTCTAAAAATGGAGGAGGAGGAAATTTGAAGGTCTCCTTAAAATAGAAATAGAGTGCTAAGTTGAAAGTCCGCTGGAGTGGATTTTTTTTTGTTTACGAGACAGAGGAGTGTTTAGAGAATTTTCTGAAGTTGCTTTTATGATTTATATGCTGGTGCTGCTCTAAGTCGGCCTGGTTGGACGGACCTGGCAACGTGGTGCTTGCAGTTCCAGTGCGGAGAGACAGACGTGCAGCGCAGCAGCAGCATGGGAACTCGCAACCGGGACGCGCATGACATCTGCTCAAGAAAACGCCACAAGCTGATCTCGATACTGGCATGGTCACGAACAGTACGGAGACGTGTTTTTGGTCTAAAAACACTGAAGAACTAACTATCTTCTCTGAACATTTGGTCGCTTACTTGCAACTACCGCATAAGCTAGTTCGATACAGCCCAAACGGCCAAATTCATAACCTACTCAAAAAAAATTTTATGGCTGTTACAGATTGGCGGCCTGCCAGTTTTGGATCCCTGCTTGGTGCACTCCGGATGTAGGGCAAACGGCACGTTTCAGGTTCATCTCAGGCCCACTCAAAAAAAAGGGTTCATCCCAGGCCCACCTGTCATCCTCGCGGTCCTCCTCCCCCCTCTTCTCCCCTATTTATTGCTCACTCGCCATGCACAGCAATCTACCCCCGCTCAGTTGGGGGCCTCACAATTCGAAACAACCTAATGAGGTAAAACCGGCAAATTAAGCTCATCTTTTCTTGGTTCGTCTTTTCTTTCTTCGTTCTCCTCCATTCATTCATGCACACTGCTCCAGCAAACCTCCATTTTTTTTGTTTGCGTGATAACAAGATTAATCGTCTGCAAATCAAACCCAACACTGCAACGCAACAGAAAAAAAAGAATAATCACATCCATCCCCGATCCTAACATGGCATCCTTCGTTGCGTTGATCCCGACCCGGTTGAATCCCCAGGGATTCCAACTGACGCGGGGGCCGACAAATCAAGCCAGCTGCAGGACCATCGTTCATCGAGGCAAAGGCAAGGGATCGATCGCCCGGTCGGTGCCATGGCTCTGAGCCAGAGCCCGCAGCTCGGCCTCGCCACCGCGCTGTTCGGCGTGCTCTCCTTCATCCTCGCCGTCCTCGCCGAGCTCAAGAAGGTAACCCTAGCGCATTCCGCTGCGTTTCCGCACAAACGCCGGCCGGCCTGCAGGAATAATTAACGAGAGGGTGTGCTTGCCCGGTGACCATGCAGCCGCCGCACGGGACGCCGATCCAGCAGGGCGGGGACGTGGTGGTCTGCCGGTTCCCGCGCGACCCGACGGTGGCGCTGGGCGCGCTGTCCGCGCTCGCCGCGGCGTGCAGCGCGGCGCCGGGCGCGCTCTCCGTCTTCTTCCCCTACGGCGGCAGGCACGTCCCGCGGAACGTCCTCCTCGGGCACACCCCGCTCTACGTCTTCCTCCACGTCGCCGTGTAAGGAATCTCGATTGCCCACGCTGCTGGATCGCTTGTTACTTGCTATGCTAAAGAGATTCTCGTGTTATTTTTTTCTTCTTCTGCGCGGCATGCAGAGGCGTCACGGTGCCCGGGGTGGGCACGACGGTGTGGGCGACGGCGACGGAGGCGATGCACCACGTCCGGAACGTGCACCGCGACCTGGCGTACGCCTGCCCGACGGCCGAGACCGGGGTGCTCGGCGGCGCGGCGTTCCTCAACCTGGACGCCATGCTCTTCTGGATCGTCTGCCTCATGCTCGTCGGCAACGTCAGGACGGACTACTTCGACGAGCACGGCAGGGACGGCGCGGGCGTCGAGGAGAAGTAACTCTCATCTTACTCGTGGTTCGCAACATGTACCATCATGCATCGGCATAGATATATATAATAACACGCACATACCGTCACGTGTATATATGTACGTTGCCGTGCCTTTTGTGCCTAAAGCTTGTGATTTGCAAAGACATCACCGTGCGCACATAAAACCAATCGACACGGTGAGAAACCAAAAGCGAATGGATACAAAGATAAAAAAACCGAATGAATAGATAAATAAAATTGTCATTCCAATTACACTATTTTAACTTTTCTATATATATATTTTACTATGCATCCAGATGTACTATGTTTAGATATACAGTAAAATCTATATATCTAAAAATTTGAAATGAATTGTAATTTAGGACGAAGGTAGAACTATCCCGAAGCTGGCACCGGCAGGGGACTAGCAAACAATAAACACAGTCGCAGTTCTGCCCATAACGAATTAACGGGGAACCAGATCCTCTGCAGTAGAGGATTCTACCTCCGAGGGACGTCCGACGCGCCCATCCAACGAATGGCACACATCGTCCGTCTAATAAGCATGAACGGTGAATAAATTTTCTGCATAGCCCACCAACGGCCCAAGCTTCCATCCCTCTCAACTCGGATCCTTGCCGTTCTACATAGCATGCAGACCGCCGCCCTGCCGCAGAGGAACGACGAGCGCCGTGCTGTCTTGGCCGCCCCGTCGAGCCTAGCGAACACTGGCGCGCTCTCGCCCTCAGTGCAATAGGTCCTGCCCTGTTCAGCACCGGCAGGGCGGGGGGCGCGGCCGCGCGTGTATGGGTAGCCGCGGAAGCAAGATTCGGCGTCGAGGGAACAGTCTGGTCGTGCAAGATGCGCGGGATCATGGCCATGAAGATTTCGTAGCTTGTAAGCGAGGGAGGTCGCCATGGCAGTGCTGTTGGTGCCGTGCGGCGCTCTAAGAGAGTCATTGGCAGAGCTGTCATGAACGTGGTGGCGACTGAATCTGAATGAGCTTTACCGAATGTTCTGAATTTTACAGACTCGCGTGCAGTCCTTCTCCATATTCTCACCTTGCTTCCTTGCAAAATTCATTGGTATTTCACAGTTTACTCATGGCGAGTGTTTCTACAGCAGATGGTGGAAATTTCTGCTCAGATGTATTGTGAACCTCTCTTGCAGCTCAAATTGACATAATAATCAGAGTTTCAAATTGACAAAGACACTCAATATTGAATCACAACTCAGCTCACATCAACTCTTGGTCTTTAATTCAACAATCTATCACCACGTTGCCTGCTCCTCCTTTTGAAGATAATCTCCCCAAGCTGCTGGCGACCCCTCCTGCATAAGGCCGTGTGCCGTGGCCCCTCCAGGGCTTGGCGAGGACGCCGCTTTCATCATCAGCAAGGCTGTGCGCCGTTGCGGATTCGATGACGGTGGCCTTGAACCAGGAGCTTTGGAAGCCGAGGGTAGCGGGGGTCGGCCGACGGCCATGGGGGATTTGGGGTTTCATGGTCTGTGTTCTTCAGAGTTCGGAATGGGCCGCATCGTTGTTTGTGGGCCGACGACTGAGAGGGCGCTGGCTTCCTTTTCGATGGATGCGGAAGCAACGGCGATGCGCAGTCAGACGTTCCTAGGAGGTAGAATCATTTACTGCACATGATCTAGTTCCGAATTAACGATGCATCCTTCTCCCTTAACTGTTTAACTCCGATCCGTATCTGCCAGAGCTCCTGTCTAGATTTTTTTTAAAATTAAAACCAATCGTATCTGACAAACTACCAATTGAGAGCTGGAACCTGGAAAAGGAAGAACAAGATCGATGCAGCACTGCAGGCATGTTACCACCGGCACAATATGAGAGCTCGCTGCAGACTTGGCAGAGTACCTGCACGCGGATAGCTGGAACAAGGGGGCGTGCGCAGTGCAGTGATGATTGGCGCGGTACATGCCTGTGCCTTGGTTCGGAACGCCGAGCGCGGCATTAAAAGCAGCGGCGCATGTTACGCCTCGTCCCCCCCGCGGCGAGGAAGGGAGGATGATCACAGGTGTCTCGGCGGTCGGTGCTCTCCCTGTGCCTGTGCGGCTGTGCCTGGCCCGGCGGCCCCACGGATCCCGCTGCGGCGTCGCTGGAAGCACGGTCCATTCATTTCCTCGCGCAGCGTAAGGCGTTGATCCTGTGCGGCGCGATCTCTGCGACCGGGTGCCGGCGGCAAGTGCTGTCGGTGGGTGTGGGACGAACCCGGTTTTTTTTTTCAGTTGCGTTATTTGCGGTGCACCAAATAAAGTCCAGAGGTACTGATGTATGTGGACAAATTCGAACCAGATATGTGTGCGCGTGTGTGTTGATTTGCCATAATGTCGTGTGGGTTGTCTTCAATAATATAGAAGTAATTCTCTACTCACCTACTAAAGGCTTCAGGAGGAGTTCTGCATGACATGACTAAGATATCCTACTTTGGAACGGAACAATAGCTTTGTTTAGCGTAAAAAGTAAAAGGAACCTACACACACCTAAATGCAAAGTCCCATTCATCCTATTACCTCAATACAGTGACAGAGAGTTCAGACACGAACCATTAAATCTCATAATACGCACAAAAATCTTAACCCACTTAATGCCTGGGCTTGTACAAACAAAATATTTTTCACCATTTTCTACCGACTTCGGAAAATTGAACCATAAAATCGCTTTACCTTTTTTTTTTTAAAAAAGCTGTTGTAGGCATGGAATTGACTTAAACTCTTCATTTATTGATGTGGCAAATCTACATATTCAAATAACTTGAGCTTAATGCAATGCTTGCATCAAGGACACGAAAAACACGATAGAAAGAGACACTAGGAAGTACTTCTACCTTACGTGACCAAAAGGCAAACCCAAACATGCATAGTGCCAAGAACTATCAATAAAACTTAGAATGTCAATTTTACCCCAAACCATGAAGCATTCATTAAATTTGGTTCAAACTTTAGCATAAAACTTGAGAATGAAACATTATTGATACTAGCTTGCTTCATGCAGCACACCTTACTTGTTTGGCCTTTGCTTGCAACATAAAAAAAATATTTGGTTTTTATGAAGTAATTAGTTGTTGATTATCAGCTTCAACATATATACCACGTCTTCCTCATCTGGCCTTTGCTTGCAAGAATCAAGGTGCTTCGGAGATGGGATTCACGGGGAAACTGAGTCCAACATTTAGTTTCAGGGCCGTTTGGTATAACTTCGGGCGGTTCCGCTCCCTCTGACACATCACTATGGAGGCACTCTGTTCATCAAATCTATTTTTCTTTCTCCTCTCTTTCTCTCTCTTCGCGACACAACCGGAACAGCCGGAATCAGATTTTCCAGCTTCTCCGGCTCCGCTCTACAGTAGCAGTATATGCCGGTGCCGGAGCCGGCGGGAGCCCGCCAAAGAGACCCTCACTGCTGCTTATCTGCCCCATCAAGGAAGACAGCCCAACCGCCGGGAGGCTCCGGGAGGGAGGGACAACACGAGGTGACCCCCCGTTTCCCCGTGCACGGAGGATCGGGATCTCGGTCTCCCGGAGGACACAAGTCACGGAACCCGTACTGCGTACACCACTGCGACTGGGCGGCGAGTCCTCCTCGACCAACCCCCGTCCCCTCCCCCCCGTGTCAGCCAAGAAAAGACCGCGCCGCGCGAGCCACGAGGTCACTCGTCAGGGTCACCCCCATTTCTCCCCAGTCCCCACACCCCGGGGGTACGGACACTCTCCTACTCCGCCCGCCCGCGCAGTCCAGCCGGAGGCCAGATCAAACCCCACCGCCACCCCGCGGAGCTAGCCACGCCGCCCGCCGGGTCCGCGAGGAGGAGGGGAGATGAAGCCCAAGAGCCTCCCGTTCATCGCCTTCGAGCACAAGCGGTGCGTTCCCTCGTTCCCCCGCCCCCGCTCCCGCCGCGCCGTGGCGGCATCCTCCGCCGCGCGCCGATAGCTTCCGGCGAGTTCGGGTCCCGCCCCTCCGTCCCGCTGTGGAGGAGGTTCCCGCTCGGCGGGTTCGGACGTGCTTGCTTTCGCTGGCCGGGGATCTCGGTCCGTTGCGGCGCGGGGGTTTGTTTTGCTGGAGTTTCCTTTTTGGTAATGCGGCGGGAAATTCCGCGCGCTTTTTTGCGCCGGCGGGCATCTGGCCCCCCTCCACGGATCGGCGGGGAGTGGGTGTTTAGCTTCATGTGAAATTGTTGGCGGAATTGCCCGAATCGGGAGCTCTGTGGTGCACTGGCGTGTGTCTTTTCGAAAAGATCTGGGGGTCTGTGTGGCCGTTTCCTGTGGCAGGAGCGGACAGTTTCGGATTCGTTTTGGCAGGACTGCTTGTTCTGGAACTGCGTCGTGTATTCACCGAATTCGTGATGGATATGACTAGATATAGCAAACACTTCTTCCTGCTTTGAATCTGGGAGGTGACGCAAGTATAGATTCCTCGAAGTTTTAAGCGTAGATAGTTGCATTGTAGTTGGGAACAGTCTACGCTCTTTTCTGATGCTGTGTGATTGAATCAGGGATGCATATGGCTTTGCTGTGCGGCCCCAACACTTGCAGCGTTACAAGGAGTACGCAGGCATCTACAAGGTAGAAGACAGCCCCCTGATTTTTCATCTGCATTGTATGCTCTTGACACGCCACACACCTTGTTGGTGCTGTACTTGCAGGAAGAAGAGGAGGAGAGATCTGATAGATGGAAGCATTTTCTGGAGAGGCAGCCTGAGTTGTCTGGACAGGACGCTGGTGATAATGCTAAGAGTGGTGGTTCTGAATCACTGGCAGAGAAGACGTCAGCAGGGCCACGGAAGATCGAAATATGGACGCCAATTAGGAAGTCCCTTGGCAACATCGAGCAGATGATGAGCCTGCGCGTGGAGAAGAAGCAATATTCTGCTGGAAAGCAGCAAGCAAATGATGGAACCCATCCCGTGAAAGTTGAAGAGGGCAAGTTGTCAGAGGACTCAGAGGACGAGTTCTATGATGTAGATAAGGTTGATCCTAGCCAAGAAGTGCATTCGGGGGATACTGGGAATGCTGATGTCGGAAGCAGGAGTCATGAAGAAACTTGCATTTCAAAGGAAGAGTTGGAGTGTCTGGTCCATGGTGGACTACCAATGGCTTTGAGGGGAGAGGTGCAGTCTAAGCACTGAAGCCTTTTATTTCTTTCTTTTAGTTTTGATTTATTCAGCTCATTCAGCAGCTCTGTGCATTTCTGTTGACAGCTATGGCAAGCTTTTGTTGGTACTGGAGCTCGTAGGGTAGAAGGGTATTATGATAGTCTTGCAGCCGAAGGTGAATCAGAAAGTAACAAATGTTCAGATTCTTCAACCTCAGAAGCTATCCATGAAAAGTGGATAGGGCAAATAGAGAAGGTTGCCGTTTATGGACATTTTCATGTGGAATCATTTCTTTTTGGATTCTTACTGCTGGAGAGTCTAAGACAGTTCAATCTGCACTTTGACTCCTTATAGGACTTGCCCAGAACTTTTCCAGGTCATCCTGCTTTAGATGAGGATGGAAGAAATGCTTTGAGACGCATGCTTATAGCTTATGCTAAACACAACCCATCAGTTGGTTACTGCCAGGTAATTTTTCCGACAAATGGTCAGCCTCATTATTGTCTTTTATGTTACCAAAATTCGATTGCTTCTTTGGATAACCAAAATGGCGAACCAATATAGTTTTTTTCTTTTTTTGTACTCATCACACCACAGAGGTGAATTTAAAACCTAGTCTCCTATGCTTCTGATGAATATGAAATAACTACAACCTTTCTTGATCAATATTCTGGCATACTGAATTGTTTTACCAACGTTTTAGATCAGAAATCCAACATTTCTCTTAGCATAGATTCATCTTCTGAATACTGTAGGCGATGAACTTTTTTGCTGGTCTCTTGCTTCTATTGATGCCGGAGGAGAATGCATTTTGGTATGGCCCAAGACAATTTATTGCATCTCATGTTATTGTTGGATCAAATAATCTGTTAAATCCATCACTGGTATATGTTACAGGACATTGGTTGGAATTATCGATGACTATTTTGATGGCTACTTTTCTGAAGAAATGATTGAGTTACAGGTACTGCGAACTCGCCCAGTAATGTTTATTTTGCATATTGGTGGTGCTTGAAGCCCCAAGTTCAATTCATTCTCCGAATTTTGGTTGTATTTCAGGTGGATCAGCTTGTTTTAGAGGAGTTAGTCCGAGAGAAATTCCCTAAACTAGGTTAGCAACCTATCATGATTAAAATATAATATTGGTGGCACACAACTCTTTCTGACCTAATGGAAAAGGAAAATCCAAGCATTACGGTTTAACGTACTTCTTTTACGCAGCAAATCACCTGGATTACCTCGGACTTCAAGTTGCATGGGTTACTGGGCCGTGGTTCTTATCCATCTTCACAAATGTGCTTCCCTGGGAGAGTGGTTAGACTTTATTTTACATTATTTTCATGACTGAGTACTTGTAGAAGAACATTCTCTAAAGTATAGCTTAGCTAATGTAATGGTGTTACCTGCACAAAACAATTAACACCTATGATTCCGAACTACACATTGCTTGTAATAGACGGATGAACAATCTTGATCTCATGTAAAGGATTCCTTCTTAATATAATGATACGCAGCTCTCCTGCGTATTCGAGAAAAAGATCTCATGCAAAGGAAATATTGAAAACTTTCATCCAAGGAAGGGGACTAGATGATTTTGATCCAGGTCATTTTTATAAGGAGAGACCGAGTGAGAAGGGGTAAAGTAAGCACTCACTATACGGTTTGAAAGATAACTAGCCTGCCTTAGATATTAGTGTTAGTTATGGGATACCCAGGAATCCAGGAACACCATGTAAAACTCACTACTATGATTACTTATTATGACCCCAGTTACCTCTATATAAGCAATAGAACCTGCTCGGTGTAGTGATCCCATACGTATATACTTGAAAAAACTTTACATCACTTCTGAATATTATTAAACATTTCAGTTCTCCGTGTCTGGGATGTGCTTTTGTTCGATGGAAACAGAGTAATGCTGTTCCGGACAGCTCTTGCGCTACTGGAGTTCTATGGTACCAGGACATACATTTCCTTCGTTTCAGTTCCAAAAAGAACATAGTAATAGTCAGCCGATACACAGCAAACGATTTTTGTTGACTGATGCTTGCATCAATTGTAGGTCCTGCACTTGTAACTACAAAAGATGCCGGTGATGCAGTCACCCTTTTGCAGTCTTTAGCTGGTTCTACTTTCGACAGCAGCCAGCTTGTCTTGACAGCTCGCATGGGATACCAATCCGTAAATGAAACAATATTGCAAGAGCTAAGCAGTAAACACCGCCCATCTGTTATATCTTCAATGGAAGAAAGAGCGAAAGGTCTAGGTGCTTGGACGGACACCAATGGTCTTGCATCAAAGCTGTATAACTTTAAACGTGACCCTGAACCACTGGTCTCATTAAGTGATTCAGCAGACCAATTGAGTGATGTGGGAGATGGGGATGCCAATCAAGAAAGTGATCCTGGAAACATGGATGATATGTATGGTGGCGTGACAGTCAATTCTGAGATTGATTCTTTGCCTGATCCAAAGGACCAGGTAACCTTCTCGATTATAGTCTCTAAATCCTGCTATCTACACTTAAAAAGGGTTGTAATCTGTGGACTGCCATATTCTTTTCCTTGTCCTTGGTCAAATCTAGAGATTGTTGTAGTTCACCACCCCATGGTAGTAATGTTTAGTTTTAGCACCACAGGTTGCCTGGCTGAAGTTGGAATTATGCCGACTGCTAGAGGAGAGAAGATCAGCTGTTCTCAGGTCTGTTAATTCCTCTCCAAGTTTCCATTACTTATTTTTCATAAATTGCTGGAACCATTACAGGAGATATCACTTTTAATTTCTCACCAGATGTAATTAGCAGTTAAATTGTAGAGTAATTAGTGCGATGGCAATGGTAAATGTTCTCCCTTTCCTTCTTTTTAACTGCTTCAGGGGGGACCAGTTTTAACTAGTAGAGTAATTAAAGCTGCTGTTTTTTTCCAACTCATAAATCTAACATTATTGCAAAACAAATCCATAATTCTTGACCTGGTTGACCACATACCTTGCATGAAATACGACAAGCTTATCAATTGTTTCTGGCAGCAATACAAGCAAACTATTCACTGCTGTTTATTTGCCAAGTTCTAGCTGTTGTACTTGTGTTGTGAAACTGTTAAACACATGATCGCTTTACACAATACAATCATGCCCATTTCGCAGAATATTTTCTTTTTAGTCGATATGTTCGTTTTATTTATGTGTTTCCTTTATTCTTTCTGCCTTGCAGAGCTGATGAACTAGAAACAGCGCTGATGGAAATGGTTAAGCAAGACAATAGGCGCCAATTAAGTGCAAAGGTATAGAATACTATACTGTTGTTTACAAAGAAGATATTCAGCAACGGAAATATCCAGAATCTAGATTGTATGGTACTACGTACTACCTCCATTTCAGTATTTCACAATATAGGCCCACAGCAGTCACGCACCCAGACCAAGCAATAAGTCTAAAGAACAGTAAATGAGAAATGTTACACATGCTGACATGCCCCTATTAAATTGCATGCTACGGTCACTAAACCTCCTTCACAAATTAAATTAGTGGTAGAGGGTGGAGATGTTGCTATAACTATACTCTTGCTTTCGTTTGTAAACATTTATTTGTGAAACTCAAAACTCCTGAGTAAAAGGTCATATAGGGAGTACCGTTGGGCTCATTGTTGCCAATTCCACATAAATCACTTCTAACTTTGTTTAGCTTCCTAAAGTATGAATATATAAGTATCATTCTATAATTGTGAAGTACAAATTACTATTTGATTTTTTAAGGAATCATTCAGCAAATTCATCGTAATTTATTTTATGAGCTAAAGACTTCTTGTTTTCTTGGGCAAAAGAACTGTGAAAATATTTTCACTTTTGTCTTTCAGGTTGAGCAGTTGGAACAAGAAATATCTGAACTAAGACAGGCCCTGTCAGACAAGCAGGAACAGGAGGAAGCAATGTTTCAGGTACTGGTGTCTGCGCGTTCTTCTAAATCCATTTTCCTACTACTGCATATCCACTAACCAGGAATCTTGTTAAAGGTCCTGATGCGTGTAGAACAAGAACTGAAAATTGCAGAGGAAGCTCGCATCTCGGCCGAGCAGGATGCTGCTGCGCAGAGATACGCTGCTAATGTCCTACAGGTTAATCATTGACTTAATCTATTGCCAACATCAGCTTTATCATTTCATGCATCAGCTATTTTCAGTTGAACTAGGTGAAATCAGTCTTGTTTAGTGTATCATCTATTATCAGAGTAGCAAAAGATAAACAGGTTAATCATAGACTTCTCAGAGCAGCAGATGTAATACTTGGAAAATTCTCTTGGTAAGGTTGAAATTGAAAAATTGGCCTTGTTCAGAAATTAACTGGGTTTTGTTGGAAACCTGTTGAATTGGTCCAGCTTCTTTTCTTTTTGTAAAGGACTGTTTAATGGTACTGTTTTATCCCCATTTTGCCACTATATATGTATTTTTCTTCCTTAGACATTAAAAAACTCAACTTTGTTGTGAAAAAGGAAAAACTGGATGGCTTCCACAGTAAACAGTCCTGATGCTGCAATTTGCAATCATCACATTATTTGTTTCAAGATATCCTTTTGAGAAAGAGGTCTCTAATTTATAAAACGTCCTCCTTTGTTCTTTTTTTTTTCATTTCCATTGTTCAAACTATACCTGTTGTTCGGTATCTCATTGCTGAGTCCCAAATCCATACCTGCGTCAAATGGGTAGCATATGGCCAGGAATTCATGTGCCCATGTGAAAAAGGGTAGGTTATGGATAATTCCCATTGAAATAGGGCATGGGGAGGGTTTATTCCCCATTTGCCGACTTCGCATCCATCCCCAACTGCGAACCTGTGGCGGCAAGTAGGAACATCTTGGCCCCTCCCTGACTGGCGTCCATGTATCAGTTCGCTGAGGTCGTGGCCTCCATTTCCTTCAGCCTGGCTGTCCTCGCTTGCATCAAGCCCGACAACACCGGCAGCTTGTATGCTGCTGTGATTGGTGTCCGCCGTCTCGGTATCAACCTGCTCAGCTGCCATGTTGCCAGCCTCAAGGCCTCTACTGGTTAACAAGCTCGTCACAGCTCTCCAGGTCCCTAGAGCTGCCGTTCACTCCGTTCTCCATGCTGCACCTTTTGAAGCCACAATCCAATGGATCCAATATGAGCGGTGCCGCAGCACATGGCCACCCGCCTGTCATCATGCATGCTACTAGTGTTGCTCAGCTATTTGCTGGATGGACCAAGTAACAGCAGCCATCAGTGATCGGGATGCGTAGTATAGCAACAGTAGCCATCAGAGATCAAAGTTCAAAGCTTATCCATCAGTTATCCAACTACCAATGAGTAGGGGGAAATTGGGTGTGGGCAAATATGGGGAGGGTACACAATGGGTAAATGAGAGCTGGTTGTGGGTGGGACAAGCACGGTTGGGCACACACCCTCCCAGTGACAGGTATACTTCAAGCTACTAATGCTTGTATTATTACTGAGATGGGTTCTGGTGCTTCTATTATTTTGTTGTCACTACTTATAATTGTTTTTGTCAGAATTAGCAAATTAGTATGTGCTTTCTTTCTAATCTTCTTTCACCTTAGCTTGTTCTACGCTTAAAGGATCATGGTTTATGTGCAGGAAAAGTACGAGGAAGCTATGGCTTCACTTGCCCAAATGGAGAACCGAGCAGTAATGGCAGAAACAATGTTAGAGGCTACACTGCAGTACCAATCTAGCCAGCAGAAAGCACTGTCCCCTTGCCCTTCTCCAAGGTATCTCAGTCTTATCTTCTCTCAATACTCTTTGTGTGAGATGGACAGCTCCTTAAAACTAGTAATAAGGCAGTGCTAATTTACCAATCACCTTTTGCTACTCCATCTGTTAAATATATGATGTTTTAGGACAAGCTAATTTAGCTTGTCGTAAACATTGTCTGTTTAAAAGCGGTATTATCTTAACATTTCACTGTTGACAATTGAACTTGTGCTTAATGCTGCATCTGTCCTCTTATAGTTTTTTTAACTGAAAACAGAGTGTACTAATACCATGATGATGACTTTTAGTTACGTAGCTTCCTGTCATTTGTTGTCATAATGTTCTAATGTCGATAACTTTCCTGGACCTGTTCCCCTTCTAGAACATCAATGTTAGATGCATCCCCTAGTCAGGCAAGCCAGACTTCGTCACAGGAGTTCCAGCCAAGAAGGAAAAACTTGCTCGGTCCATTTTCACTGAGTTGGCGTGATAAGAACAAGGTATTTTTTTTCTTCTGACCAAAATATAACAATTCTGAGACATGAGGCATACTAGATATTGTTGTTTTTGCCACTTAAATTGCTTAGATAGAAAATTAATTTAAACATTTTACTCTGAACTGCAAGTAGCCAAGTTTGCAATATTTCATGTTCCAAATGAAAATTTTGTGGAGGTACTCCCCGTCCTTTTGAGTTAAAAATTAGCTTTATTTTTATCTTTGTAGTTCACATGGCCTAACCTCAATGGTAAAGGTCTGTTTCCTACCAAGTACCCAAAAATACCTTTGCACCTCTGATGCAGTACATTTTGGTAATAGTTGTGGAATTTGAATTCTCTTAGCATACACGTCATTCTGTATGTTGGCCCTTTTTTGGCAAAAAGTATGCTGGTGCTTTCTACTAGCTTTTAAACTTGTTTTCCCCATGGATTCCTCACAGGAAAAACTGAACAATGCTGATGACTCCACAAACACAAAGTTTAGCAACAATAATGATGAAACAGTAGAATTCTCCAACAAAGATGATGAGAAGCAGAGAGAAACACTAGAGCTAGATTCTGAACAGACAACAGAGTCAACCGCAGAAGATGGCAAGCTGAGAGCAGAGATGCCTGAGAAAGACAATGTGCCAGGGGTCGAAATAGCCACGAGCAGTTTGAATGGGCAACATGAACAGATGCAAGAAATAAAATTGGATTGATAAGCACAATGTTGCACTTTCCGAAATATCTATGCCACCACGTTATACCGGTACACCATATAAACATGGTGACGGCTGAGGTATCTCTGAGGGTGGCTTAAATTTTGAAATCCTCTTATCATGTATTGCTGTACTTGTTCATGCCCACTCTTGGTTCCCCCCTCTCCCCCTTGCCCTTTATGGTTTCTTAAATTCTCTTAGGTGCCACGTCTATAGGTCTATAGGTTGTTTCTTCTCTCCATTTTTTGTTATCATTTGATTGAGAAGAGAAAAAGGAGCAGGTTGTATGGTTGTTCAGTTGCCACCTTCGGATGCAAATGCATCAGAAGAATTGTATGAAATGGATGAGAATTCTGGGTAACTGTGATACGCTTCTTCTTGTAAATTATCATATTTTTTAGAGGGTGTGCTCGATGTAAGCTATTATCTCTTTCAAGAGAAGAGAACTGTGTTGGCGTTAACCATGCCCTCGAGCCTTGGTATGGTATACTGTGGTGGCCTTTCGGTGCTCTACAGAGTTTTGAATGCTCAGTTGAAGAGGCATGTTGTGCTTCTTGCTGGCGTTCTCTCCTCAGACCGGTGCACTTGGCTTTCCTATGTGCCATAATTTGGGTACTCGCTTCTACTACAACCTTTTGAGCCTGTCTCTGAAAAACCTTCACTGCGGCCCTCCTTGGTCTGGTATGACTATGGCCGGTGTGTTTCCTCGGACCAACGCAAAGCCAATGTAAACAGGGTAAAGACCGTCTCAGGAGTTAAACGGATCTGTTTTCTTTGTAGAAGATGTGACCAACGAGCACTGTTTGTCTATACGACCGTTTAGCCGGGTTACATGCCGTATAACACTACACGATGACTAACAATGTCTGTTTAATGACCGTTAACTCATTTAAATAGCCGTTAGCCTGAATAAAGAGCTGTTTAGCGGTTAACGTTTAGGATAATACTGCCAAGAAGAGAGGCGGTGGGTACATATGCCGTGCGCTCGTCACGGTGCAACAGAAAAACTCGGCCTTGACGTAGCCCCTCTGGTTGGTTGGTCGAGCTAAACACTATCAAGCAGCCTTTGAAAAAAACCCTGCATGTTTTGTACCATAACGGAACTGGAACACATACTCTACGTGGTGTTGGTGTGAATGGTGCTGTGACCCTTTGGGCCATGGCTCTCATTATATATGGAAATTGTACACAGAAGAATACAAGCGTGAATCAATGCACGCCAATCAAGCAGGAGACGTAGCTTCTTTACTCACGCATTACAGCCGAGATAGCCTTTCAAGAATAGCTATACCCTACAATTAGCAATATATCTTTCTATGTTTAACATCCCCCCTCAATCTGGACGGTGTGAAACTAAGTTCAGATTGAGTCGAAATTGTGTGAACAAAGGAGCCGCCAATGGTTTGGTCATGATATCAGCTATCTGATCTTTGGTTGAGATGAGTCGTACATCAAGTTGCTTGGTAGAAATCCTTTCTCGCACAAAATGGTAATCAACCTCCACGTGCTTGGTGCGGCGATGAAAGATTGGATTAGCAGATAAGTAGGTGGCACCAATATTATCATAACATAAGCTGGGAGGTCGATCTTGAGAAATTCCAAGTTCACGCAATAAAACTTGAATCCATATAACTTCTGCAGTGGCATTGGCAACCGCTTTGTACTCAGCTTCAGTGCTAGAGCGAGAAACGGTAGGTTGCTTACGAGAACTCCAGGAAACAAGGTTGTTCCCAAGGAAGATGGTATAGCCACCCGTACTGCGACGATCATCAGGATTTCCCGTCCAATCAGCATCCGAGAAGGCACTGAGAAGAGTGGAGTTGGAGCGAGTAATGCATAAACCCATGTCAGAGGTATCACGTACATAGCGCAAGATGCGCTTAACTGTGGTCCAATGATTAGTAGTCGGGGCCGAGAGAAACTGACAGACTCTGTTGACACAAAATGAGATGTCCGGTCTTGTCAGTGACAGATATTGTAAGGTGCCTACAACACTGCGATAGCGAGTGGTGTCTTCGGCAGAAAGCGGCGCACCACCATTTAGAGATAATTTATCACTAGGTAGCATTGGCGTGGAGACACCCTTGGCTGCGGCCATATTGGTTGGAGTCATAAGATCCTTGATATATTTTTGTTGTGTCAATAGAAGCCCATGGGAGGTATGATGCACTTCAATGCCTAAAAAATAATTTAATGTACCAAGGTCTTTGACTGCAAAATCAGCTTGAAGTTGGCTAAGGAGGCGATCCGTGGCCAATGATGAAGAACTGACAATAATGATATCATCAACATAGACGAGAATATACATGTGAACACCCCCTTTGTTAAAAATAAACAATGAAATGTCTGCTTTAGAGGCCTGAAAACCCAACTGCAGGAGAGTAGTGCTCAAGCGAGAAAACCATGCTCGAGGAGCTTGTTTAAGATCATAGAGAGACTTGTCCAATTTGCACGGATATGTGGGATGATCAGAATTCACAAAACCTGGAGGTTGTTTCATGTAGACATCCTCATGAAGAAAACCATGTAGAAATGCATTTTGAATATCAATTTGTCGTAAGGACCAGCCACGGGAAACTGCCAGAGATAATAAAATGCGAATTGTTGTAGGTTTGACCACCGGACTGAATGTATCATCATAATCAACCCCATATTGCTGCTTGAACCCTTTGGCTACCAGACGTGCCTTATAGCGATCAATAGATCCGTCTGATTTATGCTTGAGCTTGAAGACCCACTTGCAATCAATTACATTGAGGCCAGGACGAGGAGGTACAAGATGCCATGTCTGATTCTTGATGAGTGCCCGAAATTCATCATTCATCGCAGCATGCCAAAGAGGATGATTCATAGCCGTGACATGAGAGGTGGGTTCAGCATCTGAAGAACGAATAGAGAATATGTGACTGTTCCATCAGTACGAACCTTTGGTTGCCTGATGTTGTGTTTGAGTCTTGTGCCATATTGATGAACAGTAGGGGCAGCAGGTGCAGTAGGGAGATTGTCGACAGGTACTGGAGTGGTAGCAGGCTCGGCAGATACACCTGCCGAAGAATGTGGATTAGGCGGGGTCAACCCGACAACGCCAGCCGAAGCGGTATCAGGGGGCGTCAGGATTGGCTGGGACGGCCCGACAGCCGCGCTAGGATCAGTGCATGGCTCTACGCGCGCACCAGCGACAGGAGGCGTGCACTCCGGGCGCATTGAAGGCGCGGATCCTGAGGGGGCTGTCGAGGTTGGGGCCTGCGGGCGAGGCTGTTCCGGCGCAGACTCCGGTACGCCCAATGATTGGGAATCAATCTGTCCACCCAGATTTGCTGCATCCACAGAGTTAGCAGGCGCAGATACATGCATATGACCATAATTCAAGTTAGTACTGCTGATATTCAGGGGTAGAACGTGGGATACAAAATTAATTGGTGATTGCGGCTGAGTTTGTGAGGTAGTAGAAGGCTGCCTGGCAAAAGGAAAAACATGTTCGTCAAAGACAACGTCTATAGAGATATAGACACGACCGGAGCCAGTGTCAAGACATTTGTAGCCTTTATGTAAAGCGCTATAGCCTAGAAAAACGCATTCTTTGGAGCGAAAGGAAAGTTTGTGTTTGGTGTAAGGGCGAAGATGGGGCCAACATGCGCAACCAAAAACTTTGAGAAGGGAATAATTTGGTGGTGTATGGAAGAGTCGCTCCAAGGGACATTGGTTGTCAATGACACGAGTAAGGAGACGATTTATGAGATAAGTAGCTGTAAGAAAAGCTTCGTCCCAAAATTTTAGAGGCATGGCAGCATGAGCTAGAAGAGCAAGACCTGTGTCAACTATATGGCGATGCTTGCGTTCGGCGGAGCCATTTTGTTGATGTGTGTGTGGGCAGGAGACACGATGTGCTATGCCAAGAGATCGAAAGAAGGTATTATGCATTTTCTGGTATTCACCACCCCAATCGGATTGGACACATTTGATTTTAGTGTTTAGGAGACGCTCAACATGTGTTTGGAACTGCGAAAATATGCGAGGTGCCTCATTGCGATCATGCATCAAATATATCCAAGAAAATTTGCTAAAATCATCGATAAAACTTATATAGTATTTGAAACCACCTACGGAAGTAGGCGCAGGACCCCATACATTTGAGAAAATCAGTTCCAATGGTGATGAAGAGCGATGAGATGAACTAGTGTACGGCATTTGATGACTCTTGGCTAAGCGACATGCATTACAGACTGGTAAGGGTGTCTCTTTAATGCAAGAAATATTATTGAGATGCAAGATAGACCGCACAACTTGAGATGACGGGTGACCAAGGCGAGCGTGCCACTGAGCATGAGTGGTGGAGGTGACTAAGGCATGCCGAAGATCAGCAATGGCAGATTGCTTGATAGGATAGAGACCGGCCTCACATCGGCCTTCCAGCAGACTTTTTGGCCTTCCAACAGACTTTTCCTCGACGTGCGATCCTTTATAGAAAAATGCCAAGGATGGAATTCAAAGAATACATTATTATCAAGTGTGAATTTATGAACAGATAGAAGATCTTTAGATATTTCAGGCGTGTGTAAAATATTGCGCAATGCTAGTGAACGATCAGCAGTATTAATTGAAGAATGACCAACATGCATAATCTGCAAACCTGCGCTGTTGCCGACGTGGACTTGTTCACCGCCATGATAGCGCTCACGAACAGCAAGACGATCCAGATCACTGGTGATGTGGTCGGTGGCGCCTGTGTCCGCATACCAATTAGGATCAATCTTGTACGAGGAAGTGGCAGCCATTGCTGCAGAAGGAGGATCATCCTGATAGGATTCGTCCATCCTATGCCAGCATTTTATAGCAGTATGGTTGCGCCTGCCGCATATCTGGCAGGGAGGTCGGCTAGACGAGCCACGACGATCACCTCGGCCATCAGTTCGCCCATCAGGTGGGCGAGGAAAGGGAGGTCCAGTCCGCCCACTGTTGTGAATGACGACGATCAAACGAGGAAGAACGCAAGATCAAACCACAGCGAGACACAAGATTTAACGTGGAAAACTCTCCCAATGCGGAAGGTAAAAACCACGGGCGCCAGCCAGCAAACACTTCTCACTAATTTCAAGAGTCGGGTTACAACACCGTATGGCGGCTTAATTAAGGTGGAAACCCTAACACAGGGTATATGTACCGTACCGCGGGGGGCCAGCCCCCCGCACCCCCCCGAACCTCAGGGGCGCAGCCCATGTGGGCCAACTTCTGCCTCCGCTTCGCTCTGACCCAAGCCTCCGATGACGGGCATCCGCTTCGCTTCGTCAGAAGTCGCCCAATAATGATGTGGACCGAATTTGGAACATATTCAACACCCACGGCCACCGCGCCCAGCATAGTTGGTGGAGGCGCCATGGTGCAGTTGCATCTCAGCCTGATGTTGTTGTCGGCGAGCCTCATATGCCATCAGATAAGCATACACATCGTCAAGTGTGAGACGCTCGGTCTTGGTGGTCATGGACGTGACAAAAGTTGTCGTAGTCAGGTCCAAAACTAGCAAGAAGATAGGCAATCACTTCTTCATCACGCAAGGGAGAGCCAGCAGCAGCAAGTTCAGTGGCTAGTCCCTTGATCTTGCGGAAATAATCAGTGGCGGAGAGGTCTCTTTTCTTGGTCGTGGCGAGTTCTACACGAACTTGAATGGTGCGAGCCCGAGTAGCGGAGGAATACATCCGCTCCAGGATGTCCCATGCTTCTTTGGATGTCTTGGCAGAGACAACATCAGCAATGATATCTTCAGAGAGGGAAGAGAGAAAACCACTAAGAAGTTGTTGATCTTGATCACACCACTGGATGTAGGCTGGATTCGGCAACTGGTCAGCATCGGCGCCTGTTGTCGAGGCAACATATGCAGCTGGCGCCGGGATTGATCCATCTAGATAGCCCATAAGCTTCGTACTCCGAAGATATGGGAGGAGTTGGGCACGCCATATGAGAAAATTGTTCTTGGTGAGACGAACGGTGACAGCATGGTGGAGTGGAATTGGGGCAAAAGTGGTTGACATGGTAGATGAAATCGAACCAGAGATGGTGGATGGGGAGGAGGCGGAGGAAGAAAAAGACATTCTCAATGAAAAAACTTTGGCTCTGTTACCATGTTGGTGTGAATGGTGCTGTGACCCTTTAGGCCATGGCTCTCATCATATATGGAAGTTGTACACAGGAGAATACAAGCGTGAATCAATGCACGCCAATCAAGCAGGAGACGTAGCTCCTTTACTCACGCATTACAGCCGAGATAGCCTTCCAAGAATAGCTATACCCTATAATTAGCAATATATCTTTCTATGTTTAACACGTGGAACACAAGTCCAGAAAATAAACTATAAGAAGAGCAAGAACAGGTGGACTTTGCCCTGCCATGGCATCAACTAGTACCAAACACCCTGTGAATCTGTTGCTGCCCCCGTTGAGATTCAGTTGCAGCTAGGCTCTCTGCTGAATCCGCTGCCGCGGCCAGCTTTCACCCTTGCGCTAGCGCTCGCAGCGTTCCTGGGCGCCACGAGGTTGCTGATGGTCCTCGCGATATGCCGCTTGAGCTGCCCCCTCTTCAGTGGAGGCCTCTTCTCCTTCGAGCCGAAGTTGCCGCCGCCGCCGTGCTGGTAGGAATAGTACTCCATGGCTGCCTGACTGACCTCCCTCTCTTCTCACTTGTTTTCTCGTGTTCCTGTTCTTGTGAGCGTTCAGCGTTTGAGCCAGGTGCTCCCTTGTGAAGCTGATGGCAGAAGGCGGCAGGTATTTTGAGTAGTGAGTACTACTATCACCTGGTGTTTTCAGTTCGTTTATCATCTAAAAAAAATCATGTGATGTGCTTTTCTATTACCATTCTTTGCAGGAACAGTTTGACTACTTCTAGCACACGGTGCCTGACTCTACTGTTATTGTGTGGACGTGTGATCGACGCACTGATCAGGGAACTTATGCTGGCCCTGAAAGAGACTGGAGCTGTTAACTAGAGGGCGAGTTGGGTGCCGCGTGGGTCGATCAGGGGTGCATCTTTGATCAGAAGCATCCGAAGACCACTGACCGGTCAGTCCGGTCAGTCCGGCACGAGTTCGAGCTCATGTCAAACAGTAGAAAGTAGAAAAAAAAAATTATCCAGCCTCATGGGCATAGTTGAACGGTTGGTTCACCTTCACCGTCACGTTTTCTCTGTCAACTTCTGTTGGACTCAACCTGTCATTAGAGTACTACACCAGGAGATGAAGCCAAGCCCGGCATGGCATAACCATTGTTTATCACGAGAAAAGACGCCGCACTAAGCGCGGTTGAGCGTGGACTGTGGAACTGAAAACACTGTTAAGCAGCACGTGCTGACTATCGACGTTATCCAGAGAGAGACGACGTGACCATTCCTGTGAGAGACATGTTCAGTGGCGTCTTCCAGTGCAAGGTTCAGTGCACCTCGGTGGTGTCAGACAGGGTTCCCAGACATGCGGTGTCAGCTAGCGTGGCTGCCATGGCCTGGTGGCCGCAGCATGCGCCGGCTCACGGGGCGACACCTCGACCCATCAATCCAAACTGCCAGCAGCCGGCCGTGACCTTGACCTTATCAGCTTATCTCGTACAGCGACCGGGAAGCGAATGCATCTCTCCCGGTCGGATATTTGCCATGTGATCCATGCTGGTTATCTTCGTCAGTTGCCATGCGTTTCAGACTTCCATTTATCTTTCCTTTTCTTTGTAAAAGAAATATACGAGTGATAATACAAGGTACAGTATATCTCAAGCTATAAGGGAAATATCTTCAGTAACATCTACTCAGCAGGCTGGCTTTTGCATTTTCGCTAATCTGAAATTTATCTGATTCTTTCTGCCTCGCGTTGTGCTCTGATAGTCTGATGGAGCCCAACACTAAGGTTAACTGAAAAGACATGGCCAGCAGCTAACAAAAATCAGAGCTAGTTCCTATAAAGGGAGACACCCGGGACACCACAGCATCTCTTTTCCAAGGAAGAAACACCTCATCTCAAATCACCATCAGCTCATAAAAAATGTGACTGCTGACTGCTGATTGGTCCATGCGTGGATGCTTCAGAAACACACCCCGCCTCCATAACCCACGTCCCACATGTCTAACTCGGCGTCCGGTTAAACAAATGCAGGGCCTCCCGGCCGTGCGGTTCAAGTGCATAGGTTCCCCGATTGACTAATTGACACCAGTGTGTGTGTTGATCCCATTCACATAATAAGCCTCGTGACCCGTGTGAGACCCGGTCTCGGCTTGCTCCTAAAAGTGGTCAACTTATTCCTGCCAAGAAAATTCAAAGACCACACCGGCCGAACTAACGGCAGTATGCATAGATGCATATGCATTCATGGAGCTAGTTTAGCTATCGAAATGGCTGTCGCTGCCTATAAATCTCGTCCAACCAAACCTTCCGGGTTCCGGCATCGCATCCCATCCTTGAGTTAGTGAAGTGAGCACTCGACTTCAAACCACACGCATCACACACAGGGGCAAAGAACCAGTAGAGATCGAAGAAAGGAAGCAAGGCGAAGAGTGAGAGGAGCCATGGAGTTCTACCACCAGTACTTCAGCGGCGGCGGCGGCTACAGCGCCAAGGAGAAGAGGCCGCCGCTGAAGAGGGGCCAGCTCAAGCGGCAGATCGTCAGGACCATCAGCAAGTTCGTGGTGCCGAGCGGCGGCGGACCGCAAGTTCAGAAGAGAACCGAGCAACAACTGATGATCGAGTCGCGTGCATTTCATGGGTCATGGGTGCATGTACGCTTTACTGCTTTAGCTCTACAGCGGCTAGTGCGCTGTGTTGTCGTTAAGCAACTTGAGTAGACCTCCCTTTCCCATTCTTGGGCATGCATGTGTTTGGGATTGAGTGAAGAAATTATTCGGTTGACGCAGCTTTCTCACAGAGAATCAGAAGATGATCATATATAGGGGATATCATTGCTGCCTCTTTTTTCACAAAAAAACTCTCTGCAACAAATTAACAAACTACCTTCTTTGTAGCCATTGCCTTCTCGGATATTTATATAAAGGATAAACCGGCCTCTATATCCACCGGTGGATATATACAGCCAAGAGTTACAAGAGTTTTTAAACTCTAAACCTCGAATGAGGATCCAAAATATAAGAAACAAAACTCAAAATTAAAGAAAAAAACTAGAAGACTAAGCTTCAATTTCCTTCTTTGCTCCTATTTCATCGTTGCAAAATTTTTATATAGAATCAAATCATCACATTTCTCATCTTCTTAAAATTTAATATTCGAATCGTTTGATACCACCTCTATCTCATATACTCTTCCTTATTGTCCTCCTCGCCGAGCTATATCCTGACACCTAACCTATTCAATTCAATTATTTTATACTATAATCTTACCAAAATAAATTTACAACTTTAACCTCTTTATCGTCACGATATAACCTTGGGTGCAACTAAATGGTTAAATGCCCTAGAGGGTGGAAATATTTCTTTTCTTAGAAAACAACTAAATGATTGAACGCAGGATAGTATTAAAATATTAGATTTAGAAAGGTTAAATTGATTTGTTTGTTTTTTACTGAAAAAATTGATTTGTTTCTTTTTAAAATATGTTATGGCACTCCCTCATTTTTTTTTGTCTCCAGAAACCTCTCTCGTTCCCTATCCGAAAATCTTTCACTCTGGTCCTCCTGCTATTATAAGTTAGGTTTGGGTTATGTGCTTTCCTGAAACCACTGAACATAAACCTCATTATAAACAGACAAAAGAGCTTCTTCGCATGAGTTGTGCCGAGATCTCTTGTAAGTTTTTCAGAAGCATACAGTCCTCTTGAAGCGACGAACTTTCATATCGGAGGATGTCACAAAAGCAATTTTTTTACATGGCCTCTCTATCTATTCTTTCTCACAACTTTAACACTAACGAGCAGCCTTTAATTTCAGCAAAAACCCTACATGTTTTATACAAGAACATAACAGGGACGAGCCCTGCTAAGAACACAAGCTCTAAGAAGTACACGCAACCGAAGTACTATGCTGTGCCTTTGCATCAAGTGGTAGTAGTGAATCGGCCGCCGCCGCCCATGCGGTTCAGTTAGTTGTAGCTCGGTTCTCTGCTGAAGCCGCCGCCGCGACCGGCTTTGTCCCTCGAGCCAGCAGCAGCACCACCAGGGCTCCTCGGCACCACGAGGTTGCTGATGGTCCTGACGATCTGCCGCTTCAGCTGCCCTCGCTTCAGCGGCGGCCTCTTCTCTTTCGAGCTCAAGTTGCCGCTGCTGTTGCTGTGCTGGTAGGCGTAGTACTCCATGGCCAGCTGCAGAGCTAGCTCCCTCCTCTCTATCTGTCCATGCTTCCCGGCCGGCCTTCTCTGTCTTGTGCGTTTTTCTGTGTGTTCAGACTTCAGCAGCTTGAAGCCTGGTTCTCAGTTGTGCTCAAGTTTTTGTGTGTGTGTTCAGGGGATGGGCGCAGGTGGCGAGTATTTATAAAGGCGACGCATCTATAATACCGGTGTGCGATGTGTTGCCGTGCCGCATGTTGTGGAGTATCACTGTCATCTGGGCCTTTCGAAACAAAAAGGAGTATCACTATCATCTGGTGTGTTTTTACACAGTTGTTGCAGGAACAAATTGACTGCTCCTGGGCCACGGTGCCTACTTCTAGAGTGTGATCAACGCACTAATCAAGTAATCAGTGAACCTATTCTGGCCCTGAAATGAAAGAGTCAGGAACTGTAAACTAGAGTGCGAGTTGAGGCGCGTGTGGATCACGGATCGATGCATCTTCGAAAGCATCCAAGACAGCGAACTAGCTCAAGTTCGTTGGTTAGTTTTTTTTATGAACCACATTTATCTCGGTCCGAGTCTCTTAATAGAGAGATGTTTATTTGCTAGCTAGTTAACTACTTTTTCTGATTTTCTCTTCATTTTTTTTTTCTGATTAGTGGCGTACTCGTTGAATCTCTAGCTTAGCATAGATGTTCATTTGCTGGTTAATTTTTCTTTATGATTAGCGGCGTATACCCTGGTCTATGCTCACAGAGATAGAATACACGCGTGTGTATTTATGCTGAAGAGCGTGAATACTTTTATATTGTCTGTACTGTGACCAACAATCACTCAAAAGTGTCAGGCTGCACGAATTGCTGCACGAATTCGAGCTCATGTCCAAATGTCCAATGGTAAAAAAAGAAGAAGATACTATTCGGCCTCATGGGCGTCACACCGAACGGTTGGTCCGTGTTCAGTGTTAACCGGTTGCACTCACGCCCTCTGTAGAGCTGGACTCACCGTCAGAGTACTGCAGCAGGAGACCAAGCCAAGCCTGGCAACCATCGTTGTCTGTCACGAGATCGAAAGGACCCAGCAGGGTGCTGTTGACTACGGAACTGAAAGCACGATCAAGCAGCTCGTGCCGGTCTGTGCCGGAGATCGGCGTCACCTGAAACGCCTTCCGAGGTTCGGTGCATCCGGTGCCTCTCCGGCGGCCGGCAGGCACAGTTTGCACACAGCCACACAGGGCTTGAGGTGTCAGCGCGGCTGCATGCGCCGGCTCATGGGGCGACACCTCGACCCGTGCAAATGGTCGATCGGAACAGCCACCAGCCGTCCAGCCGGCCGTGACCTTATCTCCTCGTCTTATCTTTTAGGGCACGAAGACAATTCTACTGATCGACGGGCCATCTTTCCCATGTGACTCATGTTAGTCATTGTAGCCATGCGTTTTTTCCCCTTATTTTGGAGTTACTAGGAATGTGATTACGAGGGACATATCAGGATGCAAGAAAAAATCTCGATCGAGTAGCTTCTGGTCCATTGACGACCGTATGACCCAGCACGTTTGAACTTTTGCATTTTGTTGGTAGCCTCGTGCTGATGGAGCCAGCACCACCACTCCATACTGATAAGATATATATATGGCCAGTTGCCGTCAGAAAGCAGCACTGGTCTGAAGAAAGGGAGACACCGGCGGGACACCACAGCATCTCGAACTTTTTCCAAGGAAGAAACGCCTCCTATCCTGCCCTAGCATGCACGAAAATGGTGCTGACTGCTGATCCCTGACTGGTCCATGCGTGGATGCTTCTTCAGAAACACGCTCCCGTTCCACAACCGGCCGCACGTCTAATTTGCCACCTGCAGGTTAACTACAAATCCAGGGGCTCCGTGTGGTTTATTATTGAGTTGAGCGCATAAATTCCCTGACTACTTGCTTGACTACTCAAGTAGCAGTTGGATTGTTGATCAGATTCACATGAGCCTCGTGAGACCCGGTCTCGGCTGCAGCTAAAAGTAGTCAACTTATTCGCGCGAATTGATGAAAAAAAAAGTAGTTAAAAACGCACGCCAGCTGAGCTGATAACAGTGTGGACAGATGCATGCATGGGACTAGACCACTAGTGCAGCTACCAAAGAGGCTGCTGTGCCTATAAATTCTGTCCAACCAAAGCTCCTCCCGGCATCGCATTCGCATCCACAGGAGACTGAAGCGAGCACCCGGCTCCAAAACACACGCGACAGAGACTTCAGAGAGCAAGGAAGCGAAACGAAGCATAAAGCAAGAAGAGAGGGAGATAGGCGCATGGAGTTCTACTACCAGTACGTCAGCGGCGGCGGCTACAGCGCCAAGGAGAAGAGGCCGCCGCTGAAGAGGGGCCAGCTCAAGCGGCAGATCGTCAGGACCATCAGCAAGCTCGTGGCGCCGAGCGGCGCCGGCGACGGTGGCCGTGCGAGCAACCAAGCGGTGGGCCGCAAGCTCAGGAGAGGACCATCCAGCGGCAGCTGAGCCTCGCCGCCGCAATTCGTGCTGCTTGGACGAGTGCGCTGTGGACAACATGTACATAGCCACGTAGTACTAGATTTGGATCTTTTTTTTTGTTTGTTTCTTTTTCCTTCTTCGTGTGTTCAGCTAGCTTCACGTGAAATACATCGCTCCGACAGAAAGGTTTCTATACGATCATTTGGATGTCGATTGGTGTATATGATCTCCGCGTCCAGAATCCGTTACATCTCCAGCAGCTGACACGGGCCTCCGAGGCCAAGGCTTCCATGCCCGCTTGCGCCGACGAGCCGATCGAGTCGTGTGGCCGCCGGCCGGCCGGCAGCGGATCGAGAGCATCCCGAACCTCCACGCCGCCTCCGCCGCGCCACGGCTGGAGCTATTGTAGGCAGCGGCGTAGTGTGGCGTTGTGCACCGCGCTTGCTTGCCGAGCAACGCAGCCGCGCAGCCGTGCAACGCCAACGCGACGAGTTGGCAAGGGCAAGGGCGGGCCCAGGAGGAACCCAGCACATTCTGTTGGGCCAGAAAGTTCGCGCGACTACGGATTTAGGCCACAACGAGCTGGCCCGCTCGTCCAATTTGGTCATCCGGGCCCATTGTAACCTCTACGCACGTAACGGTAACGCCATTGCTTTCAGCCATACAAGTTCTTCAGTCTGGCACGCGGGAGCACCAAAAGAAAATGGCGTCTGGATCACCGGCGTCTTTTGTAACCTCAAGCTGCCACAAGCGAGCTGGGTCATGCTGCGCTGATTCTCCTCTATCCAGAGTCCCAGACGTTGCTGCCTCGCAAGTAGGGGTGGATATCGAGCCGGCTCCGCTCGTTAACAAAACGAGCGAAAATTATGGCTCGGCTCGGCTCAGTAGCTCGCTCGAGCGAGCTCGTTTAGCTCGCGAGAGAAATAAGCTGAACAAAAATATTTTGTGATACACATCAAACGAATCATGAAAGTTCAGTCTTTTGCCAAGAGAGAGAGCTTGATTGAGTACTGAAAGAGAGACAGAACCTGATCAAATCAATTTAAAGTGCAATCTTTCCCAAGAATAGTACAGACACATCACAGAAGCAAGAACAGATCGATCGAAACTCAATCCATTTGGAGCAAATCAATCTTTCCCAAGAACATATAAAGCCGCTTGGAGTTGGAGGAACGTCAGTGCATCACCTACTGACATCACCGTCGAAAACTGCAGCGCCACGGCTTCCACTCAGTCAGGGTCGATCTGCACGCCGGCTTCCATCACCAGCTGTCAACCGCAAGATCTCATGCGCTGGCAGCGGGCGCCGGCTGCCTGCGTGACCCCTCACCCAGCTTGGCACATGTGCGTGGAGGGAAGGCCACTGGAGAAGCTAGAGCTGCTCAGGGAGGGAGGGCGTGGAGCGGCATGTGCGCGGCTGCGACTTGTGGCGGCGGCGCGCACGCGACGCACACGGGACAAGAGGGGAAGGTCTCGGATAGAACGAGTTTAGAGGGGATGGGAGGGCAACCCGGACCTGGCCAGAACCCGACTTCAGCTCCACCAGCGAAGCCGGAGCCGGAGCCGGAGCCGGAGCCTTGCCAAACAGGCTTTAGCAAACGTAGCAGTAGCAGCAGCAGGAGCCTCCCCGTGACGTACGGCATAGATGCCCCTGAATCCCTCCCTGATCAGTGACTTGGTCAGATCAAACCAGAAGCATAACCAAATCAATGGCCTGAAGCAATCAACGACCCATCCATGCAGGGCATGGAGATAGGAAATTGTCGAAACACATCACACTGGATACGCTGGTGCAGATAAATGCAGATACGGGGCATAGAGGCAGAGGCAGAGGAGAATCAATCAAGCAGCAGCCAGATGCCTAACTAGATCACGTACGTGTGCTCAGCTACGCGCATAAACAGCAACTGGTGTGGCTCAAAAGTTCGAATTATTTGTGTTCTTATCACTACCTTTTGCTGAAATTCTATCGGATCTTTCTGGCTTCCTCACCTCTCAGAGTGTGAACATGCATATGTTAGAAAAGATCGAATTCCCTGCGAAATATCGCCTTGCTAAGATCGATGTTGTGTCCATAGTGTCTTCGATGTTCGACCAGAGCTCAACGTCTCCTTTCCTGGAGTGGATAACATCGATCGAATCCTACCTGTCGGATAGAAAAGCAAAAGGAGCGGGTATCTGAATCTTTCGCCGCTTTGGCATCTGCAATCCTGCAAATATCGCAGCGGTCGATGCAACCTATGCAGCTCCCCGCTCCACGCACTACCCGGATATACAGTGTACATGTAGAGGCTTCAGCAACAATAATTGGAAACAAAATGGCAGCAGAGCCAGGCGTACGTGGCATTGGATCACTCCAGAAACGAATCAGCCGCAGGAGCTCCTCGTGGCTTGCAAGTTGCGACAACCATGCCCGAGCTTCCATTCGTGCTCGTCTGACGGGTCGCTGGTCTATGGATGCTTCCAACTCGAGGTGCTCGGCTCACTGTAGGCCGATGCGCGCGTGTGCTTTGGGCATTGATTCCCTCATTACTTGGTCCCTCGATCGCGTATATCCGAAGGGCAAATACCGAAGGGCTTTTCAGCATTCGCAAATACCGAAGGGCTTCGCCTATAAATATGCTCCCTGTGCCTCCTCATCCCTTCGGCAAGAGAAGTTGGCCTCTCAACACAACCACATATAGTACACACACGAAAGACTAGAGGGCAATCAGGGTACCTAGGAGTCAAGCTATTAGTAATGGAGTACTGCTACCAGTACAGCAGCGTCAGCAGCAGCAGCAGCAGCAACTTGGCCAAGGAGAAGAGGCCGCCGCCGAAGAGGGGCCACGTCAAGATGCAGATCGTCAGGACCCTCAGCAACCTCGTGGCGCCGGGCAGCGGTGGCGACCCCAAGCAGGATCGCAGCAGCTTCAGAAGGGAACGAAGCTACAACTGAAGACGACCGTACCGTACGTGTCTGTAGATGTACATATGCATACGGGCATACGGCGTGTCGCCTCTTGTATCTGAGCTACTTTCCTTTTTTTTTGAAAAGATATCTGAACTGCTTTCCTCTGTGAGGTTTTAGCTAGGAAATAGCAAGATAAGTTCCATGTGTTTGGAAAACAAGTTTCTATGCCAACAAGGTTACAATAACATGAACGACGTGCAGCATGTATAGTATTTCTTCTTCTTTTTTTTAACCCGGTGTGTTTCATGTGTTGAATCAACTCTGCTTTCAATATAGTTCTCTTTGCGTTCCTCTATTGGAAGCGATAGAAACTCTATTGTACCTTTGTGTTGCCCTCTCGGGAGCACTTTTAGTAGCATTCAAGCAATCAAGCAGAGATCGACCATCCTCAAGGAAGAAGAAAGAGCCTTCCATGGGCATCTCCGGCCATTGAAAATTCAAGGAACCTGGTCTCCTGCTCTGCAAATGCATCTTTCAGGTGAGGAGAAAACGCACAGCTTTGTGCAGCCGGCAATGCATATCCGTTTAACATTGCAAAGGCAGAGACATTCGACAGCGAGGGAGTTACAGCAGCAAGTGAGCACGCGACTCGTGACCACAAATAATGATATCGTAGCACCATGACAACGATGTTGACATTTCGAGAAGAAGCATGGCCACAGCCCACAGTATGAATGGAACAACTACTAGTGCGTGCTTTCCCTGATGCAACGAACAACAGTGAGAAAGAAGCTGCGTGCATGGCGATTTTTTGTCTTCCTTTGAGCTTGCTAGCTCTAGCTAGGGGTTCAGGGGACACTGGACGGCACGGACTGATGCGAAATCTTTAGGTGGTACTAAAGTTGTGAGAAGTGGCAATGTTATGTACTGGCGAAGTGACATGATCACAGAATGTATAGTGTACAGTTCTGAAATTTAGTAGTATCCATAGATTTTCTATGAGCTACCCACTTGAGTGGTGTAGGTTGTTTAGAGTTGAGAAATTAATTATTAGGATAAGGTGGGATTAGGTATATAACTATATTAGTTTTGGGTGGGGTTGGGTACGGCGCGGATTACACCCCATTAGCAGGGCCATAGAGTACGACCGCCGCGATCACAATACTGAACATGTTAAAGCATGCATGACTGGAAAAAGGTGCGTGCTGTGTCTGCCCCTTTTTTAAATCTCTCTCTTGAGTCTTTGACCACTAGCAAAGTGTCTTTAACCATCTTGTAATCTTGATTTTTACTATTTTTATGAGGTGCAGCCGTGCAGGTACTCTGAACTTTCAGTCAAGATGTAGTAGCATGGCTGTGAGTACGGGATGCCCGCCTGTTGGATCGAGCTTTGGTTGGTGTATGGACGTACAGAACCGATGCAGACGTAGATATTTTTCAAAAAGAATCGATGCGGAACCCTATGCAATTTTTTTTTCTTTGCGTGTTTGATAGATGACTTCAACTTTGATGGATGTTTGGAAAAGGATACCAACAGGGCATTGCTATTCGAGGCTGACACCGATGATGATGCATGCTCGGCCCAGCTTTCGTGGTGTTGTTCTAGATTCCTTGGGCCTGATTGATCGGCAAGCTTGCGACCCAAGTCAACGCTCAGCGCCCTGCAGCTGGCGCCGAGCCATTGGCACTGCTACGTGGAAGTGAAGGGCAGACTGGACGGCAACGTTACGGACCCACCAACCACGGCGGTCGGCGGCCCG
Source organism: Panicum miliaceum (assembly GCA_032594955.1). Classification (NCBI taxonomy): domain Eukaryota; kingdom Viridiplantae; phylum Streptophyta; class Magnoliopsida; order Poales; family Poaceae; genus Panicum; species Panicum miliaceum. Next base: position 14,197,775 of record CM064065.1, read on the forward strand.
CCGGCAAGTCATCAGCCTATTTATGCCCGCGACGCGACGCGACCGGCGCCTCGCCCACCGAGCTAACAATCGAGCCGCACGCACCCGGTCGATCCTACTCTCCTCTCCGACTCCCTCACGGTCTCACCCACCATGATCTGTCAGGCTCAGGCGGCTCCGGTCGGTTTTGCGCGCCGCCGGGACTGGGCCTGCCGCCGCCGCCGGAGGTGCCGACGGTTTCTCCGACTACGGCAAGGTGCCGACGGGAAGCCTGCAGCCGCCTCGGAGGGGCCAGGTCAAGAGGAAGATCGTCATGGACATCGTCGCCGTGGTCGCGAGCTTCTGTTGGATCGACCGTGGCCGCGGTGGAGGCTAGCTCTGGCATGGTGGGCTTACGAATCCTCATCTATAACTATTGCGGTATTGCATTGTATGGAATGGCGTGTACGGTGTTCAGTGTACAAGTGCTTGCTGTATGATGTGGCCGGATGTGTGCGTGCTCAGGTGTTGTCGAAATGGAGGTGTGCATGCCAAACGCGACTGTGCATCATCCGGTTGTTTATACATATATACTAGTACGTATTATGTTGTGCCTGGTTCTGTTAGTTTTGGAGCAACAAGAAAGCTTTAATTACTCTGTTGTTACTAGGTACTAGTATTGTTTACAACTTATTACAAAACGTTGACCATCATCTGTGTTGACGCATGTGACAGGTATGTATAAATCAATTAAACGATATTCTTGCAATTAGCGGCGTGCCTAGCTCCTAGTTACCAAAATGTCACGCATTAGTACGTACAGGAACAGCTGTGGCTGCCCCCACGAACATTCGCCCGGTGGGAGCGGGACGCGCGAGCGCAGAGCGGCGGCAGGTAGACTTTGCACGACGAAAGCAGCGGTCGCGTGCCCGTGTGCAGGGCGTGCGCCACTTGGAGCGTCGTCTTCCGACACGGTGCCTTCCTTCGCAGTTGGCGCGGCGATCGTATCTCACGCAAGCCAACGCACGCACGCTGCGCCCGGCGATGATCGATCTCGACCTGAGATCGGATCCTCCAGCAAAGATTCTCTAGAAATGACTAGAAAGCATAGATGGGCATGCGCGTATCTCTCGGCGTGTTACGTTCTTAACCACTAAGAAACACAGACTGCAATTCGTCAGTGCGTACGTATCTGTAAGCTTCTGTTAAGGAGCCTGCTGGGCCGCCTACTCCCTCCGGCCATTCTGTTAAGGAGCCGGCACGAAGAAGCAAGATCATCACAGGATCACCCTACCCAGAGTGTAGACACGCACGATTAGCTTCTGAAACGCGTGCTGCCCCAGATAATCAACTTTCAGAACGTACGATTTGCCGATCCGCAAGCACTGCACAACCGTCCTCCGGTTCTTGTTGTTGTTAAGCTATCGCGGCGTCGCTTGCTCTATTCTACCATTGACCAGGGAGTGTTGTTCTAGAATGCATGGCTGCTCTGTGCATGCTTCACTGGCACCGGTTTGAACCGAAGGTGTAGACAGACAGTGACTGGTACTGATGCTAACGTGTGGAAATTAAGCAACACAGACCGATCGTGCCAGCGCCTGTATCTGTATGTACCATTCTTCTCCTTTTTTTCCCCCTGATCTGACGATGAGCAACTCAAGGCCTCGCCTATTTATACGCACGCACCGTCCGGCCCTCGCCGAGCAATGGAATCCCACGCATCTACCTCTTATCACCTCACCTCTCGCCGATGACCACCGCGGCCCGCCAGGCTCGTAATAACGCTCCGGTGGCCATGACCGCCACCGGCATGAAGATGCTGCTGGCGCGGACCCTGCCGCCGCCAAGGAGGGGCAGGGTCATGGAGAAGATCGCTAGGGACGACGCCGCCGCGGTCGCCGAGCTTGTCGGGTCGATCATCCTCGTGTTTAGCATTCGTCCGTCGATCATGCACGGTAGTTAAAGGGGCGCAAGATTGCTGGAACGACACGCAATAGCTTTATGAAGAATAGTGATCCCAGATCATGTGCAATACTTATCTATACTATCATCAAAGTTGAAATAATTGAAACTATTTTTCACCAAGATTAGGTTCACTGTACTCCTCACGGAGGCCCCACTTGCCGACACAGGAGGTTTGACAGGAGGTGTAGAGACCCACGGTTTTAATATTTCTAAAATATTTCTCCCGAAATCCTAATACTTTCTTTTTTATACCAAGCAATTTCCTATACCCACCTCACGTATCCACAGATTACTTTCCTCTTCTAATCTTAGCACGCCGGTTTGTTTCCTTTCAAAACGCCGACAATTATTCTTCCATATCCTTCTCCTTCCATGCATGAGACGCAAAAATTTCCATAAAATGGTTGATTGATTTCCGGCGTGCTGGCATGTTCCATTTTTTGATTGATTTCTCCTGCGTGGTATTCTTGTCTGATGGCTACCAAAAAATGGTTGCACATTCTTTTTTGCCACTAGACGTCCTGACATTGCACTCTCTACGTCTCCTTCTTTTTTTTCTCGGTGGAAATTGATCTCACGCCATCCTATACGGCCTAGCGCGACACCGGCAGATGCAGGAACGAGGAAGATCAGAGTCCGTTATTCTGATAGGCAAAGACTAGAAAATTTAGCGGCGGCGCCGCCTCTTGCAAGGCACGACCACGTCGATCCTCCTTGCGTCGCCGGAGTCCAGCACCGAGCCAGCAGCCACCCTGCCCAGGAGAGTGCCGCAGTCTGCACTGCCCCTGCGGCCCCGAAGGCCTAGCAAGCCGACGAGACCACGAGGAGGACCCGCGAGGCACGGAAGCATCATCGGAGCTAGCAGCAATCAGCTATAGCCTAATTCTATAGGATTGCTGTGCGGCGCGGCTCACCATGAATCGATGTTGGTTTTATAAATGATGATCAATATTTTGCATGTTCATTGTCCAGGTCATGGATAATTGATCGATTGGATATTGATTAGTTAGAGCTAGATAATATTAGGTCTACAAGTTTTACATGTAGATTTCACCAAGTTCATCATGTGCCTTTGTAGATTAGCACTAGCTTTTAGCTAAGTTTTATAAAGTTTTTAGATCATTCTACTCTGTTTTCAGTTTCACCCCAAGTCCCCAAATTCTCAAGACTGGCCTTGGACATCCACCGCTCCTGACGGCCACCGCTCCCAACGACAACCACACTGCTCCCGACGTCCGCCGCGCCGGACAGCAGATTGGCCTCTTGATCAGCCAAACGGCCGCCACGCCACACACGCGACGTTGCGCTACATTGAGGTAAGTAGCCGTCGGCCGATCGGTCTCGTGAGGCACCGGATGACAGTCGGCACGCCAATTCCTTCGTATATACATGAAATGGTAGTCGTTGCAATGCTTGTTTGCTACGTAGGTCCAGCGTTGTTACGTTAGCTGCCGGCCGACCGAAGGTGAAAGTTCTATGTCATGGAAGTTCTGAATGCCGGCCGCCGTCTGTCTCTCCGTCACAATACATTGAGATACGTAATTTGATGCAATGTGAAATATCATCAGTTTGTGTGAATTAATAATTAATTTAGTTATTAGGGTTGAATTGAATTCAACAGCTCGCTGGAGGAATAAAATGAATGGTCGTTCCCCACTTGAAGATATCATGAATATATGCAAAACTCGTAATAAACGAGCAAGATGTGATGAGTCTGATCCACAGAATGGTAATAAGCATTGTATCTTTCTTCTTCTGCCGTGAATGTACCTTGTATCATCAACTTAATATGATTCTGTTGAAGGAAATAATGATCCGAGGGAGCTAAAACGGCAAAGGGCAAGGGATAAATATGCAAGCATGCCAGCTGAGAGAAAAAGCTGAGTTGAATGCTAAGAAGAGGAAAAATTACCATTGGAGAAAAGCTGAGAGAGAAGCTGCTATCACGATTGTGGAGACGCCATGTAAAATTTGATATTTAACACTGCAAATTTCAGTGTATATGTATGATGATGCTAACTTAAAATACACTACATGTGGGTGTGTCAACAGATGGAAGGAGTGTTGTTGTAAACACAACAGGTATTCAGTTGTAATCGATTTAGTAATTTTTTTCTATGTTATCCGATCACCTTCTTTTCGAATGGCTTTCCATTAGTGACCATCGGAGCAACAACAATCCCTATCACAGGTTTGTGTGTCACTTCTTTTTAGCAATAAGATGGTATTTACTATATAATAATTTGCACATTGATATACATATAGATAAACTATGAACAGACGGCCTTAACAACAGTTGGCTGCATCGCAATTATTCTTATGCAAGTACAATAAGGGATGATATCGATACTTCAAGCGCCTTACCTGGTATGAGTTTAATGGTACTTGTTTTGGTTATCGTAACTATAATCTAATAATTGCTATTTTAATTTGCATCCAGATACCAATCCCGATCTGTCTCTTTTAGAGCGTTGGAAGGATAAAGATAAGGAGAGGGCGGTCAAAAAGTATCATGGGATGGCGGATGAGCAGAAAGCTGATCGGAATACTAGAAAACAAGCAAATAGATATCGAAATCTATCCGATGCTGGTGCAACCGTTGCGACCAACGAAGGTTCTTTTAATAACCAATCATCATTTTGAACAATGTTGTCAGTTGAATTTTTTACAAGTTTAAATTTTGCAGATGCAGACGTGATAGACGGTGCGTGCATTACGCCTTTTGGTACTTGCACATCAGCAATTGAAGATGAAGTCACCCCAGAGGAGCAGAAAAGGGAGAATGAAAGGAAAAGATATCATGATATTGGGGTTTGGCAATGAATGAAATGATCATTAAAATTATTGAATCCCGCAAGCAGAGAAACATAGAAAATCAAGGTATGATATGCTATCTTTACCGAGTCTTGAATATAATAATATTGAGCACGAAAGAATGTTGAAACCTATTGAATGCCGCGAGAAACAAACCCAACCAAGGTACTTCATGAAAGCGTCACCCTGTTCTTATGATAAAAAAAAGATAACAAGCACATGTTTGCAATATAGCTTTCATATTTTTTTTATCTATAGAATGGACTATCACATTTCATCTACAATTTCAGCTAAACAAGTAGATACATCTGGTATTGGGACCTTTCAGTCTGCATTAACTCAACAAAGTCAGGTCGACGAACCAGGTCGTGCACTATAAATATGGATCGAGAAGATCAGTTTGACTCGGGTTTATGGAACTAGATGATCTGATATATGGAGTTGAAGGTATAGTTATTATTTTAGCATGCATATGTATTCTTATTTAATAATTAATTAATTAATAATAAGGTGATCTACTATTTAATATAGAATGATTTAGACCAAATGAATCCAGAGGATTATGGATCAAACAATATAGAAGATGATGAAGCACGTGTGTTTCATGTTAGAGGTTAGTTTTTTATATTTTTATTTGAGTAATGACATGACTACTACTTATACCTTGTTTATGATTGATAATTTAATTTTCTTCATCGTATGTACACGCAGATTTTGAGTATGAATATAGTGTAGATCCAGATATTGGTTCCAAAAGTTCGGATCCATATGATACAGTGTATAAAGATCTTCCGAAGAAACACCATATCCTGAAGAAGGATAAAAACTGCCAATTCTACCATGCAAAGAGGTTCCCACGTGAAGGGTCCGTCTAATGTTGCAGGAAAGGAAAGGTTAATATATATATCCCAGATTTAGCAGCTCAACTACGACAATTGTTTGCAAGTCAGACTGACAAGGATGCAAAGTATTTTCGTAAGCCAATTCGGTATTTTAACTCGCACTTCTCCTTCACGAGCTTTGGAGTTTCCATTTTTAGTAGTTGTTTGATGCAATTTAATTATTTTAAAATAATTTTTCTTTAAACATGTAGCACGTGCATAGCCACTAGTTACCATGTAAAAGGATTTAGCGGTGTGGCTGCACGGTCGACGTCATGTATTCATGGACGAACCCTGCAGGTAGCCGTGCGCTCATCAGCTCGTCGGAAAAAATAACACAAGAGTGATCTAGCATCTGTGTGCATACATTACAGAGTGCATACATTGAGTATTGCAGGCCTAATGGGCTTGTCTCATCAGGCTGTCACATGCGTTCAGCTGTGTATATACATACTAGGATGGTTGGCGCGCTAACGCCGCGCCCGTAGAGAAGGCGTGGATGATCTGTGTTGTAAAAATTAGTGTAGCCATTACGTTTTAATGGTGGTATTTGAGTTGCTTTTATTGGTCTAGGCAGGCCTGTAAATAATAGGGAAAGGTATCAATGTATCATCACGGTTTATATAACCATAAACATGGCTTAATAACCAGTTATTCAAATTGACTTGATATGCCGATTGAGTAAGGAGTCATAGGATTTGCAAAGCTCAATGACAACAGCATTGCATAGACACAAAATATAATGCAGGATATAAAACAGTAGCATCTCCTGTAGGAAAGCAAGAGATTTTAGCATACCTACAGTTTTCTTTGTGATTAGAACGCTATTGAAGGCTCACTTCAAAGAGTTCCTGCATAACGCAAATGACATCTTTCACCTTTTCAAAAATCTATGTAAAATAGTTTAAGTTCACCATAGCTGCGGAAAATCAAACTACGAATTAACAATAGCTTGCCGATACGACAGAAGGTAGAGATGAACAAAGTTTCACTTACTGTAGCTTCATGTTCCCCTAAAGGTGCCTGCATGTTCTTCTATCCTTATATAGGAAAAATCGCTTGACTGCTTAGTCCGTTATTTGCAATCTCATTCATGCATATCTTTATTCTCCTATTTTAGGAAACAAATAGCGTTGTTGTCTGAAGGAAAACTCAAAATACATAAAGAAGGAAAATATTAACTTTAGAACTAAACTGAATTATAAGTTTAGAAAAACTCAACATACAATAGTTAAGGAAACAATTAACCTCATTGAGGATAACTCAGCACATCAAATAACAACAAACATCCCATCAGAAAATAAATAAGGACTTGACTAATGTACAACTGACCGTAATTTTGGTGGGTTGCACCGCCGCCCCACTTTTGGAAAGGAGACAAATGCTGCATATTTAGATTTTCTTTTCTGGCAAGTTTCTGCACGGCCCGCATAGCAAAGCAACACAAATAAATATGCAAACCTCATTTTTACTCTCCATTATCCAATGGGTGTATGCGTGCATGTGAGGGGGCAAAGGAGAGAAGGAAAAATGACGAATGACGTAAGCGCATGCATGCATATATGAGAGGAGAAAAAGAACTGATAGTCGTGGTATGCATATAATTTATGGCTAGCGAAAGGAACACTTTCTCATGGATTCACCTCCTGAACATAAGAAACAAATTAGAGGATACGAACATCAAGGTCCATCAAGGTCTGTAGAAAGATATAATCTGTTAAATAAGCAAAGAACCACGACCACACATTGGACACGTACAAATAGGAAGGCTCATCATCCATGAAAGTCAGTTTGGAGCCCCTCCCACTATGAATCGATGCCACTTCAACAAACAACTATAAGAAACAGAGGTTAGATAGTAGTGTTGACATTATAACCAAGGTTCACATGGATAAAATGCATGTACGATGAAATTCCTGCTGCTTTAAGTTGAGAGCACACACCTATAAAAAGGCGGAGGACAAAAGGCAATGTTAAGATCACTCCATGCTTGGCATCTATATTTTTAAAGAAAAAAAGAAAGAAAAAAACCCAGATATCACCAGCAGCAACAATGGCAGTTCGAGCTAGCTAACAACAAAGTTATAGCGCATCGGCGCCTGCATCCATCAGTCGATCAGGTGGGTGCAGAAAGAGGAAGGGGAGGAGGAGAGGACCGATGATGCTGGCAATGACATCACCGCCGCTCCACCATCTTTGTAGGATGCTGTCAGTTGTGTGGATTGCAGAATTCTAGCAACGGCGCGTGACTGCATTAGGAAGCGAAGAAGGCAAAGATTGGGAAAAATGGAGGAATGAGGTTATAGGTCGGAATCGGAGTAGGATGGTCGTGGATTTGACTTGCAGCTGCGGTGGCGCCGCAACTGCAACTCTGCGAGGGTAGACCTGCCAGTGGGATGGGTTAAAATAGATTTTATGGGATGGATTTTGATGTGGAGTGTGTTTGGTTGGGTCAAAATATGTTGTATTAGGTAATGGGACGGGGCGGAGCAGGTTCTATGTAAATGCGGATTGGAGCGGGTTGGAATGAGTTAAAATAGATACTTTTTGCAGAACACTATGACTATATATAAATGTGAATCCCGCGTTGAGAGTCGGGCTCTGAAATTAAATACCATGTGTTCAAACTATAAAACTTTATTGAAATTGACTGAAATTTGTTGGAGATGACTCAGTATGACGGGCAACTACTCTGTGCAAAGCAGTATGACTGGACCTACACGTGGACCCATGTCAAGAACCAGATCCTGAAAATAAAATCTCACGTTCACATTATAATTTTTTATCGAAATTGATTGAAATTTATTGGAGATGACTTAGTATGACTGGTAGCTACTCTCTGCAAAGCAGTGTGGCTAGAACTACACGTGGGCCTCATGTCAAGAGCTGAACCTTAGAAATAAAATCTCGCGTTCACGATATAATTTTTTTTAAATTGACTGAAATTTATTGGAGGTGACTCAATATGACTGGCAGCTGTGCAAATTAGTGTGGCCAGACCAACACGTGGACCCTATATTAAGAGTGGATACCCATAAATTTAACTATCAAATGGGACGGAACGGGATGGGTTATTTAGTTGAGCTTTTAGGTTAAGATGGATTGCCATTAGATCTTTATAAGTATTGGGGTGGTGGATAAGGAGTGGGTTCAGTCCCGTTAGTAGGCCGATGCGAGGGACGCCGAAGGACGACGATCTGCTGGCGCATATCGTACGAAGCGGCGGCGATTGAGCAACGTCCGTTTTGTTCCGCACGCAAGGCCGATTCCCTTTTCCCAGTGCGTCAAGCCTCCCACGTGAGACGCACGCAATTGCACACGCGGCCAGCAACGCTAGAGAGACAGCGCACAACGGCGCGATTGACCACCAGCACTACACGGAAGCCACGCGGCAAGCGAGGAAACACCGAGCGCTGAATGCTCTCCTTTTCTTCCAGCGATATGAATCTACATATATGAGATATACAGATAACATGTTCTCGCAACTTTGTTATTGGTCCGTTAAAAGTTTGCCGCTGCCTATCTTTTGTCCTCACGCATGCATGTACCATGGACTAGTGCAGTGTTAATGCAAATTAACCATGTATATACTGCTTTAGTCAAGCTGTCTGTCACAGTAACTACGCTGTACATACTTGCTCTAGTGTGTGCACTACTCTGCAGTCTGCACCCATCAAACAGAGCAATCAATTCATTTTTTTCTCTTTTACCATGGCCGAACTTGAATTGTACATCGCGCATAGCAAAGCCACAAAACCGCAGACACGCTACGCGCCGGGGAGTTCGCATTCCGTTCATCTCGGAATGGCGGCCGCGACACGCTGGCGTGCCCTTGGTTAGTTTCCCTACGCTACGCATGGTCCTAAACCCGTTCCCGTGCCCAGTGCCGGCATCCTCCGCTCGACTCCATCGGCGGCTCGCGGCGCGGGCAGCAGCACGTACGGTCGCACGGCGGCGCGGATCATCGGACTCGTCGGCCGCACGCACGCACGGGGCTGACAACAACCGCGAGGCAAGCCAGGCCACTCTCGGGCGCTCGGCGGGGGTGGCCGCACCGCGGACTCGTCACACGAGTCAGCAGGGGTTAGGCCGGCCAAGCCGCCAGGCTGCCGTGTGCCGCGCGCGCGTGCCACTTGGAGATGGCGTCCGGCAGCGGCTCGGCTGGCGACGTACGTACGTACGTCACCCTTGTGAGGTCACGCGCAGCGACGCACGCACCGTGCTCTGGCGGTGCGCCCGGTGCTCGAGACCCAGAGATGGTTCCAGGCTCCCGACCGCTTCCAGAAGCCATCCTAGCTCCCAACCGACGCGACGTGCACGTATCCAAGTCTCTTTCGTACCCAGCGAATCAGCGAATAGTCCTTAACCAGGAAGGAATGCGAGCGAGGCACGGTGCGTGCGTACGCCACGCCGCTCTCGAGCTGCCGGCACGGCGGCGCCAGGGGGCCACCGTGACAGCGACCGTAGCGCGAACCGGCTCATGCTTATCCCCAACTCGATAGTACGATCGAGAATTCGAGACCCTGGAAACCTGATCGGTAGCGGCGGCATCATTGTCGTCCCATCTCCACGCTGCATTGCACGCACTAGCTAGCACTGGCTTGCTATCCAAGACAAGCGGTCAGCGCCGAGCTGGCACTGATCCACTAGTAGCAAGCAGATCACTCACCTGTGGACCACGTCGAAAGTACCACGCGGGCCCACGGACCGACCACGTTGACAATCGGGGTACGCTGCTGGGCCACCGTGGCCCAGTGGTGTTGTGTGTCCCTACTTGCCATACACACGTGTTTCGCTCCAAGGAACCGCAACCGCCCGTGTGTGGGGTCCTTCCTCCCGGTCCCAGGTGGTGGGCCCGTCTAACGCGCACTTTGGGCCCCACGAGTGGCCCACCTCTGCACTTTTTTTCCTTTGCTATGCTTCTTGCCGCTGTTCCTGCTCGCGAAGGCGCCCAGCTGAGCCGAGCTCTGCCTCTGCTCGCGTGGGCCGCCTGCGGCCTATTTATACACAGGACTGCGCCTCGACGAGCAAACGGATCCCAAGCGCCCCCCGTCTCCCCTTTCCTCTCGCCCCGCCAAGCCAACCAGTGCACGCCGCTGGAGTCGCCTCGCTGATGGCCACTGAGACCATCCAGGCTCCGGCTCCGGCCATGCCCGCCGTGCCGGGGCGTGCCGCCGCAGGCGGTGCCGGCGGGAACGGCAGGGCGGGCCTACCGCCGCCGCGGAGGGGCCAGATAAAGGGGCGGATCCTCAAGGACGTCGTGGCCGCGGTCACCGCCATGGCCGCGGGCCTCGTCAAGAACACCCGCGCCGGCGCCGGCGCCGGAGGCCTCCCCGCCTCCGAAGACGCCGGCGAGAAGTGAAACAGCCGATCCTAGAAGCTGAAGAAGGACCCGCTTGCGTGTTCTCTCTTCCGTCAGTCCGACTCCGACGCCGCTCCCTCCTCTGCTGCTATCATGCGCTCGTTTTAGTGCGCGCAGCAGAGGACCCGGGGGGCCAAAAATTACTACGAAGCTCTCGTGATTTCTCGTTTCTGCACTTGTTCCTGTCGATCACGGATGGATCGGTTGCCGTATTAGAGCTCGCGCTGATCCATCCGTCATCCGTGGTCTGGTTTAGCTAGTCTGTGGTTCTTGTCCTGCCCATGGTTTTTGTTATGGGTTTCAGCTGCTGCTTTCAGGAGGTTACTGAGTTTTTTAAGAAAGAACCTCCTGCGGCTGCTGCTGTTCAGTCTTTAGCAAGTTTGTTCTGTTTGCTGGTGTTTGGTTGTATAAGGTGTAGGAGGGATCAGCGAATTAGGTCTGGTCCTTCCTTTTCTGTGTCACTGTTACCAACCCCTGCGTGATGTAACTTTGCTTACTATCTTGTCGAATAAATAGAGCTTCTTGTGTGAAATACTCTCGGATTTATTATAAGCAAGTATATGGTCTGATCCGTCCTCCTTGGCTCCTTGTTTACCGCTTCCATGTTAAAAAAAAACTGAGCTCCTTGTGTGAAACAAGTACTGTCTGATTGCTCAAAATAAAAAAGGTACTGTCTGGCGTCTGCGATTTCGAGTTTCTTGCTCATTGTGCAGGTTACTTCAGTTTCAGGCGAATGGAACGATGGTCAGCTTGTCACCTAACCGAATGGCTTGACGCATGACGAGACTCTGCCCCGAGCCCCTGCTCTGCACAGGCCGCCCTTCTTTAATTCACGCGCCGCGTCGGCACGGTACCGGTGATCCGTGATCCAGCTCCTCCGCGCCGTCGTTGCCCTTGCCCGGCCGGTCGCCCCCAGCCAGCGCCGTTGAACACTCCACGTTCAACGCCAGCCGCCCGGTTCCGAAGGGAAGCGTTGCCCTGGCCCCTGGGGGGTGGGGCTCAGCATCTCCCGTTGACCTGCTACCCGGTCTGTCTCCGCCCACAGTTTACAGCTTGCACCGCCGGAAACCGGGAAAAGGTAGTAGCTGCTTGGCGATCAAGGCCGCGTAGCGTACTAGCGTGGCCCAAATGGATGCAGTGCAGGTGCAGGCAACGGGACGCTTCACTGCGTCGGAATCGCACGCCACTGGCATCGCCTCTGTACGTGCCCCCCCGGTTCTATTCCAGCTCCAGCAAGGCAGCAAGATGCGGCTCGAGACCTCGAGTTGCCGGGTCGCCACGCGCTTCCGTGCCCGGCGTGGTCCGACGGCGCATTGGCCCCCTGCTGCCAGGGGATGCGGAAACGAACGACACCGCCAATCCATCGCGCGGAGCCAGTCCACGTTGTCCAAATTGGACGCACGATTTCAACAGGTTTTCTTCCCCCACTTCAAAATGTGCCCGGGTCGTCAACATGCAAGCAGAGTGCCACGAAAGTCCACCAAATCGCCTGTTCCTCCCGGGGCGGCGCTCAGGTCCTACTTGCGCTCGGCGCATCAATGGCTTTGGCAAATTGGATGGGATCTTCAGCGAAGAGCATCAGAAATTAGCGGATGCATAAAAAAAGACAGCTTTGCAGTGGCAATGGGAACACGGACCTTTTTTTTAAATAGGATGGAAGCGGATCGGAAGTATGAAATCGGATTCGGATAGCACTTTTTACCATATTTTAACTCGAATACGGATACATATTCGAATATTCTCGAATACGATGCAAAACTGATACTTCGGATTCGGATTCGGATTCGGATACTTACTCGACATGTAGGATAACATTTAACTATTTTCTTTATTGGTAGTTTTAGAATATAAAATCGCTATACATGTACAAACTAAAGTATGGCAATATAACAAAGATAGCTAGTTAAAAATAGCTTATTTATCAACAGATATTTTAATAAATAAAGACATAAAAATAAAACTAGAGATAAAAATATTTTTTCAATAAATATATAAACAAGTTTTATTAATATATAATAAAAATTTGTAAAAATAATTTCACCCATAAATAAAATAAGAATATTTATAAGTAAACTTAATCTTCTTATATCTTTATTATAAAAATTAGTAACATTGGTTGTAAGAAATAAATATAATTTTTTAAATAGTTTTATTAAAAATGGATACGGATAGTGTCGGATATTGTTGAATACGAATGTAGAATCGGATAGAGAAAAATAATGAAAATCGGATTCGGATATATTCACTTTACTACTACATTAAATTCGAATACGGATACGAATATCCATATTAATATTTAAGCGGATACGAATATCGGATATTGGATATTTTGGATATCCGTATTCATATTTTCATCCCTATTTTTGAAAGCCCAAAATGGAAGGAAACACACACCCTTGAAACCAGCAGATGATCAAGCAAGAACATCAATGATCAACATCGGACGTAACATCCAGCCGAAGTTGCTGGTACTAACATGGGCCGTTTATAATGGTTTGGGCCTGGGGGAGACGGCTACCGTTTGATTTTGATTCGGGCCTGGGCCGACAGAGGTGGGCTGTTACCATTCGCACCCGTCGAGTTCTTCGCGTGTGGGTCGGCTCGTCGGCTCGTCGCCGCGCTGCCCGAAGGAGGAGAGGAGACAGACCCCCGCGAGCCGAGCTGCTGTGCTTGTGCCGTCCCGTCCTTGCGCTGCGCTGCTACGACAAGTCCGCCCCAAGTGAGTCACTCGTCACGCCCACCTCCTCATTCCGACGCAGCGCCGTCGCGCCCGCAGCCACGCAGGCGCAGGCCGCTCGCGCTCGCCCTCCCGGTCCCGGCCTCGCCTTTGCGTCACCTCCCCTCCACCACACCACTCGCCGCCGCCGCCGCGGCCTCCGCGCCGCGGGTCTCTCCCACCTACCCTCCCTGCCCCCCGCCTGCCAGGCCCTGCGCCCCTGCCCATCTGCCTGCCCCCCTCCCCCCTCCTCCTCCGCTGCCGGCGATCGCGGCCGGCCGCCGCGACCGGTGAGTCACGTAACTCGTCTCTGGATCACTCGGGGCATCGCCAGATCCGATCCGGCCCGCGGGTGGCTGCCGGTACCGATCCCGGGCTGGGGGCGCGCGGCTAGATCTTACTGCTGTGGGGCGGTGGTTGCGGCTCGCTTGGATCAGTGGTTGGGATCGGCGGTTCGGTGGGTTGCGATACCGGGGTGCCGTTGCCGAGGGAGAAAGGTGGCTGCTTTGCCGCGTTGGTAGGGTCTTGGAGATGTAACTGCCAGTTCGTCCGTTGTGATTTGATGCAGTGTGGGTTGCATGAATGGTAGAAAGGTAGGATTGGGATTTAGGGCTTCTTGTCTTGCGTGTTGTTTTGGGGATGTTTGTGCTGTCCACGGATTGGTAGTGATGCTTCAAGGTTAGTCTAGAGGATATCGTCATCTTTTAGGGTATGGTATTCGTAGCTGAGTGGCTGGAAACTTATTTTTGTGTTCTTTTCTCAAACTGAGAGTTGCCCTGATTCCCAGCATGGCAGTGCATTTCAGCCTTTTCTTTTTACTGATTTGATGTTGCAATGTTAGTTTGCATGCTAATGTTTGAAATTTTCCTCAGGCAGAGGCCGTATAGAGGCGCCGGTATATTGCTTACTGTGTGGCTGGCTATGCAATCTACTTATGACTTCAGTTTCCTGAGATTCTATCTGCATCTTGCCCCTGGTCGGTGAGATCCTGCAATACCTGTTCCCCTGACTGCAAAATTAGAAACTATGCGTCTTTCATCTTCTCTTCAAGATCTGCCGACCTTCACTAGAATTGATGCTTTAGAAAGGGGCTCTAGCATTGGCAGTGATCTGAGCTCAGGGCGTGCAAAGCCTGTACGCACGCTTCAAAGAGATGGTCCCGTGGCAAGCTTTTCAAAAGAAAGAACACCCCCATCTTCGCCGACAAATCGAAAGAAATGCATGAGAGCAGCTTGTTACGCTATTGCGCTGATCTTGTTGGCGTTCTTCACATATGCTTCTTGGAGATATTTCCATGTATTCCTCTCTAAAGGAAACTCTGAATACTATGTGGTTCTTGATTGTGGCAGCACAGGTACAAGAGTGTATGTCTATGAATGGCACATCAATCATAATGATGCAAATGGATTTCCTATTGTTTTGAAACCTTTAGGGAATGCTCCTAAGAAGAAATCTGGTAAATTAACTCGACTGTACCAGCGAATGGAGACTGAACCTGGATTGAGCAAACTTGTTCACAATGAAGCTGGATTGAAGAAGGCACTAGAGCCCCTCCTTCAAATGGCTGAGAAGCAGATCCCCAGACGAGCACACAAACACACTCCACTTTTTCTATATGCTACAGCTGGCGTTCGCAAGCTACCTAGTGCAGACTCAGAGTGGCTCCTGGATAAGGCCTGGGATGTTCTGAAGAATTCGTCATTTTTATGTAGTAGAGACAGGGTTAAGATCATCACTGGCATGGACGAAGCTTATTATGGATGGATAGCTCTTAATCATCACATGAACATGCTTGGCACCTCATCATCTAAAATGACATATGGTTCACTTGATTTAGGCGGATCATCATTACAGGTTACATTTGAGACTGATAAAACAGTACAGGATGAGACAAGCATTAGTCTGAGGATTGGTTCTGTTGATCATCATCTTAGTGCTTATTCTCTTACTGGTTATGGATTAAATGATGCATTTGACAAATCCGTAGCACATCTAGTGAAAAAGTTGGGAGGAGTAGCTAATAATGGCAAAGTTCAAGTCAAACACCCTTGTCTACAGACTGGATACAAAGAAGATTATGTTTGTTCTTACTGCCACCCTCTAAAACAAGATGGAAGTCCCAGTGTTGGTGAGAAGACAATTGGCAAAGAGAAGCAGGGAGTAGCTGTTGAACTGGTTGGAGCACCTCAGTGGAATGAATGCAGTGCTCTTGCAAAAGTAACAGTTAATCTTTCAGAGTGGTCCAGTGCAAGTCCAGGACTTGATTGTAACCTTCATCCTTGTGCTCTTGCTTCTAACTTTCCCCAACCACATGGGAAGTTTTTTGCTATGTCTGGCTTCTTTGTGGTTTTTAAATTTTTTAATTTGACTGCTGATGCCACTCTGGTTGATGTTCTAAAAAGAGGTCAGGAATTTTGTGAAAAACCATGGAAAATTGCAAAGAGTAGTGTTCCTCCACAGCCGTTTATAGACCAGTACTGCTTCAGGGCTCCTTATATTGCATCACTTCTGAGAGAGGGATTGCAGATCAAAGATAATCAGGTGATAATTGGCTCTGGCAGTATTACTTGGACTCTTGGGGTTGCTTTGTTGGAGGCTGGTCAGGCATTGTCTACACGAATCGATATTCAAGGATACAGAATACTGCACCGGGAGATAAACCCAAATTTTCTCATAGTATTGTTTCTGATTTCGATTGTGTTGGTCATATGTGCCATATTATGTGTCAGCAATTCAATCCCAAGATCATTCCGCAAGTCTTATCTGCCAGTTTATAGGCAGAATTCTGCAGGAAGTTCTGTTCTTGGTATGGGGTCGCCTTTCAGATTTCAGTTATGGAGTCCTATCAATTCAGGTATATTTGCAAGTGTTTTTTCTTTACTTACATGCCATCACAGTTTCCCGCTCTGTAAAAAGCTACTCTGCCATTTAAGGACCACAGTAGTGTAGTTCTGTTGGCTGCAGTATACCATTTATTTTTTTCAAGACAAATGGTGTCTACCTGTATAGTTAGAAAGAGAAACCAACAGTTTTGCGATACCGGTGGAGCTTGGACCCAATATTAGAAGGGGCCAACTCCGAACCCTATGTGAAGTAAGCAAGGTAGAGGTGCCCTGTTTGAAGCTTAATCAACAAACTTTTGTAATAAACTGTTGGCAACAATGAAGCTCTGCCTCTAGTTGCTATCTTGTTAGTTTTATTTCAGTATGTTAATCTTCTATAAGTAGCATTGCATAGAACTCTTGCATGATGCAAGTGACACATGTTTTTACTTCAATTTACTTGTTATAAAATGACATCCATACAGAACTTTGCAATGTTACCTCATGCATATTTTAGATCACATTAAATCCTTAATCTTGTAATCCAAGAGCATGTTTCAAGTCTTGTTTGAATCTTACTCTTCTTTAAGGTGGACTAGCTTAGATGATCAAACTTTTAAATTTGTTCCACTTTGTCTGACACTACGCAGGCGATGGAAGAACAAAGACACCCCTGAGCCCTACTGTAGCTGGGTCAGATCCCCATCCGTTCAGTATGAGCCATGGATTAGGAGGCAGTAGCGTTCAGCTTATGGAGTCCTCTAGACAATCCTTGGGTGTCTATCACAGCTATTCTGTTGGAAGCTTAGGTCAGATGCAGTTTTCCAGTGGAGTGAGGAACCCTAGCCGAGGTCAGACTACACTTCAAAGCCGACGGTCACAATCAAGAGAAGATCTCAGTTCCACATTAGCTGATATTCATGTTCCAAAGGTGTAGCATTTGCATCACAGAATGACATGACTAGAATGAGATCCTATACGCCATAACAAACTCTGTAAATAATAGCTCCAGAGTTCAGACTGCTTGATTTCTTCTCTAATCAGAAGTCAATTTTGTCGGTACACTGACACTTCAGTGAGGTTTAGGATCATATAAATGTTAAACTTATGACTTGGTGCCTATCCTGGACATGATACATCCATTCATCCCATTGTATGTGCTAGAGAACATACCATAAAGGTGAAGTTTTAGTATTGTACCAGAAGATATATTTATGCCGTTCACAGGACTGGTTGGCCATGAGCTGGAACCTGCAAGTATGTAGATCAATTCTTCTGCAATCAGGCCTGACAATACTTCTTCAAATGTTTTTTTTAATCTGAAACATAATAAAGATGCATGTAGCCGCATGTACTGTTGTTGTACCCTATTGTAGTCTTGTTGTGACTTGTGAGCCTTCTCTTATCTCTTGGAACACCATTTGATGTGCCTCCTTGTGGTATCAAAACAAAAAATTGAAATCATGAATCAGTAACTTCAGTCCTACCTGATTGTTTCCGGTGTCTTCAGTGCCGGCACATATTCATTTGTAAACCTTGTGTTGTGTCTACCATATTGAGATTTTTGTTCACATAGTTTTATCTTGATGGCCATGAAATTTCTGTGGTCTCTCTGTGGCTGGACACATTGCTTGTGGCTTGTATTTCAGCAATTATACATCAATTCCTTGTACAGAAAATAGAACATTGATCTTTTCCACAGATCATGTTTTTCCTTGTATGTGATTTGTCAGCGCTGAAAGGTAGAGCTTGTATCAGGAGATGAGTGCTCTCCCCGGTTCAAGGCTGCATAGATGGGAGGCATGCAGCATGCTATATGATTTTTTTTTCTTGGAGCTATATGGTTTTCTATAGGCTGCAAACTTTCGGGATCAAGTCTCATGGATGATATTCAGTTTATTTCTAAATTTCGTGGAGATTGAGAACACACTCCTGCGTTTAAGAAACTTACTGTAGTATGCACCGCTAGTATTGTTCATCGACATAATAGAAAGGTCTCTATCCTTTCTTTAAGAAAAGTACTTCTTTTTTTTGAAAAATTTAAGAAAAGTACTTCAGCCAGAAGGTTAACATCCGAATTTTAATCAAGCAACGTCTCTGACATGTGGGCTCATCGGTCAGTGTAAGAAGCGAAGCTGCGAAACCAGTCGCGCCCGACGTCACACGTCGACCGTACGATACGACTGATGCACCCGCAACACGAATCACGACGTAGATCCCGCAAACCCTAATGGCCAACCCTACTATATAAGCCTTCCTGCCCTCCCCTCACTCCCGCAGCCGCCGCCGCCCTCGAACTCGAAGCCCGCCGCCTGCGCCTCATCCCCGCTGCGTCGCCGACCCTCGCCGCCGGTCTCCTACCTCCGCCACTATGGGGTACGTTCGATGTCTCTCCTTCCCCTACGTCCTGTCCTGCACCCGTGTTCGTGTTGCGCCGGGCGGTTCGTTCCTGGAGGCGTTCCTTTGCCTCAGCCCGCAGGAAGCCCTCTGTTTGACGCGTGGATTTTGTTTCGCGCATGTAATTTAGGCTGCTGCTTTGTTTTAGATTAGAGAATGAAATCGCGTTAGCGTTGAGAAGCAGAAAACTGAGCTTATTGACGGTCCAGTGCTGATCAGATTATACACCGTCAGTGCTAAACATATTCATAAGCGATACAAATCCGTTGCCGCCGTGTAACCATGTGCTCCTGGATTCAAATGCTTTGACCCGGGAGGTTATGTGTGGTGGCATACAAAGTATGTTCCCCCCATATTGCTCTGTTTTCAGACCTCAGCTGGTTTATTCTGTTTGGTTATTTTTTGGTGCATGTTTATGTGGTTGGTTATTTAGATGTTCTTATTGAGGTCCATATTTCAATGTTTGTTAGATGGATGTATATACTTGTTATAGGTCGTGCCACAAATATTTTCGTATAGCATCTGTGTACAATTTTACGATCAAACCAATACAATTCCTCTTTGTACTGCATGATGTTTGGCTCTGTATATGCTGTTGTCTTTCATGCATTTGCTCCATGATGGTTCACATATGCTTATCCAATGGACAATTGTGTTCTTTGAGTTGCAAAACTTGTGATTTATATTAAATTTGTTGTAACAATTATGAATTCACATCACAGGAAGACACGTGGTATGGGAGCTGGGCGCAAGCTCAAGACCCACCGCAGGAACCAGAGGTGGGCTGACAAGGCATACAAGAAGAGCCATTTGGGTAATGAATGGAAGAAACCCTTCGCCGGATCATCTCATGCCAAGGGCATTGTTCTGGAGAAGATGTATGTTTGATAGTAGAATCATGCGTGCCTTTCTTATCTCTACTTTGTGTTGCTTGAGCTAAGGTCTGATACTTCCATTGTATAGTGGTATTGAGGCCAAGCAGCCGAACTCTGCCATCCGTAAGTGTGCTCGTGTTCAGCTGGTGAAGAACGGCAAGAAGATTGCTGCCTTTGTGCCGAATGATGGTTGCCTGAACTACATCGAGGAGAATGTATGGGTTCCTCAGCCAGTGCTCCTTTTGATACCAATGTTCCTTGTGACAATTGTCGACTGTGTGTAATGAAGCTAACCATCTACTCTTTTGCTGTAGGACGAGGTGCTGATTGCTGGATTTGGTCGTAAGGGTCATGCCGTGGGAGATATTCCTGGTGTCAGGTTCAAGGTTGTGAAGGTGTCTGGTGTGTCGCTGCTTGCGCTCTTCAAGGAGAAGAAGGAGAAGCCAAGGTCTTAGATTGCTTTTGATAGGCAAGAATGGAGTAGACTGTCAAGGCTCTGTTTTTTAAACTTAAGTTGTGCTTTATCTTTTGTTAGCATTACTATCGGGAGTTTTGTTTCCGTTTTGAAGATATTAATATTGCATCGCCTGTGCCCAAAGTCTCTGTCTATCAGCTGCATCTCTTGGTGTTGCACATTGCCCCCTGGTTTGCCATTCAGAAGTCCCTTGTTTTTTCATAGTTCAGGTACTGCTTTTTTATTAATTCATAGTGCCCTGTTCATAATTTGACGCTGTTGACTTTAGAGACTGGACACACCTTAGCGCTAGCTAGACCGTTTGTGAGTCGAGATCAAACGCCCAAATGTTTGACATATTCTGAGGGGGTTCCCTACCGTCAGCGGGTAGATTTACCGCTGACTATCTTCTCAGCCTGAGTAGTTGGTTACCCGAAATGCTATGACTATGAGCTACCATGATGGCAGCTAAAAGCTCAAAAAAGAAAAAATCAGCCATGGTGTTATGGCAGCACGGGGGCCAAGAATTTCATCAAATGTTTGCTTAGAGCTACTAAGATTCTTGGCCCTGGTGCAATCTGGAGTATTTGTAGTACAATGGGCAAGACGTGCGAAATCGACTTATACACGACTGTATCGTCGATAGATGTGACGAAATAATTCATCCAATGTGAAAAGTCAGCTTACAAAACCATATTCATCTTGTGACAACGACACGAATTGTTCCGGAACTACCCAAAATAGCCACTCGAGCACGAAATCAGCAACAATGACGATGTTACAAGAGGCAATTTTACTGCATGCTGGATCACTAGATAATCTGATAGTGTAAAGCGGGCAAAATATAGCATATGGAGCTCTGGATGTTAACTTAGCAAACTAAAAAGATTCTATGCACAACTGTAAGACCATAGCAGCTACTGCTCTGGGATAAACATTGTAGCGTAACCGTGGCATACATCAACCTATCAAAGTTACCGGTCATCCTGCTACTCGTCCACTTTAGTCACCTGTACATCATAGCACGCAAGCAGCACAACCATGAGGATACACACAGCCTCCATGGCATTGCCAAAGATCTGTCAAGGGAGGAAACAAAAAGTTGAGCCGAAAGGTGCTTGCCAGTCCTGTTGTAGTGATAAGGCATTCCAGAGTGACTGGAATTATTCTAAAGTTAGCGCGGGCATGCCTGAGATTGGATAGTAACTACAAACAAAGCTAGTACAATTCCAACTTTCATTCAAGAAACTCACCATCTTGACCTTGTTGGCTGGCACTGTGAATATGACGCAGTCACCAGCTGTTGACAAAAAGAAGCTATGTCAGGTTTTCAGTGACGAAGGATTATCATGAAGCTGTTAGTAACAAGTCATAATTTAGCATGTACTCCCTCCGTTCCAAAATGTAGGTTGTTTAGACTTTTCTAGATTCATAATTTTTACTATGCACCTAGACATACGTTGTGCATAGCAAACAATATGAATCTAAAAAAGTCAAAACGACCTACATTTTGGAACGGAGGGAGCAGTTCGGATACCAAGAGCAACATTAGGACTTCTTGGTCTTAGCCAGTCTGATTAGACTCTACCTGATACATTCCCCCTTTTAGCAGAAGGTAACCGGCGCTGTTCAAATTATCCACAAGACCATCTAAGTCTGGAACTCGCAAGCTGATCTTGTCAGCTAAGTTGTAAATCTCCTGGAAATGATAGAACATGAGAGCAGCCTCAGGAATCAGAAGTTTTTGTGCATTTAGTCTGAAAAAGACTACTGTCCTATTTCCTGCGCAGACTAAAAATGCTCAAAATGCAGTGAAGATGATTTTTCTTCCAAACAGAACAGATTTTCAACAGTTATTAAACCTACGAGGAGAACTAAGTGGCTTGATTGCCACATCACTTACTGTTCTTGAAAAGCAATCTTTTTGCCGCAACTCAGATTCCTTGTTTAATGTGCTCAGAAATCTCCTTGCCTCCTTTTGTTGGCTCATCCCACCGCTCTGAGCAAAATCAACAAAACCATGTTCATCGACATATTTGTCATAGAGAGATTCTTTCATGATATCCACAACATCCTGCCACATGACAAATTGAACATTAAATAATATGCTTCGTGATGGTGTATATAATTGTGTTTTGTTGCCAGACATGCATTTGGCTGGAAATGAGCTACAGTTCAGGCATAGGCATCAGGAATCATAAAACCCCATATCTCTTAGCTAGTGGAGCACAACCGAGTTTCAGTGTAATAGACAAAGCAGTTCCATGAGCCGAATGGATCAAAGGGCCTAGAGTTTTGTGAAATCTTATGACCCTGAGACCTTAGGCCGTTGCAACTAGATGAGAAACATATAAATTCTCTACAATTATGACCATAAACCATGCACTCCATGAGATTTTCTCTTTTAAGTTACATTCTGATACCGCAAGAAGGGTAGATAAAAAAACAGCAGTGGAAAAAATGAGGATTGCTTCGTAATTATGGATCTAAACAGTCTCTGCAGAACTCGAATGATCCACTTATTTTACCTGAGCATCTTCTGCCGTCACTTCTTCTCTTAGATCCACACGAGCACGAGCTTCAGCTAATCTGACTAGGCTTTCCAGCTGTCTGGCTGTGATGGGTGTACCGTCAGCACATGTGCTGCGGTTTCTCAATCCCAAATAAAACTCTTTCAAAATTGCAGCTGCTGCCTTTGACATTCTTAAGAAGAGGGGAGAAAAGTGAGTGGGTAAGGTATCAAAAAACGGACTACTCTTTGAATCGCACTTGCACTAAAAGTCAAATAGTACAAGATACCTAGGGAAAACATGTTCTCTTGAATAAGATATGTACTTGCGAAGAAATTGCCCAGCTAATGGAGCAAAATTCTTGTCTTTCTTCGGGTGTAGTCTCAGTCTTGAAGCTACTGAATTTCCACCAACTCCAAACCCCGGATCACCATTTTGTGACACTAAGCAAAGTTGCAAAACATGAACGATCGCTTAAACTTCACTCATACAACCAAAGAGGAAGAAGCACAAAACAGTATTTAAATAATAACCTGTTCTGATCCTCTTGTTGGATTTGAAGTCATCACCTTCGTTGGTATGGAGCTACTTGCAGGAAATTTCAGTCATCTTAGTAATTCGATCAGAAGTATGTCCAGTAAGACAAAATCGTTCTTACAAACTAGAAATTCATTGCATTGCACATGAACATGTCAGTTATCCATACAGTATACTTGTGAGACGTGAAGGAGAAAACATGTCTGACAGCCACTTACAGCTATTATATGATCTGACACTCTTTTATCTAGTAACTCATCTGGCTTGTCGAGTAGAATAAAAACCAAGTCAAACCGAGACAGGAGGGCAGCACTCATCTTTAGATTCTCGTTCACTGTTTTTGCTCGGCTGCAGCAAACAGTATATTTAGATGGAAAAAATGACATACAAAAGCCATGGATATTAGGCTTAAATCCTCAGCAAACAAAAACAAAACAGAACTGGACATAAATGTCAGTCACATAAACTATTACCATTTCCATCAAAATACACATAAACTATCACCAACCAGAGTGAAATGAAACGGGACAAACTACACCAGAAAATATCTACAGATGAATGGTGTTACTTCCAGTTCAGTCTTCTTCAGTTGCAGCCTTGCACCATAGGACCAAAATTAAAAGTTCAATCAAGTAACATTTCGTTCAATAAAATCATCACCGCATACCACTCTAGACCACCTAAACTACTACAATAATTCCACATGGCTCCATCTTTAACAGTAGATGCTATCAGTATTCTGTTTTTTTTTTAAAAAAAAGAGGTGAATTGAGATGAGTGGTCAAGAATATTTGTCATTCTCAGCCTTAACTCTAGATGCTATCATTTTTTTTGCTAAAAACTGGATGGATGGATGGGGATGACTTATCAAGAACGATGAATGGAGACGACTGATCAGGAATAACAAGTTTTTCAGTAAGTAGGATGAAAAATATTAACGCACTCATAATGACCACCAACAGGATTTGCAGCTGCCAAAACAGAGGTACGAGCTGATAAACTTGCTACAAGGCCAGCCTTCGCAACAGAAACACATTGCTGCTCCATGGCTTCAAGTAAAGCCTGAGAACTCAAATAAAATTACAAACATGATTATATAGGTTTGGGAGCTTCCTCATTGATGAACTTCATGGAAAAGGCTCATAAAGAGAAAAATAACATAACTACCTGATGTTCTGCTGACATTTTATCAAACTCATCAATACAGCATATTCCACGATCAGCAAGGACCATGGCACCTGTAAGTCAAGGACTCAACTTTATTTTGATCTCATCACAAGTTCTAACACCACAAAGAAAAGGCACACCAGAACAAAGAGCACTTAGAACAGCAATTGATATGACAAAGAAAACATAAAATGACACTATTTTGAACATGAATCTTTAAAAATTGTCATGAAGGAATAAATGTTTAATTATTACCAGCCTCAAATGCATAATCGTTTGTCATAGAATCTTTAACCACAGCAACAGTTAGGCCAGCCTTTGTTGTTGTATTCCCACATACATATATTCCTCGCGGGGAAACAGCTGCTGCAGCTTGGAGGAGTTGGCTCTTGCCTAGGCCTGGATCACCTGTAATTCATTAAGCAAAAGTATTATCAAATCATGAGCAACACTAAGGAAATCTGATGATATTTATGGTAAACAATAAAAACTTACCAACTACAACCACATGAATGTCTCCTCTAACGGAGACCTTGTTTTGATCCATTGAGTTCTTCTGCACACCGTCAAAAAGAGCAAGTGTGATACCAGCTGATAATCAGGGTACATCCATTTAATTATGTCGAGTAATCATACGCAAATAAGATAGAAATGAAATCAGCAGGTCTGCCATTTGGGAGAAAATCAATATACTAAAAGGAGTGCTTTGAGCCTTTAAACATCATCCAAAGACATCTAAAAGCAAGTGCAGCTGGTAATGGCTTTGTCATCCAGAAATGATGTACTGATCCAGAACAAATCGGGCAAAATAGTTGAAAACTAGTTGTCTTATAGACAGAAATTTAAGGGAACAATAGATTTCACAAAACCACATCTTTCGTATAGTAGGACTGTTGATGCCGGATTTGATACGTGTTGAATCGGCGTCAGGAAAGGAAGAGACTGGCCGATGCGGCAGATTTAAAGGCTACAGTTGGGAATCGGCCGATTGAGGCTACAGTTAGGGATCGGCCGATTAGCGATGCAGCTTGCGCCAACAGATAGGGGGATGAAGCTATTGGAATCCCAACAGAAGATCTCAGTCAAACATGACTTGACGTTGGTCAAAAGAACGATGCCGACTCGGTCGTGAAGCAATGGAAAGAATCCGGACTGGATGAGGAGATGGCGGCAGAAGATTCTGCGGGAGCCCGTTTCCTTTAAAAAAATATTATAGATATAGTAGTTTTCTATTTAAATCAAGTTTGCAACAGATCGTAATCGATCAGGAGTCTTAGTCCTAGGTATAAATAAAAGCCGTCAGGGTTTTGTAGAATAGACATCAATCAATCAACAAAACAATCTACTTTTTCATTGCACTTTACTTTCAAGTCGGCGACTTCGCCAATACTTCTTTTTCTTTCACGAGTTCGTAAGGATTGGCAGGGCTGCATCAACACGATCTCCGGCCAATTGGTAGGTTCCGCTTATCGAATAACATCTAAGCTTTAACTTCGGGCGCATCGCCGTTGTTTCGTTTAGATTTATTCACCAATTGTCGATATTTACCAGAATTATAGGTTTTACCTATTGTTCTAGTTTTATCACCAGTTATCCAACTTGAGATCGAAACTATCGGCTTTATCATTGCTTTCCCTCGTTCATTATCATACAGCCGATTGGATCTATTTCAAGTGTTGCATCTGTAATAATTGTTTAAGTTGTTCCAGCAGTTTTCTTTGCAATTATTACGTGATTATCGGCTGATCCATAGCCGGTCATCTTCATAGCAAATCGGCTAATTTGCTGATACGCTTTTCGGGACAGATCGGAACCTCAGCCGATCGGAACGCCCGGAATTTAATACGTTTATTTCCTTTTCAATCAACAGGTCAGATTGACTGGCACGCCGCGCGAACCGCCCCAGGGCAATTACCCGAACAGGAGTTAAGCAGATTCTCCCGGGTCGTGTGTCCGACGCTGAAAGTCATCGGCCGATTCCTGGCCGATTTTTAGCGCCAACACACTTTTGGCACGCCCGGTGGGACAACTTCAAGATCCAATATGTCAAAGACCACTGAAGTTTCTGAGAACAACATCATTGAGGTCACGGAAGCAAATCTCAAGGACGACCAGAAAGAGGAACTGGCAAAACATCTAGAGAACTAGAAAAGGATGTATCTGCAATCTTTCAGTCGTACCAGAAGCGGGGAGGCAAACAAGAAAGCTCCTCTTCCAGTTCCCCGCCACATCACCATCGCTGAGGATTCGGGCAAGATGTCCGATATGATTCAACAGTCCATCTATCAGGCTTTCATCGACCAATCCTCAGTAATGACTAACACGGTGTATAACGCCGTCATTAGTTCTCTGGTCAGCGGAGCAGCTCAAGGATATCAGGGGCCAGCATACGCCCCACCTATTGTACCTCCAGCCAGAAGCTTATCAGGCACGTCCCACTCGGCTCCTCAACCGATGTCGACGCAACACGAAGGGTACAATACTTCGTTGCCTTCTATGCCTCCGGGGTATAACGGTGCACCATGTTTTCGATCGCAAACACCGCTTCAGCCTGTCCAGATTGCTTCTGTGCAATCGCTGCCCTCAAACTCAGTACCTTGGGGGGCACCAGCAACGGCGGCTTTTCCTAATCAATCAACCGGACATGGGAGCTATCCGATCCAGGCACCGTTTCATTCGGCCGACGGTTCCTCAGTATCAACCGGGCACGTCAGAAATCGGCAGGGGGGCAGACGCTGCAAAAGCACTCAGAAGCACGGCGCCGATGACGATGTACGATGGGGCGGCAGATTCGCTTCACCATCAGCTGTCAGCTGCTCAGACGGCCACGATGCATCAGAATCCGCCACACGCTTCGATCCATCACCCGGCTGTACCGCCGCCGATCCACCAACATATGCCGGTGCCCCGAACAGCTGTTCATCAGCAGCAAGTGGATTGGACAGCGAGAATAGCAGAGGTAATTCAAGACCAATTCGGGTTAAAGCCAAGAGTACAAACTTATACGTACAAGACGCCATACCCATTGGCCTACGATCTACTGCCATTTCCCCATCGGTACAAAGTTCCCTGACTTCACCAAATTTTTGGTGCTGGATGACACCTCAACCGTGGAGCACATAAATAGGTTCATCATCCAGTGCGGGGAAGCCGCCGCACAAGATGCTCTGCGAGTGCGTCTGTTCTCATCGTCTCTATCTGGATCGGCCTTCCAGTGGTTCACTACCTTACCACCCAATTCCATCGTTACTTGGGCCGATCTAGAAAAGCAATTCCATAAATACTTCTACGCGGGAGTACACGAGATGAAGCTTTCAGATTTGACCGGCCTCAGGCAAAGGAGCGACGAACCTGTAACTGGCTACATACAGAGGTTCAGAGAGATCAGAAATAAATGCTATACCCTAGCCCTGACCGATGACCAGTTGGCCGATATCGCCTTCCAAGGCCTCCTGCCACATATCAAGGAGAGGTACGCCTCACAAGAATTTGAAAGCTTAAGTCAGATCGTTCACCGATTAGCCGGTCAGGAGATACGTCCGTTTGATCAGCGGAGGAATTTCCAGAAAAAGGTGGCATATTTGGAAGGGTCTGAATCTGAGGAAGAAGAAGAAATCGGCCTAGCAGAATGGGTCAAAGGGAAGAAGCCGATATCGTGCCCTTTCGGCAAGAAAGAACTAGAGGCGTTCGGTTTTGACACGTCAAAAGCCAATAAAATCTTCGACTTACTTCTCCAGGAGGGGCAGATCAAGCTCTCACCTTACCATACCATTCCCTAAGGCCGATCAGCTCAAAAAGATGAAGTATTGCAAATGGCACAACGCTACATCTCATGACACAAACGAGTGCAAGATCTTCCGTCAGCAGATACAGTCGGCCATTGAGGAAGGCAGACTCAAATTCGAAGTCCCGGCAAAGCCGGTAAAGCCGATGAAGATTGATCAGCATCCTTTCCCTGCTAACGTGGTTGACACGGGAAGAGACTCACTTCAAACCAAGGTGCTGACTTCGGAATCGGCTAGAAGAAGCGGCGCCGTGGATCCTAGGAAGCAAGTCACAGTGGACGATGTCAAAGGGAAAAGACGGGCTGAAGACGAGGGCGAAGGATCAGAACAATCGCGTAGACCCGTCACTTCCCAATTCTTGCTCACCAAGTATCAACGGCAGCAGGAAAGGTCGAGACACCACGATGAGATGATACGCCAACACGAAGATCATTGGCGATGTCCTTCTTCATCCACTGCTGGGAAAATGACCTCAGATTGCCGTCAGCCGATAATTGCCCTGAGTGCAGCGGATCAAGTCACAACGATCGCCCACTCAAGAGATCGCGCTCCAGAGACAGAGGATCAGAGCCGATCAGCAGAAACTGGCGCGAACAAGAAGGTCGGCGCCTTTCAGTGCATGATCGGCTGGGGGGCAGAGTTGACCGGTATGACCGGTAGAAGGGCAGGATCAACCAGCAGAAGCGACTGGGGGGGCAGAACCAGTGTACATGATTGGCTGGAGGAAATGGCAGATGCTAGGGTATCAGATGAAAACCCTCTAGGAAGGGAACTAGATTGGGAGCACGCCAAACTGTCGGCCAGACCAGTAAACCCCAGGTGGTGCCCTGATGGACTGTCCAAATCTCAAAAACGAAGAATCCAACGCTTGCGCCAATGGGAACAACAAGAGGAAGAGCAGAGGCAGGTGCTGAATAAGAAGAACGACAGGTCTCGGGTCTGGCGCCCCAAGAGAAACAGCAACAAGGAAGGCGATAATCAAGAATCGGCAGCTGATGTCAACATGGTGTTCATATTGCCGATGGAGTTCATGGCGCCTGCCGATCGAGATAAAGCGATAAGGATGGAGGAGCAGATGGCGCAGTTGGTTTTGGAGCCGATGACAACCACCTTTGAGAAACTGGAAGACGAAAAATGGCAACATCTCAAGGCACTATTTCTCAAAGGGCACGTTAACGGATGACCCGTTACGAGGCTGCTAGTGGACGGGGGGCGCTGCGGTCAATATCATGCCATATGCCATGTTCCGGAAGTTAGGCAAAAGTGATGAAGACCTGACCAAGACGGACATGATGCTCAAGGACTTCGAAGGCAACGTGTCTCCCGCCCGCGGAGCGCTCTGCGTCGACCTCATCATCGGCAGTAAAACCCTTCCCACTACCTTCTTTATTATTAATGGTAAGGGGTCCTACAACATGTTGCTCGGTCGCGATTGGATACACGCGAATTGCTGCGTCCCGTCTACAATGCACCAATGCCTTGTACAGTTGGTCGGCGACAGTACAGAGATAGTCACCGCCGATTCCACCTACAGTGTTGTGGCGGCCGACACGCAACAATGGAGTTGTGAACACGTCAAGTGTATATCTGGTAGAACTTGGGACACTGATTTCCTGAAAGTGTCCGATTTTGGTCTACAGCCGATCCAAGCAGTCGGCTCTGAAGATTCAGATTAGATGGATCAGTTCGTCCGAGAAGACGGGAAGCTTGGGCATGGATTTACGTCGGCCGATTCATTGGAGATGGTGGATTTAGGAGATGGTAGCAAGCCAAGGCCGACGTATATTAATGCTAGCTTGGATCCCGGATACAAGTGTAAATTGACAAGTTTATTAAAAGAATTCAAAGATTGCTTTGCTTGGGAATACCATGAGATGCCTGCTCTAGACCGGTCCATTATTGAACACCGGTTGCCTATAAAATCAGGATATCGGTCATATTAGCAGCCTGCACGACGGTGCAACCCCAAAATTCTACCTAATATAAAGGCCGAGATCACAAGATTGATTGAAGCAAGATTTATTCGGTTGTGCCGTTACGCCGAATGGATTTCTAATATTGTACCCGTATATAAGAAAAATGGAAAGTTGCGCATATGCATCGACTTCAGGAACCTAAATCAGGCTACACTGATGGACGGGTATCCGATGCCGAAAGCCGATGTTTTGATAGATGCTGCCACAGGACATAAAGTCATCAGTTTCATGGATGGTAATGCTGGATACAATCAAATATTAATGGCCGAGGAAGATATTTCGAAGACGGCTTTCAGGTGTCCGGGCCACCTCGGTTTATTCGAGTGGGTTGTAATGACCTTTGGGTTAAAGAACGCCGGCGCTATATACCAGCGGGCTATGAATTATATCTTTCACAAGCTCATTGGTGTATCGGTGGAAATCTACATCGACGATGTGGTGGTCAAGTCGAAAGGCCATCGGGAACATCTGGCCGATTTACAAGAGGTATTGGAGTGCACAAGGAAGCATGGGTTGAAAATGAACCCGAACAAGTGTGCATTCGGCGTATCGGCTGGGCAATTCTTAGGATTCATAGTCCATGAGCGCGGGATAGAGGTTAACCAGAAGACCATAGCTGCCATCAATAAGGTTGTAGCCCCGCAGAACAAAACTGAGCTGCAGTCCCTCATCGGCAAGGTCAATTTTATTAGAAGATTCATATCCAACCTATCCGGGCGTATTCAAGCTTTCACTCCTTTGTTGAAATTGAAGCCCGATCAGGAATTCGTGTGGGGAGAAGAACAATGCAAAGCGTTAGAAGATATCAAGCAATATCTAATTTCACCACCGGTGTTAGTCCCGCCACAGCCCGGTAAGGCGTTCAAATTATATTTATCGGCTGACGAACAAGCTATCGGATTGGCGCTGGTACAGGAGTTCGAACGGGTGGTATATTATGTCAGCAGAAGACTCCTAGACGCCGAAACAAGATATTCCCCGGTGGAACGGTTGTGCCTGTGTCTATACTTCTCATGTACCAAGCTCGGGCACTATTTGTTATTGACAGAGTGCATAGTCGTATGCAAGGATGATGTGGTAAAATATTTGCTATCACTGCCGATTTTGAAAGGACGGATTGGAAAGTGGATCCTGGCTCTGTCAGAGTTTGACTTAATGTATGAATCGGCCAAGGCTGTCAAGGGTAAAGTCATGGCCGATTTCGTGGCTCAACATTGTGGACCGGAAATTGATATCGTCAAACCGGTTCCATGGACTCTATACTTCGATGGTTCTTCGTGTGGAGCCGGATTGGGAATCGACATCGTTCTTGTATCGCCTCGGGGGGCAAGCTATGATTTCTCTCTGCCGATAGAGGCATCCGCAACCAACAACCAGGCGGAATACCTAGCCGTCCTAAAAGGTATCCAATTGTTAAGGGAAGTCAAAGCTGATGCAGTCGAGATCAATTAACGGGGAAATCTGAATGCAAAGATGATATCTTAAGGATTTACTATGAAGATTGCCTCCAGCTGTTAAAGGAATTCAAGTCTGCGGTGATTGAGCATATTCCCAGAAATTACAATGAAGAGGCCAATAGGCTTGCCCAACACGTGTCCGGATATCGGCCGATTCAAGGGGTTATGATTCTGAAACTCGCGGCCGACGATTGGCGAAAGGAGATTCCCGATTACTTAAGGATCCGTCCCAGAAGGTGGATCGGCGAGTGCGTTTTCAGGCCACGAAATATGTGTTACTCGAAGACAATTTGTTTTACCGGACGATTGATGGGGTTCTTCTTAAATGCCTGGGAACGGAAGAAGCAAAGGTCCTGATGGGGGAAATCCATGAAGGTGTATGCGGAGCCCATTAATCGGCTCACAAGATGAAGTCGATGATCAGAAACAATGGGTATTATTGGCCGATGATTCTCGAAGATTGTTTCAAATATTATAAAGGTTGCCAAGACTGTCAGAAGTTTGGCAATGTGAAGCGCGCACCAGCTTCGGCTATGAACCCGGTAATCAAGCCAAGGCCGTTTAGAGGTTGGGGAATAGATCTCATCGGACAGATTCACCCTCCATCAAGCAGAGGGCACAAGTTTATATTGGTAGCCACTGATTATTTTACCAAATGGGTGGAGGCAGTTCCGTTAAAGACCGTGACATCGGCCGATATGATCGGTTTCGTTAAGAACCACATTGTTTATCGGTTCGGTATTCCTCAGACTATTACAACTGATCAAGGAACTATGTTCACCTCAGGGGAGTTCGGAGAATTCACCGCCGATATGGGGATTAAATTATTGAATTCTTCTCCGTACTATGCTCAAGCCAATGGCCAAGCCGAATCATCCAATAAGAAGATAATAAAGTTGATCAAGAGGAAGATAGAGGAACAACCCAAGAAGTGGCACATGACTTTGGCTGAATCTCTATGGGCTTATAGGATGGCTTGCCACGGGGCCACTAAGATATCTCCTTATCAGTTAGTATATGGTCACGAGGCATTATTGCCTTGGGAATTAAGGACGGGGTCAAGGCGTATATCGCTTCAAGATCAGTTGACGGCCGATGACTATTCCTTCCTCATGAAGGAAGAGCTCGATGATTCGGCGGGTCAGCGACTGAAGGCCCTGATTAGCATCGAAGAAAACAAGAAAAAGGTGGCCAGATGGTATGACAAGAAGGTCAAGGTTAAACAATTCTCCCAAGGATGTTTGGTATGAAAGTTAGTGCTGCCGATAGGGTCTAAAGATCCCAAATTCGGTAAATGGTCGCCCACTTGAGAAGGGCCGTATAGAATCGGCCGATGTGCTCCGGAAAATGCATATATACTAGAAACTATCGAAGGGGAAGAATTCAGAAGGGCCTTAAACGGGAGATATCTGAAGAGATACTATCCAAGTATATGGGTGGGTGCATAACTTGCGGTAAGGTGCATCAAGACAACGTGGCCAACTCCCATTGGCTCTTGTCTATATAGCCGATGTAAAAATGACATCGCCTTGAGGAGGAGACATTTTGATTTGGTCCGACCGACTCATTATTCGGTGAAAACAGCAGAGTACATGGCCGACATGGTACAAGTCGCCCTTAGAATAAAAAGTACCAATATATCTATTGATCACGCTTTTTCTTGATCTCTCTCTCAATCCGGCCTAATTTTATCAAAAGGCGGATGCTCTTCTCCTCCAGATCCTCCATGGTGGCTTCATCCTCGACTTGATGTGGGAGTGGATGGCTCCTGTCAAGGGGTGGTTCGGATGTTCCCGCTGCAGCATCTTCAATGGCAACTGAGCGAGGGAGTGGATGACTCCTTTCAGTTGGCGGACGCCTGGAGCAGTTAACATCTATATGGTCCCAGATTTTCTGGACGTCAGCAGGAACATGACCTTTGAGTTCTTCAAAATGAGCTTTTATCAGATCTATGTCCGCCTGCGATAATGGTTCGTCTGAATGCATAACTTCAATCGCTCATTCCAGACTGGGACTAAGGCGTTTCGGCTAAAGAAGGAGCAAACAACTACCCAGTGCCAGAGCGATTGAGATGTCAAGGGAGGAGATAGAAGAGGGTTCGTACCTGGTTGACAGAGAAGGAGGAAGATGAAGAAGACATTTTGATGTCTGGCCTGGGAGGATAAAGATCGAATTATTGGAGGGGAAGAAGATGGGTAATACAAACGCCTTTGGAAACGATATGGGATCTCATACTTATAGAAGGAAGGGGGTAAAGAGATTGCAAGATGCGTCCCATCGGAGTAAAAGCGTTAATAAATGAAAAGCTGCCAAAGAAGATGGTCCAAGTTTGAATCTGCACGTCAACATTAAGACGGCATTAAATGTTTACATGATTTTTTACAATTCACCCAAGGAGGGCATCAATGGTCGCAATCGCTCGTTGCCTAATTTGATCGGCCGAGTCTAATACTCTTTGGTCGTCATCAGCCGATCCGGGGACTTCTGGCATATGACGATGAATTTTTATTGCTTCACGGGCCAGGTTATGTCTTTCTTGCTTCAGCTCGGCGATGACAGATGGAAGGTCTTGGAGTCTCTTTTCTTCAGTAGCTATGGCCTTGGTTACCTGCTCCATCTCTTTGGCTAGCTCTGCCCTTCGCTGTTTGAGGCGATCTATGGCGCCGACGATATCTGGACGGGAGTTCTCAAGGAAGTTGATTCGCTGATGCACCTCTTGGGCTCGGTGTTTGTAAGAGTATTCTTCCTCGCGGGCTTTCGCTAGCTTGGCGCGATCGGCCATATGGCGCAAGGCTCTGAATACTGAAGTCTGCATTGACTCTATATATGCAGTAGGATCCAGAGCCTCTGTCGCTTCCTCTGGAATTCGGCCTCTGATTTCATTAAGAAGTCGCCGAATTGATGAGGCATCTCCCACTAATCGGCCGATATCATCTTGAAGGAGGGTTCGCATACTCTCGAGCTTGGCACGGACGTCATTAGGAATTGAGCTCGACGTGACTTGGTGTGAAGCGACCTCTTCATCGTCAGAAAGGGGAACCGCGAAAGAGAAAAGACTGTTATTGGGAGTGTTTTGTTCCTGCGAAAGAATATAAAAAAGTAAAGATACGGATTAGCAGACAGTAAGGGGGAATTGGCCAATTCGGGTGATAAGTTCCTTACCTCTTTGAAACTGATTTCCCTTGCTTGCGCCGGCGGGAGTGCCACCCTCGTCTCGGTAACCGGTGCGATCGGCTCATCAGAAGAAGAAGACTCGATGACTATCAGTGCCCTACTCGGGCCAGCCTCCTGAAAAGGTATGGGAAGCAGATTTTATGAGTATACTGCGAATAATTAAGTCTTATAATATAAGATGCCTGCCATACCTCTGGGGGTCTTCCGGCCGATGTTTGTTGGGGAGGTACAATCGGCACACCCAGATTGGCCTGCATCACAAATCGGTTAGTTTTTTGTTGAGGATTAAGAAATTGAGTTAAGAAACTCTACCTCGGTGAGGGAAATCACTGGCGTTTCGGCTCCCGCTTGGGACGTAGCCGATTGCTGCGGAGATTGTGCTGGGGCAATTCGTGCAGCCTGGCAGGAGGGAGAGGTTGATATTGATAGAATACTTAAAAGTATGTGAAGTATGCGGAATTACCTGAACAGCTTCTACCAGCAATGATGCAGCGGCCGCTCCAACTTCTGTAGCAGTCTGAAGATCGACCTCCTCGGCAATCGGCAAAGTTGGCACAGTTGGAGGTTCAGCCGATGCCGCCGCCGATTGATCAACCGGTGCTATGCGGGCACGTACTCGGCGGCTCATCTTCTTTAAAGTAGGCCTTTTCGGCGTTTGCTTCCATCGGCCGCTGGTGATGTCTTTGATGGTCGGGGCGTGATGGCCAATAAGTGGGAATGGTGTGTATGAGTGATTGCTCTCTATCGGCCTACCACTTCGGCTCCGCGTCGGGGGAAGTTGACTTTCGGACTGAAAAGGGAAATACAAGTTAGCGGCGAGATTGTAGCATGAAAAGGGACAATGTTGAAATCGGATGGGAGAAAGGCAATACCGCTGCATTTGAGTCGATGTTGTCTGGGTCCAGACCATTACAATATGTTGAGGGAGACGAACAGAAGAGATGCTGCTTCCATTCTGCCCACCATAATTTGAATTGTTGGACGGCAAAGGGAGCCACTATCCAGTTGTTTAAATCGATGGTACTGGAGTCTGGCATCAGATTGCACAGCCGACTGTAGTCGAGGCTCTTTGTGAGTTCATCTCGGAATTTTGCACGGCCGGCAAAATAGACTTGAATCGGCAGCTGACCAAGGCCGAATTGCCGTGCTGCGACTGATGGATTGTAAAATTCATAGGTTGGGAAGTCTTTTCCAGAAAAGAAGTTTGCCGATAAAATCCCTGGCTTGATCAGAATGTCCATAAGATCACCACGAAAAGAGTTGGATGATGAATCATAACAGACGGGAAGCTCGAAAATCGGCTCTGTCACCTGATACGGATACCAGCTGGTGGTCTCTTCACTGAAGCCGTTGTAAAAACATCTGAAGTATTCGGTCGTTCGAGTAGCAGTGAACTGACAACCAGGGAAGACTGATGCTGCTTCTCCAAAAGAGGTGCACCGTCGTCGTATGGTGGGATTCTCCTCTGACTCGATATTGGGAAATGTTTTGGTCTCTATCTGCTGCTGGGAGACCTTCTCATGTACAGGTTAAGCCAGAGGGTAATGAACCACCAAGGACCACCAGGATTACCAATCGGCTCCCCTTTTGATAATTTGACGCCGATTTGGTGCATCATATGGTAGGCCGATCCTAACAGATGCTTCCCAAGGGGGATGGCCGATCCTATGGACAGAGCTTCTGCCAGAGCTTGTGTATTGGAGAAAGGGCCAACTGCTCTGCCACAGAAGAAATGCTTTTCTAGCCACATCATTAAGAATGCCGTATGTTCTCTCTCTGAAATCGTCCCGGTCCTTATGTTTTTGCTGATATATCCCTTCCACCCGCCGATTCCTTTTGTCTCTAGCCGATGGGTTGGTTTGGCCAGATAATCGAAGAGTGTATCAAGGGAAGAAATGTCAAGGCCGGTCAGCATCAGGACATCGGCCAGGGTTGGAGTCATAGGTCTGTGCCTAAAGAGAAACGCGTTAAGCGCGTCGGACCAAAAACAGGAGGCCGCTATCACCAATGGTTCATTTTTCTCCATTTGGGACAAAGAAAGATCGATGCACTGGCCGATTTTTAACTCATCCCACTGAACTCTCTTGGACTTGGCTAATCTTTGGTACCATTCTTTCCAGCCAGGGGTTTCATTCGGCTAAGATCTAAAAGCACCTGCCCACTGACCCAAATCCATAGGTGATTGCTTAAAAGGAATCATATGGGTTTCTAAGTTGATCAAATCAGTTGGGTCTGGATTCCTTATAGGACCTAAGCAGATGAGACCAGTGGTTTCAGAAAGGGGAATAGTGATCTGGTGCCTAAATGCCTAAAAAGAGGGAAAAGGGAAAAACTGAGAATGGATCTAAAAAGTGCTTGAGCGGTAAAAGGTAAAAGAGGAAAAGTTTCGGATGATTACCTCTGGAATGAAATTTATCGTCGCCGATGGAGCCACCGATGGAGTCGCCGATAGGACTGCCGTTGCCGAGGGAGTTGCCGGCGGAACCTCCGCGGTTGGTGGAGTTGCAGATGGCGCCGCCATTGGAGGGATGAAGCAAATGGCAGGCGTGAAAGAAATCGCCGGAGGATGCGGTCGGAGACCGAGAGGGCGCTGGGAGAAGATGAACAGTGATTCGCTGGGGAGGAGATTACTAGGCTCGTGGGGAAGGAGCGGCGGAGAACGTCGGTACTTAAAAACAGTCTGAGAGAGAAAGGGTAAAGGTGGGATTTTTGCCGCGCCGTCTACATGAATTCCAGAGGAACAGTTGTCTCAAGCGCCCGGTTCGAGAAGATTGCAATCATCATGAAGAAGACCACGAAACGGAGGGAGATTTTTGCTGCGTTTGTTTCGGAGGAAAGATTAGAAAAAAAGAATTTCGAAGTAAAAGTCATGTTTTACTCTGAAACTGGGGGGCATGTGTTGACGCCAGATTTTGACACGTGTTGAATCGGCGTCAGGAAAGGAAGAGACTGGCCGATGCGGCAGATTTAAAGGCTACAGTTGGGAATCGGCCGATTGAGGCTACAGTTAGGGATCGGCCGATTAGCGATGCAGCTTGCGCCAACAGATAGGGGGATGAAGCTATTGGAATCCCAACAGAAGATCTCAGTCAAACATGACTTGACGTTGGTCAAAAGAACGATGCCGACTCGGTCGTGAAGCAATGGAAAGAATCCGGACTGGATGAGGAGATGGCGGCAGAAGATTCTGCGGGAGCCCGTTTCCTTTAAAAAAATATTATAGATATAGTAGTTTTCTATTTAAATCAAGTTTGCAACAGATCGTAATCGATCAAGAGTCTTAGTCCTAGGTATAAATAAGAGCCGTCAGGGTTTTGTAGAATAGACATCAATCAATCAACAAAACAATCTACTTTTTCATTGCACTTTACTTTCAAGTCGGCGACTTCGCCAATACTTCTTTTTCTTTCACGAGTTCGTAAGGATTGGCAGGGCTGCATCAACACGATCTCCGGCCAATTGGTAGGTTCCGCTTATCGAATAACATCTAAGCTTTAACTTCGGGCGCATCGCCGTTGTTTCGTTTAGATTTATTCACCAATTGTCGATATTTACCAGAATTATAGGTTTTACCTATTGTTCTAGTTTTATCACCAGTTATCCAACTTGAGATCGAAACTATCGGCTTTATCATTGCTTTCCCTCGTTCATTATCATACAGCCGATTGGATCTATTTCAAGTGTTGCATCTGTAATAATTGTTTAAGTTGTTCCAGCAGTTTTCTTTGCAATTATTACGTGATTATCGGTTGATCCATAGCCGGTCATCTTCATAGCAAATCGGCCGATTCACTGATACGCTTTTCAGGACAGATCGGAACCTCAGCCGATCGGAACGCCCGGAATTTAATACGTTTATTTCCTTGTCAATCAACAGGTCAGATTGACTGGCACGCCGCGCGAACCGCACCAGGGCAATTACCCGAACAGGAGTTAAGCAGATTCTCCCGGTTCGTGTGTCCGACGCTGAAGGTCATCGGCCGATTCCTGGCCGATTTTTAGCGCTAACAAGGACAACAAAGCAAATTAAACAGATCTGTGACAACATTAAATAGATATAACACAGGATAAGGATGAAATACAGGATAATAGGGTACAAAATACCTTTTACAAGTTCATGTCCATAGATGGAGGGACAAAAGGATTGAAGTATTTGGCGAAATACATCAGCACCATGTTCTTTTTTATAACTGACAGCGAAATCACAATCCCTTTCAGTACAAGTCTGAAGATCACAAATTCCACTAGCCCGAATTTCTTCCCCTGAAACAGCACAGGACTTCAGGTTTCTCACTGAAACAGCTTCCAGGTACAGGTAGTATAGACCCTGGTTCTTGCTTCTGGACTTCCCTGAAGACATTAATTTACAGATTCATAAAATATTAACAACAAAAGGGAACGTTTCAACAATTTGTTTAGACCAAACAAGTTTCAATAGTCCTTTAGTAGCGTATGAAAGAAGGATCATGCAAGATTGCATAATATAAGGAAACCCAAACTACACATAATACTACCAATAATTCTTCAGTCTTAAATTCAAGAAACTTACAGAAAGCATGGATCCCAAGAAGAAAATGTTTTAGCAATATATAAAATAGAGATGTCCTGCCACATGGCCCACACATCAGATATTAAACTGATAAGAACAGATACTACACTTGACTTAGCCAAAACTGATAACAGATAAGAACAGATGATGGATGCAGCGAGAAGAAACTTTTTCAAGTTTTTTTCATGGAGATCTTCATCATCACAGTATGGCACATTTGGAAGCAGAGAAATGGACTAATCTTTCAGAATCAGAGGCCAAGCTTTGACGAATGGGAAAGAAACTTCATTAATGAAGTCACTTTGCAACCATATGGAGTAAAAATAAATGATAGAGCGATAGCTATGTTTTCGCTAGAATCTCTGCCTTGACTCTCATCTGGGAATTTCCTGTATATAGCTCACCCTGTACTGTCTATTTGTATCTATATCGGTATAAATAAAATAGTAGGCGTTCCCCGTACTGTACTTCCCTCAAAAAAGAAAGAGAGGTGCCTTATGTTGGTAAATATAGCAAGATATAGGTTTTCCCTAAGAGTTTTTTTTTGCGGCCGCGCCTTAGCACGTTTTTCATTAAGAGGCCCTAAGAGTAATATTCATCACGTTGATACTTCTAATGAATTACTTATGCCCCACAGTCCATAACGCACAAGAGCTAGATATTCAATCCAAATTAATCGATAGGGAAAGAAAACAAAAGGTCCACAACATATTCTACATGTGGCATAGATAATCCAAATAGCTAAACAATTTTTGACAAATAGACTGATGTTTGCAGCAAACGGAATAGCACATCAATTAAAATTAATAAAAGAGCACTGTTGTGGCCACTTTGAGTGTACCTCCTCCAACATCCATATAGTTGTTCAGGACTTTGACGATTCCAGTTACCGTTACGATCTCCCCAGGGATGCAACAATCGACGAGGTCTTCTGTAAGCTCACACTCTATTGTTCGCGGCACTCGGCCTTCTTCATGGTCGTCAGCACTAGCAAGCTCCTGTATCCTGGATGGGAAGATAAGGAAAGCAAAGCTTTTAGCACTACAAGTGGAGGATAGTGTAAATGAGTTTAGTCATCACCTGCCTTATTTTCTGGAAATCCATCAACTTTGCACTAGTTCTATCTGGGGTGAAGGTTCTGCTCTTGCATCCCTGAATAGTACAGGACATTGGAGGTGAAAGCTTCCCATCAGAGAACACTCGGGGGATTTTTTTACCACACTTCATGCATCGGAATTCCAGCTCCAGGACAAGAGGTTTCACAGTGCTGACTTTTAAAACAGTGCCACGCACTGTGACAAGTTTCTCTACCAATGGAAAAAAAAATCTGCAAATCAGTACTTCAATTATATGCACACTAACATATGAAACACAAGGATAAAGACAGGAAGAAATTTACTAATAAAGGCTGCTTTTAGTTTCTTTAAAGCAATAGTCGCCCCCATGTTGTAAAGCCTGATATTGACCTTGTTGATCTTTCCTGAACACACAGCCTACAAAATATCAAGAATAATCGCAAATTGAACATAAGAGTCATATGGCCCGCCGGTCCACCATATTAACAAATTTTAACATGAATAGACATCAACCAGATGAGCTGCAGCTCCCATGCAAAGCAAGACATCTTTTGGAGATTCCTCGAGTTCATATTTAATAAACTCGCATGACTCCTGAAGCTGCTGGAAATCAATTGGAAGTGATAAGATGTCTCTGCCATCATATTCAACCTGTGCACATAAAAGTAACCAGGTGAACCAAGTGGGTAAATTCCTGCATTACAGTTTGCATATTTTCACTACGACCATCCAAGAAACTATACGTGGATGGATTGATCAGTCCAAGGGCAAAAAATCTGGCAGTCACCAGAACAAATCTGGCCCGCAACAGGCAGCTGGGGGATTGCAGGATTTGGAGTGTATGGAGTTTAGTGATGGAGAACATTAAATGCCTGGTGATAAGTTGAGTGTGAGTCAGGAAACTGTTGATATGCTATGGAGTGCGAGGAGAAGTGATCTAGGGCCAAATTTTCAGGAGGTAATGCAAGAGAGTGGTAAACAGGGTGCTACTTATATGGAGAAGGTGGTGAATGAGAGTGGGAGGATTTGGAGGGGTGTAGAAGTATTTGGGTCGTACAGTAGTGAAGGTGATGGGGCGATGTCAGCCTAAGTACTGGGGAGAAACATGGTTAGGACCTTAGTTATCCAGTTCCCAGATCGACGGGCACGAGGAATGTGGCACAATGCTTATGGAAGGTTTTTACACTGCGGGAACGTAATTCTTCCAGGGACGAGGAATATAATTGTTCCTGGATCAACATTCCCGGACAAGGAATGTGGCATCGTTCCGCGTTCTCGGTTGCTAGGGTTAGGACAATGTACCTTCACATAATCCATGCAATTTGCTCTCATCCTGATAACTGTGGCAGCATATGTTTATGATGATGGAGGTTTAAACCCGCACTTTTAGACAATCGTTTGGACCTGGGGAATTTAGGTAATGGGAGGGGCTACTCATGAAGCTTGAAAGTTTTTCATATCAGAAGAGTGAGGTGACCTGTTTTTAGAGAAATTGGGGAAATATACTACAAGATCTTTATAGAGCTTTGATGCTTTGAAGAGTAATTTGACCAGAAAATGGTAATATTTGGAAGAGCAAGATCCCACTCAAGGTGAAGATATTCCTTCAGATGGCCTTCGACGACAGCGTTCAGCCGGCAGTACAATTAAGGAGGGGGAACACCTGATATTACTCTTTTTCTTTGCCCCTTAGCTATTTTTTTCTGGGTTTCCTCAACGGATATTTTTTATGTATCTAGGATCTAGTAGGATGTGATGATTTCTAAGTGAAAACTCAAGGAAACTGATCATGTTTTGTACTTTTGTTGTGCAGAGAATTTTCGCGCACTGGCTGGCACTGTGGAAGATATGGAATGTCATGGCTTCCAACAACAAGTTGGTGAAGCATCCAGTGGCCGTAATTTACAAGATGGTGGCCAAATCAAACATTGGAAGGTGAGGCT
The DNA here is from genome assembly GCA_032594955.1 of Panicum miliaceum. NCBI lineage: Eukaryota > Viridiplantae > Streptophyta > Magnoliopsida > Poales > Poaceae > Panicum > Panicum miliaceum. The sequence goes on from CM064065.1 coordinate 14,240,193, forward strand.
GCAGGAGAAAAAGACCACAAATGCGGAGGAGGTTATCAGGATGATTGCTGAGGGGCTCAAGCAAATCTTACATTTTCTACAGTAGTTTTTGGGGTGGTTTCTGTTGTCCTCGATTAGTAATATAACAACTAGCTATATAAGGTGGCTCAGGCTGCCAAAAATCTGGGTGTGGTTGGAGTAATCAGTGAGAAGAGTTGGGGCTTAGGGGAGATCAAGATGGAGCTAGTTTTCTTTTGGATATGCTTAGTTCTGGTGTTGATGTAATCGTTTCTGTTTTGGTTCTCTGAGCTCGTTAACTGTAAACTGGCAAACCAGTGAATCGTTGTGCCTTTAAGCTTTCTATAAAGCTGGGCCAGAAATGGTCTAGATCTAAAAATAATGACCAGTATATTTTTACATTGTTACAGATCATTTTTTTTCTACAGTCCTGCTACACAGTCATAGATTTCAATCCAATGCATACATACTGTATTATGCCTTGTGCATTGTTCTTAAAAGGAAATTATGCCTTGGGCATTGGCATTAGAGGTTGCATATGACTATGGTATTAACAAACCAAGACTTAAGGAAACAGAGTGAACTTCAGATAACTACTGCTCCCTTTTTGTTCATTCCCCCCTTGTTTAAGTCACTGAAAAGTTAAATTAACAGAAACTAAGCATTTATCCTGCAATCCTCTGAACAAACAAGTGAATGTAGCTGCCACTTTGATAAGATTTCCGCCAGTGAGAGAACCCCCAACCCGCCAAATCCTCGGCATTTCGCCAGTACGCATACCACAACAAATACTACCGTCCACATGAACCAAAATTCTAAAATTCCTGGCCAGATTGCCACCAGCATCACACGCGAAACAGGAGATGGAGCGCTAACTGAACATGAGATCGCCCGTGACTGAAGTTTCTTCACCACCGTGGAGAAGGAGGATGCAACCAGCGCAGCGGCGATTCGAACCTTGCGGTCGGACACCGAGAACCCGGCCTCCTCGGGGAAGTACGTCCGCCAGACAGCCGCGAGCCCGTCGACGGTGGTGGCGTCAATAGCGGACCCTTTGGGTTGGTGGCCCTTCATTTTGTCGCCGTACATGTCGCCCGAGGCTTCAGAGCCTCGCGTCCCCGGCGAGTCGTCGCGGCGGCGAGGCGAGACTTGAGGGGCGGGCCGCCGGGCGAGGCTGAGCCGCCGAGCAAAAAAAAATTTGGCGGGGTTTTGCGCGGTGGCCGTGGTAGATGAACGCCGGAGACAGACGGAGAAGGGGTTTTCTACTTTTCTGCCGGGGCGCCTCGATGTCTCTGACAGACAGATGGGCCCAAGCCTGAATCCGGCTAGCGGCTAAGCACACGACAGCGCGAAACCCTACATGGGCCGCATGGCTCCGCGCAATTTAGAAGCCCGGTAGCAACTCGTTAGGCCCACGTTTGCTGAAGGTAGCCCGGTACCAAAATTCTTCCGTGTTCTTTCCCTCAGTGGAAAAGGTCAAGGTAGGTGCCATCCAAAGATAAGTGTTTCTGCGTGGCGCCTAGGAGTATGGCAGAAGTCACTGAACGTGATGTGCTTTTGCAGAGAAAAATATGGTAACAACAAGAAGATGCTCAATATGCAGGGCAGCAGAGAACTCATGTGGCATGCTTTGTTTGAATGCCCAGTAGCTACAATTTCTAGAGCTGCGACATACCCCTTTTTTGGAGGTGAAGGAGAGCCAATAGCTATTCGGACAGCAAGTTTTTGACCTTTATCATGAAGGAAATCGAATTTCCAAGCTCATAGCTTACGGCCTTGAATTTGTGCAATATCTCGTGTGCGTTACATGTCAAGTGATGTCAGTTGTATACATTGGATCAATGGAGAGAGGCTGGATATTGATAGGCCCCGTTTCGATCTACCACCATCTATCAATCGATTTGAAATGTTCACAATAATCCACCCCTGAATATTGTAATTTTTTATCATAAATAATATGAGAGTCATTAATATATATAGGTAATCCACTTTTCCTGAGTTTGATCTCTTTTTTTCCTTTTTCTACTTTAGACATAGATTAATAAAATACTAAGTTTATGAAGAAAGTTAAATATCAAGCATGTATCATGATATTTTGGCACAGATTTTTTAAGAAAACCCGTAATATATTGTCCATGGAGTTCATCAAACCATCTTAAGCATAGAGTACTAGTACCTGGTTTGTGAATATTTGTAGACATATGATGTGAATCATGCACGCACGAGAAGGATATAATTGCGTATTGTTCGTATTGCGCTAGGTCTTTTTCGCTAGGTTATAAGCTCGTCATTTCTCTATTCGTAGTAATCCATTCGTACGCTTCGAAAAGTCAACCTCCAAAGGAAGGAACCTATTTTTCTAGGAAGGGTTTAACCAGATGCAGACGAATCCTCCTAGATAATTTCTTTAATTTGCTACGCTCGCTACAAGTAAGGGATAGCGCTAGTGCTACGCTTTAATTTCTTTAATTCGCTTTTGCTCCTCATACTCGAACTAGGAAACAGGGCGTAGACCAATATTTCATTATAAAAAGCATATTTCCCTAGCGTCAACCCCGGAGAAATCCCTTGTGATTTTCCAATAAATTGATACTTGCGTTAGGTACATATAAATGATATAGCTATATGTTTAAAGATTAGGTGCTATGCAGCGCGTGTTGATGTCTCAATCCAACTAGTCAATGTTTAATGTTGCTGCAGTAAAGTTCTGTGGCACACATTAATGCACCAATTCAACCGGCACATGTTTGTTTGTTGTTCTGCCTAGTATGGAGTTCATCTTCTCTTTAATATAATCAACAACTATTCTGTATGGCTCGTAAAAAAAAGAATAACAAAAAATTGATGCTTTTATGATACACCTCGTAGCCTATAAACGTATGTTAGGTTTATGACTCCATTTGTCAACGTCATTTTCCCATTACATATTAGGTTACACCATAAAATCAAGTTGACAAAAAATATGACACAGTAAACTTCCACCCTTTCTTGGCAAGGAAGAGTCTCCCATGACTTGCAAATTAAGCAAAGACATTCCAAATAAAACTAACTATGCCTATCCATAAATGCCGCTACATGATATCATTTAATCAAATTCTGCTACAACATCTCACAACCAAATAATTTGATTGTTTACCCACCATCTGCTAATTCTTATCTTGATCCCAAGCATAGAGTTTCAGTTAACCTATGGAAACAACACGATTCAGACCAATCACCTCCTGAAGTACCCCATCCGGTACAAGCAGCCAGCCGCGCGATCCAGACCCGGGACGACCTCTGAACCAGGCAGCAGCAGTGCAGCGGCTGCACGAGGAACACGATTTCGCCCCGTGCCCGCGTGCACGGTGCACGCCCCAAAAAGCCGAAACAGCCCAAGCCCCCTCCGGGTCCGGGAGAAGCGGTAGAACTCCTGCCGCGGCTCCATCTCCGAGAGTCCACGCCTCCACCCACCCCTCGCAGTCTCGCACACACAGTATGGCGGTGGAGCCGAGCGCCCAGAGTCCCGAACAAGGGAACCCCTTGAAACCCACCGAAACCGGCCCAATCTCATGAAAATCTCGCGATTTCGCCCCGATCGCGGGGAAAACCAAAACAAACCCGGGCCTAACACTAAACCCACCCCCGCACGCATCCCGTATATATCCACGCGGCGGCCCCAACTCGCCCAGCCCCCCCTGATCGACCGGTCGATCGTGCCCCGTGCCGTGCCAAAAAGCGGTCAGGCGAGAGCGAGCGAGCGAGCGCGCTGGCGTCCGTCCTCGGCGAGGGCTCCGGGGCCGCGGCGGCGAGCGGGAGCGCAGCGCCGATGGATCGCTGCCGGAAGCGGGACGACTCCGACCCCGAGGGCCCCGGGGAGCCCGAGCCCCCTGCCGATAAGCGCCCGTGCACGGCGGAACCCTCGACCTCCGCGGCCGCGGCCGCCGCGGGGGCTCCTCCTCCGCCGGCCGGGGCGCGCCCCGCGGAGCACGGCGGCTCGGATATGGACACCTCGTCGTCCGGCCACGCCGGCGACGCTGATGGCGAAGCGGATGACGGGGATGGGGACGGCGATGGGGACGGGGACGGCGGGTCGTCGTGCGAGTCGGATGGGGACGGGAGCCCGAGGCCGCGCGGCGCCCGGGCCTTGAAGTTCCATCAGATGGTGGAGGCGGTGGCGGCGGAGGGCGCGGGGCAGGACGCGCTCGTGGCGGCGCTGACGGAGCTCTGCGAGGCGCTCTCGTTCTGCGCCGAGGACGCGGGGGGGTACTTCCCCACGGAGGCGGCCGCGCGTGCGCTCGTGCGGCGGGCCGGCGGCGGCGACGGCGCGGGGGCCACCCCCGACGTGATTCTGCTCTCCGTGCGCGCCATCACGTACCTCTGCGACGCCATGCCGCGGGCCGCCGACGCCGTCGTCCGCCACGGCCTCCTTCCCGTGCTCTGCTCCCGGCTCCTCGCCATCGAGTACCTCGATGTCGCTGAGCAGGTAACCCGAAAGCTCTTGCGACCTGATCAGGCGATCACATTTGACCGAGGCGCTTTATCTGATCGTTCTGTTGCGTGTGCAGTGCTTGCAAGCATTTGAGAAGATATCACGGAGGCAACCGGCCCAGTGCTTGCAGGCAGGCATGATCACCGCTGTGCTGGCATACATTGACTTCTTCACTGCAAGTATTCAGGTTAGAGCATTAAAGAAGGCTTCTTTGCTGGTGAGAATTTTGTACATTTGCTAATTTGATGCCTGCTTCCATGGTTCAGAGGGTTGCAGTGTCAGCTGTCGCAAATGCCTGCAAAAAGGTCCCTGCAGATTGCTCCCATTTTGTTGTGGATTCGGTCCCAACGCTGTGTAATCTTCTGCAATCTGAGGACAAGATGGTACTTCTGTTCCCCCATCTAACGGACCTTGTTTTTGGTACGTGCACAGTGCTCTGTTTTAGTTTATAAGTCATCCAATTTCCAGGTTGTGGAGAAGGTTGCAGCTTGCTTGATAAGCATCGTAGACTCTTTTAGCAGTTCAGTTGATCTTCTCGACCAGCTCTGCCACCAGGGCATCATAGAGAAGGTCCTGCCTTTGATCCACACGGGTGGACTCACAGCCCTTAGTCCATCGACTTGCAGCGTAAGTTTGCTCTACAACTTTTGCATATGCCCGATTATGTGTTGAGGGAGCTGAATATTGTGTCTTGTGATTGCAGAACCTGATTGGGCTTCTTGCTAAGCTAGCCTGTTCGTCACTTGTGGCAGTAAAGTCTCTCTTTGAGCTGAATGTTGGTAGTACAATAAAGGGGATTTTGGTCGCCTCAGACCTGTCCCATGGCATGCCATACTTGCCTTTGGAAAAACAGAACAATCAGGTTGGCTGTTTCACATCTTCTTTACTTCCAGCCAAGCAGTACTGATGTGCGTAGCAGATCTTTTTAGTTGCTTCCTGCTAACAATGAATCTTTTATAGATATCATGATGTTTCTTGAAAAGATTACGTGCTCTTCTCTGAATCAACTCATGTGTGCATTCAATAGTTTTGCATGTGGCATTGATTATTAGTATGCTTAGATGAACTGTTGGAGTTCCGTGAAATGAAGAAAGTGTGAGAAATTGACCCTAGTAGCTATGCCAGAGTGGGTGCCAATACAGTGCATTTGGCATGCCATTTTTCTTAGAGTGCTAATGACATGTAAAATTCCTTAAAAGTTTACTTCTGTTATTTTTTCTGATGAGGCTTTTAACAATTATAGATAAGTCAATGTGAAATGAAAACAGATGAAAGTTGCAGGTGTGAGATTGTAACAAAATGATTTGCAGGTGTGAGATTGTAACAAAATGATTGCATATATTGCCCACCTGCAAATCATTTTGTTACAATCTCACACCTGCAACTTTCATCTGTTTTCATTTCACATTGACTTATCTATAATTGCAGCCAATATATATTGCCTTTGGCATCTGCAAATTGCTTGTACAGATCATGCATGCACGGATGCACCAAGATCATTTACATCAGTACATTCCCCCCCCCCCCCCCCCCCCAAATAAAAAAAACCTTGGAACCTTAACAATTTGTGTTACTATATTCTTCTAGCCTACAATTATCTGTTTCATTTGTTTGTGAAAAAGTTTATTATAAGATTTCTTTTCATTGGAGTTCATGAAGTCATCATAGGCTAATTTATTTACAGATGACTAGGAGAGACATATCAGAACCTTGAGAAAAAATCATATACAGACTATTAACTAAATCACAATTTCTAGCCTCTTGCGTCTTATAACGTTTTTTTCTCGAACATTGTGTCTTCTAAAGTAAACGTTGATGTTTGGTATTCTGGTTTTCCTCTTGTCAGTAGTTACATCGCAGTTATGCAAGATCGATTCAATTGCACAGCATCAGTGGGTTTCCATAATCATACATTCCAAACAAAACAAAACAAAATAGAAGAAGCAAAGCCAATATAGAGATCCTAGAAACCTGCTGTTTTCTTTGAACATCAATGCTGGCAATTTCGGCCCTGAAACTCTGCCTTCCCCTTCTTAACTAGGGAATAGAACCTTATGGCACCATGCCATTGTAAATAGGTAACTACAGGTGTACTGTTTTTTCTCTACTATTGCATCTTTGGATTATCCTTTCTGTGTGATAAACATTCTTAAAGCATGGACTCTGACGCATTATGCCATGATTTGATAATTTAATGATGATTATATCAGGTCAATGAAGCTCTGAAACTAGCAAACCAGTTGATTCCTTCTGCAGCAAGAGGCGTTGAAGACACCCAGATCATACTCGCGAAAGAAAAGATAATTACGGATGAACCAAGGTTTCTGTGTCAGTTCTCTAGGGATATTCTTCCTGTCTTGATAAAGGTATCTTCATAGTAACAAACTAACAGCTCATAACAATGTTTTCTTATGAAATATGGAAGTGAGCTAGACATTTGTGCAGGCGGTGAACTCTGGTGCTAATTCGTACATTTGCTATGGCTGTGCTTCAATAGTTAACAACATTTGTTACTTCAGTAAACCAGAAATGCTTCAAGACTTGCTGAAAGAAACGAACATAGCAAGGTACGAAATAGCATGTGAAAGGATTGCAATATCACATTTCTTGAATGCAGTCATGGGCAAGACAAATCTTGCGCTTAAATTATAACTGAAGTTCTGATTTTGAATGGATGCTTTTGTTTGTGTTCTCTGTGGCAGCTTCTTGGCTGGTTTATTGTCTAGAAAGGATCATCATGTGCTGACCTCATCACTAAAGATAATTGAGATTCTCATGCAAAAGCTTCCTGATGCTTACCTGGGATTCTTTATCAAGGAAGGTGTAGTCTATGCAGTTGAGGCTCTTCTTACACAAGAGGATTCCTCAAGATCCACTCATTTGCTTGATGACATACAACAATCAGAGCCTCAACCTGTCATAAGAAATAAATCTACATGTTTCTGTTATGCATTTGATGCCCACAGATATGAAGCCGCTGAAACAAGGACTTGTATGATTGGAAACGGGAGTCTTTATACTTTTGCAAGGCATGTGAAGACAACCTACTTTACTAAGGAAGTAGTGAGTTTTGAGAAGGGGTCAACTGAGATTGTGCAGAAACTCAAAACTTGCTGCGCAGTTTTGAATGAGACCACAGACAAGTCATCAGAACGAGAAAATCTTCAAAATGAAGAATACTTATCTACCATTTTAAGTGAGGTGATGATGGAGCTTCATGGGGGAGAAACAATGACAACCTTTGAATTCCTTGAGAGTGGATTGGTCAAATCTTTATCAAATTACCTCTCAAATGGCAAGTACCTCCAGGCAGTGGAAAATATGAATTGCAGCTCTGACCATTTTTTGGCTGTGGTGAAAAGATTTCAGTCTTTCGCTCAGATGTCATTCTCAAGAATGGGCCAAAGTTGGAGTGATATGCTCTTGACACTGTTAGTAAGGAAGCTGCAGAATGCTCTTACTTCTCTTGACAACTTTCCAGTGATAATGAGCCACAATTTCAAGCCAAGGAGCAATATTTCTGATATCCCTACGAGGCATTCAACAATTATTCCATGTATACGAGTACGATTCAAGAAACACGAAGATGAAACTAACTTGTCAAGCTATGATAGCGTTGTGAATTTGGAAATATCATCTTCCTTGCATACTATTGAAGAATTTTTATGGCCCAAAGTTAGTACAGATATGAACAGTCAGAAGGCTGAATCACCGCCTAGTGGCCCTGCTTTGGAAAGCTATGTTAACGATGGCTCTCTGGAACGAGATTCCACACCGCAATCATCTCCTCCATCAGAGGTGTTATTCTGCCCATTGTTAATACTTTAGGAAGTGTGACTAATTGGTATTTCTTAGTGAATATGATAGGGCCGTTTTCTTCTTAGGTTTCTAGTCCAATCTCTCCACTGTGCATTTACCTGCTTTTCTATAAGTTCTAAATTAAACAGAGATGGTTTTGTATGCTGGTAATTCCATAGAATGGATAAGTTCTCTGCTGTCAGTTCTTCTTCTATAAGTTTAGTTTTGAAATTAGACTAAGAGAATAGAAGGTTATTTGTGCTGGAAATGGTTTTGTGTTACTTTCATAGTTCTATGGAATGAGTTCACAGCTAATTGGGAACTTAACTACTTAGAAATGCATATCAAAAGAAGTGTTCGCAATGCTATATTTCTGACAAAGCATGTCCTTGGAAATATTTTTATAGCCATCCTTGTTGTCTTTAAGGCTAAACTGACTCTTTTTTCAGGGACTGATTTGCGAAAATCAAAATCCAGCTGTAGAAACATGCCCAAAGCAAGGAACTTCATCTTCTGGTGAGCATGTGTAGCTTAAAGTGTCTGGTTTGTGGACCATCTTTTCTTCTGGCAAACCTGAAAACTCTAATGTATGTGCAACTGCAGGTCAAGCAGAAAGAAACACAATTAGCGTCAGCGATAACACCTTACGACCGAAATTGGTATTTAGCTTAAAAGGGAAAGAGCTTGACCGATCTGTTACTCTGTATCAGTCAATCCTGCAGGATCAGATCAATGCAGGATCTGACATAATTCTGGACATGCAGTTCTGGCGCAGTGTACATGACATAACTTTCAGAACAGCTGCTAACCCAGAAACTGATAGAACAGCTCTTAATCCAGAGGCAGATTCTCCTAAAGATTCCTCAACTGCAATGTCATCAAAAAATGACAGTACAACTGGGTTTAAATGGCAGATGCTCCCGTTCTTTTCTAGTATGTTGCTTGGTAAACTTCCTTGCAAACTTGACAGATCGTGTACATTGTATGACATATTGTTTATGTTACACATAATAGAGGGTTTAAACCGGTATTCCTTTCACCTTGTTTCTGAAGAGAGAAACCATTCTTTTGCCCAAGGAACAATAACTAACCTTGATGATCTGAAGGCTGTAGTTTTCTCGATTCCTCAGCAGGAATTTGTTAGTGCCAAATTGACAGATAAACTGGAGCAACAAATGCACGATCCTTTGGTTTCAAGGTCTTGCTGCCTGCCTTTATGGTGCACCGAACTGATGTCTGCATGCCCTTTCTTGTTTTCGTTTGAGGCGAGATGGAAGTATTTCCATCTGGCAGCATTTGGCTCTTTGAAAAACCATTATGGGCATATTATGGATGCAATTGTTAATAGTGTGACAGAAAGGGGGTCTCCCCACTCACGGAAAAAGTTCAAAGTTGATCGTGATGATATACTGGTTTCAGCTGCTAAAATGATGAAGTCATATGCTAAGAGCAATGCGCTACTTGAAGTAGAATATAAAGAGGAAGTGGGTACTGGTTTAGGTCCTACAATGGAATTCTATACATTGATTAGTCATGAATTTCAGAAGTCTGGTCTGGGCATGTGGAGAGGGGAGCTTCCTTGTGAAGCTGTTACTGATGATGCTCATGTTTCTAGATTTGTGGTTGCCCCTAAAGGACTGTTCCCTAGACCTTGGTCTGCTTCAGCAGACTGTGCTTCCTTTCAAGAAGTGAGCAAACAATTTCACCTACTTGGTCAGGTTGTTGCAAAAGCAATTAAAGATGGCAGGATTCTCGACATTCCATTTTCTAAAGCATTCTACAAGCTTATCCTTGGACAGGTATCGTTGAGTCTGCATCCTTCAATATGTATGACATTTGTTATTCTTTCTGTGTGTCTATCAAAAAATAATCTCTTCCTTTCTTAGGAGCTTAATATATATGACATCCAGTCATTTGATTCTGAGCTGGCAATATCCCTTATGGAGTTTCAAGCCATTGCTTGTCGGAGAAAATATGCAGAGTCAAATTTGATGAGGGACTGCCAGATAATATCTGATCTGACTTATCGAGGTTGTAGAATAGAGGATCTTGCTATTGATTTTGCTCTCCCTGGGTATCCAGACTATATGCTCTCCTCCGGAAGTAGCTCTGGCAGTGTAAGTTGTGTACTACTATGTTCTTTCTTCTGCCTGCTTCTGAACAGACTAAATCCCCCATAATGTTATTTTCAGTTGAATGTTGAGAATTTGGAAGAATATGTTCATCATGTTGTCGAGGCAACAGTTAAAAGTGGCATTGCAAGACAGATGGAGGCTTTTAAGTCAGGATTTAATGAGGTATATGCTCTATAATTCTGCGGCTCTCTATTGATGCTTGCGCTAGTGTTTTTCACTTACTCTATTGAGTGTCCAGTTTGACACTATTTCTGGAAATGTTCTAGTTTTAGAGTGTGCATAGGAAATTCCGTATATCGCACACTTAAACTTTGGAAACTCAGATATTACTAGGATTACACTTTAGTTTGGGATTTCTGGATATTACTATGTTGTTACTACCACAGATGAAGTTTGGATATTACTAGAAAGCAAGGCTGTAAACCATATAATTTAAAAATAGCGTTTTGTTACCAACCATATTACCCTGTGTGTTTCATAAGCAAAATATATATCAACCTAGCTTGAGTGAACTTCAATCATTTCTTGTACCGATTTTATACTTTGTCATTTCACTCACCCTCCCACCTTTTTACTTCATACAAGCTTGTTAACACATGTATAATTTACTGTTAGTTAGACTAGACTAGATAATACAATAATTTGCATCCCAAAATGATTAACAGTGCTGCGTTGATCTTAATTCTTGTTTGCTGGGTTCAGGTTTCTTTGAGGGTTAGCATTGTTCCATGTGCTTCCAGTTGTAATTAGGAAACCTTACATGGAGCTACATGACACCGTGGTCCTTTTTTAAATTAAAATATTTGTATCTCCTACTATGTTGTTTTTTCGCCATTCATGTGTTGGGTAAATTCATTTTGTCTGACATGGTGACACTGGCTACTGCAGGTATTTCCACTAAACAAACTCCAGGTTTTCTCAGAGGACGAGCTAGAGCGATTACTCTGTGGTGAACAAGATACTTGGGATGTATGCATCTCTCTTCTGTTGGAATCTGTTCATATTCTGTTATTATTATATTCCTGTTGCTGATGTCTTGGTTTTGAATAGTTTGGGAAACTTGTGGATCACATCAAATTTGATCATGGTTACACTTCCAGCAGCCCTCCTGTCATTAATGTAAGGTTTCTGTAGCCAAGATATTTTGAATGTGCAACATATGTTGTGAACCATGGTGAAGGGTTTTTTAATCCAAAATGCACTGCAGCTGTTGGAAATCATACAAGAGTTTGGATCCCATCAACGCAGAGCTTTCTTGCAATTTATAACGGGTTCACCTCGGCTTCCGCCAGGTGGCTTGGCCGCACTAAATCCAAAGTTCACAGTTGTCCGAAAGGTCCGTATTGCATTATAAAGCTCTTTCTGGATTACTTCATTTCACCCATCTTTTGCTAACAGTTTGTGATGTAATGATAAACAGCATAACAGCAATGACGCTGACAGTGACCTGCCGAGTGTGATGACTTGTGCCAACTATCTAAAGTTACCTCCATACTCTTCTAAGGTTTGAACTTTCTGCTTATCTTAATTTAATGCAGGTTACTAAATTATTTTCGATATCCTTTATCATTTGACATTTATGGAGTAGGATATTGAACTAAAGTATAACAGAGCAAGTCAATAAATTGAAGTTATCCATGTTCTGAGGTACCCAGCCAACATAAACTAGAAACACCCAACATAACATCCAACATTTGGTTTTTCCTATGTTTACTTTTCCGAAACATGGAAGTTTCTTGTTTTAATCTTTGACACCAACCTTCTTACACTTTCCTGCAGGAAAAGATGAGGGAGAAACTGATCTATGCGATCACAGAAGGCCAGGGGTCCTTCCACCTATCTTAAACGGACAGCCATACGCATTAGGAGTTTGCGCTTTGTAAGTGTCTCGTAGGAAAGGAAAGCACGGTGTAAATCTGGGTGGTTCACTGCTGTTTTAGCTGACAGCACGATCTGGTGGAGCATATTTTAGGAGGAAAAAAAACCCTACCCTTCTCTGTACATACTAGGTTCTAGGTGTGTTAAGCAGACAAGTAGTGTGTGTGTGTGTGTGTGTGTGCAGTGTGTCGCACATGGCGACCATCAGCTTAGTTCGCTACGGATTTACCCCAATGTTCCCGTAGTGTACATATGTGTGCATGTTACAAAGTGCTAGTGCCGTCTATGTATTGAAACACCATTGTTCATTGGCGCTCGCCTTGTGAAGCCTCATTGCGCCTTCTAAAGCATCGTTGCGTGACTTTATGCAATGCATATGTGAATATTTGTGGTTTTCATATGAACAATCTGATCCAAGCGTAAGGGACCTATGCCTTTCTGAACAGGATCCAACTTTTTGGTCCATTTCCTTGTAGTGGCCTGTCCCTTATCGATCATATACGACATCTATTCCTTGGCTCTGTGCCTGCCGTGTTTGCGATCTTGGTGTGATGAGTTGCTACCTTTTTGTTCTCAAAAGTTTCTCGTGGATGCGAGAGGTGGCACCCGAAGTCACCAGACAACGGGGTGAGTCGAGTCGCTTCCAGATGCAGCCAAGTCCTTGCATCCGTGCCGGTACTGTAGGCGAGGCCAATCATACTGTTCTGCCGAATATATGCCGGTCGAGTGTACCCCCTGAAGATGATATGGTTTAATACACCCTATTGCTTTGCCCAGAAGCCTTTGCTTGCAAATAAATGGCCCTGGAGGTAATGACCACAACGACACTTAAGGGAGTTAAGTATGCAGACTCTGATGACCTTAGCAACAAAAGGAAGCCTTTGCTTCCAAATAAATGGCTCTGCTGGTTGTGACCACAGCAACACTTCAGGAGTGGCAACAGGAGGAGCTATACTTTAATTGTATCCTGTCCGAGGATAATACGCTTGTTTGCAGATGTGGCAACTCCTTTGCCGTGTAAAGGTGCCTCTGGTTGATATCTTATCGGAAATCATTGCTTGGTGTGATTTGCACAGCCCTTTTCCGCTTTACGAATTGATCTTAAGGGGTAAGTGTACCCGTTCATTGGTCGTCCAAAAGCTTTGCACGGAATCAATAAAAAAAATTTGTCTAGGAAAGCTCTGACGTTCATAGGGTGTAGTCGTCGTACCGTCTGATTTCTTATTACCCAAAGTGCTTGTGAGTAGCGATGAGTTATGTTCTATTTGGAGTGCTTATTCCAGGTTTAGCTTCATCTAGTTTTTGCATATCGAGATATTATAGTGTAAAGCTATTTTGTAAGCTCAGGTTAAAATAAATTAGTAGTCAAGTGAAGTCAGGTTTTTTCTTCACTAGTTTTAACTTCACTAGTGAAGTTATTTTGAGAGAAGCTCTATGAAACAGTCTCTTAATAGCAATTAGGAAAAGTAAACATCTCTACATCGTTTGTGTGATTTTTTATTGATGTTCCAAACGGTCTCTTAATAGTAATTAAGGAAAAGTGAACATCTGTACATCGTTTGTATGATTTCTGTTTGATGTTAACTTACATGTGCAAAATATGGATCGTGAATGGTAACTTTATCAAACATTCAAACCATACGATGAGTTTAGACATAGTAAATGTAAACCTGGATTTGATGAAGGTAATGCAATACGACAATACCATCTCGTGCTATGTAACTACTTTCTTCTCATTCAAATCACTATAAAAGAAAATTTTAAAAAATTTAGGAGCCACATTGATGATGCGGAAGCATCACACGTGATGGTGATTACATCCACCGTGAAAAGGAATTACGCACTAGTACGATTACCCAATAATCCGGCTGTTCAATTCGTTTATGAGACATAAGTCAAGTGATAGTGTTGCTAAATGTATTGATTGACTCATGTCCGTTCTCTACTGTGCTAAATTTATGGTTAACAGATGTTTATTCTCTTGTGTGACAACGAACAACTCGGTGTCCAATTTATTCATGAACCATAACCAAATGTCGGCGTTGCTACGTATGGATTGGTATATGTCTGTTCTCTAGCATGACAATTGACAGATGTTTGTTCTCTAGTGTGATAATGATTAACTTGATATCTCCAATTTATTCATGCGCTACAGCCAACTGTTGGGTTTGCTACGTATGGATTGACATATATCTGTTCTCTAGTGTGACAATTGACACATGGTTGTTCTAAGAGTGACAGCGAATAGCTCGGTGTCCAATTTGTTCACGAATCATAGTCAAGTGTCAGTGTTGCTATATATGGATTGGTAGATGTCTGTTCTCTAGCGTGACAACAAATAATTTGTTGTGCATATAGACATGGCCAAGTGGCGGTGTTGCTATGCATCGATTGACAGATGCTTGTTTTATAGTACAACAACAAACAAAACATAGTACGCTACTTGTAGATGCACGTTGCTTGCATCTGTGTACATGTTTGCTTTAAGTTTACTTTATGTTTTCAATGCATACTCTACATGAGATTTTTTCTTATCTTCCCCTCAATCTCACCTATTCTGATTGAAGACAAATGACTCATCTTCTTGAAAATCCGAATATATTTTGACACGATCATACATGCCAGAAATATTTTTTTTTCTTTTGTACTGTCTGGTAGCCTACAAGCGCATCGGCGGCAGCTGGAGAGCAATGAAAAATAATTGCGAAACCCTCAGTAGGACAAAGCACCTCAAACACATGCCAGAAAGGCAAAATAAAAAATGGGGAAAGAGGGAGGACTCCCGACTCCCCATACTGATGAACAGTGAACACCAGGTCACCAACCACGGTGCGCCGGGTCCACGGTGCGCCGGGCTCTCCCACCCGCAGCCCCCACGCGGCGGCGCCCCCGGCGGGCTATATAAACCCCCACGAACGGCCCGGATACCTCCACCCCCCGCATCGCACCCGCCCGGGCCGCCTTCTCTTCTCCAGCGTCCGATCTCCCACTCGCCGCCCTCACCGCAGCTCCCTCCGCTCGGTCGCTTCCGCACCTCCGCCTTCCCCGCGCGCGCGCCCGCCACCTCGCCCTCCCGCCCCTCCACGTCGCGCGCGCCCGCGCTTATATAAGGTACGCCCTCCTCCTCCCCTCCCCGAACCCCGCATCCGCGGGGGGCTATAGGATTCGCTGGATTGAGCTGATGGATCTAGGGTTTCTGTTGGGTGGCCCGCGCGCGGCGGCTGTGGTCCTGCTGCAGTGCAGGAGGAGCGCATGGCGGACGCGCCAGCGAGCCCCGGGGGCGGCGGCGGGAGCCACGAGAGCGGGAGCCCCAGGGGCGGCGGCGGGGGTGGAGGCGGCGGCGTCAGGGAGCAGGACAGGTTCCTGCCCATCGCCAACATCAGCCGCATCATGAAGAAGGCCATCCCTGCCAACGGGAAGATCGCCAAGGACGCCAAGGAGACCGTGCAGGAGTGTGTCTCCGAGTTCATCTCCTTCATCACCAGCGAGTGAGTGCTAGCGGCTCTGTTTGCTTGCCTCGCTTGGGAATTTGGTCCCGGTTGGGAATTCGGAGTGGCATTTCGGGCTTTCGCTGAGGTGGGGGGTTTTGTGTTGACTTGTTTGTTTTTTTGGGCTGCTCTTTGCAGGGCGAGTGACAAGTGCCAGAGGGAGAAGAGGAAGACCATCAACGGGGACGACCTACTGTGGGCCATGGCCACGCTGGGGTTCGAGGACTACATAGAACCCCTCAAGGTGTATCTGCAGAAGTACAGAGAGGTGCGTACTGATGAAAGCGTTCGGGTTAATCGGTTTTGGATTCGTGTTGGGATAATTAAGGATGATTGATACTTTGCGGGTCAGGTTGTGCAATCACCAATTTATCACCTTTTGGATCTGATTGAACTTAAATAATCTTGTTGGTCATGGGCACTGATAAGTGACAGTGAGTGACCCACTTCCCTTTTGTCTCCTGATGCCTCTGGTACCCATTTATGGCTTTAGTTGAGGATATAAAGAAGCCTCCCTGTTCCTGTGGTAAATACTGCTGCTAAATATGTTTTCAGAGAGATCCCCCCCCCCCCCCCCCCCCCCCCACACACACACACAGAGAGAGTTGTTTCGTTTTATGATTCCAAGGTGTGAAATTTCGGAAGTACTTTGGTTGATTGAATAGTAATGGAAGCCTAAGGTAGCACTCATATTGGGGAAGATATTTATCTGCTCAGAACGCTATGCAGCTGTGGTTATGAGTTGAGGTTTAGATGTAAATGTTAATGGAATTCATAGAGCAGCAAAGCTCTTGTAAATAGAGTATGGTTGTGTAAGTTACTTGATAAACTCTACCTTTACACAATAGGACCTGTCTGACACTGTAACTTTACATTTGTAGGCCATAAACAATCTTGCTTAGACTTTATGGATAGTTGCATTGTTGTGTATCTTAGTTTATCAGTTGAATCATGTATCTGACGTAGTTTCTTTTTTTTTTGTCTTGTCT
This sequence comes from Panicum miliaceum, assembly GCA_032594955.1. Classification (NCBI taxonomy): domain Eukaryota; kingdom Viridiplantae; phylum Streptophyta; class Magnoliopsida; order Poales; family Poaceae; genus Panicum; species Panicum miliaceum. The sequence goes on from CM064065.1 coordinate 14,256,949, forward strand.
GGTGGATTCGTGTGCTGATTGCAGATGGAGGTATGTGGTATTGGAATCTTTTCATTATCTTTCATTAGATAACTTTTGCCTGATGGTGAATTGCACCTAGATCTCTTTTCATGTTTCTAGATATTGGGTTTTAATGGTTGGAAATGTGTTTTGGTAGGTTTTATAATTAACTTGGGAAATGGTGATTTGAGCTAGTTGATCCTATATTCACCTTGACTTGAAATGAATCGAATTGGTTTTGTTCACATCTGGAGGGCATAACCATTGTCTTAATATTGTGAAGAAATGATGTATCTTTTGAGAGGGAGGGGATGGGTTAGGAAGGAGGTTTTAATGAATTGAACCTTTTGTAAACTTATCTAGTTCATCTGGTTCCCTATATTGATTCCTTACTGGCAGGGCAAGAAAATTTTAATGGAACAGTGACAGTGACATGCATGTTTCCTTTTCTTAGAGAACCAATAGGGTATAAATGTGATCGAAATTCCAGCTCTACACCATACAAGCTGCTTTATATCTGCTTCAAGTAGGATTGCCCCTCTGCCTGATTTTGATAAAAGTACTTGGCTTAATTGACTGCTTTGCAAGTCACTGGACTCTACAGTTCTTGTTACAAGAAGCTGATTATTCATTCTAGGGTATAGGAGTATGTTTTTGTTACGATCCATGATTAAACTAGCAAGCTTATAGAATCTGAGATGTGATGAAGGATCTCTGATCTTTTTTCTTGGTACCAAACAGGGTGATAGCAAGTTAACTGCAAAAGCTGGCGATGGCTCTATTAAAAAGGATGCCCTTGGCCATGGGGGAGCAAGTAGCTCAGCCACACAAGGGGTTAGTTTTCTTTCACCTGTTTCATTGTTGTCCTTATGATCATGTTGCAAAGCTAACTATTTTTGTTCTTTTTAGATGGGCCAACAAGGAGCATACAACCAAGCAATGGGTTATATGCAACCTCAGGTGATTAACCTTAAATTTTCTTGACAAATGCTAGTTTGTTGCATACTTGTTTCTATGAGCACAATATATAGCTTGGATTCCTGCAATAGTTGCATATTTACCGGGTTGAATACTTGAACATGTTGGACCCTACTGGGCTGGAAGATTAGCCCCTTAAATTTTTGTTGAGTTGACCATAAATACTTCTGCAATAGGCTTGATTGTTGAGAATGCATGACACAGGTTCACTCAGTTGGAACATTATCATGAACCTGCTAGTTCATGTGTTCTATCTGCCTATCTGTAATGACCATCCACCATGACAATTTTTCAGTATTAAGTTTTTGTTCACCAAACAGTGGTTAATCACATTGTGGTTGGCGTCCATATGTTTGCTGATAGCCGCTTTTTCCCTTGCCCAGTACCATAACGGAGACATCTCAAACTAATGAAGATATGGACCTTTTCTGCAACAGCTGCTCTTACCCGAGGTACAAGCTTGTGCTTTCATTCAATTGTGCTATATGTTACTTCGATTTCTGTATTGCTACATTTCTAACACAGGTGGGGTTTTCATTGCAGTTATTTACTAAGACACCCTGCGGTGAGCAGTTAAAGAGTAGTAACCAGCCACCCCAACAGGTCCGTTTTTATCAGGCAGAACTGATGAGGCAGCTTGCTAGGTGTAAATCGCTTCCCTGGGAATAGTTTCTGTTTGTGGGCTAGCGCCGTCGTTGTATGTATATTAAGAATAATTTAATGATTGGTCTTTGGGCTGTCATTTCGTTCCATGTATTTGTATTGGGAGGCATAAATATTGTGCAATGTGTTCACTAGTGTATTGAACTATCAGAAGAGCTGCTTTAGCTGTAACCATCTTTGGATATCCTGTATTAGGCAAAAGGAGAAATTGTGGCGTGGGCACCAAATCTATCGTAGGCCAAGAATATTTCAGTTGCTCATCTTTTCATTCGTGCGTCACTCACTCACTGACTATACCTGTCATGCAGTCATCATCTCTTTGGGTTTGCTATTCGTTTAGAGGCCCGTATTTCTGCGTCCTATATCATTTTTCCACAGCCATGGCCGTGGAGGGGCACAAGTGCTTAGCATGCCCATGAAAAAAAACGTACCTCTCGAGCCATCTTGATCTCGGCCCAAGGCTGGTCGTGTGAGATAAATTCTGAATCATTCTACAGTTTATTACAGATTGGGTTGTTCATTGACCATAACCAATTACAGGCTCATTATATTGTCAGACATGCAGCTGCCGACGAACCTGACTGCTGAATGTTCTGTGGCAACAATATGTGCAGTAGCATCTGTAAGTGTCTGTCAGCATCTTGTTGGAAAGTGGCAAAACAAATGGAGACCCCCCGAATACCACAAAAAAGGTTACTGAAATTGATGGTCAATCAATGAGCAGACAGAATTCGTCTAAAAGATTCTACGGGTAAGATAAAGGGTTCCAGAACACAGTTAGGTTACAAATGACAAATGGTACAAGAATCATCGGATTCCAGTAGAATGCCCAAAGAATCCCAAGCCTGACCGTGAAACGTAGGAATGAACATGGCTTCTCCGATCTGATGGTCTTCACTCAGTTGCTGATCGCCCGAGTGCTGAACAAACATACAGGAAGAAACTCTGTTTATGACAAACTGACACATTCGCGTCGTCCAATACAACTAGAAGAAGTTCATACGAAAAGGGGCAAAGATGTAGATGCCCTAGTTATACCTAATAGCATTTTGATGCTAAAACGGGTTCCCATTTTTCTATACAGACCACATCGTCTAGCTGAGAATCAGTTGAGCAGTCTACGTCGATATCAACAGAAGCTGACAGGGATGCAACATATGCTAGCTGGCTTACTCACTTGCACCTGCTTGTACATCTTGTGCCTCAACCGTGGTATCCGTGGTATCCTCTATAGTCTTCTCTGCTGCTGTACCTTTCTCATCTGGTTCTTTAAGTGTGGCACCCTCCACAGTTTTTCCGGCCTCGGAGGCCTTTGTATCTGGTGGCTCAACCATGGCATCCTCCACAGTTGTCTCAGCTGTAGTAGTTTTCTCATTTGGTTGCTCAACCTTGGCATTCTCAAGAGTCTTACCGACTGTAGTCCTCTCATCTGGTGTTACAACCGTGGCATCCTCTACAGGTTTCTCAGCTGATGTACCTTTGTCATCCAGCTCCTTAACATCCTCTATCATTTCCTCAGCTGTTCTAGCTTCTCCAAGTGGTACTTCAGCTGCAGTTTGACCTTCAGCTGTCTCCCCAGTTATTGTTTCAGCAATAGCTTCATTTTCTGCTTTCCCATCTGGTGCCTCAACTGTAATTTCACATTCTCTGGTCTCCCCAGCTAGTGTGTCAGCAGCAGCGTTATTTTCTATTTCCCCTTTCGCCACTGGTGCTTCCTCCTTAACTTCACCTTCAGCGGTCTCCTCAGCTACTCCTATGGCAGCAACATTATTACTTTCTATATTCTCCTCAACTGCTACTCCTTTTGCCTCCACAATTTCCTCAACCATGATCGTAGAGTGCTCAGCGGTTGCATCAGCCATAGATTCATCTTCTGGAGTTTGTCTTCCCACCTCAAGTTGTCCACCTGATGCTTCAGTCACAGCTTCCACTTGAACAGTTTGCTCAGTATTGTAGACTTGTTCGCCAGATACTTCAACGGTAGTTTTGGATTCCACTTCAACTTCTTGCTCGACTGCACCTGGTCCAACAGGTTCTGCAGCAAATGTTTCAGCTTCCAACTTTGGACCTTCAGATCCCACTTTTTGCTCAGTTGCATCTTGTTCCACCAGTTCTTCACAGGAGGTTTGACTCTGTAACACAGGAGGTACCACGCGCTCTTCTGGAACTTCATTGGCAGTACGAACTTGTGCAGCACCTGGTGCTTCAGTGACTGCTTCAAATACACTATTATCTCCAGAAATGTGATCCTGTTCGGGGGCTTCAGCTACAACATCCATTTGCATATCTTCTGAAACATCTTGAGCTGACTCTTTTATTGTAGCATCAAAATGTAAAATTTGTGCCTCTGAAGCAGCTTCCACTTGGAATGTATTTGTTGTATCACCAGTCGATACTTGATTTGGAGCATCACTCAGCTGTATTTCATCAACTGCGCCTCCAATTGATGCACCAGTCACAGCTCCAGACTGAGGAATCTCAGGTAGACCACTGGTCAAGGCTTCCTTCTGAGTGTAAGCTTGCTCAGCATTGCCAACTTGCTCAGATGAACCTTCAGGTACAGATGCAGCATGTGCCGCTGTTCCAATTTGATTAACATGGCTAATTAGCTCAGCATCCATCTTTCCAGTTTTCTCATCCACAACTTGATTGGTGAATGTAGCATCTGCAGATTCCACTAGAGATGTTTGCTTCACGGTCTCCACTTGTTCAACGGAAAGTTCTCCAACAACTTCTGCTTCCTCTGTTTTGTGTACCTGGTCAACTTCCATGTCATCCTTAGGAGCTTCAGACTTACTCGAACCTATAGAAAAGGCATGATCACAAGGCAGAGAATTTAATTTTGTGGAAGCTGCAGAGTAACTTTATTAAATACTATAAATAGATGTGCAAATTGAAAGAATGTTTACCAGGAATCTCTGTGCCATGATCTTCAGGGTGTTTCACAGGATTATTTGTTGATAATGTCTTTAGAGAGAACGGCGTATTCACAAGACGGTAGCTTCGAAGCGAAGGTCCAAAAGTGCCATACTTGCCAGCAACACTAAAAGCCCTTTCAGCATCTGCACGTTTCTTAAAGACAACTTTAACAGTATTTGTGTCCTTGTCTACTTCTGTCTCCGCTTCTTTCAGAGGCCCATAGCGACTGAACATCTTAATGAGATCCAATTCTGAAGGAATAGAAGCTGACCTGCCAAAGCTCAAAACAAGTGCAGTGGGCTTCAACTCGTCAACCATCTTCTCATCGACATGGATGATTGACCTTTCCATCACTTGTATCTGTTTTTTAGGAAATGAATCTCCAAGTTCCGACAAAGGTACATATGTATGTCTCGAGGATCTCCGCCTACGTCTTGGCCTTGTAGAAGGACCTTCTTTTCTGAGGTCATGAATTGGGTGATTATGCAAGCTCAATCCAGACCAATAGGAGTCTTGCATATGATCTGTTGTCTCTACTTCAGGAGAAGGTAAAACCTCTTTTCTCTTTCTCCCCCTCCTTGATGTACCTTTTTCAACAATGTTTGCTTCAGTAGTAGTAGAAACAATATAGTTTCGGTAATCATTGAAGTAACTGATTATCATTGCCGAGAAACTATACCCACTCATTGGCTCTGTTGCAACCAAGCATAGCTGTGATAGTAATTCCTTGGGGTCTGCAGTGTGGTTCCTGTGCAAGCGTCTCCTTTTTGCTCGCTTCTCCACAGTAAGTTCATCAACTGCGTCATCACTAGAGATATCAAATTCTCCATTCTCTGTTTCAGCAGCATTCTTATAGCCTGTTGATTCATTCTGAGCCTTCACAATGGATGATCCTGTCAGCTGGCTTGCAGCTCGCCGAATGCACTCGCCAATCTTGAAAGAACTACCACCAGTTGGAGCTGATGCTTTCTCTGAATCTTCAAATGATTCGAAGTTTCTTTTCTTCTTGTTTTGTAAGTTGTCAAAATCATCAAAGTCCATAAGCATTTGTTTTTCATCATAGCTAGTATCATTGGCCCGATTAGACATGTTCTTTTTCTCCATGACCACCTGGTCATCCACAGGTTTTTGTTTCCGAGGTCTCCCCCTCCCTCTTTTTGGCTTATCTTGAGTAGGATGCACTTCATTAACCACAACTTCCTCGACCATTACATTCTGGGTGGCTGAAGTGTCCGTGCCATCCAGCCCTAGCCCATCCTCAACCCAAGCATCACCAGTTTGAAATGATGCAAGTTCAGGACATCCCTTTGATCGATAGAACGAAGTAAGTTGAGAACATGCTATCACTAACTCCAACAGATCACCTCCTTGGCCAGGAAATAGAGCTAACTCCTTAATGTAATGCAGAAGGTTTTCTGGACTAAAACACTTTATGATCTCAGGCCGATTAACTGCAGAGCAAGTAACTCCTTCCTTGAGGCCAGCATTATCAACCGTGTAGGACATGCCATTATCAGCAAGCTCTTCCGGTAAACAAGAGCAGCTCATACCTGACAGTATCCGCCTTGAAAGTTCTTCGAGGGCATTATTAACCGACCCGACAAAGGCATCTGAACTGCTCTGTTTCTCCATGTGTGAATAATTTGATACGAAAGGCTTCAACTGGGATTCATCGCACCATGCAAAAGTATTGTCACCAAAATAAGATACCAAGCGGCTCCCCTTTTTCTGGTGCTTCAGCGCCAATTCAGATGCATCTGATGGATCAAAAATTTCACCAGGCCACCAAGGATGACTTTTTACTTTACCCCAGACAAGATCGGCAACTTGAAAACTGCCTTTATCAAGAGGAGGCAGGCTGTATCTAGCACCCTGAATAACATTTCCTAAACTAGAAGCCTCTTCGTTACTACTCGGACCATTTCCGCTGTCAGGAAACTGCTCCCCTGTTTGCAGCAGCATTACTGATCCATCATCCGGTTGGTCAGCTGCAGGTGCTCCATCATCTTCATGGATCTTGGAGCTTCCCTCGACCTCACCAGGCCCGTTGTTCTGTATTTCCTTACCAGAATGTGCTACACCGTAATCAATTTCATTATTCTCTGTCCCACGCTCGGCGTTTATATGATTTTCTTCAAGTTCATTGGATTCTGAAATGGAATCAGTGAATATTATTCAAGATGCTAAGCGAGTTGAAAACGGTGTCATCAATAGACATCAGATCAGAGAGCACAGTGCTCTGAGCAGTCCCCTTACCGGCTTCCTCATGTTTGGAAGCAGCAGAACTAGCTGCTTCCACCTCTTGACCAGCATCAGCAGCTACATCTCCGACCAGAACCGGCTTCCCCTCCGTCTCATTCTGCAGACTTCCAGCTTCCAGCCTCCCATCCTCGCCACCGTTCACCCCCTCCTCCACTGGCTCGCCTCCGGGCCCTTCTACACCAACCATACCAGCCGACTCCGTCGCGTAAAGCGGGTCGCTCAACGCGGCAGCCTCCGCATCTCCCCCTTCCCGGCCAACATCCGCCGCCACCGCAGCCTTCCCCTCCCCCTCCCCCTTCACCTCGGCGGCGGGCGCAGCCACCACGCCATCTGCTTCGGTCATCGCCACGTCAGCGCCCGGCACCAGCTTCGGCTCGCCACCCCCCGGATCCGAGGCCGCCACGGCCCCCGAGCTCATCTGGGCAAGGCCTCAACGCCGCTCCCCGGAATTCGGAATCTGGACGGAACAGCGGGGGGGAGGAAGTCAGCGAGGTCGGGAGCTCGGAATTCCCCTCGATCCGGCGGGGCGCCGAAACCCTAGGCGCGGATCAGCGCGAGGGAGCACGGAATTTACCTGCGGGAGCGCCGGGCGAGCAGGGGACGGGGACGGGGGCGAGGGCGCGCGCGTGGTGAGGTGAGGTGAGGTGAGGTAAGAGCAGCTCCGGAGATGGCAGGGCGAGAGAGGGAGGGAGGGATAGATGCGGGGGGCGAGCTGGGAGGAGGTCAGGAGGGGGAGTGTGCCCGTGCTCGGCTTCCGTGTCGTGTACTGGTGTATCGGCCGCTCCGAGCTCGGAAAGCGTACGTGTTTGGGCGCTGAAGGATCTGATCTGATCTGAAACGGCGTTTCAGTTCGATGTTTTTTTTTTCTTTTTCCTCTCCCCTCTTCACGAGGGGGAGAACGAGAGGGGTAGGTCCTCGTGACCAACGGTTTTTCGTAATGTTTTCTGTTTTTTTGTCGTGCCAAATCACAATTAATACTTTCAGCAACCTTAAATACAAGTTCATTTATATTTGTCGTGCGTTAAACTTTATCAATTTGAATACCAATCAATATCTAAAATTTTATATAAACCAGCAACATAAGATCAACATTACCGTATTGATTTTGGAAAATACTTTCATAATACACAAATTTTGAGCTATTAATCTATATTAAACTTTAGTCGGTAATAGTCAAATTTTAAAAAGAGTTTGACGTAGAACAGATCTAAATAGAAATATATCTATGGTTAAAAAAAAGTGCATTGTAACAACATTTCCATGATGCTAATGCCTTTCTAAGCACTTGTGATGCGCATTACAGAGTCAAAACGTATAAAATTTGGACCGGCTATTTCCTAATGACTATAGGAAAACATGTTATTTCCTAGAAATTTGCTACTTTCCGTGGAGAGAAATTGTCCCATTACCTATACCATCAGATAACCCTAGGAAACACGAGTGAACTAAAATGGAATATTTTCCTTAGCGCAAAATGAAAAAAGATGGTAAAATAGCCATTTTTGTTCCTTAATTTTATTCTAAGGATCAAGTCCATCCCTCAGACCAATATAGTCCCTCAATTTTGTTTTAACGTCAAACTCGTCCTTGTGCTGATATTATACTCCATAACAACTTCTTCGCAGCATTCATAGCAAAAACTGATAATCATGGGGGGAAACAGTGAGGAAAAAGAAAAGAGGGGCTTCTGAGTTCTGATCCACCATCTATACCCATTGAAAGTACTAGATCTAGCAATGAACTGAATAACATGCCAGTATCTCACATGCAAATCAGTAGACCCACAGAATCCAGGAGGTGGACAAAGGAACAAAGTGAAAAGCAAAAGCAAATCAGTAGACCTCAGGCTTCTGTTTACGAGGGCTCCTGATGCCTTCTCTGGACTTATCATAATTAGAATCCACTATACTGCTGACATCTTCCTCTACATTCTTGGTGGAAGGAACGTCCATGGCATTTTCAGCCCTTCCACTGGTGGTTTGAAATGTGGCAAGTTCAGGGAAGCCCTTGACCGATAGAAAGAGGTAAGCTGAGAGCAAGCTGTCACTAATTCCAGCAAATCACCCCCTTGACCAGGACACAAAGCTAACGACTTAACATACTGAACAAGATTTTTTGGACAGAAATGTTTCAAGACCTCAGCCCGATTAGTTGTTGAGCTAGTAACTCCATCCCTAAGTCCATGATTCTCAACCAAATAAGACATTCCACTTTCAGAAACAGAAAGCTCTTCGGGTGAACACAGACAACTCATCCCTAATAATATCTGCCTCACGAGTTCTTCAAGTGCATGGTTAACCGCATTAACAAACATATCATAATTGCTTTGTTTTTCCATCTGTGCATAGTTGGTCATGAAAGGCATCAACTGGGATTCATCTCACCATGCAAATGTGTCATCACCAAAAAACACTACCAAGTGGTTTCCACTTATTTGATGCTTCAATGCCAGCTCAGATGCATCAGAAGGATCAAAAAATTCACCGGGCCACCAATTATAACCTTCAAATTTGCCCCGGACAAGATCAGAAACTCGAATATCACCACTATCAAGATGAGGGAGGCGGTATCTGGCAGACTGATCACTTTTTTTGGGTTCTGCAACACTACAAGTAAATTTTATTCAACAGCACCATGTTAGTTGGAAAAATAAAAGCTAGTAGAAACACACAGAATATGATATATCAAATCAACCCGAGAGCATGGACAATGCACTTACCAGCTTCAGCATGCTGAGATGTATGGTAAGCAGACCGTTCCACAATCTTAGCAGCGGCTTCCTCCTCACTCTGCAGGCCACCAGATTCCACTCCCAACTTCCCCTCCATCCCACCTCCACTAGCCGGGAGCCCTGGACTTGCACGTTCTCACCATAGCCAGCTCCGTCTATTTCTGCGTCAACCATACCCGCCGCTTCTATCTTGTACAGAAAACCACTCACCATCGCAAAACCTCCATCTCCATCGGTACCAGCATCCCACCGCATCCTCCGCCACAACGATCATCCCCTCCACCTTCACCCCGGTCACCTTCTCCGCGGCTTCCACCGTCACCGCATCAGCATCAACCTTCGGGTCGGAATTCCCCGTCAACTTCTCCGTCGCGTCTGCCTTCGCAGCACCACCCGTCCGTAGCCTGCCCCTCCAGCTTCGTTCCGCCGCCGCCGCCTCCCGGGTCTAAGCTCATCGCAGCTTTGTACGGAGAACGCGTGAGCATCGCAGCTGGCTACCAAGCGCCCGCCTCCCTGGTGAGCCCCCGGCTAGGAAGCTGCGAAATTTGGGAGGTAAAATGTTAAAGGAACACCCCGAAAAAATCCTTGCTTGCTCCCTCAGCAATTCTGCACCAGGCTTGTGCGGCGCTTGGGGGAGGAAGCCAGAATTCGTACGGCGGAGCGGAGAGGGGGGCAAAGGGAGAGAGCGTTACCTCACCTGCCGCGCGACGGGCGGAGCGGCGGAGACGAAGGATGCCTAGGGTTTGGTGATTTGGTGACTGGTGGTGCGCACCTATGCTAGTCCGGGAAAAGGAGAGAGAGGCCAGGACGGGTTGGCTGGCCCAGGGGATATCTTGGGCTTGGTCCACATGGAATTGTGCGAAGGGATCGGCCCACCGTTTTCGGCCTTGTTAGGCCCTGTGCGCCGTTATCACGGCGGGTTACAACGGGGCGGCTGTACATCGTCCCGGAAATAGTCGGTACTAAACATACTCCAAGCATGTATGTGATCGGATGTGGTTTAACATATAATGACTCAAGATTTATACTGATTCAAGTAAAATACTCTACATCCAGTCAAGGTCAGTCGGTTGTAATGCTTGAGCCTAGGTGCTCGGAAGAGTTTGAGAAGTTATAATCTTTCGAGTGGAGGAGATGATGAGTTGTCTCTCTTTTTCTAGGTGGAATACCCTTCCTTTTATAGCCAAGGGAGGCTCCATTACGCGAGATCGTGAGGATAGAAAAAAGACTCCTGACTCCGCCGGTTGGGGTCGTCAGCTTCGTCAGTCAGGTCTTCCTATCCTGTCAGTCGGAGTCTCCGGTGACCACCGTCCAAGTACTGCAAGGTGGGGCAAGCGTCTTATTTGTCCTTGCACGTCATGCTCCGTCGGCCAGCAGTTGTGGGTGCGTTGATAGGTACGGTACGGCTATCACGCCTCATCCATAGCACGTTCCCCGGCCACTCCGTCATGACGGGGGGTGTACCGGCTGTATCATGATGATGTTTCACCCTATTCTTTTGCGAGGACGGGCAGGTAGAATAGTGGCGCCCTGCTACCACAGCAGTGGGGACTGTAAACCCCATGGAGGGGGTGGTTGGCCGTGTACGACAGGTTGACCCCGAGATTTATCCTTATTCTTTATACCTACTCCCAGGCCCGCTGGTAAGCTAGGCCCGGTCTCCCAACTAGCTTGCTGGTCGGGGGGCGGGCACGTGCAAGACGAAACCTAGTCAGAACCCCCGGTCGGCGCTTTGGTACAGACCCAGCCTCGAACCGTTCCCACAGACATGGATATGGGCCTTAGTCATCCTGACCGACTCGTCGGTCGGAGTTGTGGGCCGAGATGGCTAGATGAAGTTGTTGCCATATACGGGTGCTTATTCCAAGCGCAGCCTTGGACTGGTCAACAAGAGGTAGGCATATTAGGACTTCGGGTCCCTATACCCGTCATCTATGCTACAAATTCCAGATCCATCACCTGTAGAGAATAGTTAGCTCTAATTCGGCCAGTAGATAATTTTGATCCAAAATTCTTCCACTTCCACATGCTGGATATGTTTTGCTTCTTCTGCAGTCCCCACATTGCTTGTGCATGTGTGCATAGCGGCATCCAACCCACATTGCTTGTGCATGTGTGCTGAGGGCGGTAAGTTTTTACTTTTTTTCTCTCTTTTCTTGTTCTTTAATTTTTATTCATTTTCCTTCAACTTTTTTCCTTTTCCATTTCTTTATTTTCCTCCTAATCCGGTATGTACATCAGTTTTTTTATTTTTATCTCCTTTTACTTATTTTTCTTTTATATTTATTTCTTAAAAAAACTTTTTCCTTTCTTTAGCTAGTTTCTACTCCTCTTTTCATAATTTGTATCATTCATTTTAGATCTCTACAGTTAGATCTCAATAAATATATCCTCGATAGACTATTCACTATGTGAAACTATTTGGTCATAGTGAGGAATGCTTCACGTCTTGTGTATACTGATTTATCCACATTGAAGACTTGAATTAAATTTTAATTCACGTTTGTAGTGGTTTGTTCTAAGTTCTGACATGCCTCAATGCAAGCACGTGCATACGTGCATGCAGCCATGCAGACGCACTCCTTAGTTTTGTGTATACCCTTTTCTTTTCTTTATTCTTTTTGTTCCCTTCACTCATCCTTTTATTTTCCTATTTTTTTATTTTTCTATAAGCTTGCATATTCAAAAAAAATTCCCTTCTCCCTTCTTATTTTCCTTTTGTATTCTTATCTTCATTTTCCCTTTTTCCTTTTTCCTTTTTAACTAGCTTCACTTCTTTTTCGTAGTTTGTATAATTTATATTTATTTTCATGTGAACTATTTATTCGCAACTAAGAATAATTCATACTTATTGAGTTTCCCCTTATTTCTTATCTAATATTTTTCTTTTGTTTTTTAATATCTTATTCCACTCTTTTTTTCCTATTCTTTATGTACCTATCTTTTTTTGTATCTTTATATTCTTCTGTTACTCCTTGTTGTTCAATATATTCATTATTTTTTATAGATAGTAATATTTTGTTCTATGTTTATAATATAATTGTTCCAGGTGTATAATTTATTTATTCATTTTGTAGATTAAGTTATTCGACCATGTTGACTCATTTGCTCGCGATATTTATATTTTATTATTTAATCTATACAATCAAATGTTTACAATACATTATTATTTGTTCGCTATGGTTAACTTTTTGTTGGTTGTACATTATTATTTATTCATTATGTTTAATTTTCTGTTCGTATTGTTAAAATATTTATTTCCAGTAGCCAAAGCAAATTGTTTAGTATTAAGAAAATGCTTTTAAAAAAATATTGTGCAAACATAGCCAAGTGGGGGTTTGTTTCGAAGATCTTGTCATAAGAAATATAATGATGCAATTTAAATTTAATTTAGATGCTTGGTTTAATAGTTATAGTTTTTTTAATTTCCGATTTATATGCATGTGGGTAACTTGATCACTTTTATCTACTTCTGCGTCCACTTATTCGCTTGTATTCCGAAACTACCGCGGGGACCGTACGCTTCAGAACCTCACCCGCAGAAACCGCGCCCGAGTTACGAGGCGTGGTGGGGCAAACGTAGGGACAGCAGCAAGCGCCAATCAGGTGGTTGGAAGCGACGTCCCAGACAGGCGGGAAGTGGCCGTCGTCGAGAGCAGCGGCGTGGCGGTTCCGGCAGCACGACGGCGTACGGAGGTGAGCACATAAAGTGTCTCGAAGGAAAAAAGAAAAAGAGACGACAAGGCCTCTGAATCTCTGTTCTTCTGTTCGTTGAGGCGCAAGAGCTTCCGGGGTGCCTTTCTGGCTAAATCCATGTCGTGCCGACGCCGTGGTGTTTGTTATTGCATCTTTGAAAGTTCACCTTCGCAAAAAGAAGTGCATTGGATTTCCATTCCATCCCTATTCTTGGTGAATTTTTGGCCTCCTTTTTCGCCCGTTTTGGTCCAGCTTTTGAAGCAGATCATCCGTAACCGGTCGTCGCCGAAGCGGCGGTGTGAAGAGCACGAGGAATGGGGAAGAAAGGGAAGTGGTTTGACGCCGTGCAGAGGATCCTGAGCACTTCTGAACCAGATCCCGTGGAGGTGGATGCTAAGGTAACATTGCAACAGCCCGAAAGAAATCATCGTTCGCTCAATTCCTACGCGAAAAATATTGATTTCATGTTACTTCCACGACCGTCTCAAAATCGATACGTAGAAGGCGGCGAAGCTGAAAGACAAGCCGAGCTTCAAGAAGATATGGCAGTTCGGCAAATCGCACCCGTCAGGTGCTTCCGCGTCCGCCGCGCCGGCGCCGGATCCGGCGGCCCATCAGCCTCAACCGGCACCGTCGCCGCGGCCCGGTCAGCAACAGGCCGAGGAGACCACCGCAGAGGCGCAGCGCGCGGAGACAAGGTGCGACGACGGCGGCGTGCGTCCGGCGGATGTGGCTTCAAAGGCTGGCGACGACGCCGCCGACGCCGCAGCGGTCGCCCGCCCCACGGTCACCACGCCGAGGGCGTGGGCTGCGCGTTCGAAGGAGGACATCGCTGCCACCAGGATCCAGGCGGCTTGCAGGGGCTATATGGTAAACGCATCGTCGCCTTCCATTGATCAGATACCATTAGCTCAGGGATCAAGAGGAGTTTAATTTTGCATCCAGGCAAGGAGAGCGCACCAGGAGAGAGGGATGGCTCGGTTGATGTCGCTGGTCGAGGGGTTCACCATCAAGCGCCAAACCGAGGAAGCATTGTACTGCATGCAGACGATGACGAGGATTCAGACCCAGCTTTACTCGAGGAGGCTCAAGACGGAGGAGGACAAGAAGGCCCTCAAGAGCCAGGTCAAGGTTAAGCAGAGCCTGGACAAAATAAAGGTGCAGTGAATTCATTCAGTAAGCTCAAAGAGCCATCTTACTTTGGGACGCACCATACTTCTGGTAATCTTCTGCTCTTTGAATCTGAATTTGTCGACAGAAGATTGGTGGCGGCTGGGACCATAGCCTTCAGTCCAAGGAGCAGATGGAAGCCGTGCTGATGATGAAGCAAGAAGCCGCTTCAAGGCGACAGAGGGCGTTGTCGTATGCATTTTCTTATCAGGTAGTTGGCGATCAATGATCACGGTAGCCAATATCGTCATCTGCGTTTCCGATTCTTTCTCTGAAGTCTGAACTCTGTCTGTCTATGCTTTGATCCTCGCGCAGTGGAGGAACAGGAAACCATCTTCCGCACGAGCTGCGCCTGCTCCGATGTTCATGGACCCGGGCAACCCGAACTGGGGCTGGAGCTGGACGGAGCGCTGGATGGCGGCTGCGAGGCCGTGGGAGAACCAGACCGCGGCGCCGGCCGATGGCCGCGCCGCGGCGAAAAGCGCCGGCCGAATGCCTCGAGTGGCCGTCTCGATTCAGATACCCACGACAACGACGCCAGGGAGCAGGTCCTTCCGCCCACCGAACTGGCCGTCGCTCCCGTCCCCGTCGACGCCCCCGCCGCGGTCGCCGTCGCTCCCGGGGAGGACGGCAGTGCCGTCGAGCCCCAGGAGCAGCACGCTCCACGCTTCCAGCGGCCTGCAGCGCACCAAGAGCATGCAGCCGGATGGCCTCCCGCGGAGCAGCCAGGAGCTCTCGGTGAGCAGCCCGCGCCGCGCCGTGTCGTCGAGCCCGAGGGGCGGCGGAAGCGGCAGCCCGCTCCACCCTTCCAGCGGCATGCAGCCCCAGAGCCGGCCGCGGAGCAGCCAGGAGCTCTCGGTGAGCAGCCCGCGCCGCGCCGTGCCGGCGAGCCCGAGGAGCTGCGGAAGCGGCAGCCCGCTCCACGGTTCCAGCCGCACGCAGCCCCAGCGCCGCCCGCGGAGCAGCCAGGAGCCCGGGGTGACCAGCCCGCGCCCGGGCGCCAAGGTCACCCCGCTGCGGCGCACGACGAGCCTGCGGGCGGAGCTCCCGAGAAGGCTGAGCCTGGGAAGCGCCACCGGCACCGGCACCGGCACCGCCGCCTCGCCCGCGGGAGACGACGCGGGCGCCCCGGTGACCCCCAGCTACATGCAGCAGACCAAGTCCGTGAAGGCCAAAGCCCGGTGCGCGAGCCCGTCGGCGTCGTCGGCCGCGGCGGACGTGTTCGACGACGCCCCGGGCAGCGGGACAGCGCCTCTGCGGGTGCCGTCGTCGTCTTCAGCGAGGAAGCGCCTATCCCTGGAGTTCGCGGACAAGCCGAGCGCCTCGTCGCCGAGCAAGGTGGGCGCGGAGAGGGTGACGAGACGGCAATCGCAGCCTCCGAGCCCCAGGATGTCGTCGCTTTCCTGAAGCGATGTAGTAGAAGAGAGACGGGTGCAACAAACCAGACCAGGTGTGTGTGTCTTGTAGTTGTAGGTGGCTACATATCCAGAGTGTTTTGTTTTCGTGTGTTTGCGTCTAATTTCGAATCAGCAAGGCAAGTTGTGTCGATTTTTTTGCGTTTGGAAATTGTAGCCTTAGTGGTTGATGGTGAGGACAGCCGCGCGAGCCATGAGATTGTTGATGGCCTTGGTGGCCTTGTACATTGTACTGATTCTTTTTTGCCACTTGACAGTTATCTGTTTTGCAAATCCCCAGTGTTTTCAGTTTGAGATTATAACCACCGACTGGTTATGTGCTTGACATAGATCTACAGGGTAGTGAGGATCGGTGACTATTGGAATCCCAGACCATCCATGGTGCAACGTGCCTGCTGATTCAAACACGGTTGTAGTGTTGGGAGCTCCGCAACGTTTCCTTTCTGAGCCACGCGCCAGTACAGGCCTGTGAAAATGTATCGCGAACTATATAACAATAACGGGGTATTAGGATCATGAACTAATTTTTAGTCTGGATACTAACTAGGGAACTAAAATGAGTTAACTATAAAATTAAGGGAAAAGTTCAAATTACTCCCCTTAAGTATGGCTAAAGTTCATGCACAATTTTATCTTTTCATTTCTTCACGTACAAGTGGAATCTTAATTTAAGATTTTGCAGTATTGTAGTGGAATCACAATGCATGTCGAAAAAATATATTATAAATTTTTAATCATTATTTTTTCTATAATTTTGTATTATAAGGTTTAATTTATTATTAAATATCATATCATATTAAAATAATGATAAAAAATTTTTGATATATTTTTATAAAATATGCTATATGTCCACTATCATCTTGCAAAATTTTAACTCAAGACTTCACTTGTGCATGGATAAATAAAAAAGATAAATCTTATTAAGGGGTAGATTGGACCAAATGATATAGTTTAGAGGGTAAATTGAACCAAAAATAGTTTAGGAGGTTATCCGGACTTTGACAATACTTGAGGGAGGTAATATGAACCTTTTCCATAAAACTAATTGCATAAATGGAGACTAATTCACGAGACAAAACTATTAAGCCTAATTAATCTATGATTTGGTAATTTTGTGCTACAGTAAATATATGCTAATAAGATGAGAATATATGCTAATTGGTATTAAATATCCGATGTGATAGAACTAAATTTTAAACATACCATGTGATAGAATTAAATTTTAGTTGGGAAAACAAACGGGGCCTGAAAGGTCTCTGGTAAATCAGATGAGAAGCTTCCCTCAATAGAGAGTAGAGACTCCTTCAAACCATAAATTTGATGACCAGATATTAGGCCCCCGTCGAAGAACAATCAGGCCCAGAATAAGCGACCTGGGCCGGTCCATGAAATTAGGGCTTCTAGAAGCAACCGCCCGGCTCGCTTTTATAAACTCGGGACGCCTCCCTCCGGAACCCCTACATCGCTCCGCCGCCGCCGCCGCCGCCGCCGCCGTCATGAATGCTTCGTCGACCTCCGTCTCCTCCCTCCTCAGACCACCGTTGCGCTGCAGCTGCTGAACTCGTTTTATAATTTGAAAATATATCTGCTGTTCATCTCTGTTTTCGTCAGAAACTTCTTGCTGTCGCTGCATCTGTGGAAATTCTTCAGTCTCGATTGTTGTTTCCTTTTTTTTTGTTCCTTTCGTCGCCTCTTCTTTCGGCTTCAAGAGAAACACTCCACTCTTGGCGGCCTTGTTCTGGGGGCGCAGAACGAACCTCGCGCCGCGGGTGGCACTTACGGTCCCGGCCGCCGCGCCATCGGCGCCGGGATCCGCTCCCCTGCGGCGCACACAGATTTGCACCGAGCAACCTGCCGGTGGTTTCCAGTAGATCTAAGTTCTTTTTTTTTCCCGTTTCGCACATCGCGTCGATGGACATTGTGTGCGAGCTGCTTCTCTGCTCTGTACTAGCTCTGAAAAGTGGCGAGCACGGCCGCTGCGGACTCATATCGGCGTGTGGACAGTTGGTGAATGTTTAAGGTTATGGTGGTTTGGTTTGGTTCGAGTAGCAGTGAACAGATGGTGCGATAGATCGTGCTGACGACCTGGAAGAGCCGTGTGATCTGTGCGAATAAAGAAGAGCGACGTGGCTGTGCTATGCTGCACCACTAACATGACTTGTTTGGGGAACTCTCAACAAATGATTTTTTTTTTCAACGATACAAACTGAACCAAATGATTCAATGGATAAACAATAATTTGTTCTGATTAATTTCTTCTCTATTTTTTTCTGATTGCCGATGGATTAGCTGCCCAAAAAAAAGCTGTCATCATAGTATGACGAGAAGAAATGCTCACCACGAACGTCTAAACTGTCAGAGGGGGTGACCAACAGACATTGAACGTGATAAGGAACTCTGGCACTTTCGCCCGGCAGAACACACGGTGCTATTACTATGGTGACAATAACTCTGCTCATCGTGCAGGAGGTTTAGCTAACATGCTAGGACGAAATCCAACACAGCACAGCGATGCACTCATCTACTCACGTTCCGAGGCCTGCGAATTCTTGTTGAGAGCCAGACATGGCCAAAACAAGCATGCAACGGCAAACCGGCAGTAGCGACGCGCTGTCGTGCCTCCGCTCCCGGCGCCGCTTCAAATACGCGCGCGGCCTGCACGCTCCCGACCCCTCGTTTCTGCTCGGTCCACTCCACCCGCCAAACTTAGCCTGCCCCCTCCCCCCGCTTCCCCTCCATCGGTGGCCTCCTCCCCCGATCCCCCTTCTCTCTGGGAAGGCCCTTGGATCCCTCGATCTCCAAGGCCTTCCTTCCTCCATTGTCATTGCCACCGCCACCGCCACCGCCACCGACCGTCTAAACGTACCTGGTGATCTCGTCCCGCTCTCCGGCCGCCTGATCGAGCAAAACCGCTACCGCTGCCACGCCTCCACCCCCTCCCGCTCCGCGCCGGCCGGTCCGGTTCGATCATTTTGGCGCGCGGAGAAGGCCGGGGCATGGCCTTCCACGAATTGAGGACGCCGCGCCGTTGCTGAGAGGCCGGGGCATGCTCGGCGCGCGGTGACGGCGGCCGGCGGCTCGGTGCGTGCGCGCGTGCGCGCCCTGCGTTCCTGGCCTGATCGCGTCGTCGCCCGCCCGCCCGACCGACCGGCGCCCACGACGTCGCAGCCACGGGGAGGCGCCGAGGGAAGGGCAAGATGAGCTGCTTTCCGTGCTTCGGCGGCGGAAAGGGCAAGGAGGATGGCGAGGCCGAGACCACGGAGGCGGCGGCCCCGCCGTCCAACATGACGCCGCCCCCGGCGGTGCAAGCGCCCGACGCGTACTCCGCGGCGTCCGCGGCCGCTCTAGCAGCCGCGGCGTCGCCCAAGCCCGGTGGCGGTGAGCGAGAGAGCCCGCAGCATCGATTTTTTTTCCCCCATCGATTTCGCTCCCGTCCCAGATGTCGCAACTCTAACGCCGGACCCATCTGATTTCTCGCCACGCAGCGAACAACGCGGACCAGTCTTCCGCCGACGAAGCGTCGCTGCGGCAAGCCATCACGGCGCAGGCGTTCGCGTTCCGCGAGCTCGCCGCGGCCACCGACCACTTCACGCCGTACAACCTCGTCGGAGAAGGCGGTTTCTTCCGGGTCTACAAGGGCAAGCTAGAGAAGAGCGAGCAGGTACGTGAACGCGTCTCGCGCGAGCCTTTCTGACCCTGCTCTGCTCGAATATGTTTGGCCTCTGTCTGAACGGATCAAGCATCCCCCCCCCCCCCCCCCCCCCCTCTGCCTCGCACCAGACCGTGGCCATCAAGCAGCTGGACAAGCACGGCTTCCAGGACAACAAGGCGTTCCTGACCGGGGTCGCCATGCTCAGCCAGCTCCACCACGAGAACCTCGTCGACATCGTCGGCTACTGCGCCGACGGGGACCAGCGGCTGCTGGTGTACGAGTCCGTGCCCGCCGGCACCTTGGAAGACCACCTGTTCGGTACGCGCCTCACTGACTACTTGTCTGCTTGTTGATCGCTATCTCCGGCGAACCCGCCTGCACGGTGCTGAGATTGTTCTGCTTGCTCGTCGCTGCTGCGCGCGCCAGCAGATTTGTCGGACGGCAAGAAGCCCATGGACTGGTGCACGAGGATGAAGGTGGCGCACGGCGCGGCGCAGGGCCTGGAGTACCTGCACGACAAGGCGAGCCCGCCGGTGGTGTACGGGGAGTTCAAGGCCTCCCACATCCTCCTCGACGAGAACCTCACGCCCAAGCTCTCCGACTTCGGGCTCGCGCAGCTCGGCCAGGCGGGCGGCAACATGCCGGTGGCCTCGCCCATGATGGGCTCCTTCGGCTGCTGCGCGCCGGAGTACGACCGGAGCGGGCAGGCCACCATGAAGTCCGACGTGTACAGCTTCGGGGTGGTGCTCGTGCAGCTCATCTCCGGGAGGAGGGCCGTCGACACCAGCAAGCCCGTGGCCGAGCAGAACGTGGTCACTTGGGTAAGTGAGCTACGCGCTTCGATCTGTTGGCATGATATAGATTCTCTATGATGCGGTGGCGGTTACTGGAACTCTGACTCTCTGATTTTCAGTTTGCTGATATTTTCCAACCTTCTTTTGTATGATTGTACTCACCTAATGTTTTTTTACATAGAGTTAACATTGACTTCTGAACTTAGTTTGATGGCATTCAGATAACCTTAATCATTGCTATGCTAAGCTATACTGCCATCTGCATGACGCATTTTCAGGCCATGCCGATGTTCAAAGATCAGAAGAGATATCACGAGCTGGTTGATCCACTCATCAAAACAGAGTACCCAGCCAAAGCTTTGAACCAGGTGGTCGCCATGGCGGCGATGTGCTTGCAGGAAGAGGACTCCGTGCGACCACTGATGGCCGACGTCGTCATGACGCTGGGCTTCCTCACGTCTATGCCGCCAGACCCACCGGCCCCTGCTGCTCCACCTGCCGCCGCCGAGCCGAAGAAAGAGAAAGGATTGGATCATTCCGACTCGTCGTCGGAATCTTCGGACGATGAAGGCGGCGGCGACGAGGAGGAGGAGGAGGAGGAGGCCGAGGAGCAATAATAAAGGGCAGGTTTGTTCGAAGGCTTCGATGTGGATGGCCACGAAAGATGGAGTGGCTTTGATGCGCTTTAACGTGTAAAGGAGCTCAGGGCGTGGACTGATCTCGAGGGCTACCGACAGGTCGTGGCAGTGTAAATTGTGGGGGTGTTCATAAGCGAGTAATGTTTTTGTTGTGAATGAGACTTCTAAATGTGAAGCTTATGAATCATACATGCTGATGAATGGCTACACATTTTGCAGTTTTATCTGTTTCCCTTATTGTCTCCTCGCCACATGTAAAACCAATGATCCAATGACCATGGTTTTGCATATGACTATATCCAAAAAGTCCAACGAGCTAGAAGGCATGATACTATGGTTGTACACATGCCACCATATATATCAATAATAATAGAAGAGACACGGCATTTCATATCTCTCCATTTTGGAGCCGGTCCATTCTCAGCGCTCCCGTTAAGTCATGGAGCTCGTCAGATACGGATCATTTCATCATTCACTTGAACCCTCAGAAATCCTCTCAAACCTGCTGTTTGCCCGCTTCGCCCTCTAGCCTGTTCTGGTCATCTCGCCACGGAAGCTGATGCCTTGTGCCCAGTGTTCACCTAGGTAGTCATTCGGTCACTCCTCGAGTGGTGAGTAAGCCGTGTACATGTTATGTAAACAGTGTGTACACAGGCTACACGGTTTGTACGGTAGAAATAAAGTTCATATATTTATGCAAGTGAAATTCAGAAAATCTAATATTTTAGCAACCAAACATTACAGATTACCAAGCTTAACTGTTAAATAGACCAAATATATAATCATATGCTCTTATCAATTGATCATTCTTATTTTACGTGACAAATCACAATTTACAAATAACAAATATCATACCATTTGAAAAATAAGGCATAGTCTAAACGTTGTTTTAAACGGTCTACTCGTCGTGTAAAACCGTGTAGTTACTTTTTTTACACTTTGTAGATGGTGTAGCCCTATTTTTTATCGCGTAGACGGTTGAACCGTGCAATCACCGTTTAAGCCCTAAACTGCACTTTAGCTTGTCAAATAGCGTGTACACGGACTATATGGCTGTTTACGGCAACATTGCTTGTGCCTGTGTCCATCCATCACCGATACCGTATCCTCCTCCTCCACAGGTATGAGATATGATTTGTGTCGGCATTGGCAACACCTTGCAGCATGAAGCATACGATGATGGTTGTGGTCCTTACCTTTGCCTTTTGCATGCATTTGGATAGGTTGGTGAGCTATACCTGCAGTGACTCATAGTCATTTATTTCCAATGTTTATTGTGGCGCGGACAGTTCAATCACTGAAATGGAAATCGTTTCAATATTTCAATTATTGATAGTGCATATTTCTTCGAGTCATGCTGCAATTAATATTCAAATAACAACAACGGTTTTCAAATTCACGTATAGACTGGTGATATCACTTGCATTGCGTAGTTTTTTTTGTGGGCAGCCAACAAAATGCTATTGTCATTCAACTTAGCACATTTAGACCGTTCCTATTTCAATTTTCTTCATGTCCCTTCTTATGATGGATGCTTATTTTCTATTGCAGGAAGCCAGGAAGAACTAAGCGGATGAGAAATACTCCAGACAAATCAAATCTCTGTGTTTGATTTCTCCTCATGCCTTGTTCCTGTTTTCCCCAAAAAAAATCACAATTTAGTGAAGCGTAGGACTTCTGAATATTGAATTTAAATGAAATGCACCTACTGCTCTATAAGGATATAATGAAATTCATCAACAAAATAATGTAGTTTCCTTTAGTCCATAAGTTATTAGTTCTATACCATTTTACTTTTCTTTAGCTTTAGCTTGAACACTTGAGTCATCTCTGTTTTGGGAAAGATAGAAAAAAATGAGAACATGTCATGACTTTTTATTTTTTGAGATAGTACTATCAGTTTGTCACTAGCACAGTAGGTTAATGTTTTAGAGGATACGGGCTCCTCACGGGTCAACACCCCCCCCCCCCCCCCCCCCCACACACACACACCCCCACCCCCACCCCAGAGGCTCATCTCTGTTTCTTCCCCCTTTTCCTTCTCTCCGTCTCTCTGCTCCCTTGGTCTTCCGTTCGACCGTTCCTGGCGGCGACGACTGGGCGAGCCCATTCGCCACGTCTTCGACCGGCCCTTTGCCGGCGACGAGCATCCACCAGGTATGCCCGCCCCTTCTCTTCCTTTATGCTGTGCGAAACGGAGCACCCCAAACCCTAACAGAGCTATTTGTATTCGGATCCGAGTGACCCAGTTACAATATATTACCTACTAACTTCGATTTTGTTTGCCAAAATTATCGGGTGTACATCTGGGTCCGCCCCTGCTCGCGATGATACGCGAGGTCCCCCTTTATATAGTTTCACCGTCACTGGCACTGCCTAAAGAAAGATGAAACATCGAATTTTGTTAATTGTCAAACCAGCGGTGGTAACTGGATTTTGTTAGAAGTTTGTTCTCAGCATGAGTAGTTGAGCTTCGATTCCCTGAATCATTCTTTTTGTCAGTGAACATGAGGCGTTTATGTGTATTAGTTTACTTGCAGTATTGTAAAAAAACACTCCTCAATACTTGTATATTTTGTTGCATACATTCTCAGCTGAAATTTTAGTTTGTTTTTGATGCTTCTGGTTGCCTTGGACCTGATTTAATGTGCTAGCCATGCTGCTTTGAGCCTTGGGTACAGATGTATGGAGTTTCTAACGGACAGTGGCATACCACAATACTATCTAGTTGTATTAACTGCATGAAAACAAGGCACATATATACATAATGTCTGATCTCTGATGCATGCATGTACTGCACCAGTTGTCTAGCTACCAAGTATGAACTTTGTCCTGATGAACAACAACAATAGCAGTTTCGATAGAGTCATGAGTGACTGTAAACCTAGTTAGTCAGGGCAAAAATGTTCTTAATCGCAGTTGCTTCCTGCATACAAGTATAGGAGAGCAGGGTCAGTGGCCAAACCAAGATAACCCTGGAATTGGAAAAAGCAAGAGGCTTAGTATTTGTCTTTTGCCAAAAAATCACATAATCAGGGGATGAATGAGGGATAAGACCTGTGAGTTTGCAGGTAGAGGATCAATGATGCAAAGACTGGTAGAAGAAGCTCAAGTAAGCTGTTTGTCGCTGGAACTTTGGATTTACGCGCCAAGAAGTTCTTGGAGAGAGGGAGGAAAATAAAAGATATTTACAAATCCAACTTACATGGCTTCTTCATGGAATTTTGTGTTTTGCTTGCACTGTTGCTCATGAGCGGTGAGTGTTTCCCAGCCCAGCCTGGGAAAAGCTCAGTTTCTTTTGAGCCGAAAGGTGCTCCACAAGCTATCAGGGATGGGA
Source organism: Panicum miliaceum (assembly GCA_032594955.1). NCBI lineage: Eukaryota > Viridiplantae > Streptophyta > Magnoliopsida > Poales > Poaceae > Panicum > Panicum miliaceum. The sequence goes on from CM064065.1 coordinate 14,281,204, forward strand.
CAGTGGAGGATTTCAACGCTGAAAAGTAACTGAAACGAAATTTTGGGCCAGATGCACTTTGCTTAATGTCGATATGTTTCTGTCCAGGGCCGCTATAGCCTGGGCCAGGCACAGATCATTTTTGGGCATCCTTGATTGGGCACTTTTTATCAGGTTTAGTTTTGTCTACTAATTAGCATCTACTGGTATCATCCGCATCTGAGTATATACAAATATAGTCCAGACAGACAGTTGTGGTTACAATGTTTGAAAATGTTTCTGTTTTATTCTACCTATGTTTTCAAACACCCAAGTGGTCTACGTCCAGTTCGAGTTGGGTGCAATGACATGTCATAATGTCATGCATATGCTAAAAAAAGAACTCTAGGAACCACGTGGCATTGTGAATAAGAAGAGTAGGACCTAAATTTGAGTCGAAGAGGAGTCGAACCTGGATGGTGGGATTGTACACCCCCACCTCCCACCAACTAGGCTTCGTTCCTATACATATGCTAGAATACCATCTTGTGACATACTCGTAGTAGAATCCATGCGGTGTGAATATTCAGAAACATCTTATCAGTTTTTGCAATTCCTTACGATATGCTGCTTTGGATGTGCTTCTGTATATGCATATAACATCCTGATATATATGCAATAAGTATTATGAATCCATCTTCTGTATGTCTGTAACCAATTTTTATGTCTTATCTCACAGATTTGAGACATGCCTAAGATAAAGACAAGCCGTGTGAAATATCCTGAAGGATGGGAGCTTATTGAGCCAACACTTCGTGATTTGGAGGCCAAAATGAGGGAAGGTGTGAACTTAGTATATTATACGTGGATCTTTTAGTGCCCATTTTTTCTCTGATAGGATAGTAATGTGATTTTCTCTTGCAGCTGAAAATGATCCACATGATGGGAAGAGGAAGTGTGAAGCTCTATGGCCCATCTTCCGTATTTCTCATCAGAAGAGTCGCTACATATATGATCTTTACTATCGAAGGAAGGAAATATCAAAAGAGCTATATGAGTTTTGCTTGGACCAAGGCTATGCAGATCGCAATCTGATTGCGAAGTGGAAAAAGGTTGGTGAGCATACTCTCTAGTCTCTAGTACTCGCTCTTTGTTTTGATGGTTTTATGAAACTGTGGCTAGAATGATACTATTCACCTTAAGCCTTTAAACTTCAATTGTGTAACCATCTGTAGTTTTCTTAGAACTTGTCTAGGCCACCTCATAAGGTGAGCAAGTAAAACCTTGGCAAGTAGAATGCTTTTCTGGCTCACCCTTTTCTCGCTGACTATCTGTACGTACCTAAATAAGAGCCATGTAGAACACAATTCAATGCTTGCTTCATACATTTTCAAGTTTTTGCGTGTACTGTCACTTCATGAGGGAAGAATATAGGCCCTGTTATTAACTGGGTGAGTTTGAGGAACAGTTTTCTGTGTGTCAAATTCAACTGTAGAAATTGTTTGAAAGGTTCTTTGTGGCTTAACCCATGCAATTATAGGTGTACTTTGTGGGCGTCGTTTGTTGTGTGGAATTTCTCAAAGGCACAATCTTCAGCGATTCACTCATTTCCTTCTCTCACTAGTCACTATCCTTTTATTACCCCATACCCTGAACTGCACTATCTTTGTACAGCTACCATAGATCTACTATGAATCTACGCTTGGATTCTATTACAAGCTGTTGAATTGTGACTGTTTGTATTCTCTTACTCGATTCTCTGGATCACTACTAACAATTTTCCTCATGAGTCATTTTGCAGCCAGGTTATGAGCGCCTCTGCTGCCTCCGCTGCATACAAACACGAGACCACAACTTTGCAACCACCTGCGTCTGCAGGGTCCCCAAGCATCTCAGGGAGGAGAAAGTGATAGAATGCGTCCACTGCGGATGCAGGGGGTGTGCCAGCGGCGATTAAAGCCTCGGTCTCGTGGTTGGAAAATAATCTCAAAACTAATCGCTCTAGATGTCTCCTTATACTTGAGCTCCTATGGAAAGTTGAAAACAAACACCGTATATGACCAGGCGGTTACAACTTGTGCAATGGTACGGGTGCGGAGATGTGCCACTGCCAGCGGTGAAGGACGGCTTTCCTCATCTCGTTGAAAATGATGTCAAAACGGAAATCACTCTAGATGTCTGGTTGTATTTGATCCCCGTTGAGGAGAAGCACCGTATAAACTGTTGATTTCAACTTGTGCAATGTATTGTAAAAAAGCAAGTGACTATTTTCATGGATCGTTTACAAATATTTGTGACTGTAGCGACAAAGTTTTCGCCACTTCAACTGCTGTACGGCCATTATTTGCGACTACAATGACAAATGATACCACGGGATTTTTCTTTTGAAAAATTCCATGGGATTGTTTTTCCGTCAGCACGACGCCGCCATTCTTCGACTGTCACAGTACTTACCCGATTCCCCCCACAAGGTTCTCTCTCTATCCCTCCCGCTAGCCCCACGCACAGCCGGCGACGTCCTCTCCAATCTCGCTATTGACCACCGTCGTCACCCGATTCGCCGGCTACCTCCGCCCATCTCGTCTCAGAAGGCCGCCCATCTCAGCCCTCGCCTCTTCCTCTACCCGTTTTCCACGACGCCCCCCCAGACCCGCCGCCGCCATCGTCGTCGGCCTCGCCGCTCTCAACGCTCCCTTCTCCGAAAAGCCACCGCCTCCGCAGACCGCTCCGACACATCCCGAGGCCACTTCCGCTCTTCGACTCCCTCCCCTCTCTCTTCCCCCGCAGCGGCGACCCTCCGACGCGGGCGCCGCGAGGCGGGGCGTTGACACCCGAACCCAACCCAGCCCGAGACGCCCGAAAAGGGCAGGAGCTCCCTTTTCCGTTTCCTGCGTCATCTTCCTCGCTTTCTGCGGGAGGAAAAACCTTTTCTCGGTTCCAAAAACAGAGGGAAAACAATTTCACCGCACGGCCTTATACACGCGATTTCAATTCGTCGTCCAGTCACGAATTCCCTCTTGCTTCTGGTTCGTTCCCCGCGTCTGATCCGCTCCTCCTCCGCCTCCTTGCCGCGGATCGAAGTCGCGTGGGCGTGTGGCGGCGGCTGTGGTGGTTGACTGGTTGCTAGGGTTGGAGCTCCGGGAGGATGGCGAGCCACGGCGCCAGGGCGGCGGCTGGATCCGACGCCCCGCACGCTGAGGTACGGATGTGACTCAAGTCATGTTTGTTATCGTAAATTTAAATTCTGTTTTGATTCCAGCTAATCTCCATAGGTTATGATGTAGTTGGCTTTTGTCGTGGACATTGGGTTGTCAGGAGTTGAGGAGCGTGTGATATCTGATATGTGCTTGTTTTTCAGTCAGAGACAATTTCATTTGAGTGATTGGTTATGCAATTTATTGTGCCATGGATTGGGGTGGGGGGTGGCTGGGTGGGCAATGTAACGTAGACACAATGATGTTCTACTGCTATTAAATTGATGTAGGTTAATTTCTATGAGAGTTGTATTTGCACCATTTTTACTGCTCTGATGTGTTATTCTGTTGTATTTAAAAGACACGAGCGCCTTGCTTTGCTACAGTTACTTGTTAGAAAAAAATATCTAGAGTGGAATCTAATAGAAGTCTACTCAAACCATTGTTCTGCTGGTGATTTTTCATGGGTCTGAATTCGACTACTTTGACCCCTCTAGAATCTCTATTTAGATTTAGAGAGTACATGCACGATAGGAATGACCACTTTATTTGGTGATGGCAGGTTGTCAGTATGGGACAGATAAATCCATCTCCTTATCCACCTCTGTCTTCCAGTCATCAACCATGGTCCTCGGCCAGTGGGTCAGTAATGGTTTCATGGAATAACCAAGTGGATAAAGCTAGCCAGGATACAGTTTACTATGATCCACAAAGGGATGTATCAGTTGCAGGAGGGAATCAAAATGTAGGTAGCAGTGCGCCTCATGCTGCCCAGTCGAGTATGGGGATGACAGATGCATCTCATTCTCATGTGCCTTACTCCAGTTCAGTTCAACATAGCTACAATCCTGTAGAATATGCCAACTATTATTATAGCTACCCACAAGCTGCAAATGATTCTTCTGTCCAGCAAGGAGCAAACCAACATCCAGGTGCAGCTTATCAGCCTCTTACTTCATTTCAAAATTCAGGGTCTCACATTGATCCTACAAGTAACACATATTACAATGCTGGGGTTCATCAGACTGTGCCAGGATATGGAAGCGGCAGCTACTATTATCAGAACAACACATGGGATTCTGGAAGCTCAGGGAATAATTATGCTCAATCGTACCAAAACTACTCATCGTCTGATACAAATGCACTCCAGAGTTCCACTTCAATGCCTGCCAATTCCGTACCATATCAGCAGCAGTATAACCAGTGGCCGTACTATTATGATCAATCTGCGCCAAGTGCTTCTAGCAATCCAGTTACTGGAAAGAGTACTACAGATAATGTAGCAGTTAACACCCCCGCTGGTTATTCCTATCCTTCTAGCCAGCCACCTCCACCAGGCACGACATCATGGAAAATTAATTCATTTGCTTCTGTTGCACCTCCTATGCAGGTATTTTACCTTCTTTCACTACAAATTCTTACTTGATGTACATAGTTTTCTTCATGGTGTTCTGAAAAGTGATTTTTCAGAAGTGTATGCTGTCTGGCTCTGTTAATTTAATTCTTTTTCAATAATGCATAGTAGAACAACACATCTTAGAAGTGGTTTATTTTATTTTTGCCATCAAGTTGACCCCTAAATCCGTTTCTGCTGTCCATTTTTATCACCTTCCGGTTTTGCTACCCTTCTGTTAGGTGCTGGCTTATATTTGCCATTGCCTTCTATTTTATCATGCTTGACTCAATAAAAGCATATTATTAAATATTGATGAGTGACTACTACAGTGGTAAATTCTCCACAAGTGAAAAGTGGTTCATCCTAAGTATATATCATTTCGGTACACACCATTTGGCTAGAATTCTGTGACTTGAGTGTGTTGAAAACACCTTTGACTGACTGCATTATGCAGACAATGGCAAAAGGTGGAAAAAACAAAACCGCCTTTGAGAAATGAGTGGCAAAAAACAAAAGTTGATAAAAACGTATGGCAGAAAGCAGACTTAGGGGTTAAAATTATCCCGAAGAGGAATCTGAAACCAAAAACTGATTGTGCTTGCTATTTCAATTTAGACATATAACAGCTTGTTATTTCATTGCATTATTTGCATGTATATTTTATCTAATTAGCACACCACATATTCAACTTAGTCATAATTCTTTCCATCCATTTCAGTGCAGCTGCTCTAATTGGGATATAGCTTCATAAACTAACACATGCCCATCATAATATTGCATATTACAATCTGTAGTGATTGCTTTTATGAGTTGTGCATGGATGTTTCGTGGCACTAGCACCGATTATTGTATTGTGTTGGATTGGAATGCTTTTAGTACTTGAATTGCATGACGAAACATACTTAAAAAATTTATCTACATAGCATATGCATAAAGATGAACATTCTTATTGAAGTGGAAGGATGTTTCAGACATAAATAAGAAATGGGTTGTCCTGTTTTGAGTCTCTTAAGGCTCATTGTCAAGCTGGCCTAAGAACTAAGATGGTTCCTTCCCAGGCATACAACATACCACTCCAGTGGCGGGGCTCGAATAAAGTCATTGAGAAGGCCAAATTAAGATAAAACATACATAATTAGATTTTTGTTTGTGCCCGAGTGGACAAACTAATATTTTGTTATGTTAATTGTTAGAAAAATCCTTAGCTTGGCCTCCAAGAAGCTCACCATGTCCTATTCTTTTGACTTTTTAGTTACATGAACCTATTGTTCTCTTGTATGTTAGCAGCTTGCATTTGCTGAAGCATGGCTTGATAATATTTAATTTGGAAATATGAAGACACTTGAGCTGTTCTATTGAAACTTTACAATGCCCTTTCATTCTTTATGCTTGTTTGTAACAATTTCTTATGTCGTCAGTAGCATTTTATTTGCTTCTAATTGTGTGAAGAGCTCTCATCATCTACATTTCATCATGCTCCAGGCTCCAGGTGCTTCAGGACCTCAAAATCAATACGCTAACCAGGCACAAGATCATGCCAACCAGGCGCCAGGTGTTCAATGGTCTCAAAACCATTATGCCTACCAGGCACAGGCATACCCTCAGAAGACTATGAATTCAAATCATGCACCGCTAATCAACCCTGAAGATCCGCAGAGGACCGTAGACCCTATAGGTCGAAGCTCAAATACTTTGTCGAACCATGTTTCTGAAAATTTTCAACCAAACTTGCAGGGTTCCATGACAACAAATACTTCCAGTGAAAGCAAAATACAGATTTCAACCAATCCTCGAATTGCTCCTGGTTTCTCCATGGTGATACCGAAGAGTGAGAAGAAAAATTTAGGACCTGATTTATCCAAAAAGCCTGCCTATGTTAGCGTCTCCATGCCAACAAACGATGCTAAAGCAACTCAAGTTGGTCCTGATGCTGTAACGTTCTGTTCTCTTCTTCGCATAGGAAATGGGAAAAGAAATCTGAAATTGCTTAATAATTGACTAAATTCCAATGGATATGATAACTTTATAGTGTTTGTGAGAGTTAATCACTTAATTCTGCAATAGCTGGGTGTATGTCTATAAGTCAGATATCAAAGTAAATAGGATGTTTTAGTACTGGCATATTAACCGTGCATTTTCATTTTCTCTTGTTTAGAGATCTATGCCGTTTTCACTCCGTAATTATACTATAAGGAACCTCAATCGTTGCAAAGATGATGCCCAAAGGGCAGCCTGCCGAAGTATAATGGAAGAGGTAAGTCTTATTTTTTGTTCTTTTTTTCTTGCCTTCATTAGTTGCTAAGATTTTCATGCCAAAAAGGACACGCCTTGCTTTCAGTCATATGGATGGCCGTGGCCTATAAGGTCATGATAGTCGAAGTCCTCTCCATCATCTTTTGGTAAAATTTGGTTAGCGAAACAGGGCTGTTTCACTTGTAAGAGTCAAATCACTCAACATTGCTTTCTCCCACACACCCCTCTCGGATAGCACTTGCACATACTCTCGTGAGGTTGGACTACAAAAAGGCTTTAAGGAAGAAACAAAAGTAGTCTGGCAACACCACCAAGAATGCTTGCATCCTATTGCGTATTTCTCACCACTGTTAACTTGAATACGCTTATATGCATCTAATGACCTGCTGTCTCCTGTCATGCATGTGCCATACATGACCATGTCTTACCACTGAAAGACCACTACACATGCAAACTCATGCATCTATCATATCACAACATGATCCTAACTAACACTAGCACCACATTCATGATCCATCACTTTCTCCATATCCACAAGCTCTAGTCGTCTAGCCAACTAGCCACTACTGCATGCATCCTCATGATCCAAACCTCCACACATGAATGAAGGCAACTAGACAGCTAGCTAATCATAAGCTGCGTGCATAATACTTGTGTGTACAAACTCAAACCAACTAATTAAGTTTAGTTTCCAACATCCATGACTATGGATGCTGCCATTCTGAAGCGAATGACTGATTTCCAACTTCTACTCAGACGCTCTTCAGTTTTTGGCCCACCAATATGCTTGAGCTCCATTTTTTCATTTGTTAAAGTTTTCCCTGCTACATCAATTTGGTTCTGATAAATTGACTGTAAGCTAAGTTGTTTTTGTTCCTTTTCTTTAATTCCAGATCACAAGAAAAGCTATCGCTGATGGAACCCTTCTTACTAAGAATTGGGATACTGAACCACTACTCCCTTTGCCAGAAAGTGTTGCGGGCACAACTGAGGCAAGGTGTGCATGCTTCTTATCAATGCCCTTTCTTGAAATCAAATAAAGTTTCTGGACTGTGGCAATTTGGTGCTTGAAACCTTAAATGTATTGATTAATGCAATTTTATTGAAAGTTGGTTTGGAACTTTACTACAGTGGCACAGCCAAAATGATTTTTCGGATCACACTCTCAACTGTATTGCATTTTGATTAATTTTATTATCTGGTGCTGACACCTTAAAAAATATTAACCTAAGAAAATTGAATAATATGTATTTTTCTTAATATAACTGCCAGTCATCAGATGACCTGAATATGAATTATGCACTTCTGCACTTAGGAATTCTAGCCCTGATAACTGTAAAATGAACATGATTTAGTTATATTGTCATAATTTTATCTGAGCTATTCAATTAATTGTCATGATTTATACTATTGTAATCACCTCTTTTTTCCTGAGGCTCTAGCTTGCTGTGTTCCATCTCTAGCCTGCCCAACTTGCTTGGAACTAAATAAAAGGCTTTCTTGTTCTCGTTGTTGTTGGTGGTGGTGGTGCTGCTGCTGTGTTTAACCCGTTTTTTATTACTAAACGTAATTCAGTAGAGTAAATCTGATTGAATAAAAGAGACACTAAAAAGACTGTTACATGTTCCGGTAGGGTTAGAGGCACATCAGTTCCTTAACTGCTGAAAGTTCTGCTTGTGTACTTAAGAATTTGGATCCATAATTTTGGTTCTGTGGTTAATCATCTAAACTGCCACCCATTTTACATCTGTTACTTGCCCCAGATTCATGTTGTTCCCTATATTTTCTGTGCTGTACAGAACTGGATAGTTTTTCCTCATAAGTTCTCATTTTGTTTCTTTGCAGCAGTGCAAACCATTCAAGTCTCTTCTCATCAACACCTACCCCAAGGAAACGTGTGAAAAGTAGGTGGGAGCCTGCTGTGGACGAAAAAGTTACCAATCAGGTGGAACAAATAGCAAAAGGATTGGTCAACAGTAATATACACAATTCCTTCGAACCAAAAAATAGAACGGTAAGCATTAATCTGTTGTTCTTGTAAAATTTTATGTTTAAACTGCTAATGAACAGATGGAATCATTATTTCTGATATCTCTTAATATTTTTTGTTTTTCACTTTCTTTTCCCTTTTTGTTGGTGGCTCATCTTGGGTTTGAACTCTAGGCCTGCCCTGGCTTGCTTGGGACTAAAAGGCTTTGTTGTTGTTGTATCAGGGTAGCAGTTGGGATCATGGGAAGTTTCTCCAGTCTCACCAAGCACCTTTAAACAAAGTCAATCAGAGGCCTGCCAAGAAGCAAAAATTCACTAGTAATCCAAATCAAATACAGAATGGAAATGCTTCAAGTGACAGTGATAAGGAGCAGGATCTAACCAAATATTATGCCAGTGCAACTGCACTAGCAAATTCACCCGAGGAAAAGAAACGTAGGGAGCATAGATCTAAGCGTTTTGAAAGGAGTCAGGATTCGTCATTAAAATCAAGAAACTCTTCTGCAAATAAAGATGCAATTGCTAATATGCATAGAAGAAGAGCTGTTTCTTCTCATCTTGGTAGAACTTATGAAGAAGGCACTAGGGCTGTGGAAGATATGGATTGGGATGCCCTGACAATCAAGGGAACATGTCAGGAAATTGAGAAAAAATATCTACGGCTTACATCGGCACCTGATCCATCCATAGTAATAACACTCACCAATTGTTTTCCTGATTGAAAAGTGTCACTGATGGTGACCCTTTAATTTCATTGCTGCTGCTTGATCTTTTCTACTCTTTGCCTTACTGCTCTGAACATCCTTTTCAGGTAAGGCCAGAAGAAGTCCTGGAGAAGGCCCTTGCAATGGTTGAAACATCTCAAAAGAATTATTTTTACAAGTGTGATCAATTAAAATCTATTCGCCAAGATCTTACAGTTCAGAGAATCCAGAATGAACTAACCATAAAGGTAGTTTGCAACTCCACATAGCATCCTTCAGTCCTTCTGTGCCTACTAGGTTATTATTAAGTAGAGAAATGATCAAATGAACATTGTCTATTTTACGTACTACTGTTAGTGACTTCTTCATATTATTTATACCAACAATATAGCTGACCATAAGAAATACTCGTTAATCTTGTGCGCTGGGGCATCAGTTCAGCAATGAGCAATGATTTTATTACATTCATATTACTTATTTCAGGTTTACGAAACTCATGCCCGTTTAGCAATGCAAGCTGGCGATTTACCCGAATATAACCAGGTATGCCTGTTTTTCTACTTGATCCACTTCTTTAATATCAATTATCAAATGATTTTATGTATGTTCATTTTGCTAGTAATCTGTAACTTTATATGGTCTCTTAAAGATGTATGTATAGGAATGCAGGTTTCCTATTCTTGGTCAACGCAAAACCCACGCAACTGAATTAAAAATGAACATCCTCCTAATTGCTTTTAATTTTTCTCATGGACATGGAGGGAAAATGAACTAGAATAGTGACCCAACTACCCATTGGGTTACCCACTTCATCGTTAGGTTTAGAATAGATTTTGCACAGGTTGGGTTTTGCTTTTCCATTGGTAGATTCACTTATTAGCAATCCCAAGGCTTTGTCACTGGTTTGTCTCTGATCTTTGTCAGGCAGATCACTTTCACTGGTACTGGTAGATTAAGGAAAGCTGACTTGCCTTAAAACTTGTTGCTTACAAAATTTATATCTGCAATCTTAAATCGTAATGCAAAATACAATCCAGAAATCAACACTAGTGCTTCATGACTTCCGTAGTTCTAACTATTTCTGCATCAACTCTTGCAGTGCCAGTCGCAACTGAAGAGGTTATACGCAGAAGGAATCAAGGGTTGCTATTTTGAATTTTCTGCTTACAATTTGCTCTGTGTCATGCTGCACTCTAATAATAAACGAGACTTGCTGTCATCAATGGCGAGGTATTATGTTGTAAATACTAGCATATCGAATCCCAATGTTAATTCTAAAATGGGTCATATATGATATTTTCATTGTTTCAGCTTATCAAAAGAAGCCAAACAAGATGCAGCTGTTAAGCATGCCCTTGCAGTTCATGCTGCCGTTTTATCTGGCAATTATGTCCTATTTTTTAAGCTATACAAGAAGGCACCCAATTTGAACTCGTGCCTCATGGGTAAAGTGCATCTAGTATCTTTTGTGTCTCTTAAAATGTACTGTTATTCTTGGAAGAGGTTGATGATGTGGTAACATTCTTTTTAACAGATCTGTATGTGGAACGGATGCGCTTTGAAGCCATGAAATGCATGTCTAGATCATATCGCCCAACTGTACCTGTGGGATATGTTGCGCAAATTTTGGGATTCTTGAGAACAGATAGTGAAGGTTGTACGGCTGATGGGGATGATGGCTTAGAAGAATGCGAGAAATGGTTGAAAGCACATGGAACAGTTCTTTCAGTAGATAACAGTGGAGAATTGCAGATAGATATGAAGGTATCATTCCTCTCTCTGTAATGAGTTTTTGTGCTAATTAAGTATAGCTAAATCCCATCCATCTAACTGTCTTAAAGACGATGGGACTATGGGAGGGTGAAGCTGAAACCCCAACTGGACGGTTTTGTGAAGAATCTCTGTCAGTGCACAAGAATTATCTAACAGTAGTAGTCAAGCGTTTTGTTGAAAATATGCTATAACCTGTCCTCAGTCATTGACTCTAGTCATCTTCTATGTCTAACATCTTTTTTTGTGTGTTTCTGCACAGGCTTCTTCTGCCACACTTTACATGCCAGAGCCAGAGAATGCTGTTGCACATGGTGATGCATCACTTGCCGTTGATGACTTTTTGGCATGGACATCGTAAAAGGTGTAGTAGCGACAGACTGACAGTGGGTACTTATTGGTGCTGAGCTGCGAAGGTACTGCACTTCTTCCGTAGAAAAATATGCAACGGGAGCATCAAATGAAGCAGCTCAAGCATGCTTACAGAGGTCAAGAGTCTGAACAAGGATGTGCTCATCTGGTTCTGGGCTTTCGGCACTTGTTATAATCGGTCCTTCATCTAGAGTGCATGCACTCCGAAGAGCTTAGCTCAGAGGGCAAACCCTGAACTCTGAAGCAGGGTTACTCGACACAATACAAACCACCAGCATGGCGCTGCAAGTTTATGTGCGGGGGTGGCGTATCACAGTTTTACAAATACCAATTAGAAGGCCTTAAGTGTAGGAAATATTGAGAAACATGACCAAGCATATACAGAATACATGTGTGTTTTTTTGGGTGGGGGCACATTTTTCTGGCTGTGGCTGCCCCCATTGTCCGTAGAAGAGTGTAAAACTATTTTTTTTCTTGCACATAACGTTGTTTTCCTATAGAAATATATCTTACATCATTCGAGCTAACCGAGTACTGATACTAAATATTTCATTCACTGCACCTTGTCCATATTGATATGGCCTGAAATGATATGATATATGATAAATTCTGTTGGCTGCCTGCTGAATGAGGAAACATGGCCAATGCTAGCCGTCCTAGCGGCTGATTGGGAGGGCGCTAGCCGACCGGGCGTTGGTGTGGCCAACCTGCCGCTAGGAGCGTAGCATATATAAGATGGCATGATGACGGCTGGGTGGACTTCAGTTCAGGGTTCAGAGGTGGCAAAAAGGTCGACTTGGTGCGGCGAGGCCTGAGCCCGAGACTTCTTTAGCGCGGTGGTGCCTGCGTTCTATTTCTGCTCCCTTTTTTATTTCCCTTTACAAGAGTACAAGACGGAAGCTTTTCTCCGGCACTAGATGATACAGCAGCCAGCGCCAGCGCCAGGCACGCGTGAACCAAACGTCAGGGGCCAGGTGCTCGTGGGCTGGCGCGTCACCGTCGTCGTCACAGAGTTGAGTGCTCCGCAAGCTTCATCAAACACAGTGTGCTGTGCTACTCCTTCCTGTAGCGTGGTGCCTAGTCCTCGGTGGGATCAGCAACCAGCCGGCAACACGGTACCGGAACACTAGACATGGAATAATTAGGTGAGGTGTCAGCTGGTGGATCAAAGGCGCAGCTCACGACAATTGTGCTAGCCGGCTACCGCCGACGAAATCGAGCGGCTCCAGTCTTTGGTGTCAGTTTGGTGTCAGTTGGTAACCACTCGCCCAAGGACACCAGCAGTGTATCTTGTCAAAGCCGTAAATAAGAGTGGGATCAAAGCCGTAAATAAGAGTGGGATCAAAGGAGCTTTAAATAGCTATGTAAAATTCCACAATAGTTATTTATAGGGTAGGTAATAAGTGGATTCTTTTAAGATAAAAAAATCACTATTTTTCAGCCTCCCATCATCTATTACCTGCAATAAAATAGAAGAGAGAAGCCAGAAGCAGCAACTTGCAGTAGCTTTTCAATAGTTTATTTCTTGTTGCCTGGTAGTAAGCTTGCTATCTAGATATAGTTACTACCCACTCCCACAATGGCTACTACCCGGTAACAATGTGATATTTATTGCTTACTATCTGATTTTTTAGCACATTGCTGGTGCCCTGAGAGCAGGGCTAATAACGCAGCCGGCCAGCCTGCTGCATGCGCGGTCATGCATCCGCTTCTGCACCCGCTGCAGGCTGCATGCCAGCGGTTGAGTCCATCCGAACCTACAAGCAGAGATTAGAACGCCCGCTTCAGCCGGCGGTATACGAAACGCCCCATTTTCTTCTCTCTCCTTCTCTCTCTTCTCCATGTAGAATTCAGGCTGTAATACTTGCTCTAAAACGGCCAGCACCAAACCTACGTAACTAGCTCTACTCTAGCTAGCTCCCAGTCTCCATCTAGTCGCCGGCAATTACCTCGTGAAAAGCAGGTAGCGAGGCGCGATCGGATTCACCACTTCATAAAGCGCGAACCAATCTCAGTTCCCCACTCCTGTGATGGCGCCAGCTGCCAGATGATGCATCCGGACTCTTTGGCCGCTCAAGTCTCCGGTTCTACGTTCCCAGGATAGGTGTGGGTGGTGCATTGTGGTAGCGCACCTGAACATAAAGTTTAGTCGTGGGTGATGTGCCTCAGCAGTCAGGCCTCAGTCTTTTACATTGTTACTCTTGATTAGGACTGTACTGCTCGGTTATCAGGCCAGCTTACCGCCAAGATCATATCCTGCCTTGATTTTACGCTTCGTTTTTCGAGAGCTTTCTGGATGTTTCCTGTAGTAGTTACGAGCTTGGGACTGAATGATCCCAAAGTTTGTTGTCAATTCGCAACCAGCCATGCCAAAGGGCCGGGAAAAAGGATGGGCACTGGACAGTGACGCACCACCAAGCAAATTAGCAAAAGCAAGGTGTCAAGCTCAACTGGAAACAAGCGACGATCTGTCTAATTTAGTTTCCCTGCCTACATCATGCCAATACGTTGACGTGTGTGTGACCATACTCCCGTAGGCGATGGTAGCTAGCATTTGACCAAAACTCGCAAACTACAGACAAGGAAGGGATGCAGCAAAGCGTAGCAGATGTTCGGAAGATGTAGGACGGTAGGCAGGAAAAGGAATGATGCTTACACATGGGATTACTGGAAAACATCTGACTAGAACATCCCATCGGTTTCTAGTAGTAAACCAGAAGCAGCAGAGGTCAAATGTGCCGTAATGGCGAAGACGGCTTGCCACAAACATGTAGCAGATTTCAATCTACGCCGAAACAGTAGTACTTGTAGCGCGTTGATTTGCAGATTTGCAGTGCAAGCAAGAACTCATTGAACATGGTATAAGTTAAGTAATCTGCGTTTCATCAGTAAAGTACTAAAACCTGAAATCTACAAGAGGAACAAAATAATCTCACATCCCCGCAAGTACATACACCACTATGAGCTATGTCCTGGCATTTGTGAAGTATGATCAAGATCACAGGGAGAGAAGATCAAACGAACGTGGCGCCGCGACGGATCCCGCTCCCGCAGCTGAGTTCAACCCATTCTTGTGAACCGATGCATCTCTTCATAGCTCGAATTCCTCTTCCCGGAGTACCATCTCTGCGGCCTCCTCTTCATCGTCGTCGAGAGAGAAGTAGTGGCTCTTCTCGGCCGGCCTGAATGTGTAGAACATGAACAGGTAGAACGCCAGGGTGGCCACCTCCTCTGCCAAGATGCTCACCCACCGGTACTTGTAGCTGGCAACGGTCTTGAGCGCATACACGACGATCCTTGTGAAGTAAAGGTACCCAATCACCACGACGTAGAACTGCCGGAAGAGAGTGAGCTTGGAGAGGTTCCGCGCCGCCTTGCCGTCGGTCTTGGATGTCTCCCTGAGCGACCGGATCGACCACACGACCGGGAAGAGCACCGCGCAGCAGCAGGCGATGTCAACGAACAGCAAGATCTGGTTCCATGTCACCCAGCCCTGCATGAAGGGCCCGGTCTCCCCAATCACAGCTGCGGCGATATTGGCGGTGACCTGGAGCGGGATCACGGCCATGAGCACCTTCTTCTCCCGGTCCTGCAGGACGGGCTTCAAGAAGGACCAGCCGGTGCCGACCAGCGCGA
Source organism: Panicum miliaceum (assembly GCA_032594955.1). Taxonomy (NCBI): domain Eukaryota; kingdom Viridiplantae; phylum Streptophyta; class Magnoliopsida; order Poales; family Poaceae; genus Panicum; species Panicum miliaceum. The sequence goes on from CM064065.1 coordinate 14,296,476, forward strand.
TCACCGCGAACAGGACGACACCCTTCACGAGCTGGAAGAGGTAGAAGGCGACGTCCCAGCCGTGCGGCGTCCCGGTGACGCGGATGTAGTGCTGGTCCTCGGCGGCGGAGAGGCAGTAGAGCAGGCGCGCGACGAGGAGGCCGGACATGAGGTGGTGGATCTGGTGCGCGTTGACGCGGTCGCGGGAGAGGGTGAGGTACCCCCAGGCGGCGAGGAACGCGGCGTAGCAGAAGGCGAAGAAGCCGTAGATGGCCGGCACGGGCGCCTGGCCGACGGGGAGGTAATCCTTGGAGCCGTCGGCGTTGACGTTGTACATCTCGGTGCGGACGCGCATGGAGACGAGCGCCTCCGGCGCGCAGTTGGCGAAGAAGAGGGTGTACTCGTCGGGGCGGGTGACCGGGAATGACTTGTTGTAGTGGCCGCCCTTCATGTCGTGGAAGGTGAAGAGCTTCTTGACGTAGGGGCTGGAGAGCACGCACCCGGCGCCGGCGCCGGCGGAGCCGCCGTCGGGGTCCTCGCCGCCGCCGTTGGTCGCCGCGGCGCGCTTCTCCCGCGAGGGCCCCTCCTGCGCCTCGTCGATGGCGTGGAGGAGGGACTCGTCGGAGAGGAGGAAGAACCCCAGCTGCTTGGGGTCCGCCCGCGCGACGGGGGAGGAGACGGCGGCGCCCGTGACGATGATCCGGACGGCGCCCGACTTGGAGAAGCCGAATTTCTCGAACATGATGGAGGCGCGCGGGTCCTCCCGGAAGGACTCCGTCTTGATCTCGGCCGCCGCGGGGAACGCGAGGGCTCCCGCGGCGGCGAGGAGGAGGAGGAGGAGGCGGCGCGCGGCCATGGCGGGAGCGGCGGCCGCGGCGAGATCTGTGGGGGGACGGCGGCGGAGGATGGGGGCGAAACGAGTGGGAGTGTGTCGGTGACGGGTGAAGCATCGTCGGACGGGCTCTCTTTTAGTAGCGAAGTAGGCGGAGGGGTCGGATGCGCTTTGAGATTGGTGAGCGTCTGGTGGGCGTTTGACTTCAGACTTGAGCAGGTGGCTGGAAAGGAGAGTGAGCTGAGCTCGTCTAGCTGGGTCTGGGGACAGAGACGGACTTTGTTTAGCGGTTTTTTTTTCATTTTGGAATGAATAAATCTGAAAAATAAAAATGTACAGTTAAAAACCTACAGGTTCTTCTCGTTCAGTCCTATCCCCTGTGAAAAAAAACCAGATTTTACTTTAGTAAGGAGCTAAAATAATTCGCACGTTTTCTGGTCGTAGAGCGGGACGGTTGGAAATGAAATCTAGTTCAAAACTAGAAATGTGCGGAACTTGGTTGGCAGGGACCCAACTGAGTAGCTGCGCTGTTGCTTCTTGCTTGTTTTTTTGTGCGCGCGCGCGTGCACAATGTGTCTGGCTTGAGGGTATATACAATATACTCCCTCCTCCATTCCAAAATAAAATCGCATCTATTCAAATTTTTCCCAAATTAACAGTACATATAGACCCTATAGCGGACTGTACTAGTAGGCTGACACCACCATGACAACATATTCCTCTTCTGCATGCATATAATACTTTGTGTACTTTCATGTGATGTTGAACCACTTCTCGTATATGTGAATAATATTTTCCATATCGATGAATATGGGTTCATTTGGCAATGTCCGATGATCTAATATGGAATACACCATCGCAACCTCTCTTTCTTATTTTCATCGCTCAATAGAGGCTTTAATGTGCTAGAATGGCGCCGTAGCAGCCCTTGCTTGAACCACCTATGTAGAGTGCTTTTCTTTACACCAAGAGCGGTAGCCAGTGATCATATCGTTCTCCTCCTATACAAGGGGACACTGAAGAACATCTGATAGGTCTATTTGTAACTTTTTGCGGCCACAATTCTTTCCTGTTCATCTAACATCTACTGGCCTTCCTTGTGCACGACACTGCTTTACTCTCCGCCAAACACTCCGCACTTGACTGCTACTGACCTGGAACATCTCAGCAACTATATTTGTACTATTCTTTTTTAACCTTCCACGTATACTTCTCTCAAGCAATGCTTCATATATTTGCTGTCTTTCAAGTTCTGTAAGATTTGTGCGATGATGTGCATTATTTTCATTTGCTTGTCCATCTTCATTAAAATATGAGTCATCCAACTTCTCGACATCGAAGTCTATATCCATGGCATCAATATACACCATAGTCTTGCATGTCCTCGATCATGTCTACAAGAATAATTAATTGGTGAGTTCTTGTATCATTGGTGCACGTTGTATGTAAATGCTAAATGTTTTATAATATTAGTTGCTAAAAATATTTCTGAATGCTAAAACACTTATCCTGGAAGTGTTGCATCAGTATTGAAAAATTGCTGACATTATATGCAGTCATATGCATAGAACTGGAATGACAGTTATTGATTCTGCATGCTAAAAAATAGACAAAGTTTGACCATTTCATGATAGATTTCAATACAATTAATCTGATTTGCCAATACATTTTGCTAAATATTCTGTTAACTATATAGTAATCAATTTTTGTCACCAGAAATGGTATGCTAATATGAAGCTTACCAATCATTTGTTGCATCTCTTGCTGCTGATGAAAAGGTTCTAAGTTAAGATTAAATTGATCTTATTCATATTCACTAGAACAGCTGATATGTTTATGTTGTTGTTGGTCTTCAACAGCAAGGACTGTAGACAAGGTAAGACATTGTGTTTAATTCAAGATTGAAACTTCTATTTACAAATTTGATCATTTGCTTAGTGTAATGATGCAATTAAGAGATATTACCTTCATACGGTGGATGTTGTTCCTCACAAGCACCAATGTTGAGATCAATGCCATGCACAACAACCTGTTCGTTTAGATCAGGGAAGGCTTCTTCATCTCCTTCAATGAGAACTATATTTAGATTTATGGTGAGGCCTCCATCTCCTTCATCTGGTAGTACATTGAGATCTATGGCCATCTCTCCATCTCCTTGAACTGGTAATATATTGAGATCTGTGACCATCTCTAAATATAGATTGGATTGCAGGTTGATAGAGTTTGGGATATTTGGAGCATGTTGAGCCTTTCGCTGGGTTGATCTAGAACTGGAATAGGTGGAGGCTTTTTATAGTGGACCAATGACGTCAATTCAAAATTTGTAATCTGGGCACAATGGCGCTAGGCTTGTGGTACTGGAACATTCTGAATTGTATATGTGGCCATGAGCTTGTAGCACAAATAATTATTTATTGCCTGTCACTTTGCTGATCTGTGCAATTCCTAGACACTAGTATGTTCTGCTACTGTTTATAGATTGTTTATTTTAAATTGTCTTTACAGTTATCTTTATAGGGGTAGCAGTGTAATTTAATAACTTGCTTGGTTTGCTATTCCAAGTGCTAGATATGTTTTTATCGTGGGACGGAGGGAGTACTTGCACGAGAAATGAGACTCACTTGCGACTCACATGCCCAGAGAGCTGCTGGGATGGGCTGTGTTATTCATAGGCTGCTGCCGTAGGCCCAGATAACAGCGAACCGCCGCCTAGACGGCCCATTCTCTGTAGGAGTGCGCTCATCGCTCAGGCGAACAGCCGCCGCCGATCGCCGCTGTCGAACGGTCGCTCCCTGCCGCTGACCGACCACTCGTTCACGGTCCTTGTGCTCCTGATTCGAAGAAGGGTCGCCCCCTTTCTTGCTCTGGTTTGTTTCAACCGTATGAAGCAGCGTGCTACTGTGCCATGACTCCGAAGACGGGTGCCGAATCGTGATCGAGAGCTTCCGGTGACGCTCTCAGCTTGTCACTCTCAGCTTGGACGAGTGCATCTGTTAACTTTTGCTGTTTGCTGCACCGGGCTGGTGACGAGTTGTTGATTCTGGCTGTCTGTCTATGGGACCGAGTTAGGGAAGAAAAAATAGTACCAGCTAACCAACTCGACGCGTGTATAGATGTTCATAGTATGGACTCTCTTGTCCCCTTTCTCGGATTACCAGGGGCATCTGCTAAACTTTCTACTAGAAATCCAAATCGTTTACATTTCTGAAAGTTGGGCAGGAGTTTTGATGATCTAGGGTGCACGAGGGTTGTGGCCAAGTCGTGGCCTTTGCTTTTGTTCAGTGTAGGTATTTGACTTGAGGCACTCCGTATTGTCAGGTACCCTCTTTTGACTGGTACCGCCCAATGTTCTCCCGTAGCTTTGCGTATCCTTTAAAAAAAAAAATCTTCCACACAGAGTGCAGCAATGTCTGCAGCCTAGCTGCACTCTGCCGAGCCGAGCGGAGCCGCATCCACTCGCGTGCCGCGCCGCGCCATCTATGTAGCTGCGCTCGCCGTCGGTCTCGCGCCCTCGGGCGGCCGCGCGCGTCGCATCTCGAGCTCACGACCAGTCCGGTCCCCATCATCGATCTATCCTGCCCCGCTACCCACCGCCCCGATCGTTCCGGCTCTCCTCGCTGGTTTCCGCCGCCTCGCTCGCGTGCTCCACGACGCAACCCTCCCAGACCCAAAAGGACCGGTGGCTAGCTGCCGGCTAGGCAGGCAGCCGCGGCATCCCTGGCCACACGGTGCGGCGGCGACGACCACCACCGGGCCCGCCCGATAGCTTCTGGAAACACACCGCTAGCCAGCTACCAGGTCGCGTGAGCGCACGACACCACCCGCGGTTCCGTTTCGTCGAGCGGCGCGAAGCAACCTCGCTCGAGGTGGCGTACGGTTCCACGCCGGGAACGGGAGGGAGATGACGGGTGCGCGACTGCGCGTACGGAGGAGTTCCGAGCCGGAAAGCAAACCGTTGGTTTTCCGGATGGAGAAGTGAGGTCGGGCATATTCGCACGGGCTATACCGGACATGCGCTTTATTTTTTTTGACAGAATGGGTGAGCTGAGCCGTGGATGCGGGCGAGATCTGCACGCCATCTCGGAGATCAGCCTCGTCCTCGTCACCGCACGTGCCGCACGCACGGAGCGAGACGACCTGCACCCGCACTTGGCGTTGGGGACCAGACGACCAGCGCGTTCGCACGGCGAGGTACCGAGACTGCCCCCGCGTTTCGGATTTCCAGTGTTTGACTGTTTGTGCGCGTATGGCGTATTACTCTTGGACCATCTGCAACAGCTTTTCTAGAATCTACACTCCAAAATATCTTTTATTTTAGAAAGTTATTTAAGTAAAAATTATTTTCTATATCTTTGTATTTTCTAACAGCTTTTCTATATCTTGTACGTAGTTCAGAGATTCATTTCCGCACTTTATCTTTGCCTAGCGAGAAATCTGGAATAAACGATGTCTGTATTTAGATATCCAATTGAAGAGACTGTTGGAGGATATTTCTTTAAAAAATCTCTATTCCCATGAACTAGGAAAGATATAAAGAATCTCATGCTCAGCAAGGCTTAGCTGCATTGTTGGAACCTGGAACAAAACTTTACTAACCGAACCTGGAACAAAACTTTACTAACCGATACAGATCGATTCTAAGGCCAGTCTCAGTCACAATTTTATGATACTCTTACTAAAATTGGAAACTATGTAACTGTGCGTGCTGAGTGTTATGGGATGAAACTCCTATCACATTTGATGAAACTCTCATCTCTATTCTCACCATATCAGCAAAATTGATGATGTGGTATAGAATTTAATACTATAAGAAACCTCCATTTAGACTGGCCTACTACACCAATATGCTTTCAGATGAGCACTCCGGCAAAGCAACGTAAGATTACTTCATCCCAGTACACTATTTGGTGCGGAAGCCACCCAACGGTAAGCAGACGAGGTGAAAAGGCATGAAAAATTGGAGAATCTTGGTTTGTCCTCTGAACGAGTATGAAGACTGAAAGCTCCCCGGCCAGTACTCCAGTAGTTCAAAGATGCTAGCGGCAAAGGGCGAAACTGTCATTTCGGCCGTGAAATGAATTCGAGTGAGTAGATGCGGCCCGACAGCAACAAAGACAGCGGGCACGCAGGCTTCACTAGCCATAATTAAGCATGCCCCTTAAAACTACCAGCGTTAATGAGTCCGCGACCCGTGGGCTCCACGTCGCAGGAAGCCCCCGCCTGGCCCACCGCGGCAGCGTCACGCGATCGGAATTTCCAGGTCTTTTCAGCGCTGCTTTTGATTTGCCCCCGCGAAAAAGAAAACCCGCGACGCGCAGCTGCACGTAGCGGCGTTTTATTTCTCTCGCCCCCACCCCGGGTTCCTCAACAACCCGCATTGAAACTGGTCGATGGCACGTGGGCCCGGGACTCAGTGCGCCCCACATGTAAGCGTGCCATCCGTCCAGGCGGTTCGCGAGGCGCGGGGTGGAGTGTGCGCTGCTGCTCGCCAAGTCTCGCCTGCGCGTGCGAATGGAAGGGCTCGCCTATAAATGCCCTCACCCCCACCGCAACGGCCGGCCTTGTCCCCCCAAAAATCCAATTCCGACCTCGCCATCGACGGAGGCGGCGTCGCGGCGGGGGCGGCGCCTCGAAGGTTCCAGAAGCTTCTCGAACGGCCTCGCCGAAGGAGAGAAGCTGGGAAGGGCCTAAGCAAGCTGAGTCGAATCGCCACGCTTCGAGGTGCGCGCCCTTCCCTCTCCGATAGGATCCGATCCGATTCGATTTTTGGTACCGATCCCCATTTCCACGCCGGCGCCGGCGACCGCTCCAGTGCTTCATCTCCCGCTGCCGCGCTGCTTTGCTCCTCCAATCCCGCCCCCGCCGCCGCCACGCCCCGGGAGCGAACCGCCGCGCCGGCGCGCTGCATCTGCCGGCTGCCTCCCCGCCCGCCCGCCCGCCGGCCGGAGCCCTCGTCCAGTTGTCCCTCGGCGCTCGACAGCTCGGCGGCTCGGCTCCTCACTGCTCTCGGCAGCTTGTCCCGTTCTCGCCCTCAGCAGCTCGCCCCCTCTCTGCGTTGTGGGGACGTGTCCGCGGGCAGCGCCGGCGCGCCAGAGCAACCGCGCAACCACGCAAGCGCCCTGGCACAGCCCGCAGCTCCCCCTCCCCTTCTCCAAATTTTTTTGGACTTCCTCTTCTCCCAAATTTCCCACCCTTTCAACTTTCTATTCAATTGTATATTTGGATTGGAAGTTGAACTATTTTATCACGCTATTAAACCTGCAGTTCAAATATCATCTCAACAGTGTCAACATTGCAGAACCTTATCCAACGGCCGCACTCCTGCCCGAGGGAATCCTCCGGGCACCTTACGCGGTCAGCGCCTCCCATCTCCTCTCATTTTTCTGCGAAGGAAGCAACTGAGCTAGGTAATTTATAAATTCACTTGCAGCTAGCATGCTGATCTCGTGAAGGGAATTGTACATATATATATATATAAAAGGATTACAAATGATCTTTAAGTTGTTGTGATAAATAGCTCGGTCTCAAATCAACTTCTTAGTACTTAGTACTGCTAGTCCTGGTCTTTGGAAACCAATTGTGGAAATGCATCCAAACATTACGGTTGATGCCTTAAGGGAGTTTATTTTGATAGTGTTTGGTCCATGCCAACCAAAATTTCATATTTGACTTGCTTTTATCTAATAAATATGGAGTTCAAACATTGTATCGCTTGTGAATTTGTCTTTTGCTATTTGTTGATGTGAGGAACCTTTTACACTTTGTTTTTGTCCCTAGTCTTGGATAAGACAATTTCACGCATCGAGCAACTAGGGTTTAAAAATCCCTTCTGTCTGTAGAGCTTCTGAAAATTCACTGAGAAATCTTCGTCCGCATCATATATTGCAGAATTGATGAAGAAATTGGACGAATCAAGCAACCACGGTCTGGATTGTTGAGTGTTTGATGCTTGGTGACCGAGGAGAGCTCCTGCGGATATGAACGTGGTGGGAAGGGTTGGATCTGTGATCTCGCAGGGAGTGTACTCCGTTGCGACGCCCTTCCACCCATTTGGTGGCGCAGTTGACATCATTGCAGTTGAGCAGCCTGATGGTTCATACCGCAGCACACCATGGTATGTTCGTTTTGGGAAGTTCCAGGGGGTGCTCAAGGGTGCTGAGAAGGTCGTTACCATCACCGTCAATGGCGTTGAAGCCAGCTTTCACATGCATCTTGACAACTCCGGCCAAGCCTATTTCATGCGTGAGCTTGTGCCTGGCAGCGAAGACTCTGGTACAGGTTCAGAAGAAGAAGCTAGCAATGAGCCCGAACCTCCAGCGCATAGTAAGAGTGATGGGGACCTTTACATTGGTCCTAGTGACAGGCTTGGTAGCCAAGAGTTGAATGTGGAGCATCAAGAGAAGCAAACCAGGGATGAGTTTGAGTCATTTGATGGTTATGGCAGGTTGGAGGAAGCAGAAGATTTACCAAACCAAGCTGATGGGGAAAATTCAGAGGTGGTTCTGGTTAGTGTGGATGGACATGTGCTCACGGCGCCTATTTCTTCAACAGACGAGGGTATGGAGGATGTGCAGTTAAGTGACCCACAGTTCCATTTGGGACCTGGGCAGAGCTCTAGTGGAGACTTTAGCCGCAGTGGTGAGGTGTGGGATGCTGGCATTTTAGATGATTTATACATATCACAGGAAAAGGTAAAATTTGATTCTGAACATCAGTCAAAGGTTTTAACCGAGAATGGAGAGGTACCAATTGAGAAGGATGAGTCACATCACATCTCAGTTGATGAAGATGAAAAGCTCCATGTGTCTGTCAATGAAGATGAAGTGCTCAATGTGTCAGTTAGTGAATATGAAGTTCATGCTGTGTCTAGAAATGAAGGTGAATCTCAAGTTGTGTCTACAAACAAAGATGAGGTTCAGGATGTGTCAAGGTCAGGGAACAATGATGAGGTTTATCAACCTGTAACCAGTGAAGGTGAGTCTTGTGGTGTTTCAGGGGACATTAATGTGGGTTATCAACCCTTGACCAGTGAAGACGAGTCTCCTGGTGTCTCCAGGGACAGTGATGTGTCAAACGAAGATGAGGTTCAGGATGTGTCAAGGTCAGGGAACAATGATGAGGTTTATCAACCCGTAACCAGTGAAGGTGAGTCTTGTGGTGTTTCAGGGGACATTAATGTGGGTTATCAACCCTTGACCTGTGAAGATGAGTCTCCTGCTGTCTCAGGGGACAATGATTTGGGTTATCAACCCTCGACCAATGCACATAAAGCTCATGATATACCAGAGAACAATGATGAGGATCATCAACCCTTGACCAATGAAGATGAATCTAGTGATGCCCCAGTGCTTGAAAGAGCCAAGGATCCCCCAGATAACAAGGATGAAGTTTGTGACCTCAACAACGAAGACACTGATTTGGAGGATACTGGTGCTAATTTTGCTAAAAATGACACTTTTCAGAGCTGCTTGGATCTAACATCACAAGTAGATGATGGGGATTCAGGAAACGAATTATTTTCTCCTGGATCTGATTATCAGAGGGACTCTGAGCTTAGTTTGGGTAATTGTTCTGTTGCTGAGACAGATCTAGAGGAAGGTGAAACTAAAACTGCTTACTCTGATCAAGATGGTCGATTACAGGAGGGAGTAAATGTTTCAATATTTACCTTAGGAGTTGATAGGACTCGAAACAAAAGGAGCTCTTCTCATTATGGCAAGGGATCTGACTTGTCCTCTGAAGGAAGTTCTCATGATAAGGAACTTGCCTCTGAAACTGAGGCTGCTGGATCCGATGGTTTACAATCATCCATGGCTACCAGTGATAAAGACAAACTGGGGAGCATTCCAGAGCACTCAGAAGAGGAGGAACAGAGTAAAGAAGAACATTCTCAATCACAAAAGGGCTTGGGTAAGCACATGTCAGGTTGCATATTGTTCTTATTTCCTAAAGATAACGTGTCATTGTTCTGTTTTGATGTGCACTTGCAGGGGTTGAGATTTCTCTTTGTGGGAACATGTTACGACCAGGAATGGGTCGAGAATCTGCTGAGGAAGTCTTTCAACAGCATCTTGTCCGCGAGGAGGATTTCAAGTCATCTGGATCAACAATTATAAAAAATGCAAACCTTGTCGTCAAAGTTGACAATAAGTACTTCCCATGGAGTAAAGTTTCTCATGTCATTCTTGGTAAGGCTGTATTTGGTTCAAACTTCACCATAGAACCTAGTGATGCAATTCGGGTTGAACGTCAGGAAACACCCAATTCAAGAGAAGACTCTCTTAGAATGTCTCCCTCAAGCCGTAGATGGAGGCTTTGGCTCAATCCCTTTCGGATAACAAGGTCCCTTCAGCGTAGTAACAGTGATTCTTCCGAGGACATTTTCCTTGACTCAGAGACTGTTTTGAGTCCAATGGATGAACAAGCTCTGGAGAATAACAAAAGCCAGTCACCAAGAAAGCATTTCGTCCGGACACTGATTCCCACTAGTGAACAGGTAGCATCTTTAAATCTGAAGGAGGGCCAAAACTTGGTGACCTTTAGCTTCTGCACCAGAGTTCTTGGGAAACAGCAGGTTTTTGTGCCTCTATTTCTTAACTACCTTATACTTTTATTTTAGAATTGTATAATAAATTTGGATTTTTTACTAGGTCGATGCACATATTTACTTGTGGAAATGGAATGCTAAAATTGTGATATCTGATGTGGATGGCACCATAACAAGGTATTTTCATAGTTTGTCCACTCCTGCATGCTCCCCCAACATTTTGCTTTAGTTGCTTACAGACATAAGTCGTAATGACTTCGACACTTCTTCCTCACTTTAAGAGGAAAAAGAATATTGACTTGCCGGGGAGGGTCATGGATGGCACGAAACTTGCATATCCAAACCTGGCGCTGGCTGGTGGGCCTATAGCTGGCTTCCCAAATAAATGCAGATTGCTTCACATTGATGTTTTGAGTGACAATATCATGCTGTTTCTGTTTTTAGTCACCATGCTCAATGGTTAAATTTACCTTCATTTGGTGGATGTAATGTAGGGTTCCATGCCTTGTTCAATTACTAGCGATTTAGTCTATTTATTCTCTCATTAAGCTGGACTGTCCTATGGCCTGTGAGTTATTGGTTGATGAATTTCCAACAATCACTTTATATCTGAAACTGTCACCAAGCAAATCAAGGTTGCCTTGGGACTAAAGCTCAACTGACTGAATCCAACATCGTGTTGTAGAAAATTTGTGTTTTGCATGTCATTTTCCTTTGCAGTGGGTAGTCGATACACATGTTCTTTTGCTGTAAATGGCCAAAATCATTGGAGGTACTTAATGTTACATTTTTCAGGTCTGATGTGTTGGGTCAGGTCATGCCTTTGGTTGGAAGAGATTGGAGTCACTCCGGTGTCGCGCGACTTTTTTCTGCAATAAAGGTATGATGCTTTCTTAAAATATATTTTTATTTTCTATTAGTTTTCATTGCCCTAGGTGGGATTATACCTAGTTTTGTGCTGGTGTCAAAGATAACCTTTTATGTCTCAACCAGGAAAACGGTTATCAACTGCTATTCCTTAGTGCCAGAGCAATTGTTCAGGCATATCTCACGAAGAACTTCCTCTTCAATCTGAAACAGGTATGATGGCAATTGTTATTTGTCTTTTGGTGTTGTTTCTAGTACATGGTTTTCTAACTTTTACTGATCTAGGCATATACGTGGTACGAATACAAGGATCTTGCTTACTTTATTTCTGTATAGTACTGTACATATGTCTGCAGTTATTTCCAGCGGATAAGTGACAATTATTTCTAATTTTGCAGGATGGGAAAGCGCTGCCCAATGGGCCTGTTGTAATTTCACCTGATGGTTTGTTTCCTTCACTGTACCGCGAAGGTAACAGTTTGTTAACAGTTGGATCCTGACATAATTTGCTTACTATGATTTAGGCCAATTGATTTTCCATATCGATTGACAGGACTTATCCTAGCATGGTCAGTAATGCGGCCTCTGTCTCCATAGAAAATAGGCGGTCAATAGCTATATGTCTAATGCTAATGTTATTGTTTTTAGCATGATTCTAATATGCCTCTGCTTTTCTCAGTTATAAGGAGAGCCCCACATGAATTCAAGATTGCATGTCTGGAGGTATATTTCTTTTAGGCAATTCCAATTTTTAGTTTGATTCTCTTGCCAGATTGCATGCAAGTTTTTTCCCTCTGGTTCTAAGATCTAAAACTCTGCAACAGTATTAATTCCAATTTTTAGTTTGATTCTCTTGCCAGATTGCATGCAAGTTTTTTCCCTCTGGTTCTAAGATCTAAAACTCTGCAACAGTATTATGACCGATGCTTTTTTTCATGGATTTTTTGTTCTTTGGCAGGACATTAAGGCTCTTTTTCCTTCCGATTACAATCCATTTTATGCTGGGTTTGGCAACAGAGACACTGACGAGCTCAGTTACAAGAAGATGGGAATACCTAAAGGCAAGATTTTTATCATCAACCCGAAGGTATCTTTATAACACAACACCATAATCATTCATACTATGTTTGCATAATTGCCTCTGAGCCATATCCATGGGCTTGCAGGGAGAAGTGGCTGTCAACAGTTCTGTTGATGTGAAGTCTTATACCTCCTTACACACCCTTGTCAATGACATGTTTCCACCAACAACTCTGGTTGAACAGGTCAGTTGTCTTCATAGCTGCTAGTGGTATTTTACTTTCACCCCAGGCATGGACTGGAATTATGTTCTACTTAGGACATATCTAAACATTTTAACACCTAATAAAAAAATCACATAGATTGGGTCTAGAAGAGTACATTTAGTACATATTTTTCTCATCCAAATGCAACATGAAAAGTTGAAAAGTTCACTAGCTACATATTTGAACTTGGTGCCCAGAATACTTTTACCGAAGTTTTTTTTTGCTGTACATTAGATAATAGTTGATTCCATGTACATGAACGCTGCATTCTGTTTCACTTACTAAAGGACACAAATTTAAACAATTACATTTCTACACATAGATAAATGGACACTTAGAAATATATGCCCATCAATCCTTGTGGCATATCTATGTAGATTACTCAAAAGATTCATGTGACAAATGCATGTTCATATAATTTTCTTGTGCTGATTATTGGTGATCATGTTATGCAGGAAGACTACAATAACTGGAATTACTGGAAGGTGCCGCTGCCAGATGTTGACTTGTAGTGTAGTTTCGACAGATACAGGCGTAGATACCAGTAGATCCTCAAAAGCATAGTAGCTGAGCTTTGTGTACACTAATTCTCAGTCACCACGACCAGTTAGATCCAATCTGTAAAGCATCTCAAGAGCCCCAGATGTGCGGTTTTGATAGCCAATGCAGATGTTGCCACTTTCTTTCGACGGAGCTTTTCCACGATCATACATCTTTTAGGTAGTGATCTGATTGTCTTCGTCGAACTTGTTGTGCTCATAGGTTTGGGTCCTGGCCTCTTAATTCATTAGAGAACTCCCAGAGCTGGTCAGTTCTCCGAGCTATTTTGTTCTGATAGCTGGAAATCCTTGGATGCCAAAACTCGCTGTATATTGTACATCAGTGCATGGAAAATAATCTGACATTGCATTTTCTGCTTCATCCTCAACCTTTTCTGGTGCTGTAGAAGTTGCATTTGCTGAGGACTTCTGCCTGCCTGGGGGGAGTGGAGCTGTGGAGGTACTGATGTAAATGGGTCATGTCGTTTCAGATTGTAAGATGACATGGTTCAATCTCGCGCTGAGTTGACACAGTGGCTGTTTGCCAAATGCTGAAATGGTGAAGAAATTTTGACATTGCAGCTCTTACAGGCCCCCAGATAGAGGTAAGTTGGGTGGTCTGAGGCGGTAATGGTAGTCGAAGGGGAGAGGGCACACTGCATTATTTCAACTCTCAAGGCACTGAAAAGGGCTGTTTTATCTATATCTATCTATCAAACTAGTGCTGGCTGGATTAAGCTTTCTTTAAAAAAATATCGTCGGCACAAGCAGCACGTGTAAAAACACACACGAGAAGGAGCTCTGGTGAATAACTTTATCATCATCAAGGCTTCTGAAGAAGCCACAGATAAACACAGGAGCCTGATAGGGGAGAAGAAAATAGTGATGCGTTTTTTCTGTGCGATTTAAATTTTTACTCAAATTATAAGCAACTTGAAAAGCCACTTGTGAATCGTCTGTTTTCCATTTTGTTACGTGCGTCGTTAACCATGCATGGAACACCTTGGAGCGATGGCATGGGACCATCCCAACTCTTTTCACGACCGTACTCGTGTCCCCTCTCCTGATAAGCGAGAGAACACGCCCTTCTTGACTTCTTCTGAACGAAAGGGAAAAACAAACACCAGCGCATGCTAATCACGTTGCTTAATTTCACCGGCCACGACCATCAGCAACAAAAGCACCGGCAGTATAGTAGTTAAAAAACAGAGCCGAACGGCTGAACGATCAGTCCAGTCGGATGCCGCAGCGATCCACGCGAAACTTTCCTGCCCATTCGGCGTCCGTGGTGGCACCGGCATGGCAAGGACCCCAGCCGCAGGGCTGCTCGTGCTCGGGACCTGCGTTGGGGAGACGGAGACCCCTGCGGCCTTCTGCCCGCTTCCACCCGCGCGCGGAGCAGAGGAGGCAAAGCAACAGCCTCGAGCGCTGAGACCGCCCGCCCCTTGGTACTCCTTTTGGGAGCCGGCGCTCTGTGCGCGCCCGAAGGAGACGCCCGGCTGTCTGCCGAGCCAGGGCGCATGGACGAGACCCCTTGGCTGCTCGCGGGCTTGCGGCCGTGCACGTTGCACCGGCAGCCGCGCAGCGCCACACAATCCGCCGCCACGCCACCCGTCGTTAGTTCACAGCGCGCCTTGCGGTGCGCCTAGGAGGCAACAACCAGCCGTCGGACCTGACGAGGGCAGGCAGGTGCCCCGGCATCACGACGCACGCTGGCTGCTCTGTTCCGGAGGTTGCTCGTTTCTGGGCAGCTCTAGCTCAGGCTGAGGTTTGCCTGAGACACCGACCGATTTAGACGTACGCTGTCGGCTCTCCTTGTTCTCATGCCTTTTTTTTCCCGGATAAGGGTTCTCTAGCGTGTTGCGTGCCAGAATGTAAAAGCCTTTTGGCTTCTATAAGATATAACTTTCCATAAGATATAAATTTAGAATTTATTGACTTATGGACCTTTAACCTTAATAACTCATCATGTTTGGCACTTTAAGGATTTATTGGAACTAAATTTAAATCCCTGAATATAAAATTCCTAAATATAAGTAAGTGCAAACCAAACAGACGTAGCACTCCGGTATTTTAGAGTCTTGGTTTAGTGGGATCCGTAATAATTTGACCTTTTGCTGGCGCGTTGGTGCGCGTCGCCAGTAACCCCTGCAGCATATTCTCGAATTATGTGTAGCTTGTGAAAAGGAAGTAGCATAATTTCTTTTTCGATATGCAACAATCAACGTAATAAAGATGGTAGCGAAACGTCTACAGCGCCTTCTCCTCCACTCCCTCTAGCACAAAGTTATGGCTTGGATTTCACAACAGGGGCGCACCGTTCTTTCCGCGTTACCTTTACCCTCGCGTCCCTCTCTCTTTATCTGAAATCCAAAAAACAAACAAAAAGATTACACGCAGCAAGCATACAAGAGCGAGCCTAAACGTGCTCTCGTAGCAGCTACCAACACACTCACTCCTACCTAAGTAGCTCGCTCGCTTTGCCCACAAGATCCTTTGCTTAACCACCATAACCTTCTGGCTTCTATATACCACTAGTATATTTGCGCTGCTGCAGCAAGAATCTTCCACGTCCCACCCACCGCCGACCGCGCTCTGCGGCGCTTCGCAAGTGGGCACGCCATTCCGCCCTGCAATCCACCGCAAATCCGGAGCTGGGGGCAGAGCTGACCTCGACCTAACCCTGCACCTCCCAAGTTTTTCAACTGCTCTGAGCCTCCGACTCAGCAGCAATCAGAATGCCTCGGCAGAAGAATAATCCCATGGATCAGCGGCACGACGGCCTGATTGCGACTGGAAAGTCAAGGGCCTTGTAGTTTGCAGCTCTCCGATGGAGCAGCTGCGCAAAGTCAAGGGCCTTGTAGTTTGCAGATGCAGCCTGTGTCTAAATGACAACTCGAGAGGTGTTTTTAATGCATCTATACGTCGTACTTTGGGTTGACAATTGACATGAAGGAGTACCAAGTAGGAGTAGAGGTTGCTAGCCGCTAGGATGGGACTGTATGTTGTCTGCCGAAATTCATGGCCCGTCGATTTGCTGATCCTATCCAACGTGACACATGCCTAACGAAGCTGAAGAGACAAGAGAGAAGTAGCTGCAGCAATGTCACCCTGACGCGCTTCAAGTTCTTCCGGGATCAGGCCGGACTCCCAGGCATGGCATCGGTGCTCGGTTTTGATCCGAAGGTCACAGTCACATAGGCATTCATTTATCTCTTGGAGTTGGATTTCTTTAATCCGTGCTGCCAGCCTCTGATCGCAATACTGCTGACCTGAGAAATCTGAACGTAGGAATAAAACATGACTTAGAACGTCTAGCACCTAAAGAATATACGAGCACAGCCTAAAGGACAAGTAGGGTTTAGATCTAGACCGGGTGCGATGGTTGATGCAGATTCGGCCATGGTTGGTGTTGGGAATGATGATAGCGTTCCGTAGTCGTTCCTGTAGTTGTTTTCGGCGTAGTCAAGGAAGGTCGCAGCGGGTACTGTCGTACTTCAGACCTCCACCGGCACTGTCCAAACGGAGGGCAGTTGACGGCCCTTCAGATTGCTCTCGCGTCGGCAGGGATCGGACGCTGTAGTGGGGTGGCAGAATTTGACTAGGTTAGACTAGAGTCCAAAGCGTCGGGTCCCACTATTTATTATGACGCTGGACGATCTGGAGCCATGAGCTGGTTGCGCCTCCAATCAAAACATGGTAGGAGCTTATCTATATTTTTTCCGTTTTTCTTTATCCTCTTATTTTTCGGCTGTTTTGAACAAAAAAAATTTCCTACAAGCAGAGGCCGGCCTGAATAGTGAATCCTGAGCGGCCGCGCTGCACTGCTCATTGATGAGCGAGTGATGGCGCCCTCACACGGACTGGCGCCGCACAGACACGACGGTGGCAAACGCGCACGCCTACGAGGTCCCTGTAGACTGTAGCGCGCCACTGCTCGTCGTCTGCCCCTCGCTCGCTCCGTGCTCTGCTCTCGTCTCGTTTCGGGCCACGAGCGGATCAGCGGAGCCGCTGCCCATTTCGAATTCGAAAAAAACTGGCCGTAGCATCAGCAGTTTAGCGTAGCATCCAAAGATTTGGGCACATTTTAACCGAGAGCTTTTGTTCAAAGAAAACATTTTACATTTTAGTCGAGAACATGCATGTCCAGCAACCCCAAGGGAAGGGGATCCCAGTACAGATCCTGCGTATCGTCCGTACCTGCTCGTAACTCGGCCACTCACTGGGCCGGGACTCCGAGCGATCATTGCCAAAGATTGCACAGTACCCCGAGTGGTCCAACAGTGACATTTTTCTATCCAGCACCAGCAGCGCATGGTGGCGTCTGTCCGAGAGGAAGTGGCACGAGCGAGGCAGCCATGGAAAGACGAGGCGCATGCACACCCTGCACTTCGTCAGAGAACGAGAGGGAGGGAAGGCCGTTCAAAAAAGCAAAAGGGCACCACCCCAATCAGTAGCCGCGCCGGGCAGCCGGGCACCAAAGCCGGGTTTCCTTCAGAAAAGAAGGCGCCAATGATATGGAGGGACAGCGACGGCCGGGGGGCACAGTGGCTGCCGCGCGGTGTCTACGTGCAGTCAGTGGGAGGTGGCCGGGACGCGAGCAAGAAGCAGATCATGCGGGAGATGGTAGGGCGGGCCCCTGGAAAGCCGAGCCGGCGTAGCGAGCCCGGTTTATAAACCCCCCTCCATCGATTCGTCAGCCATTTTGGCTCTCAAGAATCATCGCACAGGCTCCCGGTTCCGGTGGCAAGCCAAGAAACACGAGCGATGGCGGGGAGGCGAGAGGAGGGGGACGGGGAGGCGCTGTGAGAGGAGGAAGGGGAGGAGGATTACATCGACATGGACCTGAGCTCGGCCGCGGGGGCGCCCGCGGCGCGGGAGTTCGAGTTCATGTCGGCGCCGCTGGACCGGTGGGGGGAGCCGCTGGCGTCGCCGGCGGACGAGCTCTTCTACAAGGGGAAGCTGCTGCCGCTGCACCTCCCGCCGCGCATCCAGATGGTGGAGGAGCTCCTCGACGGCCGCGACGGTGGCCGCTTCAGGGGCGGCAGGGAGGTCCTCGGCGGATTCAGCACCGCACCCGCGACGCCGTACGAGTCGTGCAACGCGTCGCCGGCAAACTCGTGCTACGTCAGCGGGGAGCTCAACGTCGAGGAGTACTTCCAGGAGTACGCGGCCGGCCTGGCGGACGCCGCGGCGGCGGCCGGGGAGAGGAAGCCGTGGTCCAGGAAGCTCAAGTTCATGCGGCAGCTCAACCTCGGCCTCAAGCTCAAGGCGTCCAAGGCCTACCTGAAGACGATATTCGCAGCCAAGCCGGGGAACCAGGATGACAAGAACGTTCCTGGAGCGGCAAGGGGAGTCCAGGAGCTCGCCCACGGCCATGGCCACCTCAGGCCGTGGAGGAAGAACCCGTTCGGCCAGGTCAGGAGCAACAGGTGCATCGCCTTGCACAGCGCCGGCGCCGGCGCCGGCGGTGGCAGCGGCCGTGCTACACCCACGGCAGAGCGGCACAAGGAACGCGAGCACGGCCACAGGAGGTCCTTCTCCAGCGTCATCGTCCGGTACTCGTCGTCGAACAAGATGTCCCCCGCCCCCGCGCTGCCGTCGTCGTCGTCGTCATCCTGCTCCTCGTCGTCGAGCTCGTCGGCCTCCTCGTCGGTCCGGACCTCCAGCGAGTCCGACGACGGCGCGGGACCGGCGCTGAGGAGGAGCAGCAGCGCGAGCTCGGAGGTGGAGAACCCGATCCAGGGGCTCATCGCCTACTGCAAGAAGTCCCAGCAGCTGGCCTCGGTCAGGAAGAGCGCCAGCGACGCCGGGTTCCGGTTCCTCTCGTCGGCGGCGTCCAAGATCGCCGCAGAGTCCGACGGCCTCGACGAGCTGGTCTAGATTTGCAGAGGATGATAGCGCCATGAATCCTGATGATTGTACAATGATGCAACGCGTCCTGAAAATTTTGTGAAAACTGAAACTTCTGCTGTTGTTGACCACCCTGTGTCATGATGATATTGTTCAAATGAATGACATCTGAACTTTGAGCATTGGCTGTTTTCAGTACATTATCATTGTCTTAACCATGTCTGTAGGTATAGTAATTTCTTTAATTGCGTATACAGTTCATTACCGAAGAGCCGTATACTTTTCGGCATATTTCTAGTAAAAGTCAATAGCAGAGTCCTAGTTACTTCGATTACATCACTGAAGAATTGTCTCTGATAAGTACTGATAGACCAGTATTCTCGAAAAAGAAAAGTGCTATTGGATGCAGAGTATAAAATGAGAGAATAAAACCTACTTGAAGTCAAGAGTCATGATCTGGTGAAGGGAGCAAATCTGCTTGTTGGCATATTCTTCTTAACTGAGAAGGCACTCAGGCAGAGCATAGATGTGGAAATGACGCTATTCAGTCCTGTCAGCTTGCTTTGCTTGCTTCTGAGCTCTAGGAACTCAAAGTAACGCCAACCGGCGAGAGCAAGAAGATGAACTAAAGCAAGACAACCAAAGCTGTTTGACAAGACATGAAGATAAACATCTAGCAGCTTTACAAAACTGTATGATATCATCTCATCTGTCTTTCAAAGAAATAAGGCATCTCACATTTTCAGAGTGCCCTGCATTACTGCATAGGATGATAAACTGAATCACCACAACATTGACTTGTAGATAACCTGTTTTCTAACATTTGTTTGGATGTGCATGCTGATCTGATCTTCATCCAATCTACAATCTTATGTTTCTTATACTACCATGTGTATCATAGCAAACTAAAATACACCAAGAACTGGGACCCTCTCTTTCTTTTTGGTTTTAGGAACATCGAGTTTCAGTGGCCGACACCCAAAACTTGCAAGCTAAAAAGGGTTCAATTTCCAATATACCACACATTGGTATGCATTGCTTCGCACTACCAGCACAATGTCTACCTTTCAAGCTACGGATGATCAGAAAACAAGCAAGAATTGGTTCTGTTGAGGGATTTTCTTTTTCCAAACAAAAGGTTAGAAAGAGGAAAACAAGGCAATGTGGGGGAAACAATGGAGGCAGCAACTTTTTGCTCCCATCAATGGCTGTCTAGGTCACCATGGATCCCCTGGTACGCATCGGCAGCCACATGGCAACATGACGCATAAATTAGCATATCTGAATATCCGGCTGATATGGCTCCACAAATTAGATGAGCACCTCTTTACATGCAGGAGTAGATTTGAAGGTGTCACTTGCATTTCATTGTCCACCTTTTTTATTTTTTTCCTTTTGAAGATTTGAGAGGGTAACTTTTATTTCATTCTTCATTTTTTTTATATTTCTTTTCCTCCTTTTCTTGAGATAATTGGGGGTGAATCTGATCACGCGCAACTTAAAAATAAATGAGCACAGAAACGATTGCTCAACACAAAAGGCAAACGTGGCATAAAAAACAGTGGGAAAATATGTTTTATAGGATGATATTTATGAATGAAATTTACGGAAGCTGAACAGGTCAACTAGACAACTTATACTGACCCCTAGTCATGTGGTTCAGTAGCAGAATTGGCAATTCAGGTGTACCTAACTGAGTGACGGGTGGATCTGGGATAAAAGAAAGAAATCTAGTACTTCTACTGCTAGTTTAAGGGCACAAAGTCCAAAGCTGAAAACAAGGAGCAGATTCCTTATTCTACTCCAATTTGGCGTCCATGAAAGCTGCAATGCAACAGCCAGCAGACAAGATCAGCCCATCCAGCATCACAAACTCACAATTGCCGTTTTTTTTTTGAAAGGAAAAACTCACAATTGGCTGACAACGAAACCAAGTCTGCAAGACTGCACCCAGTTTCCCCTCCCATCTCACTTAAGCATCAAATGACGCTGAAACTGCACCAAGATATATATATTTATAAAGAAACCATCCGCACATCAGGCCCATGGTTTGCTCATAAACAACACTGCCTGTCAGCGTCCAACCCTGTCCTGAATCGGATCGGAAGGATCCCACTCGAGCGAAAAATAAGTGTTCCGCCCCGCCGCTTTCGCGCGGAAATCTCGTAAAGAAATTGCGACGGCGAGTAACCTTTCGAGCCGGAGGGCGGGCACGCGCGCGCGCGCGCCATTGCCGATCAGACGTGGAGCGAGATTAAAGCAAAGGCAGGCGGGTTTAGCCATCGAATTGGTGGAGCGGGGGTATCTTTTGTGCCTCCCCGGCATCTCCGGCACCCGCAATTCGCCGGAGATTCTCGCGTTGTTTATGCGCATGTGCTTTGCGTCTAGCATCCGGTTTTCGCATGGCGTAAGCTGTGGCTTTTGTGCTTTCTCCTGGCCCTACGAGCTAGGATTCACTGCTCTTGTGGTTGCATGACCTGCCGTGGCGTCTATGGTTCGGCGGGGCAGAGAACATGGAGTGAACTGGGTGGTAAATGAGCGGATTCGGGTAGTGATAGCCACCTGAAGCTAAATCTCTCGGTTATGTTCTTCTAAGAAGTACTAGTAGTATAAGACGAGAAGCCAACAGCTAAAAGTTCCACAAGGAGAGGAATCACTTTGTCCTAGTTACATGAGGTAGTCTATTTTTAACTTCTTAGAATTCTTTATCCAAGGCATCGTAAGAAGAATCCATTGTGATAAAAAAAATGAGCAAGTTTTATTACTTAGTAGACTTGAGCTCCCTGAAGTGAGCAAAACGAAGTGAAAGGACTAGCCGAGGGCCTTCGGGCAGTGGGCCTAGGAAAGCGAGCGCGTATGCTTAGATGGGCCAACCGGGCGGTACCGCGACGAACTTTTTGGCGCTGGGGCGCGAATTTTGGCGCTTCTGCCTCTAATCTGGTGCGGCCGTGTAGCTTTCATCACATTGCTGAGCCACACCCACGCAACTGTTTCCCGATAAGACCTGTTAACGATGGCGAATTCGTCTCGCCCCCTTCTTTTTGGAGCTTTTCTTGTTTTGTTTATCTAAGCAAATTTAGTAACAGCGCCGGCTGGATACCCTTTGTGTTCACCCATCTCCGGGCGTGATCAGGCTAGCCCTCGGCCATGCGAGCGACTGTGCCTTGACCGCCTCGCGACGCTAACAACAGTGACGCGGCCTGTCCTCCGACAAATCTGGATGCATGGTTTGGTTTCATTCTCGCTGCTGGGTGATTGTCGATCTGTTCCCAGACATCTGCTGCTTATCGGAAAGCGAGAGAGCTCCCTCTGCCGGTCAGTCAATTGCGGGGTCATCTCGGTTCCGTGTGGCAAAATAATCTTCCGGCAGCTGCTGGAGCTTGATCGATGGAGTGTTCCTGCAATCCCTGTCTTTCTCCCATGCCGCTCCCGCAATCCCTGCAGCAGTGCAGCCGGCGCGCGCGACCGGAAGCGCGGCCAGGGCGACGAGGAAGAAGAGGATCAGAGGAGGCGCGGTCGCCGGCCACCGGTCCACATCTCGCCGGTTCCACTATGTGTGTGTGACACTGACACGGATCGCATTGTTCAGTGGCTGATGCTGGTCCTGAGATTTTAACGGCACCGTTGCCCAACAGGCCAACACAGAAGCTGGGTCATGCTGTGCTACGCGGTTTCTCTTCGGAGGGAATTAGGGCAGAGATGAACTGAACTGATTTCCCTCATCAATCCCATCCTCAGAACTACTTCTCGCAGTACCAGCGTACTGTAGCCACGCGTGGCTACAGTAGCCGCTCTTGCAGATGATCTTTGCACACGGCTCCTTTAATTTCCTCGGAGGCACAGTAGTGGAATTTTGGGGGTTTCTTCCCTGACCCATCACCTGTGTTGTTCTGCTGTGCTTTAACTAGGTGTGGTTTTCGCTTTCGGGCGATTGCAGCAGGTTCGCAGATTAGACGCGTATAAGAATCGATTGATGGCCACTTTGTCTGCACCGCATTAATTACTGTTCGCAGATTTAAACGATCTGTCTAGTTCCAGACTTGACCGACAGCACGTCAAGTCAGTGTGCCAGCTCGAAAATGGAAATGTCTGCCTGTGACGTGAAATGCAGTAGCGCGCTGTTATAGGTGGCCAAACCAGTACGCGCTGGAAGTGTTGTTAGTTAGTTAGTTTCACTGTGTGGTGTCAGTTTGGAGTTTTTCTTTGCCACTTATTAACAGATTTTAATGCATAACTATGCATACACGACCTGATGTGATCAACTGATTGTACAAATCACTGATTACCACAGTTTTTGTGGGGATCGATTGTGAAAGTTTTCTTTTCGGAAAGTGGGATTTTTGATATGGAGAAAAACAAAAAAAAAGATTCTCACAGTTAATAAACCCGGCCGACTCCGTACAAAAAAGATACGAATCTCAAAACACAAGCCACAACCACACCAGTGGGTGCCGATGCACCCCCACTAAAATAAAAATTTATTTAGTGCTAATCATCAAGTTTCCACCTTACAGATAAGAGGACTAGCAGCAAAACCATAGGCGGTGCACCCCTCTCGATTTAGCTCTAGCTTCGCCCTTAGCCACAACCATGTATCTACTATCCGCATGCTACTGCTTCTCTCAATGCTTCGAAAGACAACAACTACCGACGAAATGACTGTCAAGGGAAATGAAATTAGAGGTAGTGGCAGTGAAGAAAATTTAAGAATACCAACACAGCACTAAAGAAATCACTATAATTTCCAGTGGCATTGAGAGAATTACTCCAACAGCTAGTTAGCCACCGTTGTAAGTACTGGGCCAGTTGTCAGCGACCCGTCAAAACAGTAGCGCAAAAACAGCTCTTAGCTTTGCACACATGAGAATAGGGTGGCAACGGCACACATGGATCGACAGATCATCTCCACACAAGTAACAACTCATCATCGCAGTCGCAGCGACGGATCCAATTCAGAGAGAGCGAGAGGTGCAACTCCCACGCCGCGCCAATATACCATCATGCACGCAGCTCGCTACTAGGCCGCGCTGCAGCACACTACCGGATCGCGCTGTCCCTGACATGTCGGTTCTGTCCGTCGTCTGACGTTGCAAAGATATCGATCTATCTCTGGCCGCGCCGTACGCGCGGCGATCGATTCCCTCTGGGAAACGCGGCGGCGCCGATCTATCGGCAACCTGTGATCCAGGTTGCGCCGGATCGCGCCGCATCATCCGCGGCGGCGATGGGATAGGATCCGATCCGGATCGGATGATGAGATGGACGAGCTAGCGAGCGAGGCCGACGAACCGGCGGTCGATCACGAGCCGGCGCCCGGCCGGCACATTGTACAGTTTCTAGTGGATCGCGCGACGACGACGACGACGAAACGCGACATGCCTCGTGGCCATCGATCGAGAGTAGTAGGTGGGAAGTCCATTCGGTCGATTCCCATGTACAGGCAAGAGAACCTTTCTTCCACAGTAGCGATTCCCAGCCCCTGTGAGTATTAGCATATTTTAGGGTTTAGTGTATGGTTCTTGGCCTCCCTGGGCAATGTTCCACTGTGCACTGGGCGTTCGCACAATTATTGCTAATGATGAACTTCTTGTCTCCCAGAAATTAGGATAGTTTTGTTTTCTTCTTCATCCTCTGTATGATCTCTCATGTTTGTTTTCTGCTTAATTATACAAGAATGGGTTAATTGCATCACAACTTTAAAACAAAGAAGGTAAAAACTGACATACGATGCGTACTTCTATGGGGAGATGTATAAATTAAACAAAACTAGGCTAATCACTGTAGAAAGTGCAGCATTCATTAGTGTAGAGATGATAGCGTCAGATCTTCTAACACTGGGCTTGTAAACTGCGCCATGCCCATTGCCCAGGGAAAGCAGGCCGCCGGCACACATGAGAGAAGCTAGGGCGTTCCGTGAGCTTCTGCAAGGGATGCATGGCAGTAGTGCAGCACTGCAGCACAAGGTTCAAACGTTGTTACCGGCCGTGAGATGGAATAATCTCAGCATCAATTCTGGAATACATTTCAGAAAAGAGGTCTGTTTCTCAGAAAATAAGCTGTTTTTTAAATAACGGAATAACAATCCCAGCCTCCACACATGAAAAGCGCGCGCGCACATATATATATATGTATGTATATGACGAGTTTTATCTACACGCGAGTGTAGCTACTCTCACCATCAGTATACCATTGTGCGTATGTCCGCATACTCATCTATCACTTTGAGGATGTTCATATACTAATTCTAAATACTAATTCTAAGATACTTCAAAACGATATATAAAAAAATTTCAAAAGCACCCCTATTTTTTAAATATATTATAATTATACCTTAGTACTAGTATATAAAAATTAGTATATCCACATACTGTATGTATGGTCACATACCTAACGTATATACCATCATAGATATTCTAGTATGATCACATACTTCACGTACATGCTCTTTGTTGGGTCAGATACGTCCTATGTCATGAGATACACATATGGGAGTAGCTACAAGTACGTGTAGAAGAAATTTTCCCTATATATAGAAAAAATTCATTCTACACACGCTTATAGCTATCCCCCCCTCTCTCTCTCTCTATATATATATATATAAGCCGTAGATGGAGAAAAAAAATAGGGAGAAGAGACTAGACAGAGTTATGGAATCCAACAGCTGATTGGCACGTAACTAATTTTAGCTGCGGTGTGAATTCCAACGCGAGCTTTTACCTAGAACAGTATATCTAATGAAAAACTCATGTGCAGTAAAATTCCTGTCGATCACTACTGTGTGAATCGAATCTACGGAACCAGCCAAGTAGCTAGGTGCCCATTTCCAAGCGACCGACGTGGGATGGTACATTGCTCCTGTACCATGCTCGGGTCAATTACTTGATTCCCCCATGAAATTTAGGGAGCCAATCCGCCAGCGCCACGTCACGTACGTTGCCGGGAGAGCTAAGCCGTGCCCGATGCGGATTACCTTCCGTACATTGCTTTCGACTGCAAGCAGTCAGGGAGCTCAGGATCGCTCGTAACCAAGTAAATTCGTAGTGTAATTCCGCCCGTAGACGATGCATCAAGACGGATATGAGGTAGCAGTGCAGTATTTATTTTTTTTCTTTCTTTAGCACGTGTACATCATCACAGTTATTTCTGAGGAAATTACGACTCTGAAAATGCATGCGCGACAGGGCGGAGCCAGGGGTGGTCAGCAGGGGTCATGGCCCCTCCCAATCTGCAGATTTGCAGTAAATATCTAGCAATATATACTCAGTGAAAGGAAAAAAAATTAGTGAAGGTCTAACTACACACCACGTCCTCATAGGCTCAGTTCATAAGTTGTATCGCATCCATCAAACAGAGCTAGCCTGCTCGACCCTTCTTATCGTTTAGATCGCGAACGGGATTATTCGTAATTGTACGCCATCCTACGATATCTAATATTACCACGGTATAAATAGTCACATATGCTAAGGGGTCTTCACTTGCCCGCCCGCCCCTCCTGGCTCCGCCCCTCGACAACAGCTTCTTGTCGACATCAACGGTTGATGAGTCCATTTTTGCTTCAAAATTAAACAAGGGGTTGACTATGTAGCCATGCATGTATATCAATTATTTTTCCATAGAGCAAAATAATGAGCATTGTCTTTTATTCTATCACATGACGGTACTCGTATAAGTGTAAAATATGGGCAATATAGGATTTGAACCAACATGTGCATGCATATATTCATACTTGTGAAGTATGAACGGCCACAGACTGAAAATTTAACTATCAATTCCCAGATTGGGGAACCCCCCCTCGTTCTCCTGGCGACTTGGGGGGCTCGAGGCTGCTTCGTCTCGGGTCACCGGGGGCCGTCGGTCTGCAGTGGCGCGGGGCGCGGCCATGCCGGCGCTCGCCCCGCCGGCGGCCTCAAGAATGCGGTCGTGCTGCCGCGCTTGCCCCGTGGTGGGCCCGTGGGTGTGTGACCGCGCTGTTCGCCGTTGCTCTTGCCCCACGGCTGCTTCGCCTCCCGGGCGCTGCCGGTCCGCAGTGACGCGTTGGGGGCTGGGGCCGGCTTCGCCTTGGTGGCCGTCTTTCGGCGCGCCTGGGTGGTCTGCTGCTGCCTCCGCTGGCCACCCCCTGCCGCTGGCCCTCTGCGGCGGGATGCCGGCGGGCAAGCTGTTCTGGACCGCGCTGTGCCAGTGATTTTCTATCCCGCGGCAGTTTTTTCGGCTAATGGGAGGTATCAGGGTGACGACGAAAGACTTGGACCCGCTTGCGGGCCAATGACGGCGACGCCCTTGGGCGCCGTTTACCTTCTTGAAGGCGTCATTCTTCCCCTTGTTCCCTCGTTTCCAGTATTCTTTCCGGGTAAAAGCCTTGACCATGTTGGTCGGACGACGACGACGCCTGTGGCGTCGCCCCCTCTCTTGAGGCGTCGTTTTGAAAGCTCTGCTGGTTGTCGATACCGTTGCTTGTGGCCTCTCTCGCTTGGCCTGGCGGTGGTCGTCTGCTCTTCACTTCTACGCCTGCCTTCACTTTGTTTCGTCCACCATGGTCCGAGTTGCATAGGTCGTCGTCTGGTGGATGCTTTGCCACCGATTCCTTGCTTGCTCCGGCGGATGCTTTGCCTCTGTCGACGCATTGGTTGGTGATCGCTTCAGGTGGATGCTTGGCCGCCTTAGTTGTACTGGTCTGGTGGATGCTTTGCCACCTTTGTTGAGTTATAGACTTCTTGCATCCTTGACTATGTTGTATCTTTTAGTAGGCATAGAGGTGTGGCCGTATCTAGGTTCGTGGGTTTGTGTGTATTCCCTCCCTTTTGTTCTTGCTGTTCTTGTTCGGTGTTGGGGTCGCCTGCCACGTGCTTGGTGGTGCTCTGTAATCGCCTTAAGAGTCTCTGCCTATTAAGGTTTGTAACGGTCGTATTGCTTTCCTATTAATGAAATACGTGCTCAGGCACGTTCGCGAAAAAAAAATCCCAGATTGGCAAATCACCTTGATATTAACAGGCACATCATTTACAATTGAATAAATAGCAATATGACTTAAAACTTTGGATTTGATATATATCCTGTTGGTTAGAATGAACAACCACCTTATACCTCGGCAACCATTAATAAGTTTTTTTTGAGGGGCAACGGGGGAAGTGGATCCCCACCAACATACTGCTGGAGCCTCATGTAGGCTCATTAAATCAGGAGGGTTCAGCAGCGATTACATGGGAGAAAAAACATCAACAGTTTTCTAAGGGTTTACATATTGGAACAAAAAATAGTACACCAGGCCTCGGCGACATTCTTGTCTTGTCGCGGTAGTCTACAGCTCCAGAGACGAGCTTCTTCCTTGAAACTCAGCAGCAAGCGTAGGAGGTGGT
The DNA here is from genome assembly GCA_032594955.1 of Panicum miliaceum. NCBI lineage: Eukaryota > Viridiplantae > Streptophyta > Magnoliopsida > Poales > Poaceae > Panicum > Panicum miliaceum. The sequence goes on from CM064065.1 coordinate 14,324,732, forward strand.
TCTTGGTTTCTGAAGACCACATCGTGCCTATGCTTCCACAGTTGTCATGCACATGGTAGCAAGAAGGTTTGGCAGTGCTGGGCTGCACTACTGGAAAATAAGCCCATAGCACCGGTTGAAAATCGGCATAGGTCCCGGTTCTTCAACCGGTACTAGGGAATCGAGACTGAAAATCTCAGTTTTGTACACCAGATATTTTACCCGGTGCCTAAGGCACCCTTAGCTACCGGTTGGTCAGGTACCGGTTGGAAAGACCAACCGGTACCTAAAGGACCGCCAGCTTGCGTCAGCGTGACGGCCCCTGAGGTAGCGGTTGGTCTTTCCAACCGGTACCTGAAGGTTTTCTCTTTTTTTTTTCACAAATCCTGTTTTATTTAAATTGTTTATTACTGTTTATGTTTGTAGAATTGCTATGCGTATCCGAGCTATACACTACTATACGTCCATGAAAGGATCTTGGTGATGCCTAGAGGGGGGGGGGGGGGGTGGATAGGCGTACCTGAAAAACCTGAAAATTTTTTCGCAGGAATTAAATGTATCGAAACTTCCGACACAGTGTAGGAAGTTCCGACGGGTCGAAACTTCCGACACTGGATAGGAACTTCCAACAAAACTAAAGTTCTTATACGAAATTCAATATTAAACTTGAAACTGTAGAATCTGGCTGAATCAAAAGTTGCACAATGATGCTAGGAGACTTCTGCAGGTGATCTTTGCAAGCACAACAACTCGAGTACGTAGATCGGCACAATACAAACTCTAGGTCAATAAGAACTAAATAAATGCAATAACCACAAGACACAAGAGATTTGTTCCCGAAGTTCACTTCCACTAAGGAAGCTACGTCTCCGTTGAGGAGCTCACAAAGAGCCGGGTCGTCCACTAACCCTTTACCTCACTCAATCAACCACAAAGGAGGATTGAGTCACTTACTATGAAATCCACAAAGGATAGGCTAATACAAACTTCCCGGGGCGCACACACAAGAGGACGCTCCACGGGCGACACCAAACCGTTAATCGAAGGATGAAGATGCTTCAAGTGCTCTTGAGATGAACTTGGCTGCTCTCACAATCAAATGGTTAAGTCTCACACCTCAATCTTGCTTTCACCCAAGCCCTAGCTCAGATCAACTCAAGAATTAGCCCAAGGAGGAATTTGAGGAGTGGAATGATTGTTCTTGAGGGTGTTCTTGCGTGTGGAGTCAGCAACTAGTGAGGGGGGGGGGGCTGAGGGGGTATAAATACCCAAGCCCCAAAAACTAGCCGTTAGTGCACTGGTTAAGTGATTGTCGAAACTTCCGACACAGGGTCGGAACTTCTGACACTTTTAAAACAGCTGGCCGAGGACCCCTTGTCGGAAGAATCCATCTTCTTCCGACAAGTGTTGGAACTTCCGACCTAGGGTCAGAACTTCCGACACACATTGAAACAGACAGAAAACTAGGTGCACAAGTGTGTGATTCTGTGTCTCTCCTTGATGGTTAACATCTCAAATAAGCTCTTTGACACCTTCATGCTATTCATTCACATCCCTCTTAATAGTACGGTGTTTCTTAAACTCAAATTCAAAATATAAAATAAGTAAGGATCTTCTTTTAAGACCAACACCATTCTTTAAGCAAATTTGGCGTCTTTTCTTGCTCTATTTCATTGAATTGAATTTTAACCTGTCCAAAACTCGATAAACTCATTAGCTCCTTAATTTTGTATGTCATCAACACCAAAATCCACTTAGAGGGCCAAATGCATTTTCAGTCCGTTAGTCACGTTCGTGTGAAAGTAATGTATGAACATAACTAAATATCGTTGACAATCATATAATTAAGTTATCTGAATATAATAATATTTACAAATATACAAATGTCACGATTACAAGTTCTAAGTCTTCACGATGTCAATGCGGATGCTACTCTATTAATAGGACCGTCGTGGTAGAACTCGCCTTTAGGATCCAGGATCTCCCTCATAATGAATCCTATCAGCTGCTCCGACACGGCATCAATCGTATCCATATGTAGAACTTCATTCTTTATTTGCATCATCTATCATTTTCAAAAAAATAAAGCCTGATATATTAGTTCATCGCGTCAGAATAATTGTAAACGTATTTATGAACGATTTGTGCGTACTCTTAGGTCCTCCATCGTACACTTCTCGAAATTGGTTAGGGTGTGCATGAAATCACATACATAGTACCCACACCAATTATTTTCTGCTTCTTGTCTCGAACACACTATAGGAGGAATAAATTAGGTATACAATATTTGTGTATGCGTATACATAACACCAGATGAGATATGCAAAATGGTAATGACCCCACATACCGGAAAGTCCATTGTAACAGTCAATTCATCCTTCCATTCACCTTGGCTTCTGTACTTTTTCACAAACTTTCTCCACACCCTGCACGTAAAAATAAGTTTGATGTTTAATTGATCTAAATATAAAAAGAATTTTGTTGTGCAAATTAAACTTACCTGTTCAATGGGTCTATGATGTGTTGGATGTTTGTCTATGGTCTTCTCTTCGAGTCGAACACTATAAGTTTGCTACTCTCCACATAAATTATGAGCAAAACTCAATGAAAGCTGCACTTATAGATATATAAGCATATATACATGTATTAGACTTAACAAGTATTTAGGAAAAGAAAAGAGTTACGAGTGGATCAAGACTTACTCGAAGTTGTAGGGTAGGAGTATATAGGGTTCGTAATGCTGCTTATCTAGGGCATTGAGCATGTTAACACACGTATGGAAGACCTACAACTTGAGCTACTCAGATATCTTCTTGCCCGGCTGCCTACGTATAGGTAAATCCCATTTCTGCATAAATTTCGCCTCGTGTTTCTCTTTATCCGTCTGCACCCGGAAGGGCTCAAGGATTTTCTATAGTGTGCCAAGCTGAGAAACGGTCTTCCCACATTTCTTCATTTTCTGATGGGCCTTTATCAGTGTGCGATCGAAGTCTGAGGGTAGTTTTACCCATATCTTGGCGGCGTCGCTCAAGCTGTCGTACAACTTTGCTGCTAGGATTGCATCTATTGGCACCCTCTTCTTTGGTACTTTAGGTTTGAAATCACTTCTTGGCGCGTATGCTCCGCCAGTTCCTCATTGGTCATCTTGCTAATTTCTTCTTAGGGCCTATTTTCTTCACGACAACCTTCCGCTTCTTGGGGGTTCCAGCCGGTGGGAGGGATGAGGTATGTTTTTTCCTTTAGCCGGTGCTGGAGGAGTTGGAGTGCTCCTCGCCCTCGGCGGAGATGATGGTGAGGGAGCCTGTGGTGGCGAAGACGAAGGACCACCTAAGTCGTCATCATCATCATTATCCGGGCTTGGCAGTGAATGAGGATCCACAGGAGCCGTTATATTCCCAATAAGTTTGATGTGGGCCTTGCGCCATAGAATGGAACCGTGGAGTGCCTGTCCCAACGTCTGTTCTCTGTCCCCTCCAACAAAATCGAGCTCGAGCTTTTCATTTTGTCTGCCGGCTTCGACGACCTGCTCCATGGTGACAACGGAGTAGCCAGGCGGTACCTGCCTACCATGAATCATACCATCAGGAATCACCGGTAAGGCCGACCCGTAGGCTACCAGAGCGGTGATATTTTTTGCTTTCACATGTAGCTCACATGGTGTCTACATGGTGATATCATCCACTGGGTATCTTTGGTTGTCGACCGCTGGCTTGTTCTCTTGGGGCCCATCCTTAGGCACCGCCGTGGATGCGCAACTGCTACGTCACTGAGAGACTGGGCTAATCACAACATCCGGCTGCGTCCCAGTGCCCTGCTACTGACTTAGAGCAACCGCCACTTCCTGTTGGCCCTTGCGTCCATCTCACTTTCTAGCTGTTGCACTTTTCTGGTCATGTCATCTTTTAAGGCACGAAGTTTGTCCTCCTGTTCTGCCTTACTTTTGTGACGAGTCTTGTACGTGCTATCTCCGGCCCAAGCAACTTTCGATGGGACCACGCCGATGCCGCGGGCTCGTCCAGGGTGTTCTAGGTTCTGTAAGGCCCTGGTTAGCTCATCGTTCTCCCTGTGAGGCTTGAATGTTCCTTCTTTGGCCTCTTGTATTGCTACGACCAAATTTCGGGCTACTTCTTTCATTATCGGGGGCACCACCAAACTGCCATCCTCTTGGTTAAGTGTGACACCATTAGCAAACAACCACTGCTTCGATCTTTCCGGCCAGTCCCAAGTTACCGGCTGGATACCTCTATCCACGAGGTCCTGCTCCATCTTCTGTCATTTTTGAATTGCCTTCTTATATCCTCCCGACCCAAGGCGGTGGTTGTATTTCTTGGCAGCCGCATTGACCTTGTTCTTTTTAGATAGGTCCTGAGCTTCCTCGGATAACTTGTATTCCTTGAACTCCTCCCAGTTAGGTTTGACCTAGGGGAAACTGTCCCAGTCCAGTTCCTTGTCCTTCTTGATGTAGTTTGCAAATAATCTCTTCTTAAATGTTGAAAATGCAAGATCCATCTTTTTCAGGGCATATATCTTCACAAGTTCTTCATCTACTCCTTCAGGAATAGTGAACATATCCTTGAGTTCTCTCCATAACATCTCCTTTTGGTTTGGAGGCACGACATAGCGTTCTTTGTCTGGATTCTTCGTGTCGTTGTCAAGATTGGCGAATCAAGACTTAGACTAGTAAATTTCTTTTATGCGCGTACGGCTCCAGATGGTTGCACGGGTGACACGGGATTTAGACTGGTTCGGGCAAGAAGAAGCCCTACGTCCAGTATGGGCACCTGCTCATGTTGCCCACGCGGGTTCTGTAGTAGAGGTTACAGAAAGGCGAGAGAGGGAACCGGTCCCAAGTCTCTTGGGTGTGCACTGAAGCTCTAGTGGTGGGAGTGTGTTCTTCTCACCCGGGAAGAAGGAGCCCGTGCGAGAGAGTGTGAGTGTGAGTGTGAGTGTGTGAGAGTCTAAATCTCTCCCCCCCCGTCTCTCGGCCCCGACCTTCCCTTTATAGTACAAGAGGGGTGACCGGGTTACAGGTGAGACGGGCGAAAGGAGAGAGAGAGAGAGAGAGAGAGAGAGAGAGAGAGAGAGAGAATAGAGTCCAAGGGAAGATTCGTGCCCTCTGGTCGCCATGGCCAACTTCAGCTTTCGGCTCCGTCAGTACATCCGCCAGGTAAGGACGACTTCCTCCGATCTTGTCGCTGATCTCCTCGGGGGCCGGTGCCGGCGGGCGTGCGTGATGATGGCGTTGGTCGTGGCCTCCGTCCCGTCGCGGCAGACGGCTGCCCCTGTTATCCTGCTGCTGACGGCCTGCGCGGCGTGGGCGTCCCGTCCCTGTCGCCGGATTTGCGGGGCGCGAGGACGGTCAGGCGTGCGCGATGACGGTCAGGCGTGCGCGATGACGGTCAGGCGTGCTCCTATGTCAGGCGATGCAGATCATGAGTGCCTGGTGGCGAATCAGGGAAGACCGTGCCACTGTGGCGTGCGCTGCGCGGTCTCGTGTGGGTAGTTGTGACCGGTCACGTCGAGGGCGCGGGCTTGGGGCCCACGAGATCCGCGCTCGCATCTTCTGGCCTGCGCCTGAGGCTGACACTCACCTGGTGGGCCCGGGTGAGTCCGACCCTCTACGCCCCGGGTCGGGCGAGGCAAACCCTTGTGGCGAGGGGTCGGGCGAGGCGGAGCCCGGCCGCCGGGGGGTCGGGAGCTTCCGACCCCGAAGGACTTGGTCGGGCGAAGCGGAGCGCTTCCCTCCCACGTTGGGCTGACGGCGGTCGCTGTCGCCGCAGGTGGGCCCGGGCCTCCATGACCGTCGCCGTGATGGTCATTAGGAGGTCGTTCACATTTCCCCCTGACAGTAGCCCCCGAGCCTGTGGTGGAGCGGGGACGCTCCTCCAGAGGCTGTCATCGTCGTTCCTTGGGAATTTTTGCTCATCGTGCGAGCTGCAGTTAACCAGGGACGGGAAGCGTTGTCTGTTTCGGCTTGGCCAAGGAAATTGACTGGAGGGGATTCTTGCCGCTCCGTAGGACGGCTTCTGTCTGGAGACCTCAGGTCGCGACCATCTGTGTGGTCCTTAGATGCGAAGCTAGGCCCCGAGCCCCCGCGCGTTGCAGGAGACCGGTCGGGAGGCCAGATCGATTTTTGAACGTTACCCCTCAAGCGTCCGTTCGCTGGGACGGAGGGGGTGAGCCGTGCCACGCTATCCTCGTTGGACGAACCGTGGTGCTCGTTGAGCTGTAAACGGGTCGATTCGAGTGGGATCCCGGTCCCCGTTCGGGGGGGGGGGGGGGTCCGGCTTGGGCCAAGCTGGTGGCGTACCCCAGGTTCCGGCCGGCCAGTTCATATAGTTCCCGAGTCCGTTCGATCGGATCCAGTGGCTCGTTGCCTTTCGTCGGAGAAAAACCATGAACTTTGATGCCGGTCGGACTCGAATGTGAGGTCGGGACGCCCTAGGCAGTCGTGTGCCTGAGTGATGGCCGCTAGCGGACCCATCCCTTCTCACCCCTCGCTCGGGGTCATCCTGGGGCGGCTGTCGAACCCACGGTGGGCTAGCCTTCGAACCCCTGGACCGTAACGGGCCGTAGGGGCGTTTTCAGCCCCGTATCCCTTTTTACCTTTCTGTTGAGCCTTGGGCCGGGTGCGGAGGAGATCGTGCGCACGTACTTCCTGGGAGACGAAGTGGCGGTAGGTGCCGACCCGCTAAACGTGGGAGGAGTGGATGTCTCCTGCAGGGTCGTGCGCATAACTCCCGAGAAAAAGGGGGGCGGGCGGGACGAGGTGTACCTAGTGCCGCATTAACTGCGACGAGAGCGTCTGTTCCGCTTCCCACGCGTCCTCCTATAAGACGGAGGTCCGCCTCGCCGGTTCCGCCCGCATCCTGCCTCCAAATCTTTTCGCCTCCCTTGCGTCCTTTGGTTTCTCGCGCGCGCCATTCGTCTTCTTCCTTCCAGCGCTCCAGCCCTTCTCTCCTTCCGCCGTCAAACTTCCCTTCCTCTCGCCATGGCCACCTGGGAGCGCTCCAGCTTTGGCGCCTCGCGTGCCGACGGCCTCACGAGGAAGGGGATCCTCTGCGAGAGGACCGAGAGGGGCGAGTGGCGGTTCCCCGAAGCAGAGGAGGTGCCGAGTCCGCCCGCCGGCTACATCGTGTCGTTCGCCCACTTCCACAAGAGGGGGTTCGCGACACCGCCGAGCCTCTTCTTCCGCGGGCTACTGCACCATTACGGGCTCGAGTTGCAACACCTTAATCCCAACGGAATCCAACACATTGCGGCATTCATCGCGCTGTGCGAGGGATTCCTGGGCATCGAGCCCAACTTCTCGCTGTGGAAGTACTTCTTCTCGGTCAGCCTGTACCAGAAGATCAAGAAGAGAGGGGGCTAGCAGCGAATGATTCCGGTGCCGATTGGGTGCGCCGGGATCCACCTTCGCCATACCCGCGCCAAGGAATACATGGCGATGAAGACCGCGGCGTCCCACAAGGGTTGGCATCAGCAGTGGTTCTATGTCAAGAAGTACTCTGAGTCCCCCTTGCCGGAATTAACCGACCGCGTCATCGAGCCGGCGCCGGAGGTGTGGTCGTACGGCCCGGTGGAGAAGGAGAAGAAGCGGATCTCCGGCCTGCTCCAAGCCATCGAGTACCTGAAGGGGAAGGGGCTGACCGGGGCCGGAGTAATCGGGGCATAGCACGCACGGAGGGTGGCGCCGCTGTTGCTCCGGGTCCGCTCGCTTGCCGAGCTGGCTTCTGACGCACCGACCGAGGGCACCGTCCTTGCGGCGGGTGCGCTCCCCGCCTCCGAGATCCGGCAACGCATCCAGGAGGCGTTGGAAGACAAGGACGCCGTCTTCCCGGTGCCCGGCCACCCTCCGATGCGGCCGGACAGGGCTTTCGTCGACCTGGAGAGGATTTCGTACGCCCGTTACCCTTTCTTGCGTTTCTTGATTCGCCGCTTTGACGCGGAGCTTTTGTGCCTGCAGGGCCAGATGACAAATGTTATCGGCGAGCGTCCACTAGTGCCAGAAGACTCCGAGCGGCGGCAGCGAAACCGCCTCCTTGCCAAGAGACAGAAGCTGCGCAAGGACAAGGAGAAGGCGAAGAAGCAGAAGAGGGCCGCCAGGGAGTTCCAACGGCGGCGAAGAGGCCCGGTCATATCGGACGACGACGACGATGATGACGACGACGACGAGGAGGAGGAAGAGGAAGAAGAGGAGGAGGAGGAAGAGGTGGAGGAGCTCGTCCCGGCCCCTCGGCCGGGCGCGCTCGTTATCCGGGAGCAACGCCCCGAAGCGGCCGCGGGGGACAGACCGAGCGCCCCGCCCGCCCGGGACCTGACCCCTCAGGGTTCCGGGGCTGCACCCCAAGGGCCGGCGCGGGGCGCGCCTCGGGAGTCGATGGGGCCGACCCCCGTCCCTCTGCCCATGACCCAGGAGCAGAGGAGCAGTGGCAAGCGGCCGCTGCCCGATGCCCCGGGGTCGGCGTCGGACTCGGAGGCGAAGCGCGCCCGCCGTCCTTGCGCCAATGTAGTGTAAGTGGAAATTTCTGGCACGTCTCTTCCCTTTCCCGACATCAAGTTGTTTTTGTTGATGTTGTTTGTTGTCTTGCAGCGGCGCTCCCCGAGGCCGCACCCCGCTGGTGGCGCCGAGGAAGGTGCTGCGGGCGCCGTCCACGTCCGCGGGGCGGGTCGCGGCCCCACCAGTGGCAAGAGGTGACGTCGCTGGGGAGGCCATGGGGCCTACCGCTGGGGCGGCTCCTGCGGCGGCAACCAGCGGGGAGGTACCGCGGCCGGGCACGAGGCAGGGTCCGACCCCTGCTCCGCCCTCTGCCTCCTCGGCGGACCCCGCGGGATGGAGGATTGCCCCCGGGGGCCCTCGTATCGGGGAGGTGATAGACCTCGATGACGAGGCGGAGGAGGAGCATGCTGCTCCGACGGCAGCCATGGAGATGGAGGAATCCGCCCCCGCGGCTGCGACGGGGACAGCGGCGGCAGAGGAGGCGAGGACGCTCGCCCCGGCGGCTGCAGCGGAGGCGGCGACGGCGGCGCAGGGACATCCGCCCATGACGCCGCGGCGGGGGCGACGGCGGTGGCGAAAGCGGAGGTGCCTGCTCCGGTGGTCGCAACGGGGACGGGGACGCCTGCCTTGGTGGTCGCGGCGGAGGCCGTGGCGGCGGGCGAATCGGGACGCGCGTCGGCACCGGCGGAGGCCGTGGCGGCGGGCGAATCGGGACGCGCGTCGGCACCGGCGGCGGCCTCGACAGAGACGGTGGCGCATGCGCCGGAACCGTCGGCCAGGGGAGCGGCATCCGCGGTGGCGGTGCTTGCTCCTGCGGCGGCGTCGGGGACAGAGGAGCCGGGAGCGGCCGGAGCGGCCTCTACCCCTGCTTCGGTCCGTCCCGTTTCCGAGGCGTGGAGTGGGGCTAGGACCACCCTGCACTGGACGTCTGGTGACGACCCGCAGGGGTCCCTGCTCACGCCGGATGACGCCGGGGAGTGGGAGAAGTGACGGACGGTGCAGGGCGAGCTTGACAGCGCCCGTGCTGCCCTATCTTCATTGATGGGGAGGTTGGACGGTGTCGTCGCTCCCGTTGGTCGGGTATGATGTTCTTCCTGGTGATTATTTTCCTTCCACTGCTCTATTACTGAATGTAGATTGCTTTGGAGGCCCTCCAGGAGTGCAGCCGGGGGAAGTCCGATTTCCTTCGGCTCGGGCAGGAGCGCTTCTCCGTGGAGAGGCAGCGTACTGAGGTGTTGGCTGCGCAGGTTGCCGCCGACCAGCAAGTCATCGACGACCTGCGAAGGCGCGAGCAGGCGGCGCAGGATGAGCTCCAGGCCGCCATCGAGCAAGCTCGCCTCGACCGTGTGGACTTCCAGGCCGCTGTCAAGAAGGCCCGTCTCGATGCCGCGGAGCTCGTTCGGGTGAAGGAGGAGCGTGAAGCCCTTCAGAAGACCGTCGAGCGCATCTGCCACGAGCGGCACCAGTCTTGGCAGGACCGGGACCTCGAGGCGGCCCGGAGGGTCGAGGCCGAGAAGATGGTCGCCGATCTCGGGACGGAGGTTGGTCAGCTTCAGACCGCCGTGACCCAGGGGCTCGACCGAGAGCGTGAGCTGAGGGCTCAGTCCGAGGTTAAGGCTCTTCTTTTCATTCTGCTTTTGTTTTATTGAGATGGTTTTTGATTTGGTGGGTTTTTCTGGACAGGTCTTGTAGATGAAGTTGCCCAGCTGAGGGAGGCCCTCAACGCGGAGCGCGTCGAGCACGGCAGCTTGCAGGACGCGGTCTGTGTCGTCTGCGGCGGCCTCGGCGTGGTCCAGGGGGAAGGAACGAGCTCGCTGGCGGCTCGTGCCCTCGGAGACTTTGGCGAAGCTCCTGGAGGATGAGGCCGTCCTGCTGGAAAACCCATGAACGAGCTAGCTGTATCGGGCTCAGACGCCCCAGCGTGTAAATACGTAGCCGCTGGGGTGTAGGTTTTTTTCGCAGTCCGATCAGTCTTGCCTAGGCGTCGTTTGCGCACTCTCCCCTTTTCACGCCCATACGTTTAGGAAGGGGGTCGGCTCGGAGAAAAGGTGTTTTGAGAAGACCTCGGGTGACTTGGGCCGGAGCCCCTGATAGCCCCCGAGGGATATGCGACCCTGGGGCAGGGCCAGGGTCGGATGTCCCTGAGCTCGTGTCGAGACTCAAACGAGGTCGACTCAAAATTGCCTCTCTCCGTGGACTAGAAAATTACAGAAATGTGCGTGTTCAAACTTGAAAGCAGAATTTAAGGGTAGAAGCGTCTTAGCTGTTCTATGTTCCAAGTGTTGCCGAAGATCTGCCCATCGGGGGTCGCCAGCTTGTACATGCCTGGCCGCAGCGCTTGGGCGACGATGAAAGGACCTTCCCATGGAGGGGTCAGCTTGTGCCGACCCCTGTTGTCCTGGACAAGGCGAAGCACCAGGTCGCCGACGTTGAACGCTCGGCCTTGCAACTTGCGACTGTGGTGTCGTCGTAAGGCCTGCTGGTACTTGGCCGAGTGTAGCAGGGCCACATCGCGCGCTTCATCGAGCTAGTCTTGTGCGTCTTCGAGTGACGCCTGGTTCCCTTGTTCGTCATACGCCTTGCCCCTACGATCCGTATTCCAGGTCGGTGGGGAGGATTGCCTCAGACCCGTAGACCATGAAGAACGGGGTGAAGCCAGTCGCTCTGCTGGGGGTCGTCCTTAGACTCCATAGGACCGCGGGGAGCTCCGCGACCCACCGGCCGCCGAACTTTTTGAGGCGGTCGAAGATCCGTGGCTTGAGACCCTGGAGTATCATGCCGTTGGCTCGTTCAACCTGCCCATTCGTGCGGGGGGGCGCCACGGCCGACCAGTCCACTCGGATGTGGTGGTCGTCACAGAACCGGAGAAATTTTTTCCCGGTGAACTGCGTGTCGTTGTCCGTGATGATTGAGTTGGGGACTCCAAAGCGATGAATGATGTCGGTAAAGAACCGCGCCGCCTGCTCAGACGTGATCTGCGCGACCGGTCGTGCCTCGATCCACTTAGAGAACTTGTCGATGACGAGATGACGACAAGCAAGTGGGTGAAGCCCCCGGGCGCTTTCTTGAAAGGCCCGACAAGGTCCAGTCCCCAGACCGCAATGGGCCATGTGATGGGAATGGTCTGGAGCGCCTGTGCGGGCAAATGAGTTTGGCGCGCGAAAAATTGGCACCCTTCGCAGGTGCGAACCACGTGGGTGGCATCGGCGACCGCCGTGGGCCAGTAGAAGCCCTGCAGGAAGGCGTTCCCGACGAGGGTTCTTGGCGCGGCGTGGTGGCCGCAGGCACCTGCGTGGATGTCCTGAATCAGCGCCTTTCCTTGCTCGATCGGGATGCAGCGCTGGAGGATGCCGGTGTGGCTCCGCTTGTAGAGCTCCTGGTCGATGATGACGAAGGATTTGGCGCGGCGCGCAATCCTACGTGGCTCCGTCTTGTCCGTCGGGGGCGTCTCGCGGATGTGATAGTTGAGGTACGGAGTTCTCCAGTCAGGCGGGGGGTTGGGCCCCGCAGCTGGGTCCGCGTCAATCTGCATGATCTCGGGGTAGGAGGGATCGGCCTCCAGGCCCAGGCCAGGTGGAGCATTGGCTACTTCGCTTGGGTCGGCACCCGAGCCCGGGACAGGTGGCGCGTTGCCGACCTCTCCCCGGTCGACGCTTGAGTCCGGGGCAGACGGCACGTTGCCGACCTTTCCCGGTTCCTGATAACGGATCGAGGGCTCGAACTGGTCACTGATGAAGACGCCGTCGGGTATGGGCTTTCGGCCGGATGCCGCCTTTGCCAGTTCGTCGGCGGCCTCGTTGAAACGTCTTGCGACGTGGTTGAGCTCTAGTCCATCGAACTTGTCCTCGAGTTTGCGGACCTTGTTGCAGTAAGCTGCCATCTTGGGGTCGTGGCAGCTCTACTCCTTCATGACTTGCTCGACGACTAGCTGGGAGTCGCCTCGGATGTCCAGCCGTCGGATGCCCAGCTCGATGGCGATGCGAAGCCCGTTGAGGAGAGCCTCATACTCGGCGACATTATTAGATGCAGGAAAATGGAGTCGGATCATATACCTCATGCGGACGCCAAGAGGGGAGATGAAGACTAGGCCTGCTCCGGCGCGAGCCTTCATCAACGACCTGTCGAAATGCATCGTCCAATACTCTTGCTTCCCCAGCACCGATGGCATCTGGATCTCCGTCCACTCTGCTACGAAATCGGCGAGTACCTGGGATTTGATGGCGGTGCGGGGAGCATAGGTGATGCCCTGGTCCATGAGCTTGAGTGCCAACTTTGCAATCCGTCCCGTGGTGTCCTGGTTCCGGACCACCTCGCCGAGGGAGAACGACGAAACGACCGTCACCGGGTGGGAGGTGAAATAGTGGCGCAGCTTCCTTTTCGTGATGAGGACGGTGTAGATGAGCTTCTGGATCTGCGGGTATCGCGCCTTGGACTCGGACAAGACCTCGCTGGCAAAGTAGACTGGGCGTTGTACCTTGAGGGCGTGTCCCTCCTCCTCTCGCTCTACAACCAGAGCTGCGCTGACCACCTGGGTAGTCGCCGCGATGTAAAGCAGAAGGGGTTCCCCGTCGGTTGGTAGGACTAGGACCGGGGCTTTCGTCAGGAGGTCCTTGAGCCGGTCAAGTGCCTCCTGGGCCTCGGTGGTCCACTCGAAGCGGTCGGTCTTCCTCAGGAGTCGGTAGAGTGGGAGCCCTCATTCGCCGAGGCGGGAGATGAAGCGATTCAGGGCCGCTAGGCATCCTGTGACGCGCTGAACTCCCTTTATGTTCCGAATCGGCCCCATGTCGCTGATGGCCGCTATCTTCTCCGGATTGGCTTCGATGCCGCGCACGGAGACGATGAAACCCAACAGCATACCCCTTGGAACCCCAAAAACGTACTTCTTTGGGTTGAGCTTGATGCACTTGTCTCTCAGCCTCTCGAAGGCTAATTCGAGGTCGGGGATGAGCTGGTCACCCTTCTTGGACTTGACTACGATGTCGTCGACGTAAGCCTCAACGGTCCGCCCGATGAGGTCCCCAAAACACTTGAGCATACATCCCTGGAATGTAGCCCCCGCGTTTTTGAGGCCGAATGGCATCTTGACGTAGCAATAGGGGCCGAAAGGGGTGATGAAAGAGGTCGCGAGCTGGTCGGACTCTTTCATCGTGATTTGATGGTAGCCGGAGTACGCGTCAAGGAAGCTGAGGGGTCTCGCATCCGGCGGTCGAGTCGACTATCTGGTCAATGCGTGGCAAAGGAAACAGATCCTTTGGGCACGCCTTGTTGAGATCGGTGTAGTCAACACACATTCGCCATTTCCCATTCTTTTTTCGTACAAGAACAGGATTAGCCAGCCACTCGGGGTGGTACACTTCCTTGATGAATCCGGCCGCCAAAAGCTTCTGGAGCTCCTCGCCGATGGCCTTGCGCCCCTCCTCATCGAAGCGGTGCAGACCTTGCTTCTCCGACTTGGAGCCGGCCTTGATGTTCAAGGAATGCTCGGCGACTTCCCTCGGAATGCCGGGCATGTCCGAGGGTTTCCACGCGAAAACATCGATGTTCGCGCGGAGGAAGTCGACGAGCGCGCTTTCCTATTTGGGAGACAGGTTGGCACTGATCCGAATGGTCTGGCCGTCGGAACCGCTAGGGTTGAGGGGGACCTCTTTGACGCCTTCGGTGGCCTCGGAGGAGGTGGGCGACTGCTTGGAGTTGAGCTGACCCTCGGCGCTCTCTGTGAGCCGGACCGCCAGATCCTCCGCGACGGTGATGGCCGCGGCGTATTCGCAGCACTCTACATCACACTCGTACGCCTTCTGGAAAGACGTGCCGACGGTGATGACCCCGTTGGGCCCCGACAGCTTGAGCTTGAGGTAGGTGTAGTTGGGGATGGCCATGAACTTGGCGTAGCTTGGCCGCCCCAAGATGGCGTGGTAGGTTCCACGGAACCCACCACCTCGAAGGTGAGGATCTCCTTCCTGTAGTTGGATGGAGTCCCGAAAGTGACGGGCAGGTCGACCTACCCGAGAGGCATTGCCTGCTTCCCCGGCACGATGCCGTGGAATGGTGCCTTGCTGGGGCGGAGGCGGGAGCGGTCGATCCCCATGGCGTCGAGAGTCTCGGCGTAGAGGATGTTGAGGCCGCTACCTCCGTCCATGAGCACCTTGGTGAGGCGTGTCGTGCCGACGATGGGGTCGACGACGAGCGGGTAGCGCCCTGGCTGCAGGACACGCCCCGGATGGTCGGACCGGTCGAAAGTGATTGCGTATCCCGACCAGTCGAAGAAGGCCGGCGTCGCAGGCTCGGCCGCGTAGACCTCGCGGCGTTCCAGCTTCCGGCGGCGCCTGGAATCGTAAGCCACCGGTCTGCCGAAGATCATGAAGCAGCCGTACACCTTGGGGAAGCCGTCTTCCTTCTTGCCACCGTCCTTCTTCTCCTCGTCGGGTTTCCGCCTACGGTCGCCCTTCACCGGGTTGCCTACAAAGTACCTCTTCATGAGGTTGCAGTCCTTGTAGGCGTGCTTCGCGGGGAACTCGTGGTTCGGGCACGGTCCCTCGAGTAGCTTGTCGAAGAAGCCAGGGGTGCCCTCCGGGGGCGGCTGACCCCGCTTGCGCTCAGCAGCCACCACGAGGGGTGCCTCGCGCCGCTGCTTGTTCTTCTTCTTCTGCGGACGGTTGGAGGTGCCCTCGTCGGCGTCCTCCTTCCGCTTTGCCTCGCCCTTGGAGCGGTTGAAGATTGCTCCAACGGCTTCCTCGCCCGAGGCGAAGCTGGTGGCGATGTTGAGGAGCTCCTCCGTGGTCCGCGGGCCTCGGCGTCCTAGCTCGTGGACGAGGGGTCGGTAGGAAGTTCCTTCCAGGAAAGCCCCTATGACGTCGGCGTCCGCGACGTTGGAGAGCTCGGTGCGCTTCCTGGAGAAGCATCGGATGTAGGGACTACATCCGACGCCTGGCGGCAGCTTCGGAGATCCCAGGAATTGCCAGGGCGCATGTACGTGCCCATGAAGCTTCCCACGAATATCTCCCTCAGGTCGTTCCAACTGCGGATTCATCCTGAGGGGATATGTTCCAGACAAGCTCGCGCTAAGTCGGCTAGAAAAAGTGGGAGGTTGCGAACGATGAACAGGTCATCATCCGCCCCACCGGCCTGAAATGCAAGCCGGTAGTCACTGAGTCATAGCCCGGGATTCGTTACCCCGGAGTACTTGGCCACGTTGGTCGGCTGCCAGAACCGCGGCGGGAACGGCGCGTTCAGGATACGCGTGGAGAAGGCCCGGGGCCCCGCTGGGTCGGGGCTCGGGCTGCGGTCTTCCTCGCTGTCGTAGCGGCCGCCACGGCGGACGAGGTAGCCGCGGTCCACTCCCTCCTCCCTGTCCGCGCGTCCAGGGTGTCACGGGCGTCGCGGATGGGACCGACGCGCCGGTGAACGGAAGGGGCCCCGCCTCCTGCGGGTGGCGACGTCCGTCGAGCGGGCACGGCCTGGTTCGCCCGGTGAGGAGGCTGGTGGACAGACTCCCCCCGCCTTTTGGAGGGTGCGGTGGGGGCTACCCCGCTGGTGTTTTGCCCGCGTCGCCGGGACGCGGAGCTCTCCGCCTGCTGAACGGCAGCGCACTCGAACAGGTCGCGCACCTCTCGGTGCGCCTGGCGTTCTTCGGGCGTCTCCGGCTTGGGGAGTCGTCGAAGTAGGGCCGCCGCTGCAGCGATGTTCTGGCTGGCGCGGGCGAAGAGCTGGGGGCGATCTTCGTCTGCGCAGATACGCTGCTGGACATCGCGCGCTCGCTGTCGCGCCCCGCCCTCGTTGCGGGGGCGCTCGACCTCCTGGCGGGGCGCCGCACGCACCTCTGGCTGTCGCGGTCGCACCGGGGCCCGGGCAAGGGCTCCCGTCGTAGCCGCGGCGCGCGGTGGGGGAGTTCGCTGCCGCCTTCCGGCACCGTCGCCGTTGGATCCCTCGAAGTGCACGTCGGCCATGAAGCACTCGCGCGAGGGGTGGTGGCTCCTGCTGCTGGAGCCGGCGTCGGAGATCGCCCCCGTCACGCCCGCGAGCTCGTTGCTCGCGGGTGGCACGGTCGTGGACCGCGCTAGGGAATGACCGTAGGCTGCTGCGGCGTCGCGCAGCCCGAAGAGCCGTCCTACTGGAGGAGGCCCCCCGGCGCGCGCCCGACCGCCCGCCACCACCCCGGCGGCAGAGCCAGAGATGATGGGGTGAGCGGGTGAGGCGAGGAGAGGGATCAATTCGATCCCCTCCCCGATGGCGAGGAAGTCCAGGCTCCCGAAGCGGACCAGGGAGCCCGAAGCGAAGCTGGCGTCGTAGCAGGCCATCTGGGGACGGTGATGTACGCGCAAAGGTCCCCTATCTGGCGCGCCAATTGTCATTGTCAAGATTGGCGAATCAAGACTTAGACTAGTAAATTTCTTTTATGCGCGTACGGCTCCAGATGGTTGCGCGGGTGACACGGGATTTAGACTGGTTCGGGCAAGAAGAAGCCCTACGTCCAGTATGGGGAGCTGCTCGTGTTGCCCACGCGGGTTCTGTAGTAGGGGTCACAGAAAGACGAGAGAGGGAACCGGTCCCAAGTCTCTTGGGTGTGCACTGAAGCTCTAGTGGTGGGAGTGTGTTCTTCTCACCCGGGAAGAAGGAGCCCGTGCGAGAGAGTGTGAGTGTGTGAGAGTCTAAATCTCTTCCCCCCGTCTCTCGGCCCCGGCCTTCCCTTTATAGTACAAGAGGGGCGACCGGGTTACAGGTGAGACGGGCGAAAGGAGAGAGAGAGAGAGAGAGAGAGAGAGAATAGAGTCCAAGGGAAGATTCGTGCCCTCTGGTCGCCATGGCCAACTTCAGCTTTCGGCTCCGTCAGTACATCCGCCAGGTAAGGACGACTTCCTCCGATCTTGTCACTGATCTCCTCGGGGGCCGGTGCCGGCGGGCGTGCGTGATGATGGCGTTGGTCGTGGCCTCCGTCCCGTCGCGGCAGACGGCTGCCCCTGTTATCCTGCTGCTGACGGCCTGCGCGGCGTGGGCGTCCCGTCCCTGTCGCCGGATTTGCGGGGCGCGAGGACGGTCAGGCGTGCGCGAGGACGGTCAGGCGTGCTCCTGTGCCAGGCGATGCAGATCATGAGTGCCTGGTGGCGAATCAGGGAAGACCGTGCCACTGTGGCGTGCGCGGCGCGGTCTCGTGTGGGTAGTTATGACCGGTCACGTCGAGGGCGCGAGCGCCTTTCTGCGCGCTAGAGCCGCGGCGCATTTATGGCAAGACCGGCGGGGGGCCCACGAGATCCGCGCTCGCATCTTCCGGCCTACGCCCGAGGCTGACACTTGCCTGGTGGGCCCGAGTGAGTCCGACCCTCTACGCCCCGGGTCGGGCGAGGCGGACCCTTGTGGCGAGGGGTCGGGCGAGGCGGAGCCCGGCCGCCGGGGGGTCGGGAGCATCCGACCCCGAAGGACTTGGTCGGGCGAAGCGGAGCGCTTCCCTCCCACGTTGGGCTGACGGCGGTCGCTGTCGCCGCAGGTGGGCCCGGGCCTCCATGACCGTCGCCGTGATGGTCATTAGGAGGTCGTTCACATTTCCCCCTGACTTCGTTTTCCAGAGTCTTGTGGTGATCGGCACACGTGCCCGAACAACAACCCGACACTGGGTTGTAAAACTTTTACCAGCCTCCTCAGGAGCACATGGGCAGCCTCTGCGTCCAGTTGTGTGACGACCTGTCTTCCCTCCATCTTCTTGGTCTGCCGTCGTTTACCTTTGGACTTGCTATTCTTTGATCCGGAGGAGGACTGAAAAAAGATATATTAATAAAAAAACTAATATTAATAAAAATGTAAATCAAGTTTCTGTAAGCATATATATAAGATACGTACCCTGATAGGAATCTCGCTGAGAACGGGTTGCTCATGCCTCGGCGCAAAGTCATCATCATCTTCTTCTGTGCCATCTCCGAACATATTTAGGAAAGAATCAGCAGTCCGGGCCACCTCTTCACCATAGTGCTCATAGACGGCCGTACTATCATAGTTGATTTGATCTAAAAGGAACCGTTCGGCGTCTGGACCATCGCCATCACCGTCCATCTTAACTGAAATCCTAAGACCTGAAAGATAAACAAAATATTAGAAAGTGTGTGTGTGAGTATGTGTGTGTCTGAGTGTATGTGTATCTGAGTGTTAATAAGTCTAGAAAATGGCACATGTAATTTCATGGAACACTTTACCAAGAAAAATGTGTGTGTGAGTGTTATATGTGTGAGTGAGAGTGTGCGCATGTCTCAGAGTGTTCGCGTGTGCATGTGCGCGCGCAATAATTAATAAGTCTAGAAAATAACACATGTAATTTCCATAAACAATATTATATATATACATCTTTCAAATTACACATCTTTATAATACATACACATGAAATTTCATAATTAAAGAACTAAAGAAAAACTAAATTTGAATGTAAACTAAAGAAAACTAGATATGAACCTAAACTAAACCTAATTTCATAATTAAAGAACATGTACCTAATCAATGTAATTTATAATCATCATAAACCTAAATAAAACACATAAAAAATCTAACTAAACCCTAATAAAAAAACAAAAACATAACTAAACCCTAATATAATAATAAAAAAAGCCTAATGCGCTATGCCCTTACGTTAGGGTGGCGGGCGGCCGAGCGTTTCTTATGTCGTCGGAGCGGGGGGGGGGGGGGGGGGGGGGGCAACACACGAGGGCAGGCTGACGGCGGCGGATCGGAGGCTGTGGAGGGGGCAGTGCGGCGCGGAGGCTGAGGTGCGGGCACAGAGATGGCGTGGATGAGGCCGGATCGAGGAGGCGCGCGGGCGGAGAGGTGGAGGCAGAGATGGGAGGCGCGCCAGCCCGAGGTAGCACGGGCTCCGGGCGCCGGTGCAGGAGGCGAGCGGCGGCAGCGGCGGGCGCGGCCCCGGCGCGGACGAGGAGGTGCACGCGGGCGCGGGAGGAGGAGGCCGCCGCGGGCGCATGCGCAAGCTGAAGGTGCGCGACGGCGAAGAGGAGGCCGACGAGGAGGGCGAGTGCGTCGGTGGCAGCTCGGCGCGGCGAGGAGACGAGCAGCGGCGGAGGATGAGGGAGGCCAACGACGGCGGAGGACGAGGGTGGCCGGTGGCGGAGGACGAGCGAGGGCGAGGAGTGGGGCGGCCGGCATCGTCGATCGGGCTGGGCGAAGAAGGAAGGAGGAGGAAGAGAAGGGAGGAAGGACCGAGGACATTTATACCCCAGCCCTTAGGTACCTGATGAAAATGAGAACCGGTACCTATAGAAGCCTTAGGTACCGGGTGGAAAGTTCACCCGGTACCTAACGGGGCGCCAACGGGTGGGAACGAATTCCCCCCTTTAGGTACCGGTTCTCATTTTCACAGGGAATTCGTTTCCCACCGTTTCATTTTTCTTTCTTTTTTGGTTTTGTTTAGTTTTTGTTTTTCTGCAGAAAGTCTTTTATTTCCTAAAAAATCATATATGGGCGCAAATGTTCACCAAAAAAATTTGTAAATATTGTATTTTTTATATCTAATTACATAAAATTCACCCTAAAAAGAGAGTGTGTGTTAGTGAGTGAGTGTGTGTGTGTGAGAGAGAGAGTGAGTGTGCATATGTTGTGTGTGTGAGAGAGAGAGTGTGTGTGTATATGTGTGTGAGTGTGTGTTAGTCAAAATATTATATGATGACTAAAAATTGTTCAAGAGGCTAAAAATATTACATAATAATTAAAAATATTACATGATGGCTAAAAATTATTCAAGGGACAATTAATCATCTAATGGCATATTAATGATAGTTTTCTTTACAATCATCCCTTCATTATGATGATGGCGTACGTAGGGAGCGTCCTCCTGGACTAAAAGGATACTTGTGTCAACATCCACTGCGAACGGAATCCTATCCTCAGCCTTATTGTATTCTTCTTCATCCGTGTCATTGTCGACTCACAAATTTTTTCTTTTGCCTGCCAGAACTATGTGGCGCTTTGGCTCATCATCTTCTGACTTGTCATTCGTTGATTTTCTAGACTTGTCCTTCTTGGCTTTGCTGGATATGTCCTTCACATAGAAAACTTGAGTAACATCTTAGGCTAGGATGAACGGTTTGTCTTGATAGCCAAGCTCTTTGAGGTCTAAGGTTGTCATTCCGTACGCGTCAATATCGACGCCTTTTCCAGTCAACTTCACCCAATTGCAATGAAATAGAGGAATCTTCAAAGTGCCATAGTCGAGTTTCTAGATCCTCTCAATGTAACCAAAATATAAATTGCTTTGGCCATTAGTATCTATGGCTTCTATACGGACACCACTATTTTGATTGGTGCTCTTCTTGTCC
The DNA here is from genome assembly GCA_032594955.1 of Panicum miliaceum. Taxonomy (NCBI): domain Eukaryota; kingdom Viridiplantae; phylum Streptophyta; class Magnoliopsida; order Poales; family Poaceae; genus Panicum; species Panicum miliaceum. The sequence goes on from CM064065.1 coordinate 14,345,513, forward strand.
TGGGATCTTGTGTAAAATGTGTATCCATTAATTTCATATCCTTGGTACGTCAAGATTGTATTGGATGGACCCCTGGCCAACCAGGCAAGTTGTTCATGAATATCCTCGTTAGCCATAAGTTCCATGCGCAACTAGGTGGGAAAAGTTTCAATGTGATTCTTTGTAATCCAGGTTCCAGACTTTCCAGGGGTACTTGCTTCGTACGTTCTGCTTGTGCTCCTCGATGTATGGAGCCACCAAGGCTGACTGTTGCAGAACCGTGAAATGTGTTTTGCTCAACGAAGCATGATCATTGGAATTTATTGATTTCTTTCCTAGTGTGCCCTTTCCAATCAGCCTCCCCTCATGCCGTGGTACTGGAACCCCAATCGGGCAAAGTTTATCCACATAGTCAACACAAAACTCGATGACCTCCTCTGTCACATAACCCCTTGCAATGCTTCCTTCTAGATGAGCACGGTTATGAACGTATTTCTTTAGGACTGCAAAGAATCGTTCGAAAGGAAATGTGTTATGGAGGACGACAGGCCCGAGAATACCGATCTCTTTGACAAGGTGAACCAGGAGATGCGTCGTAACATTAAAAAATGATGGAGGAAATATCATCTCAAGACTAACTATACTTTGGACAACATCTTCCTGTAGCTTCAGTAGACTCGTCGGATCGATTGCCTTATGTGAAATTGCGTTGAGGAATGCACTTAGCTTTATGATTGTTGCTCGAACATTATCTGGTAGAATATCTTTCAATGCAACTAGAAGTAATTGCGTTATGACCACGTGACAGTCATGGAACTTTACGTGTGCGAATTTCTTCTCTTTCATATTTAGTAGCCTCTTTACATTCGAAGAGTAGCCTGACGGGACCTTTTGATACTGTTCAAACATTCAAACATACTTTTCTTCTCTTGCTTGCTTAGAGTGTAGCAGGTAGGACCATTCAAATAAACCAAGTTGCTTGCTTAGAGTGTAGCAGGTAGGACCATTCAAATAAACCAAGATGACCCGGACACCTGAAAGCCGTTTTCGAGATATCTTCTTCGGCCATTAACATCTGATTGTACCCTGCATTCCCATCCATGAAACTTATGACTTTGTGTCCTGTGGCAGCATCTATCAGGATATCGGTCGTTGGCATCGGATATCCATCCATTGGCGTAGCCTGATTTAAGTTCCTGAAATTGATGCACACGCGTAACTTTCCATTCTTCTTGTATACAGGCACAATATTAGAAATCCATTCGGCGTAGCGGCACTGCCGAATAAATCCTGCTTCAATTAACTTTGTAATTTCGGCCTTTATATCAGGTAGAATCTTGGGGTTACACCGTCGTGCAGGTTGCTGATATGGCCGATATCCTGATTTTATAGGTAACCGGTGTTCAACAATGGACCGGTCTAGACCTGGCATCTCATGATATTCCCAAGCAAAGCAATCCTTGAATTCTTTTAATAAATTTATCAGTTTACACTTATACTCAGGATCCAAATTAGCACTAATATACGTCGGCCTTGATTTGCTGTTATCTCCCAAATCTACCGTCTCCAATAAATCGGCCGACGTAAACCCATGCCCAAGCTTCCCGTCTTCTCGGACGAGCTGATCCATCTATTCTGAATCTTAAGAGCCGACTGCTTGGATCGGCTGTAGACCGAAATCGGACACTTTCAGGAAGTCAGTGTCCCAAGTCCTGCCAGATATGCATTTGACGTGCTCGCAGCTCCACTGTTGCGTGTCGGTCGCTGCAACGTTGTAGGCGGAATCGGCAGTGACTATCTCTGTGCTGTCGCCGACCCATTGCACGAGGCATTGATCCATTATAGATGGGACACAGCAGTTTGCATGTATCCAGTCGCGACCAAGCAGCATGTTGTAGGACCCCTTGCCATTAATAACGAAAAAAGTGGTAGGAAGGGTCTTACTGCCGATGGTGAGGTCGACGCAGAGCGCTCCACGGGCAGGAGACACGTTGCCTTCGAAATCCTTCAGCATCATGTCCGTTTTGGTGAGGTCTTCATCGCCCTTGCCTAGCTTGCGGAACATGGCATACGGCATGATGTTAACCGCGGCGCCTCCATCTACTAGTAATCTAGTGACGGGTCTTCCGTCAATATAGCCTTTGAGAAACAGCGCTTTAAGATGTTGTCGTTTTTCTTCTTCTGGTTTCTCAAAAGTAGCCGTCATCGGCTCTAACACCAGTTGTGCCATTTGTTCTTCCATTCTTGTTGCTCTGTCTCGATCGTCAGGCGCCATGAATTCCATCGGCAATATGAACACCATGTTGATTTCAGCTGCCGATTCTTGATTGTTTGCTTCTTGATCGTTTTTCTTTGGGCGCCACACCCGAGACTTAACATTTCTTTTCTCTGGCACCTGCTTCTGTTCTTCCTCTTGATGCTCCCACTGTTGTTGTCGGAGATTTCTGCGTTCTTCGACATATTAGATCTTGGATTGATCCCACCGAGCGTGCCAAAAGTGTGTTGGCGCTAAAATCGGCCAGACGGGAATCGGCCGATGGTTTTCAGCGTCGGACACACGACCCGGGAGAATCTGCTTAGCTCCTGTTCGGGTTATCGCCCTGGTACGGTTCACGCGGCGTGCCAGTCAATCTGACCTATTGATTGACAAGGAAATAAAGTATTAAATTCCAGGCGCTCCGATCGGCTGGAGTTCCGATCTGTCCTGAGGAGCGTGTTGGCGGCGAATCGGCCGATTTGCTGTAAAGATGATCGGCTATGGATCAGTCGATAATCAAGTAATAATTGTGAAGAAGACTACTAGAGCGATCTAAACAATTACTACAGAGGCAACACTTGAAATAGATCTAATCGGCTATAAGATGATAAATCGAAGAAGAACGATGACAAAGCCGATTACTCTGATCTCAAGCTGGATAACTGATGATAATACTAGAACAACAGGTAAAACTTGCAATTCTAGTAAATATCGATAACTGGTGAATAAATCCAAACGAAACCACAGCGATGCGCCCGTAGTTAAAGCTCGGATATTACTCGATAAGCGGAACCTACCAATTGGCCGGAGGTCAAGCTGATGCAGCCCTGCCAATCCGTATGAACTCGTGAAAGAAGAAAAGTATTGGCGAAGTCGCCGACTTGAAAGTAAATTGCTGAAAAAGTAGAAGTATTGTTGTTGATTGATGTATTGATTCCTTTGCAAGACCCTGACAACTCCTATTTATACCCTAAAACTAGGACTCCTGGTCGATCACGACTTGTTACAACCTTATTTAAAAAACAGGAAAATTACCATATCTATAATAACTTTTAAAGGAAACGGACTTCCGCAGAATCTTCCGCCGCCGTCCCCTAATCTAATCAGGATTCTTTTCAATTGCTCCTTGACTGACTTAGCGTTGCCCTGTTGACCAACTTTTGACCAGGACCCTCCGAAATAATTCCATCCTGGTGGCGCAAGCTGTATCACCAATCGGCCGATTTTCAACTGTTACCTCAATCAGCCGATTCCTTACTGTAGCCTTCAGATCTGCCGCATCGGCCAATCTTCTCCTCCTGACGCCGATTCAACACGTGTCAAAATCTGGCGTCAACACTAAGTAATGGTGTCCTTTATCCCTCTTCTCTGGATGCAGGGCGGTTCTTTGTTTCATACGTTGCAGGTCTTTGCTCGCTTCCGGTATATCTTTCGGCTTACCATACACACCAAGGAAGCCTAGCAGGTTCACACAAAGATTCTTGGTGAGGTGCATCACATCAATTGCGTTGCGGACCTCTAAGACTTCCCAATAATGTAAATCCCAAAAAATACTCTTTTCCTTCCACGTAGATGCATGTCCTTCAACACTGGGCACTGATCTGCTACCAGGTCCCTTTCCGAAGACTACTTTTATATCTTTGATCATTGTAGTATCTTCAAAGAAGGCACAGTAATAATCGTCCTCAAAGTGAGGAACAAAATCATCTTCTTCTTCATCATTCTCCAGTATAATCCCTCGTTCTCCATGCTCGGTTCAAACATTGTAGTTGGGCATGAAACCGTTTCCAAACAAGTGACTGTGAATGGTTCTTGTTGACGAGTAATCCTTCTCGTTCTTACAGATTCGGCATGGACAACGAAAGAAACCGTCATACTTATGTTTCTTGGCCGCATCGATGAATCCGTGCACGCCATTAATAAACTCCATTGTTGGTACTTTAGGCCTGGATCTAAAGTACCAGCATAGCCATCAGTACCGGCTGCTTTAGGCCTGGATCTTTAAATGATCCAACATTTGTAGACTCTATAGTTGGTCAGCTTTTAATTCTTATTTTGGTGGGTCTCAGGTCAAAATTTGTTTCTGTGCACTGCGTATGCTATATTGCAAGCTGTTCTCGCTCCATTCTTGGTTGCCCGTGGTATCCAACAAGTGGTCACATGATAAATGGGACCATTTCCCCCAATCCTCCGTATAGATGCCTGATCGGCTTTGGGACAGCGATTGGCCAAATTTCGGTTAGATGGGCCACCACGCGATCTTATGGGACTTGATCGCTGGTCACTGCAATGTGGGCCATGATATCTGCCCGCAAGGAAGGATTCGGTTCTTCTGCGGCTTGACCACCACATGTGGATCTTCCACCACTGCTAGATCTAGCCTTAGCAGTGGACCATCCTATAGTGCTAAACCGAGGGCGCCCCACACTGCAAATTCACGAGCTGATTCGTGCCACGGGTGACACTGTCCGGAGTGCAAGGTGCTTGATTGAGCTCTCTCCACAGTATCATTATTGTATTCTGCTGTCATGCTGTGCCACTACTGTACGCACGTCAGTGAATTTACATAGCATGCGTAAACAAGACACTCCATAGAACGTGATGGCTATCCAAATATACATAAACACGTGTCTATTTTAGTGCTGTGATTAGTTCCAATATTTGGATATATTCATGCATATGTACATTATATATTTGGATAGATTCATGCGTATGTGCATCACACAAAACAAAATAAAAGACTCTCGATCCCAATGCAAGTTTTGCGAACTACTACCTCTGGTCATCAATAAGTATCGTTTTGGACATTTTATTGTAATATATATTTCTAAGTACAGCAAAAGTAATATACGTTTATGAGACTACCTTTTAAGACAAATCTACCCGCATATCATGTTCAAATATCCAAACCCAACATAAAAAGTAATTCCTAATCAAATAATTAAAGTTTAGATCATGCATTTGCACACAAAATCAGACATGCATCATTTATTTTTTACTGGAGGGAGTACACTTTTTTTTCCCATACGCATATATCACACTATAGTAATCAAGGCCATCAAAGTGTAAGTGGCACATGGTAATATAGCGTGGCGTGCGCTGTATGGGGACTAGGCGCATCATCGTCTAGCCTGCTAGATGACCGACATTTTGGTAGATTGGAGAAGAAAAGTCTTTCAGATGCATTACAAAGTTTGCACACTTTGCAATCATAAATGGTGCCACGAAGTAACGTGCACATTGACCTTATGCTTAAGTTCAATACTAATTACCAATGAAATAGACATAATCCCGTTTGTTCAAAAAAAAATACATATTTGGTTCTAGCTTAGGAGGCCTAAGTTCAAGGAAAATAACTGCTGTTTTGCAGCAATGTATACGTATGAATCATCATAGGAAAAAGCTACAGCAAAAGTTGGCCAGTGCCCAATATATATAAGGACTACAGGAAAGTTAATTCTTTTGTTAAATCTGAAGAAATACATAAACGTCCATGGTACGTCGTCTTTCAGCAGATAGAATGAAAAGAAGAGCACGCACTCAACGTCGTGTAAAAGTAAAAGACTAGTAGACTAGTATGTCCCGCGAGCAACAACACGCCAAAACATGAAGGCCCAAGCACAGTGAATTCCGCCTTAGCTGGCCGTCCATGCAAAGCTTGCCGCTTCGGCCGCCCACACACTCCAGCCACAGAAAAGCGTGATGGCTTGAGCCGAGAGCCTGAGAGCGAGGTGTGGGCCCGGAAAAATCTCCCCGGCCACCTCCCGGCCAATGAGGAGGCGGTGCCCACGTGGCATCCTCCACGTCCCCCTCTCCCCATTCCCCTATTTCTATCGCCTCGCCGGTGGTCGTTGCAGCTTGCAGAGGCACACACAGGCCGGGCGATCTTCTTCTACACTGCTCCCTGTCCAGTGTGCTCAAAGCAGCTAGCAGCTAGCTCTGAAGCTTTCCTTCGAAGCCCTAGCTGGTGGTGGTGTCCTACTTAGCTCACCATGGGCGACTCCTCATCCTCAGCATCTTACATCAGAATGGTATGCATGTGTGCTATATCATTTCTATATATGGAAGCATCAAATGATAAGCTTGGTTATTTTAATTTGCTAATGTGTCAGGTTCACCATCTGATAGAGAAGTGCATCTGCTTCAACCTGAACAAGGAAGAGTGCATGGACGCCCTGGAGAAGCATGCCAACATCAACCCTGTCATCACTTCCACTGGTATGCTTTAGTTCCTGCATGCCTCTCGGTTTATTAGCCACTTTTCGGTTTCGCATTCATGCTGCTTCAATTCCCGATCGATACTGTAGTAGCCTGCAAGGTCGACTCATGCTTGCTGCGTGCCGATCATGTCGGCACCCTTTCTTGTGTTGCTCTCTTCTAGTCTGTCATTATCATTTCATGTGATCTGAACATTTTCATATATGAATTTATGCTATGCGCAGTGTGGAAGGAGCTGGAGAAGGAGAACAAGGAGTTCTTCGAGACGTACAACAAGGACCGCGCGGAGCGGAACATCGAGGCGGAGACGATGCAGCGGATCCAGAAGATGCTCGCCGAGGCGGCGGCCTCCAAGACCTCCGACGACGACGAGAGCTAGCAAGCAGCCAGCTAGCTAGAGCTTTAGATCAGCCCGTGCATGGCCTCATGTCCACTACACAGCAGCTCCTCCATTAGCTCCGTGGGAGAAGCCTACACACCGTACCTCACGTGAGACCATTCTATGCAGCTAGCTTACTTAGCGCTACCAATAATTATATATGTGCCTTTTGCAAGAACACCATGCGTGCATGTGTCGTGCTTAAGATTATATTAGGAAGTCATCAAGATAAAACTATGTTTAATTCATGTATGTATATGTATTCATGTACAAAGAGGATCCATATTCAACCTATATATATAGGAGTACACACAAGGATCTCCACAGGCCTCCAAAGCTATAGGTACGGTGGATGTAAGCAGCAAGTAGCCAACAAGCAAGTAAGCTAGGCTTATCACTGCCGGTAATCTTTTCCGACACGTGGCGGTCGCCGCGCGTATCCGTCAGTGATGACGTGTAGCCGATCGGCGATGCTACTTGCTGGCGGCTCCGCGCGAGGGGATAGCCCGGCGCAGCTCGCCTTGTCGTCTTCCAACCCCCTCCCAGTAGCTAGCTAGCGTAGTGCCGGTCTTTCACGTGACGAGGGCCGGGCGCGCGCGATCGATCGTCTGGATTTGTCGTAGGGTTGTTTCTCGCCGTCGTTCTGGGCCCCCGCTTTGCAGGGTCCCTCGCCGTCGTTTCGGGCCGGGGGGGAAGGTGGGGGGGGGCGCCGGCGACGCGACCCCCTGAGCTGGACGTCAGCGGCTGCCGCGCCTTTCCACAGGTGTGCGTCGACGCCAGCGGGTCCGCCGGCCGCTCGTGAGGGCGACGCCAGTCACGCCACCACCCGTCTCGCTCGAGCTACAGTGTGGAGCAGGCGGGGCCGGCCGACCGGTATTAATGGCGCAGCGCAGGGAGGCTTGCAGGTCACGATCCCATCCCGTAACGAGTCATCCACTCGTGACAACGAGAGGATCGGAATGTCATGCGATCGACCGGGCTGGCATGCTCGAGAGCTGGTTGGTGGTGCACAAACTGAAGAGCGGCCCAGGGCCTGCCCGGCCGATGTCGTGGGCCTCTTGAAGGGGCATGGCCCAGGGAAGCCCCCCTGTTTGTGCCCTACGATTAAACTGATACTGAAATTTATGCGCGCTATGCCATTTGTATGTATCAAAGCAGACCAAGTATGGCCTATTGGCCCATGGACCTCAAATTGATCAGCTGAATGTTTAATTTCTTGTTAAGTTGTCGTCAGTGTGTGCTGTAGCAATTGTTTTCGACCAATGAAATCAATTAACTCGCCCAGTGTCGTTTGGAAGTATTTAAGCAACCAAAAAGGCATGTATGAGAAAAAATTACAAGCGCGATCCTAGCATTCCAAGATGACATCTATTTCAGAAACGAGGTAGTAGTAAAGTTTTGTTGCTGTCAGAAAATGATGGTGGTATATGCGCATTTTCTTTTACAATACTATCTGACGGCTAGGAAGGGACTAGAACACACAGGCCCCTAGCCTGTTAATGTTGTTGCTGTAGTGAACCACCGGATGATCTGCAAGTGGATACTTAGGGTTCAAGATTTCTTTTCCTACTAAATACTAATACAGCTTGGATTGTACTAATTAATAAATAACCTGGGGAGTTGCCAACCTTATCTTGATCACCACATGCATATAGTTTTTGGGTCTACAGTTGAATTTGTCAAAGTCGCTACGAAAACCTCGAGGTCGCCTCTGCAATGTCAACCACTGCAAGAGGAATAGAATTGTTCGGGTGATCAGTGGATGCCTGCGTTGATCTCCAACCATGCAGTTAAGAGTTAATGCAGGTCGTCGTTTACTAGCATTACTGTTAGTATAATACTTAGAGTATCCCTGATCAGAAAAAGTAAACTTTGGGTTTAACTACTGTGGGCCATCTAATTATCTTTTGATTTTCGTGTCACCAGTTGTTCACGTTTCACGGTGCTGGAGAGTATGGTCAAATGTATGACACTATGAGCAATGCAAAGTCACGAGCATTGATATATGAGTTACCATTTCCATAAAAAAAAATATATGTGAGTCACTTACCTGTCTACGGTTCCCTTGCGTGTGCTTGTATAGCACATATAAATTTGCAGATATTTCATCCAAAACAATTTATCTCATGAGAAGTAGTCAAGAAAAAAAATCAAGTTCGATAGAGGGTGATCCACTAATCCTTCAAATTAAAGTAAGAAACTTTGTTCTCAGATCGGTTGAAATTTTAAATTTCGTTACAAATCGATTGGAAGTTACTACTATTATACTATCCATAAACATTTTAAGTACTTGTCCAAGAACACATCAAGGACAGAGACGACATTTTAAGTAAATTCCAAGCAACAGGTTATGGACCTTGACCCAGCTCTCAACTATTACACAAAGCAATTCAGACAACGAAACCTTTCATATATTTAGTAGCAGTGACAAGAAGTACGAAAAAACGGTAATAACTATATGTATAACTTCACCATTGAGACCAAGAATACAAATAAACTGCCTACTTAGAAGTTAGAACGGAGCAAACAGTTAGGTTTAGTTTCAATGGGCCTTTTAGACACCAATCATCATATCAAATGCTAAACCTTTGCGCCAATGATAATCTATGGGAGATGGGCTTTTCAGAAGCTAGAACTTAGCAGAGCATCTAGGTAGGCATTAGAGCATAATTAACAAGTACTAGTGTGAAGACAAGTTGTAAATTACAACCACACATTGCTACTTGCATGTGGTTAATCGTCAAGTCAAGAAGCTCCATTAATTCCAGTGGCCTTTAAAAGCCTCCACTTGGTCTCCTATGGGAACACCACTAGAGCTAACGTGCATGCAATGGCCTCAAGATCTATAAATACCCATGCAGCCTTCATTTGAAACTCATCACAACCCATACTCACTAGTAGTAGCTCACAATGGCAGGCACCAAGCTAATAGCGCTGGGTTTTGTTGTCCTCATGAGCATGGGGTTAGCCAATGCCGTGAGGGTGGCCAGATACTCTAGTGCTGATGGAACAGGCACAGGAGGAGGAGGGGGTGGCGGATATGTGAATGGTGCGGGATCAGGGTCCGGGTCCGGCACCGGTGAAGGTGAGAGCAGTTCAAGTGGTGTTCACGCAACTGCTGGAGGGGGTGGTGGAGGTGGTGGAACTAGCCAATACGGTGGGTCTGGTTATGGTGGAGGGTCCGGGTTAGGTTCAGGATCGAGTACATATAACCAAGGAACTTATTCTGGTTATGGAGAATCTTCCAATGCTGGTGGTACAGGTGGTGGTGGAGGAGGAGGACAAGCTGGAGGTTCTTGGGGATCTAGCGCACAGGGGTCTGGTAGTGGCACTGGATCTGGCTCTAGCTACTCTAACCGGTATTGGTACGGACCTAGTTATGCAGGTGCAAATGCTAATGGCAATGGTGGTGGCACCGGGAGCAGTCAAAATGGTGGGGGAGGTGGTGGTCAAGGTTCTGGATCCGGGTACGGCAATGCCAACCCCTGATTACTGCATCAACTCCATCTGAAGTTGGAGCCCATCATCCTTTCTTGTTTGAAATCGTGGGATTGTTTTGGTTTCTTTGTACTTGTGTTATGCTTTTGTTAGAATCAAATTAATAAAGGGCCCAACGTTTCTAGTAAATGCGGCCTACTTTAAGATGCAGCTTATGAGATGGTGTAAACATGTCAGTTTAATGATAAAATTAATACTTCTTTCATTGTCACTGCATCTGGAGAAATTTCATGAGAGAACTGTTTTGTCTTGGGAGTTTTTAAGTTTAGATGCCTACACCCCATGCTTATCACATGGTTGTGTTCTACCTACTACTAAATAAGGACGTTAATTACAGGCTCCAAGCGATTCAGTTATTGTAATCTAACATCAATGAAAGGTACTAGAGTAGTTCTTGGCATTTTTTTCTTACACTGAAGTCAACTGAGTAAGGCAAGAAGTGCTGCCACAAGCCCAATAACGTTAGTTTTGACGTCAAAAAAAATGATTTTGTGCCTAGTCCTTTCTCAATTTCATTGGTGAATGAGCGGCAATATATGATCGGGAGAAGCTTCAAATGTCACTGATGAGAGCATAATTTCCTGCTCTTTTTGTCAAGTGGAGTTCATTCCTGGAGCGAAGTAATCAATATTAATTGCTGGTGTGATATATAGGAACCAAAAACATTTCGAAATAATAAACAGTTGCAATTCCAATGTCAACTTTTCGAAAATATGAGTGTTATAGTTATTTTGGTGTGGCTCACACAGTTCATGTTGTAGTAGATAACGTGGGGTTTTGCAGGGAGATGAAGGCGTGCTCCTCCGATCCTAACGGAGGCTCTGAGGGCCGGGGGGGGGGGGGGGGGGGGGGGGGGGGGGGGTGGGATTTTTCCTTGCTTAACCGAGCTGTTCTGCCGTACTGAATATATAGCAGCAGCACTATAAAGTAGATGCGCCCTTCTTCCCTTTCCTCGAGCGCTTGCTTGTATGTTATGCCCAGAAAAGCGTCCACAACAGTTCATCTGGCTTCTATAAAGATTAAAGAATCAACAGTCAAGCAGTCTGATGCAGGTACGAACATAAAGTACGCCAAACAGGCAGGGGAACAGTTTCTTTTCTGACTGGCTGACTGACGGTAATCTTCCCCGATGAAGAACATGAAAAATTTCGTCCTTTTAGAGGCACCCAGAAGTGAGACAGGATCACGTTTCGAGTTGCTCTAGTTCGTTGTAGCTCTTGACAGTCAATCCCAGCCGCTTATCGAAGCTTTGTCTTGAGTTGCTAGTCGATCTCCCAGCCGCTTCCAGTTGCTCTGGTTGCAGCTCTTGACAGTCAATCCCCTAGTGGAGTTACGACCAGGCCAGATCTCACATTTCCAACAGAATGGCCTGGTTGGTTGCTGTGTTCTCTGGAATGATGGCAGAGCAAGGCTCGAAGGATCAGGCAGCATACATGAGTACGTACAACGGCTACCGACTCTGCAGTAGATTACCCACCGTACCAGCAGTAACTTCCTGCTAAAGCTCAGCAGGCAATGAAATAAAATAAAATATATGCACGACTGAATCACAGACGTGCTGCTGTCACGTCTCACGTACTCACTTGCAATCTGCCTGCGTCCGGGCACATTGCTGTGCCTGTGCTGATAGCTCTGAAGTTCTGCAAACCTCACTGGATTTCAGCCAGCTACGTCTCATGCGTCCGGGCATGCTCGGGCAGTTGGGCTGGTGCATGGGTGAACTCGTAGTCGAGGTGGACGAAGGCCCGCCAGAGTTCGATCACAGGAGCTTCAGGTTCTCTACAGGGCCTGGCCGATCTCGTGGGCCTCTCGCAGGGCCCTCTCTTGTTTGCATACATGCTGGTATAAAAAGAAAAGAAAAGTCTTTCAAAAAAAAAGAAAAAAAGGAAACAGGACTGGTACAGGGACTTATTAGTGAGTTATTGGTGAACTAAAAGAAAACGAAGTGCCAAAGGCAAAAAAAAAATAGCGAAGGGCATGAAGCAAAGCTAAGGAAAACAAAACTCCTAGCTAATTCCTTTACCCTAAGCCTGAAGTAACATGTAAGAGGTAAATCCTTCCACCTAGAAGAGAATGCGTCTTTTGTCGTAAAAATCAAACCAATTTTGACGCTTCCAAATGAAATGTGTTCTTATGTTATAGTTACTCTCATTGCAAGTAAATGTAGCCTATTTATATCTTCTACCTTCATCCATTATTTTAGTAAGAGAGTGTTAAAATAAGCCGTCATATTTGATGAGCGGGTCTAGAAATTACCACGTTGATCTAGAAAAAAAAAAGAGAACATGGACCCTTAGATTTTATGATGATCTAATGGTATACATTAAACCAAAGATTTAATATCTAATACAATCAAGAAATAGTAAATTCGGAATAACTAATTATGTTCAAATAATAGTAGTATGATAGTATCTGAAGGATAAAAGGGTACTAGAAAACATAAAAGGGGTGTTATTGCTACGATGTACCAGACGATCTGCCTGCCTTGTGCCCACTTCGATCCAACTACTGCAAGTGGATGGGTTCAAGATTAATTTTGCAACTAATACAGGTTGCATTGTACTAATTAATTAAAGTTGTGACCTGCCTACTTATCATGATCGCCACATGCATATAGTTCTCAAGATCCCATCCGAATTGGTAAGTCTCACTACGTTAATTAATTAACATGTGACCTGCCTACTTATCATGATTACCACATGCATATGGTTCTCGAGTTCCCATCTGAATTGGTAAGTCTCTTTATGAAAACCTTAAGGACATCTCTGCAATGTTGACCACTGCAAGAGGAATAGAATTCGGGTGATCAGCAGTTAAGAGTAAATACAGGTCCTTGTTTACTGCTAGCTTTGATGTCAGTATAATACTAACGCCTGATCACAAAAAAAAAAAACTTAGTATGGAAAACGATAATAATTATATGGATAACTTCACCATTTAGACAAAGAATACGAACAAACTGCCTACTTAGATAGAAGCAAACAGTTAAGTTTAGTTTCATTGGGACTTCTAGACACCAGTGATCATATCAAATGCTAAAACATTGCGCAAATGATAATCGACGGTGATGACTTTATTGAAGGACTTAGCAGAGCATCTAGACAGGAGAGCATAACAAGTAGTAGCGTGAAGACGAGTTGTAAGTTGCAACCACTTCGCTACTTGTGGTTAATGGTCAAGTCAAGAAGCATCCTTCCCGTGGCCTTTAAAAGCCTCCAGTTGATCAATTATGGGAACACCAGTACCGTTAACTAACATGCATGCTACTAAGATAAAGAACCACCGCATGGCCTGAAGCACTATAAATACCTATGCAACATTCATTGGAACTCATCATAACCCATGCTCACTAGTAGAAGATCACAAGTCACAATGGCAAGCACCAAACTAATAGCACTGAGTTTCATTGTCCTCATGAGCATGGGGTTAGCCAATGCTGTGAGGGTGTCTAGATACTCTAGTGCCGGTGGAACAGGCACGGGAGAGGGAGGGGGTGGCGGATATGTGAATGGTGCGGGATCAGGGTCTGGGTCCGGCGCCAGCTCAGGTGAGAGCAGTTCAAGTGGTGTCCACACAACTATTAGAGGGCGTGTAACTAGCCAATATGGTGGGAATGGTTACGGTGGAGGGTCCGGGTCAGGTTCAGGATCTAGTACATATAATCAAGCAACCTATTCTGGTTATGGAGAATCTTTGAACGCTGGTGGTGCTAGAGGACAAGCTGGAGGTTACTAGGATCTAGTGCACAGGGGTCTGGCAGTGGCACTGGCTCTAGCTACTCTAACCAGTATTGGTACGGACCTACTCTAACCAGTATTGGTACGGACCTAGTTCTACAGGTGCTAATGCTAATGGCAATGGTGGTGGGTCTGGGTACGGCAATACAAACCCCTAATTTCTGCATCAAATCAATCGAAACTTGGACTCCATTGTCCTTTGTTGTTTGATGTCGTGCAATTTCGATTTCTTTGTATGTTTCTGATGCTTTTGTTACAATCAAATTAATAAAGGGTCCAACTGTTCTTGTAAATGTAGCATTCAGCTCATGAAAGATGTTGTAACCATGTCAGTTTATCGATACTCATTTGTCATTTGGTACTGTATCCGGAGAAATTCCATGTGGAAATGTTATTTTGCCTTGAAAGTTATTTATTAGATGCCTACATCATGCACATAGAGTGGTTGTATTCGTTTTTAAATATATAACTTTTAGGACAAACTAATTATTTCAAAGTAATTAGCTTATCCTAATTAAACGATATATATTAAAATTGAAAACTGAGTGAGTACATTGAAGCCCCTAATTCCCTAAATGATTTAATTTTTAAAATTTAATACTCTCTTTGTCACACTTTTAGATTTGTTCTAAGTCAAACCATCTCAGGTTGACCAAGTTTATTAAACAATATTCACATCTATACACCAAATAAGTACATCATGAAAATATGTTTCATAATTGTTTTAATAATAATGATTTATTTCCATAGGTCTTGATAGATTTTCCATATAAACGGTCAAACCTAAATAGTCTGACTTAGACTTAGAGCATCTCCAATAGATTACTCATATCTCACACCCAAAACACACTCCCTCCATTAGCAAAAATATTTTTATATTTTTGGTGATAGTTGCTGCAGCAAACTACAAAATCCAATCACGAAGAATAAGGTAGAGGTATAAATCCCCTTTATTTATGATGGAGGGAGGTGTGTTTTGGTGATTGCTAAAAACTTTTAGATATTGGGGATTAGATTGGTAATCTGCTGGAGCACCTCTAATCATCAAAACATTAATTTTTTGATATTGGGAAGAGGGATGAGTAATCTGTTGGAGATGCTTTTAGAATAAACATAAAAGTACTTATATTTTAGGACGTCAGATAGAAGAGTATCAATGAAAGTACTAGACTAGTTCATGTCATATTACAGAAGTAGAAACAAAGATTGAATTACTTTTATACTTATAACGGTAGCACACCAACTGGGTCGATCCATGCTCCAGCAGCCTTACATCATCACATAATAGTTGACGAAGTGCTGCCATAAGCTCAATAACGTTAGTGCTGACGTCAACAAAGTGATGCTGTATGTACATATAGCCCTTTACAACACTCAGAGCATAATATCCAAAGCCCACTTTTGCTGCTCTTTTTGTCAAGCGGAGCCCACTCCTCCCTAGAGCAAAAGTAATCAATATTATTTTTGAGAGGCACTCAAAAAGTGAGACGGGATGTCCTGATAATAATATCTATCATAACTTTTTGAAGCTTTGTAACTTGCCTCCAGAGCTAATCTCCCAGCGAGGCTGATTTGCTTTGAGTTGCTCTAACTGTGACTTGTGTCAGTCAATCCCTAGTGGAGTTAGGGCCAGATCTCCCATTTCAAACGGGAACAAGAGCGACATGTATCCAGCAGAATGGCCAGATTGATTGTGCCCTGTACGCTTGTAAGCTTGCAAGGAACAAGACTCCGTTAGGTTATAATTGTGATTTTGGTAATTGTGTGACAACATAGTCAATGGGATCAACAAGTTTGTAAGCTCAAGTTTATAGGATTTCTAGATCCTATGGATGGGGTTCAATCCATATACAAGATGGTCCAATTCGCTGTTAAGATGGTCCAAATGACCGCCGAGATGATTTGAACAAGGTTCAGCATGATTACATGTGTCGGTTAAACCGACGGCATGAACTTATAACATGATTTGAACTTTCGTGAATTGACATGGCGGTCAAGTGAAGAAATCACAGTAGCACCGGTTGAGCCGACGCTATAAGAATGAAGGCGTCGGTGCAATGAGGAGATGATATGGCGATCAAGTGGAGAAATGATAGAGGCACCGGTTAAACCGACAGTGCAAAAAAAGGTGTCGGTGCAAGCGTGTTGTGGTTACTCTGTGCGCACAGTACGCATGTTTTGGTTTCAGAGGGGTTTCCAAGCAAAATCTTCAGCACCGGTTAAACCGATGGGCGTCGGTGCAATGAAGTCAGCAGAGGATGGCAGTTGAAGTTCAACGGCTAGTAGGCAAGCTGAGTGCGACCAGTCAAACCGATGGTGGCGGCCGATTTAACCGACGCTTTATGCTTTTCTAGGTAAAAGCAAGCAACGGTTATGAGCTGCCCTCTAGCCTATATAAGGCCTCACCTCGAGTAATTTGAAGTTGCTGGAGTTCGTGAGAAGCTACCCACACTCTGAAGAAGTTCTCCAAGCCACCAAAGAGGTCATTGATCACATCCTTAGGTTTAGTATAAGCTTTGAGAGTGTTAGTGCTAGGATTAGCTCTAGAGAGAGTGAGCGAGCAAGGCGTTGCTGCCTTGTGTAGTGAACCACAAGTTGTATCTCGGTGTGCCGGTCTCTTGGAGTCTTGGTAGTTTGCTGTCAAGTTATCGACCCTCCGGCTTGGCGTGGAGCGGCGACGACGCCTCTGTGCTGGGGACGTGGAGACCCCTTCCTTTGTGGAGAAGCTCCTTAGTGGAACGCATCGAGGTGACCGGGGACTTGGCGAGAGCCTTGGTGGCGAGTCAAGAATAGTCCCAGAAAAAACTCGGTGATTGGGAAGCAATACTCTTAGTAAAGTAAGTGCTTCAACAACGTGGACTAGGGGTGGCCTTGTGCCTACCGATACCACAGGATAAATCTTCGTGTCGAGAGTTTGGTTCCCCCATCCCCTTTTTTTAAGCTTCCGCATTTCTTATGGTAATCTTGTGTACCTTTACATTTACATTCTTATTATAGTATCTTGTTAGGATTGGCTATAGGTTGCAAAACTTTTTGGGATAAAGTTTTCATATTAGTTGAACCCTAGTTGCACATCTAGATAATATATTTTAACTTATATTTTATATTTTGTGCTAACTAGTTTGAGCCACATGTTAATATTTATCCCTTTTAGACTACGAGCACCGAACAAGACTCGTATGATCAGGAAGCGTACATTAATCTAAAATTGCAGCTAAAGATATACTAATAATAACTTCAGGATCAACCCCTAACAACTCTGTAGTAGACTATCCACCAGTAGTAACTTGATGCTAAAGATTAGCAGGCAATCAAATAAAATATGCACGACTAAATCTCAGGCTGGTGTCACGGACTCACGTGCAATCTGCCTCGGCGCCAAAACAGGTAACTCCCAGGATTCTCAAGCTGTGCTGATCCCGTTAGCCTCAGATCGCTCTGAAGTCTGAAGTTCTGCAAACCGCAATGGATTTCAGCTGCTTGGGCTGGTGGGTAAACTTGCCGTGGTCAGGTGGCTGAAGGCCCGCTCGATTTCAGGCAGGCGCTCCTCCTGCAGAGCCTCGCCGATGCCATGGCCTCATGGGCCTCTCGCAGGGGCATGGCGCAGAGGAAGGACGATGTCCACCTCAACGAAGCAGTGGGAACCCAATGTGTAAGCCGGTACTGGGTCGATTTGCCTCACCGTTTTGTAGGTGAGCTTCCGGAGAAATCGACCAGGGAGTGGGGCTCCGTCGATGACCACGTCCTGATAGTGTAGTTTGCGAGCTGCAAAAGAGCAAAGGATGTATTTTTTTCTCTCTTTTTTTTGAGCAAGAACAACAGTAGGAAAACCATGCTGTGGTAGAAATATATTAATATAGGAAAGAAAACAGGGAACTGTAGAGGCTTGAAGCCACCTATAAAACAAGCTGTAAGACAAGGAGAGGAAAATTAACCAAGCGGATTGAGCCATTAATTGCTAAGAAAATACTCATTGCGGGTGCCTTTACTCTATGACCCTGAAGTAGAATGACATCAGTAAATCCTTTCTTCCAAGGAGAGCAGCTGTGTTAGCTATTTTCGTTACTTCCAATTGAACCATGTCGTCTTTTATTTGTTACAGTTGTTATCGATGCAGGTAGCCCCTGTTTGTAAAATCCAGAATAGAGAACCTACGATTAAATTGATCCTAGAATCAATCTATATGGTTTTGTGCTATGCCATTTGCATCAAAGCACACCAACTATGGGCCATATTAGCCCATGGACCTCACATTAATCAGCCCCGATGTTTTATTTTAGGATGCAAAACAGACCAACTATGGGCCATTAGCCCATGGACCTCACATTAATCAGCCCCAGTGTTTTATTTTAGGTTGTCAATACTCAATACTGTGTGTTGCAATTCATTTAGACCAATTACATCAACTCGCCCAGTGCCATTTCACAGTAATTAAGCAACCGACATGCATGTACGAAAAAAATTGGAAGCAGGATCCCAGCATTCCAAGATGATATCTATTTTGGAAGGGAGGTAGTACTAAAGTTTTGTTACGTTAGCGATGATGGTGGTATAAGTACGTATTTCCTTTTACAATACTATCTGACTGCTAAGAGGGGATTGCAAGACATAATTCTGTTAAATGCTGTTGCTATGGTGAACCAGACGATCTGCCTGCCTTGTGTCCACTTTGATCCAACTTCTGCAAGTGGATGCTTAGGGTTCAAAATCTCTTTTGCTACTAACAGCTTGCACTGTACCAATTAATTAACCTTGTAAGCTGCCAACCTTATCATGATCACCACATGTGTATAGCTTATTAAGTCCACATCTGACTTTGTCAAGGTCGTTATGAAAACATCGAGGTCGCCTTGCAATGTCAACCACTGAAAGTGGAATAGAATTGATTGGGTGATCAGCGGATGCCTGTGTTGATCTTCAAACATGCAGTTAAGACTTAGGAGTTAATACGGGTCGTCGTTTACTAGCTGTTAGTATAATACTAATAAAATAAGCTCTGGGTTTAATTACTGCGGGTGATCTCATTATCTTTGGATTGTCGTGTCACCCAGTTGTTCACGTTTCACAGTGCATGAGAGTATGGTCAAATCTATATGTAAGCAATGCAAAAGTCATGAGCATTAATTTCTGAGTCTATTGCAGCAAATATGAATTTTGTAGGTATTTCACCCAAAACGATTTATCTACTGTAGAAATCAAGAACAAGTTTAATGTTCCAAAGAGGGCATATTGTCCTTCAAAGTAAGACACTTTGTTGTCAGGTCGAATGAAATAAGAGATTTGTTAAAGATTGGAAGTTACTAGTATTATCCTTGTGAGTTCAGTATCGTACTTGTCGATACTGAACTTATTTTTGTTTTCTTCTAATAAAACTTGCGGCAAAGCTTTTTCCATCCATTCGAGAAAAAGTTCAGTATGCACACATCAAGAAGAGACGACATTTTAAGTAAATTTCAAGAAACAGGTTATGGATCCGGACCCAAGCTCTCAACTGTTAGACAAAAGCAGTTCAGTTACCAAAACCTTTCACATATGTAGTAGCAGTGACAAGTATGAAAAACAGTAACAAGACATATAAACTGCCTACTTAGGACGGAGCAAACAATTAGGTTTAGTTTCAATGGGCCTTATAGACACCAATGTCTCAAAGGCTAAAAACTTTGTGCCAACGATAATCTATGGAGATGATTTTTAAAAAGCTACTAAGACTTAGCAGAGTGTCTAGACAGGAGAGCATAACAAGTACTACCAGCATGAAGACAAGTTGCCACTTCGGTCGCGACTAGCATGTGGTTAATGGTCAAGTCAAGAAGCTCCATTAATTACAGTGGCCTTTAAAAGCCTCCACTTGATATCCTATGGGAATACCACTACCGTTAACGTGCATGCTATTAAGATAAAGAACCACTGCATGGCCTCCAGCACTATAAATACCCATACAGCCTTCACTCGGAACTCATCACAGCACATACTCACTAGTAGTAGCTCACCATGGCAGGCACTAAGTTAATATCACTGGGTTTCATTGTTCTCATGAGCATGGGGTTAGCCAATGCTGTGAGGGTAGCTAGATACTCTAGTTCTGATGGAACAGGCTCAGGAGGAGGAGGGGGTGGCGGATATGTAAATGGTGCAGGATCAGGGTTAGGGTCCGGCACTGGTTCAGGTGAGAGCAGTTCAAATGGTGTCCACGCAACTGCTGGAGGGGATGGTAGAGGGGGTGGAAGTAGCTAATATGGTGGGTCTGCTTACGGTGGAGGGTCTGGATCAGGTTCAGGATCTAGTACATATAATCAAGGATCGTATTATGGAGAATCTTCCGGTGCTGGTGGTACTGGTGGTGGAGGAGGAGGACAAGCTGGGGGTTATTGGGGATCTAGTGCACAGGGTTCTGGTAGTGGCACTGGATCTAGCTCTAGCTATTCTAACAGGTATTGGTACGGACCTAGTTATGCAGGTGCAAATGCTAATGGCAATGGTGGTGGCACTGGGAATAGTCAAAACGGTGGGAGAGGTGGTGGTGAAGGTGCTGGTTCTGGGTACGGCAACGCCAACCCCTGATTTCTGTATCAAGACAATATAAAGTTGGAGCCCATCGCCTAGTGGTGGCACTGGGGTTATTTTTGTTTATCTGTACTTGTGTTATCAGAATCAAATTAATAAAGGGCCCAACTGTTCTAAGTAAATGTAGCAGCCCAGTTTACGAGAAGATGTTGTAAACATGTCAGATTATCAATGAACTTCTACTCTTGCCATTTGGTCACTGTATTTGCGCCACACCACTTTTGTCATAGCGGCCGTCTGGCTGGCCGTACGAGCCAAGGAATCCATGGTAGCAGGAGGAGGCGAACAGATGCATTCGTCATGTAGTTTGTTAGCATATCTCCTATAGGTTAGATTTGTTAGTCAGGCTGTTAGTTGGATAAGATTTTTAGCCATAGGCTCCAGCAATAGTCCCTAAAATATACCCTCCAAATGGTAGATGGGGGCTGCCTCTATTTTGTAGGGGCTTCTAAATTTATTTCAACTTCAGCAATAACCCTCAATTCTAACTTATAATACCCCCTAGGAATGGAGGGTGGATGAGGAAATTTAGAGGCCCCCAAAATAGAGGGTTCTAGTAGAGGGTTTGCTGGACTGCATCTTTTTAGTTTAACCCTTTAAACTTAAGATAGAGGGCTGTTTAGAGGGTCTGCTGGAGTTGCTCTTGGGGCTATATATATGCCACCAAATCACTTATTGGGAATCAAGCAGGAAGTAAGAAGGAAAAAGCCTTCTTCTTGCTTGGTCATGGGCAGAGGCCCCCAGCCAGCGATCTCGCCTTCAATCCTCTCTCGCTCCCTAACCTCACACTGATGAGCCCATTATAGCCCATGGGTCTCACATTGATCAGCCCAATGTTTGAGGTTAAGTTGTCATTACTGTGTGTTGCAGTAATTGGTTTAGACTAATGCAATCAACTCGTTCACTGCAGCTGTGAAGTACTAAAGCAACCAACAGGGCATGTATGAAAAAAATTAGCCGCTTGATCCCAGCATTCCACGACACCTATTTGATGAGGGAGGTAGTACTAAAGTGTTGTTACATTAGTACCCTTACGTTAGCAACCAACGATGTTGGTATAAGCATTTATTTTTAAATATTATCTGACGGCTAAGAGCAGACTGGAAGACGTAATACTCTGTTAAATTTTGCTGCTAAAGTGAACCAGACGATCTGCCTGGATTTTGTCCACTTCGGATCTGAAAGTGGAGAGTTAGGGTTCAAATTTTCTTTTGCTACTGATACAGCGTGCATTGTACTAATTAATTAACCTTGTGAGCTGTCTCCCTTATCATGACTACCACGTGCACATAGTGATCAAATGTACCTGAAGTCCTGAACTGGAATCGGCTGACTTGGTTAGTCTGCGTGGCGTGAAGATTGAAGTGGGCTAATTGTTGTCATGTCTTGGTGTGGCCACATAAAGACTATAGAACAGTCAATACATAGTTTGATAGTTATATACGCACGAATTGTTCTTCCACGGAGGAAACATACATATAGAAGCTCCAGAGGCTACACCCGTCTATATGTGTGTTTCAACGTGGATGTTCAGACAGAGCTTACTCCAAATTGGCAGCCATCCAAGTTCAGCCTTACATGTGGATTCCTCATCTATCACCCCACTGAAATCCAGACCAATAGGCATATGTGATATACTGATATGTGCAGTGGAAACATGGATGCTATTATAAGACGCCCCAAGAAATGAACCGGACTACAGCCTCTCTAAACTAAAATAATTCACCTCTACAGTGTGGTGCCGGACATGCCACTTTATGCCATAGTTTTCAGCCGAATCGGAAACAAAACCATCGACGGAGACCTGTAAATATGGAAAACGAAAAGGCAAAAGTTCAGCTGGTGTATGTAGTACAAATAAATCAGTTCAAATGGAGCATTGTAGCACATATAACTGAAAACAAAAAACTTGGAAGTACCGCAAAATAGCAGTCAATTACATTGATGACCCATGATAGGCAAACTAAAGAAAAAGGCATTGCAGAATAGGAGGGTTTAGAAAATCAGATTTCTTCTGCAACCTTATTGATATCAGTATCAGACAATGTTGGCACACGAATCACAATATAGTAAAGTTAAACTAATTTCTATTCCTGATCGTCAGAACTGGGAAGCAGGACAGGTTGTACACCTTCCTAGTTCATGACTCGACTAACATCTTAGCAACATTACCAACCAGAAATATTGACGAAATAGAAGACACAGCAATATATATGTTCTGGTAAAAGAAAGAACAGAACTGAGTATGCAGCTTTAGGTAGCCAAGGATTAGACAGTGTGGAACCGTCAACTTTCTAATAATGACAGGCATACGGCAAAAGTAATGATCCCATCCCTCCAAACCAGGGCAAAGGCAAAACCATCAGTCAGTTGCCTCCTGGCCACAATTTGTAGTAGACTGGTTCTTGGAACCTTCTCACTTACCTGGAAAAGAGGCCCCTGCTGCTGTGGCCATAAAACAGAGGCCTTTTATTCGCAGCCAAAGAGGAAAGAAACAAATGAAGTAGGCGATAATTCAGTGCACGTCCTCAGGTGGATAGGATCTATGGTATTGTTTCCAATGACAAAGATTCATATATGAAAAGGCGCATGCATAAAATTTGTTGTTAGACAAAACCAAGAGACCATTTATCAATTTATATGTCTTTATTATGGTCTTGCAATCCGTTTTGTCCTAATATGACTAAATGGCAGAAGTGCCTACATTGAACTCTAAGAATTGCTATTGCCCGGATGCCCTCACATCATGCTTGGAAGGAGATGCCGCATTCATCTATATAACCAGCATGACTTTGCACTGCATCTCTATCCCTCATCATGTATGTCTTGTTAATGTGCAAGATACCTTTCAAATCAAATGACAAAAAAAAATCTGATTAATCAACAGCATCGCTGCATATAAATATATAATCATGAAGGTAAAGTGATTTTTAGCATCAAAGAACAATGGGAAAATAGCTATAAGTAATATATTTGGACGTATAAAGATGACATATACATGCATAACACAGGCACCAAACAATGGTATGAATTATGAATAAATCAGAATTAAATTGCAACACATAATGAAGGCTAATTTAACCATCATTAACCAGGATTTAGAAAAAACACCTCGGATTGTTTTTATGGAAATAGTCTACTCATTTACCAAAAAAAAATGCATCACCACTTAGCATCTTGTATGTCAGTGCCCTAACGAAGTTTGCATCTGACTGACATATAGAACCCAGTCATGTTGCATTGCCTGGTTGACCATGTGGCTTCAGGATGGCAGGGTCTATATATAATAAAGCAAGAAGCAGAGGCCAGCAATCCATTTGAAATATAGAAACATACAAACCATGGGTCTTCAGCTTCACTTCCTGGAGAAGAGATTGAAATCAAAGAATAAGAAATGTAGAAGTAAGAAGACATGTATCATCCAGTGAGGCAAACAGTTCACAGCAAATTAATTTCTCATATCTGCAACAAAACAATTTCTCCTATTTTCTGCAGGACGTCAGCCAATGTAAAAGGAAAAACAACTACAGAGCTAGCAATGATTTCTCCTATTTTCTTAAATTTGGGCGTAATTTGGTAACCACTAACCACATCATGAACACACAGACATCATTTTCAGAATTCCTCTTGATATGAGGTAGCAATGAGATTAACCTAACTATGCCTAATTTATTCTGATGGGAAATTTGGACATGGGTGGGGGAGAGCAAAGGAAGGGCAATCGTGTGATCTCCATTTCAACTGGCTCCTGCACTATTATTCCATTAGAGAGAGGGATGAAAAGAGAGGTACCTGAAGTTATGTTTGGCGTTGCCGAATCCATTGGAGGTGAGCAGAGGATACAACAGCTTCAGTCCCTAGAGTGCCAGAGCTGTTGGAGAGGACATTGGGGAACAGGCATTGATGCACTCGAGGTTAGGCGCGGTGCAAGATGTCTCGGTTGCTATGGCCACGGACAGGCTGGAAGTTGAAGAGGTTGCCGCTGCAAGTAATACTGTAATAGGACCAATTGAAATTCTAGTTCGCATAAATAACATCATAGATGAGCATAATTGTGCCCTAACGTCCAGTCTCCCAAGAATGAATGTTAAAGACCTGAACGGGGAATAGAGGGTCATTTCTTCTATCCATTTGTTAGTCAGTTGTAAGTACTTTTTCCCTTTTTTTCCTTTTACATTATGTGCTAATTCACTTTGCTGAATTAATATCTGTGAGACACATCATTTCTAACAATAATACACAGGGACTATTGAAGAAAGCAACGTACAATGAAAATACTTCGATCATTCTATCCAAACAGAATCAAATGCAAGAAATAAAAGTAGATAAGAAGCATATCCTACTTGATGTTGAACTCACCAGAGGTTGCAGGCGCCTTTTACCAATTGGGTATCTGTATGGGTTTGGTGTTTCCATGGAAAAGGCAGTAAACCATAATATAAACCCAGATAACAAGTCGAGTAGAGAATCCAAGGTGGAAGCAATAATAGCCAGGGAACCACTCCTTACTGAGGCATAAACTTTTGCCGAAAAAGAATCATGTTTGCAATGTTAGATAATTGGATGGCCCATGTCTCCTTTTGGGCAACCCTCTCAAACTCTTCTTGCAAGTAGGAAGTAGGATAATCTATAGGTGAAAAGGGCATTGCTTCATCTGGAAAGAAAAAAAAATGCTGCACATTTTATCCGCAAGGAAGTGTTTTCTCTTTCCTTTTTCCATGTCACAATCAGCGGAAGATTACACAACAAACCTTAGACATTCCAGGAAGGAAACCACGGTCGTCAGTGTATGCATTTCATTAAAACCTTCCAGCATTTCAGACTGCTGTTGGTAGTATTCTGCAACATCATCAGCAGGGCCTTGAGCTGCAGATAAAGTTAAAAATGGAGCATTAGGAGATGAACTATACCAACAGGATCCAAATAATTGTACAGCATTAGTCTCAGAGAAACTCAATCCACAAGAATAATATTTGTGGAGCAAATAGCAACATATGCAAATACATCAAAGGAACCAATTCGTTGGATTTCATTTGTGTGCGAACTATTTGCACATACAAAATGTGAACTTCCACCATCCATACACAATCTTTTTCCTTATGTAAACAATGAGATTTAATCAAGAGGTGAGCCTGAATGTAAGGTACCATAGCAAACAAACCTATTCCAGAAATTTTGTACAGATTTAATCACACAAAATGCTTATTGCAAGGGAGTACCTCTCTGACATGGATACATCAGGTTGCAAAAGAAACAAATAGACAAGATATTTGCTGAAACATACAAAAACATGATCCGTGTGATACTTCTGTTGTTAACAATGAGGGCATAAACCAAACATCAAAACTCAATGCTGTAAGGTGCAGCACGGTCTAAGCAACATTAGCCCGCAAAAAGGGGTCGCCGGAAATGAGTATTTATAATGCCATGTCAACAAAACCTCAAAGCATGGATGAAATAGGCCAGATAGGATGACCAGGTACATGAGTGGAACTTGCTATCTGTAACTCAACCTGCTATAATTGATGGACGCAAGAGCACCCTCGCATATGACCAATCGCCGAAGAAAGGGAAACAACACCATATAAATGCTGTACAAGGCAAAGCAGTACGAGTGGTCCTTCCTATCGGCCGTTCTCAGGCGGTACGGTTGTCTTGCTCACTATGCCCTTGCTAAAATAGTCCGCCACGACAGAAAAAATAGGTCATGGTCTCTGGCGTTTTATTCTAGCTTCTGCTTTGCCTCCATAACAGATCTATATTCAGGTGCACATTCTGGGCATTCTTTTTCATTGTCCCCAAGGCAGCGGAGGTGGAATGAATGCATGCACATGAAATGGACAGCTGGAAGATCAACGGTGAAAGTACAAGCTGTACACTTGCTGAGTTGGAAAACCTTCGCGTTTGTCTTGAGATCTTCAATCTCCCTTTTCATCAACTCTGTCTCCTCCTGTAAAAGAAAATATTGATTCACAGAATGTTCGATTTCAATCGTTGTAGATTATTCTTGCTACCAAGTTTCAAATATCCGCTCACAAATCATGCTACATCTGAAAAAGATTATGGTGATCCCTCTTTCATACGCAAGAAATACAAAAAAGATTCACTTGTGCATGTGCTTGTTATAGGACTGTTAATCTTTAGGCACATTCAATTTGCATTATCGATATGACGTCAAGTGAAACTCAGGTGTGGGTCATCCTCAATTTCAAGAATTTCATTGCTACGATGGAAATAATTTTTAATCAGTGATTCTGATTTCATTGTCACACTCCCAAATTAAAAGAAGGAAATTTGACGATGGGAGAAGACATCCCCCTTTGTCTCAAGAAAGGGGAGTACCGAACAATTTAGGGAGGTTCTCATGTCTCAAGAAAGGGGAGTACTGAACCATTTAGGAAGTTATTCACACAATTGCAAGCACCCAGGTTCCATTCGACCATGGGGAGAAGACCTCCCCTTTGTCTCAAGAAAGGGGAGTACCGAACCATTTAGGGAGGTACTCACACAACTGCGAGCACCCAGGTTCGTGCCCACAACTGGACGCTCTACCAACCAAGCTATTCTACCATAATTTTCTACATTAACCTCTGTGTGTTTGACATGAGAATCATTGTAGTTCAGAATCATATTTTAGTATATTAGAAAAAAAATGACTATGTCTAAAATAAGTATGAACAGTTCATCGTATTATGATGTATGATTAAATAAAAAGTAAAAAGAAAACTAGAACTCAAGTGATATTACCATGGTGCATGGTACACATAAGGGAATTTTAAAAATTCAGTGAACTGAGAGAATATGGTCCAATACATAGGTCCTCACATGTAAAGGGACTTGGTGGTAAACTGAGAGTAGCTGCTGAATGTTGTGCTACTGCTACCTCCAGCTACTGGTGTATCATGATTGCAGGGTACAAGGGGAAAATAAAACCAATTACTAGAACTACATTTGAGGTAACATCATCTCAAATAACACCCTCATGTAATGTGTTAATGCCAACAGCCAAACACCAATTTGCCACGTACTTATTTTAAACTGATCCTGCATTGCATTGTATCTAAAACCATTATTTTTTTATCTTCGATTTATCAAAGAAACAAGAAATATTAATGCCTTCCCCTAGAGATTTTAAAAGTACTAAGAATGGCAATGGGAAATAAATGTCACAATAACTTCACAAATAAATTACTAACCTTATACTTGTCAATGGATTTTCTATCATCTTCAATTAGCTTTGATTCTTGCTCAAGTTTGCGAGCAATGTAATCCTTGACAACTGAGAGCGTCAAGCATGGGTTTTTTGACAGTGTCTGTAGCACAACAATGGGAGGCACAACATCCTCCTTTTCAATGTAGGTCAAGACCTCTTTAACTTCTTTAGAGCAATCTTCCCCTAGCTCCCCAAAATACTTCAACAAATCACCGCACAGAGATGGATCCCCTCCTTGAGACGAGTCCCCTAGCTTCTTGCAGCATGCAATTAAACCTTGATGATCGTGAGCTTGCTTGTAACAACTAATAACTTCTTTGTAAAGTTTTAGTTTCTCATATAGAAAGAGCAATCCATCTTTGAATGCATGTGTATTACAAAGAATAAGAGCAAGATCAACATCATACAAAGGTTCTTGCATCTCAGATGTCCAAGCAGACTTGAGTAATGCAAGCCCTTTCCTTCTCCTATCAACAATACTCTTCGCTATTTTAGTATCTTCTTTTCCAGGAATTGCTTTCTCTCTTGTTCCAGACTTATAGCCATTTGCAGTTTCCTTACCGTTTGTTTCTTTTATATTGTGATTCTCAAAGCCATTTTCTTGTGAGACAGATGGGAAGCTCAAAGCATTTGAAATATAGAGCTCCAGAAGGGTGTTATGAATTTCTGTTTGTGCAGGTGAGTCCTTGACTGCTTTGATATGATTTTCCAGAAATTCCATAAGATATTGTGAGCTGTGCACAAATATATTCACAAAATCCATTGGCGATGGTATCATAAGCAAGTGCATGCTGTTTGAACCTCTTGTTGTAGGATCTCCAACATCAGTACAGAGCCTTAACAGTATTTCAACTGTTTCGGGAGGTCTATGTTCCACAAGAATTTTCCCATATTCTTTTACAGTCAGACCTGCTTGATTTGCCTCAAGGCCAGATATATATTGCAGTGCCTCATCATATTTACCCAGATCCTTAAGTAAAATTTTCAAGTACAACTCATGCCTCCCAGCCTTTTTTGCCACAAACATGGCATGTTCATGATATCCAGCAGCACGGCATACTCTTATAGCAGTTTCCACATCGAACTTGATTTCACCTATCCCCTCTTCATCTTTGATGAAATCGTTAAGTTTCTCCACATCTTTCAATTTGGTATAGCAGTTCAACAGAAGGGTCGTGTGGTCTTTGGATGCTAACCCTCTATCATGTAACTTCTCTAAATAATTTTTCAGGTTGTAGATGCGCTTTGCATCAAGGAACTTCTATATAACATATGATGGTTCAAGATGACCAATAGTGTGGATATACTGGGACATAGCCTCATCATATTCCTGTTTCCCATACAGATGGTCACCATACTTCCGCAGCACCTCAGCAGTCAAAGCAGGATCAGCCTGCTGACTTTGTACAAGATTGATAGCAACTGTATAAAGATTTTTCTTGAACAACATGTCAAGCTTACTTTCCATGTCTTTCTCTCCAATGCACAGAATCTTTTTGTCAGCCATAATAAGAATAATATAACCCCACTCACAGACCAAATGTGAAACATCCCCCACAGGCATGCTATGTGCAATCAGCCGATTCTTAAGGTCGTAAACATTAAGGGTACCCTTCTGAGTCCTCTGATCTTCAATAATGCAAAGTAAATAGCCTTGAAACCAACCTACGAACTTTTTCTCACCATCAAATACCCAGCAAGGACCCCTACCATCGACTTCATAGAAATAGACAGCTTCAGGTCTACCAATAATTAGATCCTGTTGATTGAATATGGAATAAATAAAGTTTGCAGCTCGAAATATAAAGCTCTGATAACAAAAGTATTAGAACAACACAGGCATGATAGATAAAGAAGTGTGTGCGCAAGAAAGTAACCAATTGGCCAAACTATTAAACTAGCCTAAAGTTTCCTAATATCATATACATTGTCTTGTGCACAAAACGTCAAAACCATACGATCAACATCTGTAGCGAATTGGATAATGATTTGGTAGATTGTGAGTCCCTTTTCAATATACTGAGACTATTTGGACAATTGACACACATCACCTGCCAAGAGTATCAGTTGCTGTAACAGCATTCTAGTTGGCAGGTTGCAGCAAATTTGAGGCTTACAATTAGGTGACGAATTAACCATGAAGTTTCAGCTAGTAAAACTTCTTCGGGTCATGAACTGCACCCTAGCTTGCCTAAATTATTTGTAAGCCGTGCAACTAACCAAACAAGTAACAGGTCCTAAAGCATATTGAGTTACCCAAAAATTTAAAAACAGAATCCATAAGCTATATGATCAGAAAATTAGCAGAGAGACATTTGTAATCCATCCTTACCATTCTGTCACTCATTGCCACAGCATTGGTCTGGCAACCAATCTGATCAGGTGTTTGCCTCCTTGGTGGTTGAACATGCAAGCTGAACAAGGATACAGAAATAGGAGTTACAGCAAAGAGCTGATGTGTTTGCCCCTCAACTCGGAAACCAAGACCAGTGATAGGCAAACTAGTGCTGCCATATGAAGCAGCCTCAACCTGCAACTTGAAGCATGTAATACGCTCACGTGCAATGTCACCTTTGATGCAATAAATGAAACCATTGTCTAGTCCAATGGCAATCAACAATATAGGTGGTGCTTCTTCTAGAACCATAAATGATGTAATCTGCAAAAAGTCAGTAAAATAAGCCAATTAAATTTGAATCGCATGTTAACATTCATATAATATATGCAAATCTTCGTAATAAAAGTACATAGGAAATGCATTACATTGGGCTCAAAATGAATTAGGAGAATTTACCTTTGCTTGAGGAAAGTGATCGGTGAAGACCCGCAAAATTTGAACACAGAAAGGATTTGTTGTACTTGATCCCTCTTCTTGTACTTTGTCAAGGTCGAAAACCTTGAGACATTTTGCTGATGACTGCGAAGATGATTGATCATCATCTCCAACTGTGACGAGAACATTCCTTTGCTGATCACACAGACAGATAAGTTGTTGATTAAGTATATGATGTAGCTTTAGTTATCACAATGATACAGTGCATAAATCTTTCACAGTGCAGTAATAGGAAATACACGGATTAGCAAATGATCTATGGTACTGGCACCGCTACTGAAGCAAATGGTACTTTTGCCCCGAGAATAGGGAATTTGATAGGCTAACACAAATGAAATCGTTGATGATAAACGTTGGCGTAATCAATCAATTCAGCAAGATACTTGTCCAAATTCAGATACAACTTCCTGGCATTGCTTCAGGACTCAATTGCTGTGCACAACTTATGAGTCCATCTAAGACTGGGCAGCCACACGTCAGTTGGTCATCATACGCTGCAGCTGATTCCGAGTCGTAAGAAGAAACATGTCATTTTTCTCTTTTTTCTTGTTTCTAATATAATGCACCCCAATTACGCACGACCCAGTAGCAGAAGACGCTAGCTAGTACAGTAACAAGAAAACTATCGACAAACCCAACGAATTTCCGAGGCGGAGAAGAATCCCGCCCTAGCAGCGGGAAAGGAGTCTATCTATCTGCCTTCAATCCCAAAGGTCAATCCAGCCAGCCGATTTTCTGCAACAAAAGAGTTCGCCGTGATTCACCGCAAAAGAAACGACTACTGCAGCATCAGTCAGATCGAGTCTGCGCGCCCGTACCTTGAGCTGCTGGAGGAAGAGGACGGAGGAGGCGTGGGCCTGGAAGCCGTAGGAGAGGCGGAACCCGCGGTCGAGGAGCCCCACGGTGCCGTCATCGCACCCCACCGCGACGCCGCCGCGGCCGCCCGAGCAGCAGGTGACGCGGCCCGCGATCTCGGGCGCCGGCGGGGCGATGCGGGTGGGATTGGGCTCGGGGGTGGACGGGGGGAGCAGGAGCGGATGCGAGCGTGGTGGGTCGTCGGTATAAACGACTTCTTCGGCAATCACTGGGCCGGAACCGAGGAGGAGAGAAGGGGAGCCGCGAACTCTCCTCCCCCGCGCCAGCTATGCGGGAGGCCCAGGCCCGGCCCGGCAAAATTCGCGCCCCAGCGCCAATAAGTTTCCTCGGCCCACTGCGCGAAGGCCTCGATTAGTCCTTTCACTTCATTTTGCTCACTTCAGGTCAGTGAGCCTACTAATAAAACTTGTTCAATTTTTTTAATCACAACAGGATTCTTCTTGTGATGCCTTGGATAAAGAATTGTAAAAAGTTAAAAATAGACTACCTCATGTAACTAGGACAAAGTGATTCATGAAAACAAGCAACGAACTTCTTGTGGAACTTTTAGCTGTTGGCTTGTCGTCTTATACTACTAGTACTTCTTAGAAGAACATAACCGAGAGATTTAGCTTCAGGTGGCTATCACTACCCGAATCCGCTCATTTACCACCCAGTTCACTCCATGTTCTCTGCCCCGCCGAACCATAGACGCCACGGCAGATCATGCAACCATACACACCAAAGTACAGGCGTCCGGCGGGCACGAGCGCTAACCCAGAGCCGTGGTGTCTAATCAGGACGGTTAGCTTAGCTATCAGGCCGTCCCGTCCCGTCCCGTCCCGTCGCCGCGTGCATGCTCCGTCATGTGGAGCTGCTCCAGTCCAGATCGAGATCTGGGCGCCAGATACGGCGGAAACCACCCGAAGTCGACAGCCCGGAAAAGCAATAATTCCGAGGCGCAATTATAGGGGGCCTGTACACTAACCAACCGTACGTTCCAAGAGACGCAGGTGCAGGTACGTACGTACGTACAACATGACCCGTCCGGCTAGGTACTTCGCCCCCGTGCCAGAAATACTATCCAACAGTATTCTGCAGCCAGCGCAATGATGCGTCGCATGCAGCATACTCCGTAGGTACCCAACAACACTTGCAACTTTATTATCATTGCATATATGTTTTACACTTGCAACACCGTGCTCAGGCGTCGCGGACAAAAATATATATAAATGTATAATTGCGGTAGCTGGAACGACATGCACGGCATGGGCGAGGGGAAGGAGCCAAAATGCGGCGAACGTGCCCTGTTTCTCGAGCGAGGGACAGGGCACCCCTACTTTAATCTTTCTTTGCTCGTACGAATTTGGGAGTGCTGCAGCCAGCCAGTGTGGCTGAGAGACTTCACCCGATCGAGGAGAATTGCTCCAGGAGCCTCTCGCGATTTCGATGCGCTTTTGCAGACGACGCTGTCCAAGTATAGAACGACAGGCGCTGGCCGCTTTCTCAAAGCGACACGAATCTGTTCGAGGTACTGTGCTTATTGCTGGGCTTGTGGCCACTTGCCATCTCTCGTCGTCAGAGCAACAAAAAACAGATTTGAACAGAGTCTGAAGAACTGATACGAGTTCTAGACTTCTAGTTCTAGCGAGGAGAACAAGATCGGTCGCTGCGTCTAAAATCTAAACGCCAGTCGCGCGCTACTCAACAGATGCAAGATATATTGGTGATCATTACTACCTTTTTCTGGCTATCAAAATACAAGGCAGAGAAGTCCTCCTCTGTCACAGAGCAGAGGTACTGATTGATCTTGGTATGCGATGAAAAGTTCAAATACTTTCTTCGTCGTGAGGAGAAGTTACATAGCAGTAATATTACATGCATGAGCCAAAAAAAAAGGAGAGAGCAACGGAGAACTTAAAACTTGAGCCACTAGTAAGCGTCGATCAAAGCTAGCTTCGGGTACGGTTCACCCACAGGGCTCTATACACACACGACGCGACGTGTGGAGGCGCACGGCCTCCGTCAGGC
This sequence comes from Panicum miliaceum, assembly GCA_032594955.1. Taxonomy (NCBI): domain Eukaryota; kingdom Viridiplantae; phylum Streptophyta; class Magnoliopsida; order Poales; family Poaceae; genus Panicum; species Panicum miliaceum. The sequence continues at coordinate 14,379,077 of CM064065.1, forward strand.
TCAAGCGCCGATCTTGTAGCTGCCGAGGTCCTCCTTAATCAGCTCCAGGTCCCTGGACGCCACGGCCACCGACATCGCCCGGCGGTGGCGCCCCGCCGGCGGCCTCGCCTGCTGCTCGGCGCCGGCGCCGTCCGGGCCGGCCTTATTCCCGCCGGCCTCGACCGCCGCGTCGACGTCGAGGGTGGCGAGGTTCTCCGGGAGCACGAACACGCTCTGCGACGCCCGGCGTTGGTGCCGGCCCGGCCGCTGCGACGACATCGGCCTTGCTCGGAGGTCGCGGAGGCACGGAGGGGTGTGTGGTACGGAGTGAGCAGAGGCTGGTCACTTGGCTTCGGTGCGTCTGGACTGAGAAGAGAGCAGGGGGAGTCGCGGCCTTATATAGGACGGGGTCTGATGCTGCTGTGTTGTGCTGTACTGCTGTGGCCAACCGGCGCGCATTATTTTTCCATTATCTTTTTAAAATTAAAGATTATTTTTACACTAGCTAAATACTTTAAATGTACGTTGCAGCAGTGCAACAATCAAGTAATTACATGTTCATACATGGTTGGTACGAAAATAGAAGAAATACAAATGACTTAGGTTTCACGCGCTTTGAATAAGTTGATGAAGATGTGTGTTCAAGGACAGTAGTGGGTGGACAGGCACACCATCAGCACCAACTTAGAAAGTTCTTAAGCAGTAGAGACGGCATTGTTTGTCTGTCTAATGAGAATCACCAGCATCAGAAGCTATTCCACTGGTCGCAAAAGTAGCTCCAAATTACAAAGAATTATCACAACGAAAAGTATAAAAAAAGAGAGAGAGAAGAATTTGGTGAGCAAAGGGATATTGCTGCAGGAACGGAATAGATGCCCGCATCTTCGTGCATGAACTGACAGACGCGTACAGGGGAGACGGAGCATGTCCCACGGGGCTCTGCGATGCGCCAACATTTAATAAAGATTTTGGATCTCCGCGACAGTACACGCATGCGGTTGGGGGGCGTGATCCATCACGATCCGTCCTTATCCTTTCGAGCCTCTCGTCGGGTTCCTCATCACGAATACTAGAAAGATGGCACGGGGATTTTGACGATTGATCGCAACCCGGCAAATTCTTCCTTGGCTTCTTATACTTAGAACGTTAAGCGCGTTTGGCGCGTCCTATCACAACTCTAATATTAGGTATAGAAATATCTATAATAAAATAGCAGTATATTTTGAAAGTATGCCAATACAGCCCGCAAAATTCTGTATAGTTATAGATTACATGTTTATATCTTATGACCAGAATTTATAGCTACCATACTGATTCAAATGGGGAGAATAGTGAATCTGTTTATCGCCATGATCTTAACAAACGCATGTATTCCTAAAAAACACATGTATCGGTCTAGTTTTTTAAGATCATCGGACTTTCAGCAGGTGACCAGACACATAAAAGGATGATTGAAACGGGTACAAAAATAGATGCGACCTTCAGCAGATAATCAAACTAAAAAAAGACCAGCCACAACTACTATGGGCAAACTGGATAAAACCACCCTTCTGGCTATATATGCATCCTCGCTTGGGCTGTAAAACAAAAAAAAACTATATGAACCATGGTTCTATATAATTAGAACATGGAGAAGACTTGTTACTCAGATCTCGTCCAAAATATTAGAATATGTGTGCAAATTGATGAGTAAAGACGGTCCAAGAAATTACCTAGTTTTAGTATAGTCATCTGCACTGTTATTATTATCATCATCATCTCCGCCACCACCTTTGTTAGTTAATAACTTTCTGGCAGTTTTTTTTTAAAGATGAGCGAGACCTATAAGTACATATATGAGTTTATGTTTTATTTATATTACACAATCGATAAAAACTAAAAAAATAGGATGTTAGTGGACCTAACTTTTCCTTATAATATTTTTCTTTATCTTGTTTGTAGAATCATCAGATGCATTTGCATTGAAAGCAACAACAATACCTTATGATAAAATACGTTGAAAACAAGCAATTAAGGTCACTACAACTCAGCTACTCGTGTGGCTATCACGGACAGACTACTGCACCATACCTAAATTAGTTGCAAGTTTTTTTCCAAGTTGACTAAATACATTAAGGGCAGGTCTAATCACATACTTTTTACTTCTTGTGCGTATAAGAAAAAAAACTCATTGGTAACTCAAAATTTGTCGTACAATATTCAAATGATGTGTTGGTGTTTTTTTTTCATTAATGTGTTATCTAACCTGCTAGTAAGGGGCATAAGTTCTTACAATTTTTTTAAAAAATAACAAATGATACATTATAAATATTAAGTTGAACTAGATACACACGGTAACGGGGGCATGTCGCCTACGTCCGAGTAGCAGTAAAGCCGAGCGAGGGGGCCCAGCCGCCGCGTCATGAGTTCTCTGAAGCACAACGCACACCGATTCCGCGAATTAAGCGTAGCTCGGCTGGTAAGGTTTCTCGTGGCGGAACCTGCTCATCCGAATTTCATATCGTAGACTCGATACGGGTGCTCGCATTTTACTAGATTATTCTAATATTTAACTGGCGCTATTCTTTTAGTGGTAGGTGATATGTCCGTCGACAGCGAGGCGCATGTGTTGACTTCCGGTTCAGTATTTTGGAGATGCTTTTATAGGTAGAGCTGCGTACGGTATGTTCTTGAAGTGAGTGTGCGTTGTATATAAACATCTGCATCTTTACTGTACTTAAAAAAATGAGCACGAATTCCACACAGCAGACCATCTCAGTGCTGATGAGTGGAACATCGTTGTGCATCCTATTCCACTGTATCAAGCACTCTAGCCTTGTACAATTGTACGTTCTTGCATATAAAAAAGAGCATGCAATTTCTATTTTTTTTGAAGGGAGTGTGCAGTTCCTATTGGTTGCAGCCTTTTAGGCTTGCAGTTGCAGCGCTCGGAGCCGCAGAGCTCGCGTGGGGCGTCACGCGTCGCGGTAAGTCTGAAGGGAGCTCCAAACGCCAGCATCTTTTAAGAAACCCGACTAGGATGAATTGCGCGCTTCGCCGCGCCCATAGAGAGGCTGCCTGCGTGATTACGTCTGTTTGATGTATCCTATTTTTCTTCTTCTTGTTCCTGCCGAAATATGTTTGTTGGAATGTGCATAGGGCAGTGTTCGTGCAATACAACTTCCAAGCACACACCAAGGTTAAGGAATTAGTATGCAATTGATTATTCTTAGGAAACAAAATACAAATGGCTTTGATATGCACGGGGTCGTTTCCTGATCCCTTGATAATAGAAGAAGGGAGATGCACGCTGTTTGATTACATTCAAATTTAGAAATTATATCTGAAGCTGTATCTTGGAGTCCCCGCCATTGTATTTTAGGGTCCCTCTACATGCTATTTAACTCCATGCACCAGGCAAACGCCATTGTAGGAATGATTAGTTTCCCCTACAAAGATGAAAAGATTGTTTCCAGTATTCATAAATCGACCAAAAGAACAATATATATCAATCGAAACAGCACAATTCAATAAGGACAATATGAAACTTTCCTTGCTTGTTTGGCGCAAAGGACAAATGCTTGTTGCCATGGTAACAAAACATTTTGTTCGTTAAGCATGCACCATATCAAAGTTTAAAAAACAAAATTGAATCGCAGTGACGCCCAGGTTGTGCAGGAAAACGACCCCGGGTTGCTCGCGAGGGCAATACGGGGCCGACCGCGCGTCCAACCGCTGGTCCCTTCTCAACCACGCTCTGACGGCCGCTGCCGCCGCCGGCGACCGACCGCGGCGGTGGCGGTCCACCCCCCCCCCCCCCCACCCCGTCTCTCTTTCTCCCTCCCCTTGTTTTCCTCCCCACTCTCACCCTCGCAAACTCTAGGTCGCCGGTTGCGCCTGTTCGCCGCCGGTTGCCAGCCACCGGCCACCGGTGGCAGATCCACCTCCCCAGAGCCCGGATCTACGCGTCCCTTGCTGGGGGGGGGGGGGGGGGGTGGGGGTTCTCCCTCGACGACGACTGCCTCGCCCCGGCCTTCCACGGCCGCATCCCGCCCCTTCTGCCGCCTAGTGTGCCGGGGCGCGGATGGGTGCGGCGCCGCCTCTCGGCGGTCGTCCACGCCGGCCCTGGCCGACTTCCCTGGTCCTTCGCCCGCCCCTCCACCGCCTTGTGTATCGGGGGCATGCCATGGTGCGGCGCTGCCGCCCGGCGGCCGGATCCGCGCCGCCCTACCGACTGGGCTTCGCCCGCCCCGTTCCTGGGGCTGGGGGAGCGGCCGGAGTGTGCCGCGGCCGTGCCCGGGTCTGGCACGGGGGCTTGGTGCTCCGCCGTCATGTTTGGCTGGGTGGCTGACACACCCATGGGTGGAGATGCCCTCTGCTGCCGGCGGGGGTGTCCGGCTGGCGGTCTGCCCCGATCCGCGTTGTGGCGACACTCCTCGGCCCATGGCAGACGTTTCTGGTGGCGGCAATGTATTCTGGGGAGGGGATGGGGAAGGCGAAAGCCTAGGACCTGCTTGCGGGCCACTGACGGCGACGCTCTCGGGCGCCGTTTACCTTCTTGAAGGTGTCATTCCCCCTTTTTCTTCCTCTCCGGTGAGTTTTTCGGGTGAAAACCTCGACCTTGTAGGTCGGACGATGACGGCGCTAGTGGCGTCGCCCCCCTCCTTTGAGGCATCGTTCTGGATGCTCTGCCAGATGTCGCTTCCATCACTTCGGGGATTTATTGCCAAACGCCGTCCCCGCTTATCTCTGGCTTGTCATTGTTGTGGCGGTGGTTGTCAGCTCTCCTCAGGGAGTTTCCTCTTCCGCGCCTGTCTTCACTTTGATTCGGCCACTTCGTCCAGGTTGCTCAGGTCATCGTCGTCGGCGGATGCTTGGCCGCCCTCTCTATGCTGGCAGATACTTTGCTGTCGTTGATTGTTTGCTCCGGCGGATGCTTTGCCGCCGCCGTCGTGTTGGTCATATCGCTTCGAGCGGATGCTTTACTGCCTTGTTTCTGTTGTTTGGGTGGATGTTTTGCCACCTATGCTTAGAGACCTTTGGCAACCTTGTTGTGGTGGTAGGTTCAGATGTTTGGTCGTATCTAGGTTTAGTGGGTTTGAGTGTGTTTCCTCCCGTGCTATTCTTGTTGTTCTTGTGTTGGGTCGCCTACGATTAGCATATTGGTGCTCTGTAACCGTCTTAATAGCCTCTGCCTATTAAGGTTTGTACTGGTCGTATTGCTTTCCTTTTGACGAAATACGTTCTAAAAAAAATGAATCGCATACTGAGAGAGTTCATGTGATTAACCAAGCACTCAACTGGAGATCTCTATAGTGAAGCATGTATGCAAAGGAAAAAAAAGGGGCTTGCCTGGAAAAACAAATAACACAATAATTTGGTATGCAATATCCAGAAAACCATCCTGTGACAATTTGAAATGGAAATTTGAAGGACAATATATAAATTAAAAGGGAGCATCGTCAAGAAAGAAAGGAAAATATATTGAAGGTACAGTTACTCTGTCAAATTTCTATGACTATCCTAGTGGATATTGGTTCGCTAGTGTCCACAGGGTCTCAGGGAGAAAGTAAAACCATCTTTCTATTAGCTCAGCAACTGCTCTGTTACGATGATGCACCGAATAATAACGCATCAAACCAAGGATATCAAGGCAGGTCTACATGCAGACATGCAGCTCAGGTTTAAAGTTTGTGTTGTCTGCATGGAATTTTAATTCAACACTAACCTGATGAATTGTCACATGGAGAAGATGCAAACGCACTCAACAAAATTGTGGTGGATAAATTCCAGATCCCAATTCACAATACTAACTAAAATTAGTCACATTCATTAAAAGAGGAATAATGTCAAGGTATTATAGGGACAATAAACGAACTGAATTGCACCTGTTGTCCACAATGTCATATCTACTCCATGTGTAAGGACATGCAGTGCCGCTTGTTCCAAATTTGTGAAGAAAAATAACCCAAAAAGAACGACAGCAGGTTCTCACTTAACACCGCAATGAGGACATCAGAAGGTAACAATTGTTAAAAAAAATATGGGGCTAAAACACCAAGGCGGTTAAGGGCTGAAACCTAGTGTGCTGTGTGAATCTCTGGTAGGATTTATTTCCCATACTGCTACGGCTTCACCAGATCGAAAATTGCATGTCCATGGAGATAGCTCATTTGGTTTAGGACACATGTCACTGTAACAGTAAGAACCAAAAAGCAACAATGAGCTTAATTCATACTACTGCTGTTGTGTAAACCTGAAAAACAGGAAGAAAAGACCATATACAACTGAACTTGGCCATCCAAATGTGACAGGGTACATGAATTTTTAGTCAATATAAGCAAACAGGAAGAGGAGCTAACCTGACTTACAGTAGCTAATAAGAGGCAGCCAACACCAAAGGTTGCTAGTTAGGCTTATGAATTAGCCCCCAATAAAGAGAAGAAAACTAACCTATCATATTATCTTAGCAATTATTGGCAGACTATGAGGTCATTTCAATCCTAAATAAATATCTATCCCATTATAGTGATGCAGCTAGGTCTCAAAAGAAAAAAAAATTCTGTGAACTTAATGTTTTGTAGCCTTGTTGATCCAGGCATACAACCGTTGTATTTTTGGATCTGGTCCTGCTTTCAGTAGAAGGCGAACAATATAGCTGAGAAATATGAAATATAGAAGATGCTTAATTTAATTATCTAGAGCATATTAGATATTTATATTATTATATAACTAATATCTCCTTCATGGTTATTTTTGGACATTTGTATAATCAAAATCCTCTCCGTTTCACTGAAAGGGATCATGACCACGGCCAATTACTGCGACAGAAGCAATCATCATGCAAAAGCGATGAGGAAAGAAAAATAAGCAGGGTCTAAATAGCATCACCATTATGCAGGCCGGGGTTGAATAATGACAGCAGATTTCGGAATAATGACTCTATTTTTGCATATTAGTACCTATGAGGTATGTGATGTGCTCAGGAAACGGATTGCAACAGCACACGGAAATACCAAAAGATAAAAATTTGTGAAATTTGAGAGAAAAGGACTTTACAGGAAGCAACACTTGTAGAAGAATTCAGTAAGTTGAGAGGAAATCGCCGATTTTCCTCCCTCTGTAGATGAAGGACACGCACCTAGAACTAATTCATCACCACTTAATATACTGTAATCTATCCCCTTTAGGAGAGCTTAGCTACTATTATTTAGGAGAGCAACATGGGTTAGGGGAAGCACAAAAGACGAAGACAGGGAGCCCTCTCACCGGATCAGGCTCGAAGGAGACGCTAGGTGCCTCCCTTAAATTCAGTCTCGGCAAATTGATCCGTGCAGCCGCTGAGGTGTGCAGCCTAGCAACACAGCGAATCCAGAATCGAGGAACACTAGCATCAACGGAGGCAGCTAAAGTCAATCCCAAGAGGCTCGGAGCATCGGACGAGGTGAACACGAGAGGAAACCGTAGCTTACCAAGGAAGACGAAGAGGAACAGCCAACCCGAGGAACGGCGGCCGGCGAGACGCCGACGCAGCATCGACGGAAGGGGCGGTTCCTACATGGGCCAACAGCGGGAGGGCAAAACGTTGAGGAGGCACCGACGACGCGTACGGAGGCGAAGCCCAACAACAGGTAGAACAAACGGGCCAAGACGGAAGCAGATTGCGATGTGGCAGCCAAGAAAAAAAAGAGAGCAAACAGGTCAAGCGTCAGTGGTAAAAAAAAATTTAGACACGGAAAGATACACGCGTCAGGAAGCAATACGGTTAACACAGAGTTCTCCTCCCGTCGCTCGGATTTCTTCGGGCATAAGAGTTTACATACATATTTACCGTCCATTTTTATTCGCTGTCCGTCGGCAGTCGGCATGAACCTTTTGCTACGACAACTGAGTGACGCATCTCTTGTATTCCAACTCTCTGGAAATTCGTATCTGAGGCCGTCTCTTAATTCGCACTCCAAACTCTGTGAAAATTAGTACTGCGTCCTTTGAATTTCTTTGTAGATCTCGTTAGGCTCCTGGACATGTTTCGATGGAGTTTTTCGTGTTTGAATTCAGACCACTTAGGAAATGAAATGCAAGTACCACACGGAGTTCAGTTTGAACAGAGATAGTACTAGTTCATTCCGGTTTTACGTCTGATCACCGAAGAGCACGTTCCTCTCAGCAAATCTGATCTTATCGTTATCGATCACCGGATCACGCGTGGTTGATACGCCTTGCATTGTCTTCGGGGTCTTCCGGACTCGCACAGCTCAGGAGACAGAGATTGCCAGTAGCTACACGTACCGGTGCACGCGTTCCCCGCCGCTCGCAACAAAGCTCCGCGCGCGCCGAGCAAACGAAGCGGACAGCGTCGCGGCGCGCCACATGCGTAGGCAGGCACCCGGGTCCGCGAGCTTTTACTTCAGGGCCACCGGCACACATGACACATGGCCGCGCGCGGCCACCACCCACGGCAATCATCGCCGGCCACCACAGCTGAAGCGCCGGGAGGGACCGAGCCCCGGGCGACGCGAACGCGAGCAGTAGGGGACGGACACTTGCCGGGGCTGCAGCGCAGCCGTGCGTGCGGCGGCGGGGCACCCCCGTGTGAAGAATGATTGAGCGGCCACATGCCCCCGGGAACCGCCCCACGTTGGCTGGTCCCGGGGCCGAGCCCGCAAGCACATGGGCACCGGCACCGGCAGCGCGCACGGGCGGGCGGGGCACCCGTGAGGCCGTCACTGGCGCGCGATCGCCGCCGCGTGGTTGGCTAGGGGGAAATGGAGCGCGCTGCCGTCCTTCCTGGCAGAGAAAGAGCCCACTGGCACCGGGCATATTTCGTTGCGTCGTACGTCGTGAAATGGCCCGTTTCGTGATCAGGCCCACCAAACTAGCCTACGTAATTCCAAACAGCCCAGCAGCAACATTTGTTCATGCTGTGGATTTTCTATGTCAAAGGCCCAGCCCATGAAGGCACAAAGCCACCCCCGGCTTGCCGCTTGCACCCCGGCTCCACATGGTTAATTGAATTATAAGCAATAAGAATATAAGATCATCCCACCAAATTCATTAGATGGCACTATGATGAACTGTTGCATTCTAGACGAGGTAATCCGTCAAACCAAATATTATATTTATCCGTAACTTAAAATATCTCAAAAATTTAAGGTGAAACTCCCTAATTCATCATAGTAGTGCGTGATATGAATTACTAGTGCAAGACCAGACATTACAAAAGGGGGACGAGAGAGCATTTCCTCGGAGTACATCAGGTGCCCTATTGCTGCCACCAGCAGTACTAAGGACCTAGAGCTTTGACAATAGTTATGGAATGGAACATCTTCGCATCTTGGCCGACGACGGGAGACGGATATCATTGTTCGTGCCATGAGAGATGGGTAATTGTGGAGAAATAAACGGTTGAGAAATCTGAGGAAGCATATCACGGTTGCATGTTACTAATAACCTTAATTGGAAAGAAAATCTTAACATCTCTCGTCTTCCTCCATCAAAAAAATAACCTTAATCGAGATCTTATGTTCGCTAAAAAACAATTTTAAGTCAAATTTACTAGCGAAAGACGTAATGTATAGTCATCATAGAGAAAAGAAAATCCTAACATTTCTCGTCCGACCTCGTCGTCTTCCTAATTTCAAGCAGAATTCATCAGTTTGGGTGCCAGTGCCATGCAAAGTGAAAATTCAAAGTTTCAAACAATCTCAGGATTAGAAATATCGAATTCGCAGAAACCTCTAGGGCTGAGGTGCACTTCCAACTTCCAAGAGAGGGGCAAAAATACAATAATACCCACGAGGAGCAATGAATCATGATCTCTCACCCCCTCCGACCATTCTTCTCATTGGTCGGTTTCCCTCACCCACGGATCGCCGAGTCCCATCCGACGGCTCACATCAGCTGAGCCCGAAACGCCAGCGCTCCAGATCGCAGCACCGCCCTCCTCAACAAACACCGAAAACACAAACAACGCACACAAGCACAAGGCGCAAAGAAAAACCAAAGAAATCGAACGCGAAAAAGGGTGACGAGAGAGAGAAGAGAAGAGGCCAAGAGGGAGAGAAAGAGGCGTGGGGAGGGAGAGCGCGCGCGCTTCGATCGGCGATGGATGTCGGAGCGAAGGTGCCGAGGAAGGCAGCTGCGGGGCGTCGCGGCGGCGGCGGCGGCGGCCCCAAGAAGAAGCCGGTCTCCCGCTCCGTGAAGGCCGGCCTCCAGTTCCCCGTCGGCCGTATCGGCCGCTACCTCAAGCAGGGCCGCTACTCCAAGCGCACCGGCACCGGCGCCCCCGTCTACCTCGCCGCCGTCCTCGAGTACCTCGCCGCCGAGGTCAGTGGGCCCCACCCATTCCCTACACGCCGCTGAAGACGCGGAATCCCTGATTCGTCTCGTCTCGTCCCTGCCTTTTTTAGGTCCTCGAGCTTGCGGGGAACGCGGCGCGGGACAACAAGAGGAACCGGATCATCCCGCGGCACGTGCTGCTGGCGATCCGCAACGACGAGGAGCTCGGGAAGCTGCTGGCCGGCGTCACCATCGCGCACGGCGGGGTGCTGCCCAACATCAACCCCGTGCTCCTCCCCAAGAAGACCTCCTCTGCCGCCACCAAGGAAAGCAAGGAGGGTAAGGAGACGAAGTCGCCCAAGAAGGCCGCCACCAAGTTGCCCAAGAAGGCGGCCGCCGCGTAGGTCCGGGCAAATGGTGGTGCCTTGTCTCTCGCTCTCTCCCTGTCCGCTCTGAACTGGAACGCTCCTAGCTGTCGTCGTCATCATGATCTTTGCTGTTTGTCGTGGTTGTTTGCGTGTAATTGTGTGTCTTTTGCTCAATCATCATGCACTGTATAGGTTGACACTGGTCTAGGTTCGATCTGTAAGCCACTGGTTTAGGTTCGGAGGAGTGTGAACTGTGAAGGGCAAGGGGGGAGGGGGGGGGGGGGGGACTGTGAATCATTAGGTGCTGTTTGTAATAAGATTGTGAAGATGTGTAAAATGATGGGCCTCCATTCTGTGCTTGATTGTCTGGATGTGGTTTCATGGCCGTGATTATGTTTATCCGGTTTTGTTTGTGCTAATTGGTGACCGTTCTTATGTTTATGTGGTTGTGTCGGTGTTATTTTGTTTGCTGGGGTGCTGTTTCTTATCAGTTCCTGTTACAATTTGAACTCATAAAGATTATGGTTTGTACCCTAGATAAGTAGGCTACGGTTTGGTTTTGTTGTATGTCAGTGAAGTGATGGTTACAAAACACTATCTGATGTTAACATCAATTGAATAGGGGGCTGTCGACATTTCTGTTAGCTGATCAGTGACACTAAAACCCAATTGAAGGGATGGCTGAAAAAATTTATGTGGTGTTATGGTCAACCGAATAGGAGCTTGCCTTCTATTGACATTTCTGCTAGTTGATCAATGATGAATTGTGCTGTTACATCACACGCTTTCTACACCCCATTGTAGATGGTGGAATATGATATCCAGCAAAGTTCATTCAAAATCCCAACTGTGAAATATGGCGGCTGGGTATCATGCTTCTGTAGATCTTCCAGTTTTCACTTGTGATTCATTCAGTAAATTATAGCAACATATGTAAGAATTGATACCTGAGAATGTTGTGCAATTTGTTCCAGAGTTATACAAGAGGTGCGAAGTTGAGTTCATGTTTTGTTTTGTGCAACATGTGGTCTCTGCATTTTCCGGTATGCACGTGGGGCAGAGTGAGTTACTGCTATAGGATTTAGCATACTAAACAAGCCATGTTTTTATGTCCAGGAAGACAGAATTTTAGGTGTGAAAATGTTATTCACTTATTTGATGTGTATGTGTTGCCTATTAAATGGGGCAATGGTTGAATGTCAGGGTTGTTTCGTTGTTATCAGAATTTGGGAGCAGATGGATGGCATGGCATGTTATCTATATGCTTAACTTATTTTTTATTTATTTCTGTCACTGATAGTTTCACATTGCATTGGATGTCAGGGTTATTTCTTGGTTTGGTTTTTTTACTATATTTGAATTTTATATCGTTTTCATTGATGGTGATTGGTTGGATCTTTAAGATAAGAAAAAAAGGTTGGGTAAACTGCATTTAGCCTAACTCACAATTGTAGGTTTCTATTGGAAACTCTTATCTACCTCCTTTTGACAAAGCTCTGGAATAACCAAAAACAGGTTTAGTCAGACTGCATTTTGGTAAATCATGTTCTAAGTTCTAACCGTATAACAGCTTAAAATCTGAATGCCTATTGCACACATGTTGAGAGACATTAGAACCCCCATTGGCTTTGATGCAATATCGCGGCAGTCGGTACGCCAGGTTTTGTTGTACTCTGTATTCATGTGGTCATGTCGATCAGTATAGTAATATTGAAATGCACTACAATTTTAGTTTGTGATGCTTATGTCAACATATCATGTGTGGATAGGGCGTCGCTAATAGTTTATGGTTGCAATTCTGGAACGATTTTTGTCAACATTCACATCATTATATAGTATAGGAAGGTGGTCGCTAATTTGATATTGCCTGCCTTGCCGTTCTGAGTTTGTCACCGGTCTTGTTCAACACCACGGATTCAGAATTCAGATGCTTTACCTGGTCTTGGAGTTGCACCGTGCACGGTGCGAGCACACAGAACTGGGTAATTGAATGTCATTTCCCTTAACCGACACCTCAAATTCTGCACAATCTCCAGTCCATTGAGGGCAGGGAAACACGGCAAACCGATCAGGACTCGCTCTCCGTTTCAATCTCGCCTTCGCCCAATCTACAAATAGAATGCTCTGCACTGTACCAGACCAGCAGGCAGCAGCAACACGTAATGCACGGACGGCACTCGGTGCGGCTTTCCGATTTCATAGTGAAATTGTTGTCCAGGAAGAGATTGAAGCCGTTGTTTTCGAGGGAAAGAAAAGAAAAGAGAGAACATAGCCGTTGACCGCCGAAATAGATTTTTCCTTGTAGAAATTGATTGGTGCGGCACCCTGTATCTGAGCAGGATATATGAAAAATCTGACCTCTATATATTGCTCACTTTCAACCAATCTCTCCCGCATGCTCAGTCCAGCATCAATCATAGGCGTTGTCGCGTGGCGTGGAAGCACGGCGGCGGCGGCCCAATGAAGGGCATGCCCATCTTGCTCGCCGTTCTTCTCCAGTGCCTCGCATTGCACATACATAGAGCCCCTTTGGCAGGGCTTCTTGAGTGGTTCCAAAACCGGCTTCTTAAGGAGCCATGCCAAATGGTGGAACTGGGAAGGGCTTCGGCAGCGGAACCCGCGGTGCTCACTGGAGCAGTTTAGGCGAGCGGGAGCCAGAAAACGTGGCTCCATCCGGCTCCTCCCCTCACTTACTTTTTTGACCTTGGGATGGCGCGAGCGGAGGCCCGTGACGCGAGCAGAGGCTGCCGGTGCAAGCCTGATGCGGAGGCCCAAGGCGGAGGCGGCGGCCGCCGGCACGAGCCCGAGGAGGAGGAGGAGGCGGCCGCCGGCACGAACCCGAGAGGGGGGCGGCGGCGCAAGCATGCAGGAGGCGCGAGATGGGGGCGGCCGATGTGGGGAAGAAGAAGAGGATAAGGAGGAGAGAGAATGGAAGGAAAGAAAATAAGAAGGAAAAAGAAATAGAAAGAAAAATAAATAAAAAGAAAAAAGAAGGGTATTATGGATATTTGACCTATTTAAGCAACGGCTTTAGCTCCACTAAAGAAGCCGCTCCACCAGAGAAGCCGGAGCCAAAGCCATTTTTGGAGAAGCCGGAGACTTGCTAAACAGACCCATACATATGATTCTTTGTGCCTTTCGGTCAACAATTTGTTTGAATTTCTGCTGAGCACATGTATAGTTACCAACACACTACTTCAAAGCCGGACATGCGAATTGCGAAGAGCTATCCATATAGCGTTACCAGCGCGACTTCAAATGCTATTTTGCGGTAAATGGCACGTGATGGTTGTGGTGTATGTATAATGTGAGGATTGTTATGATGCACGTCATACGAGCCACTAACGTACGTAGAGGGGGGAAACTTAAGTGATTGGACTATTTGGATGTCATTATTTCAAAAAAATATAGTAAAAACAATGATTTTATCATATAAAAATGAGCAGCACAGTGGCTCACGATACCATGGTTTTTGAAACTAGAAGATTTGTTGCATCCAAACACTCGACATCTTTTGAGAACCAAAGTATTTTTTGAAATCTTAGGGCATGTTTGGATGTTATAGTTTTAGAAAATTAATTATGGCATCAAGGAACTACGGTTTAATAAGCCCGTGCAAATTTGTGGTTTTGGAAAAAGAGGTCTTTTGATTGATTGGAGTTCCAAAAAATCTAAAAAGACTATGGTTTGATAATACTATATGGGTTTAGAAGCTAGAAGATTTGTTGTATTCAAACAACCAGCAGCTTCTGAAATCAAATTACTCCAGTGTTCTAAGAATAATTTCCATCCAAACAGAACCCAATTAATCTAATAATTCAAAAAAAAATTGCATCCAAACATGGCTTAAATGATATTTAGAAAATCTAGTCTTCAAGCTAAACTAAAATATGTACACACTGTACATATTTTTTTGGATGAAGTGTGACATGCGCATGGATGACTGGCGTATGGCTAAGCAAAGTCAACGACATCCAGCTCATTGACTTTCCTCCTTTGATCCTTCCATCGATCCCAACGCCTTGCCGACAGGGCTGGTCCGATCTGCCGGTCGACATCGCAGCTGCGATAGCCGACAGGCTCACCGAGGTCGCCGACCTCGCGCGCTTCCGCTCGGTGTGCCCGTCATGGCGCTCGGCTTCCAGCGCGCACGCGGCGCGCCGGCGCGCCCCTCTGCTTCTCCTGCCCACCCAATACCACTGCACCGTCATCAGCCGCCGTGCCTGGTCCCTCGCCGACGGCAGCCTCGCGGAGGTCCAACTCCCCGCCGCGCGCGGCCGCTCCTTCCTCTTCGCCTCCAACCACGGCTGGACGCTGGCCGTCTCCGGCCGTGACCTGTCGGCGACCCTCGTGCACCCATTCACCGGCGCTTCCTCGGACCTGCTGGCGTTGTCGTTCTGCCACGGCGACCACCGCGAGGCTGTTCTCCGTGAACTGGCGTGGGAGTGGTCCCCACATGGCGTCCTGGTGTCCCCGCGCAAGGGAGCGTTCTTCTGCCGGCCCGGCGACGGATCGTGGAGGCCCGTTGGCTGCTCTTCCGCCTCTATCAGCAGCATCACCTACTGCGACGGCGTGTTCTACCTCTTCGACGGGAAGACCTGCAAGGCGCCGGTCGTGGACGCCGAAACTTTGGCCGTTGCCGCGGTGATCGAGCCGCCTGCGCTGGAGATCCCCTCGTCGGACTTCGAGACCAGCCTCGTTGTGTCCCCCGACGAGCTCCTCCTCCTCGTCAAGAGTTGGAGCTGGGAGCGGCGGCACGGCAGATTCGTCAAGGCTTTCCGTGCCGACCGCTTGCCGCCGGCCGGAGGCCGGAACCCGAGCTGGTCGCAGGTGGGCGACATTGGCGAGCGCGCCGTGTTCGTAGACCACCTCCGCGCCTTCTGCGTCGAGGCCAACGGCCTCAACGGGGTGAGGAGTAACTGCACGTACCTGGCGAGCTCGCACGAGCAGGTCATCAACGACTACTACGGAGTGGACGTCTGCAGGATGTACACTGTCTCCGTGCTCGACTGCTCCGATCCTGCGCAGGAGAATCTCGGGCATGAAAGC
Source organism: Panicum miliaceum (assembly GCA_032594955.1). NCBI lineage: Eukaryota > Viridiplantae > Streptophyta > Magnoliopsida > Poales > Poaceae > Panicum > Panicum miliaceum. Next base: position 14,394,730 of record CM064065.1, read on the forward strand.
TTGCTGAACGTGGAGGGCAGCACCTTCTGGCAGTGTCCTTCGTGGCTGTTGCCAAACCCTCATTGATGACCTATCACGTGCGAAATGGTTCAGAGTGAGTGAGGCAGCGTGTTTGCGAGCCTTTGGAATTTGCATGATTTCGTCTTATCAGTAAGTACAAATAATTTTTTCAAAAAAAATTAAAAAACAGTAGAGGACGGAGACAGTATACTGTATTTCAGGAATGGCAAATAAATAAATGTAGTAGTGGTGCACAATTTGAAAACTTCACTGGAGGTGCTAGTATGTTTGTGAAAAAGTAGCTGTTTACGTGAAATCCAGTCAACACACCAAAAGCGCTAGAACGCGCGGATTATAAAAGGATTGAATAACTGTAAATCCGCGAAAGCCGGTCAGACCGGTTTAAGGACCGGTCAGGCCAGTTTGGCCGGAATCGGTCGTCCAAGATGGATAACGATCACACTTACGTGATGGAGAACAGCGAGGTTTACAAGCAAACTAATAAAGAATAACCAACGCTATTATGTGACGAAGAACAATCAGTTTACGAGCAAACTAACAAAAGTAGCAAACTAGCAAAATTTCTTGATGCTCTCGCCTAAGAGGGATCCCGTCAGGATGTGGATGTCATCGATGGTGGTGGAGATCAGCAGATGAACATCAAGAGAGGTTGGAAGAAAGAATTATGGCTTAGGAGGTAAAAAGTAAATGCATAGTATATTTGTTAGATTAGATGTGTTTTAATCGTGGACATAGAGCGGGAAAATCTTAACTTAATAGGAGTCGAAACTCGTACAAATTCTATACTAAAATACATATCCTAATTCATTGGATTGGGCTATTAAGACCGATCTGACCGGTCCTCCAACCGATCTCACCGCCCTCGAATTGCTTTGACCTAGGTGTGGTCTTTCTCGAGCTATAACTTCCTCATCCAGATTTCAAATTGGACTAATTTGACAATGTTACTCAGAACAGTATGATCGGTTTATTAAAACCGGTCAGACCGGTTTGCTCAAATTATCCAGCAAATCTGATTTTTGCTAAATTTGATTGTCAACGGTAGACAAATTCAGGCAAGAACAGGACGATCGGAGAGGCAATTCACACTTGATTTGTATGTATTTAAGGACCATTTCTATGACGAAAATGTCAGATCTTCGTCCCTGGCCCCTTCATCTCCTGATTCCGCCGCTGCCAAAGCAAGTCAACCGCATCTTTCCCCATTGCCTTGCATCTCCTGCCTTCGCCGGCACGGAGGGGCACACAAGATGGACTGGTCCGATCTGCCGGCCGATCTCGTCGCGGCAGTCGCCGACAGGCTCGGCACCGAGCTCGCCGACCTCGCGCGCTTCCGCTCGGTGTGCCGGCCATGGCGGTCGGGATCCGCGGCGCACGCCGCGCGCCTCCGCGTCCCTCTGCTTCTGATACCGATGATGTCCTACGACACCAGCGCGGAACGCCTCGTCTGGTCCCTCGCCGACGACCGCCTCCGGGAGGCCCCCCTGCCAGAGGCGCGCGGCGGCCACTCCTTCGTCTTCGCCTCCCACCACGGCTGGATCCTGACCGTCGTCGCCGGTGACGGCGACTTGAAGGCCACTCTGGTGTACCACTTCACCGGCGTCTCGGAACAGCTGCCCCGCCTGCCCTCCTCGTTCGGTGGCGAGGGCGAACGGAGGGTGACCCTCGATGGCCTGTCGTGGGATTGGTCCCCGCACGGCGTCGTGGTCTCCCCGGGGAAAGGCGCGTTCTTCTGCCGCCCCGGCGACGGATCGTGGAGGAGCGTCGGCTGCCCTTCCGCCGCCGTCACCAGCGTCACCGCCTGCGACGGCGCGCTTTACCTATTCGACAGGAAAACCTGCAGCGCGACCGTCGTGGACGCCGAAACCTTGGCCGTGGTGGCCGTGATCGAGACCCCCACGCTGGAGGTGCCCAGGTGGGAGCGGGAGGAAATTGAGGCCAACCTCGTCGTGTGCCCGGACGAGGTCATCCTCCTCGTCCGATCGAAGCTCCATCACCCGTGGTGCAGCGGCTGGCCAAGGTTCTGCAAGGCCTTCCGTGCCGACCCCCGCGGGGTGACTGGCGGCCGGAGCCCGAGCTGGTCGGAGGTCGCGGGCATCATCGGCGACCGCGCCGTGTTCGTGGACAACCTCCGCGCCTTCTGCGTGGAGGCCAATGACCACAACGGGCTGAGGAGGAACTGCGTGTATGTAGCGAGCTCGTACCATGCTGTCGACGACGACTGCGACTACACTTTGGATCGATACGGGCGGATGTACTCCGTCGCCGTGCTCGACTTCGCCAACCACACGACGGAAAGCCTCAGCTTTGGAAGCCTGGTGAAGCTCTGGAGCCCTGGAGACGGACAATGCTCTTCGTGGTTGATGCCTAGCTGCTGCAGTCTGCACTGATGGATCGCAAAATGCTTCACAACAAGTGGGAAGAAGTAATAAGTAACACAAGGTGAGAGTCTTGTTGGTGCCTCTGAAAATCAGCATGCTCGTGTTTTATTCGAAGAAACTCGGAGTAAGTAAGAATTGTACGTGAAATAATATTTTCTGCAAATCGATTCGAAATAGTGGATCGAGACAGCTTGCTTTAGTTCGAACTTGTATGTGCTAATAAGTCCGTGAAGGCATCTTGGCTATGGATATCCTATATTGTCTCATTTGAAATCTTAGACTCAAAATCATTAAACTTTGTTTGATTTTGAAATTTTTGTTTTTTATTATGTTGAATTAAACAGGATTTGAGAGAAGTAACTTGAATATTCAACTAATAATTTCAATTTTTTTACCAAATTTGACAATCATGATCCACCATTTAATATCTGTTTGATAAACTAAGGCCACATCATCGACCAAGTGATAACCGCAGTGGCAAAACCACTTCGTCCAAGTGATTATTTGCATGGCACCGAATAGTTCAAGGCCCTCGATCCTCGCCCCAAAAAAGAAGGAATGGTTCAGGGGCTCAAGCTCAACTGACGACCCATGTTTTCGCATCAGTTTCATTTGAGCGCCTCTCCCTCAACACAAGTCCATACTCCCCACAGGGAACCGCGGCACAATGCGCGGAAGCTGATCGTCTAGCGCCATGGCCCCAGAGAGGTCATGAGCTTCGATTGCCACACCACTCCGCCACTCCATATGTCACCGTCGCCACCATGCGTAGCAATGGTGAAACTAGAACCAGGCTTGGCGCCATCGCTGCGGACAACGTTGACGAACTTCATCGTTTCAGCCTTGGTGACGCACAAAGCCTGCGGCAAGTCGCTGCGGAATGGATGGATTTGTGGGTTTTGCCAAGGCAGATGGCCCAATTGTTGCGCACAGCAAGCCCATGTAACCATCGACCACTCTCCTATCATAACGCACTTGCCCCCAGAAACTTAGGCTGTGATTGGTAGGCTGCATAAGGGTGTATCCAGACTTGTATAGTGCAGGTTCGGATGTTTGGTAGTGTGAATAGGTCCATTAGCCAGGTTCTGATTGTGCAAATAGCCCAGTACAACCTGCGTAGTGGGAAACGCAAATAAGGTTCGTCTTCGGTTGTGCAGGCTGTGCAGGCTCCGACTGGCCAAGTTTTGACCTCGGCCTAGTTACAACAGTGCAGCCCTGGGAGCAATGCAGCCATCCAAATAAAATCTTATGCAGGCCAAGACAAGATATACGACCAACCAAATAAACCCATAAAATACTATATAAATCTGTTTGAGCTAGCCTGCATAGGTTCAAGCCAGGTCAAAAATAGACCAAATAACCAATCACACCTTTACTGGACTTTCTCGAGAGTTGAGACAGCGACACACGCCGGCGTTCACCTCCTCCACCAGAAGTAACCGGAACACTAGCAATAAGCTAGCTCTCTGCTCTCCGTCCAAAAATGGCAGCACTCAAATATCAAGCTAACTACGGCAGATTACATTAGCTGGTACTATTCTGGCCCGAGTCTAGATCCATCCCGGTGCTTGAATTTTTGGCTAATGATCCTTTTAGTGATGCTGACGTTCCTGACAACAATGACATGATGCTCATGGAAACTTTGTCAATCTTAAAATCTACTAAGAGCCTCTTAATATATATAAAAAAGCATACCGCTTTTCACAATCTTAAGCAGTTAGCGTATGCTAATCAGTTCTGCATTTTGCCAGCGATGGCGACTTGAGCTTAAGTAATGCTAATATCTACGGAATTTGCTAGTAGAGTACTGCCATCTGAAAGAGTCTGGCACTTCTGTCATTTTGCTCCGCAGATAACATATAAAAACAGAAACGGAGCATTGGATGCAATGCAATTAGAGCTGCCCTGGCGAATCATGGTTGCAGAAAAAGTGCTGGTCCTGGCTGGACACCACCCACCGTTTAGGCATTTTGCTGCGATCGCTTCTCGCGCGCACTGTCCGGAGCCTGCATGTGATTGGTTAGCGATTTGATGCTTTTGGAGTTACCAGCTACGGCATCAGCGCGGTTTAGAATCCTGATGGTGGCATTAGCACGCTTGAAAATGCCATCAAGCCAACCCTTTTTCCCACCATTGCTTGCACCGTCCGGCTCCGGCCATCCTCTTTCGCGTGCTGTAACTGCACCGAGAAGCCACTGACGAGTGCAGTTTCCAAAGGGAGCAGGGACGGCGGCATGGAGGCTGCGTGACCACACGGATGGCATTTGTGGAGTTGAAACCTGGAGACTCAGAAAGCACACCACCGATCTGCTTTCCGTTTATCCCTTTCTTTCACGCAAATGTTGCTACCACTTTAGTCTTGTACCACCAGTCCACCGCATAGGGCAACTGCTAGTACACTTGGTGATTGTTGGGTTCTTCCGGGAAAAAATACTTCATTGATTGCGCACATAGTCGAGTTTGAAATACTAAATACTTATACCTCTGGTTCAAAATAAGCACCAACTTGTACCTCTGGTTCAAAATCGACACTATCTTTCGTAAAACTAATCTTTTGAAACTGCAACACAAAACCGTACACGCCAAACGATTCGTGTGCAATGTCTACCACGGAAACCAGCAATCTCGCACACAATCCCTAAGCTAATGATATTCTACAAGGAGCATATATACCCTAGGCAATGTATCCACCATCCAGTACAATTTCTCAATTGAAAACTGGAACGGTCTCCCTCCCCTCACACTAAAAGAATTGGCAACGATCTTGCATCGCCATTAGCGCAGGATACCACCCGGTGTCAGGCTTAAGCTCACCGGTCGGTGGCTGCTCGCCTCGGGTCGCAAACCGCCGCAAGTCACCCAGCCGGCCAGCCCTTGTCTAGTTGTCTTCCAATCCAAGTGACCCGACCTGACCCCATCATATCACACGGTCGCTCACGCGCCCGCCCCCCCGGCCGAATCAAACCACCACCGATTGGTTTTACCCCCCACGAATTTTTTTTCCCCGTCTCGCTTCCCCCCCTCCGTCTGCGCAGCCCCCAGATCCGGCGCCGCCCGCTCCTCGATCCCCGCGCCCCGTGCCCGCAGGTGAGCCCGCCGATCCGCCCCCCGCCGTCCGCCGCCGCCATTCCCCCGGGGTCGCTCACGCCGCGGGTTCCTCGTCCGCCCTCTGCGTGCAGGTCGGGGGGTTTGCGCGCCCCGGGCACCGGAGGAGGAGGAGCGGCATGGCGGCGCCGCCGGCGAGGGCCCGGGCCGACTACGACTACCTTATTAAGCTGCTCCTCATTGGGGATAGCGGTGGGTGCCACTAGATCTCTCTCTCTCTCTCTCTCTCTCTCTGGATGTGTTTGTCTGTACGCGCGCGCGTGTTCGGAGGATCGGGGGTTGGGCTTGGCTTACACGTTATGTGGATCCCGCTCCTGCTGCCTGTAGCCGTATTCGTGCGAATGATCCGTGTCAATTTCTACTTCGTAGTAGAGAGCGGAGTAGATGTTGCTTGCTGGTTCCTGCTTTCTGCCTAACTTACCGTTCGTTCATCTAGTAGCCGCTTTGCTGCGTTAGTTTGTTCTGCGAAATTAGGGGGCAGTGATGGGAAGGATGGATTGTGCCTTGCTATGTTTTTTTTGTTTGCTTCTTTGGATGAACACTCAGTTGTGAAATTGCTGTGAGTTTTTTTCCCCCTTCATTGACGAACATTCAATTGTAATTGTTTGGTTCAAGGAATATGCACACTGGAAACAGTCCGATTTGTGGAAATGTGTTTTCAAAGTTCCTTGCTCTGCAGATTAAGTTGGTAGACCAGTTCAAAGGTTGACGTGTTGAGCTGATACTTCCTGGTTAAGCAATTGTTTCTTTTACCCATTCTTACATTGAACAGACAGACTAGAAAAGAATATGTTCAATATAGGTGCTTTAGATGATGAAAAAAATCATTCATATTTGATGTTCTGTCTTTTATTAAAACCATGAAACAATTGAATTTGCTGTTGTAAGTGGATAGAGAGAGTTGCTTGTTTGTGGGGTATGGATAACTTGTGAAAATGGCAGCTGCTGGATATTAGTTGGAGCAGTGAAACTAATTTATCGGCACTGGTAAAACATTACAATTTTTCTTTAAAAAATTTAACCACAAAATATGCCTCAACAAAACTAGGTGCATTGCTGTGTTCTCTACGTGATTCATTTTAACCATAACTCTTTACCTAATACAGCGTTACTGCTGATCAACTAAGTGGTTCTTGCTACACAAGGGTGTCTGTGTGTTCTATGCATTGATTTGGAGCATTTCTAGTATTTGCTTGAAGTCCATTAGTTTCTGGCATAACCTTGGTATTATGCTAATGTCTGAATCTTGCTCTAGTAGCTATGTCGTTATAATATGTATAGTTTTGGACAGTGACCTTACGAAGTTTTGTTTTTGACTGAAAAGTTAATGTGTAGCTACGTTCTTGTTCATTTGTTAAGTTTTCCATTGTGTCAATTGCCTGACAAGCCCTCTGTTACTTGTTTCTAGGTGTTGGCAAGAGTTGCCTCCTATTGCGGTTCTCCGATGGTTCCTTCACTACAAGCTTTATTACCACAATTGGGTAAGTCTCTTCGGTGTCATGAAGATTGTTTAACTGCTCATCATGTCTTCCCACGTCCAAAGGGATTGTGGTATTTGTTATGTACTCCACACTGATTTCAATGCTTGTTTTGTGCAGTATTGATTTTAAGATAAGAACAATAGAGTTGGATGGCAAGCGCATCAAGCTACAGATTTGGGATACAGCAGGCCAAGAACGCTTCCGGACCATTACCACTGGTATAATTTTTTATTTCATTTCCGATGGTCTACTTCCTTGAAATTATATGATAAACATTTTGATCCAGTAAACTTTATTTTATCTCAGCATACTATCGAGGAGCTATGGGCATCCTGTTGGTTTATGATGTCACTGACGAGTCCTCTTTTAACAGTACGCTCTTAACCACACACTCTACTCCCTAATGCTTCCATTTTGAACAATTTTACCCATTTGTTGACAATTGTTTTACCTAACATACAGACATCCGAAACTGGATTCGGAACATTGAGCAACATGCCTCTGATAATGTCAACAAAATATTGGTCGGCAATAAGGCAGATATGGATGAGAGCAAACGGGTAGAGATCCCTGAAGTCATCTTTCCCTTTAATTGTTGTAATGTTCTATAATGTTGACCGATTTCACCCAGTGTCCTTTGTTTGAAATCACTAGTTATCATGCTTAAGTTTACTGTAACTGTTGCATCAGGCTGTACCTACTGCAAAAGGACAAGCGCTTGCTGATGAGTACGGGATCAAGTTCTTCGAAACTGTAAGTTTCTGCCTGAATTGGACCTTTTCAGTGACAGTCGTTCTAGTCTGACAGTAGTGTTCTGTGTTTTGCAGAGTGCCAAGACAAACCTTAACGTCGAGCAAGTGTTTTTCTCGATTGCACGTGACATCAAGCAGAGGCTTGCGGAGACTGATTCTAAGCCTGAGGTACAGATGATTGCACCTATTTACATTTGGAATTTCATCTCAACCAATGATCTGAGCAATATATCCTTGCACTGTAGGAGAAGGCAATCAAGATTAACAAGCCAGACCAGGGTACCGAGCAAGCAGCTGGTCAGGGATCCGCTTGCTGCGGCTCATAAGCGATGTGCGGTGTCCATGATCATTGGTTATTTGACGTTATTTATTTCCCGCTTGGCTGTTATAGGAAGAATTTGAAGAAGCCACTTATGACATACTGATGTGGTTGTACTCGTGTTTGCTTCCATTCTTTGAAGCAAATCACCTCTTGCTGTTGACGTAGCTATTGCTACTGCTGGGAGCTATTGCACTCTGAATTTCGGTCCTTTGAAAAAAACTCTCCCCTCCCTACAGTGTGTAATGAATGAAATCCATGTCGTTGGGTTTGCATTTTATCGATCAATGCATGGAATAACGTGATGCTCTGGCGTGCATTGTGGCATTGTATTTTGCCTTGCAATCTGTTTTCTTGGGAAAACAGCCTTGCTGTTCTTTTGTTGCTGTCAGGTGTGCTCCCTCCTTTTATAAAATGTGGTTTGACATAATATGATCACCATCGACATACTTTGTCCGTTAATGTCAAATTGTCCATGGCTATAAAATTGATAACATCTGAGAGTGATTTCAATATTAGTGTAATGATTACCGAATTTATATAGTATAATATAATTAATGAATTCATAGATTTGGCGTTTCTCAAAGATTAAAATGGTTCAATCTCAGATTTCATGCGCATCTTTGAAAATAGGAGGGAGTGCTCTTTATACCAAGGGATGTTCCTGTGCAGTATAATTCTGTTGATGAAGAAGGCCCGGTAGAAAATAAGACCAATATACTTTTTGAACTATACGGGAAAGAATGGAAACAAACACAACTTATATATTTGATGGCTGCTTCTCAAAGAGGGCTGTCCAGTATCAAAGTTTTCTGCACGCCTTGCACCATGTCGCCAAGCCCAGCGTTCTTCCGGCACTTGGCGCAGTTCTCGGACGGCGCCAGGTTCAAGTCCAAGCAGATGCCACCGGCGGCGCAGCCGGTGCCAACGTCTTCACCTTCCACCGACGTCGCGTCCCCGGAACGGAGGGTCCCGGCAGCCGCCGTGGTCCCGTGCCGCCGCATGTGGCCCCCCAGCGCCTGCCCGACCGCGAACTCGAGCCCGCAGACGGGGCAACCGTGCACCCTGGGCCCGGCCGCCGCCGCCGCGCACTCGTCGTGCGCCTCCAGCGTCGCCCGGCGCGGCCCCGGCGCGCCGTGGTAGGGCCTGGGGCGCCTGTGGCTGGCGCGGTGGCCGCCCAGCGCCTGGAACGTCGGGAACCGCCGGCCGCACGTCTTGCACTCGAACACGCGCCCGCGGGTGGCGAGCCCCGCCGTCCTCGCGCCTCCGGTGCCGTGCCGCCGCTGCTGCGAGAGGAGAACGAGGACGCCGGCCGTGTCCACGCTGGTCTCCATCGATCTCCTAGCTTGCTTGCCGCTCCGATCCGAGCTACTCGATCGATGGCGCAAGTGCAACGGTGTCCAGGAGGCCTGCGGCGTCCACGGCTATATATAGCGCGACGCCCGACTAGCTTTACCTCAGCTCTAGTAGTAGGAATTCGACTGGCGAGTGTAAAAAGTTTCTAGAAATCTAGATGTCGGTACGCTTTTTCTACGCTGGTGTTTGAAGGGATTAATTGGGCTCGGTAACAAGAAACGCGCACGTAGCCAGCCTCAGTGCCCCAAGCTGCCCCAATTAAAGCTTCATCGTGAAAAAAATGGCGTAATGGCGGCCGGGTTGTTGCGAGCTGGAGTGCGGGCGGGCGTCGGCAGCCGTCGGATCGCCGAGGTTTCTCGTCCGCGCGGCGCGGCGGGCGCGACGTCTGGACCGAGAGCGAGCCGCGGTCGTGGTAGCTCGGCGTCAGGTGGTTGAACTGGGCGCACTGCCGGAGTGGCTCAGCGTTTCACACCCAGGTTCGGGTTGGTGGTTGAAACTGGACTTGCCGGAGTGGCTCGCTTTGCCGGACCCTGACCTGAATCCATGTCTCGGAAAGTCAGAGCTCACATTCAGCACGCGTCAGAAACAACTTCTATCTGCACGATCTGCTGACTCGTACCGGGTTGGTGTGGTTAAAAGGCCCCAGTCTGGACGGCTAAGCATAGTGTTTGACCAATTGTGCAGCAGGGGACACCGATGTAATGTAACAATGTCCACCAACCACTGTGATTTCAACCCTGACCAATCGAGAGGTGACGCGAGCAAATTTTATTGCGCACACTTCTTTGAACCAGGCAGGTTCTAGGCGCGTACTCGCTCGCACAGATCGGACGGCACGATCCAGCACGTCACGTTCAGCTGCTTGAAACGGATCCATGCTGAATTGCTGATTCTGAGTTCTGAGTTCTGACCAGGGTCCAGTCGTGCCAAGTTACCAACCCCATTGCCGAGGCAGGCGGGTGAGGCTAAAGGCTATCCATCACTTCAGGTGATGAATCCATCGCCTGAAGACAGCCTATAATGACCCACGAGCGCTTCTTTTTCCTCCTCTCCGCGCCTCCGCCGCCACGCTCCTCGTCTCCGCGCCTCCACTCCACGCGCTGCTTCTCTCCGCTCCTCCACCCCCGCGCCGCCCTCCAGCTCTGTCTCCGGCTCCCGCCGCCGGATTCGCCTCCGCCACCCACCGCCGTCCTAATCCGGCTCCCGTTGCCACCGGATGCGCCTCCACCGCCCACCTCCATCAGACCTCGCCGTGATGCCCCCGCCGCCTCCACCGCCCACCGGAGGTCCTCCACCACCCGCGGCCGGCGGCGCCCCGCCGCCTCGCCGTCCCGCCCACAACCCGTCGCCACCGTCGTCCAAGACCTTCCCTCTATACCCGCAGTTCACCGGAGAAACCAGCCCCCGGTAGCCCGAAATCCGAAGCCCCGAACCCCGAACCTAACCCTAGTGCGGCGGCGGCAGCAGCAGCGCGGAGCCATGGAGAAGAAGCCAGCGACGAGATGGAGGTGGAAGAAAGCTTCACGGGTTGAAGTTGGGCCACAAAAGGCCGAATTGGCTGTTGACGCGGCTTCAGGTGATGGATCCGGGTTTTGTAATATATGCTATGTATATCCACCGTGGAGGCAGGCCGATAGCAAAAGTCAGGAGGAGCATTTGGGACCCGACTGGCTTTCAGTTCTGAAGCCGAATGAACTGAAACTGCGCGACGCCGGCTCATCGCTGGATGCCACGATCAGGCGGGCCGGCGCGCCGTGCGAACGAGATCCGGCAGGCCGGCGACCACGCGCCAGCCACGTAGGCCGCCGCCGGTCAACCAGCGGCAGCCGCTCGACGCTCTCTTTTTTCCTGACCCGGCTACTTCGCGGTCGCTGCCAGGTGGTGGCAGTGTGGAATCCTCGAAATGAGGCCCAAACTGCACGTCAGCCCATCCTGACACCACGAGAGGCAATTTGGGCCGGATCCGCAAGCCCAACAACCAAGCCTTCTAGTTCCACCACTAGCCTCCTAGTCTCTCTGAACAGCGTCTTCCCTGTCCGCGCTGCGCTACCGCCGGCTACCCCGACCACCGTCCCCTCCGCTGCCTCCCCTGGCGCCCCGCCGCGAGCTCGTCAGCCTCTCGCCATGGTAGGCGACCCCATCCCCCGCCCTCGCCCTTCTCCGCTCTCTCTCGCTCCACCGCGCGCGCTTGCGGCGCTGCCGGTCCCTTGATCTGCCCCGATCCGTCCCTCCGAGATCCGGCCCCTGTGGCGTACTACCTCGTTCTGTCCTCTCTCGTGCCACCATATTGGGTTATTCCTTCTCAGTTTGTTGCAAGCGCGGTGGGATCTGCGGATGGTGGTGGTGGCCTCGATTTGTTGGTCGTTGTGGTAATAGGGTTGGACCTTTGTTGGTGCAGGAGACCTGCCCGTCGGTGAAGAACATCCTCTTGCTGGACTCCGAGGGGAAGCGCGTCGCCGTGAAGTACTACAGCGATGACTGGCCCACGCTCTCCGCGAAGCTGGCCTTCGAGAAGTCGGTCTTCGCGAAAACCCAGAAAGCGAATGCTGGAACGGAAGGTAATTTGCATCTGAATCTTTCTTATACGGGAGGTGTTACTGTGTTAGCTTGTAGTTCCAAAGCATGCGCTTGTTATTATCTCGTAATGAAATCATGAATCTCATATTGAACTCGTGAATCTGATGTGTGTAACTGTTAGAATCCATTCCATATGTTCCGATGCTGGTAAGGCTTAATATATTTGTGATTGACTGATCACCAATTGCCATAGACCCATAGTTAATTACTACAATGGAATATGACTTTCTGCATTCATGGGGATGTGCTGTACATCCGAGAGGGGGTAGAGCCGCTTCTCCAATGTTAAAATGCACCATTCTTGTTTTCAGATTATTTTGCTCGGCAAATTATTACGCATTAGCCAGTGGTGGCTATGCCATTTTATTGTCAATCATATTATCAATTGCTTCTTTCACACAGCATACCTACCAAATCACAAACAATAATATTACTCATCTGTATATTTTTTTTCATGCTCTCCCTTGTATCTTCGATTAACCTCAGTAGGAGCGCTGATTTTATACAGCTCCCACTCACAGAATCAATCTGAACATGAGCTTGAGCTAACTCTACATCTGACTGGCTTTAATTTCTCCTTAAACATGTAGATGTGACTGCCTGAAATTTTCTATCTGCTTCTTCAAGTATTTAATATCTGTATTTGTTCCTCTTTAACAGCTGAGATTGTAATGTTTGACGGTCAAATTGTGGTATATAAGTTCATCCAAGACCTGCACTTTTTTGTTACTGGAGGAGAAGAGGAGAATGAGCTTATTTTAGCATCAGTTCTTCAGGGTTTCTCTGATGCTGTTGACCGACTTCTCAAGTTGTTCTCTCTCTATTAAAGTTTATCTTTTCAACCACTGTTCGTTCTGTTACATTTTATGCTGATTGTGTATGGATGTGTCTCCAATTTTGGTGGTTTCAGAAACATGGTCGACAAAAGAACAGCACTCGAGAATCTGGACCTGATCCTATTATGTCTTGATGAAATTGTTGATGGAGGGTAAAGCCTTTACATGATATTAGGGTTCTATTCTTTTGTTCCTTGTATTGTGTACATTTATTATCATTCCATTGCTCTGAAATCACCTGAATGTCATCTCCCCTATGTTTCATTTTTGGAGTGGAGCCATGGCAAATTTAATTCTATTAGGCCTCAATTTTATAAATGGTTGCATTCACTGGATAAAAGGTTTAGTAGCCTGGTGTTATGCACCCCAACCATGCCTCTAGTGGGTGGCACAATTTGATACGTGAAACAATGGCTTTTTGTGAAAAACACACTTCTTCTCCCCATTGTTTGTTTTGAAATGGAACAAAACTGAGTATCAACATAATGAATTGTGTATATTTGATTTTAAGGAGTTAGGTTTTGAGTTCTTGACTGCAGCTACCAGTCTACCACACCTTTGTGCTCTACCTCAATGTGACTTAGATAACCCAATACTGTCTGTAATTTGAAAGTGAATCCCTAATTGGTGTCAAGCTTAGTGGTATGGATAACAGAGCAAACTGTAATCAGCCTGTATTATATGCTCCATCACTATACTTAATGTTCTTGTATGGCTGCACAGGATTGTTCTTGAAACAGAAGGGAGAGAGATAGCTGAGAAGGTGACAGGTCATGGATTGGAGAGTGCTTCATCTGCCGAGCAGGTAGGCTGCAGCTGCATCCACTTTAATTTTGAACTGAAGTAAACTGGTTGCTTTTAGCTTACCATCTATCACTTTTTCGTGCAGACTTTAGTCAATGCCCTAACGCAAGCAAGAGAGCACTTGGCCAAGTCTCTTCTCATGTGATGTTGTGGTTTCTATTTGGGGGTGAAGATGGTGTATCATCATATAGCTATGTTTAAGGATATAATATATTCTTTTAGCATTTGAGAATGAAATTTTCTGAAGTCTATTGATGTGTAAAATGGCAACATTCTCTGGCCGTTCAGTTTTGTAAGCCTTCGAAATTTGTGTAACGTGATTGTTCCAATTATGGTTGGTTCAGTTCCTGGTCGTTTTGCTTAACCTTTTGCTGTTTGACAACTGAACTGGCATGCTTATGGAGATAACTTGGCATGTCCTATGTCCTATCTTAACGAATTTGGGCTACAATCTTCAACATTGTACTGTCTCGCTGAAACCAGCATTACCGGATTCTGCCAAAATTCACATTACAATTTTGTATCCATCGTTCTATATAAATGGGGTGCAAAAAGCACAGAAAACAACTGCGAAGCTCACGTTGTCTACTCGCCGGCGGTGACATGATGAGACAGGTCATCTCTCTGCTTGACTGCATTGTCATCAGCGACGTTGCTGAACTGCTGCTTGTAGCCATGGTCATGGTCGCCCGAAACCAGCATCTCTTTGCTTGGAGTGCCTTCCATGTCGATGATGATATTCGTGATCAAGCAGCAGACGAAAATGATCCTCGGCAGCCGGTGCTTGTCAGGCCTCCACAGCTCTCCCTGGATGACCCGCCACCTCCCCTTGAGCGTCGCCAATGCGGTCTGCACCACCTTCGTGGCCGCCGTGTGCCTCTTGTTGAATTCCACCTTGGCCGCAGGGAGACCCTGTCCTTGGTATGGGGTCATCAGCCAGGGAAGTAGAGGATAGCTCGAGTCTCCAACGATATATTCCCTGACCGCTGAACCTCCAGGAAGCTCCATTTGCCCGTCCAGCCTGATGCCTTTCTCGCACAGCCTATACAAGCCTGAAGTGCGCAGGATGCACGAGTCATCCAAGCTCCCAGGCCAGCCACTGACAATGTCTCTGAACCTCATGTCGGTGTCGACAACAGCCTGCAGCACCATGCTGTTTTTGTTCTCATTGTCCAACCAGACCCTGCTGTTGGGCTGAGCTGAGGAACACATGAGAATGTGTGTGGTGTCTATGGCACCGCAGCAGTTTGGGAGGCCATAAATCTTCTCAAATCTCGCCTTGATGGTTGCCATTTCCTCAGGGCTCGGCCACTTCAGGTGACAGGTGGCGCGCTCCTCCATGGACTCAATGAACCGCCATGTGATGTTTGAGATGGCTGAGTGATTCATGCCAAACCATATTCCTATGTTCTGCAGTGACTCCCCTGTTGTCAGCCTCATCAGAGCCACTGCGACCTGGTCCTCCACGTCTAGTATTGTCTTGTCACCAAACCTGAAGTTTCTGAAACCATATGTCTTCGTTGTCAGATCCTTCTTGACAAGCAAGCAGATATAGTCAAAGGTCTTTCTTGACATCTTTAGGACAGACTCTATTGTCTGGTATTCTCTTGGGAAAGAGGAATGTCCTGTGGCAACAACAGAAAAAAAGATGTAGTGTTGTTACTAGGCAAATACATAATATATATGTTATGCATCAGGAACATGAGGGCTCTATCTACGGAAGGCGAATAATTTAAAATGTAGAGAAAAGGATATCTATCAGAAAATGCTAGGCACAACATGCTTTACATCTAGAGTGACACAGATGATAATGGCTATGCAACTATGAAGCAATCTAAAATGTAACCCTTTGCAAACAATATAGCATAGATGTGTGCAGCATTGTCCAACGAAACCAAATGTTTAAGGCAGATAAATTGTTGATCATAACATACATATCCAGATAAGTGTATGAATTTGAGGGTATAATTTCGTTACATAATTTTGCCCAAGAAAATGCAGGAGATATGCATGCCTTGGAGCAAAAAAACTGAGGACATAGTTTTAGGTTTAACCCTTCACATATTCATTCAACAAAACTTTGAATTTTGAGTTTCAGCAATGAGGCCATTTAATTTTAATAACATCTAAATGACCCTACTAACGCCTGGCATATCTTCCAAAAAAGCATTTGAACAATGAATGAGCAAATAGCTGTGCAGGGTGTAGTAGGGATTAGTATCAGTTTACAAGTCGAGATAAGATCTAACATCTGTGGAATTGTGGTATGAACCCTCCTGCATATTTTAGAAAAGTAAAAGAATTGTGGTCTGCAATAATTTTCTTCAAAAATAAAGGAGTTCTAGACAAACTTCTGGTTGCCACAATTGACCTCTGAACTTGACTAAGTCACACCAAACACTGAGGATATATTACAACGAATAGTGCAAGAGGATGTTGAAACTATCAGATTGCATTACAGTTCTCCATAGAAGCCCGTTTGTTGGAGATCCACTCACAATACACCAAGTTCCAAAGTTCTTGTGAATGATGCCAAGTAACTGCACGTTCTTCAAGTACAATGCTCGTCACAGTACTAGAGAACTCGAGCTCTCAATGCTTGTATAAACACACTAGTTGACTCCGAAATTGCCACTTGAAAAAGCATACCCAAACTTTAGCAAAAACAATAACATACCACAAGTAACAATCATACCACTAATATTTACAATTGACTTTCAGTTTCCTAAGACCTTTTCCTGTAAAAACCCACTGTCTAATTGGGAGAACCTACTCATAAGTCATAATGAAACATCTTCAAATTTTCACAATAGCACAGAAATACTGATACAGTTTCAAAACTGCAAAATCACTATTGGAATGTTCAGTCAGCAGTCCATCAAAATCAAAGAATTACAGGATGCAGACGTTCCTTTCCCCTCGAAGCTTAATGAACATAACACTCCGTTTAGGAAAGGAAAATTTCCAAGGCATTGTTGTGTAAATCGTCGATTGCCGGATCGAGAATCAGCTTTCAGCCTTTCGTTGCAGCTGGTTTTGGATCGAATCAACACAAGTGCGCAAAAACTGCCGCTGCCTAAATTCAGCTTCTGCTCAAATTTGTGATTGCAGCAGGTTTACAGATCTGGGTTCCAAAACAAACATGACCAAACAGCAAGAAATGGAAACCAAATGCTAAATTCCCAAAATATGCTCTACTGAAAGGATGCTACAAAAGCCACGAGCAATCGCGTCAGCAGCCACGGTTCCAAGCTCTCAATCCACAACGCACCACTCCAATGCATCAAGCCCCTACGCACCGGCATCCTCAAAGTCCATCTCGAGCAATCAATCGATTAAGCTGCACATCGACGCTCACAGACTGCAATTCCAACTCCCTCCAGATCCACCCACGAACTATCTCAATCTTTTGAGGCTCACGCGCATTACCCAGAACTAGATACTTTCTACATGCGACGGTGATCAAGCTTATCGCAACAAAAGGAGCAAGTAGGCGGACATGGTAAACTCTAAAGAGCACAGCGATGCAGCCAAGGAAGGAGGGGAGGGAGAGGAGAGGCGACCTGCAACCCTGCGATAGAAGGCGCCCCACCAATCGCTGCCGTCCGGCAGCGGCGGCAGCGGCAACCTTGGAGCCGGCGCCGGCACGGGCTTCTCCGGCCGCTTCCTCTTCTTGGCACCCCGCACAGGAGCCATGGACGCCGAGGAGATCAAGAAAGGCACAACGAGAACTCGAAGACTGGAGGTGCTGAGATGTTGTGCCCCCGAAAAAATAAAGTGTTTTCCAGGACGGGTTTCTTTGGGTGCTATGAAAGCGCTGCGCAGCAGGGCATGCAAGAGAGCCTCCGCAGCCTGTGTGCTCCGGCGCTGCATCTGCGTGGAACATGAGACGGTCATGCAAGGCACAAAGATTTGTCCAGGGGAGATGGGCTCACATTTTGGATCGATGGCCTGGATCCATGATTTAGGGTGAAACCGTATCCTAAAGTTCGCGGTATGCGTTGCGGTGTACCTTGACACACTGTATGAGTTGGGGTCAGATGTGACACGCGATAGACGGTTTCACTTCCATCTGATGAGCCGCAGTATAAAGTTTTGAAATACGACATGCTATTTTACTTGTAGATCCATTATAAATGGGATATGGCTAAACAGGTTATACTACAACGTTAGGCAATGTGCCATTTTACTTCTAAATCCATGTTATATCAGACACCTCCAAACTACTCTAAGATATAATTGTACGCCAAGTTAGGTTCACCATTTAATTTTGTGCCTTTTGAATTCCAAAGAATAAAATCGTTCAGGAACCAACAATTTGTGTAAATATGAATAGTAATTCATGTGAATGTTTGGAGTTGCTTTCAGCCAACTAGTTTGCATGGGGTCAACTTATGTGCTATATATTTCGCAAAAAAAAAAATTATGTGCTATATGATAGTATATTGATTTCAACTAATAGTATGGAATCATTGTGAGTGATAACATTGCTACAAGTGAAGTAAATGTCTACAATGATATCTTTATATGCATGTCTGGATGTCCTCGGTGAGGCCACAAACAAGTAGGAACAAAATCAAGGCAATGACCCATCTTTAGCTTCTCCAGTTTTGTTTGCATTGCCCATTGTGAGCCATTATATGTTTAGTGACGGGACTATCCCGCTCCCCGCTTGCGTCGCCCCTGAGGGGCGACCCGAGCGGACCGCCGCCGCCGCCCCCGGTCCTCCCGCCTCCTCCCTCCACCTCGCCGCCGCCAGAGGGCCTCCGTGCGGAAGCCCGCTGAGGCTCAAGGACGCCGGCGGCGGAGCTTCTTCCTTACGACCTTCTCCCTCCCTCCCACTGTCCCTCGCTCTTCCCTCTCGACGTCGCGCATGGCGAGTGGCTGCGGCTCCGGCGGCCGGCGCTACGGCTCGGTGGTGGCCAGATCCACCTCGTGCCGGGCCGGATCTGCTCCTTCCCACTCACGCTGGCAAAATCCGGGGCAGCGCGGTTGGCTCGCCGCTGCCGGCGGCCGCAATGCCATCCCGGTCTTGCAGGTCGGCCAAGTGGCCAGATCCGGCACCATGGCGGCTGGATCTGGCACCTTTGGGCACAGTGCGGTGCTCGGCCGCGGCGTGCGCCTGCAGAGCCGCGCCTGCGCGGCAGGGGCAGTGCATGGCTGCGGCGCGAAGAAGCATAGCGGCGCCCCGGTGGCGTCGGATGCATGGGCGGCACGGTCCCGGCGGCGCGTGGCCTCCCCGGGTGCGCCGTCCAGTCATGGCTCCTCGCGCGCACGCACTGCCTGCCGGCCTAACATTGTGGCGGGGCCTGGTGGCTTCGCATGCGCGGGCTCGGCGGAGGCTGCGGCGGCGGTGGCGGCTCGCGCGGGTGCTCCGCGCCTCACAGCGCGGTGGAGCCTGGTCTGAGGAGGTGGCGGCCGACGCAGCTGTGCGGCTGCCGTGTGAAGCCGGCGCGTCGATGCCTCTCTTCGCGGGCCCGCGTGGGGCTGAATCGGCCATGGATCTGCGCTCCCCCTCCGGCCCCGCTGCTCCTCGTAGCTCTGGTCTTCATCGTTCAAGCTTGGTGGCAGTCATAACCATAGCTGTACACGGCGGCAGTTTTGGGCGAAAGCTCTGTCTAGCTCATGCTTAGGCTGGCGACGGTAGCGTCCTCAGACGTCACACCTCTCGCTGGAGGCTTCGTCGAAGAGCCTCCCAACAACCTTGGCCATGGATTCTCTTTCTCCAGGTGAAAACCAAGATCTGGCTTGCCGGATCGAGTAATGTTGGCGTCTTGACATCAAGTCCTCGTTGGAGGCATTGTCTCGGAGACAGGCATCACGAACTACTGCATGGTGCAGTGTTGTGGTTCCTGCTACAATTTAGAGCTTGTGCTTAGCGTGGTTGTGTTATTCGCGGTTAAGCCATATTTTCATCCTTGTGCTAGGACATGGTGTTTATGATGTTTATATGTGGTTATGCCGCAATCTGCCCTTGGGCTAGGGTGTGTTGTATGAGACCTAGTTTAGCTAGGGTGTGTTGTATGAGACCTAGTTTAGCTAGGTAGGTTATCAGATTTTAGCCTGGTTTTCTTAAATTAACCGAGCATTGTAGAGTTTTGTCTCATTTTCCAAAAAATGAGGCCTTTGATCTGTGATTTGCCACACCATTTGAATACAATTCAGGTGGGGATGCTCTCCCCCGGTGACCGTTAAAAAAAATATGTCTAGGGACTTGTGAGGTCAATTCCCAGAGTCAAGTATAGAATATGTGCACTAGTACAGAATCAGTTGCTAGTAGTCCCGGTTCCTAACCTTTTTAATCTCGGTTAGTGACTTGTGAGGTCAATTCCCAGAGTCAAGTATACAATATGTGCACTAGTACAGAATCAGCTGCTAGTAGTCCCGGTTCGTAACCCTTTTTAGTCTCGGTTATGGAACTGGGACTATAAATCCAGGACTAAATATCCAGATTATTAGTTCCGGTTCCCACACCCGGGACTAAAGGGTCCGTGCAAGACAAAAAAATTACTCCGCAACTAGGACTCAAACTCTCGCGCATAGCTTCCTTACCACCCCACCTACACATCATATATGACTCTAGTTGGGGTCCTATCCTTTTGAACTAACCCGTGGAGGACCCTTTGTTCCGGGTTGGTAACACCAACTGGGACTAAAGGTTCGGACTTTTAGTCCTGGTTCGAGCCACCAACCCGAACTAAAGATAGATTTTTAGTCCCGGTTGGTGGCTGCAACTGGGACTAAAGAGCCCTCCCGCCCCCTAGCCATTGGACGCGGGACTAATGCCTATATTAGTCCCGGATCCAACTGTAGCCGGGACAAATATTAAAGATCAAAGACTATTTCTGTACTAGTGGTGGTATAACCAAGCTGCCAAGCTCAAACCCTGAAAGGAGCAAATAGTCCACTCAAATTTGATTAATACTCGTATATATAGTTACCCCATACTTTCCACGAACTATTCATGAAAATATCTACTTAGAAGATTAACTTTTATTAAACTTTATCAAATACGTACGGCATAAGATACTATCCAAATGTAATGTGAACTCAAATCAGGTTTACTGGTGTATTTCAAAAAACCTATGTGGGTACCTTTGGAGTGAGTTTGAGGAACTATAAATCTAATGTAACAATCTGAAAGGAAGTCTTGGTTTGCCTAAAGTATTAGGAACCATGCATGCTTCTCACAGGTTGGCATGCTGCTGTTTGAACCCTGTAATGAGAAGAAATACAATTATGTATATATCGCATAAATTTCAAAAAAATGGGCCACCCATTTTTTTAGTAGACATGGTAATTTTTTTTCAAGTCTAAAATCCCACTCCAGATTGTAAAGCTAATCAATGGCCGGTCATGCTGGAACACGAAGGTGTGACTACTCGCACCCTTTGGCCGTCCGCGACTAATGGGGGTATGTTGAAATAAATAATTATTATAAGGAATCTTTGTTGGCCCATGGCTGAAAAGATTTTGTATTGATTAGGATGTATTGATTTGGAATGAAAACAGCATTTCGCTTTTAGATCCATTCTCTTTGTACAAAAATTTAGAACTGCGGCATTTGGAATGCAATTTTCTTTAAGATCCATCCTCCCTAAACCGCGGTACAAGGCTCATTTTACTTTTAGGTCCCACCTAAATTGGATATCTCTAATCAGATTAACAGTGTAGGGGCACATATATATCATTTTGCTTCTAAATCCATCTAAGTCGGAACAAAATTAGGATTAGATGGCGGTCGTTCCATATTTTGTTGGTTCTACTTGCATTGGCAATAATTGAGATATAATATGTCTAATGGCGATAATTCCCAATGCCAAGATCTGGTTTACAAAGGTCAAAAATAGGATTTAGGATACCCAAACGGCCAAGCCCACAACCTCAAATGGAGCAAAAGTTGGAATTTGATTCATACTTATATAGTTGCTCAAATATTTTTTGGGGTCTATTCATGAAATTATGTATAAGAAGGTTACACTTTTGTCAGATGTCATCAAATACTTATGTCCAGTGGCATTATACACTATCCAAATCAAACTGGTGGTGTACCTCAAAAAGTTATGTGGAGTGAACTTGATGAACTGTTATATAATTTGTGAACTGAGAACTCCGAAAGGAAATTTTGGTTTGCAAAAAGATATTGTGTGAGATGAATGACAATACATTATGAATAATTATTGGGAAGAAGTCTAAATTACTCCCCTCAACTATAGCCAAAGTCCGGATAACCCCTTAAATTATCATTTGGTTCATTTTACCTCCAAACTATACCCTTTGGTTCAAATTACCCCCTAATACAGTTTGCCATTTTCATTTCTCTATGCATAGGTGGAGTTTTAAGTTGAAATTTTACAAGATGATAGTACACATCATAACACATGTTAGAAAAAATACATTATAATTTCTATCATTATTTTGATAGGTTAGAATATTTAATAATAAATTAATCATTGGAGTTTAAAATTTTATAAAATATAACGATGAAAAAATTATAACAATTTTTTAATATGAGTGGTGATGTCCACTAATACCCTGCAAAATTTAAAATTAAAATTCAACTTGTGTATGGAGAAAAAAAAGACAAATTGTATTATGCGGTAAAATGAACTAATGGCATAGTTTAGGGGGTGAATTGAACCAAGCTATAGCTTAGGGGTTATTCAGACTTTAGCTATACCTGAAGAGAGTAAATTGAACTTTTTTTCTAATTATTGATAAGAAAGGCAGAAATAATTGAATATGAGAAATAGAAAAAAACAAACATATCGATGTCGTATACGTTAACTACTCAATGAATTGACAAGATATTTCTGAAGTTGTAGGCGGAATCTCTGAAAGGAACTTTTGGCTTTCACAAATATATAATGTAATGAATGGAAATTTCATTGTTCACATTGCAAAGACAAATGGATGTGCTAAACTATTTCCCTTTTGCCACTAATGAACCTTGTTGAAACTCCGGTAACCGGTGCTCTCTCTTTCTTACGAAGCTAGAAAACCATCTCTATTAACATATGACAATTGCTACTAATGGCAAGTTTTAGAGGGAGAAAATGTCCAATTTCTATCCTTGTGATTGATGATGCGATTTGTGATAACCTATCCTCTTTCATCATCGGCGAGGTCCACTAAATCCAACAAACTTAGGATTTTCACCTCCTCCATCCACCGGCACATCACACAGTAGCCCACAACCAAGCAAGCACCATCTCGCACCCTCACATGCAACTATTGTACTCAGCAGCACCGGCAACCCCTTTAAAAGTCCAGACGCTATTGGTAAGCTCATTTTCTGTCGCTTCGGTGCCCTGCTACCACCACCAACCCGCCTAGCTCGGACATCGTCACTGTTATTGGTGCCGCCACCTTTTACCACCTCCAACCCTAACTACTCGTACGCAGGAGTGATAACGAAACGGATCGTGATCCCAATGATCTCTTCACAATCTAACTTAGCCTTTATATATTTTTAGCTCAAAATTAAATAAGATTAGAGTCCGGCCCTTAGATTATCTAGACTAAATTTTAAGACCCTTTACCACCCCTGCTTATACGAGAACGCCCCTATTAGTATCGTCGTCCAATCACTATCCACCACCACTAAAACGACCAGTTTCCTTTCGTAGCCTCATCTCCCGCTCATTGCTTGTTTCCACCGCTAGACCAACAACCTCTACCAGCATCACTACATGCAACTACCTCAAGTCACACCTAAACTCTAAATTCCTAACCCTAAAGCTCGCCGGAGTTAATGGAGGTCGTCGGATATGAAGAAGAAGATATCCAACATTGAATCTCATTATCACATCTTGAGATAAGAAATTCGATAGATTCCCCTTTAAAACCTGATGACAGATAAATGGTACTATTCATATCTTTTCCAAATTTTATAAAGTCATTATTTTTCTTAGAGAAAGGACCGAAGTCCCCGCCTTTGCTTGAAGGTACGTACCATCGGGGTTCAAACCCCGGCTGGCTGGCTCCCAGGTCTCGTGCTCAACCACCGAGCTGCAAGCTCGTCTGCATAAAACCATCTTTTTACAAGAAAAAAAGTAGTTAACACATTGATACCATTCATTTGTATGTCTTTCACATTGCCATAGACGAAGACGATGATTATCGTTCAAAGTATGCCTTACACACAAGTTTTGCTCAACCGAGATTTGAGGTCCGATAATGCTGAACGAGTGCACTGCGCATGCGTATCGGATACACAAATTGGCGTGGCATATACTTGCCTCCACGCCTAGCTAGAGAAGTAGACCGGACCGATCGACCCGGAGCAGGAACCAACCCGGACCGGAGTACCGAACCGGACCCGACCGGACCGCTCATTGTTTCTGTCGACGCCTCGGCGGTGTCGAAACCACAGCCACACAGTGACGCGGGTAGCCGCCGCTGGGCGTCCGGCGGCACACTGCGGTAGGCCGGCAGCCATGGCTCGCCCTGCGAAGCTCTACCTCGTCTGCTACAACTCCCTCCAAGCGCTCGGATGGTAGCCACCTGCAATCAGTGACGACCGGCCGGTGGCCGTTGCTTCCACTACTAATGTTTCTTTTCGTTTCCTTGGTGGATTCAGGTTCGTCGCCCTCCTCCGCCTCCTGCCCTGCCTCGCCCCTCCCGTCTCCGTCCACTCCGCGTACGCGGTCGCCGGCGACCTCATCTGTACCCTCCTGGCCTCCTCCCCTCCTTCCCTCCCGTTGTCTGCTGCCTCATCTGAACTACCTGCGGGGTCTGATACTTTCTCTTTTCTTCTGGTTCAAAGGCGTCCTGCAGACCTGCGCGATTCTTGAGACGGTCCACGCCGCAATCGGTGCCATGAATTGTTTAACACCTCTCTCTTGTTTACTGAATTTCTTCTATTGTGATGCTTGTTGTTTGAATTGACGATGGACTGGTGCCGTCTTGATTCAGGATTGGTGCCCACAGCGCCGCTTCTTGCCTTTTTGCAGTGGGGTGGGAGGACTCACTTCGTTCTCGCTGTTGTCCGGCAAATCCCCGAGGTGAGATTCTTCGATGGCCTTAGAAGCGATCAGAGGGCTTCAACTTTGCTTGGTTTCATCACCTGGAGCTTAATTGCTTAATTCAGTTCACGTTTGGCAACTGCAGGTTCAGAGCAGTCCGTCTGTGCTCATAACATTTATGGCTTGGAGCATATCTGAGGTGCGGATGTATGGCCTCTTAATATTCTTTTTCCCTTCCTATGTCCATCTATTACGCACTATTGTTCGGATTGAGATAGGATGCAATGTCCTGCAATAATGATTTAGCTTGGAAAATATTTTGCAGTATGCAGTAATGGTCAATCTCAATTTTGTGATGTGTTATTCTTAGTACCCCTATGTTTGTTGTGGTTTTATTGATAGGCTAGGTTATATTTATCATGCATGTCTGTGGACTTATTTTCACACTAGGTTCAGAACTATTAGTATGGATATTGAATTGTAGTGGATTATATTATCTGATAATACTAAGTAGTTTGTTTGAGTCAAGATGAATGACAGTGTTAACTGGTGATTACATATTGAGGAATAAATATTACATTAATATTATCCTTCAGGAGGTAAACGATACTGAAAAAGTTATAGCAAATAGGCTTGAATGAAATGTGTCATAATTAAAAATGTATATACATGCACCATGGAGAAACTCTTGAGGGTCAACCATGAGTTTGCAACCTGTCGTGTATCGGACTATATGTGAATGTACCGTATTGCATAGGTCTGTGTAGGTACTTGGATCTGTATATCTTATTCTAGATACCTTATGTTCAAATTCTCCAAAATATGCGCTCATCAAGTTGCATCTTTTATGTTAGGTTTGTTTTAACCAAGTACAATCTGCTGCATGTTTATAATACAGGTGATCCGCTACTCCCACTATGCTCTGACTACCTTAAAAGTTTGTCCATCTTGGCTGACTTATCTCAGGTTCTATCCCATGACAATCTCAGTGTCACCCTTCTATGGCAGTTCATTTTGGTTCCAATTTATATGCTGTTGCATTTTACATGTTGTTACCTTGTAAACAAATCCACAAGGTAAACCCAACTGATTGGCAGAAGTATTTATCTTTTTTGAACGCACGAGATCTTTCTAATTATAAAAAGGAAAATATACTCCCTGTAGGTACACTGCTTTCATCCCGCTGTATCCAATCGGGGTTGGACCAGGAGAAAGTAAGCTCAAAAGGTCTTCCTGCAACAGTGTCACTCTTGACTACAGTTAAACTAAGCTTGTTCTTTCAATCCTTGCAGTGTGGACTATGTACCAAGCCCTCCCATTTGTGAAGAAGAGGAACCTCTACTCAGGTTTCTTCAAGAAGTTCTCCATGAGCTACCATTCATTCTTAGTTGTACGTCGGCTCTGTGAATCTGAAACGTCTTGAGTTACTATTGCGTTCTGTTCGACCATTTGATTGTTTCTTAACAAAATATTCAGCTAGTTCTTGTTCCTGATATGCTCCTGGCGGTTAAACAGGGCGTGCTGGTGTGCTATCCGTTCCTGTGGCTGAAGCTGTACATGCATGTGTTCAAGCAACGCAAGTCGAAGCTGGGAAAGGGGAGCAGGAAGAAACGAGCCTGAGAAAATTTTAACTCAGCTCAGCTCAGGTGTAAGTGTGTAACTTGTCACCGGCATGTGATTATGTGAAATGCAAACGGTCATTGAGGATTATTTAAAGAAAGTCATTGTGAATTGTGGGGGATGTTGCAGCTGATGCAATGGTGAAGGCTTTGCTGAATCGACCAGCAACTGAATATAATACTAGCAGATTACTGCGTTTTATATTTATTTCAGTTGCTCTGCATTTCGTTATTGTCTATAAGATATGTTGCGAGTCTAAAGCACTAACCAATCAATCTGATGACCCTGAGCTGCTTGTTCAGTTGCTACATTCCGGTAGCCACACTGAACCTGATGACGCTGTTCTCCGAGTCTAGAGCACGCGGTTGTCATATAATTTTGCAAGGGATCAGTGTCAGATTACTAATCATCGGCAGGGCAGAGTCATAGACACACTTGTTCATGTGATGGATGATTGCTGATTTACTGACGTTTTTGAGCCATCATCACCTACCTTGTCAGTCCGTCACCTTAATGTAGAATTATCACATCAATTCAAATCGCAGATTTATCCTTTTTTTCTAAATACGCAGGAGAAGCTTGTATTTTTGCATTAAGAATTCCTAATACTGAAGTAATCATGTTTTTTAGATGGGAGTAATCCCGCTGCATTAGCATTTACGGTCTGAAACTCCGAATATGACCTGCTAAGCCATCAAGGCGTTTCCGTTTTCCAATCCCCAAAACGCCTAGCCAAGCCAAGCGACCGGACGGCTCCCGACCTCACCGCCGCCGGCCAAGCCCCCCGCACGGCCGCACCCTCGCCGCGGCGGGACCACCGCACCGTTCCTCTCTTAGGCCGAATTATTCCTGCCCTTGGCCTCGCCCTTGCTTCATTTGGGCGCAGGCTACCTCTTGGCCACCGTGCTTCCTGCGAGCGCGACCATGCCTCCGATCACAACCGCGGCAGCCTCTTCCCTACCGGCTGCTCACTCCCCAATGCAAGCGACGTAGCGTATATTTGCTGGTCAGGAGAAGAAACGGCGAGCTAGAAGGACCTGAAGGCGATTGATTTACAGGTTCGCAGCTGGCCAGGTGCCTGATTTGTTCTAGGAATCGTTCAGGTACTTTTCAGTGCAAATCCAGACACTTTCTAATCAGGAAACTCTCGGTCTCACATGTTGCTTAAGCATCTAGATCCTTCAAGGAAAAAAAAAGGTCACCATCTCTTCAGATGGTCTACTACTCTACTGTAAGTCTGTAACTGATGACATTGTTATATTTTGCAATGTGGTGGGTATTTGCCGGCTCAAAAAGAAGGGAAGTGGCAAATCTGATTTCGATGGAAATTGACCTGAAACAAGTGCTATTATCATGTGAAACCATCCAAAAGATGAGATCTGCAAAAATATCGTTTGCCTGTCATTGTCATGTGCAACTTATATTACATTTGACCCACAACAAAAGGCATTCAGGGGGTGATATCTTGGCATCACCTAAGTGCGCGATGTGTCGAGACGGCTGCTGCTATCTTGCAGCTCAGAAATATGTGGTCAGCTTTACTCCACCTTGTGGGATTTTCCTTCCGTTATCTGCATGAGCAGATAAGTCCAAGTAATAGGCTGAGAGGTGTTGTAACACTGCACAGGGATAAAGATATATAAACCAAAGAAATTTTGGAGCTGTGAGATCTGAGTAATAGTAAACTGGAAGTCTGGGATCACCAAATGGATTGTGTTCTTCTGAGCTCTCACTTGACACCTCACAATTTTGTTAACACAAGGTATGATTTTTGCACTTGCTTTGTCTGTGCAAAAGGTCTTTGGAAGTTTCCAAGGACCATAAGTTCATGGTTTTATATCTTTTTTTTTCAGTTTGTCAGGTCACCTGATCTTCTTTCAGGTTTCAGCAAGGCTGTAGTGGTCTCAACAGTATAGGATTTGCAGTCACCAGAAAGGGATGCCTAAAATTAAGATGCTATGCTATTGGTGATGAACTTGGTGGTTCAGGGCAAGTAAATCAACCGTTTAACAAGAACAATAATGGATCTGTTTTCCAAGGACTCAATGCATCAGGTGCTTCTTTTCGAACTGTTGGTGCGGAAATCACTCAGGAAACAGGAGATTTCTTTGTCAGTGATGCAGAGGGTGACCCGGACAAACCTACAGACGGTTTCTCCTCAATAGATCAGGCGATAAATGCTTTGCGTGAAGGAAAGGTGGGTGAATGACTATATTAGGATTACCCTCCTTACACATTGGTACCTTCTTATCTCTATATTGCATTCGCACTTTATTTTGTATCATGGTTTCAGTCTGATCTTGCGATCTTGGGCGTGGAACCTATATTCTGTGGCATTATA
The DNA here is from genome assembly GCA_032594955.1 of Panicum miliaceum. Lineage (NCBI taxonomy): Eukaryota > Viridiplantae > Streptophyta > Magnoliopsida > Poales > Poaceae > Panicum > Panicum miliaceum. The sequence goes on from CM064065.1 coordinate 14,423,290, forward strand.
TTCAGACTTTCCGTCTGTACTTTGATCTCTGTATTTTGTTCCATTCATGGGCATAGTCATGGAGCATGCATGATCAAGGCTAACTGGACGTCTCTACTTGAACATCATATCCCATATGTACCGTGTACTATATGATTCTTAAAAATATATTAGTAGTTCCCAGTCAAGCATGATCCATGAATTGTACAACTTAACTAGACAGAACAGATGCAATTGCCCATTCTTTCAGTTATAAACACCACATTGTGCTACGGGTTCATTCCCACAGTGAAAAACTCTGCTGTTCCGAAAGACCCAATCTATTGTCTCTAAAAATGATAAGACTTGGTAGAAAATTCAGGACAGGACCTTAAAATGATACTCACATTAGTAATGTTTCCATAGGACAGTTGAATTTAGCTGTAGAGTTAACTATTCATTCTTCTCCAGTTTGTCATTGCTGTAAATGATGAAAATGGTGATATCGAAGGGGATCTTGTCATGGCAGCCACTCTAGTGAACCCGGAGTCGATTGCATTCATGATCAGGAATGGTTCTGGGATTATCTCAGTAGGCATGAAAGAAGATGATTTAACAAGACTGATGATTCCTATGATGTCCCCAATCACCGAGATCGAAGACATTTCGACTGCTGCTTCCACAATAACAGTGGTAAAGATCTGTCATTTAATAGCCTTTGCAACATTAGGCAATCCAGAATCCAAAATTTATTTGTTCATTTGTGCCAAACTTTAAGCGTTGTTTTAGTTCTGTTCAGGATGCCAGAGTGGGTATAGCTACTGGTGTCTCTGCTGCAGATAGAGCAAAAACCATCCTTACTCTAGCCTCCCCTGATTCGAAGCCCAGTGATCTCAGACGACCGGGCCATATATTCCCCCTCAAGTACCGAAATGGAGGCGTGCTGAAAAGAGCTGGGCATACAGAAGCATCAGTTGATCTAGTCGCATTGGCGGGTCTGCGTCCTGTATCTGTCCTGTCCACGGTCATGGACCCAAAGGATGGTTCGATGGCAGGCATAACAGTGCTGCAACAGATGGCTATGGAACACGACATACCGATCGTTTCAATCGCTGATCTCATCCGGTTAGTATATCTTAAGGTGAATCCTTTCTGAACCTAGCTTCCTTTGTTCTGCTTTTGATTGTACTGCTTGCCTAACTCACCAAGAGCAAACAGACACTCAAAACTGAAATGTATTGGTTTTGTGCTAGCATAGTTCCAGGTTGCAACTATCGTTTCTGAAGGTTTCGACAAAACAATTGGTTTGATTCAGGTATAGAAGAAAGCGGGAGAAGCTGGTGGAGCTGATTGCGGTGTCTCGCTTGCCAACGAAATGGGGCCTCTTCCGGGCTTACTGCTACCAATCCAAGCTCGATGGAACTGAGCACATTGCTGTTGTGAAGGTAATGCGATTCAGTTCAACCACGTCTCCGTCTTCCAGGATGTTGAGACTGGGCAGAATTGTCTCCGGTGATCTCAGCATTCTTCAACGTCTCATGCTCGCAGGGCGATATCGGCAACGGTGAAGACGTCCTCCTGAGGGTGCACTCGGAATGCCTGACGGGCGACATCCTCGGCTCTGCCCGCTGCGACTGCAGCAACCAGCTGGACCTGGCGCTGGAGCTCATCGAAAAGGCCGGCCGTGGCGTGCTCGTGTACCTCCGCGGACACGAGGGCCGCGGCATCGGCCTGGGCCAGAAGCTCCGCGCCTACAACCTGCAGGACGAGGGCCACGACACCGTCGAGGCGAACGTCGAGCTCGGCCTCGCCGTCGACGCGCGCGAGTACGGCATCGGCGCCCAGGTACCCAGAGCCCTCCATTAACATGCGCTCATTTCGTCAGGTTAAGGGGGAGAGTGATGTGCTAAAAATTTAAGCGTTTTCGATCCAAATGTCTGTTCCAGATACTCCGTGACATCGGCGTGCGCACGATACGGCTGATGACCAACAATCCTGCCAAGTTCATCGGGCTCAAGGGCTACGGCCTCGCCATGGTGGGGAGGGTGCCGGTGATCTCCCCGATCACCAAGGAGAACCAGAAGTACCTCGAGACGAAGCGGACCAAGATGGGGCACGTCTACGGCTCCGACCTCCCTGGCAGCCTGCCGGAGTTCGCCAATCCGCAAGACACCGCCGCTGACGAAGACGATACCCAAAACTGATACCAATACGATTGCAATAACAAATTCTCATTTCTTTTCGGTTATTCGTTCCAAACCATGATTCAGATTGAGAACGAGATTTTTTTTTGAAAGAGAACAACTCTGCTTATACTGAAAGCAATAAATTGAGAACGAGAATTGCAGAGTATTATCAATTGCGAGCTTATTACAGTGACAAGATATTCAGATACCAAACGTGGCACTACCATTCATTTCATCGTTTCGTAAACCAGCATCACCAATTACAAAATACAAACTAATCATCGACCCCCTAACTAGGGGGAAGAGGCGAAGAACAGACAAGGTCAAAGGGGGCGCATCATCTAGCAATCTAGGAGGAGGTGAACTTGGTGACGGCCTTGATGCCTTGGTGACGGTCTGGATCTCGCGTGACGTGACAGTGGGCTTCTTATTGTACGTGGCAAGGCGCGCCGCCTCATGCACGAGCTTCTCGAAGATGTTGTTGATGAACGAGTTCATAATCGATATGGCTTTGGAGGAGATGCTGATGTCCGGGTACACCTGCTTGAGCACCTTGAAGATGTAAATGTTGTAGGTCTCGACTGGCCTTCTTCTTGCCCTTCTTGTCGCTCCCCTCCTCGGACGACAGGCAGCCGCTTCTCGGCCTTGGACTTCTTCTCCACCTTGGTGGCCTTCTCCTCCGCGGGCTTCTTCTCGGCCGGCTTCTTCTCCGCCTTGGGCGCTATGGCGCACGGATCCAAGCGTACTGGAGGCTGAAGGAAACTCGCGAGGAGACTGGAAGAGTCGGTCGGGTAGGGTGGATGCGTAGTGATGCGGCGGGAATCGGGTTGGCATTTATAGAAGGGCGCGGTGGCTCGTGATTGGTTGAGAGGGGGAGGACGCGGATCTCTGACATGGCATGGGATCCAGAATGTTGGAAGGATCGATGGCGCCACCTGAGACACGTGGAGGAGGCTGAATGGGCAGAAGTGGTGGGTCGCGGATCCAGGGACGGGACGGTTCAGGCTGTCAGCGGAAATTTTGGACGCCCGGGAGAAGGCAGGGTGGGCCCCAATTCTTTCATTTTTTCATCCTTTTGTTTTCACGTCACTAGCCAAGCAGAGAGGTCCTATACTGGTCTAGTAGGCAAAAGAAAAGCAGAGGTCCTACCTATACGGGGCTATTACCTGTCAGTGATCCTATCAAAGAAAGAACGAGATAATAGGATGGGCTCGGAACAGAGTCCAACAAAGAGAGAAAGATTCACTTACAACATTCAAAAAATAATATCTCTTAACACAAACACTAAAATAAACATCAGATCACATCATCGTGTCCTTTATGACAAGATCTTCAAAATAAAACCACCCTTGACTATATTTGGATAATTTTTATACTGGAACAATTTTATTGGGAAAGTGGAACAATTATTCTTCTTTCAAAAAAAGTGTTCCATACTATTTTTGGATAACTTTTATACTAGAACAATTTTATTGGAAAGGTGGAACAATTGTTCTTCTTTCAAAAAAAATTATTCCAGACTATATTTGAATAATTTTTATACTGGAGCAATTTTATTGGGAAGGCAGAACAATTGTTCTTCTTTCAAAAAAAATTGTTCTAGAAAAAAGATCATTAAAATATAGTCATGTGTGATCTATTGTAACGAACACAATGGTACAATCAGAATTTTATTTGAGCATTTGATCCAAAAATTATGAATTTTTTTCCTTAAATCTTTGTTTGCATGTCCACATCAGCATATAGCTTGTCAACTTATATGGGCTATGGGTCAGAAAAATTACACTTTCAGCCTTCTATCGGTGTTTCGTACCGCCGACTAGTGAATTTGTGTTCGCGCATATGGCCTGGATAGTGTGCAAAGAAGACACAGAGGTTTATACTAGTTCGGGCGGAGTGTCCCTACGTCCAGTTTGAGTTGCTCGTGTTCTTGCACTGGTTTGCAGTAGGGATTACAAATGACCGAGAGAGGAAACGGGCTCCAAGTCTCTGGTGGCGAAGTGTTGTGTGGTTAAGTGAATGTTGTTCAATAAATCCCACCCCCCCCCCTCCAAATGAGGGTCCTCCCTTTCCCTTTTATATGCCAAGGGTGTGACAGAACCACCTGAATTAATCCGGCTCAAGCGCGCTAACCATCACCACAAGGGCAATCAGGGCTAACTCGCACTTCAAACGGAGTAATCCACTGGTCTGTCGGGTAACCTCCCGATACAACCACGGTTTTGCCGATCGAAACCACACATACAAAGTACTCACACGAAGGTGAGCCCAGAGGATACAAAATTCCACAAATTTTACATCATAGAGTTCATCATCAATTATTATTACAACTGAGTTCGAATTCGTAAAACAAGGTACTTCAGAGTTCAAAGTAATTGAGTTCTTCAGAGTTCAATGCAGCGAAAAAATAACGATAAACTACTCGACGATACATGATGTCTCGATGAAGCCCGTACGAGACATCACCCGGCATTACCAAAGTTGGCCGGGGGCGCATCCCATCCCACCGACCAACCAGGAGGAAGAGTACAAGGCCAAGTCAAACTAGCGATAATGTCTTCAAAAGTATCACCTGAAAATAAGCCACAAGCAAGGCTGAGTATACTAATACTCAGCAAGGCTTACCCGACTAGTGGAATATACTGAGCCGACTCATAGACATGCAAGGCTTTTGGCTTGAGGGTTTTGTTTTGCCAAAAAGCGTATACAAGTAGGTCATTACTTTCAAATTTTAGCTCCAGATTCTAGTTTCCTTAATTATTCTAGGTAAGCAACTATCCAATATCATACATGGTGAAAGAATTAATTTGCATCCAACAAGATTAATCACATCATTGTTCCATTTCTTACTCTATGTGGTAAAAGGGTCCAGCAGTCTCAATAACCGCGAGAAACGAACGACTCGAATCGAATTTCTTAACCTTGCAAGGGAAACCTAAACACACATCACGTGGTTACTCCCAGAGTCACACGTGCAACCTTTCCCCTTTCTTCCCGGGTTGTGGATCAGGGCCACCATCCGAGACTACAGAGCCCGGCTCTGTACCCACCATATGCGCGCAAGGAACCGAAGTTGAGAGGGTGGGATGCTGTCCACTTGCCGGTCCGATTAGGTATTTAAACTTACCGAGTACCATATTCTCGGCATGTGGTTAGTACGTTCAAAGACTTAACCACCACTACCACACACTGCGGCCTTAGCATTTTTCACTAAACAGACGGGACATCAATCATCAACTTGAACATCGCACCAAGGCCCCGTCCGTCGACCTTATGATTGCAGCATGTAGTAAACATTCAACTCCTATATTCTCGCGAGTGACACGAAATCACTCAACTTTTACCGAGTCCTATTAGCAGAGCATTCTATGGAACCTTACATTTAGTGTTCAGAGCATGGGTACCTAGGATCATGCAACTAAGTTTTCATTCAACTCCTATAAACTTAATGCACAAGTTGAATAGAGTATTAAGTTGCATAATTTAGAAAAATAGAGTTTATGCTCCGGGGCTTGCCTTCTTGGGTAAAGTTAGCTTGGGGCTCGTCCGAACTTTGGTTCGGGTCTTCGAAAACCTCAGTTAGATTCACTTGAGCTTCACGCTGCTCACTCTCGAACTCAGGCACCAGCGCGTACGTTCCGTCAGCGAGAGTAGTCGATTCTATATGAATGCACAAGTGTAAGTTGTAGTGATGATACATGATATTTATTTTCTTCACAATAAAGTTGCAGTCCACAAAACATATGTTTTGTTGTAAAGTTACTTAGCTACGATTTCTTGGGCAATCGTTAACAGAAGGGGTGGTGTTGTACTGAAATTTTAATTTCACAATATAAGCATGGATTAAGCACAAATACTGATCTAGGTAAATTTTTGTGATGAAATTTTTATTCAGAGTACATTATATAGAGATAAGACTACTGTAAAAATTTCAGATATTTTCATGTATCAGAATAATTATAAAAAATATAAAACATAGCTACTGCTAGAACCTAGTTATTTTTATACAGGACGAACCATGCAAGTTTTGATGCCAAAACTTTTACATGGGGTTAACCTATCCACATATATGTTACTATAAAGTTTTCAGATTTTATTGTGCATGATACAAAGCATAATAAATAGTACAATCTACACTTGTGTTAATAAAGATTAATTTCTACAGGATGTGTCTACAGGATTTCTGTATATGAAACTTTTTATACAGCATAAACTAATCCGAAGTATCACCTAGTAAAAAGGTGAACATTTTCCAAGCAAAGAAACTAATTATTTTTATTTAGTGCAATTTTCCCACCACAAAATTATACAAATAGGTTACAGAAAGGAAAAAGGTTCTAAACTTTTTCTGTGGTATTTAGGAATCACTATAACAGCTCTAGAAAAGTTTCACAACATGAATCACAATATAACAGCAGGTACAAATTAGTTCTATTATTTCATGGCATAAAACAAAGTCTAACAAAACGTTTAGCTACAAGTGGGTTTTGGTCCTAACCTTTTTACACTGAACTACACATCAAGTAACTAAACTACTTTCCAAAATTCAGGTTCATCCTTTGTCTACAACAGTGGGTACAATTAAAGTCTATTAAACCTTCCATTTAATTTAGAGCAAGATTTCGCAAGCAACTGAAGAAAAGTATATAACAAAAGTTGTATATATTTTCTTCTAAAGATTACAAAACAGTTGAGTTTGTATTTTTATGATTTTTCTGTGATTTTATATGAATTTTACAATTTCACTGATTTTGAATCTAGGGTTAAAACTTTTCTTTTACAGAGGGGTCCCTGAAATCTTGCGTGCAGGCCCCTGGGAAGATTGCAATCAAAGCCTCCCTGGTGGCTGGCCGGCAAGCTTGAGCTCGATTCCGGCGAGGGGAGGGGCTGGTGGTGAGGGGAACGAGGGGGAGGAGCAAGTGGAAGGCATGGGCTACCTTGGGGAGGCCTCGGTTGGGGCGGAGATGGCCTGAGCTGGGCGCGAGCGGCGGCCGGCGGCGGCGGTGGGCCGTGGCGGTGGCGCTCCGGCGAGGGAGGAGGGGCACGGCCGGGCCAGTGAGCCACAGTGGGGAGGGAGGAACTCGTTCTGGGGCTGGGCTCGGGCGGATGAGGACCGGAGGGCGGGGCTCCACGGTGAGCAGCACCGGTGGCGATGGCGAGCCGCTTCGGCGGCGCACCGGCGAGCGAGGGGAGGCGGAGGCAGGCTGTGCGGCCTCAAGGGACGGCGAGGGAGCTTGGTGAGGAGTGGGTTTAGGCGGAGGTGGGCCGGGACGGCTGCTCCGCGTGGAGGCGGTGGTGGCCGGCGGCATTGGTGATCCAGCGGTCTGGGCGCACGCTGGGACGGACTCTGGGCGGCCTTTATAGGGACACAGCGGGGGAGAGGAGGGAGTGGGCAGGTCGGGCAGGCTCGGGCAGCGGTCGGGCACGGCTGGGGCGCCATTGGGCTGTCGGGGCGGCGACCAGAGCCGCAACTGGGCACCATGCGCGTGGCGTGCGTGTGCTGGGCAGGTTCGCGGCGTGGGGGTGGGGGGGAGGACGCGGCCGCGGGTTGGGCGAGCTAGGCGGTGCTGCAGCGGCGTTGGGGGATTGGCTTGGCGCGATGCGGCGGCAGGCATCGCCAGTGATGTGGCGGCTGGCTCGGCTGGCTGTCGGGGCAGAGCAGGGGAAGGGAGGGACTGAAAGGGAAAATAGAAGAAAACCAAGGGGTTGAACTGTAAAACCATGTTTTTCTCCTATTTTTGTGTTGCAACTCAAAAATCTCTGAGCATGAAAGTTGTTTAAAATGAAAAGTTCTACAAGTTTTGTTTCAGGCCAAAGTTCATTTGAGTTATAGTTCAGAAATTATTTTAAAAACTCAAAAAGTATGATTCGGATGGCACGTCATTTCATGGGCAAAACTTCATATTTTCCCCAAGGCTTCAACTAGACTTTTGTTTATCATATCAATAATGATGTGCCTATTTAATTTCGTAGCCATGTTTTCATCGATGTGAAAGTTATTTAATTTGTTTGATTAAAGTACATGTACTTATACGCATATACACATACTTTTAAAATAAAGGCAAAACCATATTATAATACATTTCTTTTAAACTTTTCTTAGTTATTTATGCATATTGTTATGATAATGAGACTTTGTTTAGCAATTTAAACACCTGAGGTGTCACAAAGGGGCAGGGTCGGATAAGAGAGAGAGAGAGAAAGGTCGTCGGGATCCCGCTTTTCCTCCTCCCAGCGTGTGGTCCCCACTGGTCCTGTAGATGACAATGGGGGTGTCCCTGCGCCGCTCCCTGATGCGACATGCGACATTCGTCTCAATAGGGCAGGCGGCACGGGCTCCCCAGCGTGTTTGGTGGGCGACGTGCGCCACGACAAGACGGGCAGCGTGAGACCCCGGTACGTTTTACGACTTGACCTCCGGTGCGACGGACGAGCGGGGCTTGCGGTAATGGCCTGTCCTCTCCAGGATCGTGTCGAGGCACGTCCTTACCTACCTCCGTGCTAGAGGTTTGACCTCCGGCACGACTTGTCATTCCGTGAGATCTTGAGGGCCCCACGTCCCTACGGTGGGAACGGTTGAATCTGTTCCCTCGGGGTCGGGCGAAGCGGAGCTCCCCCTTGGGGTCCGGCGAGGCAGAGCCCGCGCCCTTGGGGTCTGGCGAGGCGGGGCTTCTCTCACGGGGGTTGGGCAAGTCGGAGCCCGTCCTTTGGTGGTCAGGCGAGGTGGCTCATGTCCTTCTTCTGAGCTTGGTGAGCCCATCCTCTGGTGGTCAGGCGAGGTGGCTCATGTCCTTCTTCTGAGCTTGGTATTGGGCCGTTGGTGCCTTTCCTTCCGGTGGGCCGTCCGTGGTTGTGCGACAGCCTTGATTAGGCTGAGCCGCATATATATTGTGGGAGAGCTAAACCGTAATTAGCTTCCTGAGAAACATATTTTCAGGGGGTCCGTGATATTCGTCCCCGACAGCGACTATCCGTCTCCTATCCGCGCGCACGTCCTCTAATATTGCTGACCTATACTCCTATCCATAAAAATGAAAGCAAAGCAGAATTGTGGGCGTGGCATTTGCAGTGAAGGGTCCGATGCCATAGTTTAGAAAGCATTTTCATCACCTTACTTTGCAAATGGTGTTTGGAAAAAAAAACAATACAGACTATGTTTAAACCTGAGTTTCTGCCAACGCATTTTCCCTTGCCAATTAAGGTACTTTCATATATTAAATTGCAAAGGATGGTTATATATTAAATTGTAAAGGATGGTTTAAACTGAGGATGGAGCACATGGTTCACCCGATAATTCGTTGGATGTGCCTATCAAGAACTAACTACTCCTCTGAACTGATACATACTTATCCTACTATTTGAAAATTTCTCCAAATAAAAAGATTTTGAAGGAACTAAGACTAATTTTATTAACTAACGTGTGCTACCTGCGAAGTGAGTGTAGCTCAACTGGTAAGGTCCCTGTGGTGGTGGAACCTGCCCATCCGGGTACAAGTCCTCGTTTCGGGCACGGGTGCTCGCTTTTTTCTGAATTTATGCCAGAATTTAACCGGCGCTATTTTTTTCAGTGGTATACCCGTCGATAGCGAGATGCCTGTGGTGACTTCGTCAATCTCAAGGATCAGTCGGCTCAGTCATTCGGAGGTGCTTATAAAGGTAGAGTTACGTGTGTGTATTCATAGGGGTGGGTATGTTTGTGAGCGTATGCATATGTGTTGTGTTTCTTAAAAAAACTAACGTGTGCTACCTTGGATCCAATCGAAACAAGTGCATTGGTCTTTAATAAGGGGTGCATCTATATTCCTTAAATTCTCCTATAAATCCTAGGATCCCTTACCTTACATTCGGGAACAAAAAGGAGTAGCGATTTATATAGCTGAAAAATCTCTTGCTAGGACGAGTATGGTAATGTTCCTTGACTTTTGACATCCTTGTAATCCATATGGCTCACCCCCCATGCCATCTTCTTGCCACATTGTGCGTGGTGTAACTCCTCTCATGAGGCGGTGGTTGTGCCTAAGATTGCAATCGAGTTTGACTGGACTAGGAGCGTATCATGTATTGATGCTTAGGTATTCCTCTTCTGCTAAAAATAAAGTATATTGTTACCTTTGGATTTTAATGCATGTGTCATCTTGCACAGGGTCCCACTGGCTCGTTTAACTCACGTGACACATTGGAAATAAAAAAAATGGCGTCGCCCGACTCGAACCGGAGTGTTAGACTGACGTGATAACCAACTACACCACGACACCTGATTTCTATCATTGCTTCAGTGGATCATTTTTATTCTGTTATTGCATAATGGTCCAACGCCGCCGTTGCCACTGCGGTACTACCACCACTACAAGTGAGGCGGCATTTTGCTACCTGAAATGTTCTGCACTTCTGCTACCGAGGGCACGCCCCCACCAATAAATCTCTAATAAGCCTCTTTTTATCCAAACATGAAAGTTTATATGTGAAGCTTATACTCATAAGCCTATAGACCCCTACAAGGGATGCTTATGGGGCTTATTTTCTGTGGACCCCACCAAAATATCCTCTCTTTTCTCTCACTACCCTTGTCTCCCTCACCTACAGGGGCATTAATGAGGGGTAGAAAGATCATTACCAACTATAGAGATTTTTTATAAGCCGCTACAACCAAACACCACTTTAGGCTCGTAAAGTTCCTCAAACCACTTTGGGCTCGTAAAGTTCCTCACATTTGAGAAACTTATGAGCTTATAATAAGTCCCTCCAAACCAAATATCGCTTGAGTCTTGGCCTCTTATTACCTCACGGTATTAGCTTTGCTTGTACGTGGCAAAGTGAAAGAATGTACAACGACATATGGGCATCCAGAGCAATGTGATGGATTTGGTACTAGTTGGCGCCCCAACTCCCAAAACATTGCGTTTTGTTGCTGTGTTTTCCTTAGGCATCCTCTTCTTTTCCTCTCCCGTCGGTTCTTCGTGTCCTCTTTGGATATTTGAATTCTCACGAGAATATGCATCTGGACGTGTGCTCTTTGGATGATTTTGCTAACAGAGAACATCGCTGAATGATTTTTGCCAAGGTCAGGACCCAGCTCGGATATTTTCAACCCACCTCCGAATTTTCTTTACTCTTCCTCTCCTTCCAGCCCGAATCCTAAGAAACCTCACCAGAAGGACCTTTTCAGAGACATGGAATAAGAGAGTGCCGGGCACACCCGAGGATCACATCGCACGGACCAAAATGGAGCTAATTACCCGAGGCCGAGAAACATTTTAGCATTTCCCTTCTGCTGACACAGGGCATACCCAAGTTATGTATCATTCACACGAAGTACCGAGGATAGTGGATAGAACACATCCGGAAGCTAACTAAATGCATCATTCACACATAACTTAAGATAGTGGACAGAACACATCCATAGCTTAACTACATATATCAGACCTAGAAAAGTCAAACTAAGATGCATTAGGCAACCATCACTTCTTTTTTATGATGTTCTTCACGAAAATTATGATTAGGTGGCAGCATGTTCAAAACATTTTCGACATCGACACCCATGCCACATAATACAATCAAATTTTAAGGATAAGCAACATTCCCGAGTTTCACTGTCGAAGAGACCAACACCACCATACTAATGACACTGAATGGAAAATATACAGGGGAGAAGCCGAAATGCGGGCGTCGGGTGATTGATGGTGAGTCACAGCACCGGTTGCAGCACTCGTTACTCCCCAGATGTTCCTCTTTCAGAGCATTTCCTGAGATTTGCGAACAATGCGCCTAACCTTTTTCTTGAACTCGTCCCTCTTTTCTCTCCAATCCTTCTGCAAGAAAAAATCAAATGTAAACAAGAGCAGAGCTCATCTGATAGTTCACTACCCAACAACAGCAGAAGTGCTATGTTCCAATCCTTAGCTCAAGAAGGAAATGATCTCAATGAATATTCACTAGATGAATATGCAGATAATTACTCAAGGAGCGTGTCGAATGACAGATTATTACAATAATGTATTCATCAATCAAAAAATTGGCTGTTGCAATTGGAAATCAGATAAGAGGTATGATGCTTTTACGTTGCACTGGAAGCATCAGAAAAGAATTAATTTTGCAGTTCCTTTTCTTATGCAAAGAAAGATAATAATGTCGAGTGCACTTACAGCCGCTTCAATGTTCGCTGGAGACTCATCATTTGGACTAGAGAGCATCGAAATGATGCTCAGAACTATACTTTCAACCTGCATGTTACAAAAGCACAATAAATTAGAAAAGGCAACAAAACTATGGGTCATTGTCTGAAGAAAGAAAAGGTCCAACAAAATTACACCTGAACACACTCACACTAACCAGAACATCACCAAGACATCCACCCACCCACCCACAAGCAACACACCCAGACACTCAGACACTCAGACACACACCACACAATGCAGGGTTAATTGATTGAGTCTAACAGTATAAACAAAAGGATCACACAGAAAAAACCCTGCCCTGTAGAAGAACAAAGAGCGGGAGAAACATTTATGTGCCTTATAAGAAGCCTACCGTGTGCACTGGTGTCCACCGCTCACTTGCAAGTTCATAGCCATTGGGATCTTCACCAGGTGGATGAAGAATAGAAATGCACACACGCCCATCAGGATAAACTGACAATTCAAAATAACGCATTCTCAGAAGACATGATCAAATCATAGACATGAATATCAGTCAGCTAGTGATGAGCTTACCGTTAGGATGCCACATCTCAGAAGTAAACCTCACTGATGGCGGGCTGTTGGGATAATTCTGGGGGAAGGTCATTGTTGCATTGAAGTAGCCTCCGTCACTGCAAATATAAAAGTTTACCCTTTTAATTTCATGAAAACCCAGGAACTTTTTTTCTCAAACAAGCAAATTCACAGCAGCACATATAAACCATCAGATAAGAGAGAACAACACATGCACGCGCACTCATACAAAGACACATGGGTGCATGCACACACACGCGCACATGTTTGACACACACACATGCACACGCACGCACGCACGCGCGCGCGCGCACGGATATCTTTATTTTTGAAATTCACACATGCTAGCAGTAGCAAGAATTTTGTTTCATCATTGTTGAGTAAACTGGGAGAAAGGGGTAATGTCTGCAAATTCTATTTGGGCCCAATGTGTTGACCCCTATGTTTGGTTGACAAATAATGATTTCAAAATCTGAAAGAACCTTTTCTTCTGTACAGAGAAGTAGGTACAATATTTTAGCGAACATTCTTTTCCAAAACATAAACATAGTTCCTAAGCCTTTTCCAAAGCACCATTATATCTGATGACGAAATCACAAAACATATGTTTGGTGTGTGGTCCCAAATTTGACCCCACAAAACCTTGCCAAAAATTTGATAACCAATTTGCCAACCCACGGGTTGCCCAAACATTTGCAAGAAAATAAACTATGGTAGCAAGTGGGTGGAGAATCTTGCCAAAACATAGGAGCCTGCTCAGCCAAATTTGGTCAGCACTATTAGCAAACATCAGCTGCAAAGCAAACAGATTCGTACCTCCCAAGATCCAATGAACAATAAAGGGAGGTCAAAAGTTCTGATTAATATGATACTTCCCTGTTTGATATGGTCTAGCAGAGTAATAAAGATACGCACAATTGGTATTCCTTTACAATTACCTCAAGTGTGCATAAGCCTTACTGATCCTACATTCCATCCATGTCTGCACCTGAACTCTAAACAAATCAATTTCTTACTGCATATCGGTAAGCTAACTAAATCTGTTCTATTTTTTACAACAAGATTATCTGCTCCATTCAAGTAAATTACATCTATGCATTTGTCCTGGCATTGCACAAAAACAGCTGAAAGTGAAATAAACGTGTACATGTGAAAGCTTCCCACAGTTTAGACCATCGGAAAACTTCCAAATCTTGTGAGCCACATGATCTTAACATGTGGGAAGTAGCTGGATTTATCAGCAAGCAATCTGAATCAGCATCAAAACATGAAATCCGTTCTATTGCACCGTAGTCCATCAACACATGCTACGCATGACATCACAACACATAATTCCCACAGTTTAGACCATGGGAAACTAAACAATCGCAAACCAGAGGTGAGAATGCACAAGTGATACGGATCGGCATCAAAGCACAGAATCTGCTCGGTTAAACCACAATTCATCAATACAGGCTGCGGATCGACACCGCAACACAGAATCCCCACAGCATACACCATGGAAACCAAACAATTGGAACTGGAGGCGACTACTGATCGGCATCAGAACACAGAATCAGCTTGACTACACCACAATTCATCGATACAGGCTGCAGATCGAGCAAAACGAAATTCCCATAGATATTAGAGGGCAAACCAAACAATCGGAACCCGTGTCAACTACGTGCAGCCATCAAGCATGCAATCTATATCCGCTAGGGCAATCGTGCAGTGATTAGAGGGCTGGCAACATTCGAACTCACTATAGGGTGTCAGGCGGGCCGATGATGGTGACCTGCCACTCGAAGACGTTGCTATCGTCCACCAGCCCGGCGGAGAACCCATCCACGGGGTTCTTCGCGAGATCTGCGACAATCAACAAACAAGGCGCAAGAGATCAGGAGCCGATCGCGGCGAATCGGGGCGATAAAGGAGAGAACAGGGGGGCGTTCGGATCCGTACCCTTGAGCTGCTTCTGGAGCAGGAGGCTCGCCTGGCTAGCGGTGCCGGCCATGGGAAGGAAGCAGCGCTCCTCGATCGGATCGGGGCTAGGGTTTTGGCGATGGGGAGTTGTTCGCCGCCCCCGGGAGGAGCTGCTTTATTTCTGGGGGCGAGAGCGGCTTTGGAATCGGGAGGAAGAGGGGAGAGCGGAACAGGCTGGACGATTTATAAGAAGCTTGAAGAGAGAGTTCCAGGTTGGTTTGGTTAATAATGACAACCGGGTTAATTTCCGCGGCTAATCACCACGTATTTTAGGTTGTAATTAATATTCACTCGTAAAAAAGTTGCCACTATTAACAACTAATTGTTGCTTCTTTGGTACACCTAAAGCAAATAATAATTCTATGCTGGAATTCTGTTGGATATTTTTTATGCTAATATAAATTGTATTTTAATATAATTTGCAAATTAAAGCTTAGTGAAGACCGCTTGATATATTTATCTGCTACTAGCAAATATGCTCATGTGTTGCTATGGGAAGCCGTACAAATATATTGGTTAATATATAAAAATATATATATTATAACCATATATATTTTATAATAATATAGTACTTACCCGTCAAGTAGTGTTAATTCTAAATGGTTTCGAACTCTTAACTCAACATACGGTCATCTAAATTTCGATTGGAACTCTGATTGACAGACTAAGAAATTATTGCTTGCTTTATTAGAGATATAGATAGAGATGTAGGAGAACTTTACTCGTCATGATACTATCATACTTCATGACTACCCCGTTGTTAGTAGGTCTAGGTGGATGCCAGCACAGGGCTAAGCTGCTAGCTAAAGTCACTCTAGATCCAACCTGTTGTAGCGTCAACATAGCTATGTGTAAACTGACTTACATAATTGTTTTCAAGCACGAGAGGATTCTGCATGTCTTTTGTGTTGCCTATATATTTTTGCGATCCAGTTTGATGTCAGGTGAGCTCTAGCTAAACTCACTCTTATTACACTCTGTCACAATTTTAACGTAGCTTAAGAGAGAGGTAATTTTTTTAGAAATCATAGTCTTTTGAACACGAGATCTTTAGGTGTGTTAGAACTCACTATACGTCACTGATAATTCTTTGATTAAACTTCTCCTCCATTCAGTTCGATGCTAATAGAGTACTCCCTCCGTCCTAAACTATTAGTCGTTTTGGATTTTGTAGATACATAATTTTTACATATATTATATCTAGGTGCATAGTAAAATTTATAAATTTAGAAAAAGCTAAAATAACTAATAAGTTGAAACGGAAATAGTACTTGTTAAAGTCAATGTGGATCGCGTTGTTGCAATGTCAACACGGAAGGGAGGTAGGGAGGAGATATTTGGTGTAAAACACTTTACATGAGTGCCTTTTGAGTACGTAGACTTATTCCTCTTACTGCCCATTGTATGTATGTAAATACTAATCCATTAGCTACGCGGCGGAACCGAGGGAGGGCTGGCAGGGGCCACGGTCTCCTCAACAAGACAAAAACAATACATATATATAATATAGGAAGTCAATGCAAAACTAAAAGAAAAACTAATTTTTTTTGGCAGACTAGCCTATTTCGTCCTCGAACTTTTAATCGAGTGTTACCTCCATCCCTAAACTTCCAAAATGACCGTTCCAGTCATCAATCTTTTTTATGCAGCTCAATTTAGTCATTTGTTCTACGTATCTTGCCACATTGGCATACCAAGTCAGCATCCAATTGTTCCTATTTTTCAGCCGCAACATATATTGGTCCACACATACTTAAATATGACACAACAAAACTTTAACCTGTGTCTACATGGTTTTTTTTTTAAAAAAAAGAACTTTTGTGCATGTATAATAAATATGTTCGTATCAACTCCCTTCCTTAAAAATTGTACATCATTTTAGTTTCATCAAGGTAAAACTTTTATAATGATCAAGTTTATAGAAATGTTGATTTTTTTTATGAACAATAGCTGACTAGATGTGCAAGGCTTGCTAACATGGCATGCTACGCAGAATGAAGGATTAAATTGAGCCGGATGGAGAAGTTTGAGGACTAAAATGATTGTTTTGGAAGTTTAGGTATATTTCTTAAAAAGAAGTTTAGGGACGAAGATGAGCTTCGGCTAAAAATTTTTGGACAAAAATGACTATTCCATAGGTTCGTCTAGCTCCTCTTTGTTTTTCTCTCCAGTTCCGCCACTGATTAGCTAGTGGTCTTAGGTCTCTAAGATCGTGTTCAACGGCAGCTTAGTGCTAGTTGAAGTCACTTTAGATATATTTTTCTCCTAGCTTTAACGTAACATGGCTTCTGGCGAGAGATAAATTCAGTGCTAACGCCATGTCACATTTTATCCATGGTAATTACTATAACTAAAGAAACTTGCAAAGTTTTTGTAAATTATCCAGGGCAGAAGCCTATTAAACAGCCGAAGCCTTTTCCATTTTCAGCATCCAGATCCGCACATAGAAGCTCCAATGACCTAATAATACATACACTAGATTAAATTGGAAAAGGAATATTTCATGGAATCTTGAGAGTTACACTTGTAGTGAAAGTCCTACTTTCTTTTTATGATGAAATCAGCTAGAGTTGTTCGTCTTCCCAACGGGAAATCTGCGGATGCATTAACCCGTGTGACGCCCACTTTACAGCGACAAATGAGATATGCAATAATGGCAAACTCTCATAGATGGAAGAATCGTAATATACCTTTTCTTCTATACTGATAAAGACCCGTTTGATACACGATGACTATTTGCTAGCCTTGCCAAAGTTCAACAGCAGATTTGCAAGAAATGCATGGAATATAAAAAGGGAGCGTACAGTTGCATTTAGTAACCATCCAAAAATAAGGAGGAATATAGGAAATGCATGTATATATGGAGAAATCCCAACAGTAAACGCCATATTTTCTCAGGATTAAAAAATAACACTGTCATCAGCATAATGAACTCGATAGACCTACCTTTACAGTATGTAAAAAAGGTAAATTACCAAAAGATTGAATCAACCAGAATGCAAAATAAATAAGTACGACTAAACACATGTAACTATGGGTGCCGATTAAAATTCGGCTCGATCCATAAGGAGTTCATTGGTTCTATCAGCCCATAGAATTCGGGCTTATACTGACCATCCTCCAAATCATAGAATGCACTAGCTTTGCGTTCTTCCGCTTCGCTAGATCCAAAGTACGGCAAGTATATTCTGTTGTGGCACCCAAACTCTTGAGCCGACTTGATAGTTGTATTCTGATTATCTAAAAACAAAACTGCATCATCCAATCGCAACACTTTTTCCCATGACATATGAGATCGGTCAAGCTTGAAAATGTCAATTGGGTTGGCATCATATGGTCTGAAAACTGCAATTAAATCCCCTTTAAATTCAATAAGGTGACCAAATCTATCACCAATATTACGAACGGGCTCCGATTTATCAAGGACTCTCCACATCATTTCATTTGGGTTGAACACACCAAGATTCCCATGAATTCCTAAGCAATAGAATCAGGTTGATTAAAACCTACTCCGTTTTGGTGCTTCCTCCGCGCTCCACGCGAAAGAAACGCGTGTCGATAAGCACTAGCGCCAATGCACGCCGATGCACACTCTCCTCTCCACCCAGGGGCGCGCCGAGGAAAAAACACGTGGAGCCCCACGCTGCCATTTATCGCAGTGTTTCATAACTCTTCCTTTCCTTCACCACAACTCTCTCTCTCGCTGGAAGCGAGAAAGGTGGGCCAAGTATATTATAGATGACGGTAGCCCGCACTCATCCTCTCTCTCAGCGCACCTCCGTCGCTGAGTGGTGGCCCAAGTCTATCGTGGCCCCGCGCGTAGCTGGCGAACCAAAGGTCTGGAGGGGTGAGGACCAACCAAGCGTCATGCGCCGTGCGCTTCGTCTTGCGAGCCATGGATGCTGCCGCTACGCTAGGAGCGAGAAGCCATCCCGGCGCCGTCGTCCTCACCGCGCTCGGCAGCCACGCCCTCCGTCGAAGCTTCGTCCTGCTGCTCCGGCGCAGAGCCCTCCGTTGAGCTCGGCCTCAGCCTCTTTAGGGCCCCCCACGTCGCGCAGGCCACGCCGAGCCGCGAGGGCCCCGCTAGCTGCCATCCGGCCTTGCGTGCCCCGCTTCCGCTCCGCTGGGCTGCAACCCCGCGCGGGCAACGCCGCCAGCCGCAGTTTCGTCTAGCCGTCGAGCCACGGGGACCACGCCGCCGGCCGCCACTGCCCCGCGCAGCCACCGAGGAGCGAGGACAGCTAGGCCGGTGCGCTCTCGGCCCCCGCGCTGAGCCGAGTGCCGCCGTCGGGTGAGGCGGAGCGTACTTGGGATCCGCTATGGCAGCGCCGATGCCGTCGATGGGTGCGGCGACCGCGGCCGCGGCAGCCAGTATCACGGGGCGTCGCCCCTCGGCCGCAACCTGTGCCTCGTGTCCTTATCTATCTACTCAGCCTGGTTCAGAGCCCCCTCGCTCCCTCTCCCAGCCCCAATCCCTAGCCAGATCTGGGGTGTCCTCTCTTCAACACTTGAGCTATTCCCTGTTCGAAGCCTACTCCCCGTATCGGTGATGAGCTCCTTGCCATGGCGTCTATTTTTTTCTTTTTTTGTACTTAAAGCTCTCGGATTGTTTTGCCTTGGCCTGACACAGAACTGTTTGTACTGTTTCAGGCGTGCTGCCGGTCACAATGGTGTCGGCGATCTCAGACCGCGAAAGGGGCTCTCTACGTGCTTCCTTGCATCTGACGTCCGAAACGTACATCTTCTCATGTTTCCTGCTTCCTTCGGCTATGCTTTGTGTGCCAATAAAAATCCTCCTTTCGTGAGTAAGCCACTCTTGCCTCAGTCTTGGAAATGTATTTGTTGATTTAGACTTGTTTTCCTTGTGCCAGGTGGGAGGGTCGTGAACAGGAGCAGCAGGATTTAAACCTTTTCTGAATGTTTTTGAACAGCTGGTTACACAAGAGTGGTAGAGGCACTGCTGTGGATGAGGTACCATCTTCCTTGCAATCTGTGCGCTCATTGAGAGCTACCCTAGGTTTTGCTGCTGTGCGAGCAAACGAGAGAAGAAGATGACGGTATAGGTTGTTCTGCTGTGCGACCCTCCTCTGCCTCTCCCCTGACGCCATCGTGCTGCCCCTTCCTACAGCAGGCGTGAAGTAAGAAATTGCTTACACCACCATGCATCTCCAGCCTCCTTTTTTTCTTCTTTTATGTTTCACTTGGTAAATTGTACCTGATGTTATTAGGCTTCATGTTTCTAATGCGCAATTTGTTCCATGTGGCCATGTGAACAATCTACGTAGAAAGATGATTGCTATATACAAAATTTCAAGTACTGTTACTTCCTTTTGTTCAAGAATGCAAAACAAGTATGATTTACGCAACACACGAGTATATTTCATTTTATATTATAAAACAAAGAGAGAACTACAAGGATACACTTTTGTTTTCCTGTTTCTTCTTCTCAACATGTTTTTCTTAGTACTAAGCAGTGATTGAAGCCATAAAAATATATATTCTTATTCTCTCTGAATTAGAATTTGAGTTATGGACTTATGATGCTTAGGTGTGGATCAGATCAAACCATGTTACAAATCAGTTTTTTTAATCCCAGGGCTTCATAAAATTAGCCCGGCCTCTACTTTTCTTGCCCAAAGAGGTTATGGTAGGATTGGGTTATGTACAGTTCTACATCCAGATAGAATGTGTGATTACCCATAATGCTTAGAAATTAGTTACTGTTGTATAATGCTTTGACTGAATTTGACTGTATTATGCTTTGAATGAATTTTAACTGCAGGCAAATTCAGTCTTAGAAACATATCGATGCATACTGTTCTGCTGCAAATTTAGTGGAGCTTAAATCATAAACATTGGATATAAGCACATCTATGATAGTATAATATCTAGCAATGCAGTCCGCAAGTGCAATTCTTATCATCTACTCTTTTTTCCTTTCTCAAAGCCACATGTTGTAAGTGAAATAAAGCAAAAGGGTCTTTGGCGATCAAATACTTTGGGGAAGGTAGCCTTGGTTGATTTTTGGGCAGGCAATAGCAGTTCTGTTTCTTTTTTCGTTCTAATTTATTTTCAGGAAGAAGCAATTTGTAATGTTATATTTTCCATACAAGTGTAACTTCAATACCATTCGTGGTGGAACAATGAGGTTTAGTATATTGTATTTGGTGATTGTGATCCTATTCAATATGAAAAATAACTTTCCTTGGAATTTGTATTGTTTGTATTTATTCGAGCATATGATAGAGCGTGCATCGCGCGCCGAATGTTCTAGTATCGAAAAACACTGGATTGCAACGCGCCATACGAAACAGGTCATCACAAAGTAATTCTTTCCTGGTCCAACGGTTATCTCCAGCTCGCCACAACATGGTATTAACTGAATCTTGACATGGATACTTACGGATAGCAAAAATTATACAATGGAGATTTTGGAACTGATGAGAATGATATACCATTAAACCATTGAGGATCCATCTTCGGAAGCTTACAGACTTCTTTGGTGAATGGGTTTGCTGCATACATGCACCTCTTGTCCTTTGTTGCTAGAACCCAACCATACTTTGAGAAACGAAGGGTTTGCCAATTACCATGTAATGGCATGCAATCCTTCACAATGTATTCCTTTTCAACCATGGGATCGTAAAATCTGCACATACCACATGATGTAGCATAAATGCTCATAAGCATTGGGTGTGCTCTTGCATGTTGGATGGGCTTGTCTATCAAACTCCATTCCTTGCAGACAGCTCGTGGACGCAAATAGTCAACAAATGATAGCTTAGGAATAAGTAGCTCTATCAACTCAACAGGGAGTCTTGACCATGGTGACGCAATCTGCTCTTTGTCTTCCATCAATACAACATTTTTATTGATCTGCACGCACAAAGCCAATTTGAATATCTAAGATCCAGACCCCCAAAAAAAACACATGATTTAATTTCAGCTGCATAAAATTTTCAACAAGTTATAAGAAATTCCCTACAACCATGTGTCCTTTTTTGCAGCATATTTTCTATATGTACGTGTTTAAGTGTATTATCCCCATAGAAATGTCGTTATCACTATATACATGATTAAGATTAGCGTAGGATAATCTGTAAGCACAAACAATTGGAAAAGGGATGCTAGGTGCATGTCATGGTATATTTGTGGTTACAAAATGGACTTGCTTGTAAGGCCTATTTGGCAAACTGACCACAACTCACAAGTTTGAGCCTTTTTTTTTGTAACCTTCGGAGTTTCATATTATTACATACTTTATTAAAATAATGCGATGAAGGTTTAACATTGCAATTTTTCTTGGAGACTTTGCTGCAAGCCTGAAATGATGGGCTGCCCGTTTCAAAAAAAAAAAGAAGAGAAATGATGGGTTGCACATCATTTTAAGTCGTTAGTCGTTACCATATAAGCACCTAAAATTTTACACATTTTATTTAGTTTGTACACAAAGCATCCATGATATATACAAGACTTGTGGACTAACCTTGCTCGTGATGGTGCTCAAAGATTTAGTTGGTTCCTGACAGTAGCTGTAGATAGGAATCCGGTGAAATAAGAGGACTGTTAATGTATATGAAGTGAAATTTGGATGGGAAATTGAGCGTAAGTTTGCGATTTCTTACCTTGGAGGAATTACCCAGAATAGATTATACCATGTACCGGCCCAATCGTCATCAGGATCAGCGGTACATGCAGGTACGAAAACGAAGCTTATAGTCCAATCATCCAATCGGATGGAATACAATCTAATACCGTCGTAGGACCATAGCAGAAGATAGATACAATCAGCCAGGGTTCCTCCAACTTGAGAAGACATTGCCACACAATTTTTTGCACCGAGGAAAAATGTGGCACCACCAATACTGTCAACCCTTCTCCAGATATATCTTGAGGTATCCATTTGATAAACCTCAATGTCGTCCACCCCTAATGCTTGATGCTTGATAGGCATGGAAATAGACCCGCACCAGGAAGATATCTCCATTTGACTCAACCCAAAATGTAGTATATATACCATGCTTGGTGGATGTGTCGGGGTCTGCCATACCAATCTTCTCGATGTGATAAGCACCTGAAGTAGTAGTGTTGATCACAAAGCATCGTCTCCTCCACCAGCAAGTTTCGACATACATTTTCTCATGGCTATTGTCAAGATCAATGCCATGCCTTTTCCACTCTTTATCGCCGGGGCGACAATACAAGACAAACCTTTCATCTGGTGTGCAGGAAAACATTACAGTGCAATCAGGGGGGAGTTTGTGACGACAAGGCGCATCGGCCAAGTGAATCTATTGGGTCGGGTAGTGGAGGAAGGGCAACTGTTGAATCAGAAGCGATGTTGGCTAGAAAGCACTCTTGGGATCCCTCGTCAAACATCAGCAACCAACTTCCCAAGCATCTTAGGCATTGTTTTCCCTCTAAGATTGGCAGACTTGCTTCGTTAAAGTGTCCATTGAAAGGATTGATGAGTAGAGTTTCAATTTCGTTGAAACTAATTATCCATGGGCTTGAATAAAAATCCGGGAGAGGACAATCCATGGCGTAGACTTGTTTGTTCGAATTGACTGCTGTATGTCCTTGCCAGATACCAGCAATCCTGCTGGTAAGAACAAAGTAAAAGGTGGATTAGTAATCTATCTGGTTAGTGGATTACTAAAAGGTCAATGAGTGAAAGGTCACCAGAATTGAGATGGATGGATCTTCTTTTCGTCTAGTAGGTATATGTCCGATGCGCCATACTACTAGAGAATGAAGCAACTAATCCTTGAAACAGACAAGAAGAAGTGAGAAGCATACGTCGGACTTGGCTATCAGGATCTGTACTGTGCAGGGGCGCGTGCTCAATGTACTCTTGGCCTGCGCAGCTGATGACGATGATTTCTGGAAACGAAGGAGATCGAGGTTTAGTTTTGATCGGGAAGAAATTAAAATCAATAGCAATGGAGTCCGCCTGCCCAAGGGCAAGCAAGATGGGGCCGCTCGCCTACAGATCGGCGGTGGAAGTGGAAGAACGTACCGGCGGCGGAATCGACGACGGGATCGAGAACGCACCGGCGGCGGGTGAAGCCGCTAGCCGGTGATACCATGGCGGCGGCGTGGCGTCCGCGGTAGCGAGAACCTCTCCTCCAGCAGCTAAAGATCGTCTCCCCGCGCTGGCTGTGCGTGCATTGGCGGAGTACGTTCAGCTCTGAAGCGGACAAAATTAATACCCGATCCGCGAGGGCAGAAATTAAACAACCCGGGCCAATAATCCAGGCTCTGGACGAGTTCCCGGAGTTCTTCTCCGGTGGTTGGGAAGTCGGGAAACATCACGTCTCGGTCTTGCTGTGCTGGCTGGGGAGGTCGGAAACATGGCAGGGAGCACTTGAGCTCTTGATTCTTGAAGGACACGAGGACGATGGCACTGGCCGGATCAGATTTCACCGTCCCAGAAATCCTCCAGACTTGTAAAAGCTTGTCGGTGTGGGCCGCACTACTTGGAAAGCCCGGACTGTATTTGCAAACTGAGCGCACATCTCAGAGCAGCCAGCTTATCGGCTGTTTTCTGTCCCTTTCAAACACATATTGGATGTGTTGATCTAGTTGGATCGGACTGACGGACGTGCAGCTCTTGAACGTGTTCTCGGATGGCTGGAGAGTTACGCCAGCATTTGCGTTGGTTGGCGATGGCTACAGGCAAATCCTTTCGACCGGTACACATGCCTACCTCTCGAGGCATGGTGCACCGTGCCCAAGCATGGTATGGCTCATGCAAGTGTTTGGGCACGCGACAACACCTCACTGCACCGTCCCTCATGCCACGGCATCGTTCGTTCCGGTATCAAAGTTGGAAATGCGCTATTTTTGAACTTCAGGTCACAAATATTTGATGTTTTAGATTACCAAGTAGTTTCAATTGAATATACTTATCAAAAATAAAAACACGTACAATTCATGACCAGAGGGAGCTAGCCAAATTTTGGTGGACCGGTTTACATTTTTACCCTAAAGCATGGGTCACATCAACTCTAGCACAGCACTGCGTCCACGACGGATGAGTCTCCTCCCCGGTACTGCAGAGGGACTCACCCGCTGACGTGTGGGCCTGAGAAACAACAAGAAGAGTAAACAAACTGGAGCGCAAAATAAATAGTACCAGGTAATAATCCCTCTGTTCATTCAAACGCAATTGCCAAGGCTAATATTCAAATCCAAAACTCAGAACTTCCCAAGGAGTCCGGTATTGGCAGTATAAAGTATATATGGGGCCACTAGCTTCTTACACAACCAGAAATTAAAGTTCCAACTGGTGAGTGAACCTGGAACCCCTACCCTGTAGAATACCACATCCAAAGATGGCGATCTTTGTTAGTCTACATCAAAATGCAATAGCTGCACTCAGGCCAACGCTTCATTTTACACCATCACTTGTTCAATCAGTGATCGCACAATCATGACTCTGGTTCGCATGGTCTCCATACTGTACCAGTAGGCTCATCCATCAGGGCGATGCCCTTGGTAGCAAGATTTCTCCTGATTCCGTCAGACACCTCAAACTGCTTGTTCTTTCTTGCAACATTCCTCTGCTCAATCAGCTCTTGCAGTTCTTCTTCAGTCAATCCTGCTCGCGTCAATGCTTTCTCCTTCAGTTGCTTCAGTACCTGATGGGTAGACATTTTGCTCGTTAATTATGCACTAAATATGAAGTAACCATAAATGGAACACACGTTAAGGGGAGATTTATTTTATTTCTAGAAACGTGCAGTGGGTATAGTACCTCTGCCAGAGAGGATGGTGGCATCAGACCAAGTATTGATAGTTTGTCTTTGAGTTCTGCTTCCAGTGCGATCAGAGCTTGAATGTGATCTGCTGGCTGTTTTTGTGATTGTTGTTGCTGCTTCTTCTGCTGTTGCTTCTTCTTGTTTTGCTGTTCCAATTTTTGCTGCAGTTTCTGGTTGTAGAAAAGGTGCAGAAGTTAAAGGAATTGATAGTGTCTCATAAGATTTCAAAACATTAAAACCATGGAACTTCGAAGCATAAGAAACAGTAACATAGTGATGCAACCTTCAAATCAGTCAGATTGCTGTTTATGGCCTTCAGCAGATTCATGAAAGCATCCAGAACATCTGTAGTTTTAAGGTCATCTGACATATCATCCAAGAAATTCTTATGGTGTTCTTCAATCATTTTTTGCTCCTCAGCCGGCACCGGGACAGAGATACCATCTTCACGATATTTAGCTAACACTTCCTCGCAGTCATATAGAGTCTACACATAATTCAATTGGAGTGAATTGGGGGATAGGGATAATAATGTTCAAATCTGATAAATCACAAACTGCTAATATTTCAAGTAAGTCAAATACCTGGTAAATATAATATACACGATCAGATGCGATCTCAAGTGCTTTATCAGAGTGATTCACATCAGATCTATAATGTGTGCGCATCAAGAAAAATCTTAAAGCCATAGGATGATATAGGGCAATGATCTGAAAGAAGTCAACTGTTAGAGATCTCAAGAGAAACCCAAAAGTTCGAAATCATCCAGAGAAGTAAACTAAAAGGAACCATGTGTTCACCACTTACATCTCTGATCGTGAAAAAGTTATTATCTGATTTAGCCATCTTCTTATCATCCTTGTTAACGAAGCCATTGTGCATCCAGCACTTGACTTCGCTCTCAGGATAAGCCGCTCGGCTTTGAGCAAGCTCGTTCTCATGATGAGGAAAAATCAAATCTTTCCCTCCACCATGAATATCAAATACATGTCCTAAATAGTGAGCACTCATTGCACTGCATTCAATATGCCATCCTGGTCTCCCACGGCCCCAAGGGCTATCCCAAAAAGGCTCACCCTCTTTAGCCGCCTAAAACAGTGATTAATGAAGAATTAGAAGAATGTGACAAAGCATTGGAGTAAGTAGAAATATCAATACTTCAAACTTACCTTCCATAGTGCAAAGTCTGCAGGGTTGCGCTTCCTCATATCAAAAGCAACTCTCGCACCTGCCTGATTTTGATCCAACATTCTTCCAGATAAACTGAGATACTCAGGAAAACTATCTACTGAAAAGTAAACATCTCCTTCCATAGCATAGGCTTTCCCATTCTCCATTATCTGTCCATAAACAATGACAACATTGCTGAGTACAGAATCGCATGTGGTATAAGAGCTAAAAGGACCCCATTTTGTCTGATCAGTATTATATACTCACACATGATTGTTCATCATGCCAGAACTGGATATGATGTGCGAAAGAATGGTTTTAATTTGTATGGTGGCAAATAATGCAATCATCAGTGTTGCTTTTGTTTACAACAGCTGCACAGTACCATGAACAATATAAGCAAAATGTATTTCATCAGTTAGGTTTGCAGCAATACTGTACCTTTGTTATCAACTCTATGATATGCTCAATGTGATCTGTTACACGTGGCTCCCGAGTAGGAGGCAAGCACTGGAGCTCAGTCATATCAAGAAGAAATTCATTGATAAACTGGCTACTCAAACTTGTAACTGTTTCACCACGTTCATTTGCACGCTTGATAATCTGAACAAAAATATAAGAAAATATGCTTATCTGATTTTTGGCCAAAAGATTTTTCAGAAAGAAAGATAACATGACATGCAGCACACTGGAAAAATGAAAATACTTTCTAACCCTGGTCTCTGCTCTATGAACTATGCAAACAAAAGGAACTGATGTTTGGGTGAGGGAATCAATGGCGCTGTTGACAATTTCAGGTTAAGAGGAAAGGACAAGACAACTAGTTGAGCCCAGAAACAAATTAACTTACAGATGCCACTCTGTAACAGATCAGATTATTCTCTTCCATTTTGGAACCTCAAAAGGTTATCCTTCCTTTTCAACTACTAAAGTGTAACTGTAGAATGATGTGGACAAACTATTACCTTGTCATCGATGTCTGTGAAATTACGAACATATTCAACTTCATACCCCAGAAATTTAAGGTACCTACATGGAATATGAGACCAGATATAGAATAAATATATTATCAAAACGTCAGAAGCAACAACAGATCCCAATATTATGCTTCGAATCAGTACTAACAAAAAAGCCCTTTGGCAAATGTATTAAAGCACTTAATTTATGCAGACAATCGTAGGTATAAAATTCAAAACAGCATGGCACTACTGCAGTACCAGTATACCACCACACTAATGTTAGCTTATCTCATATAGAAGCACTTAATTTATAGAAACAGTCATAGGTTTAATTTCAAAACAGCACAGCATTACTGCAGTGTTCCAACTTACAAAGGATCACACATTTACTGTGATAAAATACTAAAATACAGTGTAGCCAAATGTCAAGGGTTTCATCTGTCGCAGTAACCATCACTACATCAAACATGTATCCAGATGTAGATGCAGAGGTAACTACAAACTAATACAGTTCAAACATCTCCTGGCTCCACCTAACAAGTGCTGAACATCCAAGTCCATGCAAGACCAACAACCCATAAACCCACGACACTACACTAGAGCAACTACTACTAGACTATTTCCCAATTGCAAGCTAGTCGAGCAATCCCACGTGAGCTGGCGAACTGCAATCGAAGGACACCGAATTCTAGAACTAAATCCTTATTGTTCCTCACATTTTTATTTTTAGAGCACAAACAATCAGCAGAATTCCACCCCTAGTAAACGCATCGTGTTGTAACAGCAGATCCCGCCAACTGCGCATCTACGAAGAGAAAGGGGCGCCCGATCCGAGGGGGCCTGGGGTCCCTACCTGTAGAGGACATCGAAGGCGACGTAGGCACGCGCGTGGCCGATGTGGCTGAAGTCGTAGGGCGTGACGCCGCAGACGTACATGGCGACCTTCCCCTCCACAAGCGGCTGGAAGGGCTCCTTCCTCTTCGTCATGGAGTTGAACAGCTCCAGCTGCGGCGGCGCCTTGGCCCCCGCCGTGGTGGCGGGCAGCGGCGCCTCCTGGGCCTCCTCCGCCACGGCGGTGGGCGGCGTCGCCTGGGCCTCCTCCGCCATGGTGGTGGGGACGGAGGGGAGAGGGCTGCACGCGCTAGCCTCGAAGCCCCGGCGGCGGGGCAGGCGCGGAGGGGAGAAGGGGGAATCTGCGGCGGCTGCCTGCTGGATTGCGATGCGGCCGAGCTCGAGGACGTGGGGGTACGAACGAGTGCTCGGGGAGTGAGCGGCCAGTGCGAGGTCAGGTGGAGGTGGGCTCGAATGGGCCAGCAATTGGCGGCCCGTCTCACACTTAATAGTCTTGCTTCCATCCCAGATGTTATGTTAAGCGCAGAGAGAACTGTTGTCTTTCCTTTTAAACGTGTCCAAGTTTCATTTTCTCCCTTAAAAAATGAGAGGTTACTTGCCTCCCAAGCAGGCCTATAATTAACAATTCCAAAAGAAACTAGGATCCTTGTGTCCCTAGCTTTTGACAATTCCAACCGCTCGGATACAGGAAGATACAAAATCGAAATCAAAGGTAAAAACAGAATGCTCACAAGATTTAGTAAAGCGAGAAATTTAGTGCGATATCCAAATGGAAGGGTTAAAAAAACAGATTGCTTCTGCATTTACTGAGGCCTTCAGTTTCCAACGAGGAGTCGGTACTCAGTAATAAAAGTAATAAAACTGAACAAAACGGAGCGCAAGAGGTGCTGTGTTGGGACAGCTCTATAATTCTGAGTGCCACGTGCCCCGAGCGAACTAGGCTTTATGGACCCTTTAAACTAAATAATTTTATTAATATGATAAAGAAGATAATAATACTGTCAGGGGGGAAAGTAAACGGTCATCTAATGACTGTCCTGGCAACGATTATGGAGGCCCGGACCGATCCGCAGCGACGGCGACCGTCGTCAGCCCAACACAAGGAGGGAGCGCTCCGCTTCGCCCGACCCCGTCCCACGTGGTCGGATGCTCCCGATCCCCAGGCAGGCGGGCTCCGCCTCGCCCGACCCCTTGCCACAAGGGTCTGCCTCGCCCGTCCCCTTGCCACAAGGGTCCGCCTCGCCCGACCCAGGGGCGTAGGGTCGGACTCGCGTGGGCCCGCTGAACAGAAATCAGTCTCGGGCGCAGTTTTGCCTTAAATGCTCCACGGCTCGGGCGTGCGGAAAGGCGTCCACGCCGCTGACGTGACCCGTCACACCTACCCGCCCACGATCACGTCGCGCATGGTACAGCGGTTCAGTCTTCTCTGGTTCGCTGTCAGGCCATCATGACCCACGTCACCTGGCACAGGAGCACGCCTGACCGTCCACGCTCCACCTACCCGTCCTCGCGCCTCGCGATTCCGGCGACAGGGACAGGGCCTCCGCGCCGCTCAGGCCGCCTGCAGCACAACAGGGATAGTCGTGGCAGCCGTCAGCCCCGACGGGACGGAAGCCACAACCATCATCACGCACGCCCGCCGTAACCGGCTCCCGAGGAGGGCAGCGACCAGATCAGTGCAGGCCGCCCGGCAAAGCGAGGAGACGGAAGACAACCGCGGCGCCCGGGGAGCGCGAATCTTCTCCTTGGACTCCGTGTTCCCTCTCCCCTTCCATTCTTTCTCTCTCTCTGTGTACCCCCACGCACGTCTCGCATATGCCTGGTCAGCTCCCTGGGGCTATAAAGGGAAGGCCAGGCCCAGGAGACGGGGAGGGGGTTTTAGACACACACACTTCCTCACACAGGCTTTCTTCTTCCCGGCAAAGAAGAACACGCCTGCGTCATTAGAGCCCCTGTGCACACCTTAGAGACTTGGGACCGGTTCCCTCTCTCGCCCTTCTGTAACCCCTACTACAGAACCCGCGTGGGTTACACGAGCAGCTCCCCATACTGGACGTAGGGCTTCTTCACGCCCGAACCAGTCTAAATCCCGTGTCACCCGTGCAACCATCTGAGGCCGTACGCGCATAAAAGAAAATGTACTAGTCTAAGTCTTGATCACCAATCTTGACAACGATAAATACTTATATAATTCTTAAAAAACAATGTCTATATATAATACAAACTAAAGAGTGAAAAATAAAACGAGTATGATTACCTCAAATATTACCCTGTGACTCCATTGGACCATCTTCATTGACCTCATCTTCTGCATTTAGATTATGATCATGTTCCTGCTGCTCGTGATCAGATTCCTGCCCTTGAACTTCGTTGACATCAACGTCCATTACTTGAACCAACAAAAAACTTATGTAAAGCACCTCTTAGCGATTCAACCAATTGATCATCATATTTTCTCTTTTTCCTTCTCTGAGAACCTAACAATTGTTTCTTGGCGACATCTAAGATCTAATCAGAAAAGCATGTAATGGTCACTGCCTCACTGGAATTGAAAATTTAGAACTAAATATCTCAGCCACTAGATAAATATTAAATAAGAACAGAGAATTACCAATCAGCCGATCATGCAGCAGCAGCACCAGGGGGCAGGAGCAATCCACGGTCGATGGGCAGCAGCACCAGAGGTAATTAAGAGTTGTAAAGGATCTTAAATTTTAGTCTAGATAATCTAAGAGCTGATCGGACTCTAATTATATACAATTTTAAGTTAAAAATATATAAAGATGAAGTTAAATTACGAAGATAATGCTAGGGGCTACAGTCCGTTACCCACCTATGACCAATCGACGGCCGATGGGCAGCAGCAGTACTCACGGGCTCACGGCCGATGGGCACGGAGCTGAGTCGCCCGCTCTCGCCTCTCGCGGAGACCAGGGCGGTAGTGGGCGCAGGGCCTGCCGGCGTGGGCGCCTGGGCGGGCAGGCGGCAACTCGGCAAGCCGGCTGCGGTTCAAGTGAATAGGGACGACGCCTCATCTTCTCCCGACTGATGTTATGCGATTAGATGTTGGCCTCCCCCCTCCATGGCCCCCCGGCGGTCGCCTCCGCCGCATGGGCCTAGAGCCGGCCCGGTCCGGTCTAGCTCGTAGCTACTCATATCGATCTGCTTTCCGGTTCGAGCACAGCGAGTACCGCCTGACGATGAGGTAGGACACGAATGAGCAATGTCGGCACCGGCCGGCAAGCCGGTTTTGCGTGTGTGGAAGACGACGAGTGGGCGCGTTTGGATCTTTAGCAATAGATATGCCAGCCTTGCTAAGCAAGGACCAGCAACCAAACCAGCTACCTCACTTCTCGAGGATATGCCCATACGAGCTAGCTTTCACCTGGCCTACCTAGCTCGGCAAGGTGGATAGGTGATCCAAACGCACCGGTAGTGGGCACCATGTCGACCGCATTGTGTGCCTCTGATCCAATGCCGCACGATGGATGAAACGAAAGTCCATCCACCTGGAGCTTGTTTTGATTTGCGTCAAGAAAAACGACCGTCCGGAACGATCCGATCCTACACCGAACTTGACGTAGTTTGTGCCGAGTCATCAACTTGTCCGGCCGGCACCAAGTCATTCCGCGTGGTATATTTTCACAGGCCAATGGCAGGCAATCTCACGGGTGAACTCGTTCACATGCCAAAGCCGGATGAATTAATTCCGCAACTGAAACACTCACTGCAAAGATTTCGGAGGAAGAACTATCAATCTATCATGATGCATAGCGGCCGCCAAGAGACTTCACAACTTATTCATTGAGTTTAAAATGCGAGATTCTTTTTATCGGAAGAGAGAACATACTTGGAGGCAAGGGCGGAGCCAGGGTCCGTGCTAGGCGTGCTGCAGCACGGGCCCAGCCCAATTTATCCCATATAAATTTCTATATTAATTGGGTCCAAAGCAATATTATTTAGCATAATTTTGATCAGTTTAGCACTTGTACGTTGGTTAAGTTCGGGCTGGGCAGCTTTCCTGGCTCCGCCCCTGCTTGGAGGACACCTTGTCGTCCCCAGGCAACTCGAGGGGGCGATCTCGTCTCACCGCCCGCTCCCATCGCCCAGGCTCACGCAGGGGGTTTATATTGGTCGTATTGATTTGTTTTTAATGAAATACATGTTCGCAAAAAAATATCTTTTTATCACCTCTTCATTGT
Source organism: Panicum miliaceum (assembly GCA_032594955.1). Taxonomy (NCBI): domain Eukaryota; kingdom Viridiplantae; phylum Streptophyta; class Magnoliopsida; order Poales; family Poaceae; genus Panicum; species Panicum miliaceum. The sequence continues at coordinate 14,456,051 of CM064065.1, forward strand.
GTTGTTGTTTTAATTTTGTCGATCGCTTGGTTTTTTGTATTTTTCTGTTGCCACGGCTCCGGTAATGTAAGCATGACAATGCTCTTTGAACGTTGAAGCCATAGTGAGTTTAGTGATTTTGTAGTCCTAAAAAAATGCAATTATGACTTTGTCACTAACACATATACTTAGTCCCTGGCTCCACAAAGTGATGGATTGGGCACATTCAAATGTTGAATTTGGATAATTTAGGATTACCCGAAGCCCAAAAATGATAATCGGGTAGCAAATCGTCAAATTTATGTTTGTTCGAGTAATTCTCATATATATCATTTCTAAAGCCTGAAGTTTAAAATCGGAATAATTCTTATCCAAACTGATTTTCGGGATAAAACGAAGGGAAGTGGGCCTTCACGGGCCGCCTGGAATGGCGCCTAGTGGGCTGTTCACGGCCCACTACAAACTTTTATGTCCGCCCTTGCAAATGAAAATGCAGCACCGCCCATGCCATCCTCGTGCACAGTGTAGAACCTACCAGAGCTAGGGATAAAAGTGGAGCGGATAATTTCCGCATCCGATCCGATCCGAATTTGAATTTTGTGTATGTGGAGAAAGTTTTTGATATTCACGCGGATATGGATAATCCGAATTCGATTGTATACGGATGCGGAGTAGGATACGGTATTAGCAAAATCCGGAGGATATGGATTATCCGATAATTGAAAGCGAATAATCCGAGGTCATAATAGGATATCCGACTATTTTCACGAGCCCAGCAGACCAGCACTTCGTACAAATTAAACGCAGTCCAAATACACATATAATATTTTTGTAGCCCATTAACCAACAAGTATTTATATTATGTGAACATGCATCGGTAAATCCTAACGGCTGACCGACAATATTTTTATTTTGTTCTACATATTTGCTCTATACACATAAGTCTAAACTGAGAATTTTTGTTAGATGTTAAGTTTAAAGTGTTACCATCAACTTTGTGTCGTGAATTATAAAGGTGAGTATTTTGTTTCATGATATTTTGCTGCTTACGAATTATTAATCAACGTGAAAAACTACATAGAAATATATATTATTTGACCATATTAATCCGCATTCGGTCCGACACCGATCCAACTCCACACCGCATCCAATATTCTCATATCTCCGTATTCGTAATCGTATTCGTGTAATATTCCCTCTGCTTTGCATATCTCCGTATTCGTAACCGTATCCGTGTAATATTACCTCCGCTGCATCCGATTAAAAAATATGGATGAAATACGAAAGAGGGATTATCCGCTCCTACCTGCTTTCGTCGCTAACCAGAGCCGACCGGCTCAAAAAGCGCGCGCGAGTGGTCCCACCTCCCTCCGACTGTCCGGCTGGCTACACACACGCGCCACCCGGCAGCGTTGGCCGCCTGCCCTGCCCGCCTCCCCACCACCAGCTCGGAACCAGCACCCTCCGGAGCCTTCCAGAACCCCGATCCAACGGCCCAGATCGCCCGCTCCAAAACGTTCTAGACCCGCCACCTCCGCAATAAAACCTTCCCTCCCGTCTCCTCCTTCCCTCGTCTCTCGTTTGAGAAAAAAAAAAGTTTTCCCACGCGAAGCAATCTCTCCGCAATCAACCAGCAGCGCTCGAGAGAGGTTTGGGTTGAAGGATCTGCGAAGGCTTTCCGTTCGTGAAGGAGGAGGAAGAGATGGCGAAGGGGGAGGGGCCGGCGATCGGGATCGACCTGGGCACGACCTACTCGTGCGTCGGCGTATGGCAGCACGACCGCGTCGAGATCATCGCCAACGACCAGGGGAACCGCACCACGCCGTCCTACGTCGCCTTCACCGACACCGAGCGGCTCATCGGCGACGCCGCCAAGAACCAGGTCGCCATGAACCCGACCAACACCGTCTTCGGTACGTGCCAGGCGCCCTCCTCTTCCCTTCCCTTCGAGCTTAGAACACCAATTAGTGCTGTTTGAATCCTCAAGCTTCCGCGCGTAGTGTATTTATCTAGTTGTATGCTTCGGAGTTTCCTAAGATGTATGCAGATCTGCTGGATTAGCATTTGTTTTACTGTGAGCATTAGCTGCTCTGTTTTATGGGAGACACGAGTAGCGTAGCAGAAACCATTGGGAAGTGATTTGTTCAGTGTGAGAGTAGCTTGTTTGTGTGCTCTACATGAGTAGCATTAACCATTAGGAAGGCGAACCTATTTGTTGAAATCTGTAGGTCAGAATTAGATGCTGGCATGCTGCCGTTTTCGTGCAATCCTCTGTTTCAGGAACTTAAAAGTAAATTGCATTCAGATTTTTCGATTAGATGTGCAATCAGTAATTAGTCAGTTTCCCTTCTGGTGTAGATGCTTCAGATCTGCTTAGATGGATTGCACCGCGTGCTATTACATTTTTTCACTAAAATTTTACTGGAATGTTGATTAGCTTAAGTAAAATTTCCTGCTATCATCGGTTGTAATTTCAGATTTCAGTGGTGGAACTCGTTGATTTCTGAAAGCTGAATGCTAAGTTTTTCTTCTGTGATTTGACGGTCCAACTGACTGTTGTTGCCCGTCTCTTTGTATGCAGACGCGAAGCGGTTGATCGGCCGGAGGTTCTCTGACCCGTCCGTGCAGAGTGACATGAAGCTATGGCCGTTCAAGGTCGTGGCTGGCCCTGGCGACAAGCCGATGATCGTGGTCAACTACAAGGGCGAGGAGAAGCAGTTCTCTGCTGAAGAGATCTCCTCCATGGTGCTGACCAAGATGAAGGAGATCGCTGAGGCCTACCTCGGCTCCACCATCAAGAACGCTGTGGTCACCGTCCCTGCCTACTTCAACGACTCCCAGAGGCAGGCCACCAAGGACGCCGGCGTCATCTCCGGCCTCAACGTGATGCGCATCATCAACGAGCCCACCGCCGCGGCCATCGCCTACGGGCTCGACAAGAAGGCCACCAGCACCGGCGAGAAGAACGTGCTCATCTTCGACCTCGGCGGTGGCACCTTCGATGTGTCGCTGCTGACCATCGAGGAGGGTATCTTCGAGGTGAAGGCCACCGCCGGTGACACCCATCTGGGTGGGGAGGACTTCGACAACCGCATGGTGAACCACTTCGTCCAGGAGTTCAAGCGCAAGCACAAGAAGGACATCAGTGGCAACCCGCGCGCGCTGCGGCGCCTGCGGACGGCCTGCGAGCGCGCGAAGCGCACGCTGTCGTCCACCGCGCAGACCACCATCGAGATCGACTCGCTGTACGAGGGCATCGACTTCTACACCACAATCACCCGCGCCCGGTTCGAGGAGCTGAACATGGACCTCTTCCGCAAGTGCATGGAGCCCGTGGAGAAGTGCCTCCGCGACGCCAAGATGGACAAGAGCACCGTGCACGACGTCGTGCTCGTCGGCGGCTCCACCCGCATCCCCAAGGTGCAGCAGCTGCTCCAGGACTTCTTCAACGGCAAGGAGCTGTGCAAGAGCATCAACCCTGACGAGGCCGTGGCGTACGGCGCCGCCGTCCAGGCCGCCATCCTGAGCGGCGAGGGCAATGAGAAGGTGCAGGACCTGCTCCTGCTCGACGTCACGCCGCTGTCCCTCGGTCTAGAGACCGCCGGTGGCGTCATGACCGTGCTGATCCCGCGGAACACCACCATCCCCACCAAGAAGGAGCAGGTTTTCTCCACCTACTCCGACAACCAGCCGGGCGTGCTGATCCAGGTGTACGAGGGCGAGCGCGCCAGGACCAAGGACAACAACCTCCTGGGCAAGTTTGAGCTGTCTGGCATCCCGCCGGCGCCTCGCGGCGTGCCCCAGATCACCGTGTGCTTCGACATCGACGCCAACGGCATCCTGAACGTGTCGGCGGAGGACAAGACGACGGGGCAGAAGAACAAGATCACCATCACCAACGACAAGGGGCGGCTGAGCAAGGAGGAGATCGAGAAGATGGTGCAGGAGGCGGAGAAGTACAAGGCGGAGGACGAGGAGCACAAGAAGAAGGTGGACGCCAAGAACGCGCTGGAGAACTACGCCTATAACATGCGCAACACCATCAAGGACGACAAGATCGCCTCCAAGCTGGGCGCGGACGACAAGAAGCGCATCGAGGAGGCCATCGACGGCGCCATCAGCTGGCTGGACAGCAACCAGCTCGCGGAGGCGGACGAGTTCGAGGACAAGATGAAGGAGCTGGAGGGCATCTGCAACCCCATCATCGCCAAGATGTACCAGGGCGCCGGCGCGGACATGGGCGGAGCAGCGGGCATGGACGAGGACATGCCGGCCGGCGGCGGCAGCAGCGGCGCTGGCCCCAAGATCGAGGAGGTGGACTAAGCTGGATGCTTAATCCATGGATGGGGTCCGTGCTACGTGATGCTTCCACCTGTGTTACGCCGCTCGTGTCGGTTGGGTAGTCTGTCGTTTCGTCATGTTATCGTGGTAGGAGTTTAGTTGTGGAAGCAGGAGACATTTTGAAGTTCGTGTTTACAAACTTGGATGCTGAGCCCTGCTCAGCCTTTGGATATGCAGTGAAATGATGCTTCCTTAATTTGTTTCTCTTCTCTGATCAATTTTTGCAATGTTTTCTCACTGCCTCCAGTTCTTTGTTTACTTACCTTCAGGCATGGAAGGAAGGTAACTTGTTTTCTTCATGCTTTATTATCTGATGAAACGACGTTGGTTGTGCGCAGAATGACTTCTGCATCAGGGGTCAGACTCGCCTAAGTCTGATTTTGTTGTGGAAGAAGAACGGTTGTGTTTGTAGAACACTGCTCGGCCATATTTACAGTGGTGTTGCTTCCTTGCTTATTCTCTTGACGAAAATGATGCTCCCTTACTTGTTCAGTTGTTCTGTTATGATGGTTCAAAAAGATTTTGTGAAATTGTCGTTCGTAAAATACACTATCCTGAATGTAAGATGCAAAGCCCGTCCACGATCACATGACAGATTTCCGGTTCAGAGCCGCGTGCTGCGAGTTAGTACATAGAGATGATGAGCCAAAGCTAAGCTGAAGCCATTGCTGTCAGGAGAGCAGTTTCCTTTGCCTTATAGTCTCCGGATAGTTATTGTAGCCTCTCAAACGGACGAACTGTTATGAACAAAAATTCATCTTGATTGATCTCATGTTGGAGTAGTTCAGGATGCTAGAAACTAAACCGAAAATCCCGCTGTATCACGGTGTAACGATGCAGCTCATCTTTTAGCTATCTGATCAGTTGCAGATTTTTAAACCGAAAACCCTGGTCTACTTGCCTTGCCGGCTTGGCACCGAGCAACCCGATCAGACATTCAGGCTAGCGGAGTCGCGCGGTCCGGCGTCCGGCGGTGCCACCGTCGAACTCGTTAGTGCCAGTCAGCAGCCAGGCGTGATCGTCTACCGCCGCTAGCTCCCTGAGTCCCAGCCTAGATCGCGGGCCGCAGGGAAGCAAACTAGAAGGGGGAGCAGATCTCTTGTTTTCACTGCAAACTATTAATTCGGTATGACAATTTGAACTGGACAAGTCCCCTGATACTAAGCAATGTTGCTCGCTTCGAAACAAGAAAAACAACCGTGCTTCTATCTTAACAGCCCACACGATGACTAGATTCAAGAGACCACAAGTATAACAAATAGACAACGACACTGCCGTACCATAACCACTTGGCAACAGGGAAGTAAACCAAAATCACGAATGAGAACTAGAACACAGATGATATAGTAAACCACAGCAAAGCAAAGGGTAGACAAACCATAGATAGATGCATTCAAAGTTGGATCAAAAACTCATGGGGTGGTTCGACACACATAACTAACAACACAATGTTTTGCTGGCAGGTACTTCGACAAGTCTATTAGGTTCTACAGGTAGGAAAAACAGACACAGGAGAATGTCACCGCCAGCTTCACAGACTTGGAGATGCTCTATTTCTTCTTATCAGTGTGAGTACCAGCCGATCTGCACATCCCAACAGTAAGCTTAGATTAGAGGCAGAAAATTATCTTTACTATGTCTAACAAGACGATGCTTCCCAAACCATAAGAAGTACACTCAAGCCAGGTTAGAAGTCTGTCTAGTAAGACTGTAATAACAAAGCGACAAAATGTTTTAAGTATACAAAGTCAAATTAACTAAGAGAAAACATCCAGCATATATGGTAGAAAACTCATTATGACAAGGATAAACCAACCTAGAGTGTAGTAAGGTAGCATACCAGCAGTTTTTATACACAACACTCATTACTTGCAGGATTATATGTATAAATGAATTAGCATTTCACAATAATTATTTGGTGGAGCAGATCATTAAAAAAGACAACCCAATGCGGTATAGAAGAATAAGGTTTCAAGTTTACACACCTCATTTTCCTCAGGACATTGGCCATCTCCTCTCTCTTCTTCTTTGCCCTCTTGTGAGTTCCAAGCTTTCTTTTAGCAACCTTCAGAGCGCGCTTGTCCTTGCCAACCTTCAGAAGCTCAGTGATACGCTTCTCATAAGGAGCAAACCCAGCAACCTCTCTGATCAGGCCCCTGACCATGGTCACCCTCTTCGTTGCTTTCTGCAAATCATCATATGAAGTTGTGTGAGGATAAAAGACAAATAAATTCCAAGTCAAAAGAATAGGTAAATCTAACCAATAGAACAAGACACTGCTTGCATATTAGTGTTATTTCCTTGTGCAGATGCAAGACAAAAATAAATCTACATTTCTCAATGCAAGGCACATCTCAGCAAATTCAACACATCAGGAGGTACACACTAAAAACTTTGAATTTCTTATTTCCATAGCACTAAGATAATAATAATAAAAACTAAGGGGCAACACCGACCTTAACTTCATATTAAAAGAAGCCTTTATGAATATTTTTTTATTAAAAAAAGCTAGAAGAGAAGGCAAAACCTGTGACACAACAATTTCCCTAACATTACGATTAGCAATCAACGCAAAACATAAACGAGAGCTCCATGTTGGTATTGAAGATCTGTAACATTGTATTATAAAAAGGTTGGAAATTGAAAGCACAACTCATCACACATGGTCTGAAATGGTAAATAGCCACTCAGGTTCATCAATACAACTATCAGGCACGATCCAATGCTCAAACCCGCGTGCTAGAGAACCGTATCCAACAAAAGCTTCTACCGCACGATCGACTAGTAAAATCTATTCAGCATGCTAAACCCAAAAGATCCAAGGCCTAATAACAGAAACACTACCCGCATCATCAACAGCACATCGCTAAGAGGGGTCAGAGTCGGCTTACCCCCTTGCGGTGGGACGGGCGCGGCGGCAGCTCGCGCTTGGTGACGACATGGCCCTTGTTGATGCCCACGAAGAGGCCGGACTTCGGCTGCGCCGGCGCCATGAGGACCAACCCTTTCCTGCGCACGCACAAACGAGCGGATAGATCAGGTCAGACGGAAGCAGAGAGACGAGGATTTCAGATCGGCCGTGGCGGCGGCGGCGGCGGCGGCGGCGGGGGTGAGGAGGGGGGCTTACCTTACCTGGAGAAGTGAACCGGCTGCTACCGAGGCGAAACCCTAGCGGAGGGGAGGGATTATATAGGCGGCGCGGGGGTGGCCTCGCTACCTGTGGGAAATGGGCTGTTCTGGGCTGAGGTGAGATTTAACTGGCAATGGACTCTTTTTGGTTTTAGGCCTTTTATATTATAGGCCTTTTTTTATTAAGAGGACTGAGCTGGGCTCATATGGGCCGTTCTGAGTCTCATTTGTTGTAATTCCAGGAGTTTGGCTGTTTGGCTGGACCGGGCTACTTTGCATTCGTTAGCTATTCGTTAGGCTTTCCTCAAAAAAAAAAAAAGCTATTGGTTTGGCGTAATCCTGCAGTTTACGTCTGCTTGGATCACTCAGAGTAACTTCACAGCCAGCTTGGCAAGTGATAGGCGTGAGCACCGATCTCAGTTTTAAGAACATGACACCACTGAGAGAAAATCATGGAAATACCTGGTTTCTTCAAGAACTTTGATCTGAAACTTTGAGCTCGCTTTCGTTGACAAGAACGCTGCGTTTCTCACCTCACAGTAACGCGGTAATTACCGTTCAGAAGCAACAGGGGTGAAAAAGGGGCGTGGGGGCAGCAATGAAATATACTCCCACCTGCATAGATACGGATTACGGTTCGGCTACACGTACGCGCGTAGGATCCATTAATGGTGCCCCCCATCCAGCTCTCGCTCGATCGGATTTTAACCTGCGCCAGAACAATTTAGTTAGCTCCTATATATATAGTCCGTACGCATCGAGCCCCCCTGCGCGCCTACACTTTGACCTACTGCGATCCCCATGGCACGTGACGTGCTCGCCGCCCGTACCAGCTCACATCATCCGTAACCTTTCCGCGTACGTGGCACGTGCTACTGACCTACCGTTGTCAACTCGTAATAACAGTTTTTCTCTGGCTGATGAGCTGATCTGAGTGCTGCAGGCCGTTACTGGCTCGCCGCAGCGTCGCAACGCAGGTGATCCAGCTGCAACTGCAAGTCCTCTCAGCTGCAACCACAGTGACAAGGCAGGCGTGTGGACATGTGGTACGTGAGAACGAGCACGGAGCGACGGATCAGACATTCAGACGTCCGAGCGAGCGGGATCGTTCGTTCCCTTTGCACACGAACAGATCGACCGATTTTTTTTTTCTTAGCACGCGAAAGACAAACGAATCAGCGGCCGCATCGCCGGACGAACATGTCCATGTCCGTGGGCGGATGTGCGTTCGAGCTGGCGCTCGCCGCGACCGACAAAACACGGGTCCAACGCACAGCTCCTTCCAGGCCTCCACGAGCCGCCCTCCCTATCGGCAAGGCTCCAAACGGATTTGCTTCCCGGCGGCATGGACCCCATGCCCTGCCCAGCTCACCCCGCGGCCACGCCGGCGACGAGCCGCCAGGAAACACCTCGTTCATCAGGGATCACGGGCGGATGCTTCCATTCCATGTGCCCCACGCCCCCTGATGTTAACATAACATGGACATCGGCCGCACTGGACTCGGCTCAAACTCGAGTCCTCGCGAGCTTTCCCGCTGCGTGTGAAACTCGCCTCTCGTTGCCGTGGGCGAGGAGGCCCCCCATGTGGCCGGGCTCTTATCTCACCGTGGATGTCCCCGGCGGTGAGGGTATGTAGGGATCGTCTCGTCCAGATGCCAGCGCGGTATGGAGGTCCAGCACCACGGCAGCCGTCAGCCGAGCGAGAGAGAGGGTGGTGCCCGTCTCACTTCGCGCCGAACTGAACGGCCGGGGCAATCAACAGTTGCTTCCTCAGCGTGAAACCGTATCCTGCCCAACCAACTAGAGATGCAAGTTATATATATTTTAATCATTAGATCGACCTATAAAACTAATAAAATGAATAACGAACTAGAATAATATTCTACTTAAATAATTTTAACAAAAGAAATAAACTAGAAATAAACTAGAGTGGTATAATATCATAATTAATTAGTTGATCTAAAAATCCTATTGGATACGATATCCACTTGCATCCTTACGCCAATCGTCCGAGCCTGACGGCCGCCGCAAAAGCTTTTAGCGCAGGAAGGATCAATCCGCTCGCAAGTAAACGGAGGACGCGCGGCGGAGGGCGTGCACCACTCGTCCCCGGCCGTCCGGGACGCTTTCGCTTCACAGTGGAAGCCCGGCAAGCCGGCAAGGTGACCGCAACCTCCCAGCGCGTCCGGCAGGGTCCCAGCCTACCGGGAGGCCGGGTTCTTCTCTTTCCCTCGCCGTGAAAAATGTGGGGGAGAAAGAGAAATCCATCACCGTTCCATCCACCACCAACACCAGCCTTCCAATCAGTATTGGCCCAATGATGAGCAGGCGCGGCAGCCGCAGAAAGACGGGAGGGGCTTTCGCTTTTCACCGCGGCCGCCCTGGCTGGCTTAAACTGCGCGCACGGGGCACGGGGAGGAAGAGCCCTGGACCTGCAGCCGGAATTCCTGCCGGCCCGGGCCGTGACGTGGCGGGGCGACAAGAAGCAGACACGCGCGGGCGGGTGCCAGAGCCGGAGGGGTGTGAGCGCGTCGCGTACGTCCGGCGACGCGACGCGAGCGGGGAAGGCGATCGAATCTAGCCGGGGGCGCGCTGACGCCTGCAAGCCTGACGGCCGCGTCCCCACCCCCGCCCTCCGCCAGCTCACTGCCAGCCATCCACCACCACGCCACTCCTCCCCTCACCGCCCGGTGAGCGCGGCGCGTCCTCCTACCACCCCCAAGCGAATCCACACGGCAAAACGGAATTCGAGCAGCAGCAAGCAAGCCCGCAACGCGGCCGCGCCGGCGCCGAGGAACACGGTCATGGCGATGCAATGCGGGTTGCGACGAGCTCAGGATCAGAGAAATGGAATGGATTTGACTGGATTTTTACATGGCGGTACTATTATTCCCCTTTTTTATGGTCAATAACCAGCTCTTCTTTTTTCCACCTTAAAAGGATGCTGCATTTTTTGTTTTTGCAGCCCAATCATCTTCTTGAATCTTCACCTCCCCCTCCCCCCTCCCAGTGTACAGATTCTAGCAAACCCCAAATCCAAAAGAAAAAAAAAAGAATAGAAAACAAAAGCAAGAGCGAGGCAAAAATTGAGCAGAAGAGGAATATGGCAATGGGCTAGCGGCCGGCCGGATCTCATACCAGGCGTAGCGGGAGTAGGAGTAGGTACACCAATGCTATACACCGCCACCCGGTTGCCCGCACCGGCGCCGACGACGTGTCGTAGTCCTGCCCGCCGCCCCGGAGCGCGGGCGGGGAGGAGAGCTTCGTCGGCGGCGTCCGCGCGCTCTCGGCGGCCTCCGGGGCTGTCGCGGCCGGCGGGGGCGAGGACGCGGCGGCCGTGGCGGCGATGACGGAGGAGGAGTCGGCGCCGCCGGGCCCTTCGGTGCGGGTGAACATCTCCTTGGGGAGGAGCACCTTGGAGACGGCGAAGACGGCGACGGGGTTCTGGTCGAAGACGGTCCGCGTGATGGTCGCCTGCACGACGCCGGTGTCGATGGCGACGGAGCCGTTGGCGCGGGTGATGTTGAGGGTGAAGCGGCCGGCGTTGCTGAACTCGGTGGCGAGCGTGGGCTGGACGGGGTTCACGATCGACTCCAGGGACCCCAGCGGGTAGTAGGAGTGGAGCACGTGGAAGCGGAGCACCACGGCCTTGCGCTCGGCGGGGAGGGACTGGAGGCGGTCGCCCGCGGGGAGCCCCGCGAAGGCGTCGTCGGTGGGGGCGAACACCGTGATCCCGGCGCCGCGCTCGTCGGCCTCGAACTCGCCCGCCACGCCGGACGCCTCCAGCATGGACGCGGCGACGTTGAAGGCGCGCGCGTCGGCGAGGACGCGGGTGATGTTCACGGCCACGGGCGGGCGGGTCTCGGACGCCGCGAGGTCGAACCCGGAGGGCACGATGAGGCCGTCCACCGCGAGCACGCTCAGGTTGTACGGCACCGCGGTGACGGCACCCAGCACGGTGGCGTTCGACCCCGGGAACGGCGCCGGGGACCGGACGACCGCGAGCGTGGCGCCCGCGGTGGTGACGTTGACGGCGCCGAGGTCGGCCGGGGCGCGGCCGGTGGTCTGGAACAGCGTCGTGACGAGCTTCCCGGAGGCCGGAAGCCGGCGGAGATCGGCGGGGGCGAGGTACTCGAGGAGGACGTGGTACCGGAGCACGTCGGCGAGGTCGGCGCCCGACGCGGCCGCGTACGCCGACGGCGACTGCGGGAGTTTGCCGTTGGGCACGGCGAGCAGCGTCAGCGACGACCGCCCCGCGAGCTCGGCCAGCACGGGGCTGGACGCCAGCAGCCGCGTGAAGTCGGCGAGGTCCGGGAACGCCGAAAGCACGCCCGTCACGTTGACCGCGACGGGCCCCGGCCGCCGCGACGCCGCCTCCACCACGGAGGCGGCGAGCAGCGCGATAGCCACCGCGAGGTGTACGAGGCGGGAGACGGGAGGGATCTGTCTTCGCATCTCGCCGCCAGTGGAGCTTAGCGGAGCCGCAGCCGCTCGAGGGTGGGAGTGAGGAGCGAGCGGGGTGGTGAAGCTCGTCCGAGATGCGGGGGGTGGTGAGCGGAAGGAAATAATATTTTATTAGTTTTTGTCAGTTCAGCGGCCCCTTTTTTTCTTGAGGAAAAATCGTGGAAAGTTTTTGCCTATTTTATCCGGGGATATTTGGGGCTCGTTGGCAAAGGTTTCTGTGCTGTGCCGCCAGCCAGCGCGTTGCGAGGAAACTAATGGCGGTGGGGGCCCGGCTCGGGTGGGTGGCTTGGGCTGTAGCGGCAGCGGGCAAGGCTGGCCAGCTCGAGCGCAGCAATGCACGACGCCGCGGTTCCTGATATGATAACTTGCTATTCTCCGTTTATGCTCCAACAGTTCTTGGAATAAAAAAGACGTACGTATCAGTTAACCCTAGGTCGCCGGAACTATAATTTGATCTGAATGCAGATGCGTAACCAAGCTCATCAAAACTAGTGCTTGCCAGTGGTTTTTTATGGCTACTCCGTGTTGCATCGACTTGTCTAAGAAAAATGGCTCAAAACAGCGGCCGAGCCAGGAATCAAGTTTAGGAGGACCGAGCCAAGCTATATCACATCGATAAATAATAAATTTATCTGTGATGGTGTCTAGAATATGTCAGTAAAAAACTACGCCAGATATATTTTTTCACACTGAACAACGATCAAGATGCAGACTCCAAACGACAAATACGAGAAGCAACTCTTCTGGACGCACTCATATAGATGTGCTGCCGCGTGACACATTTCCAAACAGACAATAATAATTGTGGTCGTAGAATATATAATAATTATGGTGGTAGAATATATAGTATGATAGAATACTTATTTATATTATAATGTAGTATGAATAATTATATTTCACCGATATCAATAGATTGCCAAAATATGAATAAACTGACATTTAACATAATATGTAGCTTATCTATAGAAAAAATAACTTATATATTTGGTAAATAAGATAGTAGAACATGCCATTTATATCTATAAAAATCTAGCAGTGTTTGGTTCTAATGATTAGAAGTTCCAATTATTAAAAAGGAGATCTAAACATTGGCTCTCGGCAAGAAAGTGGCACTGGTAGATGATAGGTTGGTCGAACATTGGAACCAAGAGTGGAGGAAGAAGACGAGAGAGCCGAGAGCCAATGTTTGCTTGTGACCTAGAAGAAGAGACAAAGAGGGGAAAGAACAAAGGAGAGTTTTAGAAGTGATGGCAGGGAAGAAAAATAGAAAATCACATTGGAGCTGCAAGCCAGAGAGAGAGGCGGGGGGGGGGGGGGGGGGGGGGGGGGGTGAAGCTGAGGGGCGCAGTGCCACGCGGATGTTACGTAGGGGACCAATTATTATCGAATCGAATGATAGATAAGGGTTATACAGTAACATGGCATATGAGATTTTTCCTATCGTTCTCGAAGAAATTCCAGTGACAGGCGAGCCCGGGCCATGTGGGTCTCGCTGACAGGCAGGCGTGTTGGTCAGGTCACTTCAATCCTGCACGAGAATGGTTAGCATACTGTTAGGTTAACTAAAACTGGACACTTGATCCCAACAGTGCCCACCTCAATGCCTTCGTATGACCTCTGCCATAACTGCTTCGTTCTCATTGGATGCAGTAACGTCAGCAAACAAAGTGGACTAATGATCATTCCTAATCAGCTAGGGCTAGGGAATCAAGCATAACAAGAAATCCGCTGCTTTCTTTGGATGAAAGCGTTGTGACATAGCACAGCCAAGCATTCATCAGTCATAACGATGTTCCTAAGGCCAACGTTAGAATCAAATTATGCACCTGAACAACCAATCATCAAGATAAAAAGGAGAAACCTACGTGGGAGAGATTAATATTAGATGACGGGAACTTGGTTATTCAAAAAACTTGTATTTGCAGTAGACAAGGATATACTCCATGCTCATGCGGCTATGCCTACTTAAAATCATTATGTATATGCCCTCTCGAATGGTCACTATTTTAAAGTATCCTCAAGTATAAATTTCCAAGTTTGTTCAAACAAATGCCACATATTGCACCTTGCAGGGTCATCTGGTGAAGTTTACCAATTAAGTTATTACTCCCGCCATTCCTCCATTCCAAAAACGTAGGTCGTTTTGGTATTTTTAGATTCATAGTATTTGCTATGTATTTAGATATAATTTATGTCTAGGTGCATAGCAAAATCTATGAATCTAGAAAAGTCAAACGAGCTGCATTTTGGAACGGAGGGAGTAACATTGGTCAACGAGCTGCATTTTGGAACGGAGGGAGTAACATTGGTCAATTGCTCGACAGGAGAACGCAGCAATAATTCTTTTCAAAAAAGAGAATGGAGCAAGAAAAATCAAGTCTACTTTCCCAGATTGTATTAGAAAATGCGTAGACTATCAACCAACTTTAGTAAATTTTGCTGCATAATGCTACAAATCTGCAATACATCATAAAATAACATCCAATGTAAGCGAGCAGCAAGGTTTCACCCAAATGTATAAATTCACTAATGCACAATTAGTAAAAATAAAAGATATGCTGTCATGAACCTGCTGGGAACTAATGCAGAACCTTATTTCAATTGATGTTTTCCTTCAAAAAATGTTTGGGCTAATGGGTTCCTTCATGTTGGGTCAAGTAAAACTGCCAAATTTTGAAACAGAGATTTTACCTCTCCTGTACTCATTAGCTTCCTTCCACTGAGTGAAAAGGTGTTGCCTCCATACCAGATTCCCGCCCCACAATGATCAAAGCTTGCAGAGCTGCTGCTGCTGCAGTTAACGTTGTGCCTAAAACAGAATGAAATCAGAAATAATAGCACTTCAGACCAGGATTGATGTACCTTACCTAAAGGTCATTCTCAGACGCCTGATCATCATAATGACATTAACAAAATCACCAATAAGCAGCTTCCGAAAACATACTGCAAATAAGCAGATAACTTGTCGCTATAATGACAAAGCAAGAATCAAGTGCCATTTGGCAGCTTCCATTGTTATAGTTGTGAATAGAAGTGTCAGAGACAGTTACAACAGCGAGGAACTAGCTAAAAGAATACAAGGAGACTATTGAGCAGGATGATAAACAAAGACATTTACATTGTCTGTCTTCCATTCAAAATTTGTACATGATGACAGACTGCTAACGAACCATGTACAAGAGCAATACTACCCTAAACCGTGTGATACTTCCTTGACAATGGACAGTAGCCTACTGGTGTTAGATCTGTTGTTGAGGTTATAGTCAGTCAATGGACTGTCAGAATCTGGGGTTTCCAAGTTGGCACGTGCTATATAAGGGAAAACCGCCACCTAGGAGAATGAATTGCTGTTTAATGCTGCGGCAAGTATGCCTTGCAGATGAAGTAATGAAGGGCCACGCATCACATGAAGAATGATCAAATTAAACTGAATACCAGAAATAATAGGGTTAGTCTATGGAATTGCGATTATGAAGTACTATCTACTGTGTTTGGGTTTTGAGTGTTCTGTTCTGTTCAGCCGGCACATGCAGTCAGGACATGGAAAGGTATATATAGATTCGTTTGGTCTTTTCATTTCAACTCCTTTGATATCACTGTGTGCTCTCATATTAAGCAAGTGCCTTTTCAATGACTTCCACCTGCACATAAATGGAAATTGTGATTTTAGCGACCTAGAATGTGGGCTTCAGTGCTTAGGACCCGAAACTAAAGCAAAATGACACTATGTGCATAGAGTATCATCATACCCGATACGTGGGTTATCAAAGAGTACGGCAAGCCTTCTTTTGTCTGGTTTAATTGTTTTTGAATGCCCACCATACAAGTATCTCCTGTGACCCATAAGGAAATGTGGAAAATTTCCACCTTGTGTGGTCACAAAAGCTTCACTTTGGGCACAAACACTATAGTCAATAGCAGCCATCCTTGAGGAGAAATTCTGGTAATAATGCGTCATTTCAGAACAATAAACATATAGAAAGAACAAGAAAATTTAGCTAATCCTATAATCCCTACCTTGAATGGTGCAAGTTCCTCTTCTGATGCCAGAGTCTCTTTTGTCTGTAGGAGAGGAAACATTTCAAGAAGAGGAGCCATGTTCTTCTCTGCTCTGTAAATCTTTCCAGACGCCAAAAAGATTGCAGTCTTATTGCTGAAACCCATTCCACGAAGCATCAACCCGACCTATCATAACATAAGCATCTAAATCCTCGAGACATTCTGCTGCGATCCTAAATGAATCTGTCTTAAACTGAGTAGAAGACATGAACAGAGCATAGAGCAGCAAAATGTGCTTGAAATCAAATTTCTGAAATGTCATTAAGAGGGCATTTTCAGCTTCTGAAATTACATACGGACATACCTCCAAAGGTGTAAGAGGACATTTTCCATTCATTCTGATCACTCCTGGCCTTATTACCCGTCCTCTCTTAGCAAACTTCCCTCTCCAACCTATTTCTCTGGCCGCATCCATTTCCTTCTTTTCCTCATCACCACCATCATAAACGCAACACGAGAAGGCAACCATATCCTGCAAAGTAATAATTAGAGATGCCATAATTATTTCAGAACACTGGCAGCATATTAATATATTATGCATCAAGAATTAAATGCACGATGCTGGATCCCTGGTCCCAAATATTATAAGCATCAAGGTCCATGAAAGAGATCCAACCTCCTCAAAACGAAGATGCACTGAGATATATTTTCCATCGCTGTCAAAACTTTTCTCTCTCATTCTATAAACTAAGGTTTCAGACAAAGACACAATTGGCTTAGAGAATTTTAAGGCTTCAAAATTTGCCAAGCATCTAAGCCGTTGAACAGCAGGAGGTGCATCAAATGAGAGTCGGTTGGCAAAAGGAGAAACCCTGATGAATCTGCACTATAGAGCATAGCATCAGAAAGAATCGTATCATAATTGAATTGAGCACCTCATGATACTTAACAATATAGAAACGGCACTTCCAATTGGATGCAATCAGCTCGACTCCTACCTAAACAGCAGTGTCCTTGTAAACAGGGAAACGGTTTCGCCAATGATGGCGTCTATTTGCATAATTAAAAAATATTTGTAAATGTAAAAGGGAGTGTCAGCAATTCAAAATTCCTTGAAACTTGGCGTCCCACAAGCCACAGGCCACAGAAACTTTGATGGCAAAGAAATGAAAGAACTGATCAAGTCTAGAATAAATTTAACAGGATACAGTTGAAGAGAAACTACGAGCAACATTAATGATTTTTAATATAGGATGTCCTACATGAATTAACTAATACAATAGCGAGAGTAATAAATAGGCTGCAGTGGTTACAAACACAGAGGTTCATATTCGGAGTACTAGCAGTGCATCTCTTAATTCTTCAGTAAATGATAGTAATCAGATAAGGGTCTGTCCTTGCACACAGCCAGTGCTGCTATAGTTTAGCGGGTGTTGTGGTCAGGTCTTTCCTGACAAGCATAGGTGATTAAGTTCTTGCAGGTTTAGTGGGTGTGTGTGTATTTGTGTCTATGTAAGACTCCTTCTCTTCTATTAATACAATGATACGCAGCTCTCCTGCGTGTTCGAGAAAAAGATAGTAATCAGATTGTTCGAGTAAAAAACATGATAGTAACCAGATAAAGATGTTCTGTTAGCAATTATTTTTTAGATCGAGGTTGCATTAACAATTAAAGCTATAAAATTTGGATTAGTAAACTAGTTAAACCATATGGAAGGCAAGCAGCTGATGAGTAATGACAGGATATAGAATGAACTCACAAATAATAATAAAGCACTATATAGTCACGATCAATATAGCAACTGTAAATTGAAGAAACAATAACTGAACTGTATTTAAACTCACCTTTCTTCAATTAATTTAGGAAGAACAACATCTTTGTAATATTGAATACGTGCCCAAGCCTTTATCTTGAAATTGAAAACATTGCTGAGATTGTGACCAAACCGCTCCATTATAAAGTCAGGAATCTTGTCAACTACTCGAACATCATTTTGTAAATGTTGTACAAAGTGATCTTTATCATAGATATCACTGAATTTGCTGTATCCAAAATGAAAGGTCAGTTGTTAACACAATCTACAAGTAGAAAAGTTTAGTACTGGTAGGCGGTCTTTTCATCAGCTAACAAGAAGCTCAATCTCATAGTGCACAGAAATGATCAATTATATTTACACAACCACCAGAGTTGTCAAAGAACCTGAAGAAAGTGGAACAGCTCAATAAAAGGCAGAGTCATCCAACCAAGCACAAATGTATATGACACCCAACAATAGGTAAAGTAATCCCACAATTGAAAATATTGCTGCAATTTATCCTCCTAGAATTCATTTGATATAATTATTTTAGAAATTTCTCAGCAATAATAACAAGAAACCGCAGTTCAGTTGCTGAAACCAAATTTTCCCAATATGACATGCAAACAAGGATAATAACCAATACCAGCTTTCGGTCCTTTATGGTGTGATACTTGTGCAGTCAATAACTAGCAACAGAGTGCACACGTAACTCAGATCGACATGATTTTGTGCATTGTGCAGGGAGATGAGTAGTACAACTCCCTAAGGCTTACTTGACATTATACAGTAATAAAAAAACTACATTCAAAATGAACATAGAGAGATTATAATGAAGCATTTTCTTAAAAAAAAAAGAGTGAGTTCAACATTCTAGAAAACTTTAAAACTCAAACATTACTACTGCAGGAGAGTGTTTTTCAAAGGTAAAAGGAAAGATGATCTCTAACATTAACAACAAACAAGATCACCATGCATACTATAAGAAAATGGTATGTTATGGTTTTACATCATGAACCGAGGGAAATCTATTTAATTTACAGGAGTTCATGATAGAACTTAATGCAACTATGTAGCCAGTCAAACAAAATTAGAGAGTTGAGAGAGAGAGAGAGATATAGAGATAGATAGATAGATAGATAGATAGAGATAGAGATAGAGAGAGAGAGAGAGAGAGAGAGAGAGAGAGAGAGAGAGGTGTTGAAAACAGACCTAGGATCCCTCCAAATGCTATGGAAATGGAAATTTGGGATGATAAGAGTAGCATTCAGAAAACCAGCAATGGCGACTGCATTGCATATCTGAAAAACAAAAGAATGAGAAGCGTTAGTTATTAACTGAAGATATTTATAAATAAATGATTGTAAAATATAAGTAGTAACAAGGAACCACTGAAGTAAGGCGACTACCGAAGTCCTTTGTTGATTTAAACCACCATTTGCCTCAACATATATGTAGCCATTTGATTCAGGTAAACCTAACAGAAGTTGCGGAATAAGTTATGAGTGAGAGAGACAGATAGGGAGACATACAAGATGCAAGTTTTCTAAACGCGATTCCCTCCAGTCACAAATGAAAAAGGAGATGTTTCTGCCTTTACAGAGTCATATAATGGCACTTTCACTAACCACTAAATTGTAGCATGTCCCGAAAAGGTTTTCAAAATGTGATACTATTAGGGTAAATTTTATGAGATATTTACTCATCATTTCCATTTATCCAAATAACCTGTCCTATGCAAAATTAATACGGTTTGAATAGTCTCTACACATTGACCTTAATAAAAGAAACACTGGAGGTAGTAAGTAGTAACGCATCTGATTCTTCCCAGTGTGAACTTATAGTAAAACCCAAATCATAGAAGGAAGAAAGCAATTCTTATATTAGGATGATGGTCAGTTAACCATCAATAAACACTTGTCAATCGTGTGCAAGAACCATAGCCCTAGTATGTGCTGCTTGTAAGTTTTATGATAAAATCATTACAGTGGAGCATAATAAGCAGTAGCAGATCTCATGTTTGCAGTTTAATAATAACAATGTAACTGTGCACGACAGCAGGCCATTTTCTAAAAACAAAAGATAAGACCACATCAAAATAATTTGAATTACATCAAAGACACATTATTAGTACCCTAAATGAAGACATATTAGAAGCAACGAACAGCATTAGAAATAACAAACGCACAAAATCTGCACTACTGATGTATCATATTTAGTCAAGAGTCAGGACAAATGGAAAACCAGCAAGAAAATGGCATACCATTTGTCCCATTTTTTATGCACGGCCGCCATGTGCCACCTTTGTAAGTGTGCCTCCATACAGTTGCTAGCTAGAAAAATACGACAATGTGAGAGCAACAATACACAAATTAATAGGCAGAAAATTACGTTGATTCCCCCCCCCCCCCCCCCCCCCACCCACACCCATAAAAACACACACACAACCACCACACTCACAAGAAGCAAAATGAAAAAAACATGCAGCAGAACATGACCTTTTTCTATTTCATTCCTGGGCATTACCTTGCCATACAGTTAGGATCCTTTGTAGGGTGTTGCAATGAACTGTGTAAATAGATGCATATACATACTCGGTGTTTATTCCAATGTTCTTATTTTTATTCCACTTGATATGAGAAAATGGATTTGATGTTTTTGAAGTTCATTTGCTTGGTCTGTTCACCCATGCTTTACATCAGAACAATTGAATTTCATTTGTTTTGTACGTGAAACCACAGTATACATTGATTCATTTGAGGACACAGTAAATGGATGTTACAGGGGCTTGCAGGTGACATGAGTAGATATTGGTGAAGATGACAGTAAAAGAGATGTAGAACACTAAAACACCAGAAATGCAGGTGAAGTTTGCCTGTTGTGTTGTCAGTGGAGCCTCTTGATCATGAGAGTATAATGTTTGGTTTCAGGCGTCACATTATTTTCCTTTTGTAGTATCCAATCATGCATGTGAATGCCACTTTTTTATTAGGAGCAATAATATTCTCCATGACAAACGAAAACAACATCACTTATGAGAGCTGGTTTAATAGATACAGAAACTACATTATTCCTATTTCAAAACTAAACTAACTCATGTATTGCTCTAGTTTGACTAATAAACTAACTCATGATACAAGGTAACAAGGATCGATAATATTCTACAGCGTCTGAAACCTGAACCAAGTTTCAGAAGATGAGGGAAACTGGTTGTTCCTGTCACCCCGAGAAGCCAGAGGAATAACACAAACAAGTAAATAACCACACAACCCCCCAAGTTTCAAGCATATCTCCAATGTCATTCCATACTATTGGACGAAGACCAGGTTCCAATCCGAATTGATCAACACAATTTAAAATAATCAAAACTGTTATCAGTCACTAGCTACGCGCACAGTACACCATGTCAGCTCGACCAACACATATGCAGAAGCATTGCACATTTGCACACAAAGTCCAATCGCTACGCAGTTAATGATCAGTACGGCCAAACATTGGCACCAAATGCGAGCCCCACAAACAAAATTGAGACGCGGCAGCGAACGTGTAAAGAGGAGGGAAGGACTGACCGCGTCGGTGGAGTTGTCGGCGTCCATGTCGGCGCGGAGCCGCGCGTACAGCTGCGGGCTGCGGTACACCGACCCGGGCGGGCGGCGCGCGATGATCCGCGGCACGGCGTCGAGCGGGAGCGAGCCCATGTACAGCAGCATCGCGGCGACATAGAGCAGCGGCGCGAAGAGGAACACCGCCTGCCTCCGCAGCAGCGCCGCGAGCACCCCCCTGGCCGCCCTCCGCGCCACGCCGCCGCCCCGCCCGACCCCCGCCCGCGCCGCCGCCGTCGCCGAAGCCGCGGTCCCCGGGGCGCCCCTCGCCGAGCCTCCCCCCTTCGTCGGCGCCCGGCTTCCCCCGCCGGAGCCGCTCCCTGCCTGCGCCGAGGACGACGGCGGCGGAGGCGGGGACGGCGCGCCCGCCGCCCCGCCGAAGCTCCCCAGGCGGCTGTACGCGTGCCCCGGCATTGGGTCGGGGGCCCCCCTCCGGAGATAGGTTTAGGGCTCTCCCGCGCGCGATCGCTGCCGCCCGCGCCGCGCCGCGCAATGGGGGGCGGGACGAGGAGGTGGTGGCGCGTGTGCAGGCGAGCGAGCGAGCGGGGAGGAGGGAGTGCGCGGCGCGTGAGCGTGACCGACCCAGCTTGGGGTGGCGAGGTGGCGTCTCGGTACGAGTCGCGTTCGTTTTGGCTTTGGCGTTTCAAAAAGCGCTTGGGTTTTTGCCGTTTGACGCGGGCGCTAGCTGATGCTGCTGATGGAGAAATTGATCTTGACGGCGATACGACGATCACGTTGCGTGCTGCGCCGATGGAATCAACCGAACGTAGGGCGAAATTCGGGGGCCTTGATAGGAGAAGCCGTGGACTTTAAGCAGGAGGAGGTACGTGAATTATGGTGTGCGCTTGTTCTAAAGAAAAAAATAATTATGGTGTAAGCTCGAGCATCAGTTATACCATACTCCTATAACCGTAGGAGTAGGCGAAGATAACGGAGGTTCATGTCAACATCATGGGGCTTTCAGGTTTTGTGTTGCAGTATGTGCTTCATGTGCCTTGGCTACTTATCTACTGGATCTATGGATGAAATTCCTTTTTTTTTCTAAACGGCGTCACATCGAAGGATGTAGGCACTACACTGAAGGAAAGGATTGATGTTTTCTTCGTGCCTCAAGCTGCCTCCCTGCATAAACGGCAAAGGTGCGTTGCTGGATTCGTAATAAACGGTGCTACTCAAGCGGTACTACCTGCGTGCTCTTTCTACGTTTTTCTCGATGGTGGAATCAAGATTGCAGAGCATCCTAGCGGCTTGAAATGAAACTATATAACGGACACAACAAGTTCTAGAAACGCAAGATTTATGATTACTAATTGATATCTAACTCATTAAATAATATAAATAGTAGGTCACTTGGCTACAACCAGGCTGTTTAGCCCAGTCGGTAGAGCGCAAGGCTCTTAACCTTGGTCGTGGGTTCGAGCCCCACGGTGGGCGTTATGTTTTATTTTGTCTTTCCGTTTTGAAGTCACTGTAGGACACATGTCCATTCAATCGTCAGTCAGCGCTGTGAAAATGTACTAGATGAGCAAAACTGACGCGCTTCAAAATTCATTTAAATTGTTCTGCTCGTGAACTTCACAGTACTTGAGTACTCATATAAAATTAAAGGCAAGGCACAAGAAGACATTCCCAAGCTTCATATGCAGCCATGCAGGCTTGTACTTGTAGCTTATGGGAAGTTTCGTACAGAGAAAATTCAGAAATCCCACAACAAAGAGGAGCGGCAGATATTCCCAAACTTCATCAAACTTCTGGTGCGTCCTACATATTCCCAAACTTCATCAAACTTCTGGTGCGTCCTACGGAAATTTCGTCACATAGTGCTTCAAAAAGAAAGAGAAAAGAAAGTACATCACAGAGAGCATTTCAGAAACATGTTCCCGTAATATTCAGCAACAAAGAGGAGCAACTCATTGCTCCCTGTAAAGTGGCAGCACAACTCCTATAATTAGCTGTTCAACTACAATTCTACAGACATGCTGAAAGGCGAAAGGTACACGATCTAGATGAGAGAAGCAGCAGGACATTGCCTAGTCACCAAACGCAAGACTGAACTAACTTTACCGGCAGTACAAGACTGTAACGCAACATCCATTTTGGTGATCATTTTTAACGAAAAACTCAATGCTGTTAGTCCATTACTCTGGAACATCAATTTTGGTCATCATTTGAAGATTCCAGAGGCCGTCTTCCTAAGGATGTCTTGGATCTACAAGTGCAAAATGACCAAGAAAGCCAGAAGGCGTTACAGGTGACAAAAGAGCACACTGTAAGAAGTCAGAGATGCATGCATAAGTGATGAGCACAAAAATCACCTGTTTTGATGACAGGCCGATGTTTTCCAAATCCGCAAGCTGGACAATCAAATTGTGTTAGAAGGTCATTTTCAACATCTAGGTTCTTTTTCCATTTTTTCCTTGAAAAAATAACATCTGGATTGTTTCATACTCTACAAAATCTTACAGTTTTGAATGGTGTTAGTGATTCCTCCCGTAATTCAAGAATATATTCTGCTCTCCTCACGCCAATTCCCTAACAAACAAGCAGGGAAGTTAGTCATAGGAAAAGGATGAAACAACAGTGATCAAAATGCTGTAAGATGAAGGGATCATACTTTCAACTGCTGTAACTCTTCCCTGCATTCATAGGTAAAGGAGAAAACATTAGAAAGAAAGACTGGTAAAAAAAGTTGAATATTTTTGGAGACATAAATCAGTGTAAGCACAGAAAGTTCATGTATCATACTAGATTAACAAGCCAATAGTCAGAGTTTCTTTGATGAGAAAACTATAAAGAACGGCAGGATTCCTGCTGAAGTGTCATAATGAGAAGAAATGTAGCTTGGCCTCTCATTCGAACCAACACCTAGGGAGCAAATTACTGGAGCTTAAAACTAGGAAATTGCATAAGCACCCCCAAATGTCAGTCCATATTTACAAAAGATCCTTAGTTAATGTGTGGTGTTCACTCCCCACAAGGCCACAACTGACATGTCCATGTTGATTTGTAAAGGTTGAAGCAAGACCATGAGCATAGAAGAGAGAGATAGAGAGAGTCATCCCCATTAGGGCTATATGATGGTGTCTATTTATTATGTTTCTAATGCTTTTTTGTGTAAATTATGGCCTTTTTAGAACCAGGGAATTTTATGCAATTTAGATCATTGCCTTCTCTCTCTCTCTCTCTCTCTCTCTCTCTCTCTCCCCCTCCCTCCCTCTCTCTCTCGCTCCCTCCCTCCCTCCCTCTCTCTCTCCCCCCCCCCCCCCTCCCCTCCCTCCCTCCCCTCCCTCCCCCTCCCTCTCCCCCTCTCTCTCTCCCTCTCCCTCTCTCTCTCTCTCCCTCTCCCTCTCCCTCTCTCTCTCTCTCGTCAGTTTCTCAACAATAAGTAACAGCATCAGCCATGTTATGTAAAAAAAGCCAAAACCATGTAAGAATCTCGAACACTGGGGTGCCAACAAAAAGGCTGTAGAATTGCACTTACTTGTTTGCAACATTTAAGAAGTCAAGGTACTGCTGGACAAGAGCTTCCTGAAAATTCGTAACGCCATTTGCTAAATGTTAAACTGTAGAAAATTGCTCGTCTATGGAATGGGAAGGGTAACCATACAAACCTTTAAGTTAGAACCTAGCGCATTGAATTTATCTAGCGGTGTTGCACCGCGAATCTTCTCGATTTTAGATGTTTCTATTGGAGTTTGGGGCTCCAATAAAATGGAGCGGTTGACATTATCAGATATTTGCTGGTTCGTAGGCACCACATTTGAAGAAATTGGCGAAAGAGCTTTCCTGAGAGAAGCTTCATGCTTTTCTTTGCATTGAGTTACTGAAGGAAGCACCGCTGCATAAGATATTACACATCAGACTCATACATGAAACCACAGGTAAAAATCTCAGAGTTTGCTGCGAGTAAATTACAAGTAGCTTTCGTATTTTTAGTGATTACAGATAGTCTTTGTTCATTATGTAATCACTATTTCACACAAATAGTTTTGTAAAGTACCTTTGTTCGGTGTATTTACTTCATTTTGCATGTGCTCTCGTGGTATTTTTTCAGTGGGTACATGGACTTCTGGATCGAAAAGAATCCTGTGCAGCAGAAGATAAAGAAATAAGAAATTAAGAACTATGTGGTTCCATGTAGTATTTAAAGGGGAAATGGTCAGAAATACTAACTTCTTGATTTTACCACCATCCTGATCCATTGCCTTAGATCTACAAGAGATTCTGGAAGATGCTGGTTGCTTCATATGGCTAATAGAAAACCGAGTCTTGCTGGCAATTGGGGAGAAAAGACCATCCATTCTTTGAATGCTCTTTGTTTTCCCCTTTGATTCCAACCAGGCTCGTAATTTTGCTTCCATGTCAACCTTGACCTTGGGGGTTTCTTGCTTGCTTGCTGAACTTGTGAAATTCCCAATGTGGCGTGAACGAGCAGCCAGACTTACTGTATTGACGGACTCCTGGTATTCTGCAGGATTCTGAAACAACAAGAACAATTAGCACAGTTCTACAAGATGAGACATCAATTGGGAAAAGGTATGGAAAAGTCACCAGGCATGCTATCATCACAGCACGACTACTGCCTCCTAGAGAATCTTGTAGTATGCGGGTCAATTTGCTCTCTCTATAGGGTATGCGGAGCTCATTCTTGTTTAGAGCTGAAATTACATTGGACAATGTAAACAATGACTGGTTGATCTTAGCACTTTCTTGAAGGCGGATCCCCTCATTGAAAGTCCTTCTATTGTCCTCGCTACCTAGAAATGACAATCAAGCACACTATTTACATTTGAAGGATAAAGCTTAAGCATGTATGGCTCAATCCAGAGAGACGTACCTGCCAAGTCAATCAGGTTAATCCTCCCTTTCACAACATCAGCGCTGACCCTGAGAGAGAGCACAGCATGGCTCCGACTGGAAACGTCATTCAGTCCAGTGTGGGCAACTTTTCTTCTCTGCACACCTATGGAATAGAGCTCCTGGAATTCCTCCATAGACCGCACAGGGACCTTGAACCATCAACGGACAAAAATAAGCAATAGGTTGAATTCCAAAAAATACATTCAATAATCACCAAGTAGCATCACAATACCCAGCTCAAGCCCTTCAGCTGCATATTACCGTCTTTGTCATCCAAGGCCATAATCTCCTTTGCTTTGGGCTCCAGCAGGTCATAGCACCGCTCCATGTACACCTCATAGTACGATATCTCCACAGAACACCATGTGCCGGTGCAAAGTGCCAGTACTGTTGAAGCAGCCAAGGGTATAAGCCCGGGAAAATCCTCGGTGCCCTGCGTAACAGCCACTCAGCCAGGTTTCAGTAGCAGGTTGTTTTGCCAATAGCGTCATTTCGTCAAAACAATTGCAATCAAGATAATAGCAGGCACCTGCATCGTGTATGTCTTGCCGCTGCCTGTTGCCCCGTAGGCGAAGACCGTGGCGTTGACCCCCTCGAATATGCCCGGGATCACTGTGCTGACCTCCCGATCAAATATCTGGCTGATGCTGTCCTCTTGACCGAAGAATGCATCCAGCTTATAATGCTCGCTCCGGCTGCATAAATGGACCAGTAAACCAACTAAGCACCATGAAACAAGCTAGAATGCTCTCCGCTGAATTAGCAATCAGTTCGCTTGCAGAGGACCATGAAACAAAAGCTAGAAGGCTCTCCACTGAATTAACAATCACTTAGTAGCGGAATGACAACTTCCAGTTTTTTCCTGGAGCACACTATGTTAGAATGAATTTTCCCTTAGTACTTCACTAAAATGAATTTTCCCTTAGTACTTCACTAATTTCTGGCAATTTTGCTTAAATGGGTGCCAAACGTGATTATCTGAGATCAGCGCAGGAACTACTCCCGAGGGCTCCAACTCGTACGCTGATGATGGGCGCTGGGGAGGCGTACCTGGTGTGCTGGTCCTTGAGTTGGACGGTGACCTCGCCGCCGGGGTGGCTGCCG
Organism: Panicum miliaceum; assembly: GCA_032594955.1. Classification (NCBI taxonomy): domain Eukaryota; kingdom Viridiplantae; phylum Streptophyta; class Magnoliopsida; order Poales; family Poaceae; genus Panicum; species Panicum miliaceum. The sequence goes on from CM064065.1 coordinate 14,483,325, forward strand.
AGGAGGGAGACGCAGGGCGCCGCCGCAGAGGTGGCCTCTGACGGGAGGAACGGGCGCACGCGCAGCACGACGCGCACCGGCTGCGAAGAGGGCGCGGCGGATCGAGCGGATGTGGCGGCGGCCGCCATCGGAGAGAGGATCACGGCGAGGGTTGCGCCACGGCGAGGCGGCTGGAGCTCGAATTAGGTATTCGGAGTCGGGGCGTGGGTGTGGTGCGACGAGACGAGCGGTGGGGGATTGGGGAAGACGGCGACCGTTGGGGCCGGGGACCGGGAGGCGGTTCGAATTTGAACACGGGAGGCGGTGCGAAGTGGGATCAGGTGGAATTGATGACAGACACAGTCGCCACCTCGGATTCCCTTGCATTTTATCAAGCCAAGTCCAATGCTACTCGCTGTCTGGCTGGGAGTCCCAGCATGGCAGAGTGTTAGAGATGGGATTATTGGTGGAAGTCAGCGTTCATCGAAGAATTTGAACTAGTGATTTTCTCTATAAGAAACATTTTCTTCATGATTGCCTAGCTTTTTTTAGATAGTTTTTCTTTCTCACTTCTTTTGCTTTTTTTTGTATAAAATACCGTGTTCAGTTCCTTTTCTTTTAAAAGGCAGCTCAGTAGGAGTTCTCCTCTCTTATTTCGTCATTTTTTTTGAAAACTTCTTTTGTATATGGACCAAAGAAAGTAAATACTTGCAGGATGGTCAATGCATATTACGAGCATATATTTGCTCTAGGGATCAAGTGAGATATGATGGGACTATCCTCTTTTGATGAAACGGTTTCATCGTAGGGCTCGCTTGTGACTTGGGATGGTTTATACTAGCTCCTGCTTTACCTGTTCTACGCAAACCGAGATACTATAGTACGAAGCTGTTTTGTAAATCGTGAAAAAAAATAAATTAGAAACTGTGAACCCTTTTTTTTTTAGTTCACACTTGAAGTCCCCAAAGGGGAAGCTCTCTTAAATAAATCCCACGTGGTCATTTTTATTTGATTGAAGCGACAAGGATAGATGGAATGTACCAAATTCACTGGTGCATTTCGTTGCGCACGTCATGATGGCTATCGTCCGCTGTCCATATTGGAGCAGCATCATCCATCCATTACTTTTTTTTTTGCGAAACCCATCCATCCATTACTTGATTACTTCGAAAGTTCGAATCCGCAAGCTCCGGTACGCTCGGCCACATAGGGGCTGTTGCAGTACGTTTCTCTTGGACCGGATGTGATCGAAGCCCATGTCGTAGTCTTGAGACCAGGCAGGCCTCGGATGCCCGCTGAACATGCCACCGCTGGGTTGGAGATGTGCCCCGCAGGCCCGCACGTTGTGGGAGCGCCAAAATGGAACCAAGGGGAGGATGGGGAGCCGCAAAACGGAACGGCGAGATGACGATTGACGAGGAGCTACGCTGCCTCCGCGCGCTAGTGTAATGTAACTCCGCCGCCTCCTACGCGCCACAGCTGCGCGCTCGAACGCACGCCAGCTCGTCCCACGTTGGCGGAGTGTTTTTCACGGGACGGACCCGTACCAGGTCGACCCCGATCCGAAGAAAGGGAAAACAACAGACCATGTACTGTCGCATCAAATAAAATGGAGCTGTTCAAAGAGTTTGGGATGGAAAGCAAGTTGTATCGATCGCCTGGCATAGTTTTGTACATGCACGTCAGGTCTAGCGATTCAACAAAGAACCCTGCATATATATAGGCTGAATCTTCTCTGATCAGGCCATCGTGACTTTGACTTCGATCGTCTAAGCGGCCGTGCGTGCATTCAGGCTCTCAGCTTGTCAGGGATCCGATCGTGCGTGCGTTTTAACGAATGGAAAAACCTGCGGCAGGTGGCGGTTGCGTTGACTATGCGAAACCATGCACCCCTCGCTCGATTATAGTACTGGATAATATTCGCACCGCGTTGCATATGCTGTGCGCCATGTGGAGCCAAGCACCTTGCTTTTACTGGAACACATGCGAAATATATAGATTACCACGCTCGTGGCCGGCGCGTCCCCCTAGTCGCCGGCGGCGTCACGTGCAGAGGGTATAAGTCAACGCCCTCTGCATGATGCTGGGGCACATCACCAACCTACTGGTCGTACAAAGATCACCAGTCGAACACGAACACGAAGGCACGGCAATGCCAGGAGGAAGAAGCCTAGTCGGAGCAGCGATAATGCCCCACACGCATGGCGTCCTCCTGGCAATCGCCGTCTTACTCGTGGAGTGCCTCGCGCCGTCGCTGCTGCTGGTCCGCTTCTCCGGCGCCAGCCCCCCTCCGCCGACGGTCCGGTGCGCCGGCTCCGGCATGACCGACTGCACCGTGACCAACGCGTACGGCGCGTTCCCGGACCGCTCCGCGTGCCGCGCCGCGGCGGCCGCCTTCCCGGCCTCCGAGGCCGAGCTCCTCCGCGTCGTGGCCGGCGCCGCGGCGGCCGGGACCAAGATGAAGGTGGCCACGCGGTACGGCCACAGCGCGCCCAAGCTGGCGTGCCCCGGCGGCGGCGGCAGCGGCCTCGTCATCAGCACCAACGCCCTGAACCGCGTCGTCGGCGTGGACGCCGCCAGGAGGGAGATCACCGTCGAGAGCGGCGTCACGCTGAAGCAGCTCATCGACGCCGCGGCGGGGGCCGAGCTGGCGCTGCCGCACTCGCCCCACTGGCTCGGCCTGACGGTCGGCGGCTTGCTCTCGACGGGCGCGCACGGGAGCTCCCTATGGGGCAACGGCTCCGCCGTGCACGAGTACGTCGTTGGGATGAGGATTGTAACGCCGGCACCAGCGAGTGAGGGGTATGCCAAGGTCCGGGTGCTCGTCGACGGCAACCCTGAGCTGAATGCGGCCAAGGTGTCCCTCGGAGTACTTGGGGTCATTTCTCAGGTAAAAAGGATCCGGACCACCGTCTAACTTAGTAACTTTAAAGTTAAATAGGCTTATAGGCGTTCTAAGTCTGGCCTAAAAACCAATCACATTGGTGATATGAACATAGCAGGGTTAAGTCATAGCTAGCAAATCTTTTATTTCAGTGGTGAAGCTAAGAATTTTTCTTTTGGCAGACAATAGAAATTTAAAATGTGAATTAGTAGAACTAGCCCATCAACCCGTGCAGAGCACGGGCTAATTACAATTATTATAAAAATAAGGCTTATAGCTAATTATTATAATTATCTATCTCACATCTTCTTTCACCTATTAAATATTCTAACACATACAGTAGAATATATATTTATCATTATCTAGTTGCAATAGATCTCATTTTGCATCACACCTCCATGTGTGTTTGATATATATTTAATTGAACCATTTGTTTGTGAATTGGTATTCTTATCTCTTCCATCATACATGAATATATAGTGACACATATCGTGGGTAGTATTTTTATATAAATAATATATTAATAATGATATAAATAGTAATTTAGAATTTTATATTGGTGCACTTTAATATTTTGTTATAATTATATATTTTATATTAAGATTTAGGGATTACTTTAACTTTTAATAGTGGTATAATTGGATAATTTATATGCAAATTTAGGGGGTTATTTACATTATTTTTATAATGGCATAGGTGGGTAATTTACATGAAGATTAGGGGTTACTTTATATTTTTTTTTATAATAGCGGAGGTGTGTAATTTAGATACATGTTTAGGGGTTTACTTTAGTCTATTTTTATAATGGTAGAGGTGGGTAATTTATTAGGAAATATAACAGATCCAATGACTATTATAATTAGAGTTGCCAAATTGATAGCAGGATGTTTCTGATTTTTGTAAGAATTTCTAGGATAGAGACTTTAAAAGAAATCTCCAATTAGTAATAGTAAGATTGTAGAAAGAATCATCAGCGGTCCTCCAATAAATTTTCCCTAATATGGTGCAGTAATAGGATTACTCCAATAACATATTTTGGTTTATGAGGGAGTCACGGCAGCAGATGTCAATTCCTCACCCTCTCACCCTCCCCCTCCCCCTCCCTCCCTCCCAAATCCGCTCGGGCCGACGTGGCAAAGTGCCTCAATATATGAGAAAAGTAGAAAACTATTGGAGGATTGGTGGAGCATTTGCTTCCCCAATCATGACAGTTTTTTTATAGAAATGTGGACTGTTGGAGGTGCTGAAGCATTAGTCCCATGTATCCTATTACCTCCATCCCAGATTACTAGGTAAAATACTGACACGCATAATTGCAACTTTGATCATATAGTACCGTGGTTTAAATTTTCTAGCTCTTACTATTTCTTTTCTCCGTGATGCTGCCATTGTTGTTTTGCAACAATAAGAATATTGCCCACAAACAGATCACCACACTTACACAAGAATGAGTGCGCCTCTTACCAACATATAAATCGTTGAAAAACATGACTACAAATGAGCTTGTAATGAGCGTGCAAACTTCGCCAACTATTAGACGTGGTTCCCATGATGCTGCCGTGCATTCTGTTTCTGTTAACGAATCATGCATCATCTTGGGATCCATACATAATTGTCACAAAGTCAACAAATCTGCTAGCTGGAACTAATAACCTATTGTAAAACTGATGAGCTCGTGCAGCTGCAAAATCTTCTAATGCATGTAGCAGATCCCAAATAGATGATAGTTGTTGAGATTTGGGATATCTAGAAGTCAATGCACGCACATGGGATGCCTAAGAAGTGCTTTTGCAGAAAAAGTTTTTGTAAAAAAATGTTGACTTAGCTGGGAGCAGATTTCTTGGAGCTAACTATTACTTAATACTTATGTTAGCTAGGAGGAACAGCTAGCAGCTAATTATTATTTAGGAGCTAGGTGCTTGGTAATTAAGGTTACTAGCTGGCATATTAGCTTGGGATCGAAGTGGAGCCTCAGCTAATTTTTAGAAGCTACTCCCTCCGTCCCAAATTATTAGTCGTTTTGACTTTTATAAATTTATAGTTTTTATTATATATATATATATTATATCTAGGTGCATAGCAAATCATATGAATCTAGAAAAATCAAAACCACTAATAGACAAAAGGAGTAATAAATAGCTCTAAAGGATCTAAATGGGGGCCTTTCTAGAAGGGAGATCGCTTGTTGGAGGATGAGTGTTCACCAGTACTGGTTGCCACGACGAAGGGGTCGAGGGAGGGATTAATTAAGCGGGCAAGCAGCTCCAATGCTAGGTGCACCCTTATTAATTACTTCCTCCGTCTCAAATTATAATTTATTTTACTTTTTTATATATATATTTTATGTTGTGTATCTAGATATAGTGTACATCTAAGTGCATAGTAAAATATATATACATATCTATAAAAATTAAAATGAATTGTAATTTAAAACGGAGATAGTAGCTACAGAAAATGTTGCTATGTAATTTGTTAAAAAATGATTTTGCCCCTCCAATAGTTCATGTGTTAGTACTTGGCCCCCATCATGCCTCATGTATATTTTCTAGCTCTGCCCCGAGACGAAGTAGTGACGACCACAATTGATTCATTTACTTTGAGTGGAGGGTTTTTTTAGATAAGGGGAAACCGGCCTCACTACCACACCGTGATAGCTTGCAGTCATGTCTTTGAGTGGAGGGTTGTCTGCCGACATTTGATTGAGAATCCAGTTGCTTGAAAAAGAACTTGCATTTTGAATAGAAAACCCTCGGATGTTCCTTCTTCCTTGTAATGTTTTCATGTGAAATTATGTTCCAATGCTTACAAATTTTTCCCTGCTTTCGGTCAGGTCACTCTGGCACTGCAACCGATGTTCAAGCGTTCGGTGACGTACCGGAAGGCCTCCGACTCAGACCTGGCGGAACGAGCCGTGGCCTTCGCCAGCGAGCACGAGTTCGCCGACATCTGGTGGTACCCGGGCCACCGCGTCGCTGTCTACAGGATCGACGACCGCGTCCCCGTCGGTGCCCCCGGCGACGCCGTGAACGATTTCCTAGGCTTCCGGACCACCCCCACGCTCGCAATCCAGACTGTTAAAAAAGCTGGTACTCACGCCGCCGATCATCCTTGATCGTAATCTCATACTGATATGATACTAACAGCAAGTGTTCTTCATGATCTCCTTGTCACACGATGAAGAGGATACCGCGGAAGCCACAAGGGACGCCCAGCTCAGGTGCGCCACCGCCACCACGGAATCGGCGCTCATCACCACCGCGAACTACGGCCTGACGACGGCGCACGGCCTGCTGCCGACGCTCCTCGGCCAGACGGCGGTCGGCTACCAGAACCGCATCCAGTCCTCGGGGAGCTGCCTCGACGGCCCCGACGACGGCGCCCTGCTCACCGCCTGCGTGTGGGACCGGCGCGTCCCCGGCGGCGTCTTCTTCTTCCAGGCCGCCATCAGCGTGCCCGCGTCCAGGGCCGCGGATTTCATCCGCGACGTGCAGCGGCTGCGGGACCTGGACCCGGAGGCGCTCTGCGGCCTCGAGGTGTACGGCGGCGTCCTCATGCGCTACGTGCGGGCCTCGGCGGCGCTGCTCGGGAAGCCCGAGGACAGCGTGGATTTCGACATGACCTACTACCGGAGCCGCGACCCCGCCGCGCCGCGCATGCACGAGGACGCTCTGGAGGAGATCGAGCAGATGGCGCTGCGCAAGTACGGCGGCCTGCCGCACTGGGGCAAGAACCGGAACGCCGCCTTCGAGGGCGCCGCCGGCAGGCTCGGCGCGGCGCGCGCCGGGAAGTTCCTGAGAGTGAAGGCCGCCTACGACCCCGACGGGCTGTTCTCGAGCGAGTGGAGCGACCAGGTGCTGGGGGTCGGCGGCGCCGGCGGCGTGAGCGTGGTGAGGGACGGGTGCGCGCTCGACGGGCTGTGCGTGTGCTCCGAGGACGCGCACTGCGCGCCGAGCGAGAGATACTTCTGCGAGCCGGGGAGGGTGTACACGGAGGCCAGGGTGTGCCGCTACCGTGGTAATCACTATTAGACGGCTTGTGACCGCCGGACCTGGCAAACTCGCCGGAGTTGCCGGCTTGCCGCTGACTTGTGACTTGTGAGTTCCTCGTGCAGTCGTGTTTTCGTAACCTATAATCCTATATATATATTTGGTCGCTGTTTCTGTAATCGAAAATTAGTGTTGGCAGTTGTGTTATCACTTATTAGTAGGGAGATCGATAACATTGCTGGTTTTGGTAATACTCCGTACCATGTAGAGAGCTTAATTAAAATACGGAAACTTTGAACGCTTGCTTGTTCAGAACTTGTAATTTCGTTGCTTAAAAAGTAATGAAATTAGGAGTAATCCCCCGGAGTGTAAAAAAAAGAGAGCTTAAATACGAAATGTCTTTATGCTGAAATGTATGAAGTTCCAGGACGGGTTAGATTCGTGTTCTCTCCTTGTAATAACGTATCCAAACCTGGCCCACCGCCTCAATCAAACTCGCACAAAAGTACAAAACTAAGCTCGGCCCTTTGAGCCCAATACGGCGTGCCTTTTCCTTGTTTTTTCAAACTAAGGCTGGTGGGTGGGCCGCTTCAATTACAGCCCATTTTGACTAGGTTCCGAAAGTTTCAAAGAAGCTGCTGGCTCATCTGAATTTGCCAGGCGCTTTATTAGGCTCCTCCAAAGGTCCGCGCTAGTGATAGCTCTAAGCCAGCAAAAGAGAAGATAGAAGTGCGTATGTAGGAGCTTTAGAAGATGCACCGTGAGAGGAAGATATATCGGGAAACAAGTTAGCTGATCTCTTCGGTAAGCACTAGCGCGGGCTGTTTTCTACCATTCATCGTATAGAATAATATTTATGCTAGCTCCAAGCCAGCTCGTTGGAGGAGGCTTTATGTGCTCTTTTTTCAGAGGTAGGCACCAGGATGCACCGATTTTAATTTTCCATCCGAGTCTCTAGTTCGGTAGGAAGGGTCAATCAGCTTTGCCCCATAAATCCATTGGGAACATTTTTGTGAATGGAAACTGAAAACTGAAAGCGAAGGACGGAAAGAGCGAGTCAAAAGCTTCTGTTAAAGCCCTGGAACGGACAAACGATGGTGCCAGTACGCTACGAAGCATCCACCCACTGTCTGTCATCCGACTCATCCCGCCGCTCGTATAGATTCCCCTTTAATCACCGATTATCGAAAGTTAAACAAAGCCTAAACACTGTTTGCCTCCACCAAAAGAAGCCCTCGCGATCACCCTGGGCGCACTGCCAGCCTGCAGACTTGACACTCCACCATCGTCGCTCATGGAGTCGCGAGCGGCGAAACCCTAGGCCTAGGCTGATGGCACCACGGGCGCGCTCGAGATTTTCCCAATCCTCTGGCAGACGCAGACCGCAGACGGTGTCCGGTGCTAGCTCACCGTCCCAACCCGACCGCCCCGCAGTGTACCAGATCGACGATGATCCGCCGGGAAACCGGACCACTTCCATGACATTTCGCGCCCACCTGTCCCGTTCCGTGCCATCACACCAACGGTGCCAGGACTCGCTGCCTTGCCTACCCCCGGAACAGCACGGGAACAAGGAGGAGCAGAGCAGGCAGAAAAGTCCCCTCTGCGACGCGCAGGCAGGGCGCGCGCCCCCGCATCGGGGCCGAGGACCAGCGCCAGAGCATGCGCGCGCCAGCGCCAACTGCCACGGGGGGCATGGCATGGGGCTCGCGCTCGCCGAGCCTGCCGGCAGGCGGGTCGCCCATGCACCGCCACATGAGCGCATAAATACGTCTCGATCTGCTTGCTCCCCGTGCCCGGTCGCCCGGCTCGCGCCCGGCGGGGCCCCGGCGGCATGGTTGGAGCTCGCCCGTCGCCGCGGTTTGAAGGCGACCGAGCGCGCACGCGGCCGGGCGTCGGTCAGGTTAGGTGCCCGTGTTCTCTTTCCGCATCGTTTGTTTTGTTTCGGCAGCAACGCACGCGGCGGCGCCAGAAATCAGCTGGGCGGGCCGGGGGTGGCTCGGCGACGGCGACGAGACCAGCCAGCAGCCTCTCTACGCGCGTGACGTCGAGAGGACCCGTCGGCCAGCTACCGATCGGCTGCAATTACACATGGGCCGCCGAAACTTATTGTGATGCGAGTTCTAAGATGCATGTCTAGGTGTGGTTGCTGGAGGACTAGAAGAAGAATCCCCTTGGCTTACAATAATCTTGATCCGGTAGATGCAGTTCCTTGCGAACAGCGATCAGATGATCGGATGGTTGCTATGATCTCCATCTCTTTGCAGCCACGCCAGCATCTTTCTACAATTCTACCCGTGCGTAAGCGCTCGTCAAAGGAGGCTACTCCAGCACTGTACTTGCCTACTCACAGAACACTGCAGATCCTATCGTTAGGTACCACTTCAGCTTTGAATAAGCTTAACAGAAGTTGAGGTACGCAACCATCTTTCAGAAAAAAAAAGGTTATGGTACACAACGATTTAGCACTACATCTCGGGGGGTTTATTGACACCAACGAGATCCAAGGACAAAATAAAGGGATGATCCAGCAGGCAGGTCGCAGGAGTAGGGACTGCACCGTCCTTCGGCGCCGCGCGACCCGGAAGACGGCTTTTGTTCCTCATGATTCAAGGGCGTGGTGGGTGGCCCATGCCGCTCAACCACTCATCATGCACGTCACTGAACCCAGTGTCCTGCCCAACTAACTTTTACCTCCCCCATGATCACGGCGGCAGCGCCCCCATCGCAGCCCCCCTGCCGCCTGCCGGGCGTATTTCTATCCGGACTCTCGGTCAAATTTCTGCGCCGCAGGGGGGAGGATGGAGCAAATGCCCGAAAAGATCGGTGTCACCCCCCTCAAACAGGTCAAAAGATAGCATACATGCATCTTTTTTCTACCTGTGACATGATGGCTACTTCCACATAGAAAGATAAGACCTGCTTATAAAAGAGAAAAAAACAGATAACAGCAACCATTTCCTCTGAGATCCTGCAGCGTTCACTTTCCTCTCTCGAGTCCTGACTGACAGCTCCATTTTTCTTCGAAGTGAATACCGACAGCTCCATTTGGCAATCCTAACAAGCAACAGCGTCCCAGAGAGAAACAGCTGCGCGATGTGCAATTGGGTGCGATCCTGGTACAAAAAAGGGTGCTCGCAATTCTGTGGAACAATGAGTGTAGGGAGGTAAAGGGACTGTAGGAGCGGAGGAATTCCAAAGACTGTACTGTACCGTAGCTACTGCAGCGAGTGCTGTCCAATACGGCCAGAAAGTGCCATAGAACAGATGGCTTCATTGATGGATTATTTCAGGGGACAAAGGCTACAAGAGTATAACGAAATGTAAGATCCATGGAAGGAAAAATTGCCTTTGGAAAAACCTATGCTTGATTTGCTGAAACACTTTTTGTTCAACAGATCTATACAGCTGCTCCCAGAAGCAGAGGAGGAGGTGAACGCTTGCACCGACACTGACCAAACGAATCCATATCCAACCGAGAAAGAATTAGGACCTCTGAAGATTACAAGTCCGCGTACCTGTACTTCTGCAGCGCTGAACCGATCGAGATTCTCGTGGTTCCATCAGAGATCGATGCTCTGCGGTCTCAGTGAGCCACCGCGGTCCTGGACTGCAGGGTGATGCTCTTCTGGCTCGGGATGGCGAGCATGGTGGTGTGGTCCAGGAAGTCCTTGAGGTCTAACACCGACTGCAGGATCCGCCTGAGGTCGTCGGCGCGCATGAACCCGGCCGCGCCCAGCCGGCGCACGGCGTAGACGTAGATGGTGAGGCAGCCCTTCCGGAACTTGAACCGCGCCATCTCACTGCCGGTGAGCCCGCGGATGAGCTTCTTGTTCACGTCCCCGAGCGGGATCATGGCCGGCCACAGCTGGTCCACGGCCGCCTTCATGCTCTCGGACTCGAACACGAAGAGCACCACCTTGGACTTCTTGGTGCCCAGGCCCAGCGTCAGCGTGTGCCACGCCTGGTGCGCCAGGATGGTGAAGCTGGTGGGCATGTAGGTGGTGGTGGACGGGAACGGCAGGCTCTGGCACTCGCTCAGGTACGACGGCGGGATGTCCAGCAGCCGCAGCAGCTCCAGCGGCGACGCCCGCCGCACCGTGAACGACTTGACGATGAACTGGCCCCCGAACCGGATGCCCTTCACGTCGGCGCACGGCTTGAAGTGCGCCGCCTGCTCCGTGCCGCCCTTCTCCTTCTCCTTCTCCTTGTGCTTGTGCTTGTGCTTCTTCTTCTCCTCTGCCATGGCGTGCTTTCGGCTGGAGTGAGCTGTGCTGCTGGGATGGTGTCCGGGGGAAAAGCTGTAATGACGAGTCCCACAGCTCCCCTCCCCCCTCGCTGTGTTGTGCCTGCTGGTACCATATCACAAAGGTGCTGTCAGAGTGAAGGGCCAGCCGCTTGGGCATTAAGGAAGAGCTAAGCTTTACCATTTTTGTAGTGTAATCGGTCGGGTAGGTTGGTCAGACAACGCGGAGGCGCTGTTGGCAACGCTCCCCATCTTTGCCATAGATATATATAATAAACGTGCTAACACTTGTTTATTTCAGAATCTTTGTACACGCACGCATGCGTGTCTACTTCTGTGTTGTTGTATATAGTTTTGCCTATTCCTTTTCGTGTAGTGTAGCCCTACAAAGTAACCCAACTAAGATGATGCTTCTAAGTGCCTGCTCAAAAAGGCAGCACATGATTGCAGGTTCTGCTAAGGAGCAATGAGGCCCCATGGTGTAAATCTAGTTCCGAATTTCTTTTTCAGATGTTCTAGTACTAAGTTCCGAGATGATTAGTAAATTTCTTGGAGCAATACCACGGAACTATGGGGACAAAGAAGATGGATCTAGAGCTGCCAATGAGACAATCCAAAATAACAGCTATACAACATAGGTCTTGAAACGTACCTGTTCACGCAATTGATCTCATAAGAAACGTCCAATGCTCCAGAGTCTTGACGGCGGTTTACAGAAGTAGCAGCAGCAGCAACAAGTCTCAGCAGATCAGGTGAACCATTGCTTTAGCTTCTGCTGTCCTCTCCACTTCTCTGGTCACAGCAAGCTATGAAAGCGAGTGGTCTCGCCGATCTGTCGGAGACCTCAGGTGAATATCTTGACATATAAGATTATCACCACAGACAGCTGTTCCTACACTTGGAAGAATGCTATGCTTAAAAGAGAATCCATTGAGGAATTACTGCAACAACGACAGCACAACAACTTATGTCTAGCCCAACACAATTAGATCATACTGAATATTGACACTGTACAGAAAGCTCCCGAATCTGCAACCAATCCAAATTTGTATTGAATGTCTCATCTTGATATATTATGTATCTGTAAGGATTCTTTTCAAAAGGGGATTGGCATATTGTTCTTGTCAGTACATGTGGAAAGATTCAGATTTATCAACCTGGTAAAAGGTTTACGTCTCAAATCAATCCCTATAAGACAACAAAAACCATAGAACGTCAGTCAGGATGACAGACAGCTGAAGCATTAATTTACTGCCAACTCTGTTTGGAAGCTCGCTGTTTCAGATGTTATCCCTTTTGCTTTCTCTCAGCTTGGATCACAGAGGGGAGTAAAGCACTAGAGTGAGCAAACAGAAGTACCTAGTGGCTATCTGGTGGTTGTTTATAAGCTAAGTACATCACAATGGTAGAGCTGGATAATGATTTCTCCAGTGCAACAACGAACCAGGCAACCAGCCTTAACATATAAATGCTCTCGTCTAAAGTTCAAAATCAATCTGCATTGATGCTTACCTTAATGAATCAAGGTAATAGAAAGCTCATGATTAGAAAGCACGCCAGCTATTCGCAACTATGGATACAAGAGCAGACGTCAGTGTCAAATCAGAATTCAGAGCTAGCGTGTCTACTAGTAGAATGGAAGGAAGTTGTGAATTAAGCCTGAGAGAGTTGGCTCACCAACTAAAGAGTCAAGTCTTTACATACTTGGCCTTGATTTGAGGTATCACTGTAGAAATGATGATGACCAACAGGGGAAAAAATCAGCAGCATGTACATAAATACATCTAGTGTAAAAGTAAAATATCTACCAATACAGTTGTTCATATGTGCCTTCTAAGCTAAGAATACGAAAAAAGTCACCAGGACGTACATGAATACATCAAATCGAGATGCAAAACTTCTCTAAAAGAAGTTCATTATGTTTCCTGCACAGAACCACTCGCGCTTAAATTGCTTTGGATTGAAATCCAGTGTCCTTGTTGATATATGGAGACCATTTAAAACACCTAGGTGAGCACATAATGTACACAAAACGAAATCAAAAGGAAGAACAAGAAGCAGGTCACTCAATGCAGATCATTGATTCGCTGGCACCAATGAGAAGTAATAATTTTTTTCAAAATCCTGGGCTAGCAGGTCATCAGTGCCTCACACGAGATGCTATAGCTACTGTGCAATCGATTTTTCAACTATCAGCATTTTTTAAGGAAAAGAAAACATGATAGAATCAAACTCTACTTTGTTTCAGAAAACAATAACAAAACATATTCTGGCTTTTGATTTGGACCCGAAACAAAATTTGGCTTATAACACTGTTAAACTGTCTCCCATGTTCCAAATGAGAAACATGAATTTGGACAAAATACCAGGCTAACAGCTCGTTGCATTCACAGCAGGAATACACCGCCACCAAAACGCAGTAGGCACAACACGACCACCATTGCCTAGAATTGGTTCTGGAACCCTAGGGGAAATCATACGGTTGCACTTGCACCACACAAGCAAGCAGATAAACAAGTGAATCGATGAGCATGACGAGGAATCAACTACAGGCAAGCAAGAGACTTCGATTCTACAGCTGTTGTATCGGATTCAGAAGGGCGCGAGTCACCTCCAAACGGAAGACTGAGCGGAGCGGCAGGCCTCTTCTCACCTCAGGCGAATACCATCGAACACCTAGCCTGCAGCCTAAAGCAAACCCTGATCGCCCAACACGGACTCCAGCGACCCTGCTTCCCTTGGGTTGGGAGCAAATGACAGGTTGCTCCAAGGAAAAGGGAAGGCGATCGGGGTGTGTCGAGGAGAATTGGAGAAAGAAGGGGGAAGCTGTCATCCTGACACGAGTCCGCATCTGGTTGGCTGACGCAGCCCGGCGTGAGGCGAGCCGACGCGGCATCGCGGGCGCCAGCACGGCGCAACGCGTCAAACCCGGAAGAAGCCTGGAAGTCCAGGGGGAAGACCGGCGGGGGCCTCTGCGGCAATTCCCGCGGGCTCTGGCCGGAGGGGCCGCGCGCGAAAGAATGTCGCCTTCGTGACTTGGCCCGTGTGGGCTAGGCCCGGGTGGATGGCCACGGCGGACGGTGCGCCCTCTCCGGTGGCGATGATGGGCCACATGTCTGGGCCGCGGTCTGCGTCCCGGACCTGCTGATGGGCTGACGACTTTTTTTTTTTGATACAGATGGGCTGACTGACTCTAAATCATCATAGTATTTGAAAACCCTTCTCCATTGAACTGGAGGTTTGCACTTCACGGTATGAGAGACCATAAAAAGCCGAGAACGGTGGTCCCAACCATTAATATTGGTGTTCGTACTTTTTTTATATCCTTTTCTAGCAAAAAGAAAAAAAAACGGAGATAAAGCCTAGTGATCCTTCACAACCTAACACGACCAGTTGACAAGTGAATGCGCCCGACTAAACACTAGAATCGACCGGTCGCTGGATATGCTCTGCAAGGTTGTTCTGAATATACACGTAAAGAAAAAGAAGTTGTTTCGAAGATGTAACGAGGCTCTTCCGCAGCTTGGTCTGCTTTGGAGCTATTTTGCGTGCCTTCCAACATGCCCATGATGCAAGGAGCCATGAGCAGATCCACACAAGTGTTCTGGAACATGAATTTGCTTCATGTGAATTGGTGTCAACTTCATTAACCAAAGCAAAGGTAGCCCTTGGCTCATTTCAGAGTTCACCAAACAAGGATAGATGCTAGAAAGGTGGATATGGAGTCACGGGGAGTCACCATCTCTGCATTTTCTGAAGCATGGCCTCCATCTATATGGATGGGTCAGGATGCGGGTGGGCAGCGGCAGCCCTAGCCTTCATGTCTCGGATCATGGCAGCGTGTGGCCGCAGTTGATCCTCTTAGGCATCTCGGCGTCGTCCACCCCCACCACTAATGTCGTCTCGTCGCCCTCACGCAGCTCCGACGCCCTCTTCTTTTGCCCCTATATACGCTATTGGATTGAACTGTCTACGGCTGCTACTTTAATTTTCACAATGACGATGAACACGTGCTTGACTCGATCTTCAATGTTGGACTTAAGGCCGCGGTTCTACAATGACGATGACATACAAGTGGCTCGACATATATATAGATGCGTCTGTTGGTCTGTATCCTTACCGTCCTCAGACTCAAACTCCAGGTCGGATTCAATTCCATCTATCTGCTGGTTACCTACTTGATCATATTCGTACTGAGTCTTGATCCATCCCCTCCTAGCTACCTGCGGACCCACCGATCCGTGGAGTTTGCGTCATGCAGCGAGAGGGATCGACGATGCCTTCAAGGGCGGATACATATGAGCTTCCTCTGTTTTGTGTAACATATCATGCCATATTACTTTGCCATTTTTCTTCTTCTTCTTTTCTTTTTTATTACTTAGTTCGCTTGCTCACCCGATTGTGGTCTCTTTCCGGACTAGGTCGCGACGCAGGACCAAGAGCTGTTACAAGCCGGTCGGTTCAGAGTCTCTTGCCCCGCAACGGCAACTGCCGGATCGGGCAGTCGACGCATCGTGAACTGCCGCCACTTTTGCGACGAGACCCCGAACGACACCGCTGTCGCGTCATGAAATTCCTCCCGTCGCTTTGCTTGTTTGGTGGGTGCCTTCCTACCGTTCCTCGGTCATGTTTTTTTCGTAGTCTGCTATTTCATTTTAGTACTCGATCCCTTCAAGATCCATGATCCCTTTAAGATCCATGAATCACATTATGGTCCTCCGGATGTAGAACTGCAGTTCCTTGATTGAAACAAGTAACCAACCAACCACGGAAGTACGGAACCAGTTCAGTCATTCTGGATTTGCTTCACTACTTCTCCTTTATTTAACTCATTCTAAAATAGGTTGCAATGCTACAATGATACGTTATTGGTGTGAGCAATTACATTGCTACATATCGATTGTTTCATAGGTTATCTCATACAGCGTCACATATAATTTTCTATGATATGATTGTGAGAAATGAAGGTGAGAGAAAGAAGTGATTGTTTTGTCGAACAACCGTCTTCTAAGCTAAAATTTAAGATTGTAAGACTGCCAACCATTATATAGTTTTTTTGTGGTGAAACTCATAATAATTTTCGTTCATTCACAGACCGAGAGATATGATACTAGTATGATATAGAAAAATTACAACCTATTGGATTTTAGAACGAAATCAATATGAAGAATCACACAGAACAAGATATAAAATGAAAAGGGTTGGCTCATTAGGGAACAAATTCTCGGAAGCTCTCTCCTCCAAAAAGATCCCACGTACAAATACGCCCCTCTATTAATAAGTTTGGGAGCTTGGTAAAGTTACAACCCAAACCCCTTTGGCTTATACGGATATAAAATATCTAAAGGGCCATTGTGGTCTTTTTACAACTGTAGAAAACACAATGGTCACGCAAACACTCCCGATCATGGGCTCGTGCATAGGCCTAGATGCTCTGCTTCACGGGACGGTTCGTCTTGGTCCGCCTAAGTCCTTCATCCCTGAATGGTTGTGGCCTTCGGCGCCGAGTTTTTCCTCTTGAATCTTCGTGCACGAGCCTTCATTGCCGTTGAAGCCTTTGCCCGCGGTGTCCGCTGTGTCCTTCGAGCCTATTGACGCTCTCACCAGGCGACTGATCCCCAACACAACCTATTGTAGATATTATCTTTCAAATTGTTGTAAGATTATGTGTTAATATATGAAATCAACTATTAGACGGTCTTAATATACTTATCCTATTTATCCTTAAATATACTTGCATGAACAAATATAGAATTTGTGATCCGCAGCGAATATTTTGAAATTTTGTTTCTTTAGATCCTTAAACATATTCGAGTCGGTGGACTTGGTGCACCATAACTACTTTTTGCACACGTCATGCGCTTTTAAGTAATGGAGTAGGAAAAATTATCCATTAAAATCTTTGAAGCACCCAAAGTTTTATTAGTTGCTCACATTATTTTGAGACAACGTAAAATAACTGAGGCTAACAATGTATATTGGTATTCATTGGTGGCATCTAATTTACTCATTTCACTATGTAGCCTAATATAGTTTCTATAGAATTCCAACTTGGATTATTTTTTCTAGTTTCCTCATTCCAAATGCAAATGGAGTTTTTTTTTAGCCTTGAGAATGTGAATTTGTTACAAACCATAATGAATCATGATTATAAAGTGATAGACTTCTATATATATACCTCTAACTTGGTAGACAACCTTCCTCCTTAAAATTTGCTATAAAACTGGGCCGATCCTTCTATATATATATATATCACGATTAAATATAGTTATATATATGAATCATGATTAAATAGAGTTTTTTATACATATGAATCATGATGATTAAATAGATTTTTTTATGTCTCGTAGTTCGACGAAAATGGCAGTTGCTCGTTGGCATTACGTTACAAAAATCTCTGCAACAATAACGAAAGGTTGAGGGTGCTAAGTGCAAAACACTCGGAAGTAAATTATTCCTCGCCGCTTTTGCTCAACGGGCGAGGTTTTTTGAAAGCCGCCTCCTTCCTATGTTCCCCTTCCCCGGCTCTTCCTCTCCCCCAACACACAACCGAAGCCGCCAGCGACGCGGTACCCGGCAAAACGCTCGCGCTTTTACCCCGCCTAGGGTTTCGGGCCGCCCCCGCCTCGCCTCCCCTCGCGCTCCCTTCGCACCATCACGCGCTCCCGGTTCGATCTTCCCCGATTCCCCGATCTGGGGGTTATCCGGTTCGTAGAGCGTCGGCGTCCCCTTTGATTCTGTCTTTCCAGCCATTTCTGTGGGGAATTTCCACTGAAAGCTTGTCTTTTCCTCCATTTCCTGTGCCGTTTAGGTGTCTACTTCGTTGATGAGGTTGTTGCGGCGGTAGATGGGCGCGATGGCGGCGGTGAAGGTGGAGGAGCACGAGGGGAGCGCGGGGAAGTGGTGGAATCTGGCGGCGTCGAGTCCGTCGACATCGGTATCTGAGGCGGGAAGCTATGGAGGCGGCGCGCGGATGTCGTCGGTGGTTTCCAGCCCGGCGGACTCTGTCTCTGGTCACAGGTAGTGTGCTCTCGGCCGCTGTGAACTGTCCGAGACTCTGTTGCTGGATACTCGTGGTTGCTTACTTCATTCGGACGCTTGCTTGCTTAGTCGATCAGGCTGTGGAACGGATGTTTTTTTTTTTGCCTTGGATAAATTTTACTTTTAATGGCCTGTTGAGTTAGCTGATGAGGTTGACCTGTTCATTTTTAATCTCGAGAATATGTTGCCTTTTGGATACCATTCCTGAAGGAAACATAACTATGGTGCTACGAGTTGACTGTTGGGACAGCAAGGTGTAAGCTTTTGCAGGTAGCATAGTGTTGCTGAGGTTAATAGCTGTAACTTGCTTCCAGTTATGAACGATATATATCTCACATTTCTCTAATGTCGAGAAACATATGGTCTTGCGAGAAGACTAATTCGTGGTATATCTGTTCTGTTAGGAATTAGTATTCACAGTGGGTTATCTGGTTTGGATGTTACATATTCGAGGTGCTGGGTTGTAGTGGTTTGGAAAGGACACATCACACATGTAAATTCTTTTGATTTAAATGCATTTCTAGTCTCCCTTTTGTGGATATGGGATGCTTGCCTTCTGCCATCTTTTTGCTGGTTCACCAAAAAATTTTGTTGATTCACCCTAGGGAATGCGAATCATTTTCTCACCTGAGGCATGCTGAAGGTACTCTGCATCAATTCTTAACATTGTAGAGAATAGTGATTTCTATTGGTTTTAAAGGTGGTGCAGTGAATGGGTGATGAATCAGTTTTGTTGAATTACTTTTGCGAAGGCTATCATATTCAGTATGCAGTCAAAATGTTCCTTATGTTACATTATGATGATTTATGATGAAAGCATTGTTTAATATATTGTTGATGATGTTTAATGGCTCAACTTTGCACAAGTGTGTAGACTCATTCTTTGCTTTTGCCAATCGACATTAGTCTCTACAAATTTGATAGCATGAAGTTATGCATCTTTAGATAAATGGTCTTCTATAAGTTTAATTTTACGCAAATGATTTTATTACTGCTTATGTTTACTGCCCCTAGTTGTGTATGGATGCTTATCTTTTGGTTTACCTTGCACTAAATGTGAAGGGTGGGCCTGGTGCAAGCTGTAGAGTCTTACCGCCTGTGACCGGAAGGTCCCGGGTTTGAGTCGCAGTCTCCTCGCATTGCACAGGCGAGGGTAAGGCTTGCCACTGACACCCCTTACCCAGACCCCGCACAGAGCGGGAGCTCTCTGCACTGGGTACGCCCTTTTTCGGCACTAAATGTGAGTTAAGGACCATCAAGATGAATATATAGGAACAAAGTTTCAAACAAGGTGACTCCTTCTAAGGTCATTTATGGATATTTGGGCAAAATTTATGAAGTTTAAAATAAGGGTTTCACAGGAAGAGACTCTGACAGTAATACTATAGTTAATTTGCATATATTTTGAGGCCCACACTCAAACCATCATGCGAACTCCACATATATCTAGAAACCATTTCTTTTCCCAATGAGAACATGTTTGTCTCCAGAAACCATTTTTCAAGAGAACATGTTTATCTTACAACTCCCCAAAAACAAATGACCATGTCAACACATATTAAGTTGTTTTAAATATCTCCTCATGTTTGAAATCCTGATAAACCATTTCATTGTTGTAAGCTATTTGCTGAAAGAAAAGCATCAATTGCGGCCAAGACTTGAGTAATGACTGAGAAATCCAGTTCATGAGAATCGATTTCTCGACTGTGCTGTCTTGGATGTTGCTTTCTTCAATTGGCAGTTTGTATATTGTAACTTGTACATTATATAGTCTATGTAGTTTCTCATTACATTACTGTTTATATCTTATTTTATTGTTGCTGATTAAAAATCTTACATATATCAGGCGAACAAGTGGCCCTGTAAGGAGAGCTAAGGGTGGCTGGACAACAGAAGAGGTACATGATATTTTTCTAACTCATTTCTAGTTCATTTCCTGTTAATTCAGTGTATCTTAAATAAACCGTATCTGATGTCCCTATATTTCCAGTTAAATAAACGGTCCGTTTTCTTTTTATAGAAAATTTTATATATAGGAGACAAGAATCAGAATTAAATATCAACGATCATTACAAATAAAAATGAATATGGACATTGGTTCTGCACCAATGCTGGGATTTTGTCTTTTCTCTTTGAGGTTTTTAATCTTTGCTTCCAGCACAAATGCTCAGCTGTTGCTTATCTTCTTCTTCTTGTTGTTTTTTTAAAGAAAGGGCAGGAGCGCTGCCAAATCATATAAGAAGAAGAAGCAAGTCTGATCTTACAATAGGTCTAATACATAGGAAATAAATTAAACTCGAACTCAAACGCAAAAAAGCGACTAACATTAGAAACTAAAAGGACTCTGGGTTTTTTTATGTCTCTGCAGGATGAAACATTGCGGAAGGCAGTGGATGCTTGTAATGGAAAAAATTGGAAGAAGATAGGTTTGCTTTCTGCTTTATGCTCTGCATCCCTTAGCATGCATTTGACAGGCAATTCTGAGAAAACTATTAACCATGCATTCACACTACTCTTGTGTCTCAAAGTTTATCTACTTATTGGGCGTAGAAATATTCAGCATATTGTATTTTCGTGGAAGAGACTAATAGTGTCCTTAAATTGTTGTTTCACCTCTGAAGCTAGTTGCCTATTCGCTCTTACGCGTGCATAGAATAGTCTTGAGTTGATTACTACAGCAATAATTGAGGTAGCTTCAGATTTTTATTTGAAGGTAACAGAAGCAGATAAGCATGAATCTGAAGATAATGTCAATAAGTTCTGTCTTGGACAATATATTAGAAACAGGGTTGGTGACTGCAGTTCCAATGAAGTCTTTACTCTTTAACTTTGTTTATAATATGTTGTTTTATATATTCATAGTGGGTTTACAAGGCATGCTCGAATCATCTTCATTTAATTTTCTATTTCTTCCCATATCCTTATTTTAAATGTAAAGGCAGAACTCATGATGTGCCCCCTATGCCAAGGGAATTGGAAGACCCTACTTACAAAGTGTAGTTCACTACTTAAACTACTGAGTAGCCAGGAAGGTTTCATTTCATGTTAAGCTAACTTCTGATTTGTTATCTGTATGCAGCTGAATCTTTCCCTGATAGAACAGCGGTACAATGCCTGCATAGATGGCAAAAAGTTATTAATCCTGAACTTATAAAAGGGCCTTGGACCCAAGAGGTTTGCCCAATTCATAATTTCGCTCTCACAAAATGAATGCTTCTAAATTCCTTAATGTAATTTGTCTACTGGGTTCTTAAACAGGAAGATGATATCATTATCAATATGGTAAAGAAGTATGGTGCCAAAAAATGGTCCCTGATAGCAAGGTCACTAAATGGTCGCATTGGTAAACAATGCCGAGAGAGGTATTCATATAATGACATACCAAGGGTGTTGATATAAACAAATTATTAGTGGAATGCTTCGTTCATATTTCATAGACCTCCATGTTAGTCATTCTTGTTTTTCCTTATCTAACAACTGACATCTTTTGCATCTTTATTTTCCCTACAAATTTGAATTCAATGATCTGTTTTTTTCTGAGATTTTGCAAAAACGTTTAAGTTTCTTGGTGATGTCTTTTTTCCCCCTCTCCATCAGATCTTATCCCTGGTAACTACATAGTGTCCAAATCGCTTGGCAGTTTGTTAGATTTTCACCAGCATCACAATAACTGTGAGCAAAATATTGAATGTCATCCATGACCCATAGAAGCTTACATCCCATTTCCTATTTCCCAATCACAATAAAGTCCTAGATAAAAACCTTCCTGCCTTTTGGTCCTCAAACTCCGATGCTGCAGCACTCTTGTGCAGTCTCGTCCTAGTTTAACATGGGGGACATGGAAACCTTGAAGGGATCTGTCGGAGCCATGATTTTCTGGTGTTGTGTGGAGGTAATAAAGTATGCTGCGATTTGCCCACAGCTGCAAAATCATGTCCTTGGGATGCTTAGCAGCACATGTCTTATGCACTTTTTTTTTCTGGGTGGGGAATAGACTGAAAGTAGCATGGTTTTCGTGGCTAACCATTTTAATTAGAATATCATTTCTTACACAAGATAAAATGGGTGCCTGCTTTTTTATTTCCGAAGGGAAGGGATGGGGGAGAGAGTGGGTTGATATTCCTCAACTGTGGGACTAACAAATTTGAGCTATTAGTCCAACAATAATCAATTCACATATAACATGAATTTCATTCAAAAAAGCATATAGCATGAATGAGCATTGTAAGGTTCCATGCCTTTTGTCTTTTTTTTTTGGGCCAGAATAAAGGACCTAAAGGCACTTCATTTTTCATGCTACTCATATAATTTAGGTGGCATAATCATTTGGATCCTCAAATAAATAAAGATGCCTGGACTGTTGAGGAGGAGCGTGTGGTTGCTGATGCTCATCGTTTGCATGGTAACAAATGGGCAGAAATCGCAAAACTTCTTCCTGGAAGGTATTACTTAATAGTTCCATCCCTCTTTGAAATATTTGTTTGTTTGCTTATATTATAGCTCTAGCCAAATATTTAAGAAGCAAGATATTCATTATAGAAACCAGGAAGTGTACTAGTCATGGAGACTTCATGTACTTGCTCCATAGAGATGTGGATCGACCACTGGAAGGAAATAATAGGACCTTTCTTTGTGAACATGACTACTTGGTGCTTGCCCACGGTTGATGCACATGTTATGTATGGGAGTGTTTTCAGCCGAGTTTTGTAGTGAGGTTAAGTTTTTGGTGGATAGTTGTGTGCTTTCAATGTTTAGTTATGTTTCATTTCAAGATTATGAATCTGAATCCTTATTTTGGTAAATCATCTAAACCTTTTGCAATTTAGTTTCTGATGTGTAAGTCACTCTGCTTTATTCGTGTCAAAAACATGATATTAATAAGTTGAATTAGTCGGGAAAATAGCTTTTCTTTGTCACAAGTCCAGTTAACATGTTAAGAAACCACCGCCAAAAGCTATTGGAGATTTTCCTGCTGGATTTGAAATTGTTGACAAAATAATGAAATACATTTCTGTAAATCATCTTTCTATATTTTTTTTTCACTTGCATAATTTATCTCACTGTGTTGAGCAACTGCTTATACTTTGAGCCTGTGCTAATGTAAGTTTGTTCTTGTTTCCAGGACTGATAACTCGATAAAGAACCATTGGAATAGTTCATTGAGAAAACGGCTAGGTGATTACAATGCAAGCAGTCCTCTGCCAGTTTCTGTGCATATGGTTCGTAATAGTTTGAAACATGAAAAGGCAAAGCTAACTAATGGGAACCATATTGACTTGAACAAGGAGCCCAATATCAATTTGAATCACCCCCCAGAAATAGCTGATCATTCTGAACATACAACTGATCTGCGCGCTTGCAGTTTAAAAAATATTAAGAGCTGTTCAGATTTCCTTTCTCTTGCCATCCCAACTGCTCAGCCAGAAACTCATGGGGCATTAGAAGAAGGTGACTATTCTGATGTTGCTTTAGCAGCAATACAAGGGCTGAAAATGGATTCTATTCATGACAAGGGCACAGAAATAAATTTTGTTTGTAAGGAGCGTTCGAAAATTGACTCGCTCAATGTGGAGGTACTGAAACTTGATCATGTAACAGATACGATGGGGTATTCAGGATCAGCTAAGGTAGAAGGCAAAACTGTCAACAATGTGTGCGCATTATCCTTGCCAAATGAGTCTAACTCCTTTGGTTCTCTTTGTTATAAGATACCTAAGCTAGAAGATGTTGTCCCTTCCCACTCCCCTGTTTTTTCTACACATCATGTACAACAATGCTGGGGGGATGGATTCCAATCACCCGTTGGCTATACTACCTCCCCTGGGGTTGAAGACATATATCAACTAAGTGCTGAATCAATATTGAAGAGTGCAGCTGAAAACTTCCCAGGTACTCCTTCAATTTTAAGGAGAAGAAAAAGGGAGACAGCAGCACATTCTGAAGATAGTAATTTCAAGATTGATATATTAAACAGTGATAGTTATCATACTCCATTGGGAAAGTGCACTGCAGAAAGCCCGCATTCGTTCAAGACAGCAACATTTTTGTCCCTGGGTCCTCCAAGTAATGAAGGGTTATCTGCTGCTTTAGGGAGTATCGATGTTTCTCCGCCATATCGTCTAAGGTCAAAAAGGATGGCTATCTTGAGAGTCGTTGAGAAGAAACATCTAGATTTTTCATTAGATGGGATGGACAATTTTGATACTCCTAATACTACGAAGAAGTCTTCCTCGTGTACTGAATGCACCAATTCCTGCACAGATGTTTCAAGTGAGCATATGATTGGCTTGGAAATTTTAGCCAAGGACTTTGCACGCACAACCCAAGTTAGATGTGATTTAATTCTACAGCATCCAGGTATTATTTTCAAGTCATCTGCGCTCGCTGCATATCCTACAAGAAAGATGACATCTATTCATTCAAGCTATCAAATATACCTGGGTTTTTAGTCTAATTTAATCTTTTTCTTGCAGAGACAACTGTCAGTATGCTGAAGTCGGCAGGAAAATCTGGCGTGTCTTGACTGAATGAATGTTCCTAAATACAAATAGAAAGCATTACATGAGAAACGTAATCTCTCTGGTCGGATCGGTCTACCCAAACCTTCTCTCGGTGTGGGGTGTACAAAGCCTTCTCTTATCCTAGCAATATTTTTTCTTTATACATATGGGATACATCATGTGGGTTCACAGGTAGTACTCCAATAATAGGAAAAGCACAACTTTTGAAACTTACAGGTGAAAAACAAAAATATTCTGCGTAGTCCCCAGACAGTGTTCTTTCTCCAACTTCTGTACTCTTATAGTGACGGTGAAACGAGGCTTCCGTTACTGCTGAACCAAGTACATCTGGGGGATACACGCTTAATTCACTGGCCATCGTGCGTCTTGTTTCTGTTCCGCCTTGTTTGGATTCAGTCATCCAGTGCAGTGTAGCGCCAATCCGGGTTATGCGTAACCAGACTGGATCACCACCAACTGCCGTTGCCAGGTAGTATAACTGTACTGCCGGTTTCGTAAGCTCTAGTTATAGCAGGTAATTTATGGGAAAAGTTTTCTATATGTCGGTGGCTTTTGTAGATATCTACAAAGGCGAGCTGAGCTGATGCGTACTGACTCGTATCAGGAAAACTAATATATTGGACTGCAAGCAAGTAGAGGGGTAAAATTAGCTTGACAGACGAGCTGGCCGGCGTCTAGCACGTTGGCAGATCGGCCGCCGCCGGTAGCGGCAGCAGCAGCTTCTGGTCCGGCAGGCTCCCGTCCAGCACCACCACCCACGCCATTTCCAGGCCCCGGCTAAGGACGATGCCGCTGCTGTCCTGCATCAAGCAAGAGCTCCACCTTCTTGGCGAACGGCAGCACCACCACCTTGGTCCCGTCCATCGCGCCGGTGTTGTTCGGCGGCGTGCCGGTACGGTGTAGTTGAACGGCACTACCGGCGGCACGACGGGGAAGGCGGGGCGGGGGAGCGCGCGCGTTCGACACGCTGGGGGCCGGGGAGTCGTGTGCGCCTGCACTGCAGCGGCGCCGCCTTGCATGGGCAGCACCAAGGAGATGCTGTTGACGGACGCCGCGAGCCCGATGAAGCGGAACACTGCCTGCGAAACCGGTGCACGATCTGTCCCTGTCCGTCTTCCTTTTTTTTTTTTTTTTCTCCGACGGCTCTCCCAGCCCGGCTGCGCGGTCTGTGCGACTGTGCCCGCCACTGGCACTATCGTCGTTATGCATGTTGTAATAGAAAAAGCAGAGAGAACGACAAATGATAAGAATTGTAATAGTTCTCAAGTGATTCTTATTAATAGGATGAATTACATATATATATATATATATAAACCTAAAAGGCATAATGTCCCTTAGAGTTGGTTCTTGGGGAAGGTCCCTTGGAGGCACCCCTTCGGGAGTGGGAGCTCTTTATTGCAATTATTTATAATTACATATTTAGACATTCCTAATTAATCACTAGTAAATATTTCACAACACTCCTCCTTGATCAATTTGCTTCATGTAATTCCCATCCGTTGATTGATTTTCATGTGAAAAAACTCCTCTAAAAACCCAATGAGAAAAATCTTGAGGAGAAACCATCTTGTGTATTGAGATGCCATTAAAATTTCTTAAAACCCGATTGGGAAAATATAAGGAGAAAATGATATGGCATATTATTAATTGCAAACTTTATATGAGAAAAACCTTGAGAGGAAAACTCATAAGCAAGTTTGAAAATTAATAGTATGATCTGCGGATCATGTTTGAAGTAATCTCCCCCAAAAACCCGATGGGAAAATATGAGGAGAAATAATGTCTTGAATATCTTCTTAAAAACTCTGTAGAGAAAACAGAAGATATGATATATATGTGATATGTCTCGAATACTTCTTTAAAAACCCGGTGGGGAAAATTAGAGATATGACATAAAGTATTGCCTCATTAAAAACCTATGTATGAGAAAAACCTTGATAGAAAAACTCATTAGGAAAAGAGTGCAACTTATATAATCGGAAGATTATAAGTATGTTATATCAAGGGTTTACCCCCGTGATACTTGCAAATATTTAAGTCGTCTTATACCAATTCCGAAAACATATTTCTAGAATAATGATGTAGGTAAGGATTTAGTGGATAAATCTGCAAGATTATCACTTGACTTAGTTTGCAAGATTTCTATCTCTCCATTTTTCTTTAATTCACGAGGATAGAATAATTTAGGAGCAATGTGTTTTGTGATATTGCTCTTTATATAACCTGCATTCATTTGTGTAATGCAAGCATTTAATGATTCAATGGAATCATAACTTTATCATTCGGAGAAGTCTTATATTGATGCTTCAAAATGATATGCTAAAGTTTTTCATTAGAATTCATTTGATGATTCATATGAAACTTTAGTACTTTGGTATTAGATTATTCTGGCAGTATAGGGATTAGTTAGCCAGAATCTCAATATCCTACTTTTGTCATGTTCTGATTTGATAATGAATCAAGATCTTTGGTGCCACTTATATATCTATGGATATCTGATTTGACTCCGACCTATATGGCATTGTTGGAGTAGCGCTAATTTGAGCTAGCAAGGTAGCTACAAAAGCAATATCAGATCTGCTGCAATTTGTATGATACAAAAGCGTATTTTGGCACTAAGTTCCTCATCCCAGGGTCTAAATGGATATTGATCCATTTTCTTTTAGGGATCGAATGGAAAAAGTGTTGATGGATATGATTATCTAATATTATCTGGATATTGCCGCACAATATTACTTGAATATTGGTGAACTTATATAGGTGTGTTTAATCGAAGACTTAAACATCCTTTGGTTTTACCAATTTTCATCTCAAATTTCGTCATAAATGAATGTTTGTTGTTTGTATGTTGAGATGATAAAAATTCCATTTGAAATTTACTTATGAACACACATAAGCAATCATAGTGAGTAATCCTTTTACGGGAGATACTCTTATATAGTCAGTTGTACCACAATCAACTTGACTGTCTCAAGTCATAGAGTGACTTGTACACAATGATGTTGCAATTTTTCTTTTGAATTCAGCATATAAAGTCCTATGGGACATATGAATCCAAATATACCAAATTCAATTGATCTGCCAATAATTGAATATGGGAACATAATTCTCACACATACAATGAGGTATGTTGCTTGGTCTCTGCGTGAAACCATGTGCTACAAACTCTCGCTATCTCATCACCTTGCTTTCTTAATGAAAAGCATTGTGAGAAGTAGATAATACTTCTTATTCGCAAATGAGAGCAGTTCTCCTTAATTGCCACCTTTGATTTGACACAATTTGAGTGTTTGTTAACACTCTGCCTAGGACCTTTGGTCTGGATCCAGTTGAAGGTATATAACAATTTTGAATAGAAGTATATGGCGACAAATTTGTAGTGTTAATATAATTGATTGATCACAATCAATATATCTTGTGAGAAATTAACCCTTTTGAATTCTATGTCATTTCCCACGACAATAGAATTAGGGTGTTCCATGACCCAGTGCCTGAATTTATGTGCACATATACTGGGCTTTTGAATGCGCATTCATAGGCTTTGGATTTAAATAAATTTATAAAGTGTCTAACAACATTTATGATGTTTATTTGCATTTACTATCTTGGAGGATATCTTTCCCCTGTTTCCGCGGATGCTTGTAATAAGCTATATTCCTAGCTTATGGCCATACTTCTCCCCCTCTTATTTTGATATGGGAGTTAAGTGATTTTTCACTCTTTCTGGCACATTAACCGTAGGAATTATATTGATGACACTTTTGATGAGTAAATGCATTTGGCAGGATATTTGCATTGCGTTGCAAATATATGTTCAGAACTTTTGGTTCGGATATTCTTTATATGTATGTGGATATGAGGATTGAATGTGATAACACTCTTTTGTAATTCCTGGCATTTTGTATTTGTGATATTAATGTATTCAGCATACGGGCTTGTGAATTAATCCCTTATGAGTGATCCAAGGTATTTTGTAAATGACGGATAAATACCTTATATGGATCCTCAATGCCCATGGATGTATGCTGCGGTGGTGATATCGGTATGTGCAAAATATAACCGACACGCAGATGGGAAATATTTCGCTGAGGCCACGATTCCACGTACTTACTGCAACGGGAGGCACCGTATAATTGCAGTTTGATGAATTTGAATTAAGTCTGCGGCGTGTACGACCGCATAACGCGAACAAGATGTTGGTAATTTGCAATTCTGTAATAATGGTCTTGAAATTAAGAGATTCGGCTAATCCATTTTGTTTATATACATAAGGTACAGAATGTTCCACATTAATGCCTAGAGCCATACTATAGTCATTGAAGACTTTTGAGAAAACTCAATGGCATTATCTATCCTGATGGATTTAATTGAATTTTCCGGATAATATGCTCTTAATTTGATAATTTGAGCAATGAAGCTTGCGAAAGCATAGTTTCTAGTGGATAACAAATATACATGGGACCATCTTGTTGATGCATCAGTAAGTACCATGAAGTACCCAAATGGCCCAGTCAATGGATGAATAGGACCACAAATATCTCCTTGAATGCGTTCAAGAAATATTAGTGGTTCATTCTTTATCTTAAGATAAGAGGGTCTTAAGATTAATTTCCCAGTGGCACATGCAGTGCTCACAAAATTTGAATGTTTGGAAAATTTAAGAATTCATGTGATGACCAATTGAATTGCCGATAATTTTTCGCATCGTCCCAATTCCAGGATGACCTTGGCGATCATGCCAAGTCTTGAAGATATCAAGATTTTAAAAAATTATCTTATATGCAATATGTTGTACGGGTTTGATGTATGTAAAATACAATCCAGTTGGTAGTGAAGAAATTTTCTCAAGTAATTGCTTGGTATATCCGCAAATTTTGATGATGAATAGATATTCATCTTTATTGTCATTATGTGTTTTGATTTGAAAACCATTATGACGGATATCTTTATAACTCAATAGGGTATGAGTTGAGTCGGAATACATGAGTGCATCCTCGATTAGTAGTTGAGTACCCATAGGAAAAATTAATGTGGCTCGACCTAAACCCACGATCGCAGCATTGCGATCAACAAAGGTTGTGACATTTCTTTACTCTTTATTGAGAACTTGAAATATTTAATTTCCCTAAGTGATATTTTAGTGGTGCAACTATCCACTAAACAAATTGCTTCCTTCATTAGGATTGTTCCCGTATTATAATCTATAATGAGTAAATCATGAAAGATTTAACTCATAGATTATATATATCCATACTTTATGGATCAAGTATCATATGTTTTATAATACTTGTGACAACAATTATATACCATACAATATAATAATACATGATTATGGCTTATAAAGATAAATCTTTCGGGGATCAGAAAGATTAGTTCATGTCTCCAAACAAGTCGTTGGATTGCAAATCCACGAGAGTGCTGAATAATTCATCCAACTGCGGTGGGATTCTCAATTATTGTGTTCCGTAAGAACATATTCATTGTGTTCCATAGGAACATCTTTGGAGCAACTGGCGTTAGTAGGTCGATTAGTGAAGTGAGCTTCAAACTTGTCCCCTTTGAACTTGCTACCAATAGATTTCTGATATAATGCATGGGAAGATGACAACTCATGGTGTTGTGGTTGTGACAACCAAACCTTTGACAAACTTGAGAGTTGTCTTTTTGAGAGCTTTTCCCTTTTGATGTGACCTTTGCTTGCCTTGTAATTCTGCCTATTATTGTTCCATTTTTCCTTGAAATTCTGTTTGAATTTCTTGCCACCAAATTTCTTATTATTATTTTGAATGCTGAAATGAGCTTCAGACATAGGTGATGCGCCTATGGGACACATCTGATGATTCTTTGTTAAGAACTCATCATATTTCTCTACCTGGAGTAAGTAGTATATCAAGTCAGAATATTTATCATAGTTGTGGCGGTGGTATGCTGTTGCAATAACCTGTTTGGGGGGAGAAATATAGACAAAGTCTTTTCAATCTTTTCTGAATTATCTATTGGTTGATTGGAGAATTAAAGCTTGGAACAAAACTTATGTACTGCAGAAGTATTCTGCAACAGATTTGAAGTCTATAAGACGTAGCATACATCTTACTTCTGACAGAATCGTGGCTTGATGCGGATTATAACGCTCTTTGAGTGAAACCCAAAGGTTTATTAAGGTCTTATTCCATCATATATTCATTCTTAACATCAGAATAAAAATGGTGCCTTAGAAATGCAAGGTCGTTAACTTGGCTAACTTGGCTGCTTATGAAATAAGAGTTTGTGGATTAGATTCATTAATTGTATTAATGAAACCTTTTGCTGATAGCATAATTTTCATATCCATAACTCAAGTCAGATAGTTGCTACCATCTGCTGCAAGTTCATCAAAATCTTTATTGACTAAATGATCCATATTCTTACATGGGAGATCATGTATATGACTAATTTACTACAGTAAATTAAGTAATATATGGTGTGTACATTTATGAAAAATATTGAAGTCAAGATGATTCTTGCAACATAATTTAAGGTATATTCGATTGAATAGTGTAACTATTTAATTTGTATTCCGTTGGGAATTAATGACTTGATAGTCATATTTTATACAAATTTGATTGTATAGAATATTTTGGATACACACATTACAGGTAATCATCATAAGGTGTAGACCTCTCAGTAATGAGTAAGAAACTTGCTGCCTAAAAGTATGATCTTAGGGGAAATAAATTCTTAAAGAATTTATTACAGCCAATGCCTAGGTCTCCATCATCTTGTGTTTTCCAAATATTCAGATTTATATACCTTAGTTTTAATTTTTCATATTACTACATGATGTAGAATATAAATCAAGTACCATATTTGCAATGATTTTAGAAATAAAATAAATAGCACATGAAAAGATTGTTCTAAAATAATATTTGCATAACCAATGTGAGTGTGCAGATCACATAATATATAATTACTACGGTAATTATAGCATTCTTATTACATTGGTGCTATCATTCGAACATGATGGTTTGGATAGCTATTTACAAAAATTATGCAAATTCAGGATAGTCGGAGGACTAAAATAGAACAATCTAAATCCTTAAATTTAAACATGCAGAACTGGATAGTTTTAGCATGTAAATATATAAAAGTCTGGGGGTCTAAATGCAAGATTGCATGGGAGAGAGGAGGCCTTGGGTCGGCTCAAGTTGAAAGCCTAGCTCTGCCGGCCTGTTGGCTCGGCTTGGCATGCGGGCGGCCTGGCTCAGGCAGCCGCGGCTCGGCTCGGCCTGTGAGCCGGCCTTGGCCTGCGGCCTGGTCCGGCTGCGGCCGGCCTGCTTGCGGCCTGGCCCGGCCCAAGTCGGCCTGGCCGGCCCGTGTAAAAGAGCAAGGAGGGGGGCGGTTAGGGGAACCCTAACTCGCATCCTCCCAGTCCTAGAAACCGCCGCCGCGCCCCTGGCTTTGCCCGCCGCCGCCGGTCGGTGTCGATGCGCCGCCGGCTTCGGGTGCCCGAAGCGCCACCGTCCGGGCCTCCTGCCTCGACGCGCCGCTGGTCGGTCTTGGCGCGCCGCTCATGGGCGCTGTGGCTGTGCGCCGTCGCCGCCTGCTGGCGTGCGCTGCACCGTTGGTGTGCGCTGCGGCTGTGCGGTGCGCCTGCCTGCTGTCGCGCCGTCGCTATGCCGTTGCGCCGCGCGCGGCTCTGAGCCATTTCTCCCCCTCTCTTTGTGGCGCTGCAGCGCCGCCTCCTCCCCTCACTTTCTTGTGCCGCAACGCGGCCGATGTGACGGGCGGAAGCCGTCGCTAGTGGAAAGGAGGATTTTGGCGAGGGAGGTGCCGAAGGCGACGCCGGGGCCAGTGGTGGCAATAGCGGCGTTGAGGGCGTCGCGGTGGCAGGCGCTGCCGACGGCGGTTGAGGGGCGGGCGCTGCTGGTGCGGGCACCACCGCTGATGGCATCCATGCTGACGCCGCATGTGCACATGCCGCTGCCGATGGCGGCCATGCAGACATCGTCGATGGCCTGGCGTCATTGAAGAACGGCGGTGCGCCCCTGCGTGCCGCCATGATTCCAAGAATGAAGCTTGAGTGTATTTTCATGGAGTGCTCGACGAAGTCAGCGGCGGTGTTGGCGACGGTGAGGGAGGTTATGGAGGCTTATCCATGGTCGCCGGGGGTCCGGCCTGAGGGCCGAGGCCGGTGTTGCCGGCGATTGTTGTCGCAGCGAAGAAACAACGTCCATGGTGACCATCAAAATCGTTACCACGACCATGACAAGTGTGGAAAAATCGTTGATTGTTCCATCGCGGGCCATGGAGAGGAAGAACAAGGAATTCTCCTTGTTGCAAAGAAATGAAAATGGCATGGATCCATGCTTACCGAATGGAGTTTTAGGCCTCATGGCCTCTTTCTTTGCTCGTTGTTGTAAAGCATGCGTGCATGATAACGTGTTGTAATAGGAAAATTAGAGAGAATGACAAATGACAAGAGTTGTAAGAGTTTTCAAGTTATTCTCATTGATGAGATGGATTACATATATATACAAACCCAAAAGGCATGATGTCCCTTAAAGTTAGCCCCTTAGGGAAGGCCCCTTGGAGGCACCCCTTCGGAAGGTGGGAGCCCTTTGTTGTAATTATTTATAATTACATAAGAATATTTCTAATTGATCACTAGTAAATGTTTCACAACGATGCATACTCAATAACGAGTTTGGATCGATCCACGTTTAGAGACGAGCCTTGCTACCGAATTTCAGCTATACCACCCAAGAGCTCGAGCCAACAGGGCCGCACGCCACAAGAATGGACGATGACGCTGACGGACCAGTCGGTCTCTATCTCTGTCCTGGAGGGTACGAGAATTGGTAAGGTTAATTCACCATCGATCAGCTACTCAGTCGTCGATCAGCAAAGCGCGCGAGCGTGCGTGACCAAGAAGCAACGATCGACGACGAAGTGAAGCGTCGCCGTCGTCGACCGCCTATAAAAGTCTAAAAGGGACTGGTCTTTCCTTACGCAGGAATTGCTTGCGCGTGCAAGTGTGACGGATATAGATGCATTGGGGTGTTCGGCCGTCGTGAATTCATGACACCGAGGCACCTCTCTCTCTCTCTCTCTCTCTGTCTCTCTCTCAGATTGACCAAATGGCGCTGTAGACGTAAAAAATACATTTAAACATACAATTCTCAAAAGTGAAGTAGCTTTGCACAAATACTCCTCCCTCTATCCTAAAATATACTTATTTCTAGTTTTATCCTATGTCAAACTATATCAAGTTTGATCAGAATTATATAGAAGACTATAAACGTTTACCACATCCAACCAAACTAATTTGATATCGTAAATATTGTTATTCCTTTTTATAAGTTTAGCCAAAATGAATTCAAAATTCACCTAAACCCATTTGAGTGGAAACCAAAACGAAAAAACAGTAACATGTCGATTTCTACTAGCGTCTAATAGTGTTAATTGTTCAAAACCAAAAAGATTTACAAGGTTATAATCTACCCCTCTAAACAATGACCTAGATATATATTATTTGGCCAAAATAAATGGGGAATAATATTAGCTAAGTATCATCTACTCAAATCGTACCGAATGTCCCTACTATATCCATTAGTTGATTGAGCTGTACGGTTTGCTACCATGTATTCAGACATGTCATGTACGGTTTGGTGGCTGTATATTTGTTGCATCAAATTGAATGCCAATATCAACTGTTAGCATCTCCAGTAGATTACTCATATCTCGTACCCTAAATATTTTCTCTCTCTATTACCAATAACATTTTCTGAGTTTTTGGTAGCCATTGCTGTAGCAGATTACTCAATGGATAGGGTGGATGGAGAAATCCCTATATTTGAGCAAGAAGTAAGTGTGTTTTGGTAATCACCAAAAATATTTTGATATTGGGGATGAAATTGGTAATTGCTGGAGCGTCTCCTATTACTAAAAGGATAATCTTTGGTATCGGAAAAAGAGAGATGAATAATTTGTTAGAGACGTACGTCACTACCGGAATCAGTAAGTTTGCCGAGTGCCCCAGGCACTCGGCGAAGGTCGAAATACCCTCGGCAAAGGGTTTGCCGAGTGTAACACTCGGCGAACCATACTCGGCAAACTTTCCCTCGGCAAACAGTGGGTTTGCCGAGTGTCGATCGTCGGGCACTCGACAAATCCTTTACCGAGTGCCAGAAAACACTCGGCAAAATATAACACTCGGCACAAAGGCGATAACGGTCTGTGACGGTAACGGCTGCATTGCCGAGTGTCAGACGGCCGACACTCGGCAAAAAGAAAATCTTTGCCGAGTGTATTTATATATGGCACTCGGTGAAGGTACACGGTTTGCCAAGTGCCTTCCACGTGGCACTCGGCAAAGGGGCCAATCCCGCAAAAATTTTATGACGCCTTTGCCGAGTGTCTTGGCAAAGCACTCGGCAAAGACGTCGACCTAACAGAAAATGGCCTCTTTGCCGAGTGTTAACACTCGGCAAAGTATCTGTCCCCCTACTAAAAAACAGAAATTTTACGTATAAAGGACCCCTCTCAAAAAACAACCACAGAAGCACAGGCATATAAATTACACCACAGGCATATAAATTGCACCACAAGCATCACAAGCACACAAATAACATTCACAAGTTCTCGTTGAAACAAGTAATTCACAAACAAGTAATTCACAGGTTTTGCATCAGAAACACCTCTAGTTCACAAGTCACTGAGGAGGATGAGGAGGCTGAGGAGGATGTGCAGGTGGCCACTGCCCCCAAGAAGAATCTGCATTGGACGCCGCCGATTGATTCTGCACAAAGTTATAGGGATTGCATTAGTCACTTTTCTAGTGTAAGTCTGTAGTGCCTGTAGTTTCTAGTTTAACTCTAAATTGATTGTAAGGTTGAGAGTGACTCACAGGAGTAGCTGCAGGAGGTGGTCAAGGTGACGGGAATAGGTTCGGTGGCATAGGTGGTGGAGTCTGACCTAAACTGTGAAAGACACTCTGCAGGTATTGGAACATCTGCTCCGTCCTCTGCCTTTCTAGCTGCCGATCCGCCTCGATCCTCGCCTCTAGTTCCTCCCGGCGCTTCCGTTCTACCTCCACCTGGGCCTACAATATTTCATCCCAATATCTTATTTCCAAGCAAAAGATATGTACAAAATGAATGAAAAATTAAAGAAATAGGAATAACCTGCAGAGCCTGCATCTGTAACTGTGCAGCGGTAGGCCGTGCCCGTATCGCGGGGCTCGAGTCCGTGCTCCTTGCTCGGATCTGGGAGAGGGTGGGAGTACTGGCAGTGTCGATCACGCTATCTCCAATCCAATACCTGCCATGCTTCTTCCCTCCTCCCACCCTCATCACAATTTCAGGATCAATATCCTGAGAGCTCGGATCGAACTCTGGCCCATGAACCTCCCTCGCCATTGCTGTGTACGCGGTGACGCGGCTGTGGATGCTGGGATGGCTGTATGCCTCGGGCGGGTCCTCCGGGTTGAAGTCGATGTCTGCCGTGGCCTTGCCCTTTTTGGACATAACCCATGCCTTGAACCGGGAGCACTCCTGGCCTTCATGTGATGACGTCTGCGGCAAAAATACAAAAGGATTACAAAATATGCAATATTATGTGTATTATGTGTGAGAATAAAGAAACGAATTCACGTATCCATTTTTCCTTGTATTCATCAAGGCTCTGGCTGCCTTGATGGTGTGCTGCATATGGCATCTGCAGACGCCGCTCCCGGCAAGCAACGTGGTTCTCCAACCACCCGGGCTGCAACCACACGTCCACCATTTGTTCCCAGCACCGGGTAAAGGATCGGCACCACCACGGAGGCACCTACATCATCAAGTGTGTGACATGTAACAAAAGAAGTGAAGCGTAATTAATCTCAGAAATAGTAAATATTAACTTTCTGTACGTACCATCATGAATTCTTCCTTGGTCAGGTTCATTGTCTTGGCCTCTTCTTTTTTGACCCTCATCCTTCTGTATTCAGCATAGAAGTCGATGATGGCCTGAACCCGCGCCTCGTAGTGCATGTCCTTAACGAGCTTCTTAGCGGCTTGTTCAATGATGGAGGCCGCCCTAGCCTCGAATCCCTCCTGGCATCTATAAAAGTCCTGCGTATAGACACATTGCAAACAAGTATTTTTTTCAAGATTGTCTAGCGAAGCTGGTGTATTAAGCAATCTAGTGCTTCGAATACTTACCCACAGCTCGGCCTTCACCCGCTCCGCCTTGTTCGCAAATTGCCTGTGGTCACGATCACCGACGTCGGCGGCAGCGACGTAGTGGTCCCACGTGTAGGCCGGCTCCTCCTATCCGGCGAAGACCACTAGACCGGGGAAGTGTAGCCTACACAAAAGACCAATGATGTCGTTGACCTTGCGGTTGTGGGCACCCCCATTGAGCTTAGTCCAACTCCTGCACAAGTGATTAATATAGATTATTAGTTTCTATTGTAAATTTGAACATATCAAAAGTACTGAGAATATGTAAACGAACTTACTTTGCCCCAGTGGGTTGAATCAGTGGGCGTAAATGAAGAGGGATCGGTCGCCTCGGGAGGGACGAGGGACCTCGCAACCAGATCTTGGATTGCGAATCCCCTGCCTCCTCCCCTTCCTCCCTCTCCTGCTCCTGCTCCTGCTCCTGCTCTTGGTCCTGGTCCTCCTGTACCTCCGCCTCGTCACTAGAGGCGTGCGCGGAAGGTACCTCCTCCTCCTCCTCCGACGAAGGCGCAGGCGAGGTTGGCCTCACCCCTTTACCCTTTCCTCGACCCCTGCCCCGACCCCTGCCTCTAGCAAGGACCTGTGCCCCCTCCGTTTCCTCAACCTGTGCATCACCCCTGCCTCCACCCCTCCCTCGACGCCTCCCTCGACCTCTCGATGCGTCTGACCTTGTACCTGACCCTGAAGCTGCAGCTTTTAATTTTTCGTAAAGCGCTGCAATCTTCCTCGTACCGCCCACCATTGTTGAGTCACCTGCATTTGCCAAGAGTAAACCAATTAGCACAGATAAACAAAACCTAATTAGTCAGATGTGCAAAATAAAGTAAACATACTTAATAAATAACATGGTATGACGTGCAATGGCATCCAGTTGAGAGACCTTGGTATGCCTGTGAAGGGGTTGCTGTGCCGCACACAACATGTCGTAATACGCCTTTGCGGTAGCCTCGGGCTCCTCCTCCCTACGACCTTCATGATAGTCATCTAACATGTCTCCCACCCCGGCGTCATCATCATATTGCTCGATACGTTGTCTGATGGCCTCGTCCCTCCCACGATCGACTTCACCATGGTAGATCCATATGGTATAGTCTGACGTAAATCCGTGCCTAACAAGATGTTTACCCATTTCTAACTTGGTTTGCCGACGCAGGTTTCCACATTTGCTACACGGACATCAAGTATCTCTTCCTCCTTTGATCCTTGCAAATGCCCGTTCCAAGAATGCATCGGTCTTGTTTATCCATTCATCGGTCAACGAATTCTGACTAGATCGGCCCGTGTACATCCACTGACGATCCTCCATCCTCTAGCACATCAGCGAGTAATATAAAAACTCACGTTGCATCTACGCGTTCCTATATTGTCTAGTAGGTGAAGATAGGTCCTAATCCCACACGAGGATGTGTAGGTGGGATTAGTTTCCATGGTCTACTCCGACCTGAGATAGAGTTTCGGCAGCACCTCCCCGCTGTTCTCCAAATACACGTCCTGGAATGGAGATTGTGTATCCGGAGAACAATTGGGAGGTGCTGCCGAAACTCTAACTCGGATCGGAGTAGACTATGGAAACTAAACCCACCTACACATCCTCGTGCTGTCCAAAGTGACATGGACAATTCGAAACAGATACGGTTATAAATATGCAAACATCTACATATTTCCAACCGTATCTCTTTCGAACGGGAGACGCCTAACTAGGTTACGTGATATATGAACATCATACGGAAATAGAGGTGTAGGATGACTCACCTTGCTATCGTACAAAGTGACGACTCGAGGACGGGGCGCCGGGGCGGCAGGGCGGGCCGCCGGGGCGCCGGGGGTGGCGGGGCAGCGGGGGCAGCGGGGCTCCGGGGCGGGGCGCCGGGGCCGCGGGGCGCCGGGGGTCCGGGGCGGCGCGGCGGCGCGGCGCGGCGGCGGGGCGGGGGGCCGGGGCAGCGCTGCGGCGGGGCGGCGCGGCGGCGGGGCGGCGGGGCGGCGCGCCGGGGCAGCGGGGCGGGGTTTTGGATAGAGGACGGGCCGCGCGCGGGGGTCTGCTAAAAACGTAAGTCCGGTTCTTTGCCGAGTGCCCGCGATCTGGCACTCGGCAAAGTAAAGATTCAATTTTTTTAAATCTGTTGGCGCATGAAATTCGACCTGCCAGGTACATTGCCGAGTGCCTGCGATCTGGCACTCGGCAAATCTTCTTTCTTTGCCGAGTGCCAGATCCAAGGCACTCGGCAATGCCACGTTTTTCTTTTTTAAATGAGGAGGAGAATACTGCCAGTGGGCTCGTGTACCTTCTTTGCCGAGTGTCTGTGAAAAACACTCGGCAAAAGGTACTTTTGCCGAGTGTTTTTTTTACACACTCGGCAAAATACACTAATATTTCATGTTTTACATAACTTTTTCTAATATACTTGGGCAAAATCGTGTCACCATCACTCAAAAATGGTTAAATTATTTTTCTACTGATAATGTTCTATTATTTCATGCAGTTATAGGGCAAATTGCATTTACATCTACTAAAAATCTATAATTGCATTTAATCAATAAAAAATAGTAAACGCATCTGAAAAATTTCCAAATTTTGACACGAACCAATCTGTGTTGTATGTTGCCTATACAAAAAGATTTGAAGCCAAACCTTAACTCAAGTGTCACTTGGACTACAAATCTTATTGTGTCCTCTCTAACTTCTATGAATCCTTCAGGAGATGAGTCCGCTTCTAAGCATCATATATCAGAAATTGGGCGAAACCTTCTTAATTTTTTACCACAGCCTCCACACATAATATCATGACATCTTGACAAATCTTGTGATTTTCAGATTTTGTTTGTTTTTTTTTAATTTAACAACCATTCAACCACACGTTCGTGGTCGTGTTTTTAAAAAACAATGTTCAAAATTTCTTTTCATTTCCTGGTTGAGACCTCAATCCGGACTCCATATTATGAATATAATTTTTCCACCGATTATAATCCATCATTTCATATACCTGCAGTTAAAATCTGACATGAATAAAAAAATTCCTATTAATGCAATCATTTCATTGAAAATAGCAAACAGACCACAAAATATACCAACTTTTATTATGGATTACAAAATCTCCTACGTGGGGCGTAAAAAAAGTGTGGAGGCCAGGGGACGAAATTTTTTTTTTTCGCCGAGTGCAAAACGAAACACACGGCGAAGTCTTGTGTTTGCCGAGTATCCAGGGTGAGGCACTCGGCGAAGTAATATGTTTGCCGAGTGTCTTGGAGAGGCACTCGGCAAAGGACTAACGGCCGGCCCAGTCCGGTGACGGACGGTGCACGTGCGATGCACGCGCCGTTTATTTATCGAGTGTCGGACGTTTGCCGAGTGTCTGTGAGCGGTTTGCCGAGTGTCGTATTTGTGGCACTCGGCAAACGACCTTATTGCCGAGTGTAATATCGTTGCCGAGTGCCCCATTGAATACACTCGGCAAATAGGCTGTTTGCCGAGTGCCCGAAAGAAAGCACTCGGCAAAATGTTTACACTCGGCGAATTTGCTGTTTCCGGTAGTACGTCTATTTGCTTATCACTGCCAACGACCTAAGCACTAAAATGATAAAATCATTGTTCTAAAAGCATTTACAAAGATGCACGTGCTACTGAAGGAGGTCACCTGTCTGTGAAAGTTACTATGAATCAATAACTGGACAGTGACAAAGTATGTCAGAAAAGTTGGTATAGTCTATATGAAATTTGGAACTAACAGATAAGTATGTAACCTTGTAGTTCAACAACACGCTATATATCTTCACCAAAACCATTAAAATTTGCACTCTTTATTAATTACTGCGGCAAGCAAGATCAAGGTTACATTGAATTAGATACAAAAGACACAAAAAGCTGCAGGGCATGCTTTTGAGCTACAAGAAAGGTGACAACAATGCCGCTGAATGGGAAAAAAAAAGAAGGAAACACTTATCTGGCATGGTCAGTCGCCTGAGGAATAATCAATTAATTTGAAAAAAAAACCACACCAACAAGGAATTAATCATGAGATACGACGAACACGATCGATCATATGTAATAGCAAAATGAACGGCAACTGAGCGATGGAGCAAACGAAGCAGTGTGATTTGGTGGGAAATGATGCAAGTGAACTTGTGAAGCGAAGAGATCATCGATATGGGCCATTGGTGTTGAGATGGGGGATGAGTTCGTTTTGTTGCTAGCATTG
Organism: Panicum miliaceum; assembly: GCA_032594955.1. Taxonomy (NCBI): domain Eukaryota; kingdom Viridiplantae; phylum Streptophyta; class Magnoliopsida; order Poales; family Poaceae; genus Panicum; species Panicum miliaceum. The sequence continues at coordinate 14,524,378 of CM064065.1, forward strand.
AGGCAGATCCGACGGTGGAGGCGGCAGCTTCTGGTTCGGCAGGCTCCCGTCCTGCACCAGCCACGCCATCTTCAACCCCCAGCTCATGTGCACCTCAAGGTGGCAATGCATGAACCACACGCCTGCACAATGTGCCATCGATCGATGAAGAGTTTAGCAAAAGAACGCGAACGTGTACACATGATGCAGGGCGTGCACGGCATTGCTAGGAAAAATGAATTTAGCTGCACGGACCTGGGTTGTCGGCACGGAAGCGGATGGCGACCCAGCCGCCGGCGGGCACGCCGACGGTGTTGCGCTCGACGGGGTCGACGAGGTTGAACTTGGCCGGGTCGCTGGCGGGGTCGAAGTTGCCGAACCCCTGGCCGACGACGTAGAAGTTGAAGCCGTGCAGGTGCAGCGGGTGGCTCTCGGCGCCCAGGATGCTGGTGTCCTGGAGCACCAGCTCCACGGTGGTGCCGAACGGCAGCACCACCACCTTGGTCCCGTTCATCACATTGGTGTTGTTCGGCGGCGGGCCGGTGTAGTTGAACGGCATCAGCGGGACGGCGGGGAAGTCGGTGGCGTAGACGCCGTTGGACCTGCCGGCGAAGTGCGCCTGCAGCAGCGCCGTCGTGGGCAGCACGAAGGAGACGTTGTTGATGGACGCCGCGAACCGGGACCCGTTGGGGCCCTGGCAGGTCCCGTTGACGGCGCACGGGTGCGTGCCGAGCCCCACGGTGAAGAAGAAGCGCCGGTCGATGCTCTGGGGCACCGCCGCCGGGTACGTGGCGCTCGCGAGGCTGCGGAGCTTGGCGGTATAGTTGGCCACGAAGTTGGTGTCGTTGATTTGCGGCAGGGTCGGCGCGAAGATTGGGAGGTTGCTGCTGCTTGCGGCGGCGGAGGAGGGGTCCTCGTACTCGAGGATCCCGGCGACGGTGGTGTTGTCGAAGGTGCCCTGCGTGTTGGTGTAGGGCCGCGCCTCCATGTAGTATCGCGCGCCCGGGTACGCCGGCTTGGCGGCGAGGAGCACGTTGCTGGTCTGCCCCGGCGCGATGACGAGGGTGTCGACGGTGAAGGGCTTGACGTAGAGCGCGTCGACGTCGACGACGGTGAGCGTGTGGTTGGCGACGGAGAAGAAGAGCTCGTCGTTGAGCGCGGCGTTGATGAGCCGGAGCATGTACGTCCTGCCGGGCCTCACCTTCAGCCTGAACGTGTCCTGCGGCGCCGAGCAGTTGTAGAGAGGCCCGGGGAGCCCGTTGATGGTGTAGGCGTCGGAGATGTCGGGCCCGCCGCCGGTCCGCAGCGCCTGCGCGATGACCGCCTCGGTGTCGTTCCTCCACCACTCGCCGAGCATGAGGGGCACCTCCTCGTCGGGCTTGGGGAACGGGTAGGGCACGCCGGCGGGGGGCAGGATGACGATGGGCCCGTAGAGGGTGGCGCGGAGCCAGGAGATGTGGGCGTGCCACCACAGCGTGCCGCGCTGCCCCACGATCTGGTAGCGGTAGACGTAGCTCCCGCCGGGCTGGATGGGGCACTGCGTGATGTAGGAGGGCCCGTCCGCCCACCCGCTGAGCAGCTGCCGCACGCCGTGCCAGTGGAGGCTGACGTTGTAGGGGGAGCGGTTGACCACGGCGACCTCGACGTGGTCGCCCTCCCGCGCGAACAGCGTCGGGCCCGGGTACTGCCCGTTCACCGTCACGATGCTCTTCGTGCCGCACAGCCGCGTCACGCTCGCCATCCGCACCTGCATGCCATTGGTCGCGTCGTCGTCAGCATGGCCAGTCAAGGTCGAGGAGATCCATGGAGACTCGTGATGAGCTGAACTAAACAAACTTACATCGAACTGGTACTTTCTCGTCTCGGCCTGGGCTCCGATGGCGGCGAGCAGCAGCACCGCCGCGGCGACGGCGGCGGCGGCGGCGGCGGACGCGCTGGAAGGGACAGCAGAGGAGGACGCCATTTCTCCGCGCGCTTTCAATTCCCCTCCGATCCCTCTGCTACCTGCCTGCACCGCTAGATCTCCTCGAGCTAGCTCCTTCGCCAAATGAAGCAAGAAGGCAAGCTCTCCGCTTCTGCTGTGCTGCGATGCTATGGAGGCACGGCGGGTGGCCTATATATACACCAGTGCTGGGGATCGGCCGGGGCACTCGATCGCGTAGGATCGACAGGTAAAGGTGGGGGTCAAGGCATGCAGACGAACGATGGGTCTCGGCGATCGGCTAATATAATGCATGGCATACTCCTATCCACACTCGGCCGGGGATCCTGCTGCGTGCGTGCACTGTTGTTGCTTCACGATTGCGCTTGGGGCTTTTGCTCCGTGTAGTAGCTTTCGGTTGCTGTTCGGCTTCAGGCGATCGGTGGACTCTCTCGGACTCTCGGTCTCTAGGCGCGTCGCGTTCAACGTCGGTCGCGGCTAGCGGCTCGGCATGCTGGTGATACACCAAGGCGTTGGCCCATGCAAGAACTCTTTGTTTTCTGTAGCTAGCTTTGGAGTGCGGCCAAAGTCAACCTGCCTGCTCTCTACTGTGTTTATGCTGAGCTGTTCTTCATGTGTGTCTACTGTGTGCTTACGTTGACACGCAGCAATTGTCTCTTCTTCCTGCTATCTGCAATCATGCCAATAACGAATACAGTGAGCTATACATGTGTTAATTTCAAAGGAAGAAAACTTGTTTCAGCAGAATGTGACATTAGTAAAAGAAAACGTAATATGTTCACAAGAAGTTTAGCTACACCCGAATTTTTCCCTTCTCTTTTCTTTTCTTTTCTTTTATATTTCTTCTTTCTAATTAGCATGCATGGAGGAAGGTAAACAAAATTTGGGAGTTTACATGCCTCTGACGCCTGAAGGAGTTTAAATGTGTTTATGTTAAGTTGATTTGGTGCACCTAGAAGGTACTCCCTCAAGATACCTGAATTTTGCAACACCGTGCCTGCTAAACACCTAAATGATTTTTTTTCTGAAAATAAGTTGCATATATGCGTGCCACAAGTTTCAGGTGTAGCTAGTAGAAGCAAATACCCAGGTGTGATGTAGATCTTGGTTTCCTAATTTTGGACAGCAGCAGGATTATTAGAGTGTTGCTTGTTCAGGAGTTGAGAGGAGCCAAGGTGTGGGGCTCTCATAATAAGTCATAACCTTGATAACAAAATCCCCTTGCTTGCAAGATCTCCTGTCTGGTCTCCTTGTCCTGTTTGAAGGCTTTACTCACTTTCGTCGTGTGGTCTGTCTGTCTGTCCGTCTGTCCAACTGCTCTATAAGTTTTTTCTTAAAAAAACTGCTCTACAAGTACTCGCTCGAGGTAAGGCAGAGACACTTTGAGGGCTGCTCATCAGTTCAGAGCCGAGGTATAAGAACGACATCAATTTGGTCGGATATCTCTTGAAAGCGATGATTTAAGTGTAACCAACATCATTACTCGCATCCGTTTCCTCGTCCCGGGTACGTTCCGGAAACGATTAATGTCCTAGCAACAATAATTACATTCCCCTATATCCTAGTGCAAAAACCTTCTGTATGTAAGTACCATTCTACGATCCTAGATCCCATCATTCCGAAAACATGGCTGCTAAGTGCCGTCATAAAAAATGCTACGTCGGCGGCTGGATCGGCCGGTAGGTGAACTCTCGATCGTCTCTCGGCGTCGCATCAAAGCCGGTCGTGGGCTCGTGGCTGGCCTAGCATGCTGCTGCTGCTGATAAGTGGTAAGCCGGGAGCGCAGGCAGGCTGGCTGGTCCATGCAGGCACTCTCTGTAGCTTTGGAGTGCGGCCAAAGTCAACCTGCGTGCATGTGCCCACGGTTTGTGTTCAGTTGTTCGAAATTCCGCGTGCGTTCATGGCTTGGTTGGCACGCACAATTGTGTCATCTCTTTCTTGCTGCATATTTTACAAAAACATTTAAACTGAAGCACATCCATCTTTGAAATGGTGGTTAAATTCTTGGTTAAACGTACAGCTCACGAGACGATGTAGACATGTTTCGGTAATCGACAGAGGCTCACACTCACTGATCAGTCTCCCATCTTGGCCGAATTTCTAACAAAATTTGACTTCCTAGAACATCTAGTACAATTATTAACCAGTTGACGGACGTTTTATCGGGTTTTTCAGGCCTCCAGGACTCCACCAACCCTTAAAAAATGTGTTAAATCAGCAGTGGTTGAGTTCTTCGCTTTATTCTTTCAAAAAAAAAGAGTTCTTCGCTTTGAGTGACAAGTGACCTTGAGCGCAGATATCCACTCCAAGTCTGAACCCTTTTAGCCGATTCAGGCCTCCTAACCCTTACCCTTACATGCCAAGGGACTGCGTGCACAAGCAAATAAAAAGGACTTCGAAGACGGAGACATGACCTATCATGCTGACGTTTCCTGATAGCCTTGCCACTAGTTCAGAAAGGCTCGACACAATCTATCATGCCACGATTACGTGTGGCGATCTTTTGCCCTTCCAAGTCTCCTGGGGAAGCAGAGAGGGACGGCTTAACCGACCCGATCGCTTGGATGAGATGCCTGCTTTCCTCTGAGTTTGTACATGGGTTCAGAGTTCAGAGTTTACATCGGAACAGATAGATGACCAAGTCGCTACAGTACATTGCATACCTTTTCTTTCTTGTTCCCTTTCCATTGTCCCTTATCTTCTGTTCGGTATGAATGAATACTGACACATTTCAATCTTCTAGAGAACATGTCGTAGGAGTCTGTTGAGTGATTGCAACACTCTGTCGAACAAAGCAGACTCCACAGGTTCTCTGATCAAAAGGCTACAGACTTTTCAGCATATTTCACATAGGTTCTGATGTATGTAGAACCCAGACGCGTCATTCATGAAGGATGCCAGTTTACTTCCAACCGAAGATATATAGATAGTAAGCATACTGGATACAAGAAGACGGCTCATTTGGCTCAAGGTAGCATCTAGCATGTCAGATGGGACTAGCTCTCTTTTGCGGTATGTCATCCGTGCACATGAGTCCGCAAAGGAACATCAGAACGTTCGGTGATGCCTTGAAAAGGGCAGGGGGATGGTCCCAGGATTTCTTTCTCAGGCAGAAATAATGAAATATGAGGTACTTGCTCCTCATGCTACTTTATCAGTTCAGCTATTTTCTTATAGGCCTCACCAACTATTCCCTGACCTCATCGTCGATGTTGCATGCTTCCTGATTGCTGCAAGATCTGGCCATTTCAAAGCCATCATCCCTCAGAGATAAGGATACAAGCCCCACCGTTGCCTTAGTGGCCCTACCTACCTACTCAATGCCGTTACAACTTATGAGTACCAGTCGAAAATTTTCCAATCAGAACCTGAAAGGCGAATTAGAGATTTTCCATTAATATGCCCATAAAAAAATTCCACTAGTAGTATTGTGGTAACGGCTCAACATAACATGAAACACATTGATAAAACAACATGAGGCATTGGCTTTTTACTTGTTAAATTGGTGCAAGGCAACCAATAAGAACCCTTGCCAAACAAACCAGAATTTGTTGCCAAAATGCAACAGCATTGTCCATATTCAGGAAGCGGTCATGATTTAAGTGGCAAAGTATTAGCTTAGCAAACTATAGTCGTGCACCAAGTTAAAATAACCGTTGATCCATTCTAATAAAACCATACTTGAATTCGTTACAGTAAAATACAGAAATTTGGGAGACATATCCATGAATCCTTGCTATTTGACACAAAGCGCCAGATAAATGAATGTGGTGTGTGTGTGTTGGGGGAGGGGGGGGGGGGGTGCGGACCTCCAGCCACCTACCTAGCAATTGATGAATGGAAATATAGAAGAAAAGTAGGAGGAAAAGAAGGGAGGCATAGGGAAAAATATTTAAAGATCAGCAAGGGACAGCCTTCCTACCCTCTTTCATGCTCCTTCCTTTCTCCCTTTGAAGTACGCATGGACTGTTATTGTTCCTGATATGTGATGTTGTTAGTGTGCAGCAGGAGAGGAGGAAGAATGAAGCAAGACCCGGAAAGCTCCATTTCACCTCTCCACCAAACGCTTCTTGGTAGGAAAATTGGCACAAAAGCTTCCCCCTTGCCTTACACCTTTAACTACCACTGTGACTATTACCTAGCTCATGAGAATGTGAGACCAGACAAGGGGAGGCTTGGGAAGGAGACACAGCTGCTGCCAAGGGGCTTGTGGGGATCATGAAGATGAGGCCAGTCTTGGCCATCGCCATTCTTGCCACCGCCGCTGCAGCAGTGCTCTTCCTTGGGTCCTTGGCGCAGGAGGTGAAGCAGGATCATCATACAGAGAGGATCTCAGGTGCGAGGCGGGTTTTCTTTTCCTTGTGCTATTTCCTTCGCGCTTTTCTTCTTGCCTAAATGCTGTGATGCGCCTCCTGTATACTTCTGCAAAGAGTAAAACCTCAATTGCTTAAAGATGACATTAGCAAAGGGGAAATGTTTACATTCCCTTGTTCAATATTCAGTACGCATAAACTGAAAGACGAAGAAAGAAATTCCATTTTTTCTAAGGAAATGTAGGTTTTGGCTACTGCTTTAGAGAAGATCTGAAGGCAATAGGCTACAAATTAAAACAGACATTTGAGATCTTCCAGTTTGTGGTGATGTGGAAGTTTCAAATTTACATGAGTAGAAACTTGGACCTAAAAAATACATCCTTCCTGTATGAGACAACTGGGGAGCAATACATCATATTTGGCTCTGAAAGTTCCAATAATGGTACCTCTACAATTTAATTATGACCAATGCCTAGAGAGTTAATGTTGGCTTATGTTGCACGACTATGGATAAGGCAAGCAATCAGGACACCTGTTCATAGTTCATATCCTATAGCTGTGCTGTGTACATCAGCACATCCTTCTCCATGAATGGTCTTCCCAGAAAGACTCCATAATTCAGGAACCAGTAAGGAAAAAGAAAAGATGGTGCTGAAAGAGAAAACGAAATATGAATAACAATTATAAGATGGACTTATTCATTTGTGCATAAAAATAAACATGACACCCGTTTCATCACTTTCATGTCAGGATTAGATTTGAGCGGAAGCCTGCTTAACTTGTGTCTCCAAGTCCCCGAATTAGAACCTTCAAGCTATTAGTATATCCAGTAACAGTAAGTGCTGAGTAATCCAGATTGTCATTATCCTAACAATTAGAACCTTTAAAATTAATAAAATTGATTAGTTTTGACTTTGCAAGCTCTATGGACATAAACAATGTCCAGACTCTTACACTACCAAGGAATTTTGAACTTAGCAATTAATCTCCTCCAGTTTAACTGTGAAACCAAATCAAAATTCCAAGTTGAAGAGTCAAGGGAAACGATAATAAAAACTTAACACCAGTGTATCTAGGCAAGCATTGAATGTATACTAGATCTCAGGATGTCCTGAGAACTTGAACCAAAGCAGAAATCTTTCAATGCTCACCAAACCCTGTCGCCATAGCCACTCCATTTCCTAGCCCGATGGTGCCAGCGCCAACGGGGGGTGCCCCACGCTCTTCTGCACAACCACTGCCGGCGCGGCGGAGGTGTGGTGGCGGGAAGGGAGCCGCGATGAGAGGTGCGGTGGAGGCGGCGCGGTGTGTGAAGGTCGCGGACCGGAGGCCGCCACTGCGGGGAGGAGGAGGCGCGGGGAAGGGAGGGCGGCGGCGGCGGAGGGCGGAGGCGGTGTGGGCGTGTCCGCGTGTGGCCTGTGGGGGTGCTCCTCTCTGTCGAAAATTAGATCGGTTGTTCACCTTCATCAGTTTACTAAATCAAACAAATTCAGATGTGTTCATTCGATCAACGTGGCCCAGCTGGCTCAAACAATGGTTGTTTAGAATATGAATTTCTAAAGAAACTGTATAATTCTTGCAAAAGATCCTCAAAAATTCACACGTTGCAAACGATCGAGGCCTCAATTCTGCGCCAAAACTAAAAGATGTGTCGTATACAGTATGCCATCATTCTGAACCTGATGAAATGCAGGCAGTGCCGGTGATGTTCTGGAGGACGACCCTGTCGGCCGGCTCAAGGTCTACGTCTACGACCTCCCGGCCAGATACAACACGGCGCTGCTGGAGAAGGACCCGCGGTGCCTGACGCACATGTTCGCCACGGAGGTGTTCGTGCACCGGTCCCTCCTCTCCAGCGCCGTCCGCACCCTGGACCCCGAGGACGCCGACTGGTTCTTCGTGCCCGTGTACACCACCTGCGACCTCACCGCCTCGGGCCACCCGATGCCCTTCGACTCGCCGCGGATGATGCGCAGCGCGATCCGCCTCGTCGCCGAGCGCTGGCCGTACTGGAACCGCTCCGAGGGCGCCGACCACTTCTTCGTCACGCCGCACGACTTCGGGGCCTGCTTCCACTTCAAGGAGGAGAAGGCCGTGGCGCGCGGGATCCTCCCACTGCTCCGGCGCGCCACGCTGGTGCAGACGTTCGGGCAGAGGCGCCACGCGTGCCTCAAGGGCGGCTCCATCACCGTCCCGCCGTACGCGCCGCCGGCGCGGATGGAGGCGCGGCTCCTGCCCCCCGGGACCCCGCGCTCCGTCTTCGTCTACTTTCGCGGCCTCTTCTACGACTCCGGCAACGACCCCGAGGGCGGGTACTACGCGAGGGGCGCCCGCGCGTCAGTGTGGGAGAACTTCCGGAGCAACCCGCTGTTCGACATCTCGACGGAGCACCCGGCGACGTACTACGAGGACATGCAGCGGGCGGTGTTCTGCCTGTGCCCGCTGGGGTGGGCGCCGTGGAGCCCCCGGCTGGTGGAGGCGGTGGTGTTCGGCTGCATCCCCGTGGTCATCGCGGACGACATCGTGCTGCCCTTCGCCGACGCCATCCCGTGGGCGGACATCGGCGTGTTCGTCGCCGAGGAGGACGTCCCGAGGCTGGACACCATCCTCACCTCCATCCCGGCGGAGGTGGTGCTGAGGAAGCAGCGGCTCCTCGCCAGCCCGGCCATGAAGCGCGCCGTGCTGTTCCCACAGCCGTCGCAGCCCGGGGACGCGTTCCACCAGATACTCAACGGGCTCGCGCGCAAGCTCCCGCACGGCGACGGCGTCTTCTTGAGGCCCGGGCAGACGGTACTCAACTGGACTGCTGGCCCGCCGGGGGACCTCAAGCCGTGGTAGCTAGCTGGTAGCCGTCGAATTGCCATGGCTGAATGGTGATGGGCTTGCTGGCCATCAGCCAATTGTACATTTTTTTTTGTTTTCTTCCACCATACTAGAAGATAGCTCCGAACTGTTGTGATACACGTAATCTACAGGTGTTTTAGGACTTGTCCTGCGTATGTGAATGTCATACCCAAAATTTACAGAAATTTTTACTCCTGGTGCATGACTTCACATAATGTCCCTGCAACAACCTTGTCCGATGTGTACGTGTTTCTGCTTGTCTACGATTAGATGCAAAATTTGCTGCCAGACACCGTTAAAAGTTGTTCTTTGCTCCAAACCACTGAAAAAAGAGTGTCTTTGCTGGGAGACACTATAAAATTACATCCCCTTGGTGGGAGACACTATAAAACTACATCCCCTTGCTGAGAGACAGTGGACTATAAAATAACATTTTCGCTTAAATGAGCCCCAAAATACTAAAATCTGGACAAATATACCCTTTACTCCACACCCTGTACCGTCTTGTGGGGCCTTGCTGAGAGAAGAGGGATCAAGGGGAGTGAAAGAGACAGAACGAGAGAGGAGGGAGAGCAGGCTGAGCAGCAGAGCCGCACCGTAGCAGGCTAGCAGCTAAGCACGGCGCCCACCGCTCCTTGCCTCCGCACCACAGCCACATCCTCCTCGCATTGCCTCCGCTGGTCCGGCCGATTTGGCGACGGGAGCTGCCGTTGTTGCGCTTTTCCTCCAGGACCGCCACCGAAGTGGCATCAGCGGCACCACCTCCGGGAGCGGGCACCGCCGGGGCCAGTAGCCGGACTGTCGGGGCCGCGTGCCTCCCGGAGTGAGTGCCGCAGGAGCGGGCCTCCGGGACTGGGCGGCGACGCGGGCGACTCCCTGGGAGATGGTGCGGGCTCTGCCTTGCTCTGGAGGTGAAGCATGCTGCTGCAATGGAGGTGAGTCACGCGAGAGGATAAGGCCTGCCGCATGCTAAGGGCATCCGCAGCATCGAGTTGAATCCTCGATGAGAGAGACAGCCTCGTACGCAAAAAGGAGGAGTCGAAGGAACAGTCGACTCCTGTGCCAAAAGAGTTGTGGGCCCCATGTAAAAGAAAAAGAAATCACGAACTCTGCTTCATCTCCGCTCGTACCTCACCGGCTCCGTCATTCAGCTTCCATCCGCGCTCGCTGCATTCGCCAGCTCCGGCAACATGAGGCTCCGGCAAATGCGGCCGCGAAGGCTCTGGCGAGCGTGGCGGCAGCTCCGGTGACTCGGCGAGCGCGGCGGCGGCTCCGGCGAGTGCGACAGTGCTACCGCGGAGGCTCCGGTAGTACGGTGAGCGTTGTGCAAAGCGTGGCAGCCGGCGAGCGCCGCGGTGCGGACATGGAGGCTCCGGCGAGCATCGCGGCAAGCGCGGCCGTGGAGGTCCCAGCGAGCGAGCGCGACGGCAGCTCCGGCGAGTGCGACAGTGCGGCCGCGGAGGCTCCGGCGAGCGTCGCGGCAAGCGCGGCCGCGGAGGTCCCAGCGAGCGAGCACGGCGGCAGGTAGAAGCGGAGGCCAGGAGGGCGAGCGCAGCCGCAAAAGCAGATGAAGAGGCTGACGAGTGCGGCGGCGGAGACCGTGGCGGGCGGCGGGTGCTGGCAGCAGATCCTGCTTGAGCCAATTCAATTTTTTTATTCTCCATGAGTTGACTCCCAGCTATGCATCGGTTTTTCTTTCTCCTCGATATGAGTCGACTTCTCCAGAAGTGATAAATCGATTTGAGTCTTCCACGTCGGCTCATGCATCGACCACTGGAGAAGCCCTAAGAAACAGTAATCTGCCTGCGCTCGAGCGATAGGATAAGGCAGCGAGGGTATACTTGTCTTTTCTCGTTGCTCTTTAGTTAAACTGAATAAAGTAATAGGTGCGGTGTCTCCTGGCAAAGGAAGGTGTATAGATTTACAGTGTCTTCTAGCAAAGACACTTCTGTTTAGTGGTTTGGAGCGAAAAACATCTTTTAATGGTGTCCAATAGCAAATTTTGCTATGATTAGAAGATTTGCCCAACAAAGTAGAGCACACCGGTTTCCTGAACAAAATTCAAAAGGCTATGACATTCTATTATCTGTGTAGGGATTCGTCTAAAAAAAAAGTCATTTGCAGCCAAAAAAAAAACATGCCTTCAGACGGGACAAACACTCTTTTCGCGCCAACTCCTCAGTCGACAGAATCTTTCAGGAAACTACAAGGGAATACAAGATTCAGAACGTTTGCTGATGCCATGATGAGCTCAAGGCATTCTATCAACCGGACAGCCACCCTTATGGAAATCCAAATGCATTTCCACATTGGCATAATCAGACGAGGGCGCTAATTTATACAGTTTTCTTATGCTGGAACAAACAAGAATCTATCGAATGAGCGTGCAATGTACAGCTCTAACTTTGAGGAAAAACTACGTGGGTACAACCTCGCCAAGCGAGGGAGATGCATCATCATCAGGCAACTCGGCATTCTTTGCTGGCGCTTGGCTCTTGTCATCATCATCCTGGAACCCCTGCTTAAAGAGGTCATAGTTGGTTGGCTCTGCTGCCTTGAAAGGGCGTTCTCCCAGTACCCTGGTCAGATCGTCCTGGTGGAGGACTTCCTTCTCAAGCAGCAATTCTGCAATTTGGGCTACTTGCTCCTTGTGCTCCGTTATCAGTTCAACCGTTTTCTTGTAGGCCTTGCCAACCCATTCCCTGACCTCATCGTCAATTATGGATGCGGTTTGGTTGCTGTAAGGTTTGGTCATTTCGAAGCCATCATCCCTCTGAGGGAAGGATAGAAGCCCAACCTTTTCACTAAAACCATACACGGCAACCTGTGCATAGGTCATTTTGGTAACTTTCTCCAGGTCATTCTGAGCACCAGTTGAGATTTTGCCAATCAAAACCTGAAACAAAGCTCAATTAGAGCCTTTCAACTAATATGCTCAAGAATTTCTAATCGTAATGTTGTCAAAGATTTACAGATCTATGCAAATAAATGGATATCCCAACACAAGACATTGGAACACAGGGGTTGATTATTTTTTTGTATGTTCTAAGACATTTTGCAGTTACCTAAGATTATATACAACATTTAGAAGGCAACCAATTTGATGAATGTGGTTATCTCATCGTGGACATCACATGGTGCAGTATTTTGATTTATCAAATGAATTGAAAAAAAATTCTACTATAATGTGACAATAATGACCATATCACATGATACGATCATAATTCAAGTGGAGATAATATCAACCAAGCATATGGTAATTAATGTCATTGTTGAATGTAGGAAGTTAAAAGTAACAACTGATTCATTCTACTCAAACCCTACAATGGCTAGAATTTGTTAGTCTACAAGAAAAACAATTTGGGAGAAATATCCAAGATCCTAGCTATAGCATGAAACATCAGCAAAAATAATATACGAAAAAAAACTCTGTACCTGTTCTGCAGCACGGCCACCTAATGTCATGCATGTCATATCAAAAAGCTGCTCTTTTGTCATCAAAAGATTTTCATTTGGGACGTATTGTGCAAAGCCTAATGCAGCTGTTCCACGAGGAACAATGGTAACTTTTAGAAGAGGCTCTGCATGCTCCAAGAACCATCCAGCAACGGCATGCCCAGATTCATGGTAAGCAACAGTACGTCGCTCCAGTTTGCTAATGACCTGCAAAAGGATTAACATGCTCAGGGGCCACATAAGGAATAAAAATAAGTGTACAAAAAAAATACATTACACACAAAAAAAGGCTGCCAAATTAATTGGGATCCAAATGGTAACAGATTCAAACAAATTTCACATATAAGCTTCATAGGTTTAGTCAAAGGAGTTAAAATATTGATAGTCACATTACCTTATTTTTCTTCTCCAAACCACCAATAATCCTATCGATTGCAGACTCAAAATGCTGCATTGTAATCTGAGTTTGCTCACTTCTTGCAGCAATTAAAGCAGCTTCATTACAAACGTTGGCAATGTCAGCTCCAGCAAACCCAGGTGTCAAAGCAGCTAGCCTTTGCGAATAAAATGATGGTTCATTGTCCAGCTTAAGCTTTTTAAGATAGATGCGGAATATTTGATCACGGCCCTTTATATCTGGCTTGTCAATTGTTATCTGGCGATCAAACCTTCCTGGCCTCAACAATGCCTTATCCAGGATGTCAGGTCTATTTGTCCCAGCAAGAACAACAACACCAGAAGTTGTTCCAAATCCATCCATTTCTACAAGCAGCTGGTTCAAAGTACTCTCACGTTCATCATTTGAGCCTGAAAAACCTCCACGTCCTCTTGCACGACCAATAGCATCAATTTCATCGATAAATACAATACTAGGAGCACACTGTCGAGCTTCTTGGAACAAGTTCCGTACCCTGGATGGTCCAACACCAACAAACATTTCCATGAAATCTGAACCAGAAATAGACAAAAAGGGCACACCAGACTCTCCTGCAGTAGCTTTGGCAAGAAGAGTCTTCCCTGTCCCAGGAGGGCCTACAAGCAGAGCACCTTTGGGTATCTTAGCTCCCAACTCTTCGTACTTCTTGGGGTTTTTAAGGAAATGCACAAACTCCATTATTTCTTGTTTAGCTTCATCACAACCAGCCACATCCTTAAAAAACACCTGGACCAACAAAAAAAGCAAGTGTTATTGAAAAGACATATTCAAGAATTTCATAAAGCTTGCATTTTTTTCTAAGAAAATGTTAAATCAAGCTACTGTAAAACTAAGCAAGTGGAGTTTCCGAGCTCAAAATGATAGCCTGTCTGTGAAAAAACATTTGCGCCAGATTTTTTTTGTTGTTACCATAAAAAATAAAGCCAAGTGAAAGTGTTAAAATAGTGGCAAAAGAGAAGAAACAACAAACCTTATTTTTGGAATTTTTGTCCATCTTTGTCACCGTAGCTTTTCCAATGTTGAAAATACCACCTCTTCCCTTCCCAGGACCACCTCCAATGTTGAAACCACTCTGCATCCTTTTCCCCATCAAATATATCAATCCAACAAGAAATGCTGTTGGGGCAAACCTCATAACTTCTTGGAACCAATTTACTTCAGCAACATAAGTTACTGGGACAAAATCATGTGGATCTATTCCCATCGATTCCTGGGCTTCCTCTAACTTCTCTTCAAAGGAATCAACACTACCAATATTGAAGTAATACTTGCATCTGCTAGGAGCAGGCTTGCCTGGAACATCAGTGGTAGAAATATGGGTATCACTATTTTGACCTTGGCTCTTTGGCTGTGGTGAAGTCCTGATATAAACCTTTGCCACTGATTTATTTGAAACAACAATGCGATCAACTAAACCAGGTTCTAGAAGCTTGTTCTTGAACTCTTGGAAGCTTATCTGCAGATAGTTGAAACAAACGACATTGTAATGAACCATTAACTGTAGTACATGTACTATCCAATATCAATACACTCAAGGGAACAGATATGCTTATCATGAAATGATATTGTTGGACAAAATTACCAATTACACAAAATAAAGAGCTTTCAATATTGCATTCACATTCAAAGGCTAGTAAAAGAAAACTTCAAGTAGAAAGCACATGATAGCAAACTAACGATTCTGCTGCACAGGGCACTAAGACAGATATGCCAGCACAGGTGGATCAGAGGAAGAACTTCAAGTTAGACCAGTAAATTACACAATGGCTATTCTGCAATAGCGTATTGTCTATGCAGACTTCATCTCTCCCTCATTTATATAGATGTGCTATTCATTGGTCTAGTGTAGTCATAATGTGAAACCATGTAAGTGGAAAGTGATGGTACTCTAGCTACTTCTTCTCAGGTTCACGAAAAAAATTCATATTTATAACTTATAAGTACAGTGCTAGTCCATAGCACTCCTTGTGTATATTATGTAATGCTAGCTAACAAATATTGGGAATCTGAGTGTAGCTGATAGGGGCCTAAATACAGAACTTAGACTTTTAAAGTCATTCCGTTGGTGATATGGTCTTTTCCCTCCATTTCCTCTAAAGCTTTCAGGGCAAACTAATTATGCAAGTGTGAACCAAACCAAAAAAAAAAACATATGTTTACCTGTTCTATGGAACTAAACATAGCCCAAGAGACATAGGTTACCAGGAAAAGAGCAAATGAACTAATGACTTGCAGAATTATTTCCACCAGAGTTAACAAAGTAAACTCACCTCCTTCTGGTCTGACGTGCTAGATGACATGGATGAGAGCATCAGGCCAAGAATCAATAAAGGCGCAAGGAAATTCTGCAGGTTTTTCATAGCGCTTTCCTGGAAATCCCATCCCTCGTCTGTATTGGATTCCTCTGCGCACCACAAGATTGCAGTCTCATCAAAAGCGAAATAGTTAGCACTGAAGTCATAAAACTACGAATAGAAGCACAGTGCTCAAAAAACATTATCCATTTCTACTCAACAACCAATGATCGGTAAAACTATTCGCCAGAGCAGTTGCAGCATAAGGAAATCCGTAATCACATGCCAATGGCACATCTTGTTGGTCAAATATATTCACCAATTCCATTTGCTACGAGTGTATCAAAATCTACGCTTTTTTTCTGAAATATCCGCATATCCATAACATGGCTACCCTCCTCAACACGAACAAGAGAAGCGTGAGGGAAACTTACGCTTCGATTCGGACTTTTTACTCCCATCTCCTTTCGGCGCCTCCTTCTTACCCTTCGGGTAGTAGTTCTCGTAATCTAACAGCAGAAGAAAAATCAAACCTTTAAAAACCAAGGCCACCAAACCCAACGAAAACCGCATGGAGTAGGAGGAACGCACTCTTCTTGGACTCGTCCGAGAAGAGCCGCCGGAACTGCGGGCTGGCGAGGAGGTATCTCCAATCCACGGCCTTGCCCGCGGCGGGCCTCGCAAGACCCGCCGCCGAAGCCGCGGTCAGGTACCCCCGGACAAATCCTAACCCGCCGCCCTCCCCGCCACGGACCGGCGGCGGCGGCAGCGGCGGCGCGGGCGGCGACCGGGCCCCGCCGAGGCCCCCGAGCTGGAAACACTAAAAAGGAGCAGCGAAAGGTCCGTCAGAGCTCCGCCCCCACACCGGGGACGCCCGCCGCGAGAGGATAGGAGCCGGGGAAGGGAGAGGGGGGGGGAGGGGAGACTCGCCTGGCGCGGGCGGGAGGAGCGCGCGGACCTTCCGAGGGCGCGGGCGAGCGAGGCGAGCGTCATGTCGGCCGCGGCGGCGCCGTGCGCATGGGAGGGAGGAAAGGCCGGGGCGTCCGGATCCGCGCGACGGTGCGGGGGTCGCGTCGAGTTGGGAGAGAGATGGGTCCTGTTCCGAGATTTTTTGTGCGTGGGTGTGTGTCCTGCAGCGCGGCGAGACGGGGGCGTCGTTCTGCTGTGAGGAGGAGGGGTCGCCGCGGCGGCGGGTGGGCCGCGTGCCCGTGGTTTCGGGCGCGGGTGCGGGCGGGCCGGCGGCGCTCACGGGATTCGGGGGAGTTTCGCTTGGCGTTGCTCGGTTTCCACCGCGTTTACGAGCAGGGGAGGTGGAAAGCTGGCTCGGAAAAGATCAGTTCGCGTTGGCTGGACTCGGAATGGGGTTGGTGCGTTATCCGTCCTTTGGATTTTCAGTAATTTTCGTCACTTGAAAATAGGAGTACTGAAGATGGGCTGAATTTGATTTGAATTCTTTTGCTATACGAAGAATATGAATTCTGCGTAGAAAAATGTTGTTTCTGAGGGTACGGACTGTAGGCTTGGTCAGGCTTGTACCACGACCACGAGGGCAAAGTTGGGACCTGAAAACGGCTGTCGGTTGGCTCGTCGCAGTCCACAACTCTACCGATCCCCCCACACCGATCTTGTTTCCCAAGAAAGAAGAGAGAGCGGCTGGATTTCTTAAAGCAAAAAAGGGCGACTCCGACAAGGTCTGAATGTCTGATGCTCACGAAGATGACTGGCAGCTTGCGAGGGTGTGGGAAAGGGAGATAGCGAGGCAGTGACGTCAACTCATGTGCCCTGGGGGCTTGGGCTGCGCGATGGCCGATGGGGGTCAACGTGAGAATACGTGATGGCGTTGCCTTTCTGCGCATTTTTGGAGAGCTCTGAGAATCTGACAACATCGCGGCGGGCTGTAAAAGAGTTACTCTAGATTAAAGTTTCGGTTTCAGTGAGATTTTGAGAATACAAAATAAGTTTTCGAGCGAAATTTTGAAATGTCCGTGTGTCCAATATTGGTGGTCCAAACACAACCCCCATCATCTGCCACAATGACCGTGCACAAGGTCGGCAAGGCATGGCCGCATCGACCGGATGGGCTCGCATGCACTGAATCTCTCTGGCCGGCCCAGCCAGCAGGCCATCATCATATATGAGCCCGTGTAATATGTATACCTTCATGCAGGCCCATGTACTCACGACCCTAGTCCTGACTTGTGAAAAAAAAAAAGCTTGCGAGGCCCATCGGTAGAGTTGTGTAATATGTAAAAAAAAAGCTTGCGTGGCGACCCCGGCATCCTGGACGCGGTGCTGGCGGCTCCCGGCCGACAGCATGCTTTTTTATTTCTTTTTATTCAAAACTTTCTGTCTTAACTATTTTGCTTGTAACATTTTATCATAATCTTTTGTCCAAATATTTATGCACAATTTGTGAGCCTAAATTTTGTTATTGTACGATTTATACACATAATCTTTTTGTCAAGCATTTTATGCACATAATGTTTTGCTTTTTATGCACAACTTATGAACATAAATTTTATTGTTATATAGATATATTGTATATAACTTTTGCTGTATAAATTTTTAAAACGATTTTTGTTCACATATATTTTGTATGTAGTGTTTGTTTATATAAGTTTGTGTTATATTTTTGTTTATAGTGTTTTCTATTGCATGATAAAAGAGAATGAGGACTGCGGCGCCCACGTAGTGGTCTTAGTGGACAGTGCACGTACGGGAGGACTCGTATTCGCTGCTGCGCGAGGGGCGAGCGTGCGCGGAAGCCGGCTAGTTAAATTGATTGGCTGATTTTGAAGGAAAACGACAAAAAAATTAGGGAAAGAAAGGTGGGAGCAGTAAAGTGGGAGGGCTGTCTGATTGATATCCAGGAGCCGTCCTGGCGCGCGCACTAATTAGAAAGGCCGGTAACAAATCGTGACACAGTGAAGTAGTAGGATGAATTTGCTAGTATATAACATGGTTGTTCTTA
The DNA here is from genome assembly GCA_032594955.1 of Panicum miliaceum. NCBI lineage: Eukaryota > Viridiplantae > Streptophyta > Magnoliopsida > Poales > Poaceae > Panicum > Panicum miliaceum. The sequence goes on from CM064065.1 coordinate 14,542,613, forward strand.
GGGTGATGATCTAGTGTGACACCATCCTCACGACAATGGTTGCTGCCTTGGTGGCATGGCCTGCTTGGACTCCCTTTTTCTAGGTCTGTTTGCATAACACCTGGTCAGGCTTCAATAATACAACTTCGTTTTGTTTGGTTGCCTGTACAGCCCGTTAGCCAGGCTTAGCTAGTGAAAAAAAGCCCCTCCAGCTTGGTTCCGGTAGTACGTGAAAATTTCCCGTAGCAGCTAAGCCAGCCCCGGCCTGCTCAAGCGTTCACGCTCCGCTCCCTCTCTCTCCTCCCCTCGCCCCTTACCTGCGTCTGCATCTCGCTCAACCACGCCTTGCGCCGGGAGGCTCGCTCGCACGCTCGCCGGAACCCGCACACGCCGGGGAGTTCGGCGGCTCCCGCCCGCTTGCGCCGGTGGATCTCATCCACGCGCGGCCGTGGGAGCTCCGCCTCGCACGCGTCGAGGGAGCTCGCCCGCGCGCGGCCGGTTGAGCTCCGCCGGCGGCCCACTCTTGCGTCTCCCGCCGCCCGCGGCGAGGAGCTCGGTGGCTCCCGCACGCACGCTCCGGGGGAGCTTGCCCGCGCGCGGCCGGGGGAGCGCCGGCGGCGGCCCGCTCTCGCGGCTCCCGTCCGCCCACGGCGAGGAGCTCGGCGACTCCCGCACGCACGCGCCGAGAGCTCGCGCGCGCGGCCCGGGGAGCGCTGCCGGCGGCCGAATCGCGCGGCTCCTGCACGCGCCGGGGGAGCTGTCTGCGTGGCTGGCGGAGCTCGCCGGAGCCCGCATGCGCCGGTGGAGCTCGCCCGCGGCCCCGACGGCGTGCGCCACGGCGAAGGCACAACGTCGGTGGAGGGGCTGTAAGCTCACCTTAGAGAAGAGAAGGTGATGTTATGCAAAATAATACATCCAACCAAACACGTTCTACATGAACCAAGCTTAGCTAAACCAACAAACCAAACATGACTAATTGCATCTCTTTGTCCGGTCTATAGCTGGCCTGGCTTTAGATGCTAGCCAGGCTAGGCTAAGGAGATAAACCAAACAGACCTTTAACAAACTGAACATGAGACGGGGATGTCCAACATAAAAAGTAAGGGTGTTCACCACAGCAGCGCAGTGATGCTGTACTTCTGTTGCCTCCAGAGATCCAGGAGACCAGAAAGCACTGCAAGCCTGCCATATCTTCTACGTTGTGATACTTTTATCAGAACACCACTACGCGTCTGCACCAGAAGTCGGAAGTTCAGAACCCCTTCCCCTTCCCCTGGTCCTGTAGTGCGAGGCAGATCCCGACATGTCTCAAAAGACTCACAAAGATCCTATAACCAAGCATGTGTTTGGTCTCACACCAAGTGGGTTGGGTTGGATCCAACCCTATTTTTTATTAGGTCTAACCCACTTCGTGTTTGGTTACAGGGATAAGTCCGACCTAATTTTCACACCGCTACGGGCCAGCTCGCCTCACGCCGCTCCCTCGCCACGCCCGAGCTCGGCCCCGCGCTGGAGCGCCCCGCTCCTACTCGCCACTGCCCCGAGTCGGCTCGCCCCACGACGTGCCCGAGCTCGGCCCTAATGGAGGAAGACGAGCAGGCCCCACCGTTCGCCCCTGCAAGCTCCGTCGCTCGCTGGTTCTGCACCACCGGCCACGCCTCGTCCGTGTCGCGCTGCCGCTCGCCCCTGCTGCGGACGGAGATTGACGGGAGTTGATGGGGGCGAAGTGGGTTCGCCTTGTCCCCTCGATTCGGAGGGATGAGATGAACCTGGACCTAGAGGGTATATTCCCTTGTGGAATGAACCCAACCCACTAGTTTCTCCAACCAAACATTGGTTCATCTGGGTCCAACCCATCCCAACTCACATCAACCCATGCTATCAGAATTCTGACACATTCCATACACGGCTTTCCAGATCCACTAAAAAAATAATTGACGAGCACCACTGCATTCTAAGGAACTTGAACCCAAGACCTCTTGCCTCGCGTGCAATTTTCTTATCATCCCACCTACACAACACATATAACTCTAGATGGGACGCTTTCCATTTAAACTAAACCGCAAAGAACCCTTTGTTATCAACCAGGACTAATGTCTAGAGGACTATAGTCCCGGTTGGTGTGTTACCAACCGGGACTAAGGGTGACTTAAAAGTCTTTTGACGTCCATAAAATTTGGATCCGGGACTAGTGAGAGCATTAGTCCCGGGTCTGAAGTTTACCGAGATAAATGAGAAAGATGAATGTCGGTTTCTTTACTAGTGGCCATGCAAGGCGCGTGCATATGCTAGATTTTGGTCAGAACAGTTTAAAGTTAGTTCAGGATAGAGATATATACATGCATTCATATATGCTAGCTGAATTTCTTACGATCATCTGGATTACTGAAACTGACAAGGTCTGAGATGTGGTCCTGCCGTCCTGGTCTATGTTGTGTAACTGTGTGCGACGCAAGTTCTTAACATGTACTACTGCTGCAATTAATCTTTGCTTTCTAGAGCTTGATCATCATGCTCGCAAATGAAGCGTAGCTGTCCACGCTGCCGGCCGGCCGGTGCCGGGTATCTCTCTTCAAGTTCTTTATGGGAATGATGGCAGCTTCGGTCACTCCAGCGATCATGTCAGTTATCAGGCTTTCCATGAACAGCATGCAGAAGGATCGGAGAGGAGGGTATGTATGATCTGAGCTGATGGCAACTCGACACTGACCAAGATTGTAGTTTAGTGGAGTACTGCGACTAGGTTTCGACCCGGCCGTGAAAAGCTTGGGCCTGACGCCTGAACCGTCGGGTTGGTGGTCAGCTCGATGCCCCGGCCGGCAGATGAGGCTGTACATGAGCATGCATGGCCACGAGAAGTGCAGCGCAAGTGCCCAACTACTCCCTCCACGACTCTAAACGCCGCGCGCCGCCGTCCGAAACCACGAGATCGTCAAGGCCGGCCGGTTGGCGTGGAGGCTAGCTTGCCAAGACGAGATGCTTCGTTTTCAAGCCACCAGATTGCATTGATCGGATGCAAAATAATCCCAATAAACCGCCCGGTTGGCTGGCCAGCCGCGGTTTACATTGCAACTAACTGGACCGTAATGTCTGTCACATCGTAACCGACGTTGAATCTTTTGCCGGCCTAGCTACGTGCAAATTAATCCCAGTGCTGCAACACACTGGCCGTTTGGTTAATTGGAGTCCTGGTGCCTATTTCAAGATTCAAGAAACGTATCTCCATGCATTGGAAACCTGACAATATGTGATATCAAAGATTTATCCAGTGTTCTTTTTTCAAATGGCCTAAAGTTATTGTTCTTCTCAATTCTTATCAAGGCGAGGTTTTTCTAGTCCAACTTGAATATTCACCGAGAGAAAAGTAAATTAGCGACGAATTGAAGTACCTCCAGCCAAGAAAACCATCAGCCAACCATTTGATAAATAACTCTCAGGGATTGCCTCAGGGATTGTTCCATTCCCTTCCTTTTTCTGTTTGAAAATTCAAACTTTGGACGATAACACATACTCCCTCCGTTCCAAATTGTAGGTCGTTTTGGCAAATTTAGGTATTGCCAAAACGATCTACAATTTGGGATGGAGGGAGTACATTTTTTTTATTAGGGCAACAAGCATTCCTTGCCTTTGTTGTATTAGGTCAATATATGAGGAAAACATTTTTTGCATGTGAATTTTTCACATAATAGAAATGCTTTTAAAAAGTAAGAATTGCTACCAATGGATTAAATATGTCGCAACCATCCCTTGTTAGATACTTTTGTGAATATATATTCTAGTAAGCATGGAAGGAGAGGGAGAAGGAGAGGGGGGGGGGGGAGAGACAGAGAGAGAGAGAGAGAGAGAGAGAGAGAGAGAGAGAGAGAGAGAGAGAGAGAGAGAGAGAGAGAGAGAGAGAGAGAGAGAGGTTCTCTCACCTTAAAGCAATAATAGATGTAGTGTTGATTCAGATGTGTACTAGTTGTTGGTCCCCTAACCTCCATGGCCTCCCTTGGCTCCCAAGACAGAGCAGGCGGGCATATTGAGACACTTTTCACGGGGCCCCAACTACCAAAAAAAGGATTTATCAGATCACTAGGTGGCATGCATATCCAATCTGGCAAGAACAAAAAAAAGCAGGAAGCTCCACTACAACAACTCCTCGGCTCCAATCCAATGAAGCAACAGCCCAGCACCACATACAAAAACTTCGATTTTTTCTCACTACTATTGTTTTCCAACAGTGATTTTAATCAATCTTGCTTCGACAAAACTCATGGAAGATAAATAATTGGAGGAAGGCTTTGCAGAGAAAAGACATGGATTTGACCCTGCCGGGGCCATGGATAACTTGAGAAGTTCACAAAGAAAGCTGCATGCAGCAGATTGCAGATTGGTGTGGTGCATGCATCATTTTTAGTATCTGTTGGGGTACAGCACAATTATGAGATTATCATATGTATTTTCAATGATTCGTGGCAATGGCATGCAACAGGGTAAGCCCTGGAATTGTTTGTCCACACTGGAAACACAAGGGGGAAATGCCGATTGCAGTACTCTCTTTATGTTCAAGAATACAGGAAATTCTGATTGCTTGGCTTTGGTCTCCAAAACTATACTCCCTCGGGTCCGACATCGATATGGTCTTCAAAATACAACTTCCATAACTAGTTTTTGTTATATTTGTAACACACAACAACAGTTGATTTCATAAATAGAAAAGATATACATTTGAAGTGGTTTACTATAACAGAAGTCACTTCCATAACCATACTTCCTACAGCTAACATCACAACCTTAAGACTCCACTTCTTTGTGACTAGAGGGAGTATCTTGATCATAATCTTCTCTCAAGATATGTAACCCTCCCCCCCTCCCCCCACCCCCCCAAAAAAAAACCCAAAATGTAAGTCACGGTTTGACCTGATGCAGTCTCGAAGACTATGCTTTAACCCTTAATATCTTTATTTTGTGGCTCAAGATTGATTTATGTTTAATTTCCCCTTATTCTAACTGGGTGGGGGGGGGGGGGGGGGGGTATAAAGGAATTTGCGCACTTCATATACCCATATGATTGGGTATCAATTTCCAGTAATATACTTCCTATCAGTTTTGGTGAGAGATTGAAATAATTTTTAACAGGAATCTTTTGGCAAAACTTTTGAGTCCAATTTTCAGTACTGTGTGTTCATGCACGTATAAACAGCACAAGCTTGCGTCGTCAGGTCAGCATTTTCTCATTATTCTACCTACAAGCTTAACTGAAACTCTACGCACCTTTACGTGAAAACGAAATTGATATTTCCAGGACATGCCTGCGGCGTTCTGGTGTGGTGAGAGCTAGCTAGCTGCTGCTGGTAGCTTAGCACAGCACAGTGAGCTGTGAGCATGGGCATATGCAGCTCAAACATATCCCTGTGTCAAGCGTTTCTGATGTTTCTAAATCTAATCTAATCGCAACTTGCTTCGATCGATGGAGGCAACCACTCGCAGGAGCGGCCCGGTCGCGAGTTTTCTATGCACGCCCACCAACCCCAGCCAACCACTATCGCCGTGTGACCTCCTACCATGCACGACACCCGGGAGCGGAGGGAGCACGCGCGCGCGCTCGTTTAAATTGCCGCTTCGCCCCACTCATACCGCTCACCATCAGCTCGATCCATCGGTCGATCTCTCCTGCCTCCGTCCGCCGCTGATCCAACGATCGATCGAGCACAAGCTAGCTAGCTAATCGATCGAGGTGAGCAGCAGCAGCAGCAGCAATGGCTGGCGGCCGCCGTCGTCTCAGGTGCCTCTCCCCTGCGTGCCTCTTTCTCGCCGCCGCCGTGGCCCTCCTCGCCATGCCGGGCCTAGCCGCCGCCCGCACCCGCCGCTACACTTTCAATGTGCGTACGCCTTCAGTGTCCAATGTGTGCCGTTCTCTCAAGCAACTGTATGCTGATTGCTAGTAGCAAATGGTCTTTTGTTCGTGATGATCGCAGGTGACGATGGCGACGGTGACGCGGCTGTGCGTGACGAAGAGCATCCCCACGGTGAACGGGCTGTTCCCGGGGCCGAAGGTCGTCGTGCGCGAGGGCGACCGCCTCGTCGTCCAGGTCCACAACAACATCAACAGCAACGTCACCTTCCACTGGTATGATCGATCGACCCATCTGCCCGTGAACCCACGCGCTAGCTGATGGCTAGCTTAGCTTAGCCGCTCAGATCAATGGTCACTTGACGCAACCGGCTGGCATGGCTCGGCGCCTGAATGCATGCAGGCACGGCATCCGGCAGCTGCGCAGCGGGTGGGCGGACGGGCCGTCGTACATCACGCAGTGCCCGATCCGGCCGGGGCAGAGCTACGCCTACGACTTCCGCGTCGTGGGGCAGCGCGGCACGCTGTGGTGGCACGCCCACTTCTCCTGGCTCCGCGCCACGCTCTACGGCCCGCTCGTCATCCTCCCGCCGCGCGGCGTCCCCTACCCGTTCCCCAAGCCCGACAGGGAGGTCCCCCTCATGCTCGGCGAGTGGTTCAACGCCGACCCTGAGGCGGTGATCAAGCAGGCGCTGCGGACCGGCGGGGGGCCCAACGTCTCCGACGCCTACACCTTCAACGGCCTGCCGGGCCCGACCTACAACTGCTCGGCGGCCGCCGGCGACACGTTCCGGCTGAGGGTGCGGCCGGGGCGGACGTACATGCTGCGCCTCGTCAACGCGGCGCTCAACGACGAGCTCTTCTTCGCGGTGGCCAACCACACGCTCACGGTGGTGGGGGCGGACGCCAGCTACGTCAAGCCGTTCGCGGCCACCACGCTGGTCATCTCCCCGGGGCAGACCATGGACGTGCTCCTCGCCGCGGCCGCCGCCAGCCCGCCCGCGCCCGCCTACGCCATCGCCGTCGCGCCCTACACCAACACCGTCGGCACGTTCGACAACACCACCGCCGTCGCCGCCCTCGAGTACGCGCCGTTGCAGGGCGCCGCCGCGCTCCGGGCCCTTCCCCCGCCGGCGCTCCCGCTGTACAACGACACCGGCGCCGTGGCCAACTTCTCGGCCAAGTTCCGGAGCCTCGCGAGCGCGCGGTACCCGGCGCGGGTGCCGCGGTCGGTGGACCGCAAGTTCTTCTTCGCCGTGGGGCTGGGCGCGGACCCGTGCCGGAGCCGGGTGAACGGGACGTGCCAGGGCCCCAACGGCACCAGGTTCGCGGCGTCCATGAACAACGTGTCCTTCACCATGCCCAGGACCTCCCTCCTCCAGGCGCACTACCAGCGGCGGTACGGCGGCGTGCTGACGGCCAACTTCCCCGCGGCGCCGCCGGTGCCGTTCAACTACACCGGCGCGCCGCCCAACAACACGTTCGTGATGCACGGCACCAGGGTGGTGCCGCTCCGCTTCAACACCAGCGTCGAGGTGGTGCTGCAGGACACCAGCATCCTGGGCGCCGAGAGCCACCCGCTGCACCTCCACGGCTACGACTTCTTCGTCGTCGGCCAGGGGTTCGGGAACTACGACGCCGCCAACGACACCGCCAGGTACAACCTCGTCGACCCCGTGCAGCGGAACACCGTCAGCGTGCCCACCGCCGGCTGGGTCGCCATCCGCTTCGTCGCTGACAACCCCGGTGAGTCCTAATGCAGCCGCTGTTTCCTTTTTGTTCACCCCCTGAACGTTGACTACTACTAGCGTTGACTTCTTCCATTGCATCTTAATGACCTGTTTGAGCTCTGCGGTCGCAGGTGTCTGGATCATGCATTGCCACTTGGACGTCCACTTGAGCTGGGGCCTGGCCATGGCGTGGCTCGTCAACGACGGGCCGCTGCCGAACCAGAAGCTACCGCCTCCGCCGTCCGATATCCCCAAGTGCTGATGATACGCTCTCTGCAACATTGATCTGCGGCGGTTTTGATCAGTGCAAGTGTGCAACGCACGCACGCATATACGCAATTTCGTTTTTGGCGGTCGAGGTCTCGAGGAGCAGACTCACTCAATCAATTGGCCTGATTTTTTTGCTGATGCAGTGTCCTCGGAGACAAGCAAGACAGATGTAAGAAGTCCATTGGATGGCGCTGTTGTGTGATTCTTGTTGCTATTCTTTTCTTTTTTTTTTTGAAAGTTGCTTGTTGCTATTCTTTGGTTCCACTTTTCGTTTTCTTTTTTCATGCTGGGCATTGTTGTTAGCGTGTACAGTGTATCTATGGTATAATGTATCCATCGGAGCAGCCAAAGATTCTTTTTACCATCCGCGTGTGCCTTGCAATTGCCACCTTCGTGTGCCGAGATTGCTTCCCAAAATGGTTTCACATGCGAAAGCTAGTGCATTCGAGTGTTTTTTCTTCTCTCCCAGCACCTGCATTCTACCCATCCCATCTCCCTAATCTTCTTTCTCACCCACGTCTCCCTGCCTCCATTTTCTTTCTCCAATGCCTTCTCCATTGTCAACGACCAAAACAACAGCCAATTTAGGGCATGGAACGAGCTGCAATGATCCACTGACACGGCGGCGCGCGCTGCACCCGTTGCGCCGTGGCGTGCCCGTGTCGAGGCCGGCTGCTGGGCGCTCCGGAACGCGACGCGCGCGCAGTGCGGCGGCCCGGCGCGAGACGGCGAGGGGCACGGGGTCACAGGCGCCCGCCTGGCGCCCCCCGCCCCCAGTCCCGGTGGTCCATGGTCGGTCCGGCTACACCCGCGCGCCGGGGCCCCGGTTCCCTGGCCGACTGGCGCTGTGCTAGCTGTTCCAATTATTCCTGCGCGCACGGCACCAAAGTACACGTGAACTTTGAATGGCACGGGCAAAGTACAATTGGCTCGTTGGCTGTGCTTCCCCTCCCCCTAACCAAGAAGGCCCTACCCGACCACAGTGTGCGGCGCGGCGTGCGCAGCTGCTGGGCGCGCACGTCGCTCCGTGATCTCCGTCATACAATCGGACAGGCGGAGGGCGCGCCGCCCGCCACTTGGTCCGTCGCCGCGGCCCTTTTTCAATTCGCCCGCGCGCCCTGCTCCTCTCGTTCCCGCTCGCATTCCAGGCAGCACACGTCGGCGCCTCGACGAGCTCGCTCAGGGGCGGAGCTGCGCTGCGTGCGCCGCCCTCCCATGGAGATGGAGCTGCGCGCGGAGGAGGAGGACAAGCGCGGGCTGTGCAAGGAGAGGGGCAAGAGGGTGGCGGCCGTGCCCGCGCACGGCGGCGGCGGCAAGGTCGGCGCCTCGTCGTCGTCGTTCGCGCGCCGGTGCGTGAGGCTCGTCCGGGAGCAGCGCGCGCGGCTCTACATCGCGCGCCGCTGCGTCACCATGCTGGCGTGCTGGCGGGACACATCCTGAAGAAGCAAAGGGTGGGTTCTGCTCGAGCATCGTGAATTCGTGCTTGAGGATACTACAGCTGAAACGCAATGCATTTAGAGGCTGTAGCGCTGCCAACTTGATGGAGATAAGTTTCAGCTATTCGCCAAATATATCTGTTCTCTGTTCTTCTTCTTATTTTTTTTGAAGGATGGTTCGCCACCTTCGAAATATAGTCATCTATTTGCCTTTTCTTTTCAACTGTACTTTGGATCGGATGAAATGATGTGGTGAAGAGAAATGTGAAACTAATTTAGCCTCGTTCCTCATGGAGTATTTGCATTTGCATTGCGTATACAACTACGGTTGGAAAGTGAAAACACGGAGAAAACTGTGCCCTACTTCAGATCCGAGTATTTTGGAACTTCGTGCTTAACTGCTTATTAACTTTAGCCTTTTATAGGCCATATATGCGCTTCCAAATATGGTGGAGTAAAGTTTCAAAAAAGATATGGTGGAGTAAGTACAAACAGCCATGCGTTTTGATTTCTTACAGCCTGAGGAGGGAGCCAATACCCCAACGTTGTTTGAATTTATATACTAATTTTTAGTCCGGGTCACATCGAATATTTGGATACCAATTAGAAAAATTAAATATGAACTAATTATAAAACTAATTGCAATTCACGAGATGAATCTATTAAGCCTAATTAATTCATTATTAGCACATATTTACTGTAGCATAATATTATCAAATCATTGATTAATTAGGCGATCGTCTCGCGAATTAGTCTTCATTTACACAATTAATTTTATAATTAATTTATATTTAATACTTCTAATTAGTATTAAACATGGGAGTAAAGTTTAGTCATAGTCCAAATGGTCCCTCCATCTACCTCCGCACGCATCCTCTGCACTGTTGACTCCCGTCTCTGACGCCGTGCATGATAACTGGCACGCATCCTCCGTGCTGCAACTTGCCGGCCATTCACAGCAATGGGGAAATAGGGCCGCCTGCTTGGACTGTTGTTGGCTCAGAGAAGCGATAAGATTGCAGTGTACTTGCACGATCTCCGCGGAGCTGCCGTTAGACCAGTTTATTTTAACTAGATTTTAGCCCTCTCATATCGGACGTTTTGATACGAATTAGAAGTATTGAAAGTAGACTAATGATAAAATTAATTGCATAATTCCCGGACTAATTCACGAGATGAATCTATTAAATCTAATTAGTTCATGATTTAATAATATCGTGCTACAGTAAACATGTGCTAATAATAGATTAATTAGATTTAATAGATTCGTCTCGCGAATTAGTTAGGAATTATGCAATTAGTTTATAATTAACTCATATTTAGTTCTCATAATTAATATCCGAACGTCCGATGTAACAGAACTAGATGTTAGCCTTTAAGATCCAATCATTACGATCTGATTTGTATAATTGCACGGCAAATATGTCCACGAAGCAGGCTAGGAGGTCAATTAGGTAGTTCAGGACTATTACGCCGGTTATTTTTGTTTTGTAACCTGTCATTGTTTTTAAGAGGCAAAAAATAGTGCAGACCTGGAATCCAGCGCACATGTTGGGGATCGCCGCCCTCGAGATAGTCTCGCTGAAGGTTGTATTGAAGGAACCTTCGGACGGTCTAGAAGGTACCACTCGAGTTTTCTGATTAATTTTGTAGGACTAGCCTCTTCTGATTAATTTTGTAGGACTAGCCTCTTCAGTGATGATCGAATGTTCGCGATGAGCTGAATGCACGAAGGTTACAAACGGGTGTTCGCGAAGGTTCGCGAAGGTTGATGCCGACGACGAAAGAATCAGCCGCACAACCTTCGACGACGCCAAGATCCTAGATGAGAGGTTGAAGGTTACAAGGAACCTTCGATGTCACCTGAGAAGCGTGATCATCTTGTAGTGAGCAACTTGTACACGCCTACGTCCGGAAATGACCCAAAAATCGGAATATCCTACGGATATTCCGGCTAGATAGGGGCATTACTGGAACTGCGTCACGAAGGTATGGGGTATAAATACTCTTATCTTTTACAGTAATTGGGATGATTTTGAAAGTGCATATAAGGTTATTCCTCAGAACATCATTTTCACTTTTTGTTTAAAAAATATCCTTCGGATCCCAATAGCACACAACCACAGCGGGGTATGCACCCATATCTAACGGTATAGGAGACGGGTCCATTTACTGTGATTGGATCTTTTTTTTGCCTGTAAAATTTTCCTTCTTTTCTTAACAAAAATCACAGTTATTCCTTCGCGATGTTTGCACCACAACAACAGTCTATGAGGTTTGTCAAAAAAAAAAACAGTCTATGAGGTTTTCATATTAGTCCTGTACCAGTTCTACTATATTAATTTCTTGTCTCATATTCCGATATTTAGACTTTAAAAAGCTAGTATTTGAAGAAAATAGCACACATAAGCCTCATAGACTGTTATTAATGAGAGCTTGTGTGATAGTATACCCATCACTCGGAATAAAAAACATAAGACAGTGCCTTGCCATATAAGCGCCATCTAACTACGAATGAGCAATTGATATTAGTTTACTTCATAGTATGAATTATGAAATTTAATAGATTTTTTAAAGTAAGGAAATACTAAATAGATTTGCAACCTTTTGTTTTATCGATAAAAAAAGATACCGTCCGCGGCCATCCGGGACGCGGGTCGCGGGGACGGCCCGAGCGCGTCGCGTCGCGCTGAAAACCATTTTCCCCCCCTTCTCTCCCGAGCGCCGGCTTCACCCCGCTGTTCCCCTCCCACTCTGCGTCTTCTTTGGCTAGCGGCGACCACAGGGAGGCGGCGCAGCCCTTGGTCAGGTCTTCATCGGGCGCTTCGCCGGCGACGAGCATCCGCCAGGTATGCCCGCCCATCTCCTTCCTTCCGGCTGTGCGAAATCGAACACCCCAAACCCTAATATATGATATAGCTATTTGTATTCGGATCTGACCTTGTATTTTCCTACTAACTTGATTTTTGCAAAATTATCGGGTGTATAAGCCATGTCTGCCCCTGGCTGTTGCAACCCTGCAAAACCAAGAATACGTGCTACATAAGCCTGCCTGTAATTCGGTTTCAGGTTTTGGAACAAATGCTGTAACTAACCTAGAGAAACCAACCAATTTAGATGATTGATGAAATTGGCTATTTCCTTCCTTTTGAAGTAGTTGTGCAATTTTGCTTGTGCCTAATGGCTAGATCAAGATTGGTTCTACCAGAAGACTCTAATGCTCTGGTATTGCTCTTTCTGAATTTCTGATCTCAAAGGTCATGGCAGAGACCATAGATTTATCAGGGGACGGAGGTGTTCTTAAGACGGTGGTCCGGAAAGCAAAGGATGATGCTATAGCGCCATCTGATAGTCTGCCCTTGGTTGATGGTACTAATGTTCATTCTTGTGTTTTGAGCAAGCATTGCATACGTAATATTGTTTCCATTACTCTCTGTTTGTTTAGACAATAGTGTGTAATTTGAGGTACGATACATGTTCCTCTTTGTTAACTGGTTCTAGTATTCTACTACCATCATTCAGCTTCAGTGTCCTCAGTTAACTGCTACATGCACTTTTTATGTTGTAAAGTGAACACCTGCTGTTTCACATTGTCATGTTCAGCTGTAAAATAATTTCAAGGTTTCAGATACAAGTATCACCTGAATACAGTGCATACAAGGGTAAATGCTTGTCTTTCTAACTTATCCGCAGTTCATTACGAAGGCACACTTGCTGAGAATGGTGAAGTTTTTGACACCACCCATGAAGACAACTCTATTTTCTCATTTGAAATTGGACAGGGGGCTGTCATCAAAGCATGGGATATAGCCTTAAGAACTATGAAGGTATGTAAATATTCTAGTTTCTGGTGTGGTCTTCATCATCTCTGAAGTATGTGTAACGTGGTTTGGCATATCCAAAATTAAAGGTTGGCGAGGTTGCAAAAATTACATGCAAGCCAGAATATGCATATGGAACTGCGGGCTCACCACCGGAGATACCTCCTAAGTGAGTCTCCTTTTTCACCTATTGTTGGATTGATAATTTGAACTTTCCCAGTTCGATAATGTTAGTAACTGTTGGAACTTTGTCTATGCAGTGCAACCCTTATTTTTGAGGTGGAGTTAGTAGCTTGCAGGTCGAGGAAGGGTTCAAGTGTGGGCAGTGTCTCTGATGAGAAAGCCAGGCTTGAGTAAGGCATTTTCCTAATGTTCCATGCGTAATATCCAGCACAGAAAAATTCCAGTTATTATGTGGTTTAGCATAACTGCAAGTGTGTTTGTTAAGACTCTAGTTCTCAAGTGAGTCCTTCATGAAACTGTAATATTGAGAGCTAGAAGTCACAATGTTGTGTCCACATTGTAATCGATTATAATTTGTTCATTCTATTAGAGTCCAAGTATTATATAATGATCGTAAAGTAATAGATACATAAATTTGAGCAGGGAACTTAAGAAGCAGCGAGAGCTAGCTGCTGCTACCAAAGAGGAAGAGAAAAAGAAGAGGGAGGAAGCAAAAGCCGCCGCAGCAGCCAGGGTGCAAGCAAAGCTCGACGCCAAGAAGGGGAAGGGAAAAGGGAAGGGAAAATAGATCACAAGGTTGCTGCTGATTACTGTAACCTAGAAAATAATCTGGGAGCATCCAAGTCAAGCTTGGTTACTTACTAGCTACTGTGCTTGATGAACGCTGCCCCCTTGCTTCAGTCCCGCACTTTTGCACTGAAAGAGTCAAAGGTGCACAATAAGGAGAGAAATATTTGGCATCTACGCAGATCACCAATCCCGTTTGCTTTACCAATTGACATCACTGCTGATTTGGGATAACATGTTCTTGTCTGATAGACTAGCATGTTTGTACCTGAATGCCAAAGTATTGAAATTGAGTGACATTGAATAGTAGCACTCTACGGAGCTAATAATCAATTAATCATTGAGGGGCTCGGATTTCATATTTTCATTGATGTGCTAATTAAATAGCTGTCGAGTGTTACATTGGTCCAAATTAGTGAAAAGTTTTATTTTCTTATGATCTTTAATAAAGAAGTATAGATTATAGATTCACTAAAAACAGTGCAACGACCCAGGGTAACCACCTTCATCCAATCGCAGGCTTCCCTATTTCCTCATCGCTTACGTGACCTATTCAAACTCCGGATGGGGGGCATGGGGCACACTTGCGCTTACTTGTACAGAACATTATACATAGCTCAAGCGCACAAATGTACATCAACGTCATGTTTGAGTCTGAACAAATGTACACAAATGATATGGGAAAACTGTTTTTCATGACCTTTGGCTACATTGGTTCTCAAAAACATGAACATAACTTTACAACAGAATTGCCTTTTCTCAGATTTTTGTAAGCACAGCCTACTCCAGATTACAAACGAGGCAGAATATTTTTCTCAACATGTATGTGAAGAATGAATGAAAAAACTAGGTTAAAATATTCATATCTCGACTCAGGATAGACACCAGGAGAAAGCTTGTGGTAATCTGTATCTTGCAGTGCCCCAATTCAGAATGGTTCAGAACAAGCACGTTCTAGCAGCTGAATGGGAAATCCTTTCACAAATTAGCAACTACCTATTGTGAATGTACTATTATCTTTTTTTTTAATCACATTGGTGGTGTAGATATTGGAATATCATAAGATGTATGGTACCGAAGGCCATTTCCTACAGTATTTGATACAGGGCACAGCCAGCAGAATATGTTAGGCCCCAGAACCTGCGTGCAACCAGAAAATAATGGAACATTAATAGCAAGTGATGCCACCCATGGTTAAGAAAGCAACTAACATAACATAAATACTCCTGTTCCTTTCTTTTTTTGATGTTTTGGGCACTGAAAAGTGATCATTTTTGTTTGGCGCATATGCATTCAAGTGTCACTATTCAATTTAACATTTAGTAAAATTTGATAGTCCAAACCTCTTTGTTCATTGGTTGCAACTGGTGGTTAAGGGAACAAACAAATTTAATGAGGTTGTGGCGTTGTGCTGTAATCCTTAGATTATTAGATACGAGTTGCTTAAATCTGATGGGCAGTACTACACTCTTTATATAGATGAGGTTAGGTCCTGACAAGAGTTTCTAACACACTAACAAAAAATAAATGCAATCATATCTTATCTAAACAACAATAACATGCAACTAACTTATCCAAAGCCATGCACTGCAGTGTGCCATCATGGTTAATGGGCATAACATGCAGCATTGCAGCACATAACAGGTTGCATGATTTTGAGACATAACTGTATTAGGCATATGGTCACAATTTACTTTCACCACTTAATACATGCTACAAGTGTAAAGTATCAAATGAATACTGCCAGCAGAATATGTCTAACATTAATAAACATCATTTTTCATGTCATGTCTCCAGCTTGTTTCCTTTCCTGAACAGAAGGGTAGAATATCTAGGTTATGGATAGCGAAAGGTCAGTCCCAATTTGTAGTTGTCTTCAGATGGAAGATAAATTGTCATTAACCTTGCTTCTTAGTCTTCACCATTCTCATTTTGCATTTATAATTGGAGATGCAGAACATTTATGCTCTCAAAGAACAACAAAATATCAGTAAGGATAGTTCTTACCGAAATAAGATTGTCATAGACACCAAGGTCATATGGATGATGATAGAGATCTCCACCCTTTTCTGCCAACCACATTGCTCTAACTCCTTCATGGTACTGCATACCATTAGTAACAATCTTGTCAAAACTTCTATAAAACAAGAGTGCTGTCCAATATCAAGAGAAAGTTTGGATCACAAACCTCAATTGTAGTTTTATTCTGTAATATGAGGTAAATATGCCAACCCAAGAGCACTGCCAATGCCAATGCTAATGGAGAAAGGATGACCCCACAAATAATCTGCCAATTTGATAAGTCTCTTCAAAATTCTTATTCAAATAGAATTCCTATCAATGGATCAGATTAACATGCAACAAGCTAGTAACTTAAGTAGACATTCCCAGAGTACTCACAATAGATGTTCGAGAAGAATCACTGCCTGACTGTTCATCTTTAGGAACACTGTGCATAACGCTCCCTATAATCAGAATCTGAGATCAAAATGGAACTTTTTAATGCGCTAAACCTCATGAAAAATGGTTGATAGAGGAAATCAAATCAAAGGAACTAAACTACCATTGCATAGAAGCTTGCAACTACAGCATACAATACAAATACCAAGAAAATCTTGTAGTTCTCGTGCCCAACACAGTTATTAATCCAAATGCAGTGATGGTCCTGCAAATGTTAATTAGGTGAAAAATATGAAGAGAACAAATAGAACTATAGAAAAATGACATCACAGAATTAATACGAGCAGCACCATTTTTAGAACACATCTCTTGCAAACACGGCAATGGTGTGCACGTGGAGGTTTATAGTGGCAACATTTCTGGCAATATCTCAAGTCACCACTCTGCAAAAGAAGTAGAGATGCTGTGAAACAAACTAATGATAGGCTACTTTTCAGGTATCAGAAAGAAAGCATACAACAAAAATGACGCGGCGGGCAGCCCATGATTTTTCCCACTTGAAGGAAAGTGCTAATCTCAGCTTACTCTATCCCTTCCCCATACTTTGATGACAAACTAGTAACATAAAACTGTAGTCTGCAGTGAGCATTCACTTTGGAATTACTGAATTTAGAAATGAGAAATCATTGACTAATGATCTCAAACAGGTTGAAGATTCAAGATCAACCAATAAAAACCTTAAATATCGGACTAGACCCACCCACCTCGGTGGAATGTACTGACTCGACTCTCGAATCTAATTATACTTCTAAGACATGTCCTCCCAAGGTCCCAACTCTGAGCTAGAAAATACTAGGGTAGAACGATTTGCACCAAAATTACTAACCAAGCTACTGCTTCTGAATCCCATTTGCCCAACTTTGAGCATGGTTCCCAAGCAAATAAACGGTGACAAATTCCGAAGCAATGATTTGTTCCAAAAATGATACGCGAAATTACTAACCAAGCTGCCTCTGAATCGCATTTGCTCAACTTTGAGCAAGGTTCCCAAGTTTCAAATAAATGGTAACAAATTTCGAAGGAACGATTTGTACCAAATATGATACCCGAAATTACTAACCAAGCTGCTGCTGAATCGCGTTTGCTCAACTTTGAGCAAGGTCCCCAAGTTTGAAATGAACGGTGGCAAATTTCGAAGCAACAGGGCACCCTCCCACCCGCAGATCCAAACCTCCACCCCCAGCACCCAGCAGCGAACCCAGGCCCGCCCACCCTCTGGCTGAACCCATGCGAGGGAGGGAGCGCGCGCGAGAGAGAGGGGCAACACCAGCGCCAACGCACCTTGCGCTTGATCTCGTGGACGGTGCTCTCGGCGTCCTCGACGTCGGGCGCGTAGCCCGGCGGCACGCGCCCGGGGTCCCTGCGCACGGCGACGGCGTAGGTGGCGAGGCAGGCCGCGGCGAGCGCCGTGAACGCGGCGGCGTTGGCGACCCCGGCCGCCGTGGACAGGCCCAGCCACCGCGGGACGGCCAGGAACACCGCGGTGTAGTAGACGTACCCGATCGCCGCCAGCACCGAAAAGATCGGCAGGGTGAGGTACCCCGGCCGCCCCGCCATCGGTGGGGACGGAGCCCCCCCTGCTTAGGGCTAGGGTTCTTCCGGCCGGCGGAGGCGGGGGAGGCGCATCGGGCGCGGGGCGAGCGGGTCGGGCGCGCACGCGGCGTGCGCCCGTTTTACTAGGGGAGGCCGCTGCCCAGTCTATTCCGCGGGAAGGAGCAGCGGCTGGAGAGGGGAAGGCAGAGCAGACGAGCGACCAGCCTGGTGGGAATGGCTGGTGACGTTGACGTGGACACGGCAATGGTGTTTTCCGCGTGCTTCTGGACATTTGTTTGGGGGATTACTTTCATGGGTTGATTAAATTGCTTGTTAGTAATAACTGTTAATTGGGTGAGAGTGGAAGCAGCGGTGGCGTAGGATGGAAGCAGAGGGAATTTGCTTGATTTGGTTCGGTGGGAGACGACTTTGCGTGACGGCGAAACTAATAGCTGCAATGTTTGCTTTGATTAGAGAAGAGGTGTCGAAGTTTGTACATGCTCCATACCCAAATTGTTAGTCTACACCAGTGCAAGGCAGCATTAAGAAAAGAACATAAGTCTCTTGGCTTCCAAGTGTAGAGAAACTGAGAAGCTAACAATTTTTTAGACAATAATATCTACATATGCAATTATATGATTGAATTTTCTTAAGAGAAATGCTGCAAAAGACCTCAAAGCATGTTACGTAAAATTAGTTGGGGTCGAAATAGTGAATTTTGCTCCTTGTTAGAGTTTGAACCAACTGATGTTGTATAAAGCTGAATACTCCATGATTTTCACCTAGGGCGTGAAGCTAGGATACAATCAACCCTGGTGCACTCTTCATTGCATAGAAGGATATTAATATAATTTACATGGTAAAATTAAGTCAACTATTAGAAATTTGTTTTTTTCATCATGGTGCGCGGACAGTGGCGTCGCCCCTGTTTGCACTTATGAGTGAATGCAAGACGATGCAAAAGAAAAGCTTTCTATTTTCCAGATCGATGTCATGTTAGATGACCTACCTCCTTTTATTTAAGGAAATCATGGAGGATCTTTACTTTGTCTTGAGCATACGAATCCAATAGGAACACTCTGCACTAACATAACCAATGGTACATTGAAACTTTTTTGGAGTGAGAGCAATTTGTTTTCCTGCAGGACCAAGCTCTTTCGCGTAGCAAACAAGCGCATGTGACTGAGGATTGCGCACTGGGTTCAAAGAACTGAAATTGCTACAACTCCATTATCTTTTGCCATGCTTTTGTGCTTCTTTTTTTCTTTTTGATAAGGGCTTTTATGCTTCTTTTTGTTTATAACAGCTTTTATGTTACAACCATGGACCACTGACCTTGCAAGCCATTTTGAACCTGAAAATTACGCTGCAACTATATTTATAAACCATACCCAAATTAATTTAACATGTGAAATCTAATCCACAAAGCATCTATAGTCCCCAGCTTCATTCTACCACGGGTCATACCGTTGGGACAAGTTGTTGGTTAAAGCAGAACAGAGGCAGTCAGGGTGTCAGGCCGAGCGGAGAGCAACCATCTGATGTGATCAGTCGAGAAATTTCCATATTTGATAGTGAATTCGCGCGCCTCATTTTTTTTTTACATCCAATTCGCAAACCTTTCGAAATATAACCCTCTACACGCGAATTATTTCAATTCAGAGGATTTCGCTTCCTTTTCTTGATTTCACGATTTTCTTTTTTATTTTTATTTTACAGGGCACCCGAACTGCTCATTTTGCCCTTGATCCAATCCATCAAAACCGATTAATCGATCCAATCCGATCGGCCTGCCTCTCCTCTGTCCGTCTCGGTCGCATGGGGAGGCGGAACAGGAGCTCCGCCGCCCACCGCCGCCGACCCATACTGTCTCTCGGCAAGGTCCTCAAGCGTTGGGAATCGGCTGAGGACCTCGTCGGGAGACAACTTGTTCCGCCTTCCCTTGCAATCGAGAGAAGAAGAGAGAGACTAACAGAGGAGAGGAGCATGGGAAAGGAGAGGTAGGCCGACTAGGTTGGATCCATTCGATTCAATCGGTTTTGATGGATTAGGTTAGGGGTAAAATGGACAGTTTAGGTGCCCTGTAAAATAGAAATAAAAATAAAAATTGTGAAATTAGAAAAAGAAACAAGGAAACCAAATCCTCCGAACCAAAATAATTCGTACGTGGAGAGTTATATTTTGAAACGCTTGTTGATACGTGCTAATTAGATGTCAAATATCCAAATTTCTCGCGCGAGTGACCATTTTGATTCACTTCTTGTCATCCAAGCGCTGAAGCCCAAGCCCACCCCGGCCGAACAAAAACCCATCGCAAAGATCACACATCCATCGCCGCCGCCGTCGCCATGGCCGCCGCCGAGGACGACGACAGCGACGTCATCCTCCTTGCCCATCAGCTCCCCGTCGACATGGACGGGCCCGACGAGGGCCGCCTCGCCCATCTCCTCCCCCCGCTCCACCGCGCCCCTACCCCTCCCCCGCCTCCCCCATTCCGCCCGCCTCCCCCACCCCAAGCCGTCGCCTCCGCCGAGCACCGCCTCTCCTTCCGCGGCTGGCTCGGCGCCCCGCGCCACTGGGACCTCTGGGTCGCCAAGCTGCGCCCGCTCCATGCCCCACTCTGGCGCCGCCTCGGCATCCACGACGCCGTCCTCACCTCCACCTACAGGATCAAGCCCGACGCCTCCCTCGTCCTCCACCTCGCCTCCTTCTGGTGCCCTGCCACCTCCACCTTCGCCTTCCCCTGGGGCGAGGCCACCCTCACCCTGCACGACGCCGCCCTCATCGCCGGGCTCCCCGCCACCGGCTCCCCTGTCCCGGCGCCGCTCCAGCCCGAATGGCGCCCCGACGAGGCCGCGCTCAACGGGGTGCGCCTCGGCTTCAACCGCAGCGCCTGCAAGAAGGCGCACCTCTCCGCCTGGATCAAGCACTTCCTCACCGATCACAACGACCCCGTTCTCGAGCACGCCGCCTTCCTCGCGCTCTGGCTCACGCGCTTCGTGCTCCCGGGCCAGCCGGAGTCCACCATGCGCCAGGCTGTCTTCCCCATCGCCGTCCGCCTCGCGCGCGGCGAGCGCGTCGCGCTCGCGCCCGCCGTGCTTGCCTCCCTCTACAGGGACCTGCGAGACATCAAGGCATTCCTTGTCGCCGCGGGTGCTGCCGCCACAACCGGCAATGCTGATATGCTATCTTCCTTATCCCTCTACTCGCCCCTCTACATTCTTCATCTCTGGATATGGGAGCGCTTCCCTGCGCTCAGGCCTGGAAGGGAGAACCCTCAGGGGGATGGTGAGCCTATGGCTGCTCGCTGGCATGATCTACACAAAAAGGTCAGCCCGACACTCATACGTGAGGTCCTCAGTTCAAGGGACAACTTTCTATGGCAACTTCCTTATGCCGCCTCTCTCAAGAAGTACAGCGGCTGGGTTTGCAGCAGCGTTCTCACCGGAAATGATCAACTGAGATTGCTGGCACACTGCTTGCGGCCTTGTGAGCTTGTGGGGATGGATTGCATTGAGCAATACCTCCCGCACCGTGTTGCAAGGCAGTTTGGACTGGACCAAGATGTGCCTATGGATGTTCGCCGTGCCAATCAGGATTGGGTGGTTGCTTGGAAAACCTATGAACTGGAGGGGAAGAATGTGAGTTTATTCATTCCACAGTCTGAACCTGGGGTCACAGCGCGGTACGCACAGTGGTGGAGGCAGCAATTACCACCTTCTGATCTTCATGCAGGGGCACCAAGCATTTCCGTGGAGTCGAAGATTTCTAAGCGCAAGGTTAAAAAGACCCCAGCGGCCATGGAAGCTGAGGCAGAGAAGGAGCGGAGGATGAAGAAGGCCCGTGTCTCACCTAGTGACAAAAAACGCAGGCTTGAAGAGTTGTATGATCCAAAGTTCTCAGGTTGGCTTGCAGCTGGAAGGAGTGGAATAAGTGATGCTGCTGGCAGCAGCTGCAAAAAGGGATACTTGCAGAAATATGACATGGAATCAGATGAGGCGTTGTTGCCTAATGTTGGAGCTACCAATGATGATGTTGTGCTACTTCTACCAAGGATGCAAACACCAAATCCTGCTGTATTTGTGCCCAAGAAGTATGATATCATGAATCCGGCTTTAGGTGATGGAGGAAACTCCATAGTAGATATGCCCCCAGAAACCTCCAATGATGAACTTGAAAGAGATGCTACTGCAATGTGGAAGGAGGAAAAACTTGATAATAATCCTGTAGACTCATCTCTTGATATCACAAATAAGCCAGAAGGAGACACAGTGGCAATGAAGTTGGAGAAGGAAACTATGGAAATTTCTGTAGTCAGGTCTGTTGGTGCCACAGATAGGCCAGAAGAAGGAGCTACTGTGGTAATGGAGTTGGAGAAGGAAGCTATGGAAACACATCATATTCCTGAAGACGATACTACAAAAGTTCCTCAATCTGGGTATGAAAAGTATACTATGGTAATGGAGTTGGAGAAGGAAGCTATGGAAAGACATAATATTCCTGAAGATGATACTACAAAAATTCCTCAATTAGAGTATGAAAAGTTAAGAGATGAAACACCAATAGAGGAAGATGCCGAGGAAAAGCCCTGTGCAGATGGCAAGGATCTAGCAGAGAAAGATGTAGATGAGTCCACAGAGGTTTACAAAGTAAAACAAGCCGAATGGGAGGGACACAACTTGTTAACGGAGAAAGATGGTGATAATATTACTGATGCTCTTGGAGAGGGATATGACTTGTTAGTGGAGAAAGACTGTGATAATATTACTGATGCTCTTGCAGTAGAACAAGCAGCAGAAGGACAATCCACATCATTGACAGAGGAAGGTACACACAGCCATGTTGAGGAAATTACTCTAGTGGAGCAGGTGGATGGACAAAGCGAGGGGGCTACAAAGATAGCAACAGAGGGCATCCCTGAAGAAATCGCTCGGGCACATGAAAAGGAATCTGATAACGATATGATGATATATTCCAAGAATTCAGCCAATGGTGAGACGCCATGTAGTTCAGCTCCTGTACAATTAAAAGGAGGCACGATGGCGAAGCAATGCAATCAGAATGTTGAGCTGAATAATCAGAGGGAACCGTCATCTGATGCAGCTGCTATGAAGGTTGAAGGAGTGTATGACCACAAAACCATGGATATGCATGAGGTGGGTGTGCTTGTAAATCTCTATATCTGTGTTAACTAACAGTTAATCCGACATTGGTGACCATGCTTTCTTGGCAGGAAACGGCTCTGACACGGAAACATGACCACAAAATCATAGGTGAGAACAGGGCGACATCAATATTGGAAGGAAGCCATATGCTGGATAGTGGAGTGAAATCTGATTCGATTGCTTTGGAGGTTGATGAAATTCACACTGCAGGTGGATTACAAAACAAGGAAATTTCAGACTTGGACAAGGTGATTGTGAATCACCTTATCGGACTCATAGGGTTTGGCCACTCTTATCTGTCTTATCTATTAGCTAATGTGATCATGCTGTTTCTTTGTCACCAGGAAATGGCTCCGAAACAGAAACAGGACCACATAATCATATGGGAGAACAAGGAGACAATGGTTTCGGAAGGCAGCCATATGCTAGATAGCAGAGTGAAATCTGATTTGGTCACTTTGAAGAATGATGAAACTCATGCTGGAGGAGGAATTCGAAACCAGGAAAGTTTGGGCTTGGACAAGGTGAGTGCGGTCACAGAATCTCTGATCATGACTTTTGGTCACATATTAACTATTAGTTAATCTAACTATGTATTTTATTTTATTTTTGTGGGGGGAGGTGGTGCAGGAAATGGCTCTGAAACAAAAACAGGACCACATAATCGAATGTGAGAACAAGGAGACAACAGAACTGCAAGGCAACCTTATGTTAGATAGCAGAATGAAGCCTGATTTGGTCATTTTGGACGTTGAAACTCCTCCTGCAGAAGGAAATGAAAACCAGGATATTTCGGATTTCAACAAGGTGCGTGTGCTTGCACAATCCCTACTAAATTACTTTATTTGAATCATGATATTTAGTGTTTTGCAGCAACAAGGAATGAATGGAACACAGGATCTTGTAACTGTAATTGAGAACAATGAAGTGAATATTTCAGAGGGCGAAGATATTCCTGTTTGCAGTGGATATCAAATCAGACCTGCAATTGAGAACAACAAAATGAATATGTCAGAAGATGCACGTATTCCTGATTGCAGTGAACATCGAATTGATCCAACAGGTATAGAGGTTAATGAGGTTGAGTCTACCAAAAAACTACAGAACCAAGAACTTTTGGACAATAAAGAAGTGAGTCTACCTACAAATTTAACCTTTTCTCTTGTTTGATCTGTACCTTATCTGAATCCTGATATTTGGACATTTGCAGCAACTAGCAGTGGAGGAAGGACGACATCTAGGAACTACAATTGAAAACAACGAAATGAATTTGCCAAATGAAGCAAATGTTCTTGTTTGTGGTGAAAACCAAATCAATTCAACTGGTACAGATGTTATTGAGGTCAAATCTACCAATGGTATACAGAACCAAGATCTTTTGGACAATAAAGAAGTGAGTCTACCTGCAAGTATACAAGACCAAGAACTTTTGGACAACAAAGAAGTGAGCCTACCTGCAAAATTAACTTTTTGTTTGGTTTGTGGAATCTTTTCTTTTTCGAGACTATGATTCAGTGGAATCTGATTATACTCTTTTGCAGGACCAGATAACAGAGAAAAGAATAGAGTTGGAAATCGCATATGAAAGTGGTGTATCCTTGGAAGAGGCCTATAAACTTGGTGATGGAGTGGAAACCTGTGCGGTTGCTGTGAATGTTAGTGTTTCAATGCAGAACAAGGAAACTTGTACCATTGAGCTGGCAAGTGCATTTTAGAATATCTCCAATTCTCCATCCAGTTAACTAACTATGACTTAGTATGACAAACATGTTTTACATCTGTAGGCAATAGAGGACAAGCAACACCATGAAGCTGAACATGTGAATGAGGAGAGGATTTTGGAAGATACAGTTATGATAGATAGCGGTGGATTGAAATCTGATGCTACTGATGTGGAGGTTGACATGGCTGGGTCAAAGGAGGGAACACTGAACAAGTGTGCTGTAAGTGTGGAGACATTGAGCATAGTTTGAGTCGTCAATGTAAACTTTCCTTTTGACTGTAGTAGCTGATGAATCTCGATTACAGGAAGCGGCAATGCAAGAGAAGCAGGATCAGGAAATGGCTGGTGAAGACACCAACAGAGATGTGGTTGATACGAATGCACTTGAATGTAGAGTGAAACCTGATGGAGCTGTTAAAATGACTCATGAGACTCTTCGTACAATAGAATCTATTGATATAGCAGGGTCTAAAATTTCTTCCGAGGACAAGGAGAAGGCAGCTTCCTTTGAAGAACACAATATAACAGAAGTTTCAGGCTTTGAATTAAATCAAAATACAGGGATGGAGCCTGAAGGAGCTCTTCAACTAGAGCCTAAAAACCTTGTAGAAGTGAAACAAGAAAATTTGGAGAATGAAACTGGAAGATCCATTTTTAAGGAGAATGATGATGTGTCTTGCAAAGATCAGACCTCAGCATGCGTTATGATTTCTTCTTCAAATATTGATGATCAATGTGAGGATGATAATGGATGGGGTGAAGAATCGACAAAAAGCTATGACAAGTTAGCTTCTGAGTCAATAAACACAGCTTGTCGTCACCCTGTCAAATTTGGCAAGTCAAGTAATGAAGAGGTTAAGAGAGCACAGAATATCAGATCTATGTATTTAAAGGATATTAAAGAATCGCTGGGAAGAATTCGTGCTGAACCATCAAACAGAGTACAGGCCACCAATTTTGGTTATCCCTCTAGGCATGCAGTTCAGGAATCACACTCAGCTTGCAAGGAGATCAAAGTGCCTTTGCGTGATAGTGGAAGGGATTTCGGAAGAGATCGCGCACTAGAGTTGGTTGTTACAAGTCCAGCAGAAGAGACTTCTCGATGGAGACAAGAACAATATGCACTTCAAATTTTAGAAGATGTGCAAAATGCTCGAATTGCTGAGAAAACTAGGATGGAGATGGAGATCAGAGTACTTAAAGCACAAATTGCTAGCATGGAGAAACAGGTGATGAACTTGGATCATTTCTCTGAGGTGAAGTCCAGATCAAAAAGGCACTAGCTATTTGCAGTTCCAAAACATGCAAGTGCTTGTTTTGCACAACAAATCCATGTAGAATTGTACAGCTTTAGTTTTGCAAAACAAGCACCAAAGCATGCAAGCTTTGTTTTCCATCATCTTCCGATTTTAGGTCAGATTGTGTTTTTACTCTTGAGCGAGTTTCATTTAACAATTAACGTTGTAGGGTGGAGGAGGTGGGGAGGGGGATATGCCTTTGTGCATT
Source organism: Panicum miliaceum (assembly GCA_032594955.1). Classification (NCBI taxonomy): domain Eukaryota; kingdom Viridiplantae; phylum Streptophyta; class Magnoliopsida; order Poales; family Poaceae; genus Panicum; species Panicum miliaceum. Next base: position 14,568,822 of record CM064065.1, read on the forward strand.
CTCGAATAACCCCTGGTCTGTGTATGGTGCCTGAGTTTTAACATGCCCAATTTAATTTAGTGATGTACTACATTATCAGTGAACTTCTGGTGCTAGCGTCAGGTGCTTATCACCTCTTGTAAGCTTGGTCGCCTACAAGGCTAACATATTAATGAATTAAATTGTAGGTGTATGCTAACATGAATTTGAGCTATGCCTGACCATATAGCGCAGCTGCAAGAACTTTTTTTTTTGAAATGAATAATTTTGCTGCCTAGCTGCATAGGGGGAAGCTAAGATGAAGTCCAACTTTTGTGCCCTATGTAAGCTAATATGTACATTGTTCTTCACATTTATTGTCATCAAGTAATGCATTAAAAAACACCTCGTGGTCTTCAGCAAGTAAAAATATACTAGAGGTAAAGGAATATATAGAAAAAATATACTGGGGGTCAAGGAAACGTGGTGCTACATCTTGGTCATAGCAAGGATGGTGTAGTTGGGGTCGCAGCCCTCCCTCTACTGGCCACAACTGAAAGACAAAGTCGCAGGTTTGCTATTAGCTCAAAGCCCACATGGAGGAAGCCCTGTTCCTTCAGATATCCTGCGAGAGGTGCAGCTTGGTGACTATATGTGTCTATGTCAGTTGTGTAAAATCATGGAATATTGGTATTCAGAGTCTCTCAAAGTATTTGCCTGATCATTCCAGTCACTAACCAGCTTGCGTAATGAATGGCAGTGTTTTTGACTCTATTCATTGTCTCATTATTTTCAGGGTGATCTGCAGGCTCTGTAAGATCCGACTTATGAAAGGCACAAAAAAAAAACTCCTGAGACAGCACCCGTTACCCGCAGGATGTTCCAATCAATACCATTCCACACAAAGGCAAGCATCACTATTAGTGTGCTCACTGTGCTCTCTCATGTTGCGCACTTTGGAGCTCCAAATTGCCGTTGATGATAATTCTACTATAATCCTAGTAATTCCACTTTCAGCTGCAATGGTGCTCTCTAATGATTATGGCTGCATGGTGACAAGAATTTAAAAAAAAAACTTGACCTGTGGGGGTATGATGGCCCCCGTGCATTGACTAAGGAGAAGACCTTCTCACGTAGGCCAAGAAAACCTCCGAATCCCTACCCCACCCTTATACAGGGATGTCGTTGCCCGTATCGTAACTCGTGGGAGAGCAGGCTAGGACCTATTTTCCATATGCTTTGGTGTGTAGGCAGACGAGGGGTTTTTTTTAACCCCAACCTGAAATTCGCTCCCACCGGAAGTAGAATCCAGGATCTGAGGAGTGCTACTGAGGCTATATAACCAATCCAGCTAGGCACCCATTCGCTATGGTGACAAGAATGATGGTCATTCGATGAGGAAAGATGTTGTAGTTTCTGGATCAGAGGTTTTATCCAAAGTTGTTGGCTTCCTCAAAGAAGATAAAGACAACAAGGGTTATTATTCTTATGGTTCTTCACAAAAGCTTATAATGCTTGAGAACAAGGGTCAACAGAAGGAGAACGGTGAAGCCAGTGAAGTCAGACAGTTGAGTTGCCTGAACATTTCCATGTTGACGTTGCAGTGTACCTTATGGAATTTGGTACTCCATCTTTTAGTGTCAGGTATATTTTGGTAGGGAAAGGTCTTCTGAAGTGGATTTCGGTATTTAATTTCTCTTGCAATATATTGTCAATCACTACAAAATCACAATCATCTTTAAGCCACTTTGAATGCAAATCTATTGATGCAACCTGTGTACACTACATATGCATAAAATTTGACTAATTGTTAGTCAAAATTTGAAAAGTTACCGTCGGAGTGAGAGCCTGAGCTGAGACTGAGCCAGAGCGGAAGCTAGACCATGCCTGAAGCCAGAGCGGAAGCTAGACCATGCCTGAAGCCAGAGCGGAAGCTAGACCATGCCTGATGGCCTCTCCACTGGATCAGTAGGAATTGCAGACTTCACACCATCCACCACTTTAGTTCTACGACCAAGCCTAAGATAAATTTTCAGTCAAATACCAGTTATTCAGGAATGCTAAAAAGAAGAATCAATGAATTATACCTTGATGGCCAGCCCTTGAAATCATTATCATTGGGTTATCTAACTCTGTTGCACTCCTTTTGCCCACACATAGTTAAATGATTTATGTCATTGCTAAGTAGGATGGGAAATAGGGGAAAAGGAGTGCAAAGAGCATGCGAAATCATGTATAAGTGTGTGGCGACAGTTGACCTTACATACTCGAAAATTTATGCAAAGAGTATTATCTGTTAGAGAACAGCTAACTGTAGTTTGCCCGCCGCTGGGCTGGGGCCTGGAGTGGAAGGACAGCATAAATTCATGTGGTAACGAAGAAAAACAATCCAATGCGTCGGCCAACTACTCTTCAACTTCAAGGGTTATATGCAAATAATGACAAGTCTATAGATCAGCTAACTACTCTTCATCTTCGATAGATCAACGGTAAATGGACGCCCAATGAGGAAATGCCCTACTCTTGCTCCTTGATCTTTTAATTACACCTAGTAAAATTCGCCAAAAGCATTTACAAGTTAAAGAAAAAAAATGAAAAGAACAATACAGTGTGTTTCTTGTAAAGAAAGGCTTATCATAGTACTGTACTACATTCCTCACGGGATACGTACAGTTATAACTCGATCAAAGGCTAATCCACAGCATTGTACATTTGCACTGTTACTGCCGTTGTTTTCTTTTAGTCTTTTATCCTTTTTGCGAGACAATCGTTTGCTTTGGTTAGAGAACAGAGGTGTCGAGCTGTCCACGCTCCGTATCCGGAAGACCGGAACGGGCGTTTGTTTGTTGCTTGTTACTGCACACATCAACGAATGGTTTTGCTTGCTTCAATGAAGTTTGCGGTTGCTGAGACGTTAACGCTTGACAAAATTCTACAGGATGGATACGGAGGCTGGATGCACATCGCAATTACTGTTTCTGAAAAAAAGATAGTTCAGTGTTATTTGTGATCGTGCACTCGAGCTACATGGTGTGCAGCACAAGTGGAGAGGGACCATGGAATTGGAGGCAGATTTCAAATTATTTGGTTTGTCCAGCAGTATCATATAGTCAAGATGGCCGAGTTGCTCTAAGGCGCCAGTTTCAGGTACTGGTCCGAAAGGGCATGGGTTCTAATCCCATTCTTGACATGACGTTTTTTTAATCAATTATCTAGATTAGAACTAGAACGTACCATGCCATGGCGTCTCGAATTGTCGACGGGCACCCGCTCCTGCCCACAGTCCCGAGCCTCCCAGGCCCCAGCACACGCACGGTGGGTCGGTGGGCGATCGATTTATCCGAAAATTAATTTTAGATTTTAGAATTGATACTCGAACATTGTTGAAAAAAACAAAAAAAACACCGATAATTCGGATTTGGGTTCTTCTGGTTTGTCCAGGTAACTCTAAAATCCAACGAGCAAATTAAAAAAAATGCAAAGATCAAATCAATTAGTTTGCATATAGGGATCAAATAAAAAAGATGTCAACCTTAATTTAGTTTTCCGCTACAACCGGCTCATTTTGGAAAAGTCAGAACACAACACGACATGCTCTTTTTCTGGCAAAAGCTACTACCCGCTGTATTTTTCTCTTAGGCGGAGTGCAACCGATACGGATACGGAAACATGCACTGCGACAAGGACATGCAAAATCAATCTAAGATTTAAAAAAGTTGTAATTTTACAACCGAGCATCAGAATCAAAATCCGATTGCACCATTACATTGCCTCCAATAAAAAGATCAAAACAAGATCCCACTTCAATATGTTTGGACGATATTTTTCTCATACAATTCCAAAAGCATTTTTTGTTAAAAGTTGAAAGCATATCATAACTCCAAACCAATTTAGAATAAATGTACAAGCAATATCCTGTCACATCCTACTTGATTCACCGAAACTGCTTAAAACAGCATAAAATAATGAACGTAAACCTCTAATCCAGTAGACAAGCATAAAATAATGAACGTAAACCAATTTAGAATAAATGTACAAGCTAAGTTTCCATCTCAATGCAGTAGACAAGTCGTAAACCTCTAATTCAGAACGTAAGCCGGAATGTTCCAAATAAGAACAAGAACAATTGTATTCAACTGTGCTTAGCAACGGTAATCGGCTACTCCAGACTCTAATGTACCTGAAACGGCTAGTAATTTGCCAAAATATTGGAGCAGCAAAGATGAACGGAGTTGGGAGGCAGCAGCAACAAACCCCAGGCTGCGGCGCGGAGTAGGTAGAGAGTCGGTTGCCCCAGAAACCGCTGGTGCTTGCTGTGCCGGGCACGGAGACGGAGAGCGACGCCATGGTGCCCTGCAGCGCCGCCATCCCAGCCATCCTCGCCGTCCTCCCTCTCACTCGACTCGTCCACCCTAAACCGTAGAGGATAACGAACGCCTTCTTCGAGTAACCGCTGTCGCCGTGGCTCCGCGCCCCGCTGTTGCTGTTCCGCCCGCACGCCGCTGCCGTGGCACGCCCCTCGCGCCACCGCACGCCGCCGTCGCGGCTCCGCGCGCAGCACCGCCGTGGCTCCGCGCGCCGCCGTCGCCGCGGCCCCTTGCGCCGCACGCCACCGTCGCGGCTCCGCGCAGCGCCGCGGCTATGCCTCGACCAGAGAGAGAGATGGGGAGGGAGAGGGAGAGGGAGAGGGAGAGAGGGAGGGGAGGAGTAGGGGGAGGAGACCTCATCAACACTCATCTCGCGGGCACTCCAGTCGTCATGGATTTAAAACCAGAGCTCACGGAAGGGAGGGGAAAATTGGATGCAGGAATTGGGGGTGAACGGGAGGAATAAGAAAGACGGAGGAGGAAGCAAAGTAGGCCCCACCATATGGTGAAAGGAAGCGTATCTGCATGCTCGCAGCCCCCTCCCTCCGCCATCTGTGCGGCTGTAGTACAGACCGACAAAAATACGGTCGCATGTAGAGTAGCTCGGGGGCTCGCACCTGAGTCCTGAATGCTTGATCCTTGATGCACGGCTTGACTCTTGGAGGGTCTTGGACCATGGCTAGTTTGAGAGAGGGCAGATGGAGTCATCGAAGTCGTCTATTCAGACGTGCTAGCACCGTGCAAAACGTTGCCGCCGTGCCACCTTCGAGTCCTCAACTGCACTGCACGTCGCCGTCGCGTCCCCCAAATGTCTGCTGGAGCACGCAGACTCGCAGCGCCACGTCGCTGTAGGGCTTTTATTGCGCTAGCCAACATACAATTACTTTTAGTGACGTTTGGATTGTGGGAAATGGGAGGTGGGATAGGGAAATGATGCGAGATGGAAATCATATCCAGCGTTCGGTTGGTGGGAAAAGGAAATGAGCAAGGAAAGGGTAAGGGAAATGCACCCCTCATTTCCCATCGTTTCTATTCCAGCGGCGGGGGTGGGTAACGAGAGGGATATCCATGACCGGCGATGGTGCTCCTAAAAAAAAGAAGGGCCAGCATTGGCTAATCCATCCAACCTGCGATCAAGGGAGCCATCTTCAACCTCGGCACATGGCGGAGCGGTCAATCTGGGTGATAGGAGTGCGGGCGGCCGGATCTACAGCTGGATTCGCGCGCGGCCGGCCGCCGGAACCAGGAGCCGCGCTCGCCTGGCGCAGCTCCACCCCCGCATCGGACCACTAGAGCCGCCGCTCCTCGCACGGTTGCACACACGCTGGCCTGGGCCTCGGTGCTGCTGCGCTTGGAGAACGGGATTAGAAGAACGACGCGTGCTGGGACTGGAATGTGTGGATAAGAGGACGCGTTGTCGTCTGTTTGGTTTTTGACCATGTGGGCCCCACGTTGTAACCCAAATCCAAACCCAAATACACCCAAATAAGGATAAAACTATATATCCCTAACCCAAACCCAGCCAGTTATATCCCAACTCATTTCCCTATCCCTAACCCAAGACCTATCCAAACGCCAGGGGCTCAGCTCCGCTGATTTTGAGCTGATCTTTTCTCGCATGATGGCCTGAATGAACAAGCATGGAAAGGGCACTAATCAGCAGCAGCGGAAGGTGGAGCTAAATAAAGGAGGGCCAGTTGAACTGGAACTAGTCGTGCACACTGCACACCTCATCGTTGGTTGCAGCAGCATAGAGCAGACAATAGCTGACAAGCACGTATGCATGCAGCAACACGTGGAGCAAGGAGGGACTGGAGGGCAGCTTCACCGCCACCTGAGGTCCGCCACTGCTGATCAGTGGGCTGCAGGGGTCCACGAGATGCGGAACAATCTGGATGGAGCTCTGCATGACTGGAAGTACTAGTTCCCAACCTTTTTCAGACAGGTGCTAATTAAGATCGTAATTGCCGGAGCGACGGAGCATAGCCTCGTGTTAATGGCACCAGTTTTGCTGCCGCAAACTCTCGCTGTCATGTAGCGTCAGCCGCCACCTGGATGGCTGTGTTCGCGTCATCACGTGTATGTTCTTCGTTCACACAGCGGCGTGTAGAGCAGCCGACTGGAGTAGTGAAAAAAATCTGCTCACCTAATTAACACTCTACTACCTTCTATGACCATATTAAAACTCCCTAGCTAAGTAAGAAGAAGAGTGCGAATTGTAAATGGAGCCAGCAGTCCAGCACAGAACATAGTACTGTTGAAGTTGATGAGGGAGCAACTCTGGTCTTTAATTACAAGCAGTAAAATTTGCCAAAAACATTTACAAATTAAAGTAAAACATGAAAAAAAAAATACAGTGTACATTTCGTGTAAGAAAAGGCTAAAAAAACTGTATTTTTGCTAGGAGTGCATTCTTTACGTGACTATACGTACATGTATAAGTGTAGAACTCAATGAAATTGGTGAGCGGATCGAGTATTTGACCAGAGCTACGTGGCGTCTCTGTCTCTGCAACTATAGTGGTTGTTAGTGGAGCAGGAAGCCGAGGACCTCCTTGACGCGGCTCTGCCACGCCGCCTTCCCGGGCGCCGCCGGCTTGGCGGCGGCGTTGACGATGCCGTCGTTGTCGGCGAGCACCCTGTACTTGTCCTTGCGCGTGAGGCTGGTGCACTCGAACCCGAGCGTGGCGGCGAGCATCCGCTGCACGTAGTTGGCCACGTCCACGGGGCTCCTCCCCGCCGCGCACGTCGCCTCCGCGGGGAGCTGGTTCAGGAACGTCACCTCGTACACGGGCCGCGGGTTCATGAAGAAGAAGATGGGGTCCATGGCCTTCCACCCGCGCGCCGTCGTCGGGTGGAAGAGCCCCACCCGGTAGTTCATCGCCACCGGTACGATCCGGTCGCTCAGCTCCGCGAACAGCGCCGAGAAGCGGAGCAGGAAGGGCTCCCGGCAGGTGGTGCCCTCGGGGCACACGGCCACGTCGCCCCGGGCCAGCTCCGCGCGCATCCGCGCCGCGTCCACCTCCCGGTCGCGCGTCAGCCGCACCGTCGGGATCGGGGACAGGACCTCCGACAGGCGGGAGATGGAGTAGGTCACGGCGGCCACGCGGCGCCCGAGCACGGTGGCCAGGACCACGGGGTCCATGAGCGTGCGGTGCGTGCAGACGAAGAGCACGCCCGAGGGCGAGCCATCCTCCGCGGCGGCGCGGCGGACGGGCGGAGGCGCGCGGCCGTGCATGATCACGGCGCCGCCGAAGATGGGCGCGATGTGGGGGATGGTCCAGATGGGCACCATGAGGCCGACGGCGATGCGGACGAAGGCGACCAGCGCGCCGAGGGGCAGCCAGAGGAGGATGACGAGGGACATGAACGCCGTGGGACGGCACACGAGGCGGCCGTCGTGGAAGATGACCGGCCGGAATGGCGGCGCAGCGGCGCTCGTTGTCGCGGCGCCCGCGGTGAACGGTGGCTCGAGCTGCTCCTGCATGAACGTAACACACGCACGGGTGCTCATCGGATAAAAGTTCGCCTCTGTCTGAAAATATAGCTATTTTTAGAATTTTTTCAAATTAAATCTTTTAAACTTTGATCATAGATGGTAAATAAAAATAAAGATTGATAACAGAAAAATAATATTAGTTTATTCATAATAAAATCAACTATCATAATATGTAATTTTTTAATTTAAAAATAATTATTTTTGAAGATATTATTGGTCAAAAATAAAAAAATTTAACTTTGATCAGATCAAAGAGTTGTTATATTTTGGGAAGAAGTAGTAAATCATAAACCACGATGAGTGTTAGTGGCTTATTATCATTGCCAGTTTTTTCTTTGACAGAAATTCTCTTGCAAGTCGCATGCCTGAATTAATGCGGCACGACTCTTTGTGGCTACTTGCTCACATGAACAAATGGTACAAAATGACCAAGGCGATGTGCTGTGGTTATGGTTCACATTTGTCCGTGTCTTTCAGGCCGGAGATATTCTTTTCAGCATGGACAAGAAGGTCTACCATAGATGCATGTGGGTGGTGCGAAATGGATGCTGCTACTGCTGTACTCCGTTTGAATTTCCGTTCGAAATGGATGCATACGTCTTGCCCAAAGAAAAAAAAACAAGGGAACTCGTTGACAAGGAACGAACTATTGCCATGTGAAACCTTGGACGATGATCGATGCCGTACCTTGCAGAACGGCAAGAAGGAGCGCGCCATCTCCGACCGGCCGATGCCGAGGTCCGGGCGGTCGCCGCCGGCGAAGAGCGCGCGGACGCGGTCCGCGACGGCCTCGCCTTCGCCGCCGCCCCTGAGGAGCCCCGTGCACCGCCTGAGCCGGCTGTACTCGAGCTCGCACCCGACCACCTCGTGCGCGCCGAGGTGCTCCCTGGCGAAGCGCTCCACCATGACGCGCGGCAGCCGCGTGGCGACGACGACGCGCCTCCCCTCGCAGGACCCGAAGGCCGCCCAGGCGCGCGGGTCGACGTCGTCGGCCATGAACTTGGGCAGCACGGCGCGAGACACGGCCTCCACCTCGGCCCGGGGCACCCCCGCGGTGGCCACGAGCGCCGCGGCGCGCAGCGCCAGGCCGCCCCGGCCGGCCAGCTCCAGCAGCCGCAGCAGGGGCCACAGCGCCAGCAGCGCCGCGAACCGCGGCAGGCCCGACGCCTCGAACGCCACGATCATGAAGTAGGGGAACGTGTCCGCGCCCCGGAGCAGCCCGCCCTCCAGCTCCGCCACCACGGACCGCCGGGCGCGCGGCGGCGCCGACGACGGCACCGTCACCATCGGTGCGGCGGCGATCTTGATCGAGCTAGCCTTTGCTGTTACGATCGGTCGAGACGTGGAGGACTGATGGATCAATGATGGACGGACGATGAGTCCAAGGAAGGAAGCGGGTGCAGAGACGAGAGAGGACGTGCACGAGGATATAGGCTGAGGCCGCGGCGGTGGGCAGCGTTTGGCTTGACCACGAGCGCCTGGCGCGCGCGCACGGCGCCCGGTTCGGGTAAGCGGCCGCCAACCACCTCGCACCTGCGGCGGAGCGGTAGGATTAGCAGCGGGGTAGCCGGCTAGTAGTGGCGCGCGAACTGAGCGCGGGGCGGCAGATGGATCGGGATATTCGGATGATCACCTACCTCGCAACGAACCGGGTCGGAAACTATATATAATCAACTGGCCAAACGGAAGTGCTCGCCTGATTGACCTCGGCCTCCCTTTTTATGCCCGGCGCTAGCTATCCAGGCTAAGGCTACCTAGCTGCGTGTGAACTGACGCCTGACGGGGATGGCTCATGGCTGGGTGGCCGACTGGCCGTGGAGAAGCCTTGGTGGGAGGAGGAACAGGGCGGGCGGTTGCGTGACTGGCCGGGCCGCGTCGCGCTAGCGCTGGAGCTGGCGAGGCGCGGCGAGGTCGACGGGATTTAAAGGCGATGGGCACTGACGCTGCTCGCTGGAACGTTCCCGCCGGGGCTCGCGCCAAACGACTCCATTCCATACCGATCGCCGGCCTACGGCGGCAGCCTTTGCGTTGCCGCGCGTTGCGCGTCTGGGTCTCGGCTGGGCGGGACGTGGGCGGGCCTGTTCCCGTGAGGCCGTGACCGTGATGGCTCTTGATTTTTATTTTTATTGCTCCCGCCACTCGGTCACGATTCCTCTTCTCCTCGGTCCTCGGTCAGGACGGCGTTTTGTCGCATCCGATTTTGGCATATATGTGTCAGGATCCGTGCTCTCATATATGTTGACATAGAGAGTGTAATATAGCGTAAATAAAAGGGAATAATAATATTATTATACCGAATATTATAAATGTTCCACCGTTATCCTAAACGAAGTCTTCAGCAACGTCTTCTTCCACAAGCAGCTGACCAGTGAACGCACGCCTAGAACTCTTCGAAGTCGTCGTAGTTCTCCACTTCAATATTCTCTTTTGAGCAGCAGTTAGACAAAAGTAAATACACTTATGATTGGTACTCAACAAGTGGGGGAAGAATGGAAGGCCATCAAGGAAAGGCTAAAGGCTTATAGCGGTTAGCTTTTTTAGTTGGTCAAATTTTATTAGCAACCATCTATTAACAAGATGTAAGTTTATACCAACCCACTTAAGCATAATGAACATAGCATCATAGCAAAACTAAGGAACCGCAAATTAGTTAGTCTTTAAGTTCAATTATCATGTGAGGGTCCAATCCGTTCGTAACCGTGAGCACGGCTGATATATCAGTTTTCACTCTGCAGAGGTGGCACACTTTCACCACAAGTCGTCTCCCTTGATGCCCGAGATAGCTAGCCTCTTAAACACTTCCGAGGTGAGTGGCAGGGATCCACTACGAAGACTTTACAAAGACACGCAGAAAAACTAATAGCCTGCTAGAGTTTCAATAGCGGAGTGGACCATAACCCTCCCTAATGGTCCCTGATAGTAAGCACCTTAGCAAAGATTGCTACCCCAGAAGGACCGAGCTATACCCCAACACCGACCCCCTCCTTGCCCTTTCGGTAAAGCTATCAGTTAATCACATACCTAATTAATCGGCTAAGGTCAGAGCCATATGACAATTGTAGTTGTACTATTTTTTTCTTCTCCATATTCCATATAAACAAAGTGTTCTTGCAATTAACCAGAATATAACAGCATATAAAGTCATGTTTAAAAATTTCAAAGATTATAACATAACTATCCCAACATAAAGCATCTAAAAATTTCTACCCAATATATTAAATTAAAATCCGGTGTTCAAGGTTTCATGGGTGAAAGACTAGGTAAGTCCTTAATAGGCATCCCATCAAGTTAATGCAATACAACTAAAAGTAAAATGAATTATCATGCTTGTTACTGGGACAAAGTAGAATATGCAGAGGTAGAAGTCCACTTGCCTTCCTCGACAAACTGCTGCGTTTCTTCCTCGAACTGCAACACTTGTCATTCATCGAACAACACATTATCTACACGATCACACAAGCAAAACATACAACAAATAAGAAATAAAACAACAAACAGCGCAAACAGATCAAGATAAGGTGATAAAGCTATAGAACATGATGCAAGGATCGCGTGAGCGCAAGAATTGATGAAAACGGACGAGAAACGCTAAAGATTTGGCTAAAACATGGTTCCAGGGATTTATTTGTAAAAGATTTGAACTTGCAGGGGATAGATTGAAAGAAACCAAGGGCTAGAACCTAACTAAATTTAAAACACATGGGTTAGACTGAAAACAGAGAAGCTAGGGATGTCGGGTTCTAATATAGAAAAGCTCATGGGCTAAAACAGAAGAAAAATGATCTTTTTGTAAGCATTTTTGAACTAGACGGGACTGCAGGTCGATTTCGCTAAACCGTGGGGCTCTTTCTGCAAAAAGGCCAAGAGTTGACTGGTATGGAAGGATTGAATCTGGTCAGCTGGGATCTGATCCGTTGGATCTTGATCCAACGGTGGCAGGGCTGGACGACTCGGCGTGGCGGCGTTGGGGCGCCGGCGGTGAGGCTTGCCGCGGCGGAGCTCGCCAGACTTGCTCGAAATTGAGCGTTCGGGGGTGGTTTTCGCCGCGGTTTGGCCTGGGAGCGAGATCGGGCGAAGGGGAACTCGATGGTGGGGTCCGGGTGGTGAGATGGTGGCCGGAGGGTGGCGCACGGCGGCGAGAGGCGGCTCGGGAACTCCAGCGAGCAATTGCCAGCGCTACAGGTGGAGAGAGGGGGAGAGAAGCGAGGGGCTACCTTTCTCATCTCAAGGCGGAGCTCTGGTGGCGGCTTGTGGCGAGCAGAGAGCAGCGAGGCGGCGGATCGACGGCGGACCGTGAGCTCGGGACAGCGGCGGCGCAAGCGAGAGGGAGAGCGAGGGGCACGAGCGAGAGAGGGAAGTGGCAGGGGCACGACGGGTCTTGGCGCCTTTTATAGGCCGAGGGAGGGAGAGGAAAGGGTGGCAAGAGAGGGGGCGGAGCTCGACGGCCGGCCATGATGGCCATAACGGCGGCGGCTGTTTGCGGCGGAGGGAAGAAGGGAAAGTGAGGGGTGCGGCGGTCTTCAAGGCATTGAAGAGGACGGCGGGCGCAAACAGGAGGGAAACGGGCGGGCGCGGGAGATGGGCGGCCGGTGGCGATGCATGCGGGTGGGGAAGGCGGGCGGCCGGAGGTGGAAGGAAGCCCCGACAAGTGGACCCCACCTGTCGGTGAGTCAGAGAGAGAGCAAGAGAGAGGGAGAGGAGGAGGTGGATCGGGCCGGGGGGAGCAGCTGGGCCGGGCATGGCGTGTTGGGCTGCGCAGGGAAGGAAAAAAAGAGAGATAGGGAGAGAAGAAAGAGTGAGGGGAGGTGGGCCGGGATGTAGAGAGAAAGAAAAAGAGTTTTTTTCCTCAAAAATGGGTGTTACACGTTTGCTTCGGAGGGAATTATGAGTGATATTAGCTGCTCCCACTATTGTACCAAAATAAAACGACTTACATTCTGAAGTAAATTAGAAATTATTTTCACTTTTATAGATACATAGCTTTTACTATGCAATTTAATATACGCCATGTCCATATATATACGTAGTATGCATTAAAAAACTACTTGTAATTCAAAATGAATTGTTATACCTTTGGAAAAACTTCATGCAAAATAATGGCACTGACATGAATGCCCTTAACAATAACGCTAATAAGTCAGCGTGTCCTTGGATCATTAAGCGCGTCATCCGTCCGTCCTGTAGCGTCAACACGCACTCGTACGTGCAGAGAACGCTAATAAGTCAGCGTGTCCTTGGATCATTAAGCGCGTCATCCGTCCGTCCTGTAGCGTCAACACGCACTCGTACGTGCAGAGCGCGCTGCTTTTGCTCGAGATCTCGTGGTCGTGCACATGCAAAAAAGCAAAAAAACTAGTAGGAGCCGATAAAAAAAAATATCAGGCACAGGAACAGCGTGCGAGCATACGCCGTGAGAGAGAGAGAGAGAGAGAGAGAGAGAGAGAGAGAGAGAGAGAGAGTGAGTTTTAGTTTGATTTCTAGGCAAGTTTGTCAGTTTGATTGTTGTTTGGTTGAAGCGGGTACTGCATACATATTTTTTAGGGCGAAGCGGTACTGCATACTATGCATGGCATGTGTAGATAACCTTATCAAATCAATTTTGAAATGTCCTATGCGAGCTGCAACTGCTGCCGGTTTGCGCACGCGCACGCGCACACGCACACTACAGTAGTACAGTCAATACTGTACTTCAGTCTGCAGACCAGGTCACGACACGCGCGTAGCCGGTGGTCGGCCGCTTCTTCTCCCACGGAGCGCCCGGCGGTCGGCGGACGTGGCCAGCCGCCTCCCGCGCGCGCCCATCCTGCGAGGCTGCAACGGGTCCGTCGCGGCGCCAGTTTGGTGGTGGGTTTCCACGCGCCCTCTGGTGTTGACCACCCGCCATGGGATTGGGAACGCCCGGCGCCGGCGGTCTCCGTACGCCCCCTTGCTCCATCCCTCGTAGATAGGCCAGAACGGGATGGAACGAAAGCTAGCCGGCCATGGGGCGGCGCTGCACATGCAAGCAGTCAACACGACAGCGATCGTGCTGTGATGTTGCCTATCATGTCAACGACTGGTTGGTTGGTTGGGTTTATGAGCGTACATGAACTGTCACCCCAGGGCCTATATGGGACGGGGTCCGCCGCAACAGGACCGAGCACGCGCAGAGAATCGAACACGATAACACTAAAAGCTGTAGGCTATACTATAGGGGAATTGAAGGGTTCCACACTTCCACTGCATGTATCCGCCCCGTCAGATGAAGCGAACCTACGGCTCCAATGCAATCATGTTGCAATTGCTCAACTACATGAGACTGGAACAGTCAAACAGAGCATTCCCATCTCAGGTTCTCGCTGTACAGTTTCATGCACCAAGGTTACAAGGTACTACCATGGTGTTCAGTGGCAGGCTGACAGCTGACATCCCAGCTTCTTGTTCCCATGAAGAGGTGAACTAGACCTGTTCCACGGACAGAACAGACGGCTCCGATTGAAACGGGGTCGCAGATCGCTTAGCCGACATATCTGGATTATACTGTAACCACAACCCGCAACTCTCGAAATGCTCAGCTGTCAGCACGTCAGTGCCGCTCTTAAATAGCCCCATCGCAGTTTCCATGGAGTCCGGGACTGCGCAACCCACGAGATGACGTGGACCGCGAAAGTGGAGACGGAGCTGACCGGTAATAATGCTCACGTTCCGATAATTGAGGCGGTAAGAGCCCCGCATTAAAACTGTGGCGGTGACCTGGCCACTTGGGGGGTCGTTGCGGAGGAAGTTTCTCGGTTTGGAAATCATAAATCGATCCCCAATTAGTTACCAGCAGTTGCTTTCCGTTTCATCGTCGCGATGGGGAGGCTGAGCGCCACATAACGCCTGGTGTGTGATGGACAGAGACGAGCGATTCTGATTTCTGACAACAATCTATGGGAATGGGCACTCTGCAAGCAATAAAAAGATTGCCGATTTATACAACGATACCTTTGGATGTAAACTAGAAAATTCCTGTGTACAATAAAAAGAATATCCTCGAAAGTTCATATGGCATCACCACTTGAATTGATACTTTCATCGTCACCTAAATACTACTCCCTCTGTAGGGTAAAGTCCGATTTACATCTTCGAACTATCGTAAAATCCAATTTTCAACCTTCAACAATAGAATGGGTAACATAAACCATCCAACTATCGAAACCTGCAAATTTAGCCCTTTGGGTAGTTTCAAAGGTGGTTTTGTATTTTTCTAAAAAAATAAAAAATTCTAATTAGATCTAAAAAAATCAAAGCTAATCCATTTTAAATCAGAAAAATACAAAACTAATATCAAAATTTTTCTAAAAATGAAACCTATCTATTATTGCTCTATTTGAAACTTATTTATCTAAAAATAATAGGTATAACTACACGCAATCAAATACTATGAATATAAAAAAATGGATCCGAATAACTGACAAGTAGAGTGTCAATAGATAGGTTATATTTTTTAAAAAAATTTCATACCCATTTCGTATTTTTTGATTTAAAATGAATTACTTATGAAATTTTTAGTTTAAACTTGTATATTTTTAATTTTCACAAAAATGAAAAACCACCTTTGAAACCACCTAAAGGGCTAAATTTGCACGGTTTCGATAGTTGAATGACCTATGATACCCGGTTTTGTAATTGAAGGTTGAAAATTGGACTTTTGCGATAGTTCAAGGGTGTAAACCGGACTTTTCCCTTTAAATTATAGATTATTTTAGTTTTTCTAGATACATAGTTTTTTTCTATGCACCTAAATATTCATCTATATCTAGATATATAGCAAAAACTATGCATCTAAAATGATCTATAATTTGAAACGGAGTGAGTAGTAGTACTTCTTTGCCCGGATCGTAGATTTCTACTGATCATGTGGGTACAGTAGAGGCTGACTTAGAAGGTGTTCCTAAATTATCTGATTCTCCGGAATCAAAATAAACATAGTTCTGTGGTATTTCTAAAGATCGTGCTTCGCCCGTTCTCTCTCTATAATTGGTTTCCGAAAGCTGAGACCGTAACAACTGTCAAATCAACATAGGCTGCTAGGGATTGAGTTAATTCAGATTGGACCCGGAACTAACAGGTACGGAGCACAATCTCATATTATTAAGCTACTTGTCTCAAGCTAATCAGTGGCTCTGTGCAAGTCATTCGACGTGAAAGGAATGGCCGCTTCCTTGTTGACGAGGTAATGAAGGGGGAGATATGGAGCCGACATCAGTCACTTTTGTGAAGTTATGGAGCTGATAATCCTTGTTTTTGACCAGCTTGGCGAATAAGAATCAAACACGACTTGTGCAGGAAGAAAAATCAGCTCGTTAGCTTGCTCGCCTCGTTGTTAGCTCTGGTCCGCTCAGATTGCTGTCTTTTTGTTAACGAGCTGAGCTCTTTGTTGGTCGTTGGGCTGCCTACGGGCCTTTGGCCTATGGGATGTCTTTCGTCCTCCGCATAGCTGACAACAACAGTGTTTAAGAGTGTTGTATACCTGCTACAGGAATATATGATTGATCCAAGTTACATGTCATGGTACGTAGATAGCACAAACAACACTTGTTAGTGTAGTATGTTTCTCCTAGGCCTTGTGCTCTCGCCAACTCGTTATGCAAACACTTTAATTAGTAGTTAGTGTCGTTTATTTCTGTAATGGTCTTTTACTTCCTATGTAAGATTTTGAGTAATATTTAGTCATACATAGTATATGGCACTATGACTTATTTGGTATATAATTCTAACTTTGGTTTACAGACATTTGCTCTGGTACGACTTTTTATGGAAAGAAGTTTGATTTGATATCATTTCTTTATGGCAAAGGTTTTTTAAAAAAAATGAAAATGTAGCCTCGTGACAGTTTGGTTTACATATATATATTTGGGACTAAGAAGTAAAAGCTGATCAAACTTGAAGTCACCGAGATTTGTACCTGCCACCCGCAGAAATGAAGTTGAGAAATGGTGGACTGACTTGCTAAACATTGGCAGCTAAACCAGATCCAAATTTTAGCTTTGGGTACACAGAACAAGCGAGTAACCAGCCTTCGAGGGGCTCGGCGCGGAGGCGCCTGTCAGCGCCGATTATCGTAATCAGTCACGACTTCAGAAGGGTTTATGCTTCTTCCAAACCGAACACGTCACCGGCTCACCGCTTCGACCCCTTTCCAGAGTCTGCTCCGCCGCTTGGCGCCTCCACACGCGCTGGCGCAGCCATGGCGATGAGCTCGATCCGATCGGCCCTCGCGAGGGCGTTCGTCGCCCCGAAGCTGCGGGGCCCCCACCGGTTCGCCGCCACCGCTGCCGCCAGCGAGACGCAGCCCGAAAGGGTGGCGGCGGAGATGGTCCGTTACGCCCTCGGCGGCGCCGTCCACCGGAGCTCGCCAGGTTTCCCCCTCGTTCCGCTCCCCTTGCGCTAGTCCGCATTAGGGCTGTGAGGATTCTCTAGTTTGCGCTGAACCGCTGTTGCTGGCGTGACAGAGGAGGCGATGCGGATACTGGAGCAGGGAGCCTCGAACCTGCAGGGCGGCGGCGAGGGCAGCGCCGAGGCCGTGGGGCTGCTCATGCTCGCCATGTCCACTCTTCTCTACCGGAGGTATGACGCGCTGCGCCGCTCATTTCTGTCCGAAGCTCTAATCTGAACAAATTTCTGACAAGTTACCCTGACGCTGCAATTGTGGTGGATTCGACGGTTCGTTTGGGTCGATTGGCCTTTTGTCACTGTTATAGATGTCTGTTGTCTAGCTTTGGATATCTGTGGCATTTATGAAGGGATTCAGGCCCAGTAAACATTGTGAAACAAACAAGACTACAAGAGGATTTAGAGTGGACGTGTGTTCCGGTTTGCAAAGTAGCTGAGTATTGGCAGCTGAATGCACTGCGGATGGTACATGGGTGGAGAAATTTATACATTTGACAGATGTTTTGGCTTTAGCATGAGAATACATAATATGAGCGATATCTATGATGACAATTACTGTTTCATTTCAATGTGGCATAATGAGGTTGAGTTATTAGCCATATAATAACTCCAATTGGATCCTTGATTTATCTCCAGTTAGATCTTCCCCATTGTATGTGTCATAGTTAAGTTCGGTTGCTGATGATATAACAACTCGAGCTGGATCCTTGATTTCCTATTCTAGTTAAACTTGCCCCCATTTGAGCAGATTTGAGTCATTTGAATAAAATTATGTGATTCTCTGTGCAGTGGAAGACGCCAAGATGCAATGGAAAAGCTTAAAGCAACCCAACAAGTTGCTCCTTCTGCATCCTTCAGAGGTGATTTTCTAGCTCTCTTTTTTATAAGGGTAGTTCTGTATATTTGGGAGTACTACTGTGAATCACTTATTATTTAAACATATGAAACAAAGAGGTCTTAAGTCCCACATTTGTCTCCTATTTTTAGTAGAAATAAAACTCAGAAGTGTTCTTATTTGGTGGCTGATGGTCCTTCGGTTTTCTTGTGTCAAAAAAGAAGACATCGGTGGATTGTTTTATGTCTTGTCTAAGTTGACTAAAAATTAAAGTGAAATGAAGTTTTAGGTCTTTGAGAGACAGAGAGTTGGTATTATTACTTTAATTTAGGCAACAATCTTGAATGACATTTCTGATTGTGATTGGTGATTGATTTTGCAGTTGCAGCGTGGGAAGCACTAATGGGACTACACATGGAGGCAGGCCAGGTTTGGTCCTAGATGCTCATTTAGTCTTCACTGGCCTTACGTGAAATTTATGTTATTTTAAATTCAGGAGATGTCCCACTCAGTATCCCCAAATGATTCAGTTGATCTGTCAATCAAAGATGATAGCCAATGGTTTGATCAGGATCATCTTAAATTCCGGATTAATGCTATCAAAGGACTTATTGCACTTCTGAATGGAGATACAGAATCAGGTGTTTTAATGTCCCAAGATGTTATTGCTAGATTAATAGGGAATAAGGTGTGATAATAAATTCTAATCTAAATTTTCTCTTTATCAGCAGCCCAGCTGTTCGTTAATGGATGCAGGGACTTTGCTGGATGCAAACACCAAACAGGTATAACCATCTCTGAAACAGAATATTCGCATTTTTATCTTCAATAAGTGGATACATGCCTATTGATGTTCTTTCCTCAGAAAATGCCGCCGTTTCATATGGTGAATATTTGCATTGTGTTGGGGATTTTCCAATGGCAACACAGGTGTATGAGAGTGTTCTTGAGACAGCACGCATGGAAGATATGTCTGGAAACCTTTTAGCAGCTGGCAACATGGTTCCTGAGGAGGTTTCTCTTGGTGCCACTTGTTCATATGGCCAGCTTTTATCTCACTCCGGGTAAGATTCAGAGTAATCTCCAATGTTGTTCTTTGATTATTTTTTAAATTCATCCAATATTCGATTTTTAAAACAATTTTTAATCTCTAACAGTAGAGATCATTTTTTTTAAAAAAAAACTACAGATCATCTCTGCTGTTGTTCTTTTGACTTAACTGTTTCTAAATCTCTGCCCTTTTATGGAGGCTTACCTTTTCCGCTTATTCCAGGAAATTTGGTGAGGCAGAGGATTATCTCACAAGGGCACTACAAAAGGCTGAAGAACAATTTGGTATGGCATATTAAGTTTATTAAATGAATACTAGAAAACAGTGGCATCCAAGTGTCAAATATGGGCCACAATTCAATAATATATAATTTGTAATGCATGCAGGTGCAAACCACCCAAAGGTTGGCATTGTGTTGACCTGTGTAGCTAGAATGTACAAACTGAAAGCAAAATCCGAAGGTTCTAGTTCAATTATGGTTCAGGAGGTCAGTAAATTGTTCACTCTTCGAATAGTTTTATCTCCACAAGAAACCATGCTATCCATCCTTACTTTCTCTTCCGCATGCTCTATGGAGGTTGTGCAGAAAATTTATGCTTGGACTCAATGATCTGTTTTCTATTTTATGATTGCAGGGGTTGTACAGGAAGGCCTTAGAAGTATTGAAAGCCCCTGCTATTAATTCTGAGGGTAAAATAACGATATTCTATCTATGCTGGTGTTCCTTTCCATCGTTTGATTGATATATTGATGTTATTTATATGTTGCAGGTACCAGCAAACAGATGGATTGGAGAGATATCATCTCCCTCGCTAGAGGTTATATCTTTGGACTATTTATTTTTTTAGCATCTCATACCTTAAGACCCTTATATTAAAATTAGTCCACGCAACTCTTTACTAGCAAGTTACTTAGTACAATAATGCTGCTGCCATGTTTGAAAATTGCAACATGTTACAACAATTGATTCAATATTTGAGTTTGCCATACAACTCTTACAAGCAAGTTACTTGTTGCAACAGCATGCTTGGCATATCGTTCATTATCTTTTATCCATAATCAGTTGATGAATGTATATCGTTAGTTTATTCTGAAATCTGGATCACCCTACCTTGTTATCCTAATAGAAAAGGATTTCATTTTAAATCCTCCAACCATGGAGAAGAATGGTTCGGAATCCTTTCAATTGTGGTTTCCATTACTTGCCGTACAGGGCTTACCCGTTCCCATCAATCGATAAGCCTTGAAAATTTTGAGTCCTGACAATACCAAACGATCATTGCTAGCAGTTCTTGCTTTCAGGAACATTACTACTTAGATGGTTTTCTTACCATGCGACTTGTTCTCCCAGTGCCACTCTTAAGAGTTTGGGGTCGTACTGAAAATTTCCCTCTTAACTTGCAGGCGAGTACGCAGAGCTGTTGCTAATCCAGTCCAATCGGAAGGCGGAAGGTGAACGGATGAAGGAGTGGGCAGAAGATACTTGGAGGAACCGTAGGTTAACGCTAGCTCAGGCACTTGAGTTTTCAGAACCTTCAAAGCCGACTGTCGTTGTTGACACTCGAATCGGCAGGGTCCTGTAGCTCCCATAAACAATCTGATGGAACGTACCATGAAATAATCAGTGAAACCCACATCTGATGTAATATAAACTTATAAAGAGGAGTTGCTCCGTTACCAGAATCCGGTGCGCGTTTATATTCATTTTGACGAGAGATTCAGTGATTCACACGCACAAATCCCTGTCAAATGGGGCAAACTGGTAAAGACCGTAGCTATCGTACCAACGGACACAGCTATTTAATATACCAACGGAGTATATAAGAATCTTATCTATACTTTTCTGGGAATTTTGTATCCTTCTATTTTTATCTTATTTATAGTTTTCTCCGACTATATGATTCACGACGCGTTTGGTGCGTAGCTCTGGGCTTCAACTAGTAATTGGGCCATGCGGATTGCGATCCAACTTTTACGTGGGCTTCTTAAGTGTGGGCTGTACTGACGATTGCAGAGAGGTGCGCGCATTCTTCTCGGCCTAATTCTGTACATCTTCACCTTCCATGCGGCCCACGTGGGCCGCACGATCTCCTTCCTCCTCTCCTCCTCCTTTTCCTCCTCCTCCTCTAGGCGCGCCGCCACCGCCTCCCACGCCACCGGCCGTGGTCACCAGGTTAGGGTTTCGGGTTAGGGGTGCACAGGGGCGGGCGGGAGGTGGGGGGAGCGGGCGCCGGTGAGATCGCTGACGGCTAGGGTGGTGGTCGAGGCCGGCGGCAGGGTTAGGATTGCCGGGGTTACTGGGGCATCGGGGCTCTAATGCTCATCGGCGTTAGAAGAGAAGGTGTGAGGGAGGAATCGATCGGCGGTGGACGGTGGTGGGTGGGTGGGCAGCGAGGCGGCGCGCCGCTACCGGTCGGGGTGGTGGTTGCCGGCGGCCGGATCAGATTTCAGATGGGGGCGTGATGCCGGGCGGACGGAGGGCGGCGCGGACGGCGGCAGCGGCGCCGCTGGCCGGGGCAGCGGAGGAGCGACGGGGGCGGCAGGTTCGTGGGCGTAATGGGCTGGAAGATGGATCTTCCGAAAGCCAAGCCCCCTCTCGCAGCTCTCCATGCTCATCCGCACCTATAGGAGCCGGCGCCGTGCACACGGCGGCGGAGCTCGCTGGATACGATCAGTGTCTAGACTCACGGCGGGAATTAGCCGAAGGCCGCACACGTGTTCGATCCCTCCCCCCTGGGCCCGACAATCCGGGCCCACAATACCGTGAGGCATCCATGATATTTTTAGTCGAGGCACATCGGGCACCACCCCACGCGGTAGGGCCCGCGAGAGCGCAACTTAAAAAATTCGCTGTCGAGCCGCTGTCGCGCGCGCGCACCACCACTCCATCAACGCGACGCCGCCACGTACCCCCGTCCCCACTAATCACCGCGCCTCCCCCACGCCGCTTGTTGATCTCCGCTGACAGCGCACCAGCCGACATGTGGTTCCCTCCGCCAGCAGCCGGCGTCCTGTCCCCTCCACCCCCTCCACGTGTAAGGCCGCCGCGGGCGGCACGACCGGCCTGCCTGGTGGCGCCTCCTCCGGCCCTCCCGCGTGGGGGGAGGGGGGCGGGGGCGCACGCTTTCTTATTGCCCCTGGGCGCGGGAGCGCCCGGAGGCTCACACGGTGTCGTTTCGGTGGTTGCTCCGCTCCGGGTTGCCCCCGAGGCCGACGGCGACGCGGGTGGATTGAGGGGAGAGGTGGGGAGGAGGCGCCGCGGCCAAAAATCTAGCGCGCGTCAGTGCGGTGGCATTGCGCCTCGGCCCTCCTCGCGCGCGTGCGTCCGTGCCGCGCGTACGCGGGGGACGGGAGCCGATCGCCGTCGCCCCCCACGCCGTCTTCGCGCGCCACGCCATGGCCGAGATTTGCTGCGACGAGGCCAAGTCGACGCCGGGGTCGGCTTCGGCGTCGGCCGTCACGGCGCTCGCCAGGCGCCGGCCCAGGGTGGAGCTGGGCGGGGCCGGGGCGTGCCGCCCCACGCCGGCCGCGGACGAGGATGGCAGCGGCGGCAAGCGGCGGAGGGTGGCGTGCGCGGCGCCCGGGCGCTCGTGCCGGAGGCTCGCGGCGGCGGGGTTCGGGTCGAGGTGGTGGCCGAGGTACGGCGTCACCTCCGTCTGCGGCCTCCGGCGCGAGATGGAGGACGCCGTGTCCATCAGGCCGGACTTCCTGCACGGCGGCGCCTCCTCCTCCGGCAAGCGCCATTTCTTCGGCGTCTTTGACGGCCACGGCTGCTGCCATGTATGCGTGCCCGCCTCGTGTGCATGAGCAACGAGCGTTCCGGCGAATGCGTGCCGAGCTGTGCTGACTGCTGACTGCTGAGCGGGTGGTGTGTTCTTGTTCTTGTGCCGCCAGGTGGCCAGGTTGTGCCAGGACAGGATGCACGAGCTGGTTGCGGACGAGTACA
The DNA here is from genome assembly GCA_032594955.1 of Panicum miliaceum. Taxonomy (NCBI): domain Eukaryota; kingdom Viridiplantae; phylum Streptophyta; class Magnoliopsida; order Poales; family Poaceae; genus Panicum; species Panicum miliaceum. The sequence continues at coordinate 14,591,894 of CM064065.1, forward strand.
ACAAGGCGGGCTCCGGCGAGGGTGCCGCCGCGGCGGGGGCGGCGGAGCCGGCGTGGAAAGAGGTGATGGAGAAGGGGTTCGCGCGGATGGATGACGAGGCCGCGAGCTGGGCCGCGACCCGCAGCGGCAATGACCTCGCCTGCCGCTGCGAGCTGCAGAAGCCGGCGCGGTGCGACCACGCGGGCTCAACCGCCCTCGTCGCCGTCGTCGGCCCCACCAGCGTAGTCGTCGCTAGCGCCGGCGACTCCCGCGCGGTCCTCTCCCGCGGCGGCGTCCCCGTCCCCCTATCCGTCGACCACAAAGTAAGCTTTGCATGCCGCGTGCGCCCACTTGGTGTTCTGCCCCGTTTGCGCCTACTGTTTCGTGGTCTTACCTTACTCCCTGACATCATTCAGCCTGACCGGCCCGACGAGCTGGAGCGCATCCAGGCGGCGGGTGGCCGCGTCATCTTCTGGGACGGCGCCAGGGTGCTCGGCGTCCTCGCCATGTCTCGAGCCATCGGTGAGCACCGCGGCGCGGTTCAGTTCAAATTCTTAGCATTTATCCACTCGAGCCAAGAATGTGTGCGTGTTATTCGGGCAGCGTGTTTAGTCTGAGACCGTTCGCGCGCGCGCAGGGGACGGCTACCTGAAGCCGTTCGTGACGGCGGAGCCGGAGGTGACGGTGACGGAGCGCACCGACGAGGACGAGTGCCTGATCCTGGCGAGCGACGGGCTGTGGGACGTGGTGACCAACGAGATGGCGTGCGAGGTCGTCCGCGCGTGCTTCCGGAGCAACGGTCCGCCGTCGCCGGGCGCGCGGCCGAGCGGCGTGCTGCCGCCCGCCGCCGCCGCGGCAGCGCGGGAGGGCGACGACGGTCCCGCGGCGGTGAAGGGGGTGGACCGGGGCGACTCCGACCGGGCGTGCTCCGACGCGGCCCTGCTGCTCGCGAAGCTCGCGCTCGCGCGCCGGAGCTCGGACAACGTCAGCGTCGTCGTCGTCGACCTCCGGCGGGGGTCCTGAACCCCCTTGATTCTTGGGAACATGATTGCATGCCCCCGCCATTGTTGCTGCTGCTGTCCCCGCTACCGCATGATGGGTTAAATAATAGGTCTCATTCCCTGATCTGCGCGGAATCCTCATCATAGATTGTTCCCGTACATGAGTCTCGATCGTAGGATCAGCGGATCGCGAGTTCGTCGCAATCAACAAACTGAATTATGCCCGGCAGGTGCAGAGCACCTGATTGACCCAGCTGAATTATGTGGCGGCACTTCGGATAGAATCCTGTCAGCGTCATGTGCTCTGTCGCGATCATGTTACGCGAGAGCCGGGCATAATATGCGTGGCTGGTGCACACTCGTTAGCAACGCGTTGTTGATCTTGCATTGATTATTCGCCCAACAGCTTTAGATTCTTAACAATCCGGTCGATAATTACAACGATCCTGTCCAGGCCCAACTCCTCTGTCACAGACACGCGGGCTCCAAGTGGCTGACATGCTGAGCATTTCCCAAATCACACTCGATTACTCCCACCTTATGTACAGGAGATCAGGTACGTCGGCAAGCAACACCAGAGTCCATCGAGACGAAGACGAAGGGCGACCGCCATGGACGAGAGCTCAGTCCTTCTTCCCGATGCCGTGGGACATGTTGTAGATCCCTCGACCCTGCACGCAAGCAGCAAACAACAATACGTCGATCAGCACAGGTGCAACCTCAGATACGAGAGGCGAGGTCGTTGAGAGTGCGGGATGGGCGGGGCACGTACGACGAGGTACATGCTGGAGACGGCGAGGGCGAGCGGGATGGCGACGGAGGTGATGGCGTCGTAGCGGCCCTTGAGGTACGTCGGCTTGTGGACGCTCTGGAAGTACCTCTGCTTCTCCAGGATCTTCTCCCGCGGCCGGAACGGCGGCTCCGGCTCCGACGACGACGACGACGCCAGTGGCGACATCCTCTCTCGCTCGAAGAGTCACACCAAGCTTCGCACCCCGGGATCACTGACGAGTCACTAGTCAGCAGCAAGCGAAGGCACCAAGCAAAAAGATCTGCAGAGCTGGACTGCCTGCTGGAGCTTAGCATCTTTAATACACGACGGAGTCGTCGACCAGAAACCCCCAGAAAGCGCTCAAGAAGAACAAAGCTACTACGGTCATGTCCAAGTGAGCTTTCTTCTCCGTCAGACGTCGAACCCCACCACCACGGTCTAGCCTGTTCGGTTCGGTTCAGCTAGATCAGACGTCTCCAAAATGGTCCGGAACGCTCTGGGGTTTGCCGGAGGCCGGGCGGGCAGAACAGAGAGGATCCCGTGCTTCCCGTGCCTCTCGCTCGAAAAGCTCCCGTCTCCTGGCAACTCTTTTTTTTTAAAAAGGAACAGCTGTATTAAACATCACCCCTAGGGATTTGACTCATATACGTACATTTCAGAATCAGAAGCCATTGTGCCAGTGTTTTGTTTCTCTTTTATTTCCGTTATTGAACTCGACCTGATAAAATCAGTACTGTTTACAGACCGGGCCCATACCAATCTCTCACGACTTTTAGCCCCCATCTTGGAAGGCCTAGTAGTTGTTTCCGACTCTGGGCCGAGCCTGGCTGAAAATGGCATATAGAGCTCTGACACCAGTTTCAGCCAGCAACCCAACAACTAGAATTAGCGATCGATAAAAACAATACCCGTTGGAATATCGAAATTTTTCAAAAAGAGGCTTGCAAGTGAAGATGTTCAATATTGTACTGTCAGCGTTGAAGTTTCAAAAGGAGATCAAACAATCTAAAAGGTACAAAAACCCAAAACAGCGAATAATAAATTTGTTACCCAATCCGTGGTGTTGTCTATTGGTTACTGACTTACTGTCAGAGTTATTTGCAGTGGTAAATGTGAAAAGAAATATAGAAGATAACTCATTCAATCACACCTAATTATTGATATGGTCGTCAAAACATAATTATAACTAATAAGTTTTATTATACTAATATGTTACAATGCCTCATGTTTGAACCCAACTCCTCTGTCACACAGACACGCAACCCGGAACTTCACTTATCTGTGTACTGCCATTCAATTTCGCGGCAAGACAACAGACAGTAAACAACAACCTGAATAACAGCAACATACGCACTAGTAGTAGTGGATCGGTTTGACAGACATGCATCATGCATGTCATAGTAGTTAGTATCATGTACCAGGCCAGCCAAGCACTGTGTGTTAAAAAAAAAGAGAGTGATAATAACAAGCAGTTCTTTTCTAGATAAAGCAAGCTTTTATTGATAATGTTTATTATATTTCGTACAATACACGCAGGAAAGGAAAATGGAAGGGAAAAAAGCCGATGCACGCAAGGAGTAGGTACCTAGCTAGGCCAGTAGGCCTATCCATGCTTTGCCAACGAAGAACAGACGACTAGTATAAACTAAGGCCTGTTTGGTTCTCTAGGGATTAAAAATAAATCCCAAACTAGGCCTTGTGTTTGCCTATTTATTTAATTATTACGACCAAATTAAAGCATCCATGTGTATGTGTGCACATGAATACACTCTGATCGGTAGCACAAGTCAACACGGCCATGAAAGGACACTCAGTAGTGGCCGTCGTCGCTGGTCGGCATCTCCAGCGCCCTGTCGGCTTGAGGAATCGGATGTACGACGGGACCTGGCTCGTTCCCATGAGCCATAGGGTAAATGCCCGTGTCATCCGTGCACATGCACGAGTGTGTTTGCGGGAAGCAGATGCAGGGCTCGCAGCCGTCGCACGCGTTACTTGAACTCATTAGTGCTCCGCCTGTGGCCAGCAGACCTGTGCACACGGCAAGGAAATTAAAGCATGCCAAGGAAACGGTCGAGCCGGTAGTAGAGAGATGGATTAGCACGCATGAGCTCGATCGCTGCTGTCGTCAAGCATTAGTTTATTACTCTACTTGCATTTTTGCAACCACTACTTACAAAATACGCCAAATATCCACCTCAAAAGAACCGAAGCCTATGTATGCAAAATAGAAAGTACCTCCTCGGGCGAGACTATTAGTAAAGTCAGTCATGCTCCGGGCCGAGCAATGGCCGGCGAACAGAACCCATAGGGCCATGGGAGCCAGGAGCACAAGAGGAGCGCCCTTCTTCTTGCTGTCCATGTCCGAAAATGTCGTCTATGCTTCGTTTGAATGCCTGCTGGCCTGGTGTGAGCTGCTCCGGGCTAGACCTTCTCTATTTGTAGGCCACGATATTCAACCATAGTACTAATAAAGCATAAGAAACACGTGCTAATTAATTAGGACCCCTCGTACCGTGTACGAGAATTTTTGGGTGGATCCGAGAATACGTCTTCATTTCGGGCCCTGCAGGTCATTAGTTAGTCCCTGGTAGCACCTGTGTTCATTTCACCTACAAACACCCGTACACTGGACCACTACTGCTGCCCTCGCCATCACCATTAGTGATTCCGATCCCCCTCCCCACATGACCTTGTCCTTTTCTTTCTGTTTGTTTGCATGCACGTTCACGTTCATGCACAGGATCGGAGATTAGGAGCCAATATGCAACGTGATGTACGAGTCGGCCGGTGAGCGTCAGCTTTTCCGTCAATCCTTGGCAATAATCTGCACCATCATCCTTAGCTAGCAACACTAAGAAAGGAAAGAGTCCATCCGTACGCAGTCCAAGTTGATTGGCAAAATAGAGGAGCACGCCGGGTATATACGTACTGAACTGCACAAGAGGCAAACGCTAGGCGCACGCAATTAGCTAAGGACGACGTGTATATTTCACATCTTGCTCACCATCGCGCTAAGAGCATGCGTGCATGGCTTAAATCTTAGCGATCCATGATCACTCGTAAGTTTGTCTGTCAACCAATCTATGTTATGTTTTGCATTGTTAAGGTTTTAGAATGGTTGAATGCACACTTTTCACACACCGAAAAGTACTTTCGCCTTGTTTGTGGGGTGTGGTTCATCACTCGACGCAAATTTTTGTCTTTATCTCTTTTTTTTTTTCATGGCCTAGTTGTCCTTACTTTGACGCCATGGTGGGGCTGTGGAGCAGAAAACTCAATCTCACACTTCTGCTGAGAAATTCTTATTTACAAGGTTTTACTAGAAATACAGAATTCTTATTTACTAGATTTTTTTTAAAAAATACCTATGTGCTGCACGTGCATCTCCGCTAGCAAGCTTAACGTGTCCAAAATGATTTGCCTATATTCCGCTAGCATACTGCCAAGGCGAACGGCGCCTGCCTGCAGGTGGGGCACGTCGGCCGCGCCGCGAGACACCGGTCAATGCAGGGCACGTGGAACCCGTGGCTGCAGGCCTGCAGCGCGGCAACACGCGCACGGCCTCCCCTCCGCCGCGGGCGAACGCGGCAAGGCAATTGATTTAGCCCAGTGGGACGGCGACGACCCGGCCTCCAGCCCCGCCGAGTACGCCAGGCACGGCAGTGCCTGCACCAGCTTCCCGCCGTGCCTCGCCGCCCCCGCCTGCCCCGCGCCGCCTCCTCCTCCGGTGCCGTGCTCGGGGTCCTGCGCCTGCGGGGCGCCATCGTCGGCTCCGTCGTGGCACGCGCGGCGCGTGACGCGGAGCGCGCCCTGGACCACGCGGAGCGCGAGAGCCGCGACGAGGATCGCGTTGTCGTTGAGAAGGCGTCGGCCGCCGGAGGCGATCGAGCGTCCGAAACGTCGCCGGTCGTCCCGAAGGCGGGCGCCGGGCTCACCGCCGGCCCCTGCAGCTGCCTGGAGTAGTGCGGCCGGGCTTCCATGGTCGGGCGGGTAGAGCTCTCCAAGAAGTGCGTGCAACAGAGGGGCATATATATGAGGTTACGATGCGTGGGTCCGTACTAGACCGAGAGGAGATAAAGTAGTCCACATATCTGACTGAAAGTCGCTATCTTCTGCGTGCTTGATTAGTGGGCAAGCTGCAAATAAAATATTGGCTTAATGTCTTAATGATGTGTATAAGTGTGCGCAAGATAAGACGGCATAAGGAAGCAGACGAACGCAAAGGCGCAGAAAGCCCAGCTAGAAACTGGCCAACCAGACAACCAGGTGATCGTTGACCATGGAGACAGTCATACAGAAGCTATCACTAGCAGAGAATTCCAGGGCTTCTCGACTCCGTGGAAGCATCTGATGGAAGAGAAAGAACACAGGACTAGCCTGAATAACCCGCATACTACTGAATCACAGTTCACTCATGAACACAGGTACCAAACTGAATCATGGCCGATTAATCTGAATCAGAGCTTGGAGAAATCAGGCCTTGTGTTCCCTGCAACTGAAACTGCAAGCTGATCCGCAAAGTCACCCGCTTAAACTAGAATTTCCAGGACCAAGTTTACTCCAGCTCGCAAGGGTCAATCTCCGGAACCGCACCCAATAGCCAGCCAGTAGAACCAGTCATTCAGCGGCCAAACATGTATTTGGTTCGAGGGTTGAAGTAGGTTGAGATGGGTCGAATCCAGATGGATCCGCGTTTGGTTGTAGATGCACGTAGGTTGGGATCATCCTATAAGGAATATTCCGCGTAGACGTGGGTTCATTCGACCCCGTCCGCGTCCGTCCTGCTACATCTCGCGGGCGTGGGGGCGGCCGGCCGGCAGGTGAGCGGTGGACCCGCGTGGAGGCGATGAGCGGCGGCCGGCGCTGGGCGGGGCGGCCGGCCGGTGTGGTGCCGCGTGGCCGGCGCGAGCGGCGCCGCGAGAAGCAGCGCCCGCGCGCGGCGAGGGGTGAGAGCGAGAGAGCAGCGGGCAGCTGCTGGGCCATGGCGAGCCATGCAGGGGCAGCTGGGGAGCTGGGCGGCGGCGGGCTTGAGCAGTGGACGGTGCAGGGGCCGCGGGAATCGGGCAGCGAGGGACCGCGCGGAGCCTGCGCGGCGGCCGGGGTTGGGGAGGCGCAGGCGCAGCGGCTCTCGGCGGAGGAGCGGGGCGAGGCGAGGCGGAGGAGCGGGGCCCGCGGCGGAGACAGGGGAGGGCGGCGGTGGAAGCCAGAGCTGCGCGGAGTGGGCGGCGCGGCGGCGCGGCACGCGGATTGGGTGTGCGATGGCCGGCGGGGCGGGCACGCGGCGGCGCCCGAGCGGTGGGAAGAAGGGTAAGGGAGAGCAAGAAGAATGTGAGCTACGTGTGGGTCCCGCGGGACGGTCATCTCAACCATAGATAGACTTCCAATCAAACAGAAAATTCGGACCAACCTAACCCTTTAACCAAACAATAGGTAAATTAAATCTATATTGAACCCAATCTAAAAAATATGAATGAACCTAACCTATCTCCAAACTAAACGCATGCAAAAAGAACCAGCGAGAAGCCAACGTCTTGGATCCCGAGGCCTCGCCACCGAGGCATTGACCGCACTCGTCGGTGCACGACGGGGCCGCACATGGTCGAGGTGGTGGTGACTTGTCAATGGCTGAGTGGCTCGGTCCGACCATGTCTGCTTGCATGGAGTCCGACCTATCTTCTCCCCCGCCAACGCGGCGTCTTTTTGCATACGACTGAAAGTCCAATTACAAATTCTAATTGCAACTCTACTTTAGCCAAATTTTGAACAGTTGCAGTAAAAGAAATCTGCATATAAAATAATTTCAGCTACAACGTGATATTCTAAAGGTTCAAAGTAGGTGATGTACATATTAGGATCATAGTTCCTTTTGCTGAATGGTACATGAAATAAATAAATATCCAGTTCATTCATAAAATCCAATAAAAAGTTTTAAAATCTGTAATAGAGCATGTCTGTTTACACTTTAGCTCATATAATCCAGTTCATCTTAGTTTTTCAATCTAACTTATATAAGCTGTAATCAAATAGAATTGTGGAAGGCAATGCAAGAAGACTAGAGACATCAAAATAAAAAATGTCATCGGTGTTCCGGACCAAAAGAGAGTTAAATTGAAATTGCCTTATGAATTTGAATTGGTTCAAAACCATTTGAGCTCAATATCTCTGGACAAAGTTGGCAGCGATTGTTCCATAAGAAATTCGGGTGCTAAGAGCCAAAAATACTGAGGAAACACCCTAGGTTCTTCTTTAGTCTTTCCATTCACAAATAATACGGTGTTATTTCTTCATGCATACTGAATTGTTCTTTTCTTCTTTTCTTTTATACTTCCTCCGTTCAAAAATTTAAGGTGTATTTCAATCAAAGTTAAACTTACAAACATTGACTAATAATTAGCCATTCTATATGTACATTTTGTGTATAAAATTTGCATCAATTTATTAGTATTCAAAGTGGTTGAGAATATATTGAGTTTTAGCTATTGTTATCATATTATAAGAGAAATTAATGGTAAAAAATCTATTTTAGAAAACTTTTTCATGTGTTGAAATGCATGTTACATTCATGAATGGAGGGAGTAAATTAAAGGCTATATGTACCAGAATGGTATAGTTGCCAGAAATGTTTTTATTACATACTGGAATAAAAAAATCCCTCATAAAATGTAGGAATATTGCAATATGCTTTGGTGGAACAACATCAACTAAGTATTTATCTTGTGGCAGGACCTACGCCCATCCCAAAGCTATGCTCCACTTCAAACGCACTGCTGCCCTGGCTGGCATCAGCGGATCGATCAGCAACGTGAACACTGTAACCGAACCTCGGGTCGCCGCTACCTTCCGTGTTGCCCCCTGTGCAGCCCTCCTCAAGGGCGAGGCACTCCTGCAGCTGCGCCACCAAGTCGGTCATAGTGGGGCGCTGAGTCGACGCCTGCGCGGTGCCCTGGAGCGCGACCTCGATGGCCTTCCACGCACTGTTGACGTCGTGGTCGCCCCCCATGCAAACATCCAATGGTGGTGCATCGAAGTTCAAACCTACGGGTATGAGACAAGCATAAGCTGATTACGTACTCTGGGTCGACGTTTCCGGGTGTGCCAACGAGCGTGTCTGTGGATATGTGAGTAGAGACATCGTGATTGAAAGCTCTTGACAAGCCAAAATCGGCGACCTTAGCCTCCAGTTTCGCGTTCAGTAGGATGTTGGTTGTTTTTACATCCCTGTGAATGAGAGGCGGGTTGCAACCCTTGTGCAGATACTCCAGCCCTACCATGCATACACATTAGCAATCACGTTCTTGTGGGGAACCAAAGCTTGAAGAAGCAAATATAACTTGCTGTTGGTGAGATTCACAAAACCGTGCCTTGCGCTTATTCCAGTGCGATTCGGAGCCTCTGTCTCCAAGTTAAGGATTTTCCTGCATACGTGTCGATCAACAATGGCGAAATTCCATTTGGGAGGCAGCTTCGAGGACAGTGTACTGAGCAAACTGAAGAGCTAGACATTATATGTACCTACAATGTGCTCCTGCAAGGTGCCTTCTGACATGTACTCGTAGACAAGTGCCATGTACTTCCCATCCTTGCAGTAACCGATCATGGAGACGAGATTCTTGTGATGAACCCGTGTTAAGATCTGTGCCTGAAGAGGTGGCCAACTAGTCAATTCTCAAAGCAGCTAAAATTTTCGAGATGCAAATTGAACCTGTCTCTGGAAACACGAACTGCGTCGTCTGAATTCTGAAAGAGAGTGCTACCGTACCTCCGTGAGGAACTCCTTGGCACCCTGATTGGACGACTGAGACCGCAGCTTCACCGCCACCTGAGTGCCATCCTCCAAGAAGCCCTCATAGACGTATCCGAAGCCGCCCCGGCCGATCACTCGCTGGAAGTTGTTCGTGATTCTCTCCAGGTCCTTGTACGTGAATCGGCGGTTCTCAAGACGCAGGGAGTCATGTATGTGCTCGTCACTTGTTGGAGCAAGGCTCGTCGAAGTCTTGCTCCGATGCCTCACAAAGGTGTTCATCGACTCTGAATGCATCGGCAGATCTGCGCTCGATCAGGATGGGGAAGAGAAATAGCTAGAGCGCGGACAGTGGATGCATCACCTCGCTTTTTTCGCCGCAGCAGCAAGCAAAATAGTAGTACTATCACCACAGCCAGAGCCATAGGAACAGCGATGTAGATGGCTAGCATGCTCTTTCCTTTCGCTGTTTGGCATGTATTGCTATCCGTGCAGAGGTTTGGATTATCGGCATATCTACAGACATACGACGTAAAGAAAGTAATCAAACTGTCAAGCAGGAAGGCAGTGTCATGTATGTCTGCTAGGACCAAAAGAGGATCAGGGAATGGACATTAGATTTAAGGAGCCATCTTGGATTCTTTTGAGAAGTCCGGGGGGGATTGATCCGCTGAGCTGGTTCCCCGTCAAGTCCCTGAAAGAAACCAGATGGTATTCATGTGTGAGCCAGCGTGATGCATGGGAACATCCATTACCTTCATTCTCAAAAAAAAATGTGTGGGAACATATTCGAAGTTCGACAATTATCAGACTTACAGCACTGTCAGTGAAGGTAATTGCGACAGGGCGTCAGGAATTGAGCCTGTCAGGTTGTTGTGCGACAGATCGCTGCAACACATGTTAGTCTTATAAATTTTGGTCAGAGATCACTACGAGGTTTAAATTAAGAACATAAAGATAAACTATTCCACACGTACACATATTGGACAGCCTTGAGATTTGCAAAAGCAGACGATATACCGCCGTTCAGACCGCTGAAGGACATGTTTCTGCAGGATATGAGAACCCATAGGCCGTAGCTAGCTCAGTTAATAACCCACAAATAAATCTACTGTGGAATAATGTTTGTCTGTCCTTGCCATGCAGGAAAAACAAGTGTTCTGCGTAAATCCGAGCTAGATAGCTACTTACACGCCGGTAATTCTTGCAGGATCGGAAATGGCATAGCTGCACGTTAACCCATCCCAGCCATAAGTCCTACGCACGGGTCACCCATCCAATTTTTCTTCACAAGATATTTCGTCTTGATCGTCGTGATGGCGGATACTGCTGGTTCTACCAAGTTAATTTTCAGCTCAGGTGTATGTCTGTCTGTCCACATGTATTGATGACGTACCTTCCTGCGAGTCCGTGCCAACGTTGGCGGTGGAGATGAGGGTGAAAAGCTCGACGGCGTTGATGATCGGCGGCAACGTTGAGTTGGCGGTGGCGTTGATGGAGGCGTTGTACCGGATGCTGCCTCCATAGGGGTCCGTGTTGTAGACGGCGACGCTGTAGAGATAATATGGCGTGAAACCTTCCTTGTACCACAGCTCGCCGTCAATGTTAATGTAGAACTGGCGCACGGCGTTGCTGGCTAGGGGCACCGGCTCGGAGAAGTACATGATAGGGATGTACCCCAGCGATGGCTGGTCCTTGGGCTGCCAGGTGTAGTCCCAGAAAAACTCGATGTTCTTGGAGGCGTCACGAGGCGTGATGGCCGTCTGCATCACCTTCGACGGCGCCTCGAATGTGTCATCAATCCGCACATCCTGCGTCGTTGATAGCCGGCCCCACATGGTGGCGTCGAACCAAGGGAACCATATTCTGTCGTGTGGATCGTGAGGGTACCTGACCATTCATTCAATTGTGTTTCCAGCGGATTAATGCAAGAAGTCGGCGTGTTGGATATAAAATTGACGTAAATTTAATTATTTATCTATCCAATAACAATAACTAGCAAGGTGGTCCACGCAAATAGCGCAATTAGCTAGTTTTTTTTTCTCCAATCTCCTATTCCTAAAAATTCATGCATACGTGCACCTATATTATCTTACGATGGCAACATCTTTTCCCCATCACATGTCGTGTACGGGATCTACAAATTTACTATTGCAACTGGCAAGCTAGAATCTTCTCCGTTATTTTCACCATTCTATATGGTCGTCATCACCCTCTCGAAATCTGAATCGCGTTAACTTTCTTCTCTCCTTTCTTTTAGTCATAGTTGTTCCATTTCCTTGTAAACTAATACTATTAAATTGTGTTTCTTCATGTCCATTCTAATGATTTTTTGGGTTGCTAACACGATCCCTAAATTGCATAGTAATGACCAGTTTGATAGGGTTTCGTCTCTTTCTAAAATTGACTTAGTTTTGACTTTGTTGGCGCTAAAAATCGGCCAATAACCTTCAGCGTCGGACACACGACCCGGGAGAATCTGCTTAGCTCCTGTTCGGGTTATTGCTCTGGTGCGGTTCGCGCGGCGTGCCAGTCAATCTGACCTGTTGATTGACAAGGAAATAAGAGTATTAAATTCCGGGCGTTCCGATCGGCTGGGGTTCCGATCTGTCCCGAAAAAGCGCGTCGGCGAATCGGCCGATTTGCTGTAAAGATGACCGGCTATGGATCAGCCGATAATCACGTAATAATTGCAAAGAAAACTGCTAGAGCAACTTAAACAATTATTACAGATACAACACTTGAAATAGATCTAATCGGCTATATGACAATGGACGGGGGAAAGCGATGATGAAGCCGATAGTTTCAATCTCAAGCTGGATAACTCGTGATAATACTAGAACAACAGGTAAAACCTATAATTCTAGTAAATATCGATAACTGGTGAATAAATCTGAATGAAACCACGGCGATGCGCCCGAAGTTAAAGCTCAGATGTTATTCGATAATCGGAACCTACCAATTGGCCGGAGATCGAGTCGATGCAGCCCTGCCAATCCATAACAAACTCGTGAAAGAAGAAAAAGTATTGGCGAAGTCGCCGACTTGAAAGTAAAGTGCTATGAAAAAGTAGATGTGTTTTGTTGATTGATTGATTCTCCTTTCTCAAAGCCCTGGCGACTCCTATTTATACCCTAAAATCAGGACTTCTGATCGATCACGACTTGTTACAAACTTGTTTTAAATAGAAAACTACTATATCTATAATATTTTATAAATGAAACGGACTCCCGCAGAATCTTCTGCCGCCATCTCCCAATCCAATCAGGATTCTTTCCATTGCTTCTCGACCGAATCAGCATCGTTCCATTGACCAACATCAGGCCACTTTTGACCAGGATCCTCTGTTGTGGTCCCAATGGTTTCACCCTCCTCGTTGGCGCAAGTTGCATCGCCAATCGGTCGATTCCCAACTGTAGCCTCAATCGGCCGATTCCTCACCGTAGCCTTTAGATCTGCCGCATCGGCCAATCTCTTTCCTCTCCTGACGCCAATTCAACACGCGTCAAAATCTGGCGTCAACACATGCCCCCCAGTTTCGGAGTAAAACATAATTTTTACTTCGAAACTCTTTTCTTTAATCTTTCCTCCGAAACGAGCGCAGTAAAAATCTCCTTCCATTTCGCAGTCTTCTACATGATGATTGCAATCTTCTCGAACCGGGCGCTTGAAACAACTGTTCCCCTGGAATTCGTGTAGACGGCGCGGCAAAAATCCCGCCTTTACCCTTTCTCTCTCGGATTGCCCTTAAGTACCGGCGTTCTCCGCCACTCTTTCTCCACGAACCTAGTAATCTCCTCCAGCGAATCACTGTTCGTCTTCTTCCTGCGCCCTCTCGATCCCCAACCGCACCCTCCGGTGATTTTCTCTTGCCTGCACTCTGCTCCATCTTTCCAATGGCGGCGCCATCGGCAACTTCACCAACCACGGAGGCTCCACCGGAAACTCCCTCAGCGACGGCGGTCCCATCGGCGGCTCCACTGGTGGCTCCATCGGCGACGATGAGCTTCATTCCGGAGATAATCATCCAAAACTTTCCTCTTTAATTTTTACTGCTCAAGTATTTTCTAGACCCATTCTCAGTTTTTCTCCTTTTTCCTCCTTTTTAGGCATTTAGGCACCAGATTACTATTCCCCTTTCCGAAACCTCCGGTCTTATCTGCTTAGGTCCCATGGGGAATCCAGATCCAACCGATTTTATCAACCTAGAAACCCACAGAATTCCTTTCAAGCAATCACCCATGGATTTGGGTCGGTGGGCAGGTGCCTTTAGATCTTGGCCGAACGAAACCCCTGGCTGGAAAGAATGGTATCACAGATTAGCCAAGTCTAAGAGAGTTCAGTGGGATGAGTTGAAAATCGGCCAGTGCATCGATCTCTCTCTATCCCAAATGGAGAAAAATGAACCCTTAGTAATATCGGCCTCTTATTTTTGGTCCGACACGCTCAACGCGTTCCTCTTTGGGCACGGACCTATGACTCCAACTCTGGCCGATGTTCTGATATCGACCGGCCTTGATATCTCCTCCCCTGATACACCCTTTGATTATCTGATTAAACCAACCCATTGGCTAGAGACCAAAGAAATCGGCGGGTGGAAGGGATACATCAGCAAGAATATGAGGACAGGGACAATTTCAGAGAGAGAACATACGACGTTTCTGATGATGTGGCTAGAGAAATATTTCTTCTGTGGCAGAGCAGTTGGTCCTTCATCCAATACACAAGCCCTGGCAGAAGCTTTGTCACTAGGATCGGCCATTCCCCTTGGGAAGCATTTATTGGGATCGGCCTACCACATGATGCATCAAATCAGCATAAAGTTATCAAAAGGGGAGCCGATTGGCAATCCTGATGGTCCTTGGTGGTTCATCACCCTCTGGCTCAACTTATACATGAGCAAAGTCTCACAGCAGCAAATAGAGACCAAGACCTTTCCCAATATCGAGTCAGAGGAAAACCCCACCATACGACGACGCTGTACATCTTTTGGAGAAGCAGCATCGGCCTTCCCTGGCTGTCAATTCACTGCCACCTGAACGGCCGAATACTTCAGATGTTTCTACAACGGGTTCAGTGAAGAGACTATCAGTTGGTATCCATATCAGACAGTAGGGCCGATTTTCGAGCTCCCCGTCTGCTACGATTCATCATCCCATACTTTTGACGGTGATCTTATGGATATCCTGATCAAGCTAGTGATTCTACCGGCCAACTTTTTTTCTGGAAAGGATTCCCCCACCTATGAATTTTAAAATCCATCGGCCGCAGCAAGGCAACTGTGCTTTGGTCAACTGCCGATTCAGGTCTACTTTGCCGGTCGAGCAAAATTTTGAGATGAACTGACCAAGAGCCTGGACTACAATCGGCTATGCAACTTAGTACCAGATTCCAGTACATCAACCTGAACAACTGGATGGTAGCCCCTTTTGTCGTCCAACAATTTAAACTGTGGTGGGCAGAGTGGAAGCAATACCTCTTTTGTTCATCTCCATCAACATATTGTAACAGTTTGTACCCAAAAAACATTGATTCAAATGCAGCGGTATGACTTTTCTCCCAGCCGATTTCAATATCGTCTCTTTCCATGCTACAATCTTACCACTAACTTGTGTTTATCTTTTCAGTCTGAAAGCCAAGTTCCTTCGATGCGGAGCCGAAGTGGTAGGCCGATAGAAAGCGATCGCCCATATACATCATTTCCACTTATCGGCTATCACGCTCCGACCATCAAGGACATCACTAGCGGCCGATGGAAACAAATGCCGAAAAGGCCAACCTTAAAGAAGACAAGCCGTCGAGTGCATGCCCGCATAGGACCGACTGACCAATCGGTGGTAGTATCGGCTGAAACCCCAACTCCTCCAGCCTTGCCGATTACCGAGATGGTCGATCCCCAAACTGTCGCAGAAGTCAGAGCGGCCGCTGCATCCGTGCTGGTGGAAGCTGTTCAGGTAACCTCGCATACTTCACATATCTTTAAGTATTCTATCAATATTAACTTCTCCCTTCTGCCAGGCTGCACAGACTGCTCCAGCGCGATCCCCGCAACAATCGGCTACATCCCGAGCGGAAGCTGAAACGCCAACGACCCTCCTCACCGAGGTAGAGAATCTCTTAACTCAATTTCTCGATATTCCAAAAACTAACTGATTCTGATGCAGACCGGTCTGGGTGCGTCGACTGTACCCTTCCAACAAACATCGGCCGGAAGACCCACAGAGGTATGGCAGGTATCTCACATCATCAGATTCAATTATTCGCAGTATACTCATAAAATCTGTTTCCCATACCTTTTCAGGAAGCTGGCCCAAGCAGGGCATTCATAGTCGTCGAGTCTTCCTGCTCTGATGAGCCGATTGCACCAGTTCTTGAGACGAGGGTGGCACTTCCGCCGGCACAAGTAAGAAAAATCCGCTTCAAAGAGGTAAGAAACTTATCACTGAAATCGGCCGATTCCCCTTTACTGCCTGCTAATCTTTGTCGTTATTCTTTCGCAGGAACAAGACACTCCTAATAACAGCCTTTTCTCTTTCGCGGTCCCTCTATTTGACGATGAAGAAGTCGCTTCACGCCAAGTTCCATCTAGCTCAATTCCTGATGATGTCCGCGCCAAGCTTTAGAGTATGCGGACCCTCCTCCAAGATGATATCGGCCGATTAAAAATAAAAAACAAGAAATTTGGAGAAATTTATGCCTCACCGATTCGGCGGCTTCTCAATGACATCAGAGGCCGAATTCCGGAGGAAGCAACAGAGACTCTGGAACCTGTTGCATACATAGAATCGATACAGACCTCATTGTTCAGGGCCCTGCGTCATGTGGCCGATCGTGCCCAGCTAGCAAAGACCCGGGAGGAAGCCGATTCTTACAAACACCGAGCTAAAGAAGTACATCAACGGACTAACTTCCTCGAGAACTCCCGCCCAGATATCGTCGGCACAATAGATCGCCTCAAACGGAGGAGGGCAGAGCTAGCCAAAGAGATGGAGCAGGTAACCAAGGACATAGCTGCTGAAGAAAAGAAACTTCAAGAGCTTCCATCTGTCATCGCCGGGCTGAAGCAAGAAAGACAGAACCTGGCCCGTGAAGCGATAAGACTTCATCGTCATATGCCGGAAATTCCCGGATCGGCCGACGAGGATCAAAGAGTTTTAGACTCGGCCGATCAGATTAGGCAACGAGCTATTGCAACTATAGATGCCCTCCTTGGGTTGTAAAGAATCTTGTAAATATTTAATGCTCTCTTAATGTTGATGCGCTAATTTGAACTTGGACTGCCTTCTTTGGCAGTTTTGCATTTATGACCGCTTTTACTCTGATAGGACGCATCCTACTATCTCCTTACCTCTTTCTTTCTACAAGTACGAGATCCCATATCGTTTCCAGAGGCGTCTGTATCATCCATCTCCTTCTCCTCCAATAATTCGATCTCTATCCTCCCAGGCTGGACATCAAGATGTCTTACTCATCTTCCTCCTCCTCTGTCAACTATGTATGAACCTTTTTTTTTCCCCTTGACATCTCAATCGCTCTGATACCGGGTAGTTGTTTATCCCTCTTTAGCCAAAGCGCCTTAGTCCCAGTCTGGAACGAGCGATTGAAGTTATGCATTCAGACAAACCACTGTCGCAGGCAGACATAGATCTGATAAGAGCTCACTCTGAAGAACTCAAAGGTCATGTTCCTGCTGATGTTCAGAAAATTTGGGACCAAATAGATGCTAACTGCACTAGGCGACCGCCAACTGAAAGGAGTCATCCACTCCCTCGCTCAGTTGCCCTGGAAGATGCCGCGGCAGGAACATCCCAACCACCTCTCGACAGGAGTCATCCACTCGCTCATCAAGTCGAGGCTGAAGCCGCCATGGAAGATCTGGAGAAGACCATTCGCCTTCTGATAAAACTAGGCCGGATTGAGAGAGAGTTCAAGAAAAAGCGTGATCAGTAGATATATTGGTACTTTTTATTCTAAGGGCGACTTCTGCTGTTTTTCACCGAATAATGAATCGGTCAGACCAAACTAAAATGTTTCCTCCTTAAGGCGATGTCATTTTTACATCGGCTATGTAGACAAAAGCTGATAGGAGTCGGCCACGTCGTCTTGATGCATCTTACTGCGAGTTATGCACCTACCCAAGTGCTTGGATAGTACCTCTTCAGATATCTTCCGTTTAAGGCTCTTTGGAACTCTTCCCCTTCGATAGTTTCTAGAATATATGCATTTCCCGGAGCACATCGGCCGATTCGATATGGCCCTTCCCAAGTGGGCGACCATTTACTGAATTTGGGATCCTTAGACCCTATCGGCAGCACCAACTTCCACACCAATTCTCCTTGGGAGAATTTTTTAACCTTGACCTTCTTGTCATACCACCTGGCCACCCTTTTCTTGTTATCTTCGATGCTAATAAGGGCCCTCAACCGCTGACCCGCCGAGTCATCGAGCTCATCCTTCATGAGGAAGGAATAGTCATCGGTCGTCAACTGATCTTGAAGCGATATACGCCTTGACCCCATCCTTAATTCCCAAGGCAAAACTGCCTCGTGACCATATGCCAACTGATAAGGAGATATCTTAGTGGCCCCGTGGCAAGCCATCCTATAAGCCCATAGAGATTCAACCAAAGACATGTGCCACTTCTTGGGTTGTTCTTCTATCTTCCTCTTGATCAACTTGATTATCCCCTTATTGGACGATTCGGCCTGACCATTGGCTTGAGCATAGTACGGAGAAGAATTCAATAATTTAATCCCCATATCGGCGGCGAATTCTCCAAATTCTCCAGAGGTGAACATCGTTCCTTGATCAGTTGTGATAGTTTGAGGAATACCGAATCGATAAACAATGTGGTTCTTAACGAACTCGATCATATCGGCCGATGTCACGGTCCTTAACGGAACTGCCTCCACCCGTTTAGTGAAATAATCAGTGGCTACCAATATAAACTTATGCCCTTTGCTCGATGGAGGGTGAATCTGTCCGATGAGATCTATTCCCTAACCTCTGAACGGCCACGGCTTGATTACTGGATTCATAGCCGAAGCTGGCGCGCGCTGCACATTGCCAAACTTCTGACAGTCTTAGCAACCTTTATAATATTTGAAACAATCTTCAAGAATCGTTGGCCAGTAATACTCATTGTTTCTGATCATCCATTTCATCTTGTGAGCCGATTGATGGGCTCCACATACACCTTCATGGATTTCCCCTATCAGGACCTTTGCTTCTTCCGTTCCCAGGCATTTGAGAAGAACCCCATCAATCGTCCGGTAAAACAAATCATCTTCAAGTAACACATATTTTGTGGCCTGGAAACGCACTCGCCGATCCACCTTCTGGGACGGATCCTTCAAGTAATCGGCAATCTCCTTTCGCCAATCATCGGCCATGAGCTCCAAAATCATAGCTCCCTGAATCGGCCGATATCCGGACACGTGTTGGGCCAGCCTATTGGCCTCTTTATTGTAATTTCTGAGGATGTGCTCGATTATTGCAGACTTGAATTCCTTTAACAGCTGGAGGCAATCTTCATAGTAAATCCTTAAGATATCATCTTTGCATTCAGATCTCCCCGTTAACTGATCTACGATGAGCATGGAATCTCCAAAAATCTCGACTGCATCAGCTTTGACTTCCCTTAATAATTGGATACCTTTTAGGACGGCCCCGTATTCCGCCTGGTTATTGGTTGCGGATGCTTCTATCGGCAGAGAAAAATCATAACTTGCCCCCCGAGGCGATACAAGAACGATGCCGATTCTCGATCCGGCCCCACACGAAGAACCATCGAAATACAGAGTCCATGGAACCGGTTAAACGACAGCAATTTCCGGTCCACAATGCTGAGCTACAAAATCAGCCATGACTTGACCCTTGACAACTTTGGCCGATTCGTACCTTAAGTCAAACTCTGACAGAGCCAGGATCCATTTTCCAATCCGTCCTTTCAAAATCGGCAGTGATAGCATATATTTCACCACATCATCTTTGCATACGACTATGCACTCTGCCGATAACAAATAGTGCCTGAGCTTGGTACACGAGAAGTATAAACACAGGCACAGCCATTCCACCGGGGAATATCTTGTTTCGGCATCCAGGAGTCTTCTGCTGACATAATATACCACCCGTTCTTTCCCTTCGAACTCCTGTACCAACGCCGATCCAATAGCTTGTTCATCAGCCGATAAGTATAATTTGAACGGCTTACCAGGCTGTGGCGGGACTAACACCGGAGGTGAAATTAGATATTGCTTGATATCTTATAACGCTCTGTGTTGTTCTTCTCCCCACAGGAATTCCTGATCGGGCTTCAATTTCAACAAAGGAGTGAACGCTCGAATACGCCCAGACAGGTTGGATATGAATCTTCTGATAAAATTGACCTTGCCGATGAGGGATTGCAACTCAGTTTTATTCTGTGGGGCTACAACTTTGTTGATGGCGTCTAGGGTCTTCCGGTTAACCTCTATCCCGCGCTCATGGACCATGAATCCTAAGAATTGCCCGGCCGATACACCGAATGCACACTTGTTCGGGTTCATTTTCAACCCATGCTTCCTTGTGCACTCCAGTACTTCTTGTAAATCGGTCAGATGTTCCTGATGACCTTTTGACTTGACCACAACATCGTCGATATAAATTTCCACCGATGCACCAATGAGCTTGTGAAAGATATAGTTCATGGCCCGCTGATATGTAGCACCGGCGTTCTTTAACCCAAAGGTCATTACAACCCACTCGAATATAAAGGTCGTTTTCGAGATATCTTCTTCGGCCATTAATATTTGATTGTACCCAGCATTACCATACATGAAACTTATGACTTTGTGTCCTGCGGCAGCATCTATCAAGACATCGGCCGTCGGCATCGGATATCCGTCCATTGGTGTAGCCTGATTTAGGTTCCTGAAGTCGATGCATACACGCAACTTTCCGTTCTTCTTATATACGGGCACAATATTAGAAATCCATTCGGCGTAACGGCACTGCCGAATAAATCCTGCTTCAATCAATATTGTGATCTCGGCCTTTATATCAGGTAGAATTTTAGGATTGCACCATCGCGCAGGTTGCTGATATGGCCGATATCCTGATTTTATAGGCAACCGGTGTTTAACAATAGACCGGTCTAGACCAGGCATCTCATGGTATTCCAAGAAAAGCAATCCTTGAATTCTTTTAATAAACTTATCAATTTACACTTATATCCGGGATCCAAGCTAGCACTAATATACGTCAGCTTGACTTACTACCATCTCCTAAATCCACCATCTCCAATGAATCGGCCGACGTAAATCCATGCCCAAGCTTTCCGTCTTCTCGGACGAACTGATCCATCTATTCTGAATCTTCAGAGACGACTGCTTGGATCGGCTGTAGACCAAGGACACTTTCAGGAAATCAGTGTCCCAAGTCCTGCTGGATATACACCTGACGTGTTCACAGCTCCATTATTGCGTATCGGCCGCCACAACACTATAGGTGGAATCGGCGGTGACTATCTCTGTACTGTCACCGACCCACTGCACAAGGCATTGGTGCATTGTAGATGGTACACAGCAGTTCGCGTGTATCCAATCGCGACCAAGCAACATGTTGTAGGACCCCTTACCATTAATAATAAAAAAGGTAGTGGGAAGGGTCTTACTGCCGATGGTGAGGTCGACGCAGAGCGCTCCGCGGGCGGGAAACGCGTTGCCTTCGAAGTCCTTGAGCATCATGTCCGTCTTGGTCAGGTCTTCATCACTTTTGCCTAACTTTCGGAACATGGCATATGGCATGATGTTGACTGCGGCGCCTCCATCCACTAGTAGCCTGGTAACGGGTCGTCCGTTAACGTGCCCTTTGAGAAATAATGCTTTGAGATGTTGCCGTTTTTCGTCTTCTGGTTTCTCAAAGGTGACTGTCATCGGCTCTAATACCAACTGCGCCATCTGCTCTTCCATCCTTGTTGCCTTGTCTCGATCCGCAGGCGCCATGAACTCCATCGGCAATATGAACACCATATTGACATTAGCTGTCGATTCTTGATTGCCAACTTCCTTGCTGTTGTTTTTCTTGGGGCGCCAGACCTGAGACTTGACGTTTCTCTTTTCCAGCACCTGCCTCTGCTCTTCTTCTTGTTGCTCCCATTGGCGCAGGCGTTGGATTCTCCGCTTCTGAGATTTAGACAATCCTTCAGGGCACCATCTGGGGTTTATTGGTCTGGCCGACGATTTGGCGTGCTCCCAATCTGGTTCCCTTCCTAGGGGGTTTTCATCCAACACCTTGTCATCAGCCATCTCTTCCAGCCGATCGTGTACGCTGGTTCTGCCCCCCAGTCGCTCCTGCTGGTTGATCCTGCCTTTCGACCAGTGATACCGGTCAACTCTGCCCCCCAGCCGATCATGCACTGAAAGGCGCTGTCCTTCTTGTTCGCGCCAATTTCTGCTGATCGGCTCTGAGCGTGATCTTTTGAACGGGCGTGATCTTTTGAACGGGCGATCGTTGCGTCTTGATCCGTTGCGCTTAGGACAGTTATCGACTGATGGCAATCGGAGGTCATTTTCCCAGCAATGGATGAAAAACGGACATTGCCAGTGATCCTTGTGTCGGCGTATCATCTCATCGTCGTATCTTGACCATTCCTGCTGCCGCCGATATTTGCTGAGCAAGAATTGGGAAGTGACGGGTCTGCGCGATCGTTCTGATCCTTCGCCCTTGTCTTCAGCCCGCCTTTTCCCTTTGACTTCATCCACCGTGACCTGCTTCCTGGGATCTACAGCACCGCTCCTTCTAGCCAATTCCGACGTCAGCACCTTAGTTTGAAGTGAGTTTCTTTCCGTGTCAACCATGTTGGCCGGGAAAGGATGCCGGTCAATCTTCTTCGGCTTTGCCGACTTTGCCGGGGTTTCGAACTTGAGTCTTCCCTGCTCGATGGCTGACTGTATTTGCTGACGGAAGGTCTTACATTCATTTGTATCATGAGATGTAGCGCTGTGCCATTTGCAGTACTTCATCTTTTTGAGCTGATTGGCCGAAGGAATGGTATGGTATGGTGATAGCTTGATTTGCCCTTCCTGGAGTAATAAGTCAAAAATCCTATCGGCCTTTGATGTGTCAAAGCCGAATGCCTCTGGTTCTTTCTTTCCGAAAGGGCACTTGTTTCTGACTTCCCTGAACCTTTGTACGTATCCAGTTACTGGTTCGTCGCTCCTCTGCCCGAGGCTGGTCAAATCCGAGAGCTTCATTTCATGCATTCCTGCGTAGAAGTATTTATAGAATTGCTTTTCTAGATCGGCCCAAGTAACAATGGAATTGGGTGGTAAAGTGATGAACCACTGGAAGGCCGATCCAGACAGAGACGATGAAAACAGGCGCACCCTCAGAGCATCTTGCGTGGCGGCTTCCCCGCACTGGATGATAAATCTGTTAACGTGCTCCACGGTAGAGGTGTCGTCCAACCCTGAAAACATGGTAAAGTCAGGTACCTTGTATCGGTGGGGAAACGGCAACAGGTCGTAGGCCGATGGGTATGGCGTCTTGTATGTATAAGTCTGCACTTTCGGCTTCAACCCGAACTGGTCCTGAATTACCTCCGCTATTCTTGCCGTCCAATCCACTTGTTGCTGATGAACAGCTGTTCGGGGTGCCGACATATGTTGGAGGATTGGCGGCGGTACGGCCGGGTGATGGATCGAAGCATGCGGCGGATTCTGTTGCGCCACGTCCGTCTAAGCAGTTGACAGTTGATGGCGAAGCGAATCCGCCGCCCCATCGTACGTCGTCATCGGCGCCGTGCTTCTGAGTGCTTCTACAGCGCCTGCCCCCCTGCCGATTTCTGACAGGGTTGATTGATACTGAGGGACCGTCGGCCGAACGACCGAATGGAACGGCGCCTGGATCGGATAGCCCCCATGTCCGGTTGATTGATCGGGGAAAGCCGCCGTCGCCGATGCCCCCCAAGGCACTGAGTTTGAGGGCAGCGATTGCACAGAAGCAATCTGGACAGGCTGAAGCGGTGCTTGCGATGGGAAGCATGGTGCACCGTTATACCTTGGAGACACTGGAGACACCGAAGTGTTGTATCCTTCGCGTTGCGTCCACATCGGCTGGGGAGCCGAGTGGGACGTGCCTGGCAAGCTTCTGGCTGGAGATACAATAGGTGGGGCGTATGCTGGCCCCTGATATCCTTGAGCTGCTCCGCTGACCAGAGAACTGACGATGATGTTATACACCGTGTTGGTCATCACCGAGGATTGGTCGATGAAAGCCTGATAGACGGATTGTTGAATCATATCGAACATCTTGCCCGAATCCTCAGCGATGGTGATGTGGCGGGGAACAGAAAGAGGAGCTTTCTTGATTGCCTCCCCGCTTCTGGTACGACTGAAAGACTGGAGATACATTCTTTTGTAATCTTTTGGTACTTCTGTGACCTCAATGATGTTGTTCTCGGAAACTTCGGTGTTCTTTGACATATTGGATCTTGAGGTAGTCCCACCGGGCGTGCCAAAAGTGTGTTGGCGCTAAAAATCGGCTAGGAATCGGCCGATGACCTTCAGCGTCGGACACACGACCCGGGAGAATCTGCTTAGCTCCTGTTCGGGTTATTGCCCTGGTGCGGTTCGCGCGGCGTGCCAGTCAATCTGACCTGTTGATTGACAAGGAAATAAGAGTATTAAATTCCGGGCGTTCCGATCGGCTGGGGTTCCGATCTGTCCCGAAAAAGCGCGTCGGCGAATTAGCCGATTTGCTATAAAGATGACCGGCTATGGATCAGCCGATAATCACGTAATAATTGCAAAGAAAACTGCTAGAGCAACTTAAACAATTATTACAGATACAACACTTGAAATAGATCTAATCGGCTATATGACAATGGACGGGGGAAAGCGATGAAGAAGCCGATAGTTTCAATCTCAAGCTGGATAACTCGTGATAATACTAGAACAACAGGTAAAACCTATAATTCTAGTAAATATCGATAACTGGTGAATAAATCTGAATGAAACCACGGCGATGCGCCCGAAGTTAAAGCTCAGATGTTATTCGATAATCGGAACCTACCAATTGGCCGGAGATCGAGTCGATGCAGCCCTGCCAATCCATAACAAACTCGTGAAAGAAGAAAAAGTATTGGCGAAGTCGCCGACTTGAAAGTAAAGTGCTATGAAAAAGTAGATGTGTTTTGTTGATTGATTGATTCTCCTTTCTCAAAGCCCTGGCGACTCCTATTTATACCCTAAAATCAGGACTTCTGATCGATCACGACTTGTTACAAACTTGTTTTAAATAGAAAACTACTATATCTATAATATTTTATAAATGAAACGGACTCCCGCAGAATCTTCTGCCGCCATCTCCCAATCCAATCAGGATTCTTTCCATTGCTTCTCGACCGAATCGGCATCGTTCCGTTGACCAACATCTTAGCTCAATCGGCCGATTCCTCTGTTGTGGTCCCAATGGTTTCACCCTCCTCGTTGGCGCAAGTTGCATCGCCAATCGGCCGATTCCCAACTGTAGCCTCAATCGGCCGATTCCTCACCGTAGCCTTTAGATCTGCCGCATCGGCCAATCTCTTTCCTCTCCTGACGCCGATTCAACACACGTCAAAATCTGGCGTCAACAGACTTTAATGGTGAAACCACACTTTTATGGAGCCGAAACCTTTTTAAAAAAATATTTGGCAAAGCAACTTCTTAATGGTAATGCGATAATTCTGAGAACACTTTAGCGCTTGAGGATGGAGAAGCCCGTTAAAACCATTTCTTGTCGTCTCCTCTCTATTGTAGGCCGTTCTGAGATTTCATATGAGCTTCTTGGGTGAAGTCATTTTTTTACCTATTTGGACGAAGTTTACCGAAAGTTGTTGGAGAAATTTTTGGATAAGCCACCAGCAAACACACTCTAATAATTGCTAAGGTTGCATGTGGTATCTTCAAAGGGACAAGTGTTTGAGATGTTGATAATATGATGAAGGTTATATCAAGGCTCAACGAATACTATAGTCATGCTACTACTTAGCTACCGATCCATGACCAATATTATTGGGTGGCTTCCTTTATAATATCTCTTTATTTGTAACTCGATTGAAAGCAAAAGCATGCATCTTTCTAACGTTTTTCAAACTAATACTATAGTAAAATTGAATGTTAGAAGATGGCAATTGCCGTGATATAGTTGTTGTAATCTACAATGCTGGACAACTGCTCAAGCAAGCCGCACGTAATCGAGACAATGGTTAACTTGTTATGATAGCAACAAAGGAAGTTGTACCGGTAGTGGAAATAGCATAAAAGATACTTACTACTCTTTATTTCATTTGAGTAATCAATTTACTTCCAAATAACAATTGAGACCGAAATACCTTTTTCATTATTTTCCTTGTCATTTAGTTATTTGTTTATTCATTATTTACATGAACTTTTTTCCTCCCAAATTCATGTAGAATATTACAATTTTGTTATGATTTTAATTTCAAGTTAAAGTATATATTAATCATAAATTATTGTTGTATATATTTTTCTATTAGCATGGCAATTTCAAAACATAGTTTTCACTGTAGAAATAAATTTACATCGGCTATTTACATATGGAATTTGCTTCCCAACTTAATAGAAATCAAAATATCTATTTTCATTTTTTTAATTCAATTCCTTCTTAATTATACTTGACACATACTTTTATTTAGCCATTTTTGTTCCAATTTCATATACAAATTAACTACAAATTTAATTATTTTTAATTCTATATTGAGCTATTTGTGAACTATATTTGATATGAGATGTTTGTGAACTTGTAATTTCCTTTTTAACTTATATTCGAGTTTTTGTTATTTGTATTTGACCTATATTATTTATTTAGCTATTTTCCTTCCTAATTTTATTCTTAAGCCCTATAATTTCTTCTATTTTTTAATTCTTGAATTTATCTATTTATTAGTCATATTTGATATGGACTCCTTGGTCAACTTCTAATTTTCTTATATTTTAAATTTCTAATGTAGCTATTTACTAATAGTAACATTTATTTGCCAAGTGCATATTCTAGTTTTCTTATTTTTTTAAATCCTGAATTTAGCTGTTTACTAATAATATTGGACATGTACTCTTTGGTTATGTTCTTTTTTTTCTAATTACGAATTTATATATTTATTAATCGTATTTGGCATATACGCTTTGGTCATGTTCTATTTTTTTAATTTCTTTACTCCAAAATTAGCTATTTATCAAACGTCAGATCTTAATAAAATCCAACGGTGCAAATTCTTATCTGTTTTAGATTATTATGGAAATTTATAAATTCTATTAGCGAACGTGGTGGCTTCTTTTAACACTCCCTTATTAATATAATATATATATAGTAATCTTAATACAATAATATTAAAAGAAGCCACCGTGTTCATCAATAGGGCCTACAAATTACTACATTAATTAAAAAAGAAAATAATATGAGGCGTTGGCTTTACTGATGATCTAACCATCTATATTAGCCAAAGAGTCTATGCCCAAAACAATTATCTCTATCTCCACCAATTTCTAAAGAGCAAACCGTTCCTTGGTCAATCGTTAACTTTGGTCAATTGAACCTCTCATGGAATGCATAATTGAAAGTGGACGGAGCTCAAATAGGGATTGAAGTCCCCTCCGACTAGGAATCTAGGTCGTCTTATGTTATTATAAATAGCAAGCGAGCTAGAAGGAGGCTGAGCAAGAGGGGAACGGAAGGGCAAGCGTAGTGTCAGTGTCTCGAACTGCCGACTAGTAAATTTCGTGATTGCGCGTCTGGTCCGGATGGTGTGCAAGAAAGACACGAGGGTTCATACTGGTTCGGGCAGAATGTCCCTACGTCCAGTTCGAGCCGCTTGCGCTCTTGCACTAAGTTTGCAGTAGGGGTTACAAACGGGCGAGAGGGGGAAAGGGCTACCAAGTCTCTGGTGGAGTGTACGTGCGCGGATGTGAGTCTCAGAGTTTTTGCACCCTGGTGGGGGGTCTCCCTTCCCCTTTTATAAGTCAAAGACAAGGGAGTGGTTATAGAGAGAGAGAGAGAGAGAGAAACAGAGATCCCCGGAATCATGCTACCTCTCCTCCCCTTCGCGTGGGCCCCACTGGCCTTGTAGATAATGATAGAAGCGCTCCCATGCCGCGTCCTGGTACAACGTGCGGCGTGCGTCCCAACAGAACGAGCAGCGCGGGTCAGGCAGGCCACAGGACGGGCGACGTGCGCCCTGCTGAGTCGGGCGGCATGAGCCCCTGGCGCGTTTTACGGCTCGACTCCCGACGCGGTGGACGGTCGGGGCCTGCTGTAGTTTCCTATCTTTTCCGGAGGTCATGTCGTCGTACGTAATTACCTACCCTTACGCAGAGGTTTGTCCTTCGGCAAGGCTCGTCACTTTGTGAGGTCCCTGGGGGCCCCACGCCTTTGGGGCGGACGTGCCCGACCCCTCACCTTGGGGTTGGGCGAGGCGGACGCGCTCGCCCCCTCATCGTCGGGGTCTTGAGGCGGACCCCGATCCCTTACCCTTGGGTCGGGCGAGGCGGCCGTGTCCTTCTCCAGGGCATTGCGTTGGGCTGTCATGCCCCTTCTGCTGGTGGGCCGTTCTGCGGCCATTTGGCGGCCCACCTGGCCCAAGCCGCATACTTTGAGGGAGCTAATCCGTGGTCAGCTTCGTAAGGAACGTTCTTTGGGGGATCCATGATATTTTCCCCCGACAGTAGCCCCAGAGCCCCTGCGCGGTTCGAAGAGCTGCATTGGGGTTTCGCTTTACCCGGGCAGTGAATCCCATGCCGGTCCGAATGCGTTCCCGGCTTGGCATTTTGGTTGATGCGACTCGGAGGCGACATGTCTTTGTCAGGCTCACGTGGGTGCGCACGAGCGCACCCACTGGGTGTAGCCCCCGAGCTTCTGGGCAATTCAGAGATTCGCGCAGAGGGTTCTGCTGGCGTGCTCATCCTTGTGTCCTAGTAGATGCAACCGCTGAGAGCTTCTCCCCCCTCCTGTCTCACGTGGGTGCGCGCGAACGCACCTAGTGGGTGTAGCCCCTGAGCCTCTAGGCGAATCAGAGATTCACGCAGAGGGTTCTGCTGGCATACCCAAGGGGTGCCCTGTGATGATGCCCTGGCTCAGGCGCCCTCTTGTCGGGTCTCGTCTCTGACGTCCGCCGACTGTGGCTTGCGGCAGCTTTGGTGGTCACTGAGTTGCGTGGCGCGCACGTGTACTTCCTATGTTTGTGCTCGCTTGCCTTGGGGCTCACACGACGCCTGTCGCTCGCTCCCATCCTGGTCTGCGTCCATCTGCCCCATTTTATCTCGTGTTGTCCCGTCGGGCCTGCAGTCGTTGACGGGGGGCTGGGGTAGGTGGACCCTTTTAATGTTGGCTTCTTGGGCTCCTCCCTGTTAGGTCCTACGTCGTTGCCTTGGCCGAGCGCGGCTATAAATAGTGGTGCTGGGTTCTTGGTTGCGGCACCAAGTCCGAGCGGCAAGTTCTCCAAGAATGTATTGTAGAGGGAGGCCTCCTAATGCCCGGGTTCGGCTCGTTCGAGCTAGTTCCCCCCCCCCCCCCCCCCTGTTGGTTGCTGTCAGTGGATTGACTGCGAGCGGAGGAGCATGAAGAAGGAGAATTGGACCTTCCAGATCCTCGGCTTTGCCTTCGTGAGGCGGTTGCCTTGGACCAGGTGATGGTTCCACGCGAGGACGGAGGCGAAGTTGTCGTCCTTCATGAAATCATTCGGTAGGTGGCGACCCACCCGCACCTCCCTACTTCTTTCCCATTGGGAGGCGGGGGCGAGTGTTGCCGCACCTGCTCTGATTTTGCGCGGGACTGCCGGCTCCGTCCGGTGCTGCCCGGCCTTACCGAGCTTCCCTCTTTCTCATCCTCCCTGCTACCGTTGCCGGAGTCACCCAGCGGTAGCCGAGCCGCATGTCTAGGCAGCACGAGATGTACGCGTCGACGACCGCGTACCGCTCGTTCTTCCAAGACAGCCTCGCTGTTAGGGGATGGACTGCAATGCGGTCGTCCATTCCATCCTTAGCCCTCGCTGAAGCGGACTTGGAGCAATTTTTGGTGCTGCCCTGCGTGGCAGCGCTTAAGTTGTTTGTACTTGTACACGACCCGTGGCCGGACACTCCTTTCACCCAAAGTGTAGGTCATTTTGGTAAATCTAGATTTCATGGTTTTCGCTACGCACCCGGAGTGCACCATGTAATTGTTCCCCCTGATCCTAGAACAAAGGAAGGATGTTTCTGTGTTTGGTTTTATACCCCGGGGGAGCCCCCGAGCCCACGAAGGGTCGGATGTCAACTTGGGATTTTTCCTACTCGAGAAGGGTCTGAAGGGCAGGACTGGATTTCCCTTTCGGTCCTCGCCTTCACTTCGCATGCAACCGCACGCTCGGTCTCCTTGCGAGTCCGACCCCTAAGCCCCTGCGCGTTACCGGGAGACCAGTCGGGCGGCCGTCTCGTCTTATGACCGTATCCCTTCAAGCGTCCTTGTCGTTAGGATGGAAAGGCTGAGCCGTGCCTCGTTTTTCCTCATTGGTCGAAATGCGGTGCTCGCTGAGCTAGTAACGGGTCAATCGGATTGGGGCCCCAGCTCCCGTTCGAGGGGATCCGGCATGGGTCAACTGGTGACTGACTCCAAACTCTCGACGTCCGATCCGTATAGCTATCAGGTCCATTCGACCGGTCCCGACGGCTCGCTGCCTTTCCTCGGAGAAAAACCACGGATCATGCTCCAGTCAAGACTCGGACGCGGGTCGGGATGCCCGCGGCTCTTGTGGGCCCGGGTGTTGGCCTCTAGCGGGCCCATCCATCCTTGCCCCTCACTCTGCTAGTGCCCTGGGGCGGTTGTGAACCCCGTTCATGGGCCAACCTTCAAACCCTCGGACTTTAATGGGCCATCGGGGCATTTTCAGCCCGTATCCCTTCTTACCTGCGGCCCTTTACTGTCTGGCACGTCCCCCGAGGGGTCGCACCTGGGCGTGGCATGCGAGCAGCTTCTAATATGACCGGGTGACGTGACGCG
This sequence comes from Panicum miliaceum, assembly GCA_032594955.1. Taxonomy (NCBI): domain Eukaryota; kingdom Viridiplantae; phylum Streptophyta; class Magnoliopsida; order Poales; family Poaceae; genus Panicum; species Panicum miliaceum. The sequence goes on from CM064065.1 coordinate 14,622,399, forward strand.
ACGAAAGCGGTCATTATGGTGGTCGTGGGGGTCAAGGCGCCGGTTCGTCTTTCACTTCCCTCGTCCATAATTGGGGCTCTCAGCAGCTCCGCCGTCGCCACGCTCTTTCGTCTTCTTGGCCTCTTCATCTCCTTGCTGACATCTTCCCAAGCCACCCCCTCCTCTGCGCCCCTTTCCCTGTGAGAGTTCCTGACCCTATTTCGCCGCCCAGCAATGGTGTCGTGGTACCGCTCGGACATGAGCCGATCGCTCTTGGAGGGTCTCGTCAAGCGTGGGCTTCTCTGCTCGCGGTCCGCTGCGGAGTAGTGGATCTGACCAGGCCGCGAGGATTGCCGACGCCGTGTGATGGCTACGTTGTCTCCTTCGCGCACTTCCACGAGCACGGGTTTGGGACGTCCCCTCATCCCGTCTTCCGGGGGCTCCTCCACCACTATCAAATAGAGCTGTAGCACCTCAACCCAAACGGGATCCAGCAGATTGCAGCTTTACTTCAAGCTCTGGAGATACTTCTTCGACGTCTCCCTGGTCAAGAAAAGGGACGGATCGATAACCCCGATAGGATGCGTCGGGATCCATCTCCGTAGGTATCGGACCCAGGAGTACATGGCCATCGCAACCACGAAGTCCAACAAAGGGTGACACTCGCGGTGGTTCAACATCAGGAACAACGCCGCCGCCCCTCTCCCACTCTTCTCCGGCCGTACGATCACGGCGGCTCCGCCGGCGTGGTTGTGGGGACCTATGGACAAGGAGAAGAGGCTCGCCCCACTCCTGGGTGCCATCGCGCACCTGAAGGGCCATGGCCTCTACGGCGCTGGCATCATCGAGGCTACCATTTGAGGCAGGTGGCGCCGCTGATGGTGCGCGCGCTTTCGCTGTTTCGGATGGCGTCGGGAGTGCGGCTGGAGTGCACGACGCTTGCCCAAGACTCGCTCCAAAATTCGGAGATCCAGCAGCGCATCCGGGAGGCGCTGGAGGTGCCCGACGCGACCTTCCCGGTTGAGGGTCACCCGGCGATGCGGCCTGACACCGGGTTCATCGACCTGATGTGTATTTCCCGACCTCCTCGTTGCATTTTGCTCCTTTCCTGGACTCTTACTCTTGACTTCGTGGGTTGGCGTTTGCAGGGTCAGTTCAGCCCTTTCCGCGATTCCGCGCGCCACTACCAGAGGACGAAGCCGTGCGAGCGGCGAATCGTGCTACCTACGAGGCGCGAAAGAAGAAGAAGGACGCAGAGAAGGCCAAGAAGGAAGCACGGGAGCGCGCGAAGTTGCTGCGCGGGAAGCGCCAACAAGGGTCAGACGAGGAAGTGACGGAGGATGATGGCGATGACGATGACGTCAACGTGGAGGAGGAGGAGGAGTGGGACCACATCCCCTAAGATGAGCTGGCGCGCGATGATGACGCGGGGACATCCCTTCAGCCGTCGGCGTCAGCACTGGGGCCCTCCAGCCCTACGCCTGCCCCGACGCAGCAGGGGGGAGGCTGCGCGCATGGAGGTGATGGAGACGGGGCACGACACCCCGTCAGCGTAGGCGCCCTCCATCTCTACGCCTACCCCGATGTAGCATAGGGAGGTTGCGCGCACGGCGACAAAGATGGGTCGCAACACCCCGTCGGAGGCTCCCGCGCAGGTAGGGGATCCCAAGCGGCAGCATGTTGAGGAGGTGGAGCTGGGATCGGGAGGCCCGACCCCGAAACGCCCTCATATGGTGGCGCCCCGGTGAGTCGATGATCACCTTGCTCCTTCGTGGTTGGTGATTCTCCGCCAATTGCGTACTAACCACCATTGGGCCTTTGCTGCAGTGCCGGAGGTTGAGCTGGTACCTTGGTGGTGGCGCCACGGAAAGTCCTCATGCTCCGGCGGACGCCTCCGGGTGCGGCCAGCGTTGCGTTGGAGACGAGCGTGGAGGACGCCGAGGAAGACACGACACTTGCAAACCCGGGGCCGCAGACGATGGCTGAGGGTCCGTCACGGGAAGAAGCACCCGTGGAAGAAGTCCTGCCGTCGGCGATGCTCGTTAAGGAGGGGTAGGGGGCGAGCGCGCCCGACTCACTCCCCGAGGTTGAGGCGTAGACGGCACCGTCGCCCCGTCGGGCCAATGTGTCTTCCGCGGGGGCGGACGATCAAGGGGGTGGTGCGGGAGGAGCCGTCACCGCGCGAGGTTGTGGCAGTCGCCTAGGAGGAGGCCTTGGCCGTTGGTGGCGAGGCGGCCGGGACCGTCTCCGCGGAGGTAGTGTCGCAGGAGGTTCCCACTATCTTGGCGTTCATGGGAGCGGCCATCCCAAGCCATGGCGAGAGGGCCTCGCCATCCTTGGCCCAAATGGGCGGGGATCTGCCCACGTGGGAAGGCACCTTGTTATCACGAGACCCTGCTGCGGCGATCCTCGTCGTGGGTGACGAGGTGGAGGATGCGGATTGGCGGGGTATCTCAGAAGCCCTGTCCGCCGCACTGGGGGCGTTGCGCGACGTCATCGTCCCGTGCTGCCAGGTATGGCACGTCGGCACCCTCGACCCCCGCGCCCTTTCTGGGCACCTCTGACATGTTTCTTCTTTGCAGTTCCTCATGAATCGTAGCCGGGATCGACGTGCCGAAGAGGTGCGACGGTGCGTGGAGCTGGCAGAGTAAATCGCTGTGGCCCGCTATGAAGCGGCCGATGCCCGAGCCAAGGCGCTTGCAGATGCCAAGGCGTTCGAGCGGTTGCGAGGGGAGCGGGACCAGCTGGTTGGTACCGTGGACGAGCTCCGCGGCAAGCTCGATGCGTCCGACCGAGAGCGCATCGCCGCCGGGCGCCTGTTCGAGGAGCGGGAGGAACGGGCGTGGGCCGCTCAGGGGAATCTCGCGAGTAAGATCCTTCTCTTGTTCCCCTCAGAATGTTAGTTTCTCGGTTGCGGCGTGTTTAATTTTTCTTCCTGGCAGGCACCCAGCAGCAAGTGGCGCTCCTTCAGCAAGAGTGCGCTGAAGAAGCGCCGAAAAAGCTTCAAGCCGAGGCGACGGCCGGTGATTTCACCGTGGATGTTGGTACCGCGCGTGCAGAGATTGCTCGCCTAAATACCGAGACGAGCAAGTTTCAAGACCAAGTGAACGGTAAGACCTCGCTCGCCATAACCGTTCCTTTGAAGTTTCTCGGCAGGCTTTTTGATGTCGTTGCCGTGTGTCTGTATAGTGCTCGATGGGAAGCTTGGAAAGGAGGTGGTAGCGTGCTGACGCCTAGAGAGGGAGCTCGGCGAGGTGAACGCCACGCTCCGAAGGAATCCGGCGAGCACGACACCTTGCGGACCGTCGTTGGGCTGGTCTTGAACGATTTCAAGATGACCTCGGAGCCGGGGACAAGCTCGCTTGCGGTCCGGGTCATCAATGTCGCGGTTCGTGCGCGCGGAATGGTGAAGCGGGCGCTGCACCTCGGCGTGCAGCGGTCGTTCGCGATCGCGCGTTCCAACTACGAGAACATCGACCTGCAGTCGATGAGCCAAGGCTTCGCGCCCGGCTATGACAACACTGAGCTGGACCAGATCGAGGAAGAGGTGGCCCCCCTCGCGCAGGTCTTGGCTACAAGCATGGAGGATGAGATCATTCTTAAGTAGTTAGTTTAATTTAAGCGGTGAACTGGGTCTTGACGCCCAAAGTTATGTAAACAAACTTTTAAACTTTTGAATTTTGGCCGGGAGGGCCTTTGGCGAGGAAATTTAAAGACGCCCGACTGTTCCTAATATTGGGGAAATGGGAAAACAGGTGCGAGTGAGAGAACTCTGATCACGCTGGTGAGCGAAGGCACTGTAGCCACTGGTGCGTGAGTTTCCCGCAATCCGACCAACTTTACTCAAAGCGCGCTCCTTCGTAACTTGCATTTTCTTTTTTTTCCTCAATCGTAGGAACGGGTTGGGCATAAGGGATTTTGAGTGGGTATGGCCTGGTAGCCCCGAGTGAGGCCCGAGCCCCAGTCGTGGCTGGGGTCGGGCGTCACTAAAAAGCAGCAGAGTGAAAATAAAAAATCTTCGCAGCACAGCTGTCGGTGTTTTTACCGTTAGCCTACCGAGGGATACCCTAAGGTAGGTGATTGTTTGGTGAGGGATCGTCGAATCTGGAACTTGAAGGTAAACGCGAGAATACAAGACACAGATTTAGACAGGTTCGGGCCGCTAGAGTAGCGTAATACTTTACGTCCTGTGTTGTGCTATTGTATATTGTGCCCTGCACTTGAGTATTGAGTTGCCTATTGGCCGCTCTGTTGGTCTGCCGATCTAGGTGCCCCCACCCTCCTTTATATACTCCAGGGGGTGGGGTTCCTAGTCGGTTACAAGGTAGAAGTCCTAGTAGGATTACAAGGTACGAGTCCTAGTAGGATTGCAGAGAAATCCTAGTAGGAGTCCGACTTCTTCCTTTCTTGCGGGCACCTGGGGATCTATCCCTGACAAGCCCCCGAGCTCTTCGTAGCCGAGCAATGCAGGCCTTCGAGTACTTCTGAAGGTGTCTTCAAGTTCTTCCAAACTTCATCTTGAAGGTGTCTTCCGAGTACCTCTTTGGCTGCATCGAGGCTGTGAGATGCTCAAGCCCTGAGTAGTCTTCAAGTCTTCTTTTAAATGGGGTGCGATGAACTCGCACTCCATATAGAGTAGCCCCCGAGCCTTAGGTTGAATCAAAGACTCAGGCTGAGGGTCAAACCAGTCTTGAATCGTCCATCTGTATCTTCGAATTTTTTTTGAAAAATAAGCCGTTGATGACACGTATCCCACAGCCCCCGAGCCTTTAATCCAAATTCCAAGGTTTGAAAAAAAGATCCAAACAGTCGTGGCATGGAGTGTGTGTTTTTAAAATGAATTGATGGTAATTCTTGGTTAATTGGTTTTGAAATTCGAATAACCCCTCTTTACGGGAGTCTATCCCTGAGAAGATGGTTAGTCAAATAACTTTCTCAAAAAACCCCTTGAATACCACTCAAATCAAATCGTTATCTCGGGAAAGTCGCTTCACGCGCCCAGCCCCCGAGCATGGGAGCCAGACAAGCTGCCGAAGTTGTGCCGAGTATCCTGCACGCCCAGCCCCCGGGCGAGGGAGCCAAACGAGCTGTCAAAACCACGACAAGTGCCATGTCGTGCCCAACCCCCGAGCATGGGAGCCGGACAAGTAGTCGAAGATAGGGTGAGTGCCCTGTCGCACCCAGCCCCCGAGCGAGGGAGCCAGACAAGTCGCCAGAATCATGTGAAGTAGTCGACGTGGACGAGGCGTCCTGGCCGAGCGGGCGGCTGACGGAGTAGTCGGTGCGGCCGAGTCGTCGTGTTGCGCCCAGCCCCCGAGTGAGGGACCTAGGCGAGTAGTCGAAGACACAGAAAGTGCCCTGTTGTGCCCCTGCAAGGTAAACATAAAAATGTGTTGTAATTGATATACATGATATCAAGTCGGGAGTGAATCCCAGCATTGTAAAAATGCATGTAAAATTTTTTTGTGTCTTGCTCTTGTTAGGCCGTGTAATTTCTCCGGGTAGTTAGCCTGTTACATTTAGACACCTAATCCCTGATCGTAACCGTAGCCCATAGCGCAGGGAGCTTGGCCGCGTGCACGCGTAGGAACATAGGCGTACAGAAGAGTCGAGGTTTCACGGATTAAAGCGTGTGCCACCCGAGTACTTTAGTAACTGTTAAGAGAAAACAACGAAAGTAGAAATAAGTAGTCGGCATGAGACAAAGAGGATGTGCGGTGCGCATAAAGTAGTCAGCGAGAGCGCGTGTTGTAGAGCGCATGGCCGTAGGGTGTAGCTGCTGTGAGCCCGACACAACTCAGTGTACCAAATACGTGGGCGGCGCCCTACGAACTCGATGTACCAAGTGTGTGGGCTGTTAGCAAACCCTAGAAGTGGTCAATCATGGTGTAGCCTCCGAGAGTAATTCTCGTTGAGAGGCGTACCGAAGTAATAGCCGATCCTATTAAGAACGAATCGGAAAAGGTATAAGTGACTTAGCTTGATTCATGGACGATTGTCGACGAAGTCGTAGTGGTCGTCGATGGAACCGAACTAGTTATTAGTGTCGCGAGGCCCGCTCCCAACTGGTTTTCTAGTCGAGACGAGTTTTCTAAGTAGTCGTGGGCGGGTCGCCAAGCACCTTCACGAAGTCGCAGTAGTCGTCGGCGGGTCGCCAAATGTCCTCGCAGCACGAGTTGGGGTTGAACCGACTCGTCGAGGTCGATGTAGTCATTCGCCAAAGGATCCAATCTCGAACATGACGCATCGATCCGCCGATGCATATGTACGAGGTAGCAATCCGCCACGTTGAGTGGATTGATGTTGATGAAGAGGTCCTTCAAATTCGTCCAATGATCATGATGATCTGCCCCACGGTGGGCGCCAACTGTCGGTGTTTTTACTGTCAGCCTACCTAAGGATACCCTAAGGTAGGTGATTGTTTGGTGAGGAATCGCCGGATCTAGAACTTGAAGGTAAACGCGAGAACAAAAGACACAGATTTAAACAGGTTAGGGCCGCTAGAGTAGTGTAATACACTACGTCCTGTGTGGTGGTATTGTATATTGCGCCCTGTGCTTGAGTGTTGAGTTGCCCGTTGGCCGCTCTGTTGGTCTGCCGATCTAGGTGCCCCCGCCCTCCTTTATATACTCCAGGGGGTGGGGTTCCTAGTCGGTTACAAGGTAGGAGTCCTAGTAGGATTACAAGGTATGAGTCCTAGTAGGATTGCAGAGAAATCCTAGTAGGAGTCCGACTTCTTCCTTTCTCGCGGGTACCTAGGGATCTATCCCTGACAACAGCTCGACCATTCAAAATGAAAGTTTACATAGCTTGGAAAATACTAAGGGTAAAAGCGACGTAGGTGTTCGATGTTCCAAGCGTTGGTGAATACTTCGCCCTCGGGGGTCTGTAGCTCGTAGGTGCCTGGCCGGAGAACCTCAGCGATGATGAAGGCCCCCTCCCAGGGCGGGGAAAGCTTATGACAATCCTTGTTGCTTTGGATGAGCCGTAGCACCAAGTCGCCGACGTTGAACGCTCGACCCCGCACTCGGCGGCCGTGGTACCATTGCAGTGCTTGCTGGTATTTGGCCGATCGAAGTAGTGCAACGTCGCGTGCCTCGTCGAGCTGGTCCATCACATCTTCGAGGGACGCCTCCACTCCTTGCCTGTTGTACGCCCTGACCCTGGGTACTCCATAGTCCAGGTCGGTCGGGAGCACCGCCTCGGAACCGTAGACCATGAAGAAAGGGGTGAAACCGGTCGCCTGACTAGGGGACGTCTTGATGCTCTAGAGAAGCGCGGGGAGCTCGGCAACCCACCGCCCGGAGAACTTCTTCAATCGATTGAAGATTCTAGGCTTGAGCCCCTGCAAGACCATGTCGTTCGTGCGTTCGACTTGCCCGTTCATGCGGGGGTGCGCCACGGCAGCCCAATCGACTCGGATATGGTAGTCATCACAGAACTTGAGGAATTCCTTTCCCGTAAACTGCGTACCATTGTCCGTGATGATGGAGTTCGGTACCCCAAAGTGGTGGATGATGTCAAGGAAGAATTCCACGGCCAACTCCGACTTGATTGTTTAAATCGGTCGGGCCTTGATCCACTTTGTGAACTTGTCAACGGCGACAAGCAAGTGCGCGTAACCCCCGGGCGCTTTCTTGAGGGGGCCGACCAGATCGAGTCCCCAGACCGCGAATGGCCATGTGATGGGGGTTGTCTGGAGTGCTTGAGCCAGCAAGTAGGTCTGCCGAGCGTAATATTGGCACCCATCGCAGGTGCACACGATCCGCTTGGCGTCGGCGACCGCCGTCAGCCAGTAAAATCCCTGGCGGAAAGCGTTCCCAACCAGGGTTCTCGGCGCGGCGTGGTGCCTGCAGACCCCGCCGTGGATGTCCTTCTGCAGCTGGTTACCTTGCTCGATCGGAATGTAGCGCTATAGGATCCCGGTATGGCTTCGCTTGTAAAGCTCCCCCTCGACAATGACAAAGGACTTAGCGCGGCGTGCGAGCCGTCGAGCCTCTGTTTGTTCGGTAGGAGCACCTCGTGGAGGAGGTAATCGAGGTAAGGTTGTCTCCAGTCGACCGAAGTGTCGGGCTCCGCCGCTGGCTCGTCGTCAAGCTCCATGACTTCAGGGTCGGCGGTTGACCAGCCCCCGATCCCGAGGCGGGTGGCTCGCCCTGGCTCCTCGTAGCAGATCCAAGGTTTGTGCTGGTCGCTGGCAAAGATGCCAGGCGGGACAGGCTAGCGGCTCAACGCTATTTTCGCCAGCGTGTCGGCTGCCTCGTTGAACCGTCGCGCGATGTGGTTGAGCTCGAGACCATCGAACTTATCCTCCAATTGTTTGACCTCCTAGCGGTACGCGGCCATCTTGGGGTTGAGGCAGCTCGAATCTTTCATGACTTGGTCGGTGACAAGTCGAGAGTCACCCCGAACATCGAGTCGTTGAATGCCCAGCTCAATGGCGATGCGCAAGCCATTGATGAGTGCCTCGTACTCAGCCATGTTATTTGAGGCGGGGAAATGAACGCGAATCATGTACCTCATGCACACGCCGAGTGGGGAGACGAAGACTAGGCCCAGGCCGGCTCCTTGCTTTATCAGCAATCCGTCTAAGTACATCATCCAGTACTCCTCGTCGAAGGCTGTCGGCGGCATCTGGGTCTCAGTGCACTCCGCGATGAAATCGGCGAGTACCTGGGATTTGACAGCTGTCCGAGGGGCGTATGAGATCCCCTGTCCCATGAGCTCGAGGGCCCATTTCGCTACCCTCCCAGTAGCGTCTAGGTTACGCACGACCTCACCGAGAGGGAAAGATGTGACCAAGTAGTGCCGCAGTTTCCGTTTGGCGATCAGAACAACATACAGAAGCTTCTGGATCTGGGGGGTAGCGAGTCTTGGCATCGGCCAGGATTTCACTTACTTTCGGGGCGGAGGCCGCTGCCTCCTGCCGGCGCCACGGCGGCGGAGGTTGGTGCGACGCTGACGCGCGCGGGGGGGGGGGGGGGGGGGGGGGGGGGCCTGGGTCCGACCGGGGGGCGCTGGATCCCAGCCCCCAGTCTCCCAGACGCCGACGCGGCCAGCCGGGGTGGATGGAAAAGGGCGCGGCCGGGTTGCGTGCGGGTGGCGGCTTCCGCGCGCGCGCCTGCCGCCGTCGGGTCAGCCGGGGGCACGCGGTTTTCCGACGTGTAATTAACGAGCGGGGCCGTAACGGGAGAGTGGGGGCGTGGTCTCTTTTGGTTGGGAAGGTGCGCTTGCGTTGCGTGGATGGGGTTCGGCGCACGATCGGTTCGATTCGGCCTTCGGCGTGACGGTGACGGGGTTTCGAAATAATTCTCGTGGGTTAGGTTACATTGAGAGAACGTGCACGCCTTGTAGAGAGTTTCTTTTTAGAAGTAGTCAGTTTAAAATGGATGTTGGGTAGTGACACACGGGACAACGACCTGATCGAGCGAAATTGACTCGTCCTTTCTTATATTGAAACGAGAGATCGAGTCATATGAGGGGGCTGGGCGCAAATATGCGAATATTCGCCGTAACTTTTACTGCGTCGATTGGCAAATCAGCCGGCCTTGAAAAGTTCCACTTTTTGAGAGACGGGATTGAAAGTTGGATGGCTTTGGTTGGAAGTGATCGACCTTTCCCTTCGGCTCAAAAAGAACAAAGCGATCGTGCAGGTTTGGAAGCACGCATTTTCTTTGGAAAAGGAAAAAATTGCGATCACAATTGGGCTAGGCCGCAATGTGGTGGGCTTTCGAACTTGGACATTTTCCACACCAAAGCTTCCTATAGCCCACCTGCTAGCGCCGCTGCTGCCTGCCACAGGTCCACAGGCCTGTTCCGTACGGAAACGGGATTGTCCTGATCCGCCCGCTTTCGCGAAATGGCGCTTGATACAGACACTCCGTCAGTCTCGACATCCAACCACCGGCATAACTCGCCGTCGGGACCGCCGCGTCGGCGTCACCGACGATGCAACGCCTGTCGCCGCCGGGCCCGGCCTATAATAAGTTCGGCGCGGCGTGGCGTGTAGGCTGCTCTGCCACCGTCTGACGCGACTGGTTTTCCGTTCGCCACTGTGTCGAGTGCCGAGTGCTGAGGCAGATATTCTGTGGCTCTCCAAAAGGCTTCGTACGCGGCCTCAACAATCAACACCGGTGCGCTCCAGCTCCAGAGGTTCTGTGGCTCCGAAGGCAGGCGGATAGCGAGCGTATGGCCAGCTACTTCGTCCTCAACACCGGCGCCAGGATCCCGTCGGTCGGGCTCGGCACCTGGCAGGCCGACCCTGCCGTCGTCGGCGACGCCGTCTACGCCGCCGTCAAGGTGAGTCCGTTGGCATCCTTGCGGCCCTGTTTCTTGCTTGATTTTCAGCTAGCACTGTGCTTCTATCCTGGTACTCAGCCTGTGGCTGTTCATATCATGTCGTCATTATTTATGCTCATCCACAATAACCCAGATAAATTGGGATGCTGGCTGATCGAACGAGCAAATGATCTCTGTTCAATTCCGTGTTCATATACGTTCAATTTGGATGCTTCAGCCTGCTTGCTGTATAATAGTTTTCTTTTTCCTTGAACTGTTGCAATACTTGAACTTATCCATTGCATATGCAGGCAGGTTATAGGCACATCGACTGTGCTCAAGCATACAACAACGAAAAAGAGGTGATTTCCTCCTCACATCTACTCCTAAGTCCTAATTGAAGCAAAAGGTATCTCAATTCTGAAATGTAAACTAACCGCCGCAGCTCTGCAGGTCGGATTGGGTCTCAAGAAAGCGCTTGACGAGGGCATAGTCAAGCGGGAGGATCTCTTCATCACCTCCAAGCTCTGGTCTGTCAGTCCCCTTCTCTGCTTCAGGGACCTGAACATTACCACTCAGGACTTGGCACCTCCGATTTCAATGATCTTGGAACATCACTGAATGGCATATTGTAACATCTTGGAACATTTGTGCAGGAACACCAACCATGCGCCTGAGGACGTCCCAGTTGCGCTGGACGGCACACTGAAAGCCCTTCAAACGGACTACGTGGATCTTTACCTAGTGAGTCTGCTAAGCATAGAAAATGTCATGCATCATCTTGTTACAAGTTCAGAGAGAAAGAAATGAGAGATTATCATCTGAAGATGTTGGTATCGTTCGTCAGGTCCATTGGCCGGTGAGCATGAAGAAAGGCGCCGGATTTGGCCCGCAAAGCGTTATCCCGTCAGATATTCCGGCGACGTGGGCGGCGATGGAGAAGCTGTACGACGCCGGCAAGGCGCGCGCCGTCGGCGTCAGCAACTTCTCGAGCAAGAAGCTGGCGGACCTGCTCGCCGTGGCGCGCGTGCCCCCGGCCGTCAACCAGGTGGAGTGCCACCCCGTGTGGCAGCAGGGCAAGCTCCGCGCCTTCTGCAAGTCCAAAGGGATACACCTCTCGGTACGCGCTGGCTCACGATGAGCTGAATCCTTTTCAAAGTATTTTTGGTAGTTTGAGCAAAAAGATTCTTGGCTGTCGTGTCGCGTAGGCCTACTCGCCGTTGGGCTCGCCGGGCACGACGATGGTGAAGGCCGGCGCAGTGCTGGAGCACCCGGTGGTCGTGTCGGCGGCGGAGAAGCTCGGGAAGACGCCGGCGCAGGTGGCGCTGCGTTGGGGCGTCCAGATGGGGCACAGCGTGCTCCCGAAGAGTACCAACGAGGAGAGGATCAGGGCGAACATCGACGTCTACGACTGGTCCATCCCGGACGACCTGTTCGCCAAGCTCTCCGAGATCGAGCAGGCAAGTGGCATCAGAAATTCAGAAGCTGACCAGCCAGCCGCAGCTGCTGCACGGCAAGTTTGCTTAACTTTTCCCTGCTGGTTGGTGGTGACTGTGATCTTGCAGGAGAGGTTGATTCGCGCGAGCTTTTTCGTGCACCCGGAGGGCGTGTTCAAGTCCGTCGAGGAGTTCTGGGACGGCGAGATCTGAGGTCACCGTCTGGGCTGCGCACCGAACTAAATTTCAAAAATTTACTTGGTCAGGTGTACAACAATAAGTTTGTCTGAACTGTGACAGAAACGAAGTGCGCGTGTAATCGGTAGTCCAGTAAAATTTGCTCTTGCTGGCATCGGCATACTTCCTGTTGTTGGCGCGCGTGTTGCCGCTGTTGGTCGGTCACGCTGCGCGGGCGCCCGGGCCGGCGCCGCACGCTACCATGTTTCTCGTCGCGTTCCCGTCTGAGTTACTACGAAAACTCGAAAAGCATGCGTTGCTGCGAGGCCTGGAAGCTGGAACACACGCCGGTTCGTCCTACTCGGCTCGCATGGCATTGCACGGGTGCTGACCAAACTTGCTGATCCTCTTCCTAGCCAACTCGCGACTCTTTCCTCGATGTAATCTAGGCCCTCCTCTGCCGGTCCTCCTCAACCTCGCGCTACCTGGGATTCCACCTCAGCGTTCTGGGCCACCCTGTCGTGACATCCATTGCTGGCAGGCTGCAGAGGACTCCTGTAAAGGTGGCGCTTCGCTTGGGCCTTCAGATGGGCCAGAGCGTGCTCCCAGCAAGGATCAAGGAGAACATCGACATCTTTGGCTGGTCCATTCCTGAAGAGCTGATGGCCGAGTTCTCTGAAATCGAACAGGCATGTTCACGACACTTGCAGTTTTCTCTGCATCCTTTTGCACTTGATGTTCTTGTTTGTTCGATCTTGTTCCTACTGTTGTTTCAACTTGTATTTACCACGGCCATGTGGCGCGCCGCATCATATTGATTTGTTTCCGTGGTGTGCGTCTTTCAGGTTAAGCTGCTCAGAGCAGAGTTTGGAGTGAACCCGATGAGTGGTTACAAGACGTTGGAGGATCTGTGGGATGGTGAAATCTGAACCTGGAGTGATAGTTTGTTTTGCACTCTTGAGTGAAAAGCACAGCGCCACCATGTCGGGCAAAACATATCCCCGGTTACATTTGCTTATCATCCAAAGTACAGCGTAAAACTTCCTCTTGAACAGCTCAGAGATGGTCTCATGGTCTCTGTCTGGTTCAGTTGATGGGGCCATCCGAACATGGAAGTAGAATGGGATTCTCTCCTTTTCTTCTCATCAGACTTGGGTTAAGTACATGTGATCTGCCGGATTAAAATTTAGTCCCGTCACATCGAATATTTAGACACCAATAGAAATATCAAATAAAAGTTAATTACAAACCAATTGCATAAATGGAGGCTAATTCACGAGACGAATCTATTAAGCCTAATTAATCCATCATTAGCATATATTTACTGTAGCATAATATGATCAAATTATGGACTAATTAGATTTAATATATTTATCTTATGAATTAACCTCCATTTATATAATTGATTTTATAATTAGCCTTTAATCCCCCTCCTCCGACCAGACCCTAACCTAAGGAAGTCTGACCTGCGTCTGCGGTCTGCTCCCTTCCCTCCTCGGCGGAGCTCTGCTCCATTTGCCTCGATCCCGCGCTTCCGTGGCAAGCGGCGGCTCCGATTCGCCGAGGTGACCAGGCCCTCTGCCTGCGCCGCCGCCGTACCCACGAGTGGATGCTGGGATGTCTTAATCTGTTAATCATATGACAGATAAAGCAGGCTCCTTTAAAGATGATTCCGGTCCTAAACTACAATATAGCTAGCCAGTGCTGCAAAAAAACTTGCAAGAATTTGTTCCCACTAGAGGACAGAGGGGAGAGTTGGGGTGTTCTAGGGGCAAGTTCCTGAAACAAAACACCCCCTAACCCACTCCGTTCCACAAATCCCCACTCCACTATCCGTGATGCAGTGACCTGCTGCTCTGAGCCTGCCACATATGTACTCCTACTCGGCTACTCCTAGTTGCTGGAGCAAGCAAACAGTCAAACACCTCCACGGCTCCACGCCTCTACCACCTCCACACTCAGGCCCCAATCCCACCCCGCCTGCCCCCACCGAACCTGCTTCTTTGATAGCCTTCCTCTGCTTCCCTCTCCGATCTTGCTCGGTCCCTGGTCAAACATGGCCGAATCGTTCGTTCTCAACACCGGCGCGAGGATCCCATCGGTTGGCCTTGGCGTATGGCAAATACAGCCTGACGCTGTCGGCAACGCCATCTATGCTGCTGTCAAGGTCCATTTCGATTGCTCTGAACCCCTCCTGATTTCCCTTTCATACAGGAAAGTTTTCCGTCCTGTTTGGTTCTTGTTGCTTTTCGAAAACTTCCTGGCGACTGTATGTGTTGACCCTGAATTACCGGTTCACTGCATCAGGGTACTAGGATAGGATCTGCCTGTTTTATCCTGGACCTGTAAAATTTGTTTTAAGTAGAATGAGGTCTATGACACAACAAACTTATGGTCAAGTTGGAAATTTCTGTTGATGCAGTTACCTGAGCTAACCTAACTAGTTACATATATTACAAAGGAACTGGCAAAGCCAAATTATCTTGCGCCTGAAGTGTTAATATGCTCCATGGGATCATAGTGTTAATTCAAACATAGAAGAACGTGGCAGAATTTTAATCTGATTTTAGGTCTTTTCTTTTTCAAAAAAGAAGCGTTCCTAAGTCCTGGATATATCATCAGATTGTTTGCATCTCTTCTATCCCTCTCTAAAATTGTTGTTTGTTTTCCAAAACAGGCTGGGTATCGGCACATTGATTGCGCTGCAGCATACCGCAACGAGAAGGAGGTAAGTAGTAATTACTTTCACCCAGTTTACCATCACATAATTTTCTGTTCCATGTGCACACCGCTATTTCTTTATCGTAACTGATAGGTTGTAACGGTTGGTGCTCTCAAGAAATATATTTATCAACTTATTTTAGTTTATGACACAATCATATGTTGTTTCTACTCACATGAATATGACACAATGCATGTTATGTCATAACTTTAATTTTTACTTCTATTTTTCTACATCATGTCGAACATTTCTTGTAAGGAAATTCGATTCGTTTCTTTTTGAAAGCAGTATTTAGAGAAGAATCATATCCAGATATACCGATAATAAGTCAATTCTCTTATTTCATCACAATCAGATAAAAGTGATAAGATAATAAGAAGGGATGTAAGGATAGCACAACAATTTGTGTTGGAACGCAAACCTTCCACAGTTTCACTTCTGTTTGATTTGATTTGATGTAATTTTGCTAGTAAATCTAAAGCTATTCCCTTTCATAGGTGGGCTTGGCTTTGAAGAAATTATTTGAGGATGGTGTGGTTAAGCGTGAAGATATGTTTATCACCTCTAAGCTGTGGTTAGTCTCCATTTCTGGAGCTTAATTAAAACGATAAGTAGCTTATGGATCTTACATGAAAGAGTGAAAATGTTAAATAAAATATCTGAACTTTGCAGGTCCGCTAATCATGCACCTGAAGATGTGCCGGAGGCAATTGGTACCACGCTTCAAGATTTGCAGCTTGACTACTTGGACTTGTACCTTGTAATTCTTGTGCTTTATCGTATATCCAGTTAATAGCTTGCATCGCTGCTCATGTGCAAAGATATACCTGTGGTTAATTGGGCACCAAAAGTTCAAGTTATTGTCCAAGTAAAACAATTAGATTCATCCACTTTTGTGCCTATCTCAAATTTGTGCTAATGAGGTGTGGTGGCCATTAGTTACATGCCAAAAACAAGTATTGACAGCGGGGCTATCAAAATGAAAGTCACTATGTTTCGCATAAATAAGTTGCAGTTTTATTTCCAGATAAGAGTAGTTGAATTTAAATGCTTATTATGTTTCCATCTGACCAAGCTTTCCGGCACAGAAGTGTATGATGACGGTTGAAGAATTCCAGGATACAACTCTCGATTAAACTAAGTAAATGAACTTGCAAGCATGTGCCTGCCATTTGTTTCATGGCAACTGACCTTATTTTGCAGATTCATGGTCCAATCCGTATCAAGAAGGGAACTACGATGAGCCCTGAAAATCTTATCCCTACTGATATCCCTGCTACATGGGGAGCAATGGAGAAGCTATATGACTCTGGCAAAGCTCGTGCGATTGGTGTGAGTAATTTTTCGTGTAAGAAGCTGGAGGATTTGTTCGCCATTGCACGTGTGCCTCCAGCAGTGAACCAGGTTGAGTGCCATCTGGTTTGGCAGCAAGACAAGCTCCGTAAGCTTTGTCAGTCGAAGGGTGTTCATCTTTCTGTAAGCTTGACATAATATAACCAAATATTCCTGCATTTAGTTTCCAGTTGTCATTGATCAGATTTCTTTTATTTACTCTTACTCTTGTTGTTACAGGCCTTTTCGCCCTTAGGTTCACCTGGATCACCTGGGGTCAATGGCCCAAGCGTCCTCAACAACCCCATTGTGATCTCTGTTGCTGAGAAGATGCAGAAAACACCTGCCCAGGTCGCTCTACGCTGGGGAATTCAAATGGGCCACAGTGTACTTCCCAAAAGTGCCAATGAAGCAAGGATTAAGGAGAACATCGACATATTTGACTGGTCTATTCCTGAAGATTTGATGGCGAAGTTCTCTGAAATCAAACAGGCATGCTCTAGCTAGCCTTTTCTCTGCTATTTGCACTTCATTGGCTTCTTGTCTATGAATGTTGCAAGGGTTCATGTAGCAGAACAATATGCATGTTGCAACCTAAAGCACCGGTCTTTTATTGTACAAATATAATGAGTGAATACTTCATGCACTACTTTCATTTTTTCCATCTGACATTCGTAGCCACTTGTAACATGCAGGTTAGGCTGCTGAGAGCCGAATTTGCAGTTCACCCTCAGAGCGGCTACAATACACTGGAGGATCTTTGGGATGGCGAGATATAAAGCATACAGATATGTCCAGAGTAAATGAGCAGGGTGAGGGAAATAATCTTATATGCTTTGCCTGGACAGCTGAGAATGATTGCCTTCATTTGGAGACAGAACATGTGAATACTTGCCCTATGCTGCTCCTCTAGATGCTTCTTTTCATTGTATCCAAAGATGACTGTGTTACGAATAAAGAAACGGCTTGTTCAAATTATCTTTATGACAAGGACGATGTTGGAGTATGTTAAATCATCCAAGATCAAAATAACAGCTTCCAGTTAGTACAAAGAAAGGGTCAGTTTTCAATATGAAAAATGATCAATTTTCGGAAGCAATTTTTACCACAATTTCAAATGGACACTATTCAACTGTGCAAGGTGATCCACGCTCTCAAGAATCGAGTGTTCAACTTTAACAGGCCTGAAACAGATACATAAAGATTTGTCATAGTCTTACATCTCAAGGTTGATTACTTTGACCTGAACAAAAATGGTTGATTACTTTGACAGATAAAATTCTGAAATAGGTAAACCATAAAATTCTGAAATATGTAGGGATTTGGTGGCTGGATGTTCTTTTGCTTCTGTGAACCTGTTGCAAAGGAGAGCCCTCCGTGCTCTGATGTTGTCTTAGGACTACACTCATTGGCAAGTCACTGGAAAGCCAAGTAGTGTCACTGTCTGAGAAACGCTCTATGCCGGTATTGAACTCTTTAATTTCGTTACTTTCATAAGTAAGGAGATCCAGGCGTGGTCCCTGCTGTGGAAAAACAACCTCCAAACTAAAGAACTAACATTAGAAATGAAACAATCTGTCATATGAGTTTTGAGACTGAATATTAGAATAGATTGCAACGGATGGGATAGAGAGAGAAATTTGAAGTAAAAGGAACACCAAGAGTAGAGCACAAAAGGGTCAAACAAACAAAGCAAAAGCATTCTTAATTTTGTTCTTTGATGTGAATTCTTTGGGGACTTGACTCTTTATTCAGGATGTCCTAAAAAACTCTCTTCACTTCCGATTTGCATTCCAAAATAACTTTAGTGGCCACAAATCAAAGGCTCTACCAAGTAGACGTCATTCATATGTGGGACCTGGACCTACATTTCAGTGACAGGAATCATTCTTGAACAAATTCCCAAAATTGAGTGTTCTTCGGGACTTTGAAAGGATTGGTAGACATGATAACAGATAATACATGAAAATTTGGAAGGGTGATATCCCACTGATAACCGCAAAGGAATTAGAAACATATTTTGCTGGAAGAGTTAGCTCTTGTTTCACTTGAGGTACCACAGAAACCATGCAATGGCTATCACGAAATATACATCGGTAATACTAAGTTCAACAGATCTGGGAATCATACTTCAGAAGTTTGTTCATTGATTAATCCAAGCACGTGAACGGGTGCCTAGCTGGATTGGTTAGGTGGCCTCATTAGCACTCCTCAGGTCCTAAATTCGACTCCCGGTGGGAGCGAATTTTAGGCTAGGGTTAAGAAAATCCCCTCGCCTGCCTACACGCCAAAGCACATGGAAAATAGATCTCGACTCGCTCTCACACGGGTTACGGTACGGGCAACGGCACCCCTGTGTAAGGGTAGGGCAGGGGTTTGGAGGTTTCTTGGCCTGCGTGAGAATGTCTTCTCCTTAGTTAATGTTCGGGGCCGTCATACCCCCCACAGGTCAAGTTTTTTTTTATTATTAATCCAAGCACCACAAGACCTCGTGGTTTCTGGAGAAGCAATTCATATGAATACTGCAGTTGCAAATAAGGTTAAATAATTGCTGGTTTTTGTTTTCTAAATAGCAACATTGGAGCTCCCAGGAGGGGGGGGTGGGGGCGGGCAATGGCGCGCTGACAAAGCGTGAAAGCTTCAGCTAGGAAACACTGAACTTGTTCTTGTTTAAAATCCATAACATGGATCAGCTATAGCACCCAATACAATAATATCTTACTGTCCAACAAACACAAACTGAAATAGCACTTACATTTTCATGAAATGTCCATAAGATGAAGGAACCGAAGGAAGAATAGAAACAGACCCTAAGGTGCCCATTCTCCTGTGTCAAAACACTTACAGTATGTAGGAGATTGTAGGTTGAACTTGAAAGTTTAAGGTAGATGCATGATAAAGCATTATATGCATTGTTTATGCATTGAGCAATATTTTATCCCCATAAAAGTAATAAATCTAAGTAAAAGAGCATGGTGAGCTAACAAGCATAATTCAAAAGGATAGATTATAAACAACAAGGAATTGGAGATGCAGGTACCTGGTATAATTTAATTTAAATTTATATGAAGAGAGGACACTTTCCAGCTCCTGGAGATCCTTTGAGTGCATCACTTCATGATCACGTTGGATAGCCATCTTGACCAATGTACCAACTCATTATAGTATCATGTGTAAACTCACGGATTTCAAACAGAAAATTCAAATGCATTTTTCTATAGAAATCTATTAGCAAAACACCTCTAGTTTACAAAGATATGAATCAGTAACTGTTAAAGAGTAAGAACAGTTGATAGTTAATGTTATATTGATGTGAGATTCTAAAGTCAGCAATTCTGACAATGAAATTAGCTGAAACAGCAAGAACATTACCGAAGCTAGTAATGCAAGTCTATCAAAGTATACCAAAAATTAAAGGAAGGTATAACAGATGAAAGAATCAGGCAGAATACCATTACAGGATCCAGTGCATGACACGAATTTCAAGGTAAATATACATGCTTGAGAAGAAGAATAGGCAGCATCTGTTGATCAAACAACAAGTGGCAACAAGATCTTTGCAAGATCAATATCCAAAACTATCACAAATATACATTCATCATACAAGCAAATGCATGATTATCCTATATTGTAGGTTTGCAGCACCAGGCCAAGACTGGTCAATCCATGTCCTCTGTATACAGATATGCTCAACGAATGGGTGGATGGATGAACATGGAGCATTGTTCCATGTTCACCGCATCTTCAGGTACAGAAAGGGACAGCTGATGTTTGCAGAACGTAATAAGGTCAAAATCACGTCGATGGCGAGCAATGAAGAAATTTGACTAGATTATTTCTCAGAGACATCAGAAACTTATTGGTTTCCTCACATTCATCCGGGTAATTCTATCGTGTCATTACCCGTGAAATTGGCGCAAACAAGGTAACAACAGTACTGGTACGACAACAGGAGGAGAGCAACAAAACTTGAGAGCACGCCGAGAGCTGCTATGCTCTGCTTTTCTTGTTCTTTTCCTTCGCTAGAACTAGAATGATGAGATCTTGGCAGCTTATTAGCATCATGTCACATCACTGGGTTAATTCTTTTTGTCCATCACAGTGATGGTGCCATCCTTGTTGGCGACGATGACAGTGGTGGCCATGCTGAGGAACATGCCATGCTCAACAACGCCAGTGATCCGGAGGAGTTGGTCGCTGATGCTGTGGAGGTCGCCACGGATGCCATCCTCAAAGAACATCTCCACGATGTAGTTGCCGTTGTCAGTCACGAACGGTGTGTCCTCTTCGGCATCTTTCTTGACCATCCTGAGCCTGGCGTGGAAGCCAGGCAATCCATCGAACACCTTGCGGATGAGGCCCAGCGTGTGGGGCGCGCCGAAGGGGATGACCTCGACGGGCACCGCGCCCGTACACCCGAGGCGGGGCACCAGCTTGGACTCGTCGACGATGACAACGAATTTCTCACCAGCCCCCTCGATCATCTTCTCCCGGAGCAACGAGCCGCCGCGGCCCTTGACTAGGTTGAGGTCCGGGTCCACCTCGTCGGCGCCGTCGATGGAAAGGTGGATCCTGGAGGGCCCGCCGTCGCCCCCGAGCGGGAGGAGCGGGATCCCGACGCGGGTCGCGTGGAGCTCCGTCTTGAGGGAGGTGGGCACGCCCGCCACGCCCGGGAGCGCGCCCGCGCGGAGGAGGTCGCCCAGGCGGTCCAGCGCGTGCGCCGCCGTGGAACCCGTGCCGAGCCCCAGCGCCATGCCGGGCTCCACGAACTCCACCGCGCGGTGCGCCGCCACGCGCTTCAAGTCCTCCTGCGTCAGCTTCACGGACGGCGGCGGCGAGGCGGCGGCGCCGCCCATGTGCGCCGCCACGCGCTTCAAGTCCTCCTGCGCCAGCTTCATGGACGGTGGCGGCGAGGTGGCGGCGCTGCCCATGGCGACGGTGGTGGATGGAGGGGTTTCGGTGGCGCGGGGGGTAGATTGGGAACGGGAGGCGGCGGCGCGGCGGAGGGTTTTTGAGGAGGGGGGGATGGGATATTTATTTAGGTCGGAAAGAGAGAATGGGAGGCGGGAAAGAGAGGGCAGGGAATCAGAGGCAGTCAGCTGGCCGCTAGTGGACGCGTCGGCCACTGGAAGGCCTTGGAATGTGTGTACCAATGATATGGCTCTCCTAGTGGTGAGTAGATCAATTTACAAATCAGTGGTTTTTTTAACTTTCAAAAAAAATCAGTGGCTTTTGAAAATAATACAAAATAGGAGTAAAAGTGTTCGAGGAAGTCATCTCAGTCTAAGATTAGACATTTGGTTGAGAACTAAGTTTGATGTACATGTACATCCATGCCTAAGGCTACTACAATTAGTCACCCCGTATTTTTGTAGGGGAAAAGATTATCACTAATCTTTGACAATCTTAGGTAATAAAATTCAGTTAGCACAAGTGAGCTATGTGGCCAAGAAGTCAGGCCAACTAAGTTGTGTCAGGAATTAAAAACTGACTAGAAAAACTGTGTCTGTCTAAGATTCGTGGCAACCTTAGAATATGATTCAAACATACATTTAGTTCACATACATTTAATTCGCAAATTTGGATTTCTAAACTACATACATTTAGTTTGCAGATTTGAATTTCTAAACTTACTAAATGGTTCACTCGATTTGCATATTTATATTTACGATTACAGGGAATACATGAAAACAATAGATAAGTGCTTGATACATATGCGGCGTGCCACAGTTTTTGCTTAAGGTGCTAGTTCATTTTTTTTGGCACAAGTGTGGTGCCGAAATTTGGCGTCCAAGCTTCGGCGGCGCCACAGCCGTGGCATGGCAAATTGGCAATCCATAGCCTGCAACCAAGCAGGCCCTAAGAAAAGCGGGGCGCGTGCATGATTCATGGCGTTTCGACAGAGGCCACGCATGAAGGCCTGACGGGATGATCCATGCTGCCGGCGGGACGCCCGCACAGCAACGTGGTTCATGCTTTTCATTTGACCTGAGCTTGAGCACGTGTTGGTACATCGTGTGGAGATGGTCTTCGTCTCTTCGAGGACGGCGTCCGCGGCGACCTGCGCGACATCAGTGACGACCACCTCCTCCGCATCACCATTATCAAAAAAAGAAAGTTCCTCCGGATCACCGGCAGTCCCGGCACAGTCGAGCACGGCATGTTCCTCGGATGGGCCCGCGACGAGAATGATTTTGGAGTTCTTGTAGTGTTGGCCTGCTGGGCCGTTGCCCGTTGGAAGTTGGAATGGGCCTTCAGTTCAGCGTCTCCTTACCAAACTCTTCTTCTTCCTCTGCGTCACCCTCTTCTATACTCGGCGGAGCTGTGCGGCCGTCAGCATCGAGCCCGCGTCTCCCGTCGATGGGCGAGTTGCTCAGGCGAGTGGGGCCCGCCGCAGCCGCATCCGCGTGCGGATGACACGATTCTTGCAGAGCGTCCCCCGCGGGAGGGCGATGAGGTTAGGTCCCCTTCGCTTGTTCCGCATTGGCGAAACCTCCTGTAAGCCTATAATATCGACCTTATGCCCTTGTCAATGTCGACCAACAGTGGCGCGCGGGTCATTTTTTTTTTCTGAACTCTGGTCATAAATATATATATTACTACGAATTATTCGCCTAAAAAAATGTTCGTGTGAAAAAAAAAATAATGCGAAATAGCAACGTGATCCAAGAATCGTTCAAGGATTTATTATCCCACCGTTGAAAGAGGGGTGAGAGATGTGCTCTAAATAATTAACCGTGTTACCAATGGTGCAGTGCCAATGTGCGGTCCATACGGCTGCTAGACATGCACAGTTATACTAGTAAATTGTTGGAGCACGTGCCTGCTCCACCACATCCGGTCCAGATTTTCAGGGCCCAGAGTCAACAACACCCACTAGTAACCTGCCCAGTTCTTCGTCGATTGCCTTCCTCCAAGCTCTTTCCTCCACTCTTGCCTTTCTCTTCCTGCCCAAAGATGGCTGAATCCTTGGTTCTCAACACTGGCGCAAGAATTCCGTCGGTTGGCCTTGGCACATGGCAAATAGAGCCTGAAGCTGTCCGCAACACCATCTATGCTGCTGTCAAGGTCCCTTCTGGTTGCTATAGTTATAGTTCTGCCTCCTGATTTCCGTTTGGAAAGAGAGTTTCTCCAGATTGCGGTCGTTACTTTTTTTCCTTCCCCTATGAAGCTTTGCCTGCCTACATATTATGTTGTAATGTTGAGGTGCATTATCATTGTTTTGTCTTAAAGCATTGGATCTCTAGAATGAGCTATCTAATCAGAAAGTCTTGTGATCAAGTTACCAAGTTGTCCATGTAATTAGTTTCATCTGTTCTGTGTGTAAGTGTGTGTGGGTGGTGTTGTACGGGTTTCTAACCCCTTCTTTTTTCGTCTTCATATAATGATACACAGCTTCAGATGACAACTAATTCTGCCGCTTGTTCGACTTGTATTCGGACCGTTTCTCTTTTTAATACAATGACACACAGTTCTCCTGTATCTTTGAGAGAAGGTTCTCAAAGTTTTGCCGAATGAGCTGACCCACCAGGCTCAACTACTCCGTGTCCAGCCACGGACGTTCAGAATGTCTTCATCGCATTTGGTGAGTCCAAGTCCACTATACAATTTAATATTTTGTTGGCAGTTTGTTGATTTGTTCTTATAGAAGTAGGTATCTTCATCTTGCCATGCTCCAGCAACGAAACGTACTTGCAATTTATACTCTCTGTTCAGTTTATGCCCATCACCAAGCTCAGTTTGGTCTCTGGAGAGCGTAGATGGCCAAGTCCTTCATCCTAAACACCAGTGCCGCTATCCCATCAGTGGGCCTTGGCACATGGCAAATATCACCAGGTGTCGTTGAAGATGCCATTCGTGCTGCTATCCAGGTCTTATCACTTCTTGCTTATGTTTAAATCAATTTCTGATGGTCTTTGTCTCTTTTGTTTGCTTCCTTGTAATTGTGGATTCACTTGAATACACCAATTCATTATTGCTCAGCTCGAGGTTTCCTTTGGTTCATCATCTAGTTATACCAATAGGTTAACGGAAACTGTGAAAGCAAAAGGCTTAGTTGCACTGAGCCCTTGACTAACGTGTGCCAATTTTTAGTGAACATGAACGGAAGGCATTGAATGTCAGGTTTTACGTACATAGCGTCATATGGGCTTCTTCTATGTGGATCTGATGTTTCTACTTGTGACAGTGCAGGCAGGTTATCATCATATTGATTGTTCTCCACAATATGGTAATCAGAAAGAGGTAATTACTTTTTAGCTTGACTCAGTTTATACCAATGTAGAAAAAAAGTAATATCACACAAATGGTGTAAGAATCTTTGCAATTATGACCAGAGTGCCAGACAAATTATTCATTTATTCGTTCATTGCAAGCTCCTCACTCCTCTACAGTGGAAACAGTCAT
Source organism: Panicum miliaceum (assembly GCA_032594955.1). NCBI lineage: Eukaryota > Viridiplantae > Streptophyta > Magnoliopsida > Poales > Poaceae > Panicum > Panicum miliaceum. Next base: position 14,646,729 of record CM064065.1, read on the forward strand.
TATGACTTGTTTGGCAGGTCGGTTTTACCCTGAAGAAACTATTTGAGGAGGGTATATTTAAGCGGGAAGATTTATTCATCACCTCTAAGCTGTGGTATTTTTTTAACTTGATAACCCAATTGCCATAATACCAAGAGGATTCTATAAGATGTTGTGAAATTTTCAGATGCACTTATCATGATCCAGAAGATGTTCCTGAGGCAATTGATAACACGCTGCAGGATCTGCAGCTTGAGTACTTAGATCTTTACCTAGTAAATTAAATAGTAATATTTGCATTTGCAGAACGGATTCTTCTTACTTCTGAAAACAGCTTAAATTGTGACGCTCCTCATTTCCCCCACAATATTTCACTGATCCTTCATAGGTCCATGGTCCAGTTCGTGCAAAGAAAGGAACTAGGTTGAGTGTCGAAAATATCCTCAAGCCTGATATCCCTGCTACATGGAAAGCAATGGAGAAACTGTACAGTTCAGGCAAAGCTCATGCCATTGGCGTGAGCAATTTCTCCTGCAAGAAGCTGGAGGACTTGCTAGCTGTCGCATGTGTACCACCAGCAGTCAACCAGGTGGAGTGCCACCCAGTTTGGCAACAAGAGAAGCTCCACAAGCTTTGCCAGTCAAAGGGCATCCATCTATCTGTAAGTTTCACTCCTTATTCAGATCATTTGTAGAATCTGATCACAATGCTCTTCCTGTTTCTTTTGATCAGCTCGACAACTGCTCTGAATGCGTGTGTTCTTGCAGGCATATGCACCACTAGGTTCACCGGGATCACCAGGAAATGATGGACCGAATGTCCTTAGCCACCCCACAGTCATTTCCATTGCCGATAAGCTGCATAAAACTCCTGCTCAGGTTGCCCTTCGCTGGGGCATTCAGATGGGACAGAGTGTGCTCCCGAAGAGCGACAACAAGGCGTGGACGAGGGAGAACATTGACCTGTTTGGTTGGTGCATCCCTGACCAGCTGATGGCAAAGTTCTCCGAGATCGAGCAGGCATGTTTGCGTATCTTTTGGTTTGTCCTAATCAGTTGGTAGCTGAAACCTGGCATTCAGCGTTTCTTCATATATGTTATCTGACATGCCTATTTTGACTGCAAAACCAACGCAGGTCAGGCTCTTCAAGTATGAGTTCGTGACTCATCCGACGAGCTTTTACAAGTCCGTGGAGGATTTCTGGGATGGCGAAGTCTGAAGTGACCAATGTGTTTCTCTGGTGCTTCAAATGCTACGAGATTCTTCCTTCCATACACAAAGTCTACTCTTGTTGGTGGGAGTGCTTTGCATAATCGCCAGATGGATCATTCATCCTTTATTTTATATATAATCAGGATCATTCATCTTTGTCACCTCCTCGATGGAGTGCTGACCAGAACGAAAAGTTTGTAGTCTGTCATGCGTTTCCATGTTATGTACCCATGTCCATTTCTGCCTCAAAGATAGAAGACTATGTGAGTACGCAATGGCTTGTCCAGCTGGGGCTCCCAGGAACTCGGGAATTTTAAACCTTTTTTACTATTTAATTAAACAACCCGCTCGGAGAATAAATTTCTAAAATAAAATTTTGGTCACACCAGAGTGGTTATTTTAAAACGAATTGGATCCATCCTTTGTATTCGTATTTATATTAAAAAAATGAACATCATTTGGAAATGTTTTCGCCTGGAGTCCTAGACATCGTATGTGTTCAATTCGGGACGCCGGAGTACAACGGACGGCCCAACAACCCGGCGACCTGGGATTGGGAACCCTCGCAGAACCCCGGCGAACGCCGATGGCCATCTCCTCCGGCCTCCGCCGCGCGCCCTGGGCGGCGGCGCGCGGTCTCCTTGCGTCCAGGAGCGGCTGGCGTGTCCAGCCTCCCCAGACCCAACCCCACCGCGCCGAGTGCTCCGCTCTTCTCTCTTCCATCTCCGCCCCGCAGCCGGGCGCCGCCGACGCCCAGCTTCTCCGGGTCATAAACTATGAGATCTCCTGCGCGCAGCAGGACTGCAAGAAACGCGACTGGGTATGCGACCCTGCCATTTCTTTATTTTCCTCTCGTTTTTTACGTTTTTCCCTCACAGTTAGTGATCGGATACACAAATGACAAGCCAAAACTCCAGCTGCAAGTTTTCCGTATTTTGAAGGATGCGGGAGACATGGTTTTGCTAGAAATTGTGTGGATGGTAGCACCTTATTTTTCTTTTGCAATTGATGGTTATGTGTAGATTGCATATGGGCCTGTGGCAAAATGTTTCGGGTAGGATTAGAGCTGTCAGTGAAAGGTACCATCTTTGTTTTCTGGGGATGTAATGTTTCATTTTGTTCTATCAGACAAAGGAATTAGGGGAAGGGTTCCCCTTTGAGATCCAGGACAAGGAGGGTACCAGTAGGATAACTTTCACCAGGAGAGATCGGAAGGAGCGAATTGAAGTGGAGGTGTTCTTCCCGAGCCCTTCTGATAGCATGGAGCAGAATGGTGAGCAAGAGGACCGGGTTGAAGGTGACAACTGCCAGGGACAAGCCAGAAATGCTGCTGCAAATCAGTACTATATCCCGCTGGTGGTGAAAATTCACAAAGGGCCAGCTTCATGGCTGGAGATTAGTTGTAGATCTTACCCTGATGATCTCACCATTGAGAGTTTGGCATTTGGACCGAGGGATAAGTCTGTTGATTCATCAGATGTTGAAGCTAAGATAAGGTGAGCATTGATGCTTGTATCGTTGTACTGTAGTGTTTTGAGTTTTTTGTAGTGTTATACTGATCATGGCCATATATTCTTCTGCAGTAATCTTCCTGAGGAATTTCAGCAAGCATTCTATTCCTACTTGAAAAGTAGAGCCATTTCGTCAGATGTTACCAACTTCTTGCATGCATACATGATAAACAAAGAATGCCATGAGTACTTGGCTTGGCTGAGAAAACTTAAGGGTTTGATGAAACGTTAAATGAAGTGCAGCAGAAGTTCCTTATTTTTACACAGTTTTGGACAAGATTCCTTTCATCAGTTCTTGAGGCTGTTTTTCAGTGGCACTGTGATGTCTGAGATAAGAATTGAGGTGAGGAGATACACTGCTATAAAATGTACCATTTGCGCCATGTATGTGAATGTTGGTGTCCTTTGCTGCATAGGCTGCGCTATGGATTCAGTTTTGATCAAATATAGATTGTCTTTGGACTATTACATATGTTCCTTGAATTAGAAAGGTTTCATCCATGCCATATCTGTTAGAGTCCAATCCTAGCGAAAATTGTCATTCACGCGTCTGCGTGCTTTTATAGGAGACTTGTGGGCAGGACGGCCCATTATACAAGAAATGAGTCCAAACACAAGCCTGTGAGATTCTGTGCTCATAGTATACCAGGGAAAAAAAAATGCGAACTCCTGTAGACACATTCTTTGTTGGTGCCTGCAAAATCAACTCTGTGGCGCCAGTAAAGGCCTCTTGAATGCCTAATGTTATCTTGAAAGGCAAACCATCAAATTGAAATCCGTATGTTGCCCGTCAGGTTTGATTAAATGAATGGGAAGTGGCCATCCTAATAGATCAATGTCCCGATACTCGTACACAATTCTGCATTTCTGCTGTGTCCTTCGTTGGTGGTGGTGGTGGTGGACTGGTGGCGTGTGCTGGGACAGTGCCACTGTTAGTGCCTGTAACAACAAGCTGCCTCCTAAGGTGGGATCAGCGTTGATTGTAGAACCCTGCCACCGGGAAATGGATTGAAGATGAATGCAGCTTATACGAGTTCTGTTGCTGCATGTCCGCAATTGTGCACGTTAGTACAATTTTGGGTGGCCGTTGCTTCAACTATACTTTTGTCAAGCTAGAAAAAAAAAGAGACCATATCCAGTTTTTCAGCTTGTGCACGGGAAGCATCCAACGAAATTAGTTGATGGCAAATTATATGCCAGTTGGTCAGTTGGATGTTAGAAAACCGCATGGGATGCACAGGTACACAAATAGTATACTTAAAAATCACGAGATCCTGGTATCCAAGAAAGAATTGTACAAAGCAGATGTGCAAAACTGCGCTTTCTCACTGGACAGCGTGGGAAGAATTTCAGGTGCAAATTTAGGTGCCAAACTCAGTAAACTCTGTAAGGCACGCAGTAGAATCTGTTCACTACACGAGAGAGAGAGAGAGAGAGAGAGAGAGAGAGAGAGAGAGAGAGAGATTGCAAATAGGACAATGCCTAAGGCTTAACAATCTAGGGTCAATATGTATGTCAAGTTGTTGAGTAAAACTTGTCCGCCTTGCCCTTTCAAAAGATGTTTGCCAAAACAAGCCGTGTACAAAGAGCACATCAAGTCACCTGCCAAAATCAACAGAAGTCAGAATCATGAGCCTCAGTTAAGCTATGTCATGGATGTAGAATACAGCAGTAAATAAAAGAGCCTGACCTTTGCAAAATCATCAAGAAAACCTCAGGCAAAAAAGAAAACTTTGATGAACAGTGCCAGAGCAAACTGCAGCACTGATGCACTAGCTATCAAAACCATCAGATCAGCTCCTTCTGTGCATTCCTTCAAGTTTAAAGCGATGAACCAAGATGATGCACCACCAGCAAGAGCAATGATGACCCACCGAAGAAATTCCACAGGAATAAGCAAAAGTACCTGAAGCAAACAAAATAATGTTCACAACCATGATAACATTATGGATGCTTTACAATGAGAGAATTGTTCTAAGAACCATATAATTGCAGCAAAGAGAAAAGAATTCCTACCTATCTCATTGATGGTAAAAATTGCATATTCTTGCCAGTGATATAAATAAGAAAAGAAATGGATGGAACTAGAATACTTACAGATGCAGGTATGAAGACAAATAGAGAATAGCCCCACATACACCAAAATCGAACAAGACTTGGGCGTGATCCAAAATACTGAAACAGGAAAAAGAAGATGGCGGGCACAATGATAGCATAACCATACATGACTGATGCTGCCCAATTGAAATAACCAACATCAAAGTTCCATATGACCGGATCCTTTTTCTTTTGCATCAGATAAGTAGCAAAGTTACCCAATGCAGCTAGCATGAATATCAGAGTAGTTGTGATCCATAAAGGCCCATACCTGCAGAAATTTAGTACGAGTCATGACATAAATGCAGATGAAGTACAAAAGGTAAAAGATTTAAAAGAAAATTTAGTTAGATGGTAGTTCAAGTATGCACAAATTTGGATCAAACTTCCTTCAAAAAACTGATTTGTACAGTTCTCCTAAAACTATGCTTGCGGCAAAAAAAACATCTGCTAGGATCTATATAGTGGTGCTTTTACACTATATTTTTGTGTCCTGTTGTAAGAATCCTGAAATATCCTATCCGAAATGCCATCTCATGCTATTATCACTCAGCAAGACAACATTGACATGTTAAAGCAGATTTCTTAGTATAATCCATTATTCGAAAATTCAAATTCATTTCTTGTTTCAAATATTCACTTGTAGGTGTAGTGTACCATATCTCAACAGATTGGCATAATTTTTCTACCGCGTCTACCGATTTTGCCATATCGTCATTTTCCTTTTCTTTGAAACCAGGATTCCTTGTATAATTTCATCCATCTCTTAGTTTCTTTTAGAAAATTATTGCTCATTAAACGTTCTTTGTCACAAAATTCCATATTAGTTGCATGAAATTATCCAGTAGAAATAATGACATCGAAACAACAAAGGTAACTAAGGGGCACTTTTTTTATTTTTAGAAATTGAGGCAGATTGATTGGGTCCAATTGGAATAAGAGAAACTTACATGTCAGGATTAGCATCAATCTTCCTGTAAAAACCATCCATTGGATAAACTGAGCTGACGAGCCTGTCAACTACAACATCAGTATCGACATTGAAGTATGGGGCATAAGATGCGACATTGAAGTATCCTTTCCAATTTGCTTGGTTTTCTACATCTCCATCTGCAAAAGCAAAGAGAGACTTCAACACGGAACAATGCACGTGCAAATACAAAACCGTAATTCTATTCGATATCCAGCATTAAGCAAATTCCTTCATTTATACTCGCAAAACAAAACAGTGCGAGGGATCAAAATCCAAAGTAATAAAAGAAATAATAAAATGGCACGCTGGTGCTTTGGTTAGAAGATCACGGTTGCATGTTACGATCTTCTCAAAAACTAAAAAAAAATACAAAACATGTACAGGCACGAGCAATGGGCAGCACTGTTGCATCAATGTGCAAGATCACTGTTACTGTGCTTCATGCCTTCATGCAACAGTTAGGATGCTCAGTGACTTACTAGTATTCGAGTAAAAGTTGCTGCACACTGGTGCTTTGCTTCAAGTTGAGATGGTTAGAAGATCATGGTTACATGTTGCAGTCCTCTCAAAAACTTAGAAATATACAAACATGTACTAGGCATGAGTAATGGGCATCACTGTTTCATCAATGTGCAAGATCACTGTTATTGTGCTTCACGCAACATTTAGGATGCCCCGTGGCTTAACAGTTGCTCTCAACTATCAATCATCATCTACAAGATACAAGGTACAATGCAAGAATCTAAATATTTGGCTGCTGCTACAGTATCCTTCAAAATGGCCCCAAAAACAAAGCAGGACAGAACTAATGTTGCCACATTCGAGAGAAAATTCATGTAGACACAATATATTCATTCAAAATTTCTGACATATGGGACAATGTAGCACATCGAATAATTCTTCATAAATTCCCCTTGCCCGTTTCAGTAGCTTTGACATTCAAATATAACCACACATCACAGCCAACTAGCGCCATAATGTTCCCAGTATTCTAAAGATAAAAATCTGATACCCTGTCCCGATTGTGCACACATAGCTAGACCGATTCGAAACTAAAACAAATTTCAGAACATGGTCACAATTAACTGCGAGATTAGTTACCTGCTGGGGCGCCTGGTGGCCGATACCCTCCTCCATTACCACCAGGAGCAGGCGGGAACTCCTGCAATCGCGAGGTGGCGCCTGCATCTGCAAACGAAAAACATTATTAGTGGAAATTACAACAGCCGCAACACGTGCGCACACGAATTCACGCCACGCCACGCCAGAACCTTGGGCGGCGGGGGCGGCGGGCTTCCTGTCGTCTTGCGTCACAGCCTGCGGAAACAAACCAGCCCAGATCAACGACTAGCCCTGACGAAACGAGAAACGCCAATAGGCGAGTAGGGATCGCGTCGGTACGGGGACGGAGCCGAGGAGGTGGCTGGTGGGGAGGTTGGCGTAGCCCTCCTCCATGGCCGGTGGCGTCGTCGCGTTCGCTCCCTCTCTCTCAGCAGCTGCGCATGGCCGCGCGGCGCGCGTTCGCCGGAGACGGGATGGGGATCGGGGGTGTCGGGTTGGGGGAGAGGGTAAAGGGGGCAAAAGGACTCAGCCGTGGAAGAGGGCAAGTCGTCGTCGAACGGCCTCGTGCTCGGTGTTGTTGCTTCGGAACGAAGGCGGCCACGAGGCTGGTGTACAATGGCGACATCGGCCCAACTAGCAAGAGGCCCACCAAGCATTGGAAGGAGTTTTTCCGTGCTCACTGCGAGAAATATGGCTACAAAAGGATTTTACTGTGCCACAGGTATCCATCCTCTCTTAAAAAACTTTCTGAAAAAAGGTATCTGATTTTTTTCCATTTAAGCGTAGGTTTGTGTTAAGTATAACAAATATTTACTTGTGGAAACATAAAGTCTCTAACAAGAAACGGTCTTATAAAAATCAATCTTAAAAACAATAGTTGTGGTATATTCCCTCCGTCCTAAATTAGTAGTTGTTTTCGTATTTCTAGATAAATAATCTTTATTATGCATTTATATACGTTATGATTGGATGCATAGTAAAATTTATGCTATAGAAAAGCTAAAACGACTAATAATTTAGAACAGAGTGGGTACATTAATAAAATAATTTAGAATGGAGGAAGTACATTACTCTCTTTTAGGCAGAAAAGTATCTAAGATCGAACCTCACGCTCATCATTTAGTAGTCAGGTACGTGATTTACAGAATTTTGGTGTAATTTTTCAAAAAGGCAAATGCATATAGGATTGCTATGAGTAAATTATAAAAATATATTTTATAATAAATCTAATTATTTTTATTTAGTATTAAAAATATTATTATTATTTCTATAAATTTGATCAAATTTAGAACCGTTTGACTTAGTGCATACCAAAATGTCTTATATTTCAGAACGAGTAAATGCATGCTCCAACCACTAAGGGCTCAAACTAGTTTGTGATAATATTTTGTTACCTTTGAACAAACAACATGCCACCATTTACATTCAGATTATAAGTCTTAATATTAAGCCTACAATTTGAAAAAAAAAATGTACATTTACGAGAACAACTTCAATTCATGTTCGCAACAGATCATGTTCTGCATTTTCTAGTTTCGAAGCATATTGAAAAGGGAGTCAGGCCTGAAACACATCTAAAACTGCTAACGAGATTTCAGCAAAACTTCAGAAAAACACTTTACACGCACGCCACGGGCCACCGCCCAACGGCACCTCGAGATGCGACAAGCGTACATAACGGCGCGGCGACCCCACCGTATCCCACCTCGTCCCCCTCCTCACTGCTCTCGCTTTCGCTCGCCATCCGCACACCGTACCCGCCCCGCCCTCGCGATGCCTTCGCCCGCCACGGCCGCGGCCGCGGCCGCGTCGGCGCCTCTCCACCGCCGCGTCTGCGCGCGTCAGCACCTCCCTCCGGCCTCCCGCTGCTTCCTCCCCTCCCGCGCGGTCCTCAATTCCGCGCGCCTCTTCACCGCCCCGGCCCCGCTGCCCATCCACGCGCCGAGGGTGCCTCCGACGGCGGCGAGGGCGGCCAGCCCCGACGCCGCGGCCGCGAGATCGCCCACATCCGGCGGACAGATGCTGGTGCGGATCTGGCTCTGCCTCCCTCTGCCCGTTGGCTCTTGTTTATCTATTTTGGCACGTGCGTGTGCGCTTAGGTGGTTGTGATTTCCTCGTGTGGTGTGGGGTGTGACGTGTCTGTTCTCGCAGGTGTTCGTCCCGCCGCACCCGCTGATAAAGCACTGGGTCTCCGTGCTGCGCAACGAGCAGACACCCTGCGCCATCTTCAGTGAGTGTGCTTCTGAATGGCTTAGTAGAAGCTGGATAATAGGAGTAATTGAACCCAACCGGGCGGTGGGCATTAATTGCGTAAGGAAATTATGTTTGGCCTGGGTGGGATTTTGTTGTTGGCGAAGCAATAGATAAATAAACGAATTCACCCAGCTATAACTGAGCTAGTTCTTGTAACAATTAACAAAGCAATATGATAGGATTTCACTGAGCAGTTCTTCATTATTGTGATAGAGAGTGCTATGGCAGAGCTTGGTCGGCTGCTCATATATGAAGCATCCAGAGATTGGTTGGTGAGTTAAATCTTTTGCTTGGCTGAGCATTATCTGTTATTCTTCTTGCACCTGCAATCCTTTAAACTTGAAATTAAATTGTGCTAGTTAAACCATTGTAAAGAGAAGTTTCAACATGGTATGGATAATGATATTTTTCTGGAAGAATGTTGGATGCCAGTAACATCTGAATAAAAAATCATAACATTGTTTAAATGTTGCGTTGCCACATATTTCACATGTATTTTTTTTTCAAACACGTAGCTTTTGTATTGTTTTTGAGATCCACCCACACCCCACCACCACCAAGCCATGGACCTGTTTCCTTACCTTTCTATCATGAAAAATGTGTTAGGTCCGTAAAAAGAGGTTTGGATTTCATCATTCTCAGACATGTCAATCAACGCTTCATTGTCGATATCACATCAGAAATCATGATAAATTGTTTTCAACCATTGCAGCCTACAATCACAGGAGAGATTGAAACACCTGTAGCTGTAGCTAGTGTTGAATTTATTGATCCAAGAGAGCCTATTCTGGTAAGTCTATTCCACTACACTAGATATTGTACATGAGATTTGTAGTATGTCTACAATTATATTTAGTCTTTCTATTAGCATGTCTAACAGGTTGTTCCAATACTGAGAGCTGGTCTTGCCCTAGCTGAACTTGCTTCATCAGTTCTGCCAGCCACCAAGACCTATCACCTTGGTAAGATGCTTAGACAATGTTTTGTGTCTTTATGTCTCAGCAAATGAGAGTCAAATCCTGTTCTTTTTTTTTTGAAATTCCAATAAGCCTTTTATGCTCACATCTTGCTACATTAAGCTTCAGGACCCATATTCGAGCATTCCAAGCGGATTTATTTTGTTTTCCTGTGCACCAATACCAATGTTTGATATTCTAGATTTGATGCATGCATGTTAGCATGTCGGGTGCATAAATATGGATGTGTGAAACTATCAAGTAAACAAAGAAGCTTATCAGAATTATTTACATACTCTTTAAACTCTAGTTGTTCTATGTCAATTACTTACACAAACCAGTTCTCGTCTTCAAAGCTATGGACTCATATTCTTATCTTTTCCATTTCATTGAAACATGAAGGCCTTCGTAGGGATGAAGAAACACTTCAACCTTCAATATATCTGAACAAGTATGTTTCGTTCTGCAAGCTCTATTTTGTGTTCTCACACACTATTTTGTTCTCCCTTCGATCACAAATGCTTGACCCTTTGATCAAGATCTGATCAAATCTTTGAAACTTCTAAAATATTTAGTTTGGGAACATAAAAATCATGTGTACATTTGTCTTGAAAGTACTTTCCTAAGCACACTAATTTTTTTGGAACCTATAAATATATTAATAGAGAGTGGTGGTCCATGTTGCACCTTGAAACCACTAAAAGTTAAAAGTATGAAGTGTGCTTTTACCCGGAGGGAGTAATTGGGTCGCTCCATGCTTTAGTTTAACAATTTCTTTGATTGACACTTTTGGGTCACGTGACCCTATTAGGCTACTAAAGCATAACATCTTTCAAATGCAGATTTATATATTTTTTTTCTATGCAAGTAAATCCATCTTGTTTTCTCAAATACAAAATCCCTCATTCCCTCCATATGCAACATAGTACAGAATATAAATGTTAACAAAGGTTCCTTTGCTATCTTGATAAAATTATATACCTACTAGTTATTTTGTTATACCAAGAACCATGCTTTGTGTTAGCTAATGTCACCTCACTTCCTTATTATGCTGATGTTTTTTTACTAGTACTGACCTTAAATGCCTACACTAATTAGAGTGCCCCAAGCCCTCAATAACCGTTATTTCTTTTTCTTTTCAATCCAGCCTGCCAGACAAGATTCCAGAGGGGTCTCGAGTGTTAGTTGTTGACCCAATGCTGGCCACCGGTAAGCCTTTAGCTCTACATAAACAACTTTTGTTCTGCCTAAAGTTTTATTTTGAACACACCAATTTCCCAGAAGGAAAATAAAAAGTTCTGTACATAACCAGTGCTATGCACAAAAACTGTTGCTAGGGTTGGACAATGTGGTGCTAAAGATGCTAAGACATATGATAAATTTTACATTTTTTCCAGATATGAAAGGTAGAAATACAAATTGTAGTCTTTGTAGACTATTGGTCCATGTAACCAGAATGGGATCGCATGCTATAAATCTCTAAGCATCATAAAATACGTTTTAACTTCTTTCTTTAGGTGGGACGATCGTTGCTGCTATTGACTTGTTAATCGAACGTGGAGTTACCAGCAAGCAGATTAAAGTAGTAAGTTGGTCAAACTTCCTTATGCTCATGTTACTTAACCATTTTACCAATCCCTAACTATCAATCCCCCCCCCCCCCCCCCCCCCCCCCAATTCAGGTATCTGCTGTTGCAGCACCTCCTGCGCTGCAAAAGCTCAACAACAAGTTCCCCGGGTATGAATAGATGATCTTATGTGTTGTATCAAGGTTCGTCCAGCATGCGGCATTTACATTTTTCTTCCATTCCAGGCTCCATGTGTACACCGGAATAATAGATCCTGAAGTAAACGAGAAAGGGTATTGTTCTAAACTCTTATCAGCTAATTGCAAAACTCATGGATGATGAATCGGTGTTTACAATTGATGCACAGTGGCCCGTGCTTCTGGTGATGAATGACTTCCGTTGTTGTTTTGTGCCCACAGTTTTATCATTCCAGGGTTGGGGGATGCTGGTGATAGAAGCTTTGCCACATAATCAGACTGCACGATTTGATTCGGCCAGTGGTCTACCATCGAGAATCTTTGCATTAGTTCCATAAGAACGGAGCAACTGCGAGTAAAGAGGTGTTCATTGCTGTAGATTGCCCTCATTTGAGATTTTGTTCGTTCTCTGTAATACAAGCTAGCCCACCATTTTGTAACTATCCATTATGTATGATCGCGTAGAATATAAGGCTAGTTCAGATGTCTCCAGATGGAAAAAACTTTTTGAAAGGACAACGCTCCATTCAAAATCGCTCATGCTGGATTAGTGAATTGGTGCTTCCTAATATCTCTCCTGTCGAAGGAATAAAACCATCTCATCATGTTTCACTTTGTTATAATCGAGTTTGGGCGTGTTTATTTCAGCTTTGAATTGTGAATTTGTATCTTTAAAATCCAATGCTGAAACAAACGGGCAGTTTTTTCCCCCTCAAATACCACAATATGTACCCTTCAAGAATTCATAACCCAACAATCCATCTAGCTTCTGCCATATTATAGCACAAATATTTACCTGCCATGCCGCTTGATCTCCCAGTTCGTGTAAGAAACGAAATGGGACAGAGAGATGAGGGAGAACAAATCGTGGGGAACCCTATTTTTGTGCTTGGATTATGCCGATAGCCCGAGATCATGAGAGGAACACCGGATGCCTGGACGTGGCTACTAACTGTGTACATGGAGGGAAAGAGAGGTGGGAGGTACAGGATAGTATGAGTGTATGACTCACGTGTAAATGAGAAAAAAGAGTAGCCACTATCCAAGTTGCTTCTTTTCAAAAAAAAAAAAAAAAACTATCCAAGTTGACAAACAGCTTCTAGATTTTGGACCTACTTCTCAGTCCACGGTCCAATTTTTTACAATCAGAAGATAAAACAAACATGCGCTTGTGTACCGATGTATTATAATTAGCTGGCCCAAAGAAATGCTAAACAGATAAGTCAGAATCTACTCGCTCCAAATCAGCTTCCTCAAAACAAATGCTCAAACGGAATTATAGTCACAAAATATATGATGATCCAAAAGAGAATGTAAAACGAATTAGTCATTTCAACAAACAACATTGGGTTTGAATCGTTTGATTGAGATCAGGGTACATTTTTACATCCTTTACATGCTGTCATTTCTCGAATGCTCAGTTAGGGATAAGTCTGAAAGAAAAATTATTGTTCAGGAGGGTCGTATGCTAAGGTATAGCATCGCCTACTGAATCAACCCGACCCAAATCCACCTCCCAAAAGAGCAAGTAATCCACGCAGTAATGTGCAATGGCGTATCACCTTCATCTAGATCTCCCAGCACAGCACACAAACAGCATGGATGTTTCAGCAAATCACACCTTTTCTTACCACATGAACCTGCATTAGAAAAATACGTGAAAAAAAAAGAGTGAGGTGCAGGATCTCACCAACTAAGGCGCATGCAGGCCAACATTAACCTACTAGAGACAAAATGACCTGGAAACAAATGATGCAGCGAATACAGATATTGATAGGCTGAGGACCTAGACAGTGAAAGAGGTGCTTACATGAGAGAAACAAAGGAGATCTTAAAGCTCGCTGTAATTCCTCCAAACAGCCCGGAATTCCTCTCTGAATGTATTCAGGCGTGCTTTCAAATTAGGTGTTCTGAAGCTTGCATGAAGCACAGTTGCTGCACAGCAGAAAAGATAATAAGGGCATTGCACGTGTTACATTGATTTCAAAAACCATGCACTGGTCATACCAAACAGAGCAATGAGAAGTGCCCAGAGGACTGTGAGAAGACTGCATGAGGTCAACCAGAGTATACAGCTAACTGCAACCACGAAAACAATTGGTGTCAGTTTTGAAGACTATGGTGAAATATAGCATTTACAAAGTCCAGTTTTTGCAGACCTGCAGAAAAGAATAGAACAAACACCCATCGAGGTCGCCCACAAATATGAATAGATCTCTTTGAGCTTGGTCGACCACGAAGAACAGGGCTAGATATGTCGTTAAAAATTATATTAGCATCACTTTGTATTTAATCACAATAAAACATAAAAGAAAGAGAAACAGCAGAAACTAAGATACCCACGTTATTGGTGGCCTCATCTTTGCAGCTAAATGTGGTGAAAACTGTCGCACTGTCCTTGTGACTTTCTCATTGAAAGTGACTGCGAAACTGAAATATCAAACATAATAGTTAGTTTACAATAGTCATAGAAAATGATTTCTTGGCACAAAATTTGGGAACCATGAATCACAGATAAACTCAAGGGTAATAATAACTGTTCTAATGCTGATTCCGGTGGATAAGTTAGGACACATCATTCTTAACCGCAATGCGGAATACAGATATATTATTGATCTACTCATAGTTCCAATCTCAATAAAAGACAGGGATAAACGCACCAAATGAAACTCAACAGTTGGATTTTACATTGTTTGCATTCACTCCCAATATTCCAATCATTATCAGAAAGACAAGTTATAAACATCACTATAGTATCTATCTGGTCTTTTGGTAGCTTAGGACTGAATCAAGGCACAAGGACTGTAGAAGGAAATTACAGTGCTACATAGACATATCCCTGTGTTCTCAAAACAATCCCAACACTTGTATGTAAAATCTGAAGCACTTCATGTATAAAGGTCTATTCTGATGGAAAAAATTACTGCACACAGAATTAAACAAACTTACACAAATACTCCTTTTAGGTCTGTAAACTTTAAAACTAACATATTGGTCACTGAATGCCAAAGATGTGCCCAACACCCCCCTCCCCAAAAAAAGAAAGAAATCTTTGAAAACATGTGTGTGGTCTTAATTCCTAAATTTGCTATCTTAAGAATTTGTGAGGCTTTTGGAAACAACATTGTGATCTCTCATATTCACCTGGACCTATGGCTTAAGGCATGGAAAAAAAAAGCTCTTGACTAGAGCACAAACTGAACTAGAAAACTGCAAATTGTCAAAATTCCACTGTTAACTTGTACATATACATGAGGTTATCTGTCAAATGCCAAATGTCAAGTTTATTATATAACTTGCAAGCTGGGTTCTCCCCATATTGCAGCTTCAAACTGAAGAGCTTTTCATTGGTCCGAAGATGAAAAACTACTAGCTAGCCATTATAGAATTTTACAGTAGAATGTATTTTATTGAAGAAGTATGAAAGGCACAATATCTTTGCTAGTTCGAAGTAAAGAGACCTATTCACTTGGGTAAATGAAAAATTGAAAAACTATAAAGAAACAGATTGCGAGCAAAGCACAGGAATGGTTTTAGCTAAGTATTTACTTACCTGTCATTGAGAAATGCAATGCTGAGTCCAGTCATAAAAGCTGCAAGGATTGCAACCGGTTTCCAAAGGAAGCCCATCCCTGCGTATACCCATGGTAGTATGTTAATACCAGTCTGTAAATAGGATGAAAGAACACTTATATATCATTTTTCTTACCAAGGATGAGCATGATCAAGATGAAATAGTTTGTCCTGTAGCTGCATATAAAAAAAATTAAGAAGTTAATTCTAGAAACACAAATAAACAGTATGCCCATTAAACAAGTTGTCTAGTGCACTATGCGCCTCTCTGAGCTGGACGTATCCAAAGTAAATAAAAAAAAGAAAGTCTTGGGTATCATGCTTATCCTAGAAATTCATAGGTCCCAGTTCCAGTTTCCACCTACAAAATTAAAGCTCTGAGCCTCTAACACTGCCATACCAGATTATATGCCCATACACACATTTCTCTCCCAAAGAGTAAGCCACTTCACATATCTGGAAGAACTGAGTTTATCCCCATCATTTCAACAGATCCTAGTCCAGCATATGTAAGCCAGTAATCAAGCTAAGCCTAGAGGTCAATACAGAGGGCTGGTCTGATGATCCCTAACACCAAACTATCAATTCATCAGAGTCTGATGATCCTCTTATGTAATTCAATTGCGACCTAATTTGCCGGAACTATAAAATATAGGGAAAATTGGGTGCGTACCATTAAAAGATGTCAAGTTTAGAAATATACCATCAAAAGATCACTTGTTTGATATATAGCATCTAAAGATTACAACTTATTGATCTGTACCACTTCCGTTAACTTTCTAACGTCAAATTATTTTGCTCCCGTTGAGTCATCTTCTTCCGTGCTTCCTGGCCCTCCCTTGCCCTCCATCCACTCTATGATTTCTGCAGCTGAGCTGCCTGTAGCTCACTTGTACCACCTCCCCAGCGGAACGACCTCCTCCAACCACCATCACTCCTGAATTCTCCTGCTGGCCGCGGCCGTCCGGCATGTTGCAGTGAAATGTGGGGCATGTTGCTCCAGCTCCACTGTTTAAGGATGCATCAAAGCAGTAGCTGGCGGTCTGAACCTTGCTCCTACAGGATTGCCTCTGACCCTCGCACGA
This sequence comes from Panicum miliaceum, assembly GCA_032594955.1. Taxonomy (NCBI): domain Eukaryota; kingdom Viridiplantae; phylum Streptophyta; class Magnoliopsida; order Poales; family Poaceae; genus Panicum; species Panicum miliaceum. Next base: position 14,663,194 of record CM064065.1, read on the forward strand.
CCGGCAATGAGCTGACTGGAGAAAGGTCTTCTGCAAATCAGGCCGGCGGCGCTGCTCCAAGTTGCGGTGGTGAGCCCAGTAACTCACCAGCCATGTTGGAAGGAGCTTCACGCAGTAGAAAAGGCCCGGAAGGAGGTATGGGAAGGCACTATGAGAGCTCGGAGGTGCGACAGCGTGTGCAGCCGTGCAGGGGCTTCTGGCTTCAAGAGACGAGCGCCCAGCCTTGCATGAGGATGAAAAAGAAATGAAAGAAAGATAAAAAACGGCAATGGAAGTGACGGAACTTCACCGGAACGGTACAGACCAATAACGTGTGATCTTTGGATGCTATATATCAAACAAGTGATCTTTTGATGGTATATTTCTAAACTTGACATCTTTTAATGGTACTCATCCAGTTTTCCCTAAAATATAATGCTTACTCCTATGCACAGCATAGATTTTCTTAGCCTTGACATCTTATGCCAATGCCAGTATTTGAGCCGTGGACATAAAGCAAGGGCTGCGATTGGACAAATCCACTCACACTGCATTTGGATGTAGGCATTAAAGCTTAGAATTTGGAATTGGTATTGGATGCATCCAATATCCGTTGTTTGGACAAACTAGGAATTGGCATTGGAAACTTCCTCCAATACCAAGCGGTTTTGCACACATCGCTGCATCCTCTCCTACGATTCCGACCCCTCCCCCTCCGTATTGGGCTGAATCGTCCTCTCCCTCATCGCTTCGTCCGTCCCGCCCCTCCACCGTCCTTGCGCCGGCTTGCCCCCGTCCCTCCACTGGCGTGCCCGCCGCGCTTCGCCGGCCGCACGGCACATCCTTGCACCGCCCCGCCCCTCTGCCTGCACGGCACATCCCTGCGCCCCTCTATCCTCCCCGCGTCCCGCCCCTCCACCGGCGTGCCACGCGGCGCATCCCTACGCCAGCCCGCCCCTCTCCCGGCGTCGTGTTCCTACGCCCCTGCGCCCCTCTCAATTCCGTCTCCACCCAACAGCGATGCTCGTTAGGCAACGGTAGCCGCATCGAGAGGAGACGGGTGCGGCGGAGAGGTACAGAGGGAGAAGGGGATCGCAGCGGCGCTGTCGAGGGCCTGGGACTATCCCACGGCCTGCGGCAAGCTGGTGTCGCTCCTGCAACTCGGCTACGCTGAGGTTCCCAAGGCAGCCTAGGCTCTCGTTGCCTCCGGCGTACTGCTCGCGTTTCGCCTCCTTCCCGAGTAAGCCACTCCCCTCCAATCATGCATCACCGGTGTGCGCATTGCCAAAGTTTGTCAGATTACTGCCCGCAGGTGATGGTTTGCTGCTTGGAACATTTGGCTACCAGCCTCGTAGATATGTGTTGACGATGATTAATCTGTCCAATTGTGTTCCTTTTTATGCTAGCGTGCCATACAGTTCTAGATGGGTCGATTCCCAATTTTTCGGTATGCACATCCAAACACGAATTGGTATTTGCCCCTAGTTAAATTCCATCTAGCAATTGCACCTGCATCCAAACAACCCGTTTGGTATTGAGCCCATTTCAATGCGTAGGCTGATTTGGTATTGAACCCAATTCAATGCCAAGCCCTCCAATATCGACATCCAAACGGAGCCTCAATGGAATTCCCAAGTTAAATGAAGGGGTTCTGCACCCGATTTGTCTGCATTAGCAGTACAAGCAACATGTCCTGCAGGCTCGAGCTATCAACAGAGCACAAGCTCGAGCGTGCATACACCCTAATCTACCCCCTCCTGAAAAAGGAAAGACCCTGATGCAGCACAGGTTCACTCTAGATGCCCGCAAATCCTACCAAAACCTTCAAATTCAACACGGCACGCGCGAGTCCCGGTCAAGTCGTGGATGCGCGCGAGGCACGGAGAAGTACATACTGCGCATCTAAAATGGTGAGGGGTTAGGGGAAGGAGGCGGATCGTACTAGTAGAGGTTGCACTTGAGGCGGCTGGTCCACTTGGAGTAGGAGCGGGGGACGGTGAAGCGGGAGAAGAACTCCGGGACGGGCCGCGGCGGCGTGGACCAGTCCACCTCCCGCAGCGCATCCACCAGGTCCTCCGCCGTCACCGCGCTCCAGTCCATCTCCGGCGATCCCCCCGCCCCCGCGGAACCCTAGGGCGGCGTGCGACGGAGCGAGCGGGCGGGCGGCGGCGAAGCTTCTAGACGGCCGGGCTCCGTGAGACGGCGCGGCGCGGTGCGGTCAGGTCGTGCTCGTGCGCGAGGGGGCGTCGCTTCCTTTAGGGTCGGGGAATTGCGGGGTAGTTCGGGCTGCGTGGAGACGAGGGATGCTTCTGCCGTTTCGCGTGCCGCGGCCGCGTTCCGTTGTTTCGCCTGGGCGCTTGTTTGCTTGTTGGGGTGGTCGGGGGGGCGGGGCGCGTGCGCGTGTGGTGGACGGAAGATGATGGGGCGCCGCCCTGCTCCGCCGGGTCGGTTCGGTGGGCCGCCGGCCTGAAGGTGGTGTGGCCTTTGCGCGACGCCGGGACAGCCTAGTGGGCTGTGGGCTGTGTGAGATGCTTCTGGGCCCGTCCAGGTCGGCCTAGTGGAGTGTGAGCTTTCGGCCTGCTGGGCTAGCTGCGAGCCTGCGACCAAGCCCGCGAGATGTGAAGTCCCCAGTTCCCCCCGTGCGCCATTTCAGCGTGCCGTTACGGTACACAACTTGTTCGCGAAAACAAACTCCACGGAAGATGCGGGGTTCACAGATAAAACGTGTGGACGGTCAACAGTAGACAACTTGTTCGCGAAAACTAAAACTCTGCACCATTAACGCAGCCAGGTTTCCGGCGAACGCTGAACTGTTCTCGCGGCCGAGTCCAGGTTCAACGGCATGTGGAACGGACCTGGCTGCTCTCTCTCTCTGTCTAGCCACCGGCGCCCACCTACTGCGCCGATCCGAGACCCTGACTCCGCTGGCCGCGCATCCCGCTGCCGCCGCCAAGTGTTCCCGTGCGAGCGGGCTCCTGTGACCTGTCAGGCTGTCGCGCCTCCGCCGGGAAGCGCCAAACCGCCGCGGCGCGGCCCGCGTGGATCTCCCTTTGGCGCTGTCAGGGGACGGCGCCGCGCCGCTGCTGGCCGGGAGCCCAGATTCCACCCGCCCCCCTCAGATCAGGCCGCCGGAGAGGTTTGTCGGGTGCGCCATATTTTCTACGGAGACGCAGCGAGCCCCACGAGCGCGCCCTGGCAGTGGCCGCTCGCCCCGCCACGGCAGCCGAAACGAGGACGACACGGATCGATAACGCTCGCGGCTAGCCCCTGTCCATTCGCGCGTGCCACCTGCACAATCCCGTCGCGATACCGTATATACCGGCGGCCGATCGCTCGCTCTCGGCTCACCTTGCGTCCTTGTCCCAGTGGTCACGTGTGCGGCGTGCTAGCGGGCTAGCGGCGCGGCCGTGGAGGTATCGGTGACAGCGTCCCCGTTTGAAGCGGCTCGTCCGTTTTACCTGCGACTGCACGGGTGTATTTTGTTGGTTGGCTTGTATATACCTCCGTTTAAAGTTCTTTCTTAAACTTTATTCTTTTCTTGAGATTTTATGTGTGTGTGACCATTACACTTCACTAAGTATTTCATTTTTCTAACTTTATCTTTGTACTATTTATAGTAAATACATTTATTCTACGATGTGCACGTAGCTAGAAACACGTGGGACACGATTCATCGTCTTTCTTTCATCGTATATAGATTGCTCATTCTCCTTATGTCCCTGTCCCACCGTTTTATGTGTGTGGCGTGCTAGCGGCGCGGTCATGCAGGTCTCGGTAATATGCACAGCGTCCCTGTTCGAAGCGGCTCTAATGTTTTATCTACGACTGCACATGTGTATTTTGTTGGTTAGCTTGTATAACCCCTGTTTGGAGTTCTTTCTTAAACTTTTTTTTTCTCGAGATTTATGCGTGTATGGCCATTACCCATTATTGATTGTTTTATTTTTTAACTTTATCTATTTATGGCATATGTGTTTATCCTATGACGTGCACGTAGCCAGAACTACGTGGGACACGACTCATCGTCTTTGTTTCATCATACATAGTCATACTAACCTCTTTATCTTGTCTCCATTTCCATTGTTTGAGTATAGCGTTGTCGCCATGTACATTTAAAACTGCTTCCATTCAACCCCCTTCTTAAAATGTAACGTAGTCAGCCTCACTTCCATTCAAACCCAGCGTCGCGACCGCCATTATCGACCACTGACTGTCCTTCTTCTGGCAAAACCCTAAAATCATTTTTTTTTTAAAAGCGTGGTCGACACATCTTAACCGCATTTTGGAACAAAATCACTATTCTTGGAGCAGAACGACCCACCCAACGCCGCCGGGGTACGTGCGCCCACGAGACTTCGCGGATCAGACGAGCCACGTTGGCGGAGGAGCCGTGCGCCCCCGTCTCTCCTCCTCCGTCGATCCCCTACTCGGATAGATAAATCCTTGTAGGGTGGCGGCGGCGCAGAGGATCCCGCGGCAGGTTTGTTGCGCTGGTGCCTGGTGGCCGAGGATTTCTGCGCCCTCACCCATCCCACCACCACTTCAAAACCCACTCCTCTCTCTCCTCCGCCCTCCTCGCGATTGCGGCGACGAGGCGGCGAGAGAGAGCTCGCCCCCACCGAAAAAAAAAACTGGATAAGTGACGAGGAGGGGGGAGACGGAGGACCAGGGGCGGCGTCGAGCTAGAAGCGCCGCCGCCAGGCATGGCGACCGCGGACCGGACCCGGAGCTTCATGAAGGACGTGAAACGCGTCATCGTCAAGGTGATTAACGAATCATCCGACTGGCGCCGCCGGCTGACCTGTTAGATCTAAGTCCTTTGCGGATTCGTGGTGGGTTTCTCCGGTTCTGTTTGCATTGCGTTCTTCATGTTCTGCTGCATTTCTTATTCGTATATCATTTTTCTTTTGGATCGTAGCGCAAAATAATTGTGGAGTAATCTTGTTCGATTTTGGATTCTCTTCGTCTGGACGAGTGGTGAGGCAGGAGGGTTTTGTTTGGGTTTTAGATTTTGCTTCCCTCACTTGTACTTGAGTACTTGAGGTGACGGGTTGATGGCGAAGTTGGTACGCATCGCGATGTTCGTTGACTCCTCTGTGTTTAGGAGTCATAATCTGTGTACGTTCGTTCTGATTTCTATCGGATGGGAAATGCGTGTAGATGCCATCATATCTGAATTTCGATGCTCTCGCGAGGTCGTTGGCATATGTGATATACACGTTGTTCGAATCCCCTGTATTTTTCTCCTCTATTTTTTTGGGGGAATACTGGGAGCTGGATTAGTTTTTGGAATTGAACGGTCAAAGGGCGATGAAACATTTTGGTCTCGGAAAAAAAAAGGCATGAAACGTGTTGGTTCGAGCTGGGCATTTGTAGTGTGCAGTCCACAAAGCTGGCAACTTTTGGCAAGTATACCTGTCCGTCTGAGGAATCAGTCTGGATCTCCTCCATATCTGGGTTTGATTACAACTGATTCTTACCTTTTTGCGTGGCAGGTGGGCACTGCAGTTGTCACCAGACACGATGGGCGATTGGCTTTGGGCAGGCTTGGAGCTCTGTGCGAGCAGGTAATGATTCTGCCGAACTTCAGATTGTTCTAACAAACAATGAGAAGTAGGTGAAGATTCTTAGCCAAATATTTGAATGTAGGTGAAGGAACTGAACACTCTTGGATACGAGGTGATCATGGTCACCTCTGGTGCTGTCGGTGTGGGGAGGCAAAGGCTCAAGTACCGGAAGCTTGTCAATAGCAGCTTTGCTGATCTGCAAAAGCCACAGATGGAGCTGGATGGAAAGGCTTGTGCTGCTGTTGGTCAGAGTGGCCTCATGGCTCTTTACGACATGTTATTTACCCAAGTGTGTTTGTTAACTTACCATTGAAATTTACTGACAAAGTACCTTGCTCATCTGTTTCTAATGATGAACTTCTTGTGATGCAGCTTGATGTGTCTTCTTCTCAACTTCTTGTGACAGATAGTGATTTTGAGAATCCAAACTTCCGGGAGAGGCTCCGCGAGACTGTTGAGTCACTGTTAGATCTTAAAGTTGTACCAGTATTCAATGAAAATGATGCTATCAGCACTAGAAAGGCTCCATACGAGGTTTGTGTTGTACTATTCAGTAATTTCGGAATTTGGAGCATATTTATTTGTACTGTGCTGTTTTATAAGTGTGATATTGCCATTATGCACTTATTCTGATGCTAATCTATGTATGGGGAAAAGACAGCTCTAGTTCCTATAGAAAGCATCAAGAGTGTTAGCATTCTTATTCTGATGCTAACCAACAATTTCTTTTTACAGGATTCCTCTGGTATATTTTGGGATAATGACAGTTTAGCAGGTCTGCTAGCAATTGAACTCAAAGCTGACCTTCTTGTTCTTCTAAGTGATGTGGATGGCCTCTACAGTGGTCCACCAAGTGAACCTCAATCAAAGATCATACATACCTACATTAAGGAGAAACATCACAATGAAATTACATTTGGGGACAAGTCACGTGTAGGTAGAGGAGGAATGACTGCTAAAGTGAAGGCCGCTTTTGTGGCTTCAAACAGTGGCACACCTGTTGTTATTACAAGGTATTGAATGTTGTCTTAATTTCAGATATTTTAGTCACACTACTATTCTACCTCATTGTATATTTGTTATGGCCTGCTATATGACTCATGTATAACTTACATCTGAATGAAGAATTTTTTGAAAGAACAATCGCTTTCACACATTTCATGCTCCTCATATCTTATGCTGCATCCTTGCTTCAACATACTGTTGGTTTCTTTTTAATTCAGGAAGCATTATCATGGATTTTGTTTGATACCTATGAAGTTCTATGTAGTTCATCCCTTATAGCTTGTGAAAATTGAGTTCATTTGTCCCTTGCTAGAACCTAGTAAAGTCCATATGCTGCAAGATATGTCTGTCTCCAAAAAATATGGTTGCAGAGGTTTAACTTGGTTACTATTCTTGAAGTGGATTTGCATCTCAGAGCATTGTTAGAGTTCTTCAAGGAGAGAAAATTGGTACTCTCTTTCATAAGGATGCAAGTTTGTGGGAACCATCCAAGGATGTTAGTGCTCGTGAGATGGCTGTTGCTGCAAGAGAGTGTTCCAGGCGCCTACAGGTATGTTATCCCAACATAATACGCGCTGAAAGATGCAAAGTACTATTGACCAACTTTGTTTTTCTGGATGTGTTATACTAATTCTGTGGACATCTGAAACAGAATTTGTCTTCAGATGAGCGCAAGAAAATATTATTAGATGTTGCGGATGCTCTAGAGGCAAATGAGGATTTAATTAGAGCTGAGAATGAAGCAGATGTACTTGCAGCACAGGATGCTGGATATGAGAAATCTTTGGTTGCTAGATTGACCCTGAAGCCAGGAAAGGTAGGTGCAGTATATAACTGCAGTTAGATATTAATTCCAAGTTACGATTTGTTGAAATGTTGCATTCTTTTTTCTTTCATGCTATAATTTCCTCTGATTCATCTTTTGTTGCATTATTGTTCAGATAGCAAGCCTTGCAAAATCCATCCGCACTCTTGCAAATATGGAAGACCCTATCAACCAAATACTCAAACGAATAGAGGTGACTTCTTCTTATACTAAGTTTAAACTCTCTAAGAAAGGAAGCTGCTATCTTTGTAGAAATGGTAAAATGTTACATCTGCAAATACTGTAACCAAAAGAGTACCATTTCAGGTTGCTGAAAATTTAGTTCTGGAGAAAACATCTTGCCCTTTGGGTGTGCTCTTGATTGTTTTCGAGTCCCGGCCAGATGCCTTGGTCCAGGTATTTTTTTTATATAATTTACTATAGTTACTTTTCTGTCAGTTGCCTTATGCATGTGTTGTACTTAGGCATATTAGTAGACTCTCTTTAAGCCTTGATACCATCGTGCAGATTGCATCTTTAGCAATTCGAAGTGGTAATGGCCTTCTCCTTAAAGGTGGAAAAGAAGCCATGAGATCAAACACAATACTGCATAAGGTATTTTCTTATGCTGTGTGCTTGTAGGTTACTATTAATATGGCATGTTTTAGCTTCCTATCCTAAGGATTTTTTTCCTTGTAGGTTATAACTGATGCCCTTCCTGACAATGTTGGTAAAAGACTTATTGGCCTTGTTACAAGTAGAGATGAGATTGCTGACTTGCTAAAGGTGAGTGTGCAATAAATATTAAAAAAATAATAATTGTACCAATGTGCCTAAACTCATAATACGCTGTACAGCTTGATGATGTCATTGATCTCGTAATTCCAAGAGGTAGCAATAAGCTGGTTTCTCAAATCAAGGCATCAACTAAGATCCCTGTTCTTGGCCATGCAGGTAAAAATATTTTGCAACGTTATTTCAGTACAAACAGTTGGCTACAATTTTAAAATATGTTGACTGTTATATGATTTTGATAATTTTTCTTTGCAGATGGTGTCTGTCATGTATACATTGACAAATCAGCTGACATGGATATAGCAAAACGAATTGTGATGGATGCCAAACTTGATTACCCAGCAGCCTGCAATGCAATGGTATTTTCTAATTTGGTACAATGTATAGTATATAATGCATCTTCTTTTCAGCTTCCACTGTACATAACTTTGGTGGTGCATCTTTAATTCAAGAGAGCCAAGTAACCTTTATACACATAATATAACTGAACTGTATGCTGAGACTTGAGCTAATCAGTTTCTGTTTAAACGTCCTTAGTATGTTGTGTTTTTTCTTTCCAAAAGAGAGATGTTCATAGCCGATAATCATAGAAGGAAATGTCATCCTTGATTCACCGATAAGGCGTTAACCTTTTCTCTCGCAAATTAACTTAATATGCAACTAAAATTTTCATATTCAAGTGTTGTTTTTTCAGACTAAGATGTTAATTCCTTGTAAATAAACCTTTTGCTTTGAAGAACCTTTACTTGCAAAGTTGATATCGTTTTGGTAGTTAAGAAATTTTCTTAAGCATAACTCCTGTGATGTTGCTACTCATTTTTCAGGTAAATAACATTTGCTTTTTCCTGCAGGAAACATTACTTGTTCATAAAGATCTTATAAAGTCTGCAAGTCTTGATGACGTACTGATATCACTCAAAACAGAAGGTTTGTTTTTCACTCTTTTCTCGCTCATCCTACGAATATAACAGCTCCCTGTTGCTTGATACAGTTATCCTGGCATTGTTGTTCTACATTTTGTTCTGTTGTAGAATCAAGTTAGCTGTACTGCTTTAGATAATCTTTTGAAATTCTCATATTATACCTCTGCTAGGATTGGACAAAGAAAAAAGGTTGGCAGTGAGCACAAGAAAAGAAGTGTATTTGTGGAAAACAAAACAAAAGCACCATAATGCCTGAAACAGGCCAATTAATTATATCTGACTACTTATTTGTTAGTATTATTGTTAGCAGATCTCTAGCTCTCTTGTATCGTGGCATTTTTTTGACACTTTGGATACATCGTGCTTTATTGAGGTAATGTAACCATGTAGGCTGTCCAGTGTTAGGGTTCATAAAAGATCGTGGAGCTTGTCGATTGTTTTGGAGGGCTATTTGTTCATCGCTTTCATTTTTTTGTTTCACTGCTTAGAAAGAAAAGTACGATGTATTTCAGGAGTTTCTATTTATGGAGGGCCTGTTGCGCACGAAGTACTGTCCATTCCAAAAGCAGATTCATTCCATATCGAGTATAGCTCTATGGCCTGCACAGTTGAATTTGTTGATGATGTACAATCAGCTATTGACCATATACATCGTTATGGAAGGTACCTTCTGTTGTCGTCTCTCTCCCTCTTCAATTGTTAAAATGCAATATACCTGAGAAGTTTAACTTTGTCTTATTGGCTTTGTCCTCCCATTTCAGTGCACATACAGATTGCATTGTCACTACAGATAGCAAAGTAGCAGAAACTTTTCTGCGTCAAGTTGATAGGTATGTTTAAACTTCAGCACCCCTTCTTTTTTTATTCATTTTTACTATTGTGCAATTAGTGATGACATTGTTTTATTACTGTTTTCAAGTTCATTATTATTGTTTTTAAAAAACTCGACCTGCGGGGGGTAAGACAGCCCCCGGGCATTTTTGCTAAGAGAAGAGAAGACCTTCTCATGCAGGATGAGAAACCCCCCGAACCTCTACCCTACCCTTACACATCGGCATCATAGCCCGTGTGAGACGACCAATGACCTGGGCCGGGCCTTAGACCTGTGCCTTGGCGTGGGACAGACGAGGGGATTTTTTTAACCCCATCCTGAAATTTGCTCTCATGGGGAGTCGACTCCAGGATCTGAGTGCTACTAGAGCCACCTAACCAATTAAGCTAGAGGCCCGTTCGCATTATTGTTGTTTTTAAATCATTGATGATTGGGTATCTAACAAATGTTCTGTTTTGCTTATATTTTACAACAGTGCTGCTGTGTTTCATAATGCAAGTACACGATTCTCTGATGGGGCTCGCTTTGGATTGGGTGCTGAGGTAATTCCTTTTTTTTATGGCTTTTTTTGGTTGTTGAACCAATGTGAATATTTTTAGTTGGTTGGCATAAGTAACTTTATATGTTGTTTTGTTGACCAGTTACCATTTGTCTTCATATTTGAACTTTTGCAATGTCTTCAATAGGTTGGCATAAGCACAGGGCGCATACATGCTCGCGGACCCGTGGGTGTTGAAGGCCTCTTAACAACACGTTGGTAAGTTGCTTTTCATCCAATCCCTGTCCTTCAGTTATTCGTCTATTTGCTTTTCGCTGCTATCATGTATGAATAACCACGCAACCATGTGCCAATTTTAATATGTAGGATCATGCGTGGGAGTGGGCAAGTGGTGAATGGTGACAAGGATGTTGCATACACCCATAAGAACCTTTCTTTGCAATGAGGCAAGTAACGATTAATTTCCCTATAAAGCTGTTGCAAGTAATATTTCGTACTATTAAATGGTAGGGGGTAGAAATGAACTTTTCTATGCAATTCTGCAGGTTGCGTTTGAGCCTGACCGATGATTCAGTGCTTATCCAGTGAAGTCTATTAGTTTCATCAGACAACAAGCAGAAAATGGTGAATCTTTTGGAGATTGAGGACGGTGAATCCATAGATTGCATTATCCGGTCATTCTGCAAAAAAAAAAACCCATCTTATTGCGTTGTTTCGGTAGGTCATTCTGTATGAGAGTGGAGGCCCCAGCCTCCCCAGTGTTACAATAAAGTAAAACGGTGCTGAGAGTAAGAGTGAGCACTATTGTACCGAAGCTATGTGCAGGTTGAAACAGAGAAACCGATTGCATTGTTTTGTTTTGCTTATTTTGGTCTAATCGAACCATATAATATCGTAATTCTTGTGTTCACTTTGTTGTTTGCTAGTATCGAGTAGTTTGCTGTTCTTGATCTTAGGCATCCTAATTTGATCTCATGACATTGTCCTTCAGAGTTTTTACTTCTACATCTCCAATCATAGGAAGCCGGAATTTCAAGCTTCCCCCAACTTTCTGGTTTGTTCATGGGCGCAGTTGAGGGCAGCCAGGTTTGACTAGCTGTCAGATGAGTTTAAGGACAGCTAGGCTTGAATAGTCGAAGATCTTTGTCCAAATAACCCGATTTTCAGCGTTCTCTGAGAACATCGGCCTGGTTTAATCATACCACCTTCATTGCTTTAAAACTAGGGCTGTTACATAGACTTCTCCAATCGGCAATGATCAGCTGAATTTTAGTATATCCCGTCACTCACTGATCTTTATCCACGACACAAGCACAAACACTGCTACACAATCAGCAACCCCCGAAGTTTTCTTCAGGCGTGCCTCGGTCAAATTCTACACCGCGAGCAAGCCCAGTACACGCGGCGATGCATCACCGAGCAATGATGCCACGACCGGCTGGCCGACTACGCGACCGGCGGCCAGTGCGCGGGGTCCTTGGACGTGTCCAGGGACGTCGGCGGTATCCACTGCCAGAACGCGGCCGGCGGCGGGTAGCTGGGGTACGGGACGAACTTGCCGGCCTGGGCAAACGCAGCCGGGTGGAACGACGGTGCCGAGTGCGGGACGAAGGGCGCCGGGGCGGCCGCGGCGCTGACGCCCTTGAGCATCTGCTCCAGCCTCTCCCTCTTGGCCTTCAGCTTCGTCTTCTCGTCGCGCAGCTCGGACTTCTCAGCCTGCGGTCACACATTTGAATGGTAAAATCTCTGAACATACCACATGCTTCGAGTTCATAGGAATGATATCCAGACGCCGTGTCAGTTAATACCTTGAGGCTCTTGATGGAGTCCTGCAGCGATTCATTTGACTGCTTCAGCTTCTGGGCCTCAGCACGCAGCTGGCTCAGGAGGCGGGCAGCGTCGCTTAGAATGGCAACTTTGTCGGCCTTTGGCGGCTTGCCGGGCTCCAGGATGGCACAGAGCTCGTTGAACCTGGAGTAGCACATCAAAGCAGATGGTTGAAGATGATCACACTCGTGTTACAAGTGCTGAACATGCCTACGCTTTGGGAGATTCATATTGGCCACTGAAAGTCTGAACTCTGGAACGCACCTCTCGTTGAGCCTGTCTCGCCGGAGCTTTTCACGGCAAGCCTTGGTGCCGGGCGGGGCGCTGGACTCCGGGCGGGATCTGAAAAGAAGAAAGGGAAACAAGAAACCCCGTCAAATTATGCTCGTGGACTCGCGGGCAACAGAATTGGTCCTAAAGTTTGTGATAGCCCCCGGCATCTGCGATGTGGACACTATCCACTTTCCGGCAACACTGTGCTAGTTCTGACTTTGACTGTACAGTGAAACCGGGCCACAGATCATGGATCGGCACATGCCAAAGCTCCCAAAGTGGAGTACAATTATGAGACATCAAATTTGGTAGATGTGTCTGCAAATTAATACTCTATCTTTAATGTGCAGCATCATAACCTCAAAATTAAAATAGAGTACTCTGCTGGTTTTCTTTTGAGAACGATAAGCTAACAGACAGACAGCCGATTCCTGAACTAACACCAGTTCTACCTTCCTCCTGAACAAATTCAGAGAGCTGCTAATTAAATAGTTTATTATGTGCTAGATAACTCAAGAAGAAGGTGATAGGTGATACTGGCAACAAACAAGCAGCAGCCCAAACTAGTCGTGATTATGTCATCGCAGACTCCACAGCTCGCTAAAATCACCAAGCCTAACTATAGAGGCTAAAGATCAACTGAAAGGAACAAGGTAAGAGGATTGCCTCTTCTTAGCGGCGGGGTTGTCCTGGACGCCGTCCTCCTTCCTGGGAGCATCGAACCCCAGTATCACGCTGCAAACGGAACCAATCAGGCACCACCAGCAGTTAGCCAACAACCCATAAAAAATCCATCCAAACCACCAAACAAAGAAGCATCGAGGAGGACCCCGCCGAACCGGCGGCGGAGGAGCAGCTCCCTCGGTCCCTCACCTGGAGACGGCCGGGTCGTCGACCATGTAGATGAACTCGGAGCCCTGGATCTCCTCCTCCACCAGCCCGTAGTCCAGCAGCCACCCGCCGGCCTGCCCCCCGCAGCTCATCGCGGCCCGCGCACCGAGTCACCAGCAGATCTTTGGGAGCGGGGGCGCGGGGCGAGCACGAGCCGGGGGAGGGGGTAGCCTCGCCTTCGCCTTTGCCTCCGCTTGCTTGCCGTGTGCGGGGTGGATCGCGTGCTCGTGCTTGTGCCCGCCCCAGCCTCGCCTTTTGCCGTTTGGCGCGTCTAAACAACACGCGACATGGACGGACGCCGGGGCCGGGGCTCCCTCTCCCTCCCGCGGGGTGGCTTTTCGCGAATAAAAAAACGGCCTGGGTGCGGCCGGGCGGGCGGGCGGGCGAATCGGCGAATGGGGTCGCGTGGCTGGCTCGCTCGCTCTCGCCCCGGGCCCCGCCGCGGCGGGCGGATGGTTCCGACGGAATCGCTAGTTTAATCGGTCGGGTGCGTGTCGCTTCAGGAAAAAACGAAAAGAAAAATAGGGGTCGGGAATTCCAGTGGGGTTGGCGCGGCCGCGCGGCTCGGCGGGAGCCCGTGCGGAGCTGAGCTGAGCTGAGCCGGGTCGCGTGGGCGAGCCCGTGTCGTGCGGGTCCACATCGCAGCGGCACCGGGGACCGGCCGTTCGCCGGCGCCGGGTCCATTTCGGAATGCGCAGCAGCAGCGGCCGAGGGGTCGAGATTCGGAGGCCTTTCGGCACCCGCTTGACCGTCCCGTCCCGTCCCGTCCCCGTCGGTTTTCAGCGGCACTGCGGTATAGTAGTAGCCACGGCGATATAAAGCCATAAAGGGAGGCCGTTACGGCGATGGCGAAGGCCATGGCGCGAGGAGAGCAGAGTCAGAGATGCACGGCACTGCCATCGCGCCGTCGCTGTCCTACAGGGCGTGAGGTGAGTGAGGCCTTTGTGGCGTATAGTTAGGTAATTAGGTTCCTTTTTTACGAGTAAAAGTGTGCATGGCGCGATTTGGCCTGAGTTCAGCCTAATCACCGCAACGTGTGACGCGGGCAGTTTTCCTTGAACCGTATGAAAATTGGATTAGAAGTTTAGAACTATATACGGCTTGGTATTTCTTTTACGAAGGAACACCGTAGGTATAAATTTTGAGTGTTCAAGTCACATGTGAAAGTTTTTTCTGCACTGCACGGCCCTTTGGGGTGTGCGGTTCCGCTGCGGTTGAGCCGGATGCAGAATATTTTCTGTGTACCGTGAATCAACCAAACATCTTTATGAATAAAAAGAATATTTTTTTCATTTCTACATGCCAAACAATTTTTTTACTTCAATATAATAAACAAAAAGCCACGAGCACAATGTTGTACTGTGTTTTGCAATGTTCTTCAATATAATATGTTATGGCCTTTTTTGTGGGCAAAAAATTGTTATGTATTACGAGCACCATAAACATGAAGAAAAGCTCACAAAGAGCGTCTCGACGCCCTTTTTTAAACGGGAAGCAGCGCCACAATGACGACACCGGAGGCTCATAGTGACTTCATGGTTGATCCACGGATAATCGCCCGGCGGCCGGCGTGGACGATAGACGTGCTCTTTTCAAACATAGCAGGTCTGGTACGTATGCGCTGTCATCGGGTGATGACCGGTTCATACTGGCAACCAATAATGAATTTTATTTTCGTGTGCTCTTGACACTACTAGAGAAGTAGTGTGGAAACTACGGAAACCCCACTAATTCGGAGCAGCCGTGAAAACCTTTTGCTAAAAATATGATACGCAGGGTAGACAATATTCTACAGCCCATTTGCATGCCGGCCACATCGTTGATGTTCTTCACAGGATATTTCCCCCTTGCAAAAAGGCAGATTTTTTTGTCTAGTGCGGTGAGTTATTTAATTTTTAGTCCTTAACAGCAATACCACCAAGATTACACCGGCTAAGATATCCATTTTATTAGGAATAATTATGTGCTTATACCGAATAGGGTTTGGCTCTTTACTCTATTTAATGGAACTCATACCTATATCTATTGATAATAAGAGATCAGTTCAATCTACATTTCCTATCTCTCATGTGTTGTTCTTAGGATCGGGAAGGGTTACCATCATCTCCACGTCTCATGTGCTACCGGGAAGGGAACGTGGATCCGGGATTTTGCAACGACACCTACAGCTTAACTACACCGACCACACGCCTCGCAGCTCGCAAGAAACGCTAACAATTTCTCTTTGCCTTGTGGCCCGAGCACGCGATCCGCAAAAGCCCCCGACTCGGGATTAACATAATCATTTCTGGCTTAGCTTCCAGAATCCAGTTAAGATAAATTAAGCCAGGCGCGGGGCAAGCGGCGAGACGCGCGTGTCCACCACAGTGCCCGTGACCTTTAGGAGGCGGGGAAAGGCCGTTCTCCGGCCAACTTGCATGATCGAGAGGGACGGATTAGAGGAGGCTAGGAGTAGGAGAATAATATCGT
The DNA here is from genome assembly GCA_032594955.1 of Panicum miliaceum. Taxonomy (NCBI): domain Eukaryota; kingdom Viridiplantae; phylum Streptophyta; class Magnoliopsida; order Poales; family Poaceae; genus Panicum; species Panicum miliaceum. Next base: position 14,679,059 of record CM064065.1, read on the forward strand.
CGCCTATTTATCCATCGTCTTTGCCGAACCGTGATGGGCTGGTGGCTAGAGGTGCTTGTCATTGACCTGTGCGGGTCGCGGCCACATTGGGAGGCTGCCGTCTCCCCGGCGATGCCACTGGGCGATGGATGCCCCCCGTCAATGCGTCAAGTGATGCGAAGATTCTCCTCTCCCTGTTATATGGTCCATGACGATCTCTAATCCTTTTCTTTTCACCAGAGAAATGTTCCATCGTGACGACAGGATGGTGTCGGTATTGTGACGTGCGAAGCCCGTTAGTTTGCTTGGCAAGGAGCGACCGAGCTCGGGGGAGTCTCGTGCCGTTTTCCTGGCGCGCCAGAGAGAGGCGCCGGCGTGGTGTCGTCTCTAGGCTCCACGTCGTGCTGGAGACGACGTCCTCGGGCCGGGGCTTCCACTCTAGGCGAACCCGCCGATATGCGTCGGGTCCAAACGGCGAGAGTGGAAGCGGAACGCCATTATGGCTGCTGGCCTGGCCGAACCGTGCGCCGCCGCCGCGCGGCGCCATGCCCGATCAGAGCTGTGATCGATTCCGGCGGGATTGGGTGTTTTCCGCTGTGACTCTGCGTCTCTGTGGAGCGGCGCCGCCGCGTTGGTGATTGGGACGCGGCCCGTCCGTGCAGCGAAACAGCGAGCACGCGGGCCGGCGAGCGCGCGTAGGAGGAATTGTTGTTGACGCCACGTCGTGGGCTCGTGGCCCATGGTGCAACTTGCGAGCTGAGGTGTGGTCCACTGGATCTTGTGGTTCGAGTGTTGGCTGCGTGGACCGCGTCTGGTCGGGCTTCGCCGTTTCTGTAGCGTGGGCCGGTGTTATCTCTATTGCATCATCGGGTCAGAAATGGGCCGTCGAAGGTTGGTTGGGCACCCAAATATTTCATTCCCTGTTCTTTTCCCTTTTTCTTTTAACTAAAAGCTTATTCGGTTTTACAGAGTACGGACCAAATAATTTACTAAACATAGAAAGGACCTCAGTAGTTGAAATATCTTTTATTTGGTCAGTTTGTATCTGAATTCTTTAAAGCAAAATCAAGGGTACAAAAGATGGTGATAGTCAAAAGTAATATGAACTTGGGGAGCTTAGAATTTAGATAGGCTAGGTCAATAGATATACTTAAATTCAGTTTATCTGGTTAACTCGGTCTTTGAATGTTGGAAACACCAAATAATAATTTATTTTTGTATTTTAGCCTATAGAAAGTTAATATTTTAAAACTAATTAATCCCAAACTATATTTTTAAAAACTAGCTTTTTTAGTTACGCCAACCAATTTTAGCATGATGAATAAATCAGTCACACCATATGAATTGACGTGACCGTGCATACAAGTTGGTGCAAATTGTAACATGGTGTGGGCTTAGTAACGCCACATGCAGTGGCACGATTGTTGTCACACAAGATGGCTTGGCATGACCAAGCCTGGGGTCATTGGCACGGGAGATAAAATTTAAAAACTGAATAATATTAGTTAAGACGTTGGTTAAATTTGTTCGGTTTAGATTTAGTTTTTAAATTCTTATGTCCATTTGTAGCGGCGAAGCCACGTTGATGATGCCTGGTGCACTTGCATCAGGGTCCAAACGATTTTTTCCACTGTTAGTGCTAGAATTCACCAGTGCTTAGAATTTATTGCTAAGTTGTGCACCACGGTTATTTGGGGTCCAGTTTCGCCCCTGTCCATTTCTAGACCGTATCATGCCGCAGCTAAGGAAATTTTCTCTGCCCGATCAATTGTGACAGACGATCACTTCATCATGTTCCATGCAACCGTGCTGTCGCCACCTTCTGTTTTTGGGCCACTTCGCGCCACCACATGCTGCCCAATTGCTCTCATCTCCACGGCTACCACATTCGTTTCCGATTAGCATCACCATCTTCCTCGGACTCGAGAGCTCCTTATCACTTTCCTAGATCCATGAAAGTATTGGCAGGGGCACCATAGCTCATTCCATAGGAATGAATTCCAAAAGAATATTGCGAAGCATTTCTTTGTTCCATATAGTTCTACAGAAATTGTCCTACAAGAATTAAATCGTAAAAAGTTCCTATCATTTTCTTGTGTTCCAAGTAATGCTGGACAAAAAATTCATAGCTCGTTAGCTCCCTCAGCTCGGCTCGTTCACATTTCTCAACGATCTAAGCTCAGCTTTTAGCTTGCTAGAGATAATGAGCCAGCTCGAGCTGGCTCGCGAGCTCAAAGGAGCTGGAGCACATAGCTGAAGATTACAAAGCCCGGCGCAACAAGTAGCCCAATCCACTGGACTAAGAAGCCCCCTTGCTCACAGTTCCGTCCTCTCTCTCGGACTATCGATCTCTCTCGGTCACAGACACCTGCCGCCGCTCAACTCCCATCGTCTTGCTCCCTCCCCGACTCCTTCCCATACCGCCGGCCGCCGTTCCCAGCCCCCACCCTAGGCGATGCTAGCACAGAAGACATAAGGCGATGTGCGCCAGTCCCCACCCTAGGCGATGCTCGCACAGAAGACCCTCGCGCAATAGCGCAACAGGCAGCACCATCAGCGGAGCTAACGCTAGATCTCGCATGCCACGAGGTCAAATCTGGCAGCGTATTGCTTCTAGGGGTGGTAACGGATCATGATGCTTGAGGAGAACATATCTGGTGTTACAAGCGGATTAGGTGTTACCATATTAGATCTAAACGGGTGCATGTAAAATTATAGCAAAAATATGGATTGATAGAGCATCTACGTGCATGTAAGATTTGAACTTGAACAAAAATTTATGCAAGAAAAAAAAAAGAAATCAGCACTTGAATAGTTGCGGGTTGTGGATCGGACATGAACAGTTCCACCCGCAACTATTTAGGTGCTAATTTCTCTTTTTTATTTCTTCTTATACAATTTTTTATTCAAGCTCAAATTTTGCATGCACATGGATGATTGCTTGCTCTATCTATCTATATTTTTTATGTAGTTTTACATACACCGGTTTAGGTGCTACCATGTTTAATAACACGGTAGCATCTAAAAGATTAGTAATACATAATATGTTCTCGGCCCTTGTGCTCTCTTCACGATCCAACTTGACCCTTATATATTTTTAGCTCAAAATTGTATAAGATAAGAGTCGAGCTCTTAGATTATTTAGACTAAAATTTAAAACCCTTTACCACCCCTAATTTCTTCCCTGAATTGGCCAACATTGGATCACCACAACTTGATTTGGACTGGCTTGGTCAGATGCACACAACACGGCCTCATGCTAAACTCCTCCCGCTTACCGGTGAGTTGTGTTTGGATGCCTAATGGATTTGAGATAGGAAAATAAAATGGGATAGAATGAGTGGGTATGGGAGGGGGATATAAGTTTTTATCCCATTCCCTTAATTGATGTGTAATAGATTTGGGAGAAGAAAATAAGTATCAAATGACTATAATACCATTCTTAAAGGAGTATTGATCCAATCAAAAGCAACATAACCAGAGGTAGAATTATAATTTTACATATATTCTACTCATATCACACCCCTATCCCACCCTCCACATTGAAATAAAAGGTTTGCTAAAAGAAGCCTTCATATCCCATACCTAAACACCTCTCTATCCCTAATTCAAAATCCAAACAAAGAAAATATTTTAACCCAAACCTTATTTCCCTATCCCACCTCCTATGTCCATCAATCTAAACACCACCAGAAAACTGTGCGTTGCGGATTTGGTTCAGCGGGGTTTTTCGATTATTCAATTGACTAGGCAAATATGCCGTACATTAATTTGTAGGGATCTACGTGATCGAGTCATGGACGGAGGGCTGTTCCGACTCGCATACAGGATGACCTAAGGTCCACCTGTCAATGACACAAGGCGGATCAACTAAAACTTTAGGTGGAAACCTTATATGCTTTAGAAATAGGTATAGATTACTCCCTGTTCTTTTCTCTTATGGCTTTCGGGAGTGAGATTTTTTGGCCCGATGCGGATTCAATTGTTGGTTTTCTAATATGTGAACTTGAGAGTGTTGGAGGTATTGTAATTTGTAGACTCGGATTTGTTTGATTTGAAATTTGCCTTCCACTCATTTGTCATCTTAACAATAAGATAACGAGACAAGCCCAGCTAGCTCGATATCCAGCCTTAGTTGGCATGCTTTATGGCAAGATAAGAATTCTCTATAATTAGATATTTTGCATAATTGGATAAGAATGAGAAAAGTTCTAGAGTTAGATATTTTATAAAGAAGAGTGTGAAAGTTATCAAATAGCAACACTACAACACCCATGAGCCTCTATAAATAGATGTGCTCTCATCCCCTCTTGCCATACCATGGCATAAGAGGTCTCAAATAGGAGGTAGCATGGTAACCATGTAGTGTAGTTGTATCATGCTAGGGTAGCCAGATAAAGAGTGCAAGGGTCTTGTGTTGTACTAAGTTATACTCCCTACATCCAAAATAAGTGTTGTTTTAGCATTCAAATTTTATCCCACAAAGAGTGCTGGTTTTACTTGTAATGAGATCCATCTAATTAAAGCAATACCAAGTACTAAGAAAATATTGTACAGGAAAACGCATAGAGCCAATCAAATACTCAGTGGATGTTATTTTTCTAGTTCCAACACATATGCATTCATTGAGGATCTAGAAAACCAAATAAATAACATGGTTTTCAATCACAATTGCTAGAAGTAATTAGGGGTAACAAGTTCACTTCATAGGATGAGTAATGTGTCTAAAATTTTCTAAAACAACACTTATTTTGGGACGGAGAGAGTATTGAATAAAGAGTTGACTTCTTTTGTATAGAGTTGGTCTCCCGTGTTGGTGTCTAGGTGAAGGTCTGGTCCGCAGAAGAAGTGGTATCATACTACTTTGGTACCGCTTCCCGAAAGTCGGGTTAGAAGCCCTGATTTCTCAACAAGGACAATAAACAATAACAATACAGAGGTGCATGACAATACGGTAGCAAGCGTAGCATAGCTAGGCTGTCCAGTCCAGTGTAGAGGCTGATGCTGGCTGTCAGCTGTGCCCTGGAGCTGGAAGAGGCTGCCGCGAATCGGATCCGCATGGCCATGCATGCAGGAGAACCACCAGCCTATCAACTCCCGTTGTAGTTGTCCTAGTTCTGCTAGGGTGTTCAACTCTCACTGTGAGAGAAAGAATCCCGTTGTAGTTATCCTAGTTCTGACTAGGGTGGTCAACTCTCACTGTGAGAGAAAGAACAGGCAGCGATTTCATTATCTTGTGAGTATGTATGTATCTTGTCCATGGAGGTTGGAGGATATCTCATCACTCCAAGGGCAACGTATTGGCTTCATACCTGATGTAGCTGGTCCCTATAGATTATCTTCATCTTCTCATCCTCGATTGGGAAACACTCGTATATGTCCAGGTTGGTGAGGCTCTAATCGAACTGAATGCAATTGGGTTCGGTTGACTTCTTCTGGGTGAAATGTTGCATGAGCGCCAGCTGTCACGCGCAACATGAACTCCAGGAAAAGATGTTTCTCTCCCGTGCCTTCGTCCACGACAAAGCGCATCCTTGTTATGGCAGGGGGGTCAAGTTGGGGTCAGGCAGCTCTCCAAACGCACCGAAATCAGTAACCTTGAGTGTATAGATGCGGGTGTTGCCCATCTGTAAAATGCATCGTTAGGAATATATGGGGGAAAAATAGAAGAGATGGAAGGGTGAACATAAGGGCCGGCTCACTCGTGTGCCAAACTAAGATTTGGAGATCAACTATATTACTATGGATATGACAAGCAAGCAAAAAGGCAAACTCAAAAGGTACCAAACCAAGACCAGGGGTGATGGATCTAAAACAGTTAAATAGTGCCAATAGTTTAGATTACACTAATATCAAAAGGTAATACTCGAGACCAAATGAAAAGAAGGACCTATCCACCCATGGCTATTAATTGCACATGCTTACATTGCTTTATGATTGGAAAGTTAGACTAACATACTGGGAATGCACCGGCCTAATGCTAGTTTGTCCATGTGAATTCACTCCAACACCCTTGATGACTAATTAATTGAACATGGTAATGTGCTATTAGATCGGTATATGTGGGAATTACATATATCATAATAAGGGATACCAAGCATATCCTAATTGTACACTACTTGAAAACATGGCATCTGTAACAAGAAGTGGACAAAATCACATAGAAAATGGTGAATAGCGAACTAAAGTTTGAAACAGATGAAATACAATGGTTTCTGATCATCATAGTTTTATATTGCTTGTGGCATGGCATGATAGAAGGAGAACTTGGGCAACGAATGAACAAAACTGCAACCACAACCTTTTCATTCCCTAAGATATAATGAGGGGAAGGAGCTAATTGGCCAATTGGGAAAGTTGAACTCTGCCTCAATCAATAACATAACGGTCGAGCGTTTTAACCATCGCAACATCCGAGTTTTGGAGGCGCGTCCCATTTGCGCCCAGCTCAAGCTCTAATCGTCTGACTCAAGCCGCAAGTCAAGCTCCAGATATCTTCATCAACTCTAGCAAGGGGACCAGCGATGTTAAGGTTAGGAGGATGCTTGGGTTTTTCAATGGATCAGAGATCGGCAGGGGCAGCTTGGCGATAGATGGCAGCGGCCGCGGGGTGATTTGGCTAGGTGATGGAGGAACGTCGGTTGTGGGTGGGGTTGGGGGTGTCATGCACATGGTGGAGATCGACGCCATGGAGGAGCAGTGAGCAAGAAACATAGAGGTAGACGAGTTGGATCTTGGCCACAAAAATAATTGAGCTACTCACTTAACGGACATATTAGATCTCATTGCCATTATTCTTAAACCTCAATTGTGGAGATCATCTTTGATGTGTTCACTCACGACCTAATGTCAACTCTCATGATCTGCTCTCACATGCTCGTGCTGCTGGCCTCCACCTGCAAAACCTCTGATCTACAACCATGGCCAGCAGCGCGCCCATGTCCTGCCGGTCTCAACACCGACTTTCACCCTTAGTGTGCGCCTATATATGGTGCGCGCGCATCGCTGCGGCGCCAGGACCACCCCGTCACGCGTGGGCGCTACGTCCTTCTGCCCGGCATGGCCGCTCCACACCACTACAACCCACGTGTCCACCAGCTCCCAAGCGGCACCAGCATGCCCTGCCGTCCCGACCTCCCTACGCCATCCCTCCTCGGCCGCCACCGCGTGTGCGGTGTGCCTTTAATTTGATTCTCCTTGGCCATGTGGCACAACGACCAAGCGTGCACAGAATCTAGATCCCGACGCGCAATGACACTTCCTTAGCCCAAGCGGCCAAGCGACGCGACGAGGGCACGAGGCCCTTTAGCTATGATAGCCTACGCTGCGTGAGTCCAGCGCCGCACGGACGGCCAGGCCTCTGCGCATCCACCACTGCTTCCTCCCAGCCCATTTTCAATTCAAACCCCATCATCGTGACACCCCTCGCCTCGCCATTCCAACCACGCGCCACTCCCTCCCCTGATATGCTGCAGTGCTGCCCGCCTCCTCCTCGCCACCATGCCACCCACCCGAACCCGACCTTGTGCATTGTCGATGGCACCCCTAGCGCTGGCATTGCTGGAGCCATTAACGTACACAATCCTCACCATGAATCAAAACCTTTGCTGCAAGACATGCACTCCAATAGCTTGCGGATGGTAAAGTTACCTTGAGAACTCAGCTCCGCCTTCTCCTCCTCCGATGACGAACGGCGGAGCAGGGCTTCTTCCTTAGCTCCTCCTCGCTACTGGTTTCTCGTCGGCTTCTTTCGTTCTCCGAGTCCAAGCCGCGTCTTTATCACCTTTTTATCTCACTTAGAGCTGGACTTGCCATTTTCGTGCAAACCAGTTGCACGACGGGACTGGCAAGTTGGCATAGACACGGCTCGCCGCCTGACTCGCGTCCACCACTCCACGACAAGGAATTCAAACTTGTACTTCCCCCGTCCAAAAAACAAGTCGCCCTGGGATTCAAAATTTGTCCCACAAAACAAGTCATTCTAGAACTACAAGAAATACGTTAATCTATAACGGAAAATTTTTGTCACAGATCGCTGAAAAACTGTTACAAAGCAATGTCCGTGACAATTTCGCATAGCGTCATGTATTAAGCGTCATAAATTACACGTCATGATATTTTTTGCGTAATCGTCATAGATCGACACAATCCGTGACGTTTCTAATTCATCATAAAATATCCTCAGGCCCACTTAGCCCAACCCAAGCCCAACTTTAGTGACGAAAATAAACGTCATAGATTAAACAGTCATGTGACATGGATGATGATATGGCTACTGACATGGATGATGATGACGACGTGGACAATGATGTTGGCCAGCTCGGTAATGACATGGCCAACGATGGCGACGTGGCTACTGACATGGCCGATGACACATTTGGTAAGCCTGTTTGAGAAGTGGGCCCAATATTTTTAGCCCATCAGGACAAGTCCACCGTACACAACCCATTTTAGATTGTAGAAGGAGAGGGAGTGGGGGACCAGGCCGGCCGCTCCCTCTCGCCACCGCCGCCGCCCCGTAGAAGAAGAGGGAGCGGGGAACCTGGCCAGGGGGGCCAGGCCGGCCCCTCCGAATCTTTCCGCCTTGCTCTTCACTACCCCACCGCCACCGCGAGCGAAGGGGTGGCAGATTGGGTAGCGGCGCAGAGACAGTGAAAGGAGGAGGAGAGCTAGGGTTCGGGGGGGGGGGGGGGGGGGGGGGTGCACGAGGGATTTAATACAATAAATTGACATGACAATATATTTTTGTTCCATAAGCTTGTGAAAAAGAAACTTAAGTAGTTTTAGTAAAGTGGGCACATAAATTGTTCACAAATAGATACATCTTTCGCATAGTTTCTTATAAATCAAGTTAAACTTTGAAGTTTGCATACCTCATATAAATCAAGTTAAACTTCGAACTCGTATAAATCTCAAGTTTGTGCACAACCTTATGTTTATCTTAATGTTAGAAAATATAAAGTTACAATTGCAATTGTTATGGAAAAATATAGTTTTTCTATTTTCTACTTCATGGAAAGAAATAAACCATAAAAAAATCTAAAAAATAGTAATTAACATACATATAGACACCACCAAAAGAAAAAGGGCGATTTTAAAAAAAAATCAGAAAAAACAACCAATAAATTTGGAGCTTGTACAAGGGAGAAATACCAATTATAATTTTTAATTACGGATTAAAAAGATAAAAGATGAACTATTCATATGAAGCAGCGTCGCCACGTGGCGCGATAGTACTGGCCCTCGCGCCCACACACGGATCCGCCTGGTTTTGGAGGGAGTCGAGGCTCATCAACATTTCATGATATATACTTAGGCTCCCAACTACCAACATAACCGAGCTATTAGCTCAGTGGTTCCGGGTTCGTTCCCTAGGACGTATTAAATTTTTTAGCTTTAAAATCCAAGCACGCCTACAAATAAAATTAATATAAAAAGTCTTCATTAACTGAAACAATCACAGCTGAACACTTGTTAGAGTGATAAGGTATGCGCAACTCAAGTGTAATGTTAAGAGTTCGATTCCTATGTTCGCCAGAATATTTTGCTCCAATATCTATGGTGGATATAGATAAAACAATTATAACTAATACTATTATATATAAAATTTGGATGGGAAATCAATTTTTTTACTCAAGGTGGAGTATATGTCTAAATTTTGCTCATCTGTTAAATGCATCGTCACTAATTTAGAACTTTGGGATTTGATGTGTAACCCACCGCTGCGGGAGGGAAGCGGGTTGAGCCCAGCACAATGTTTAGGTGGGCCAAAAATGTTTTTTCAGAAAAATAATAAGAGTTTTTTCTATGCAATAGAAATTTAGAAAACTAAATAAACTGAATGGAATTTCACGCAACTCCAACAAAAAGTAGAAGCGTGAATGGAATTGAAACATCATTGCGAATTCGTGACGATTTATATTTTCACTCCATGACGATTATCAGAGATTCGTCACAGAACTGGGCCCAAATTTGAGCTCATATGGATCATTTGCAAATCTATGACGAAAATTCATAAATCATCATAGATGTGCCCTATTTATGACGTTTTCTATAAACATCACCAAAAATTCATAGTGGATTAAAGGATTTCTTGTAGTGTAGCTTTTGGATAATTTTATGAGCCCACAATTGTTAAGAAATCCATCTCGCATCCTTGTACAGCCCCGTGATTTTCGTCGCACCCCTCCCCTTCCAACTACCATCATCCTTCCAAGGGTCTAAACGCTTTGGTTGAGCTCGCTCCCATATTTTTTAATGTAGTAGGGCTTGAAGCAAAGAGAAAATATAGGTGTATTCCTGCCAGTTCTGAGACGTGAGTTATATTAGTTGTGAAGGATAGAGTTTGGAGTGTACTATCCTAAGGGCAATAAGTATGAGTTCACCGCTATTTCGGTGCTGTTTTTCTTTGGAGTACATAGTCATTACAACTTGGGGTGTAGGCATCAAATCTGGACATCGCTAACAAATTTCGTGCTTCCATGTTGTTTCTTGTGTTAATTCTTTGAACAACGGTACGGTGTTTGTCATCTTGTATCCTTTTACCACTGTTTGACGTCCACCAACTCGAAGTTGTACACATGTCGATGTTATCGATGTTTTTCTAGCACCCCTTCTAAGGCGCAGGGATGGCTTCCTTTATGTTGTCAGGCACTCACATGGAGATTTCCCAAAAAAAAAAAGCGCTTCGGATGGTGCTAAAAATGAGCCGGTGGAACGGGTCCCGGCAACTGAGATATTAGTCGTGTGCGCCAGGTATTGTTGCAGCAAAGAGGCCATTTTCATAAGATATTTCGCGTGGACATCGTGGCCAATGTTTAGCCAAGGATTAAGGGGACCCTCTCCATCTCCTCGCCACCACTTTCGTCGCCGATTCGCTGTATTATTGGCCCAAGAAAAACCGTTAAGCAGCCATCCCAGAGAAACGAGGGGATCGAACAGCGCGATTAGTTTAGGTTACCTGATCTGACCCTAGCAAGATTGCAACCCAACAAACTGAACAATTTCTTTATAGAAAAAGGCTACGATCTGAGTCCCGATGACTTGTTTATCCATCCATGCCATGGCAGCCATGCAACAGGCAGCTGCAGGGCTAGCAGAGCAGCAGCTCTAGCCTCTATAGCTGCAGACAGAAGCCTAGCTAGCCCAGTGCAGGCCAGAGCAGGGCAAGGGGTGCCGTGAGGGGATGCATGATGCAAAGGCCATCCAATCCTACGCCGACGCTTACTTGCACTCCAGTTCCGGCTCAGAGCGCCTGTGCTCACCGTGCCTGCTGCCAGCCCCGCATTTCCCAAGAAAAGCAATGATTCTAAGCGGGCACAGTGCCGCATGTCATTTCCGAGGCGAAAGCACGTTGCGCCACTGCCGCCGCGGTGAGGGAGGACGGAGGTGGTGGTGATGTGGTGACCTGTGGCGGCGGCGGCCCGGCCGACCGGCCGGAGCAGGAGGAGGTGGCCACTCGGATTAGACAAACAAAAGCCGGCATCCCTTTGAAAGTGGCAAATCCAGGGACTGATCATCAGATCGGCCATATCTTAAGAGTGGAAAGAACATATGCTTAACGGGAACCCCACTACTACCCGACGCGGATTAGGCTAGGATCAAAAGGCCTTTAGCTTTGGGTGCTTTGGCACTCGGGTGCTGTGGCCCATGACCTTCTGCGATGCTTTGGTATCCTGTCACTTGATTGAGAAATGTTAGTGACATGGAGATGGAGATGAGGATAGGTGCTGGCGTTAAAAGCAGGAGCTGCCACTACTGATCAGAGAAGAGAAGGATGCGAGTAAAGCAGGCTTCCTGGTGCTGCTGCAGACAGTTGCCCTCACCTGCCTGCCAACTAGCCAGGGTAAAAAGATGTCGTCTAGGCGCTGTGGTAGTAGCATCAGTATGCACCAGTAGTATCAGTCTCCTCACTTGCGTAATAAACTGTAAAATCAGTGCTTTTAAAAACGGAAAAAAAAATGTATCATGAAATGGCAATGTAACTTTCCCTTCTTGACCAAGGCAACAAAATTTGGCGACAAAAGGAACAAAGCACCTAAACCGGACCCTCTCTTGGTCCCATCACAAGGTAGCGAGTACTTTGAACTTTCTCTCGACGACTCCGCTCCAAAATCAACACGCCACGGCTCCATCCCTCCCGGTACTCTGCCAAACGCGCGGCTCTGGTACTGAAAATCTGAAAGAAAGATGCTTACAGCTCATGAGCTGCTGATATGAGCTAACGTGATCCTGACTTGACAAGAGCGAGGGTTCCCCTTTTCACGTCGGGAAACTACTACTACTACTCCTACAACATGGAAACCGGAATGTCCTCTGCAGCCTTTCCTTCCTCTAGCTCCCATGCACACACAGTGACACAGAGACGAGTGAATGGATGGATCTCTGACCGAGCTCTGAAGCTTGTGCAACTCTAGCTTGCTCGATCAGTGGCAATGATCGCCCCTGCTTTACCCATGAAGGCATGGAAAAATAAAACTGAAAAAAGGCGGCACAGCACATCATGTTTCGCTCAGCAGGCATGCAGAATCAGAGCCGCAATAATCTGCCCATGCAGGCCAAGGCGCCACTCGAGCCTAGAAAAGAAAAGAAAAGAAAAGCTCGCGACGCAGCAGCGCCCTTTTCAAACCAGGGACGCCGGCTGCTTTCTGCCGAGAAGGAGAGAGCCGAGCTGCAGCTGCAGTAGCCAGTGACGTGCATGGATTCCCTCCACGCAAAAAAGGGCGTGCATGGAGCCCCCCAGTTGTTATTCTACTCGCCAAAGCGTACGTCAAATCGGGCGCTGCAGCACCGAGGGCCATGGATAACTGATCCCAGGTAACATGGGCTTTTTACCCTGGCGAGAGGTGAAAAAAAAAACAACTTGACAGGACAGGGGCCGGCCGGCCGATCATGGCACCGCCGGCTAATTGGCCGGCTGTTTAGTGCGCGGTCAAGGCGAAAGCTAAGGTTTACGGTGGGGACAGCTCAGCCCTAACAGGTGGTGTTAGGGGCCGGGGGTGATGACAAAGCCTGTGGTGGAACTGGAGGAAGGTTACGTGGCGGATGGGAAAATCATTGCCTGTCCAAGCTTTAGGAGGCGTACTCCATCTAAGGATGCAGGATCTGGCACTGATTAATGCTGCCACCACCTGCTTTCTTAGTTTAATGGAGGACATGGAAAGGCTAACCATATTGATCCAACATCAAAAGATAAGGCTACCATCCACACCAGTCATATTTTAGAGCTACACCATGGAGCTACACTGTAAATTATTGTGCATGACATTTCAGTCTCTCCTGTCAAGTGTCATTGCTGGTGTTAGCTAGATAGATGGAGCAAGAGCAACACTGGTTTTTTTGCAAGGATCACTTCAATTAATTGCATGTCAAAGGAACAGTGGCAGTACATATTAACACGGCTTAATCGATCATCTGGGATTAGAACAAATAGGGTTCAACACTACCACATACAGCACATCTTCAAAGGTATGGTCATGCCCTCTATAGCCAGCCCCCCACATTGTCAAATATCGACAGCATTCTAGGACACGGATCTACACCAGGAGAGGGCACGAACGCCGGCCCCTTGTTTCTTCAACTGTCCTACCCCTAGTACAATACATGATGTTGACCAACCTTCCAGAACTCTGATCAGCCAACGAAGTCATGGACCAAATGGTGGCCGCCGATCTCCTTGGTGAAATGCCGGTCTTGGCCGGCGAACGACCCCATCACGTAGGCCTCGCTCACGTCCTCCAGCCCGAAGCGGTGCGCGAGGTTGAGCGGGAGAGCGGCCGGCAGCGGCTCGGCGATGTAGGTCCGGTTGTTCTGGTGGAGGCCGAGGGTGAGCGAGACATCGCCGTTGGCAGCAGCGCCACCGGCGCCGACGCCGAACCCTTCAGCTTGCTGGGCGTGCGACAGAGCGAGGCCGTGGTGCGCAGACAGCCCATTGTATGCGCAGCTCACCTGGCCTGGCATGTCGTGGGGCATCTGGGAGAGCTCGTCCTGGATGTGCCGGGACGCCGGGGAGCTGAGGTTCCTCGTTGTCATGCCACTGCTTTGCCCCCGTTGAGAGCTCGAAGGATCGGAGGGCTTTGCCCTCCCGCTGCTGTCCGACGAGTGCTGGGTTTGCTGCATGCCGAGCTGGTTCTTGTCGAGCGATGGGTTCTTGTGCTGCTGCCGCATCTCCAGGTTGTGGATTTCTTCCACCATTGGCTTCCAGAGGCGCACCCTTGCATTGATGAACCAGTTTGACACCTGCTCAGGGATTCCCATGCTCATCAGGGAAGAACTAAAGTATACAGAGTTCAGCAAGTAGTAATCTCATTTCAAGAAGATGGTGAATTGACAATGCAATAATTTGTTTTTGGCATCTGACACACTTTGCTAATGACCTAATGGAGGAACTCCAGTAAATTATTAGTCCCCTAACTGCAAAAGGTTGAAGACATGGTGGTGGCTTACCTGGTTCCTTGTTAAGCCTGTTTGTTTAGCCAGCATCTGCTTGTCACTGTCGGTTGGATACCTGGAAAAGAAGTGCCAGGCATGATAATTAACATAAAAAACCATGCAAGCAAATATAGTAGTGCATGCCATAAAATAAGCTCACAGTGATACAAAAATAACACAAAAGAACACGTAAAATGTAAATACAAAGGTAGGAAGAATCAGCAAAGGAGTAATTGGAAAAGAAGTCATTCACAGATCAGAAGTTCAGAACCAACAAGGATGAATAAGCAACAGATGGTAATGAATCATCAACAATGCTTGATGTGGTGGAATATAAGCTATTCACGATTGGTGATAACACCCCTAAAGATATTTCCCAGCATACTTTTTATCTGTTAAACATATGCATGGAAAGCAGTGGCCCTTGTGGCCTTATCACTAGCAAAATAAGTGCATGCACATGAAAATAATAGAAGCTTCCAATAAAGCAAATGAATTTTAGCCATTGGTTTGGTTGGAACTATGTGGGCATTTATCCCATATCTCGGATCTTTTCATGATTCTCTCACTAATAGGAATCATGATCATGTTGCGCAAGCAGCATATAATCATTACATGTCATGTCCCCAAATGCTACCCAATAGATAAGCACTCGAAAATTCAGCTTTGCATCATAATATAGAAACTTCAAATTTGCAGAGCCGTAGTATCAGTACACAACACCAGAACTCAATACTTTGTACACAGATTTAAGTATCTTAGAAAGATCAGTTTCGCCAAAACCAAATTACTTCAAACACAACAAGATCAGAATATAACATATGTAGTATATACTTACGGATGTAAGAAGTGTTCGAACAGCCATGAGCGAAGAACGGACACTGCACGCTCTGGAAGGCCCCTTTGAGGCCTCCAAATGTTGTGTGGCTGACTAAACGCATTTGCACTGTTTCCCCTGAAGAGGCCTGAGCCACCTCCCATCAGTGCAAAGTTTGTCATATCCTCCTTGCCCATACCATCATGGGCTGCGACCTTACTAGTATTGCGCAGCTGGTTAAGAATCATGCCCTTCAGACATTTGAAATGCTTTGACATTGTCCTTAGGGCCATTGACGCGAAGGGCGCCGCATTGCTCAGCCCCGCGACGGTCTCAAACGAGGAGATAACAGATTGTAGCTGCTGACAGTACTGTTTGTACCGCCTGCAAACCTGCAAGGTTGTTGTAGTTTTGTAAGAAGACACCAAAATCTTGTACTAAACTAGCAAGTGCAGCCAATAAACCGAAGAAGCATGTATGTCCTAGTGAAGGAATCCGAATGCAATCAAATAGTTTCCCTGGCTAAAATACAACCGTTCAATAGAATTATTTAAACCCCAAAAAACATGCTGGTAAACAGATATAAACGGAATCTTTCTGCAGCTTACTCTGATGCATAGAGCACCCTTTCGAAAGAAGACAAAAACTCTAGGAATCTTATCGAGCAGCAATTTTGATAACTTGTACGGGATAATTTTTATGTTCCAATTTCATGCTCATGAACTTCTGAGTTATTTCTATGTTCATGAACTTGGCAGCAAGTTGCTAGTTATCACGAGGGAAAAAATAAAGAAATGATAGAAACTGCTCATCACCAACAGTGCAAAACAATGATTTGATGCATATAATAAACAAAGAAACATATCCGAAAGAGCTCAAATCACAACTCATATCTACTATCATCAAATCACAAGCACAAGAAATAAGCTGTGCCAGCAGAGTAAATAAAGATTCAAGGAGGATGTAGCCTGCATGATGTGACCATGAGGTGTTCGCTAGATTCTTCTCGCCGAAGAAGAAATAACTGCGACATGAAACGGAAGCAGAAAGGACGCGTTTTTTTTCCAAGGATGGAGAAGTTGAGAAGCAGATCATAGCGATTAACTCACGTCTTCCATGAGGGAGATGAGCCTGGTCTTCCTCCACTGCTGCTCGGCGCCGGAGACAACGACCGCCTCAGCGGCAGCGCGGTCACCGCCGTCCATGTCGTGGTCCACGTCCTCCGCCGCGTCCATGGCGAGCAAGCCGTCGTCGGAGCGCCGGTCCACCTGCGCCGGGCGGCCTCCGACGTCGCAGATCTCCTCGAGCAGCTTCTGCGCGGGGCCCAGGAACCTGGACCGCCCGAGCACGGCCGCGTAGCCCGTGAACGGGCCGTACGGCCCTGTGGCTACCCCGGCGGCGAGCTGCCTCCGCGGCGCGGGCGGAGGGTTCGAGGACGCCGAGGAGAGCGAGAGCGCGAAGTTCCGGCTCGGGATCTGGGCCCCGGCGCCGGCAGGCAGCGCGTGGGCGACCAGCTGCGCGTGCGCCGGCGTCGCGCTGTGCGGCGAGTAGGACGACGTGGACGAGGACGCGTAGGAGTAGAACGGCGGGGGCGCCGGCCACGCGGCGGGCGGGGGCGAGTCCGCCGGGTCGGGCGGGAAACGCAGCTTCTCGCCGCGGCTGTGCTGCGGCACGTGGTAGAGCTGCCCCGCGGCCTGCCCCAGCAGGAGGTGCTGGTGCTGGTGGTCGGCGCCGCCGCCGCCCCCGTACCCGCCGCCCGCCGCCGAGGACATGTCGGCCGCGCACGAGCGCCGGGGTCCGTACGTACGGCGCGCGACGCACACGCCCTGGCGTTAGAGCGCGCGCGGGGGGGGGGGGGGGGGGGGGGGGGCGGAGAGGGCGGCTCCGCACTTTGCGAGCGCCGGGCCGGGGAGTGCTGCCTGGAACAACTGGGGGGCTGCAGCAACCGGCAGTACAGGCTGCCGCGTTGCTTTGTCCCGCGTCCCGGCCGCGGGCTTTTGTGCGTTCGGCTGGCTCTGGCGGTGGCGCTTTGCTGCTGCCGCTGCTGGTGGAGGAGGACGGGGGCGCTCGGTTCCCAGGCTCTACCTTGGGCGCCTTTCTTTCTGCAAAGTTGCGTGGCAGAGACGGGGGTGGGAGTGGGAGGTGAAAAAGAGGCGCCCGCGACGGCGAGGGGGGAGAGGCAAGGACGGGAAATGGTGAGCAGTGAAAGCGAAAGGCAGAAAGGGAGTTGGTGCTTGTCTGCTCGTGTGATTTGTGGTGCGAGCCTGCGAGGAGAGGCCGCGACCTAGGGCGGGGAGGAGCGTGGTCGCGGGAGAAACCAGGCAACAAGAGGGGGGCCTTTGTACCTCGGCGCCGGGTAACTGCGACGTCGCCAGGTTAGTGACCGCCGGCGGGGCGAGTTCACGTTCTGGCCAGGGTGGCTCGGCCTCGGCGGTTTTTCTTTGGTTAAACGCCTCAGATTACCCCTGGTAACTACTCGGCAACGTTGGTATAATACTCCTTCCGGTCAGGAGAGGATATCGTATCGTTTCCTACAAGCTAAATAAGCCGCAAAGAATTTGGCAAAAAGAAAAAAAAATAAGCCGCAAACAAGTTAATTACCCAGTCTGGGATGACAGTATTTCATGACCGGAGGTAGTGTTTGCTCCCTCCGGCCACAAGTTGCAATCATCAACAGCGGAGAAAAGTTTAAAAAGCATTAGTTAGCAATACGAAACTATGCAAAATATGATCCAATTTATAATATTTTGAACCATTGAAAACATAAAAATAGCCATAATATATTAAAAGGTTCACTAGGATCAAAGAAATAATAATCTTCCAAGTTAAACTTGTTGACGGCGTGTAACCCAAAACAACAATTATTTGCGACCGGAGAGAGAAGAAGTTTACCTGTAACTTCCTCTAGTCACATTTCTAATACATCCCTGTCGTCTACAATACAAAACAATGACTATCAATATTTTAAAAGAAACTATACTATCTGAAATAGAAAATTGAATATTCTGAAAGGTTTAAATCTCGTTAGGACATCAATCTCGAGTTATTAATCCGTGCATGCTAACTTTTTAGATATTGATAGACAAAGCTAAAAGAAAATATTTGATTCGGGACAGATGTAAATGGACTTATGTTTCTGATCAACCCTTTCTAGACAGGACTTCAAGCAATTTAGCTTTAACTTTCCAAATAGGCTACGGAATGCTACAGTTCTTCTTAGCAGTTAGCACCTGGAGTTGATGTTGTACAAGTGTCCTTTTTAGCTACAGACAATTACATATTATTAATCCCCATTTTCCTGATTATGCCTCGGAAGCAACTAAGAGGGTGTATTCCAAATCTTAGCACTGCTATTGCTATCTATGTTGCCCATGCTCTCCTAGTGCTCTACGGCCACTGCATCAACCCCTTTTCTTTGACATGACCCTGTTCCAGTTCGATTTCTTTTATCCTGTGGCTATATACCCGAACACATCTCGTTGCCTACTACCACCATCCTAAGCTCCTAGCGAAGTTCACCGGCGATAGAAAGGACCGAGTCCATTTTTCTCTTGGCCCAAGTAGGATGGGGTAGATTATACCATCATTGCACGAAGAAAAAAACATACACCCCTCCCTTCATAGCCATTCCACTCCGGGTCATTCAAATCATTGTCCATTTGTCAAATCGTGAATCAGAGTCACGTCACGGATGCTTCTTGATGGCACTCTGCGGCTCTTATCCTCCACCTCTTCTCCCAGCGCGTAGATCTTCGAGGTATTCTCCGCAGGTCAGGGTAATTTTCTTTCCTCGGCGTCATGGAGTACTTTCACGAGGAAGTTCGCGAATTCCTCTTGACAAATTAAATATTCCAGCAGGGAAAATGGAGGAATTTCCTCAGGTATTTCCTGCTAGTGCTCGAGTTCAAACTTTGTTTGACAGATCAATTCGATATTTTTAGGGGCCAAACGCAAAACAATTACTACCCCTTCCTCGTTGTTGTTCTTGTTGGTGGCGGTGGTAGGCGCACGGATCGGGATGGGGGCGCATTAGCCAGCGGGCGACCTGGCCCATTAATAATTGGACCCCCAAGTAAACAATCGGACTGGGTCCCGCCGCCGACGCGACGTAACATTGCACAGCCCCTGGCCCAGGCCCGTCTCCCTCACGAGACCCCTCCCCCCCTCTGGGCCCCCTGTGCGTCCCAATGACATGTGGGGCCACCTCCGCCAAGCGGGGGCAGTACAGTACTACAGTGCCGCGGGAGGGAGGGAGGATTGTCACGTAGATTCCCCCGGGATACGGGTGCGACGCGCTATACGGTCGTCACGTCCGAGGGGAGGGTGTGTCACCGTGTCAGTCGACCCGGTCCTCGGACGGGACGCGCGTCGCGTCCCCGTAGGCGGAAAGGCTACCCGGCTATACCGGCGGGAGATACGGTCGCCGCGGGACGCAGTGGATCGATCGGATACGCGTATAGGCTCAGACGAGCTGATCGGATGAGCTAATGCTACTCCTCCTATGATGCTTTTGCTAGGGGCGAATATAGCTATTAGGCGAGGAAGTCTGCAGGTGACGTCCCTGCTGTTTCCATTTAACGTCACGTCCATCCATCACGAGAGAGAGAGAGAGAGAGAGAGAGAGTACTACTGGTACTGGACTGGACGAAGGAACCGGTCCTCCGTGGCCGAGCTTTTGTTGGCACTGTAGCCCTTCCTGTGGCGCCAATGTAGCATCGTCACCGGGAGAGCAGTCGCAGCGTAGCTGCGCCGGGCGCCCGGGCCAGCGTACGCACGTACACGGCGTCCCCGTCCTGGCGAGCGACTCCCTGGCTGGTTAGAAACAAGCAAGCAGGGCGTCGCGGCCCAGTGCCGGGGGCACGTGGACCGGCCGGCCACTGTGCGCCATCGCTGCCGCTAGTCCCTGTGTGGGTGCTCCCGGCCCGCCTCATTCATGGCGGCCCTGGCGGCCGAGCGTCGAGGGGGGCTGGCCGCTGGCCGGTGCCGGTCAGCCGGCGCACCGTACCCGTACGCTCGGTCAAGCTGCTCGCAAGCCAGAGGCCATGCAAAGTTCCCCCTGGCCCTCGCACGTACGCGTCCTCGGTGGTGGACTGGTCACCGCGCTGCTGTGGGTGGCGTCGAGTTTACTCGCTCGCGGCAGCCAAAGCCAGGCGCGCACGGAGCCACGGACCAGACCGATCCAACAGAACTCAGGAGCCGGCCGGCACGGGAGGTGTTCGGTGGTTTGTCGGGCGATGCGGTGTCGACCCGAGCGGTGTCTGACGATATTCCATGACCGAAATCCGAAAACGCATCCTGCCGGCCGGCCGAACGGTGGCGAGGCGTACTCGCCGTTCCGGCGCGCCCGTGCCCTGGACGGCGACCGGCCGGCCGGTCACGGACGCTGCGCTAGCTAGCTGGCTGGCTGGTTCCGCTACATCACTGCACGCGCAGGCCGGCACAGCACGACCGTGCGCGCGCATTGGACGGTCGCAGTCACAGCCTCATCTATCACAGGCTTCACAGTCACAACGGCGCTGTCGCTGATGCACGCAGCAGCGTCCGTCCGGCCGCCGTGAGCGCAAGCACAGGCACGGCTAGCTAGCGGCCGGCGGGCTCGCTGTGTCTTCCTGCCCCAGCCCCACCGCCGGGCCGGCGGCCATTGGTGCCTTTCTCCTGGCGAGCACCCCCTGCGCTGCAGGGTGGAGAGAAAGGGAGAGGGCCCGCCGAGTTAGTGGCGGTCAGAGACAGCAAGCAGACACCGGCACGAGGGGGAGCCTGGGGCGCCTGGCACAGCCACACGTTCGTCCGGCTCGGGCGCCGTGGACTGTTCGGCCGCCGTGGCGCCGCTGCGGCGACGCACGCAGCAGTCTTTCGCTTCGATGAGCGCCAGGGGCGACCAAGATCGGCAGATCGCGCTGGGAGGAGATGTGGAGCAGAGGCGCCCGAGTTTCCCGTCGAGCCCCATGACGCGACCTCGGAGGCTTGCAGGCCAGGCCATGGGCCGCACTGCCGTGTCCGTGTCTCGTTGTGTGTTTGTGTTGTGCATGCATGGGTGCAGGGTCCCACGTGTGATCATCGGCGTACGGGCATCATCGTGTGTGTGCATGCAGAAGCCGTGGGCTTTAATGGTTAATCGATGGCTTTGGCGATGGGTGTGTCTGCGTGACAATGTGTGAACAGGAACGCAGGCACGCATCGCGCATGGAGCCTGGGACCCAAGGTTTCCTCTTGAATCTTGATGTGGGTGTATGGGAGGGAAGGAGACTGGAGAAAGTCGGCCCCCAGGCTACAGCTCCTTGATATGAAATGGGCACCTTCGGTTTCTCACATGTGCGCTCACTGCTCTCCCCTACCCCGATTTCATATCGATATTCTTGAAAATGCTTGCTTTAGGAACACTGTAGAAGAGTATCTAGACTAGATCCAAGCATTTTAGACCTGGCCCACGCTGGACCTAAGCATTTCAGGGGGGTTTAGCACACTTGACTAGAGAAAAATACATTAGTAAAAACATTGGACTAATCTGACTATTTAATATAATTATTTAACTAAAAAGGAGGGAAAACCCGTCGTGAAAAAATTAATTCAAAGTTGCCCATAAGACGGGATGGAGCACGATTTTCAGACCCGAAAATAACTTGGTTTTTCAGCTCAGCCCTAGTCCGACCACAAATGCTAGAGTCTATTCTAGAGAGAGATTATCTAAAGGACCATTTGTAAATTCGACTGATGTGTTCTTATATTTTGCAAGAATGCCACTATAATGATAGTTTTTATAGCACTTTTATAATTTTTCTAGGACAAGCTCACGTATAATGGTTTAAAGTACCGGCAAGTCTTCATATCGCTTCTATGGAAAATTCTTCTATATATAATCTTCAGGAGCCACTTGCTACGATGCAGTTGGAAAAGAAAGAAAAATATGAAAAACATTGGCATCTCTTTAAGTTTTTTGTAATAATTGTATACAAACGATGTGCATTGTTGATGTCAGAAGAAAACGTACATAGTTGGTACTTGGTAGAGAAGAGATCAGTATCCAACCCAACTAAGAGCACGCAAATATTTTATATATCAAAGCAGCCAGTAATGCGATTAAGTTTGGTGAAACTTGACACATAAATTTTGGATAGAAGGTCTATGGTTACAACCTCAGTTTAGCCAAAGCTATGGATTCAAGTAAATAGGAGAAGATGAACAATACCATTCTACTGGAAATATAACTAGGGCCATACTAAAAACTAAACATCTAAAGTTCTAAACCTACATCTACATTTCTAATAAACTATACAAAAGGCACAACTCGAAAAATGATATAGAGATATCTATATTCTAACTAATCTAAACGTCCAATCAAATATCTCATGAAAATTACTAGCTCATGCAAATGCACATGTTGATTGGTATTATACAGCGACCGAATACTAGATGAAATATGTAAAGTTTCCTCGAGCAGTCAAGTTACAATATGTTTTCACTTTCACCGGTAACGTAATCTCTTCGGTGGCGCCTGATTGACAGGCCAGCTTCAGTCTATATTGGAAACGTTGTGTCCGTCTAAAAAAGATTACACGGAGAAGAGAACGGCTCGGTGGCATGTCTCTGGCTCGCTGTGGCTGAGGCGGACTACTCTTTTGCGTTTGCCTGGTGCAAGAAACTGCCGAACGGGATGCTTGTGGCCGGCCTTTTCCTCGCTTTCGTATTCGACAGAAGATGCAGGTCCGGATCATGTCATACTGTCTAATCCAAGCAGCTACTACAAGTTGGCGACGTCCCGCCATCATGGTTGTCCGGAGCTGCAGCGGCAGAGCGCGAAGCGCTCCTCCCCGTAAACTCCGCACGGCACACGTAACAACACCACTGCCGCCCTCTGTGGTCTGGCCTGGGCGCAGGCAGCGAGCAACAGGGGCCTCCCTGTATTTGACATGGTGGCAGTGAGGGACTGACGGGGCAGTAGGAGGGTGCCGTGAAGTACAAGCGCAAAGATCTCCCTCGCCCTCGTGCTTTTTCACGCCGTGGCAGTGCTGATTTGACGCCATTTTCTTTTGTTCCCGAGCCCGCCGCTCCGCTTGTCCCGTTCGTCGAGCGTTCGCAGTGGCGGATCCGTCGATCCCAGGGGCAGGGCTGGACGCCTGGTTGTCGTTGTAGTCCCGTACGGCAGCAGGTCCTCAGTCATCTGCTGGTGCAGTACCGGTAGCTAGGCCTTCACGTAATCACGCACTCCGGCGTGACTTCTCATACGTACGCGTACGCCTGCGTCAGCTGATGCAGCCATGGATTGAACTTGACTTCCCCCGTATGCATGCTCCTACAGTCCTTGGTCACCCAATTACTCTTGCCGCTCTCGCATTCAGGTCAGGTAGGCGAGATGACCACGAGTTCGTGCCTTCGTGACAGTACATGGCCACGGCAACGATTCCCGTCCGGCGCTGTTTCATCAGCCGCACCAGCATGATCGGAGGAGGCTCTCACTGTGCGGCGACTCAGACCGGGCGTGCGGCGAGGAACAGGGCCGTCTTTGTCGTCGGTTAGGCGCCGGTCCAGCGTGTGGATAGGTGATGGGTGCCACCGTCGTCGAATCTTTCGGCTGGGGTTTTATAGCATCATCAGCTGCGAGCAACCGAGCCCCGAGCATGTGCCAATGCAACAGGAAACGGCAGCATCCATCCACCCACACCCTTGATGCTGGAATATATCACGCGGCGGCCGCTGCTTTCGAGCCATCAACGCGCTGCTTCCTCCGGGCGAGGCGGGCCGGCCAATGCCCCGTCACTTGCCTGGGAGATTTGCCGATAACTACGAGGTGCGTGGTGGCTCCGGCCCGCGCGCGTGTTTGGTGTCGCGGCATGGGCGCACCACCCTCCATTCCCCGCCGCCCCGCCCGCCGTCGGGCCGGTTGAGCTCGGCGCCGTCCGTGTGGCAGCAGGCAGGCATGCGATAAGATCATCTATAGGTGCTGGGCACTTGCACGTGTAGTAGCGCGGTGCTCATTCGTGCGCGTCTTCGCCACTCAATTCCTAGGTAACGACCAACGGTGCGTGTCGTGGTCTTGAGGGAACGGCACCAGGTTTGCGGCGTGCACACGGCTTAAGGTGCGCGGTCATGGCGCTGGCACCTCCGCACCTGCACGCGTACGGCCGCGTCCGGGCGAAAGGCTCCGGTGGCCTTGCGCGCCCACCGCCGCGCCGAAGAGAAACCGCGCGCGCGCCTTGCTCGTGTCACCGGCCGGAAAAGGGGTTCACGACAGGCCACGCCCAACCAGCTGCGGCGGCGAACACGCTGGGCCAACTTGCCCGACCATCGTGGGCAAACAAAAAGCACGCGACGATCTCCGCAGGCGTGGATCCGTTTCCGCCGCAGAATGGACCGTAGTTTTTTCGTATGCGGCTCCGTCCGACGTGCACGGATCGGCGGATCGGTCGGTCACCTGAAAGTCTTTGAGGACGCAAGCACCGCGCGCCGTCATCGGCAGATCGGCCGCCCCGCGGCTGCAGCATCTTGAAAATTCCCTATCGTTGCTCTCCTTCTCCGCGGGTCACGTCGCGGGCACATCCGATGGCACCCGAGCGAGGGCCGAGGACGAGGTCGGCGTCACCGCGGGGGACGGTGGAAGGCAGCAGGCAGCGGACAGGGGGAGGTCTCACTTGGATGGCGGGTGGCGCGCGCCGGCCGGTGGGTGGGGTGGGGGCGGTGACGGGTAGCGCCCTGCTCGTGTCGTGTCGTGTCACCTCGCGCCGGGGTGGATGGGGACCCGGATCGCATCGCCGCCGTTCACACGCGCTGCGGTGCAGGATCACGGAGAGGCCAGGTGCGTGCAACAGATGGGCAGCGGCGGCCGCCGGCCGCCGTCGCGATCGGAACGGACGCGGTCACGCGGGGGAGGCGGGGGCGCACGTCGAATGCGTGCGGGCGGACTTGACCGCAAGCAGGACATTTCTTCGTTTTGGTACCCGCTCGGATGGATTGGACTGTTCGAATTCGATGGCTTCTCCGTATTGTCTACTACACAGTCACTTGTGCCTAGTGTCCAACAAAAAAAAAATACATGCCAAGAGAGGCTATAAGACCCATGCGAGATGGCCCAAGAATGGATGAGCAGGCCCTGGGATTTCAAGAGCTGTTGCTTTGAATGGCCCATGTGATGCCCATTCGGCCCAATACTGACTTCGCTCCTCTCCGCTTTTCCTTTCCCCTTTGTCATTTTCAACGTTAGTTACGTTACTCCTTTTGGCTCCTGTACACTTGTCGGAAGTGGTCAACCTAGTATCCTGTACCCCTCCTACTCTGCTAGGGACCTCTCGCACGCTACAGCGCTTCGTAGCACACAATGTTATAGCCCGAAAGCAGTTGTTTCTTTGTCTGTGCGCCACCCACGTCCTTTCCTCCAGGTATTAATTTGCTATATCTCGTTTTCTTTTCTACTATTTTGTTTCCTATATGTTCCGTAATGGAAAGTGTTATCAATTTTTTTTTATTTTCAGGTTTTTCCTTTCACCTCCGTTTTCTCCGGAGAAGTTCTTTTGACAACTTCTTTATGGAAATTGTACTGAAAAAAATACCGAGAATGTGATTAAAAGTTGTATGGTCAACTTGTGTGTAAAAGATTGTGCGAGAAATCTTCATGATAACAGTTGTCCTAAAAGATTATCCTCTAAGTTTTTTTTAAAAATCTATGCATTAAAATTTTAAGTATCGTAAAAGTTATAAAAAAACTATCCATTAATAAGGTGATAAGAAAGAGTTATACGTAAAAATGATATGTATCTTAAAAGTTATGATGAGAATTTATCTCGTTAAAAGTTATGCGTAAAATCATATACATAAGTTATAATTTACCAAATATAGAAAGTAGTGGAGAAAAATACTTTAAAAAAAGAAAATTATGTGCTGTCGGAGAATCGGGCGCCGCGAGCGCTGCTGGCGCGTGCGTGGATTAGCAGCCCCCCAGATTATTCAACCAATGAATGTACTTGTTCTCTTGTTGAGCTATGTACTCGTACTACTACTAAATCCCCTGTTTAGTAGTAAATCAATGGAATCAGTAGTACTACACACCAGTCACTACACATCCCTCGCTTCATCTCTAGCTCTTGATTCTATTGATTCACTACTAAGTGGCCGATGGATCGGAGGCCAAAAACAAGAAGCAACCCGCGCGTGTTACAAAATTTTCACCCCGCAAAAGGAGAGGAGGAGAAATCTGAGAGCAAGTGATGAAGAGGAAAAAGGAAATAAAAACCCAAGCTTACGATGGCCGGCGTCGTCTCGTCGTCATCCGTCGAATCCCGTCCGGCTCCGCACAGCGTCGCGCACCCGCGACATGTCCCAGCCCTTGAGCGTCCGACCGGCGCCCTCCACCACCGACGCCCGCGCCTGCCGTCGCGCGGCGGCACAGCACCCACCCGCTGGCGCCCGCCTTGCCGTCGTTGTCCATCTCCATCTCGAACAGCAACGCCGGCTCCGGGTCCGGCACGACGAAGCGGCTCAGCCACGCGGGTACCTCGACAGGCGCCGACGCTCGTCCCAGGACGCGCGTCTCATCCCGCCCTGCACTCCGCGCCGCGGCATTTGTCCGCCAATGCCCGCCCGTCGTCGCCGTGGCCGTCCTACCCTCCGCCTCCACCGGCCGGGAGGCCGCAGGGCAGGGGCTCCCCAGCTCGGTGGCCGAGTACCAGACTTCGGATGCCGGGATCGAGATGGGCGTTGTCGATCCCTCGCTGCCGCCGCGCCTCCTCCAACCGGGGATGGGGCCGCTGTCGCATCTGCTTCGGTGGAGGAGATGAGGCAGGGGAGGGCAGGGCGGTGGACGGATTAGTGTACGGTAATTCTCCGGCTCCAGCGTCCGATGCGATTAAAAAAATCGAATGGGAGCGTCTGCTCGTTTGCTTCCTCCAATCCAACGCACTGATACAGTAGTGCAATTTTTTTTATATAGTTTTATTGCGATAGATATGAGACGATGTTGTAGCGGGAAAGACACTTCAATCTTAATAACCAATATTGCGATGGACCTTTTATATACTTTTTTATTACGGTAGGGATAGGATGATTTTGCAACAAGAGTTTATGTTGTTACAGTGGGAGTTTTCAATTGATTATTAATGTTGCAATAGTTGTTTCAATATTGTTCGATGGGTCAATTTGTGATGTTGCACTGATCATTTTCAAATGATCAGTATATTTGAGATGTGATGTAATATTGCAACAACTATTTTAGAATGTTGCATAAATTTAAATATTTCTATTTTAGAATGTTGCATAAATTTAAATATTTTAATAATTGATTTGTCAGGTTGTACGTTTTTAATCTAATCGACTAATTCTATTTATTTTATTATTTTTTTGGAAGGTTGCAATCATAGTTTAAAAATATCGTAATTATATTTTTTTAAATGTTGCAACAGGTAGCTGTCGATGTTACAGAACTCTATTTTTATACATTGTTGTTCTCATTAGATGTTGCATGAAACATAGTGTCATGTTGCCATAGAAATTTTTTATTATAGAATCGGGTGATAGAGTTATTTTTATATATGTTTTTGTAATTTAATTTTCAATGTTGCGACGGCGCGTCTAATGAAAAATTTTCCATCGGACGTCTGAGCGCTTACAGCTCCGATTAGTACATCACTGATTGAGAGGGGAGGGGAGGATTGGAGAAGTACGGTAGAGAAGGGTAGGGAGGAAACATACGAGACGCGATTGACCGGAGTCGACGAGCTCGATTAGTACATCACTGATTGAGAGGGGAGGGGAGGATTGGAGAAGTACGGTAGAGAAGGGTAGGGAGGAAACATACGAGACGCGATTGACCGGAGTCGACGAGCGGGTAAGCAAACAAGCGGTGAGAAAAAAATTAATTTTTGATAGAAATATTCTCTAACTCATGATTTCTACAGGTCTACCCTTCGTCCCACCTCCCTCGATCTTGGCAGGTGGATCCAATGTGAAGGATACGGTGGATCTTATGTAGATAAAAAATATTTTTAAAAGTTTTCATTCTTTATAGTATGGACATAGATAGAGATATGCGATCCCGTCATCCGTCGTCTGCTACGGTAGGCTCTTGGGCTGGGCAAACTTGAAAGGCCGGTTATGATTCATCGAGATCTATCTGATATGATTCTATTTTATCCGTAGGATTTGCTTGCATTGCTTGGGTTTCAATCTACTATATACTTCTATATAAACCGCCCATCGAACTCACGTTTTGTACGTTTTGCCTTTTTTTTTCAGATCAGAAGAGGAGAGGAGAAGAGATGCGCCCTGCTTGCCGCGCCTAAAGCTGATGCCCAGCGAGACGGCCACCCTTGGCCGCCCGCGGTTCGTGCCTGCCCGGGCGCAGAAGTACTACCACGGCCACGGCAGCAACTTCCACCCGCACGTCGAACCTAATCATTTTGCTGAGGAGAGGAGGCACATCTGGACGCACTACCTGAAAATCTACTACGGCGCTTTTGATGGCGTCCTGGTAGGTGCTGCTTATGGGCTACCACTCTTGCCGTTCTTACACTCTATATTGCAACTAAATTGCAGGTTATTTTAATTTTATCTGAATATATAGATTTTGCTATAGCCAACGGCGGAACTAGGAGACAAGCAGAGGCCTTGGCCCCCTAACACCGGTAAAAAAATTTTAACCCCTGCCTATATTTTAAAGCCCAACACATATATCAACAATGCAACGATGCTTTATATTTAAGTTCTTCAGCTATCATTCTTAACACACCCAACAACACATACTGAACGATGCATGCGATGCTCATCTAGCTAGACAAATAGCTAAATACTAGTCAAATCCAACCACAAGACAGACTGACGTTATGGGTCAAATTTGCAATACGTTAGCAGATGGCTTGTATGCTACGAAGTCGTATAAAGTGTAAATATGTCATATGTGAAGCATTTTTTCTATCTAAAATATTGGTGACTCGTACATTAAATATTGGTGTTGCCAACGATCCTTAAAGGTGTGGAAGCCACGGAATTCTTGGTGGGGCTCACGGTGGCTCGAAGACAAAGAGCACTAGGGAAGGAGAGCAAGGTGGCATCATAGTTTATGGGCTACTACTCTTGCCGTTCTTATTCTCTCTCTATGTTGCAACCAAATTGCAGGTTATTTTGATTTTATCTAAATATATAGATTTTGCTATAGCCAATGGCGGAACTAGGAGGCGAGCAGAGGCCTTGGCCCCCTAACAGCGGTAAAATTTTTTTAACCCCTGCCAATATTTTAAAGCCCAACACATATATCACCAATGCAACAATATTATGTTTAAGTTCTTCAGCTATCATTCTTAACACACCCAACAACACATACTGAACGATGCATGTGATGCTCATCTAGCTAGGCAAATAGCTAAATACTAGTCAAATCCAACCACAAGATTGACGTTATGGGTCAAATTTGCAATACATTAGCACATGGCTTGTATGCTACGAAGTCGTATAAAGTGTAAATATGTCATATGTGAAGCATTTTTCCTATCTAAAATATTGGTGACTCGCACATTAAGGGTGGTAAATGATCATGGTCCTGGTGCTCTCTTTGCAATCCAACTTGGCTCAGCTCAAAATTATTTAAGATAAGAGCTCAACCTTATTTAGCCTAAAATTTGAGGCCCTTTTCCACCCCTACGTATATATATCTTGATATATTTTCTCACGTACAGTATAAGATGTCCAGTCGGCCCCAAATTTGAGGATCTGCTAGCTCAGTCTCTCAGAGGTGCTCATAGGGGTAGGGTTGTGTGCGTGTATTCATAAGGATGAGTATGTGTGGGTGTTTGTGAGCGTCTATGTCTGTACTATATTTCTCAAAAGGTGTCCGGTCGTCCCCCCTTACTCAAAATTCCTAGTTCCGCCAATGGCTATAGCCTAAAATGTAAAATCTATGTATCTAGAAAAGTCAAAACAATTTACAATTTAGGATGAGGGAATATAAATCAAATTAAACTAACTTATCTAATTTTGGCTAATACATTTATAGAAAAAGTATTAATGTCTACTTAGATTAGTTAGTTTCATTAAATCCTCTATAAAAAATGTGTAAAGAAATTTTCATTGAATCCACTAAGTATTAATATCTACTTAGATTTTTTATTATAGATATTAATATATTTTTCTCAATATATCTAGTTAAAGTCAAAGAAATTTGACTTATGGCAAAACCAAAAAGAACTATAATATAATTTGGAAAGGGAGTATACATAATAAGTGTACAAATAAACTAACAAGTGTGCATATTTTTATATTATTTTTTGTAGTACTACATCAATTCTAGACCTTGTTCGGATACACATACTGTTATTGCGATCGAAAACAGTAGTATTGCTACAAAGCCCTTTATCATATATAGTTTTTTTTTTGGAAGCCAAGGACTAGATAGAACGGATGCACTAATCTTTCCATGCACTTGCTTGGCAGTTCTGCGATGCTATAGCTATGTCAGGCCAAGTTTGCATATTAGCGATAGGAGCTATCACCATAGCTTCCGAAGTCGTGGTAAGTTTTGATTATTGCAAGATCAGGGCATATAGCACCAACCTGCATACATTTTCTTGTAGTTTAAAATTTCTCCGGGATAACATGCATATTCAGGACAGTGCTAACTTGACTTCATGTCCGGCCAATGGGATCTCCAAGGACACAGTCCACGTAACACTTCGGGCATATGTGGATGTCTTCCTCCGCACCGCAGACGATTCTTAAAACAGAAGAAGACTGTCATATCATTTCTCGATGCGCTCCGAGGGCTGGTTTCCATCAGCCATATCCTGCTCGAAGCCGCTCTCTAAGCTCTAGGCCAGACGCATCCGACGGAGAGCTTGTCAGAGTATGCCTACAACTACGACGTGAAGACCATGCACCGCGAGTTTAATTGGCAGATGACTGGCCTTGAAGATGGCATTCGGAACACTCCAACCAGTAAAGAAGCATGCAAGGTCTGTGTACGTGCACATGTATATGTGCAACTCCTATACGTATATCTGTTCCAAAGAGATTTCAATTTCATACCTTTTTTTTGGCTATGTTGTGCTTGATGATATCGCAGTTGGTGTTGCCAACGATCCTTAAAGGTGTGGAAGCCACGGAATCCTTGGTGGGGCTCATGGTGGCTCGACGACAAAGAGCACTAGGGAAGATGAGCAAAGTGGCATCATAGTTTCTGTGTCTATATATAGTAATAAGGGACATCTATTTATGTGTACTTTATCCGGTCTAACGGTCTGTTTAGATTGTCTAAAGCTAAAAATTAGTTAAGGCTAAAAATTAGCTATCCTTTTGTATTGAATGGCTAATAGGTGCCTTGAATAAAGTTGTGAAGGGTTAATAGTCAATTTTTGCTCCTTTTAGCCCAAATAAGCTCCTTTCAATTAACTAATGGGCTAACAACTAGCAAGGGGTGTGGCTAAAAATTAGCTCCTATTTTAGCTATCCGTTTGGATTGGCTAGTGCTAATTTTTAGATGACTTAATTAGCCATGGTATCAAATGGGCCATAAATTATAGTTCACTCTAGCTTTGTCCTACCACATCCACATCTCAAGAGCTTTGGTTTGTTGATAGGCAGACCTGTCCCGACTCCCGACATCACTATGGCTTCCATGTGCTGCATAGTAGTTCATCAACACGTTATGGGAAATATTAGAATATAATCGTGGCAGGTGCAAAAGAATCAAGGAGAATGAAGAAACACCAATGGCCACTAGCTCACTAACATTTGCTTGGTGGGTAATACAACAAATCGATTATAATACTTACTTTTTTTATCCTAAAATATAAGACATTTTATTTTATCCTAAGTCAAACCATTCAAAGTTTGACCAAAATGCCTTATATTTCAGGATAGAGGGAGTACCAGGCAGCCACGACCAACTTTTTTATGTAATTCCAACAAGTTCCTCTCACTTTTAAATCATTAGATATGGACTCAAAAACAGCTCTTAAAATTCCCCATAGAATAATGCTGCCCGTGCTTTCATCCTAGAGCAAACACAATGCAGGTAATACACTACAGATTTCAGAAGTTCCAATTTATATCTATTGACACCTTTTTTAGGTCAACACACCGAATTACGCTAGAACGCGGTCATCAAAAATCACCGAAAGAAACCCAAGATCAATACCTCGGGAGGGACCCCGTCATGAATGGTGCGCTTGGGGTTGTCCTAGGATCGGCAAGGCCACCTAGAACGCCGTGAATCACCATAGAGACGAAGAACCAACAGCAAAACAAGGTTGAAAAAGCTTGGGATAG
Organism: Panicum miliaceum; assembly: GCA_032594955.1. NCBI lineage: Eukaryota > Viridiplantae > Streptophyta > Magnoliopsida > Poales > Poaceae > Panicum > Panicum miliaceum. The sequence continues at coordinate 14,711,526 of CM064065.1, forward strand.
GAAAATGAAAGAGTAAAAGTATGTTTGTCCGATTGATGATTTGATTCAATCAACCTACACCCTCACATATATATAGGGTGGCGTTGACTTGTCCAACAGGTAAAGGGCGCACCAAAGAGTCCCAAACCAACAAAACACAGGACAAGGAAACCCTGAAACCGGATAGATCTCAAAATCTCATCAAAACGCGATCTTCGGATCTTGACCGACTCATTCCGTGACCCCCCTAGGGCTAGGACCGAATCAGACAGTGAGACCATGCTAGGAACCAAGTAGGTACTGGAGCGACCGTCACATCCTATAAGAGCACAGACCCTTTTGACCGGCTTAGTTTGTGCTACTATAACAAAATAAACCATAAAGCTTTGAGCCTCACCGACTCATCCCGTGACCCCCAAAAGTATCATCGATTCAATCCATGAATCTTTTGAACAAACCCAAACCTCTCTACAACGACCAACTCATCCTGTGGTAGCACCGGCTCATTTTTTACATGTAGGACAGTATGAGTTGGTGCTATTGTAGGAGGCGTCCATCCAAACTTGTTTTGGCTATAACTCCTTCATCTGAAGTCCAAATTAGGTGATTCAAATGTCCATTGGTGAACTCCATTATGCAATTTGACTTCATCTTCATTTTGATTCAAGCCCATCTTTATCTCATTGTCAATTTCAAGTGTGAACACATGCCCCCTTGTTTTCTAGTAAAGCTTGCTTTTCTAGAAAACATTTTTGGGTCTAAGGACGATGCTCAACATAGAATTGACCGGCCTTTTGCTCTAAAGCCGATATTTGAAATCGACCATATTGAGCACTTTGCCATACACTTGGAAAATATTTTTTCAAGTATCTACCATTAAGAGCTCTAGTTAACCGTTGACCTTGCAAAGTCTCCACCATGTAAGAATTTCCGAAGATCACTTTAACAATTTTGAACGGCCCTTTCCAACTTGGAGACCATTACCAAACTTATTGCTCTTCATTCCTACAGGTAGAATTGTCTTCCAAACCAAATAACCAACTTGAAAAGACTTTACCTTTACTTTCTTGTTATAAGCTCTAGCAACTCGGGCTTTATCCTTCTCAATCTCCTTCAAAGCTTCCAAACACCTGTCAATCACCTCATCAATGTTGTCCATCATCAAATCAGTATAATCAATAAAACTAAGATTATTTTGCTTGGCCAACGTATATGCACCCAGATTCACCTCAATAGGCAAAATGACATAAACATCATGCTTGTGGAAGTTTATTTTGAGGCCAGATAACCATTCAAAACAATAAAGGATGATCTTAAGATTCACAATTGATTGATCAGAGCCGTCAATAATAATAATCATATCATCAACATATTGGATATGAAGATCCCCCTTGGATCAAGTTAGGTAAAATGACCACAATGTGACCCTTCAAAAATGTCTTGTCAAGAAGGACACTTAGGGCGTGTTTGGCATGGCTCCAACTCTAGAAAATTCGTGAAGTTCTTGGAGCTCCTCAAACCCAGAGCTAGAGTTGTAAATAAATCAAGGATCTTTTGCTGAGTTGTTATACTTTTGTTTTAGTTTTATAATAAAAATATATAATATTTTAATCTATTTTATAAACTTTAGCTTCAGCATGGATCTTAGAGCTGGAGCCATGCTAAACAGACCCTTAGAGTATCAGCAACAATATTAAACAATAGAGGAGACAGAAGGGTCACCTTGCCTCAATCCTTGATAAGTATTGAAGTAAGCTCCCCTTTAACCATTAACATTAATACAAACTCCCCCCTTCCACTGTTTGCATGACCCAAGAAATCCATCTTGATGGTAAACCCTTCCCTTCCATTACCTCTTCTAAAAAATCTCATCTAACCCTATCATAAGCTTTCTAAAAATCTATTTTCAAGATAGGACCCTGCTCCTTGGATCTCTTCAATTCATGAATAACCTGACGTAACATTGCCCCTTCAAGAATGTTCCTTCCTCTCTTCAAGAATGTTCCTTCCTCTGATAAAACCCGTTTGATTGCTTCCAGTTTCCTTAGGAGCTACAAGGGTGAGCCTATTTGTCAAAACTTTAGTGAAACCTTTAAAGTCCACATTGAGCAAGCAAATTGGGTGAAATTGTTTGATATTATTAGCTTCCTTTAATTTAGAAACCAAAGTGATAACCCCAAAATTTAATCTCTTGATATCCAACTGACCATTGTAGAAGTCCTCAAATATTTTCATGAAATCAGCTTTGATCAAGGTCCAAAAGGATTTGAAAAAGAGAACCCAAAACCACTAGAAGCTGATTCATTCCTCATACCAAAAATTGCCTCCTTCACCTCAATTTCACTGAAAGGTTTAACTAGGGAATCCAACTCTATATATGCCATATGTTCTCTAATATCCTAAAAAATATTGGCTAAATTCAAACTCCTATTCGGCTGAGAGCCAAAACACCCTTTATAAAAGTTAGTCACATGCTTACTGATATCCACTTGAGAACTGATACTCCCTATCTCGGTCTCAAGGCTTGATATAATTTTTTCCTCCTCCTCCCATTAGCATACTGGTAAAAAAAACCTGGTGTTATCATCTCCAAGCAAAATTTTCATCCTATTTCTCCTCTGTTACCAATAAATCTCCTTATCCTGGTAAATTTGCTCTAGTTTACGTTCCACCTCATATCTCTTCTGCCACATATCAGAAAACAGCTCCATGTTATGATCCGAGCCATCAATTTCTTCCAAAAGACAAAGAAGATACTTTTTCTCCCTTTTCCTTTCTCCAATATTCCAAAGATTCCAACTTTTTCCTCTCAGAAATTGTCTCAACCCACATAGGCCCCCATGCCAAGCATTGATAGAATATCAATATTCTGGTCTTCTTTTTTTTAATAGCAAACCACTTCTCTCCAAACATTTTTTCTAATCCTGACTGAGATCCTCTTTGGGAGCGCTCGCACTCCAGCTTCAGTTCCGTCAGCGGCTCCTGCTGAAGCCCTACCAAACGGGATGGAGCCAAATGGCTCCTATGAAGAAGCCCCCGAAATCATGCTCTCTAGAGCCATTTGGTGGAGAAGGAGCCAGAAAAACTTGCTCCTCGCGGCTCCTCCGGCTCCCGCCTCGCTTGTCACCTATGCCCTCCGCGGGTGGCGCTAGCAGCGGTCGGACATCGACGAGAGGCGCGAGTAGTGGAGGTAGATGGTCATAGGAGCTGAAGTGTCTACGGGAGACGGCCGGCCGCGGCAGCTCGAGGCGGTGGCGGGAGAAGGCCGGCCACCGGTCGTGATAGCTGGAGGCTGCGGCGGTGGATGGGTCCGGGAGGGCCGGCTGCTGCAGGCGTGCCGCTCCTGGCCCTGCTGCAAGCACGCCAAGTGGGTTCCCCACCTCGGCCATGGTGCACGACATCCCCCTCCAGCGTGAACACGAGCAAGCGTGAAAGAAGAAACTAGCAGGGAGAAAGAAAGATAAAATTGGACGGCGAAGAAGAGATGCAACAACGGCGGAGTAGCATGTGACGTTTTTGAGAGGCAGGGAGAAGAGACAAGGAGAGGGAATGGATAAGGAAGAAAAATAAATGGAGAAATTTTTTTGATAACTACAGTTATATTCATTACTTATTTGTATTTCATATGCAATTAGATTATAAACTTACTCTACATATAACTAATATACTTGCTTAATTTCATATGAATTAAAACTATAAACTAAGTGCAAATATACCATTCACATGAATAAACAAGCCATATAGCAAGGGGTATATTGGATATATGATCTCTTCAATAAAATAGCTTCAGCTCCACCGAAGAAGCTGGTTAATCAGACTAGCCGCAGCCAGACGTTTTCCAAGGATACCCGGCCCTGCCAAACGGCAAAAGGGCTCTGAAAAACCCAGCTATTCTCAAAGAAAAGAATATCTAGGTCTTCGAGCCCGATGCTCCCTCGGATCTCAATGTCAGCAGAGAATCCGACCTCAACCTGCGTGCGTTACTCCTCCTCCGATCCCATTCTACTACTACTGCTACTACTGCTTCACTGATGCATGAGCGCTGATTGATTAATGACTTTCCTCATCCACTAATGATCGTCGTCTTTCAATTCCCTTGCTGTGCTTGCAGAACCTGCTGCTCGCCAGGAGATGTCTCCGCCGCGTCGCCCTCGAGGCCAAGCAAGGCTACGTGCGGGCGACAGGCGTCCGGGAGGCGGCGCAGAAGCTCTCTTTGTTCTACATCTGCACCATCTCCCGCATCAGCTCACCCATGATCCCGACCGTCGCAAAGATTGCCTTCGACAAAGTCCCTTCCCATTCCGAGCTCGATGATGGATCCGAGAGCGTACTACATGCATGGACATGGCCGACGCCCTCGCCAACTTGATCGACACCGTCGAGCTCGCCTTCCCACCGTCCGCAGCAAGTACCTGATCGATCGATCGATTGTCCGTCCTATCCTACCGTAGCACTACTATCTATCTAATTGTCGAGTAGAATAATGTAGATAGGCATGTTGTCTGGCAGTCAAGCGACCTTCTAGCTACTATGCGACATTGGCCAGGTCTAGTATTTTTTTTTCAAGAACATCGGGGGCGAGAGATGTACAAAGGGAAGCCGAGCGCACGCTAGACTAGCGTGCTAGCTTCGAGAGGTGGCAGCTTGCTGCCTTGACTCGGTCTCATTTACATACGCACGCCTAGGGGCGGACCCCAGTAGAGATGAAACTGGGCTCCGGCCCCTGCTTGCCCAAAGCAAAATTTTCCAATGTCCCATCAACGTATAGCTCTCTGGTGTACTATTATCCATTCAAAGTTCACAGCTAGTAGCTACGTGCTGCAATTTGCCCCCCCCCCCCCCCCCCCCCGGCGCTCTTGGGTCACGTTCCGCCACTGCGCACGCCATTGAGAGAGTTGATGTTTGAACACAGCATGTACCGATGCGACCAAAGGTTCAGGTCGCGGCAGATAGCGTGAAGTTTTGCACAGGTGTCGTTGTTCTCCGAGCGGAAGGCGACATCGTTGCGGTTGTTCCATATCCGCCATAGCACAATCAACAGAACCTGTATATTCTAGCGAAGCGTTGCACAATCAAGTATTCAAATGTACGAGGTCTCCTAGCTGGAATATCAGGCGGGGCGGGGGGATGGGGACCCGGATCGCATCGCCGCCGTTCACACGCGCGGTGCGGTGCCCGATCACGTAGAGGTCAGGTGCATGCAACAGATCCGTAGTAGAAGCGTATTGTCTACTACACACAGTCACTTGGGCCTAGTTTTTCTTCTATTTTTGAGGGGTGTTACTTGTGCGGTTGTGCCTAGTGTCCAACAGAAAGAAAAAAAGAAAACCATGCCAAGATAGGTTATAAGACCCATGCGAGATGACCCAAGAATGGAGGCGTATTCAGACAATAGTAGACCCAATCGGATGAGCACAGGCCCAAGGGATTTCAGGAGCTGTTGTTCTGTCTGGCCCATGTGATGCCATTCGGCCTAATACTGACTTCTCTCCTCTCCTCTTTTCCTTTCCATTTTGTCATTTTCAACGTTACCCTCTCATCTTGTCACCCCCTGTTTTTTTTTTGAGGTTATCTTGTCACTCCTTTTGGCTTCTGTACACTTGTCGGAAGTGGTCAACCTAGTATCCTGTACCCCTCCTACTCTCCTGAGCGTACCACACCTAGCGAGACCTCTCGGGACCACAGGAGCAACGCGAGCATCTCAAACCTTTCCAAAGTTCACCGAATCCTCTCCCGACTTGCCGCCCGCGCGCGGCGCGGAAGCCGACCCACGAACGACCGGCGCTCACTGCTGACCGGGAGCCCAGCCGGTCGAGCCCACTGCCACCAATAATCGTCGACGATCTTTTCCGAGGCCGCGCGCCCCCTCGCGCCGCCAAGGGGCGCGCCTCTCCCATCCCCGTCGCCATCGGCGACACGCCGCGCAGCGCAGCGCGCCGAGACGGGACGAGACGCGCAGCCACCTATTCGGCGCGGCCGAGCCGATGCCGTGCCGCGCTTGCGCTCCGGCCCGATCGGCTTATCCTCCTCGCCCTCGGGGTGACGCCGACGGCGACGGCGCGCGCGCGCGTCAGCCGCCAACGGCCAACCACCCATCTACCCACGCAACCCCGGGGGGCGACGAGATGCGCCGCACCGGGCGCGTGAAGGTGTCGCAGGATAGCCGCGGCGGCGGCGGCGGCGCAATAAACTAGTTTATCCTTAAACCAGCCGAGATAGACCTCTGAATCCGGTAAGATTTGCTCTTGCCATATCTATCGACCCTTCCAAGTTCTTCCTCCCGATTTGCTCGTGGGGGGCCTGCGTGCCACGGTTGATTCCGGGCCGGAATTGAAGTCTCGTCTTCTCTCTCACTCGAGACTTTATTAGGATACTTTCTCACGATTTTATCCTTCGAAGAAACTACTGTAAAAAATACTAGATTCTTTCCAAAATGAATTCTACTTTCTTCACACATTCTGTCCAGGGGAAGAAGCACAAAGAACAGCATGCCGCGCCAGAGCTAATGTGCTAGGACATGCCAAAAGTAGATGTAGGCGTCGATCCTCAGTTTTTGCATATGGATACATTTTTCTTAAGATAATTTCTTCAAAAGAGCAAATAGTAAGAAAAATTATATCGCACTCTCGCTAGACTGTCCGTGTCAAACTGCCGCACGGGAGGATAGAGACGCATCCTTCTCTGCAGGCGCCTTTTCCTCCCGCCGGGCTCATCCATCCTGCTCCTGCAGCCGCCTTTGACGGCAAGCGGATAGAAAGGCGCCGCCGCCAGACGCATGCAGCATCACAACTCACATCCATCGCCCCGTGGGCTCTACCCTGCCTGCCTCTCCTCCTACTTGTCAAGCACCAGGAGGAGGAGGAGGAGTCGAGGAGAGAAGAAGATCGACGTGGAAAAGGAAGCAGGCGATGACGAGATAAGGACGGCCTCCCCTTGCCGCGCTTAATTATTGACGCGCGCATCTCGTCCTCCCCGCAGGATCTCCACTCCACCTCCTCCTCCACTTGGCATGGATCACGATAATATCTCGAGAAGTGGCCGAGTTTATCCGGTGAATGGTTCCGGTTCCGACCGGCCATGTTGCCGGCGGGGGGCCTCTTGGACCGGACCAAAGATGCCGGCCACGGCACTGCATCGATGCTGCCGGCCCGGAGCTCAGGCGCCCCGGATAGATCGCGGCCGGAGATACGCCCGGGGCCGTGGACTCGTGGCGAAGTGACGCTCTGCTGGCGGCCCCAACATGCAGGAGCAGGGCAGGAACTGCAGCAGGTCAAGCTCCGAGCTAGGGGTCAATGCGCGCAGCAGCTGAATGAATCCTGATTCCTGATAGAAAGGAACCGGCATCTTTTCCTCTAGTGGCGTGGACAGTGGCATGGCCGTGCTGATGCCTGATGCTTGTCGGCCGAAGCTTCTCTGCATCTCTTTCCTCTCGGATGGAAGCTTCTCCTTTCCTGGATACGTAGAAGTGCGTAAAAAGCTTTAGAAGAGCGAGCCGGAACCACAAGAGATATGGCCCTATCCTGTGTTCATTACTTCATTATTCAATCAGCACGTGCTTTGTTCCTAATCTTCACGATGAATCCCTCCGACACAACGATAATGCCTGTCAACGTTACAAACTTATCTCCTAAAATAAGGCAAACTTTATGGCTTATCCTGTGCTTATAGTATACGAGCAAGTTAAGTTTAGTTATGAGCGTTTATACAACGTTTGCGTGTTTTGGGTTCCATACCTGATTCTTTTGTCACATAATTTAGAGATGGACTGCTTATGTTAGATCAACTTTGTACTATCCAAAGATATTAGGTATTTTTGAGCAGGTCTCTAAATTCTAAAACCCGAATTATACCATCATTTCTAAATTTTTTTAAGAGGGGCCAGAGGCTAGAGTAACCCCTGCATCACTTGAACGCTACACACCGATGCACTCATCATCCCCAGCCGAACCGCCCTCCACTCTAGCGAAAATGCGTCTTGACGGGATTCGAACCCAGATTGCTTACTCCAAAGTGGAGCAGCTTACCACCCATGCCCATCATTTCTAAATGTTTGAAGAACATAGATGCAATTTATGAGAAAGTACTAGTAATTCTAACATATAAGCTAACTCTACTAAGGTACAATGAAAAAAGTGTTAGGATGCCTTAAAAAACATATATGAAGTTTTATTATCTCATCACAGTGATGACATAGCACATTATGCAAATACTTGTATAAAGTAAAGTCAGGATACCTTACTCTAACCTGCAGTGCATATGATACGAAGCAAATAGGCCTCCTACGTAATAGTCTTCCCTAATTATTGTAGTAATGTATAATTGTGATTGGAATATGGCTAAAAAACTCAATCCCTCGGGGTACGACCTCCCCCGAGGCATCTACCGAAAAAGATTTTTCTCTTTCACAGGATCGAGAAAACGCCATGAACCCGACTATAGAAAAGAGCACAGCGAGTGGCTTTTTTTGAGAACGAGGAGTCAAACTCCCGACCTGCAGGTTGCACAGCTGCATCCCTACCATTGCGCTACGCACACGTTCTCTGGAATATGTGTATTATCTACTCGAGGGCTGAAGCTTCTTCCAACGGTTCTTGCACAAGATGACAGGAACATCAACTTGTGTCCAGAATTATCAGGAGGATAATTTGCAGAACAAGTCAAGCTCGCACTGGTCAATGCAGGCGGATAATTTGCAGCTTCTGATGCCTTCTCGACTAACTTGATTCCAGATGAAAGGGGGGGCATCCTGTGCTCAAACGCTGGCGCAAATGGCACGGGTGCGGTGACGCTCGTAGAACGAGCACTTCTTTTTTGGATACGAATCGGAGCATGTGAAAAATTTTGGGTCAGAAGATATGGCACGATACGATCCTGGGTGGTCAACACCTGCATTGGGAAGTGCAGCGGCTTTGGTTGGATACGTCGAGGAATGTGGAAAGCTCTTGTGTAGAGCTGGAAGATATGGGCGCTACTGTGCTATCCAGTCAACTCGTGCACCAGCAAGTTCGGATGCCCGTGCTCACGGTGAAGCAGTGCCGTGCAAGAGAATTATGGAATCTACATTTGGTTGGCAAGAACTCCGAAAACCTTTGAGGATGTCACCGTTCGAGTTTCAGTAATCAAGGATAACTGTAGGCAAACCTTGAAGACATGAAAACATATAATGTCTAGAATGTATGCAATCGGAGCTTGGAAACACACGATGGTTGGAGGGAGACGCCGCTAATTCAGTAGTTCTGCGTCAAGAAGAAAATTGATACGGATCCACTAATGTTGTTACCTCGATTGGTTGTACTAGCATTACTCATTTTGTACCTTTCTTTTTTGTTCTCTTGGTCACTTTCAGATTCCCTGTTACCTCTTCTTCTTTCTTGTTGTATTTACCTTTTCTTTTTCACTTCTTCCTCTTGCTTTTCCTGTTCTCCCAAGTTCTTCTCTTGTCTCTTGTTTATGCATTTCTGCAGCACTTCCATTCATCAATGAAATTTAGGTAGGGGCCTCCATTCCTTTCTCTCTCAACCCCCCCCCCCCCCCCCCAAAAAAAAAAAAGAAAGAAAGAAAAAATAATAGTGTTGTCAGGCTTTGAAGAAGCTCTCAAAGATTCAACTCAGTGAACCTCTCCAATGGAGGTTGGATTGATAAAACAAGATATCAAAAACATGCTTCCCAGTTCCCAAAACTCATAACCATAAAATTTATCAAATGCTTTTTACTTACAGAACCTATAAAAATGTAAATTCCGAAATACAAAAAAACTCATATAAACTTCCTGAATCATGCTAATAGCGAAATAAAAACTATCGAAATAGCTCTCCTTTCCATACTATTCAAACTACTGTTGCCATTCACATTTTCTAAATATAGCACGAACGATATACCAAATCTTCATTGTGAATCAATTTTTTGTAACCAACAACACTCGATGAGTGCATTTCTATTGATATGGCAGAAAAAAGTACAAGGATATAGCCCTGGGAGGCAATAACCAGAAAAAAAGAAAGAAGGCACAACAACAACACCAGTGGGTTGGATTGGGGCATCAACACGCGCCAAACTCAACTCCACTCAAACAGCTCAGGCTGGTCGGATTGGGACGTCGACGCAAGCCACACAACGTATCGCCACGAGACAACACTGCCCGGTCGGATTGGGACATCGACACGGACGAGACCACTCCGCTGGGCAACGGAGGCAGACCGAAGCCTAGCCGCCGCGGCTAACAACCTTCTCCACCTCACATAGCCGCCGTCGGGTACGGCCCCACGCTGATAGGGAAACGAGAGAAACAGACTGCACCGCACCGAAGAAGGCCACCGCCATGTGGGACCCACCGCCGTAGTGCCGCTGCAACACCACACGCCATCCGACAGGGTGAAACCACCGGATCCAGACCATACACAAGCTGCATCGCAGTCGCCACCGCGAAACACAACGCGCGGGGGCCTCGCCACATCCGTCGTTGGACTCCACCTCACTCGTCGCCTCGCCTCAAGTGGGGTCTCGCCACGCCCACCTCAGCACTCCGAGTCGCAAATCCGTTTACTAAGTCACTGTCATGATGAAGAACAGTGTTGCCCTGTTTTCAAAAACCCCATCAAAACAGACGAGCCGCGCCCGCCGGACGACAGCATCTCGTTGCACCACCCACGCACACAGCCTCCGCCGTCATGCTAGCAAGCCAAGTTGTTGTCTGCGCCATCTTCCGACGATGTACCGCACCTGAGTCGCCGAGCGAGGCTGAGCATCCTGCCGCAGTCCGCTACAAACCTAGTCTTCCCACGGTATCGTTGCTGCGAGCGCCATCCTCCGACGCAGTCTCACACCGCACTGGCAATTGCCAAGCAACGCCAGCCGCTGCGGTCCGCTGCAAGCAACCCAAGCCAACACCCATGCGACGACCCCTGGCTGCCAGCATAATTTTGGTCGCCACCACGTGGGCTCGGCAACCCCCTTCCAACCAACCACCCGCATCAGCCGCCTTGCCGCGCCACCAGCAGAAGCCACCCATGACCAACGGCGACACCGGCAATGCCACAGGCCGAGATGGGTCTCTGCAAACGACGCCTCCAAGGAGGTGACGACGCTGAAGGCGCCGCCATTGCTCGTTCATAGGCGGATAGGGTTTTCACCCAGAGAACCCCGTGCAACAGGGATGGGGCTCCAAGATGACCCCCCCAACGGGGAGAACGACGCCCTCGGACACTGTCACCATCGCCACCAGCAAGAATGTCGGCAAGGTTTTCGCCCAGAGAATCCCATCCTTAGCTGCACGCACTCAGCCCGGCATTCCGGATCCGTAGCCATGGAAGCCCTCCCGGGTGCAGCGCCGCCGCCGTGCCTCCTCTAGCCACGACCAACTCCTTCACGCAGCCTCCAAACAGCCGCACCTCCATGCCGCCAAGGCTGCAGACCCGCCGTCGCTCCTCTGCCCCACAGCCGCTCTGCCGTCACTCGAAACCGGCCGCCGGAGGGCCGGATCAAGGTCACGGCCGGCCCCACGTACCGCATCTCCTCCCACGCGCTGCCCCACGCTGCCTCCTCGATGCCTGCGCGCAGCCTTCATCAAGCTCGCGCCGTCGCTGGTCACCCCGCGCGCCCAAGCCGCCTGGCCGCCGGATCCGGCAGGTGCCCACACAGCCGCCATGCCGCCAGCCCGCTGCCGAGCGGACACCGCGTCGGGCCGCAGCTCCGTGAGCGCCGCGCCGCCGGCCCGCAGACGCCGCTCCACCGGCCCGCAGCCGCGCGGGCGCCGCGCTTCCGGCCCGCCCTCACGTCGCCGGCCGACGGCCCCACCACGTCGCGCGCGCATAGGCAGCATAGCCACCGGATCCGGTCAGCGCCATGGCGGATCCGTGGCCCCAACAACTCCAACGCCGCCCGCGTAGGCGAGCTTCCTCATGCAGGTTCGGCGGCCGCGCCCGCCCAAATCCACCGGAGGATGGGGAATGGGGCCTGCCGCCACCCTCCTCGCGAGCCGCACGGGCTTCCGGCGGCCCGCTCGAGCGGCGGCTAGGGTTCCAGGGGACGCTCGAGTTGCCCCCGCGGGGACGACGCGAGTGCGGAGTATATGGTAGGCACCAAAATTGTTGATTCATTGTGAATCAATGAGCTAAACATATGTACCTTCACCACGACAAGTGTCCTACCTTCGTGTGGTTGTTACTTGTATCTACAAGTTGCATTTTTTTATGAGCTCTTTCATAGGCTTCACATGCTACTTCGTGGACGGACGTAAAAATTATGTGTGGATGGCATCTATATCTAACCAAAGATATTATCTGGAGAAATATCGAATTCAGTTTTGCAGCTATCATATTAGGATGGTATTTAAAATTCAGGACATCCTTTCTGTAATTAATGAACAATTGATTCTCATTTCAAGGAGGGTCTTGAATTCGGATCCTCTATGGCGCCTGTTCCTGCAAATTCTCCGGCGGGCAGGGGGCCTGGAGCAAAAGTACAAAACACATCTTCCTCGTCCAGCACCCCCGGGATCATGGAAATCGCGAAACCGGGGCGCTCCTTCGAGGCCTTTAAATGCCGGCACAGATGTTGGCCGGAGCAGGACGCCACGAGGCGAACCACCAACTGCCTCCTTCCGCGCCGCCGCCTATAACGACCACTTCACGTGCCCTATCTTTCTCCGCCTGTGTTCACGGCTCCCATCCCCCGAAGCCGCCGACGCAGGAAACGAGTCGACATGGAGGCCAAGAAGAAGTCGGCCCCCTCCACCGCCGCCGGTGCCGGAGCCGCGGCGCCGCCGCCCAACGGATACTTCAGCTCCGTCTTCTCCTCGTCGCCTGCGGTACCGTCTCTATCACGCCGTCTTCCGGACCCATTTGATGTCAGTTTTAGGGATTGTTTCGATGTCGCCGTTTGTGGTGATTGGTGAACTGGTGGCGCGATTTGATTAATCTGTTATTTTGTCAGTTTTTTCTCATATAAGTTTTGATTTTGATGTGGAGGAGTTGTAGGGTTATGCAAAATCCTATTTGGGCATGCCGTTTACATTGTTATTCTTGTTTTGCCTTCTAGGGGAACGCAAAAGACGCAAAGCCGACGGACTTGTACGCGATGCTGAACAAGCAGAGTTCCAGAGGGCAGAATGGCAATAGCATCACAGGTAGTTCTGGGTATTCCTGTCAATTTGATATTGCTACTCGATTTAGATTCAGTTCGTATGTAAAACATTCTTTAAATCTGTTTGTTAAACATCTTAGCTTACAAATGATCTTGGGCATCGATGTAACTGTGGAAGTTTAATTCGTGCTCCAGATAGCAAATCTAACGGCCGCACTACGTACAAGGATGGAAAAAATGTCTATCCAAATGAGTCATCAGAATCTCCTTATTTTGGCTCATCCGTGCATTATGGTGGTCGGGAGTTCTACAATAGCTCTCCACAGAAGCAACCTGCCAATGAACCACCAAGAAATGTACGTAGTTATTTTTATATAATTATACTGATATCTTAGATCACTTATGATTAATGCTTATTTTGCATATTGAATCCAGTATAAAGAGGACAATCCAGATGGCTCTGCTACTAGAGGTGATTGGTGGCAAGGTAAGGCATCTTTACACTCTAATTTGTACATTATCTTGAGTAGATGAATGTGTATGCACTGACTAGACTGCACTTTCAGGTTCACTTTATTACTGAACAATCTCCTGTGGACTCTCCTTTTGTGAACGAGGTATACCCAGAAGCACACTAAATATTTTTCCAGATCGTGCTTTCCATCACTTAGTGTTAAGCTTAGACTATATGCTTCGAACTCAACAGTTGTTTATGAATTGTCTGAAAACGATAGATTGTTAGTATTTAACATCAAGCTGAACCTAATCTTGAAACATGCAAGGTGTGATGTGGCAACTAAGTTTCATTGTCTTTTTTTTGGTGTCTCTAGGGAAGTGTCAACATCCTATACAAGTCTTAATAACTTCAAAGCATATCTTTCTTTTATGTTTGTGTCGCTATTCCAGTTCCATTATAAAAAAGAATAATCACCAAGTCTGTACAAGAATTACTTGTTAGTTGTTGAATCCTACATATGATTGCATAATAGTGGGGGCTGACAATGATGGCTGTCAGACACAACTGTTAGCTGTCATGAAGTGTAAACTTAATTAATTAGAACTAAAACAGATTACATCACCACCAATCTTTTCTTTAAGCCTAGTATATCATCATGATAGGTCGCAATTCATAAGGAGTATTGCTCCCGTTGAGAGTGTTATCTTATAATTAAGATGCTTGGAAGTGTTATCAATCTATCCAAAATTAGGGAGTACTTTCCTTAGAAGTCCATAATTGGCATAATGTGATGTTTTGGCATTTTTACCTCATCTTTACCATGATATGAGCCTGCGACAAAGGCTACTCCCCAAAAATTTCAAAGGTTTTATGAACTTGGATAGTTTGTCAGATGCTTCATTTTTAAAACATAGAAAAACGATATGTATTAATGATACTTTTAAGGTATCTAAAAGTTACATATATCACTGATAAAATATATAATGCTGACGGTGACACATAGGAGCTTAAGCTATTTGGAACAGCGAACTATATGGTAACCAGTACTAGCTATGATCACTAGAAACCTGCTACACCTATTGCACACAATGCCTTTTCATCCTTCTATTCATATCATGTTCCCCCTTTTTCTTTCAGGAATAAAAGGAGTAGCGCTTGTTGTAGTGTTGGAACTGTTGATACTGAGCCGTCAGGCATCGAAAAACCATAGCTGGGAGTTGGCGTCGGGACTACACCCGTCCTGTCGGTGGAGGCAGTATTTAGATGCATCATCTCACCTGGACAAATGAGGGTGTAGGCCATGTCCTTTTTTTCTGTTGGTCCCTTTTCCCTTTGTGTTTCTTGTGGTTTAGGTGCAGTACTGAACTACTAATGGACTGGTAGGTCAGCAGGGAGTAGCTTCATAAGCAGCTGCCAAGGAGTCGCAGCTCGCAGGATCACCTGCTACTTGTACCGTGTGTGTCCTTGTTCCTGCTATGTTTCGAAAAGAATTGGATTGTACATACCCCTGCTATTAAAACTCTTTCTCCAAGTTGGCGAGGGTTTTCTCCTGCAACTGCAATTTCATCTCATGGGCGAGGGGAGTTTGTGGGCTGCATACTTTCTCGTGGGCCGCGGCAGAAGGCACTGGACCAGCAGCCCACGTGGGAGTTGGTGGATCGGGATACCTGGGGCTGGGCCGGTGTGGCGGTGTGTAACAGGTTTTTCTATTTCAGTTATGTTTTGTCTTCTGTTTCGTTGGCCCGTCGTCCTCTATCCCATTTCCCGGCCGCCGGACCAGGAGCGCCATTGCCCTGCGACGCTACAACGATTTGACCTGATCAACAACATTCGGTAAAACTTCTGTTGATATTTGTGGAAGTCTTCTGCGATGCACCGTATCAGGCATTAGAATTTAGAAACCGGGGTGGCAAGCCGGGGAGATGGATCTCTGTCCTATGCTGACTAGATTAGCCACAGTCTCCAAAACTAGCCCTTGACTCTTAAGTCCTTGTATATTTCAATATTTATAGCAACAAAATTATAGCGATAGGGAAATAATTTTGAATGTCACTTCAATGGTATTACTTTTGCAAAACAATGTTTACATTACACGTGGCTAAAAGGTCGAAGATACAATATTTCAATCCCGAAACGTGTGTCCTTCTTATATTTAGGATTTCTTATATTTAGGATGGAGGGAGTACGAGTTTAGCTATGCAAATATAGTACAACTAGATTCAACAATCATTATTATGGTGGGTCAAATTCTAACCTAGAAGACTATACCAAATCAATAAAAAATAACAAAAATGACGTCGACATGAGGTAATTATGCAAGCATAGGTGCTTCATATGATTTCGCCTAAAATTACAATATGGCCTAGATCTCACAATTTTTAGCTGACAGGGCATCGAAAGCGACCCTATTGACCACGTTCCCTCAATGGTATCGATGATTCTTGCATACTAGTCTTAGTTTCTCGTTTTAATCGATTTTCTTTTCTTATGATTTCTGTAAATAGAAAACTGCCGTGGAGCACGAACACCGTGTTGTAAACCCAAGCCTTGTGTGGCCACAAACAAGTCGGTGCTTTTTGGCTGCCTTGGTTCCCTTTAGTTCCTAAATGTTTCTTAAAATCAAGGCCAAGGTGCCAAATTTTTTGTTTGGCTACTTATTAGTAGCAATTTTCGTTGCACTAAGCTGTCCCCATCCCCAATCTCCAGAGTCCCGAGCACCCATCAGTAGAACCATTTTGCCTTGCCACGGCGCCGTGCTTTGATCCGATGAACATCGAAAGGAAACTCCCTTAGCATACCAAGACTTGCAGAACTAACATGACACCGTGCCAAAGCATTACAAACGGAGGGCGGCAAACGGCAACATGATAAATCACCCTCGGATGCCTAAAAACTAGGACGCAACAACAAATCTGCCCCGCGGACACGCCTGACGCCGACACGAGGTAAGTATACACAGAGAGGCCTCCGCAGGCGGCGACCTCATCTGAACCCAGCGTGTGCCCTCGGATCTTCACAGCTCTGCCGTGACGGCCGTCGGGATGTCGAACACGGCGCTGCCGAGCAGCATGCCCTTGACGACCTCCACGCCGGCGCTGTCAACCGCGGGCGTCGCCGTTCTCCTGGCTCCGGCCCCCTTGGCGTGGTGCGACCGGCGGTCGACCAGCAGGGCCCTGCCGATCTTGGACGGGCTCGACAGCTGCGCCGGCGAGAAGCTCGGCGTGGCGTAGGCCGTCGCGTACGGCGTGCCCGAGGCGGGCACCACCGTGGCCTTGCCGGTGGTGTTGTTCTTGCAGGCGATGTTCCCGTCCGCGCCGCCGGTGGGGAGGTGGTCTGACTGCTTGCTCAGATCGTCGACGTTGAGGAGGTCGTCGATACGCGCGATGATGTTGGAGGCCAGGCTCTCCAGGACCCTCGAGTAGCTCTCGAGGATCGATTTCCCCACGTCCTGAAGAACACGAGACAGCAAAAAAAGTTCAGTCAAGACATCAGCTGAATTACCATTGCTGCAAATTAGCAATGCTCCGGGAATGCAGATTTCAAGGGATTCTGAATGACACGGCGAACCTTGTTGTACTGGATCTTGCTCATGTCCAAGCTCGTCTGCGTGAGCCCGGGGAACCTCTGCTTCAGGGATATGAGGAGGCCCTCGGCGCGCTCAGCGAGCAGGTCTCGCTTCTCCGTGTCCATGATCATGTCCTTCACGATGCCCCACGACGACTTGGCGCCCGCGCGGCTCGCCGGCTTCGCGGCGCCGCCCCTCCGGCGCCACACGTAGACGGAGGCCTCGACGCGGTTGGCGATCTCCAGCGCCTGATACTCCGACGACAGGTCCAGGCAGTCGAGGAGGCAGTCCGGGGAGAACTGGTCCGAGGTGATGTACCGGTAGATGACGTCGCCCAGCGTCGCGCGCCCATTCTGACACGTCCAGCGTTGATCAGAGAAAGCATCGTGCGTTAGAATCGATTAAGATACACACCAGCAGATGTGTACGAGAGAATGTTCAGAGGCTGTGGCATTTCTGAGCTCTGAAGTCTGAACCTTTGGCAGCGAGTCGAGGTAGGAGTCGGGCACGTCCATCTCGGCCAAGGCGTTGCTGTTGATGGCCATGGCGGCCTTCAGGATCTGGTTGGCGCAGTCGCGGCGGTGCTCGACCTGCCTCCGCATGGCCTCGCAGAGGCCGCCGTGGGGCACGCGGGGCACCGGGAGCCACCACTTGTCGTCGCGGCGGTGGAACGTCCTCCGGAACGACGCGGAGCCGTCGCAGTCCGGCGCGCAGATGCCCTGGTCCACGTACCAGAATTCGGCGTCCCTGAATCCCTCCAGGATTTCCTGGAAGCAGAGGCATGTCAGCCAGCCAGGAAGTGTTCCCCATTCTTTCAGAAGAATTGGGAGGACAGACTCGAGAGGATGTTGAACTCACGAGGAGCATGTTGTCTAGCTTCCGAAGCGCCGGCAGGTTGATGTACAGATCAGACCGTGGCCTGCTTGTCATGATCTGAAAAAATAGCAGCCCACAACTAGTAATCAGTTTACACTGCTCGCGTCAAAATTATTGTTTTTGTCTTCAGATTTTCAGAGTTTCCTTTTGTTTGTGAAAAAGCTGTCTTCAGATGCAGAACTGCTTATTGCAATGTTCAAGTGGCCAGTTACACTACATAACAAACCCAGATATTTACTTAGCAGAATGCAGCTATTCAAGTGTTCAGATAAGTATACAATTAGTGCAGCAAGAAAGGGAACATCAGTAGGATTAGTAGCATTCTGGACACTAGTTCTGATCTCGTGGTTCATTACTTAGCAGATGCAGCTAGCCAGCTAGGAATGTAAAATGCATTCGAATCGGCAGGTTTGATGAAACACGCCGAGGTGACCAACCAAAACGGACATCACATTGATGCGCCCTTTACTCTTGGGACCTCGGAACATCACGCGCTTAACTGCCCCTTTCAATACATTAGGTTAGGTATTACTCCTAAACGGCTAAGTAGGCCGGACGCCGCATTGCGGTTGCGGTCCTGTAGAATTTAAATTCAAATCACCCAAGATTTTGCGCTCATTGCACTTGGACAGGACGCAGCATTTGATCATGGAAATTAAAACGACGCGGTTACTGCCGGGTTCGGAGATCTTACGATCACTTAGTTCATGACCTCGATTGATTGTGGACAAGATTTTTGTCATTGATGCGGAAGTTAATTTTGGGAGTGTGCTCAATTTAATTATATATTAGCACTACTGGTTAATAGGACTTAGGAGTAGCTTACCTCCAGCCTAGTCCCGTCCGGGAACGTCTGCCATGTGGGCACGAGCTCGACGATGTGGTCGCTGACGCAGAGCAGCCAGTCCATCTCCCGCCGCCACATGGCCTTCTTCTCCGGCAGCAGCGGCTCCAGTCTCCAGAGCTGCCCGAATATGGTCGCTGCAGTCGCAAAGACGGCGCGCCGCGCGCGCACAACCGCAAGAGCTAGCTAATTAAGACCCCGTCGCGATTCTCGTCCGGGAAGAAAGGGAAAGCAACTGGGCAGCCGCCAACCAACCGAAGCTAGCTGGCCGAGCGGATCGCTCGGGTCACGCACGTACCGCAGAGGTTGGTGATGGCGTTGGAGATGGCGAGCGCGGTGCCGACGCCCTTGCCGCTCCCAGACATGTCCTCGCCCAGCAGCAGCTTCGAGAACCTCTCCTTCATCATCTCCATCTCTGCCAAATTTCGCTGTACGGTCGGCCCAGATTGTTGCAGGTTTGAAGCGGCAGGAGATTCGCTTGCGGCGTACGTACCTGAGGCCCTGCGCCTGTCGTCCGCCGCGTCCCCGCCGCCGCCAGCCCCGGGCGCGGCGGCGGCGGCGGCGGCGGCGGCGACGACGTCGGCCGACACGCAGGTCTTGATGGCCACCTTCTGCCACTCGTCGGGCGGGGTGTAGGTGTAGGACACGCTGGAGGCGGCCTCGGAGCTGGCGCTGGAGCTGCTCCCGCGGCGGCCCTCCTCGTCGGCCGAGTCCGCCGTCAGCGCCTCCTCGCTCGTCGCCGCCCGCTCCTCCTCCTCCTCCTCGCCCGCGCCGCCACCTCGCGCCATCCCCGGTCGACGAGTGCTTGCTGGCCTGGCCTCCTCTCTCACTACGCTGTCTCCGCAAAATCTAGTGCGCCTTGGTAGCCACCTCCCTCGCGGTGTCTCTCTCACTTGAACACGGCGCCGGCCGGTGACTACGACCAGCGACTACGCTTGTGGGTTGTGGCGTGCGGCGAGAGGGGAGGAGCACGGAAAGACTGGACCCTCGTGGCCGTGGGGTGGATGCGATGAGAGAGACGGTGAGCGAGCGAGCGAGCGAGCGAGAGGGAGTAAAGGCTTAAAAGAAGCGAAAGGCGGGGGGAGGGAGGAGGAGTGACCGTTGGGTTTTGAGTCGCCTTGGTGGGGTTCCCGTCCGCTTGGCGCTTCTCCTACCAGGCTACCACCCCACCCTGTCCTGGCGTCTTTCCTTTCGGAGGGCATCGTCGGGACGGGGCCGCAGGTCAGGACCGGAGGCGCAGGAGGCTGCGCGGCCAACGGTTAGAGGCTGCAGGGGTTGGTCGGCGCCGGCGTGGCAGCTACGCCGCGCCGGGGCCGTCTGGTAGGTAGCGTGGCGTGGCGCGTCGTCTCTACGTATGGACCGGCTCCGATTCTCACCGTGCGTCTTTGCCGTTGGGCGCTGTCGCTAGCTGCAGGTGGCGGTCATGTGCAGGTGGCTGCAGACCAGGAGATGGGGTTGCTGGGTCTGCAAGCGATGGAAATTCCGAGGAGGCAAAAGGGGCCGTTTGACGCATCATTCCTCGTTGCAGGTTTCTGGGTTTGTTTAATGGCGTTAAACGTGATCTAACGGTCAATTCGAGTATCATAATCCGAGGTGACTTGCTTGTAGTCTCGTTTCGACATGCTACGCGCAACCGCTTGAGGAAAATTTAAGTGTAGCCGTGCAACTAAAGCATCTGATTAAGGATGTAATAGTATCTTTTGTCAGCTAATTAATTATAATTTACGTAGAATTCTAGTTTATTTTATCAATTTTTTGGTCGACCCAATAACACCAAAATATATATAACTTGTATCTCTACATTTTATTATCCCTACATCTGATACATTTATAAAATTTCCATCATAGATGAGTTTAACCTATGGATAATGCGGCTGTATGTGTTGTCATATGCCAAGAACACCCTGTTGGAATGGGAATGGGTTGAGCCTTGTATCGAAAAAAAATGTGCCAGGAACACCCATGGCACGCCCTATGTCTTTCCCAATCAACAAATAGGTCATTCTCCCTCCAAAAAATTAAACAAATTGATAGAATAGCTGGCTCCTCATACACAAATGGGTTTGGTCACTGACACGTGAACCTTGCGGGTCTTTCAATTACGGTGATCACTAAGTACGTTGCGACAATGATAACTTCACACGATATTTTAATTCACCTAAAAAGGTTCTCAAACTCTACTATTTGGTAGGCTAAGCAATTTTGAGCGCGCATTTTTCATCTTTGGCCCCACGCAAGCCCCTTGAGGCAAAGCATGAGCCAGAGGTTTTCAAAATCTGGGTTTGAAAACACTGACCGAGACAAAGACGAAAGCCGGAGAAAGGCTGCGATGGTTAGGCCTACTAGGACGCGTCCTGCAGCCACGTCGTCCGGCAAAGCGGCCTGCGGTTTGACTCGGTAACCGCGGCAGGAGCAGGATCTCCTTTTGCCGGCGCGTGGGAAATCCACCCCGTGTCGCTCCCTGTCCGTCGCCCACACGCTGTCCCCCAACCCAAGCGCCCCGGTCCCAGGCTCCCTCCCCACAAGGCCACCGGAGCAGCAGCTAACTAACCATTGCTACTACTACCACCTCATCAGGATCCCTCGCACCAACCGTCTTCAAAATCGCCGGGCTCGATCGCTTCGGCCGGATTGCCGCACTGATCGCGGCTCACTTGTGGCGGAAGCAAAGAGCGAGGAGTGCCGGGGCAAGATCGCAAGCAACGGGCAGAAATGATGCCCGCTTTGGCCCACCCGCCGGAAGCGTCACAGCTTTGATCGCCAGATTAGCAGCAGCTTTAACTGATACGCGTTGGCTTCTCGAGCTGCCCTGTACTCCTGTACGAGCGAGAGGATGGGTGTCCTTTGTGCGAACAGTATCGACCAGAATCAAATTCCTGCCGGTACAGTACTGCAGATGCTCTTGCACGGCCAACCCAGAGCACGTCCTGACCAAAAATTTTTTTGAAGAACTAGTCCTGACCAATTTGAACGACGGATTTTTTTTTTTCATATTCCTAGGCAGGCTGCAGACACCGCGCATTGCCACGGCCTGTCTCGAACTCTCGATTGCCGATCGCTTGTCAGGTGCACTCATCGTGGCCAAAAGAGGAGAAATCAGGAAGTCAAAGTCTGCGATTGACGAGAGAATCGCACATGCTCCATACGAGAACTCCAAGCCAGGTACCCGGATGTCAAAGCGGAGGAGACCCCCTCGGCGTTAAAGAATGTTCCCTGGGAAAACAGCGTGCGGACGCAGGAGCACCGCACCGCGAGGAGCCACGGGGTGCGTGCGAGCCCGAGGGCAGCGCGTACGCGCGCGGCCACCACCGGTCACCGGCGGCCCGTCACCTCTCGCCTGTCGCGGCTCCGGCGCCCCGCCCGGGGTTTGGAGATGCGCCGCCGGCAGGCGCCCGTCGAGAGCCGCCACCGGCTGCCGCTGGCTCCGGAATCCGGCTCATCCGCTTCGGTGGCGCCAGGGAAGATTTGCCAAGGAAAAGCTGACGAGAACCTCGGGATGGTGTTCCCAGCTGCAGCTCCACTCATTTGGTTACGGTAACATATGCCACAGATTATAGTATTTTGAAAGCCCAGACCACTTGGGTTGTAGAGATCTCATGTTTCTTTTGGTGGCTTGTTGGGCCTAATAAGTGCCAGAGAAAAGACATTCTTCACTTGGAAGGCTTGGATACAGGATTGCATGCATAGGCTATCATCTACTCCTTGTCATGTTTTTTGCCTAGGTTATTAGCACTGGGAAGAAGCATTCCATGGGAAGCATGGAGCCATCATCGAATTCGCGTGCTGCAAGAGCGGCGGGCGCGCACGTCGCACGTTAGGACCATGGCCTACTAGTAGGTAACGCAGGAGAAGAACGCCGCCAAATCAGAGGGAAAATATTATGAAATAAAGCGGCGTGCTGCCTCCACATTTTAAGTGCAAATTGCAGCATATGGACCACCACATTTTGGCCGTAGCTTCTCAGAATACTGAAGAAACCTAGCGCATCACAGTGCAGGAATTGGTACTGAAAAGAAAAATGTTTCAGGAGCTGCTACTCATGCCAGCAATACTGAAGTGCAAGGCACTGCAGCGAGTTTCTCATCTTCCTTGTATTGTATCGACCAAGTTTTTATTTTTTTGAAAATACTATCGACCAAGTTCGTTCAGCTGTGTTTTATACAAAACAAAGGCCCGCAAAAGCGAGGGCAGGTGTATGAATATAAAGCTTCGTTTTCTCCCCTAAACTATCCACACCAAAGCATCATGTATAAAGTATAAACACATCAGACAACGAGAAAGTGGAGAATGACGTTCGGATTGTTCGGAGTAGGCTAAGGAAAGATGGATGGCACATGCGAATCTCGGAAACGATAAAGCAGATGGAGGCAGCTTTATCTGTTCACCATTTTTCTTTTACCGCAAAACAAATACACAGCATGGCAGGACTCGAAAGAGTAAAGCATTATAGAGGATAATGCAGATAAAGCAATACACGGACAAGCTAACTAAGCATGTACAGTTCGTGTATTTCGGTTAAAAATGCAGCTCGCGTAAACGTAGCAAAAAGACATTTCAGTCCGATGTTTATCGTACCTCCGAACCTGCAATTTCATCTTTTTAACTTTACCAATTTGGACACCGGGAAGAAAAGTTCTGCATGGGTATTGTAATAAACATGTGACGCCTAATGTACTGGGGATTGGGAAGATGTTTCAGCTAGCACAGAACAAGGATCTAGAACTAAGAGGTTAGGCCAGGAATTAAGGCATGGTACTGCATTCTCAAACAAGCATGCAATCAATAAGCATTGCGCATTGATGATGCGATTCAAATTTGGAAGTTTGCGGATATTACAAGCTGCACAGTTACCATTGTTGTATGATTTTAACCTAATGAAAATTACCAATCTTCAAGCTAGAGTCTCCAACTATCAATTAGTGTTGAGACCGCCATGCTGGTTTGCAAGTTCCCAAGCAAAGCATCTCAAGAAACTTGCAGTGGTTAAAAGAAGATACCAACCTTAGCTTAGTGATGTTCAATATAACTTTACATAAATCCAGTAAGCAGGAACTTTCCTGCAAGAACTGCACTAATCTTGCTTCCTGGCGAAGATGGAAAGGCCACTTGTGATGTGATATAAAGGTGGAATGAGCCTGTGTCAAACTGACAGAACTCTGATTGTAGGACATTGAGTGCAAGAAGTAAATCATACTGGTGCACAGAAAAATTATAGGTTCTAAGCCCAGCAACACTAAATGTTAATGCACACGTTAAAATGTTATCAGCATCAGCTTTCTTAGATGTCACACTGGTACAACATCCAAATGTAAACAGAGGCAATGAATTTTATTAAGATTCCTTATACAATCTACAAAGTGGTAAATTTTACAATGTAAAAATACATCACAAAGAAAATTGACACTGCAACAGAGCTGTTACTTTGACTCGTCCATCTAAACCAAAAAAATCATAGCTACAACTAGTTAGAAGCTCTATGGTACAGAAAATATCACGTGTACCTTGTACCTTCACACCCAAGATAACACCATCGTTGCACATAGTCTCTGCAAGCATCACAAGAGTGCTTGTTCCATCAGGCAGCAGCACTGAAGAAAAAGAGGCAGCACACATCCCGCAAGATAATCAGTTCCAACATTTACAGCTTAACAAGCAGGTCCAAATAAAGAAATGCTCAAGGTTGGTAGCTATCACCACCCTAAACTGAATAGCTATGCACTTAGTAGTAACAGCTGAACTAGACATATGTGCCGAGTGAAAAATATTCAGCAGCCATCATGTCTCTACTGATCTAAGACAAGCTTTGGGCAACTATGAAACATTACAGCACTTAAGTAACAAGATAAAAAGGCAAGGAGTATACCTATTATACATCATGTGTTATCCCTACTCCAGAAATTCTTCCATAAGACCCTATAGTAAGTTCAGCATCGTATTATTACCAGAAAATATAGCGAGTAGCGATAGAAGGATATCACAAAGAAACAGATAGAAAACCTGTGATATGAATTGCTCAGCATCTGTGCGCCTTAGGAAATGCAGTGAGTTCTTGGTCAATGATACGGAATGGTCGCCAAGAGATACTTCGCCAATGTCCTCCAGCACCCGAACCTGAATGTAAGGATCCTTGGGAGGGACCATGTCCTGTAAAAAAGGTATAGAAAGCCGTATTAATCTATCTCATTCCTAAGGAAGCATAATTTTTCTAGAACTTCCCTGAACAAGTATTTCATTAAGCCTAAGAAAGCATAAGATATAGAGAAAGAACCATACCACCGTCAAATCTATATCCATCTCCGATATGTATGACTTAATGGCTGCAGAGTGATTCTTGAAGTACTCTTTCTCTGAGAAATGGAGCTTTTCTTGGATATCATGAGGAAGCACAGGGCCAACTTTCCATCTAAAACTCTGAATAACTTCTGCTCGGTTGTACCTGGTTCAATATAATGTTTTCAGATAAAAATACAATCAAAATCAATTTTATGCATGTGCTGTCAGTATAAAACAGAGAAACAGAAATTCTGCTCATCTGTGACTCTTTTAGGTTTGTACATGTAGGCCATGAGGCATCTTTTGTTACGGAGCAGGGAAAGATGGTGGATAGCTGCGCCATAGTGGTCCTCATTTCTAGTTGTCTCAATGTTTAAGTTTTGCTCCACGATTTTCCTGTGATAAGCCAGAACAAATCAGTAGATTGTACATCAGAAATGCGGGTGCCTAACAAACAGGTTACTGTTGGATGAAGATGGTCAACATCCTAGTAGGATACCAATTACCTTACCTGATCAGTGATTGAAACTGTGAATTGTGCTCATTACACTCTCTAATGACCTGATCAAATATGTCACTCTGCACATTTTGAAAGACTGAAAGTAAGGTATTAAAGAAACTAAAAGGAACTGTGGCTATCAAAATCATATTGCTTATGATAATGGAAGAGTACTTTAAAAAATAATGGAAGACTACTATAAATACGTTTCTGTGCACTATATATTATATAACAGCAAATACAATGCTGATTCTTTCAAAAAATACAATGCTGCAGCTGCTACCCTTAAGACATAATTATTTACATCCATATCAAATGCACATAGTAAAACAAAGGCAAAATAGGCATTTTGGTCCCTCAACTTTATCCTAAGGGTCAAATTCGTCCCTCAACTTTCAAATTGGCCAATATAGTCCCTCAAATTTCATTTTGGGGTCAAACTTGTCCTTATGCTGATATTATACTCCATAATAACATGAGATAAATGCAAAAAGTCCTTTGTACCCTTGGCTCCTTCTTCCCCTCCTCAATTTCCACTATTTGTGTCACTGTTCGCTCGACTTTCCGCAACATTTTATACGGTGGTATGTAGTTATGCAACAAGTAGCTTTAATTTTACTCTTCATGCGTCCGCAATACAACTAGCTTTAATTTTATATTTTTTAGTAATAATAAAGTGTTGCGAAATTTAGAAGGGGAAGGAGCCAAGGGTAAAGTGGACTTTTTGCATAAATCTCATGTTATTATGGAGTATAATATCAGCACAAGGATGAGTTTGATCCAAAAATGAAAGTTGAGGGACTATGTTGGCCAATCTGAAAATTGAGGGATGAATTTGACCCTCAGATCAAAGTTGAGGGACCAAATATGATAACGAGTACAATGATACATGTAGTGATCTTATGGAAATCGATAGTTATCCTAATATCCTATGGGTCCTGGTATGGACAGGGTCTAACTTGATTGAGAACTAAACCATGTGCCCAAGATTTTCCACCAAATTTGGGTAGCACATGCTAACAAACACGTTAGAAGGGACAAGGACAAGAGGCTAAAAATATACCGACTCAGTGGCTCGCAAATTTGATATAACATTGCAGGCACATCAGTCAGCTGTCAGAAGAAACCGTCAATATTTGAGCTGATGATTTATGAGTTTTAGTGCTACCACACAAGTAAATTAATACTTTCGGTTGAGAATAAAAACACAGTTCCTAAACGCCGTTTCACCCATCGGACACCTAAAACAACCAGATCAAACAAAATTACCGGGATAGAAGCAGCAATCGCTCTGATTCGAACCAATAACTGCAGGCGAGTTCAGGGAAGTGGGAAATTACGTTGAACGGTGCGAGCTGGCCAGCCTCGGAGGAGTCGATCTCCTTCAGCAGCTGCGACGCGCGCCTCCCGTACATCCTCCTCCTCGCCCGACGCTGGCACCTGGGGTAACCCTGGGCGCTCGGGCAGCGTGGTCTGTTGGTCGCGCCTGCGTTCCAGCCGGCGCCCGACTGCTGCTTCCCTAGCCTCTAGGGTTTGGGCGGGCTGGGGATCGGGGAGAGCAGAGGAGTAGAAAGGCGGGAGGCGTCAGCGACGGGCTATCGGGCCGCCGGGGAGCCGGATTTGGCGAGGGGACGCTGGCGGGGTCGGGAGCGTGGCGGCGGGGCGGTGGAAGGGGAATTTTGGTGCGGCCGCGCGGGAAGAAAATTGAGGCTTCGTTGGTGGCGGGAGGATACAGATTGGCTTTGACCTCCGGCGCGCGGCTCGTTTGCCGATTGCGACATCCAACGGACAGCGCAGCTTTGGCCACCCTCCGTTTAGCCCTCGGTTCATCGTAGCCATCCATCCAATAAGCCAATATACAAGGAACGTTGTACAGCGCAGCTGATGGTGGTAGGGATGGGACCCCACACGTCAGCCTATTAATTTTTTCCCCTAGCCTCAGAAATTGTAACTTCCCGTTTTACAACCAAATCTTAACCGGGTACATCTGTTTTTTAAAAAAAAGACAAAGAGACGTTTTCGCGCACCATTTTCTCATCCCGCCTTTCCCTGATTGTTTGTCTGAACCATTTATAATTGTTTCATTTAGCGTTCGTGCATGCTGCGTGCTAGCCGTGAAGACCGCAGTAGCTATAGCTAGTGCAAGAGCCTGTTCTTATCGTGCCTGAAACAGAGGGGTTAATGCCTTTTCTTGCAACGAGGATGCAAATGGGGTCCGTTGCCATAGCCGCACTGCGACTTTGCGAGGTGGTTCACGGGTTTCCAGACTAGCGTCGCCACTGTGCATGCCCAACCAAGTAGTAGTAGCGGCCATTGTTGGTGTGAGCAGCAGGCAGCACAGCAGCAATGCAATCCATTATCCATGGTTGGCACTTGGCAAGTTGGCAGTGGCGGGAGTCGGGGAAAATGAGTACAGGCAGCTAATCTCGAATGCACCCTGTTTGAGCTCTGGTTTGGTTGAACACGAGCGGCTCGTGTGTTTGATCGAGCTTGGCGGCCACAGGGCAGTGGTAAAACTAGAGCAAATTGGAGAAGGATGCTTTTATCTTGTAGGTACATGAAGTTGAGCTGTGAGGTGCATATATGATGAAAAATTAGAGCTAATAACTGTTTTTATAATTTTTTTGTCATCGGCACCCTCTAATCACCATGTAGCTTGACCCCTGCCACTGGGGGAATACGAGTTCAAGATGAACCATGAGTATCAGGTCCGTTTGGATAAGCAAAAGTTAGGTGCTAAATTTTACCATCTATTCGCATTCACACCCAATGCTAAAGTTTTTGAGTTTTTGAGTCTTAGCTAAAGTTTAGCCCACTCCATTAGCACTTTTATTTGGAGAAGCTAGTGGTAAAGTTTAGCACTTTTAGACATTAGCACTTGGATCCAAACACTACTGCAATCATCGCAATAAAAAAAACTGACTACACTAAACAAATAACCTGCAGCCAGATCAAAACGAACGACCATAAAAAAATAGGTATGAAACCTCAAATTCGATCTGAATAATTGAGAAGGGATGCACGCAGGTGAGCACATTAGCATCTATCGTTCACAGACTAGAGACACGGTCAGGAGGGTTTCTGAAAGCTGCAGCATCACAAATAATAAAAGACACACTTTATTTAAATGCAGTAACAACACCGATCACAGTGCTTAACCCACACAAACTGCATGCTAGTATCCTCAATCATATCGCTGGTAGGCTGGCCTGGTCATTACTTCCCCTTGACGACTGTCACTGGGCACGGTGCGTGCGACAGCACGTAGTTTGTCACACTTCCCATGAGGATCCTGCAGTAATTGCCAGATTAGAGACTCGGGAAAAATGAAACAAGCTAACGATTTTTTGGCACAGAAAGATCACCTTCCAATACAATTTTTAGGGCTATAGTGTTTGCATGCATCAAGTTCTGAGTGCAATGAGCATTTATAAGTTTGCATGAAAAGGGATGCAAAAAATGCACAAATGCTGGAAGTGTCAGATGTCAAGAGTCTTGAATTGAACAGCAAATGCAGTAGAAGTGTGGAGAGAAATATGGCTATGGTATTTTATTTTATTTTAAAAAACGGGGGAATGATCATGTAAACCAGTTCTAATTTGTAGCATCTAAATAATTGTGCTGTGCATATTGAATTGGACAATTGGGTAACATGATGTGCCTTCAACAACGAGTATTTAGACACTGGAAAGTCAAATTTGTGCAGGTAATACAAACTGCATAGGCCCCCATTTCAGTTCAAGCAACAATCAGTAGCAAGGCAGGAATGGTCAGTTTTCTTCAAAATAAGAAACAAATCAGAAATTATTTTAGTGATTTTGCTATCTATCTATAAACTCGGGTAAAGCACTTTGTTTTACTGATTGTAAAATGCAAAAACATTTGCTACGTTTAATGCTCAGTTCAGATCATCTTTGGACTTAAGTACCCACTTGTGAAGATATTGAGCTAAAGTCGTAGCTCCAGAACATATCTATAGAATAATTCCCCACTTGTGATAATCATGTTGTAGTCGAAGTTTCCAACAGCAGTGGTTGACCCGATCATGAGTGTGTTCTTCCAATGCTCAAACTATTGTAGAAACATTTAAAATTTCAAAAGTACCAATTGCAGTTTCACATGGCCCCATAAAAAATTTGCCAAGCAATCACGCTGAGGATGTCTCAAGGACAGGCTAGTACTGTACAATGCCTCTTCCATGTTTAGAAGGTCGCAAGTCAATGTTCGGACAAAAAAAAAAGGCCACAGGGCACGGCTTGTTCCCTCCCTGATTAAGAAAAGCGCTAACAGCTCAGTATCACTGGATTCAACGATACAAGACAGAATCTGAGATCTAGATAAGCATTATCGTTGAAATGGCATCCCGGAACGGTAGAACGGCGTAATGAACTAGGAGTGCTGTGAATTTAAGTACTGTAACTTATCACGTGGCCTGTCCCTATCAATTGAGCGATGCAACATATAGTATGACAATTTAATTCCGGACACTCCATTGACGCCCATATCTAAACGAGATTACTGAGAACTAGGAACTCCATGACAGGACAGCACATTCGGTTCTCGATTAGGCAGCATTTCAACAGAGTTAGTAGTGTATCAGGATTGTACCTCTGGATCGGGCCGAGGCCGCGGCTGCCCATGACGAGGGAGTCGATCTTGAGCTCCTCGACGCCGTCGCAGAGCTTCTCCCTGGCGTCGCCCCAGTACAGCTTGGCCACCACCTTAAGCTGATTATCACCACGGAAATGGACAGGCGTCAGCTAGTTATCCCCATCCGCTTGACCAAGAACGCAGCGCTGAATAACACGGCCAGGAAGGCGCAGGAACGCGCAGCACTGCAGCAGGAACGTCGCCCTCACCTGCTTCTGGCGCGCCGCCGTGTCGATCATGTCGAGCACCTCGGCGTCGGCCTTGACGCCGTAGTTCTTCATCACCTCGGGCTCCCGGAACTCGGAGAGCGGGATCAGCGCTGCAAGGGGGATCGAAGCACACGGGGGAGATCGCATCAGCTCATCAAGCTATCCAGCCGGGACAGGAGGAGAACCGCACCGCGGATTCAAGATCCTGGCGAAGGGGAGAGTGGCGTGGGATCGAGCTGCGGGGTGCTTACGGGATCCGGACTTGGCCCAGAGCGTGTGCTTGGCCTCCTCCCCGCCGTGGTGCAGGACGTGGACGACGACGAGGGTGTCCCCGTGGCGGAGCAGGTTGTCGACGGCCCACTCCAGCGCCTTCTTGGCGCTGTCCGAGTAGTCCATCGCCACCCCGATCCTGCGCTCCCCGTCCGCCCCGGCGCCGGCCATCGGATCAAAACCCTCGTTCGCGCGGCCGGGCTGTGGCTTCTCACTCGCTAGTAGGCTCGCTTCCTACCTAATCTCCGAAACGCAACGGGGGCGGTGGGGGGCAGACAGAATGAGCTCGATCGGAAAGCGCTGCGGCGATGCGAGCGAGAGAGGAGCATAAAAAGGAGCGAGCAGGTCCGGGTGGGTGGGACCGCGTCGGCGTCCGGGCCGAAGCAACCGCGACGAGAGCGAGCGGTGCAGGTGCGCGCCTGGGACACCTGGTTCGGGGCCCGGGCACGGGCAGGCACAGCGGCTTTGCGGCGCGTTCCGGCCGGGACCGGCGGCGTCCGTGGCGGGGCGCTACGCGTCGGTGGGGGCGGGGGGGAGCGTGCACTCCAGCGTTTGGTGCGACGTGCGCGCGGAATCTTCGCACGGTGCCGTGCCGGCTTCCGACCTCCGGGTGGCACGGCTGGGAGGCGCCTCGCGGCCTGTGATGCCCTGATCGGTGTCCGGGCGCCGGCGCGGCGCGCGCGTGATCGGCTGGCGGGGCGCGGCGGACCGGTGGTGGTGGGTCGGATGGGAATCCCGTCAGGTCGTTTGGCCTGCGCGCACGGCTGGATTCCAGGGTTGGGTTTCATTTGGATGCAAGCAGCGAGCACGGACGTGTCGTTCTAGAGTCGCGGCGGCTTTCCACGCGGTTTCTTTTCGGCGTCGTGAAACGGTTGGGACCTGGGATTGCTTCAGGCGGAAAGAGCGCGTTGTCGCCTTGCGAAACTCGGTCGGTTTTGCGTGAACGGAAGCATTTTGACGGGGACCTGCGGAATGTAATGTTTAGGTTAACGGTCTTTGTGTAACCGAGGTTTTTTTTTTTATTTTTGTTCTTGAAGAAGATAAACATTTCTGACCGTCGCGAGACCAATTACGCAACAGTGTAGTTCCGAACAAGTCCGGCTTGTGAGCTTGTCTACGGCTACTGCTAGTAGCAGCATTTTACAATTTTTTTTTTCTAGAAACAAGGGGACGGAAATAGTTTGATAGGCATGTGAGCTTCAGCTAGTCACGTGCCGGATGGTGAAGGTGTCAGCTGGATAGCTACAGGCCTACAGCACTGCACGCAGCCGCATGGCCGGGAGCAGAAGATAACGTGCACTTGCTCGTTGCTGCATCGGCGCGTGCGAACAGCAGACTTGCAAGGCCGCGGGGCTTTTGCTCGTCGTCAGCGCGAATGCTGAAAATGCGCTGCGGGTTCATTTCACAGAACCATGTACTTTCTGTTGTGGGCTTGGTGTGGTTGGACATGTGCTGTGGTTCAATGCCAGCCCAATACGTGCGTTCTTGAGCAGTATTAGCCCCATTCCTAACGCCGCATATTGGGCTGACACCGAACCAATTTTTCAATGAAGCAGGCCACCGGCCCACCAAATACGGCCCAACGCTTGCCTATCCCGTAGGCCGAGGGGAAAAAAGTTGTGTCCAGTTGGCGTCGTCTTCTCCACGAGGACCACCGCCACCATAATCCAAACCGATGCAACGCCGCCGTCACGGCATCCGGCGGAATCCTAAGATGCGAAGCTGAAATCGACATGCCGATATACGAGATATTTTCCACGGTGCCGTACTGCCGTGCGCCCAGCGCTTTTTGGAGATTTTTTTTGATACGTAGAAGGCTGCAAGGAGCACAGGACCATGCGACACCCACCAACCCGGCCGGCGGCGGCCTGTCCAGCACATTGATGGGTTATCGACGACGAATCCGCGGCCCGGCACGCCCGGCCCACCGGCGCCAGCAGCCACGGCACCAACCAAACTCGGCGGCGGCTTTCGATTCGGTCAACGGAGCCCGTCCACCACTCCCGCCCCGCACGTCGCGGCGCGCGCGCGCCATGGATGCAGCAACCCAATGGGGGTGGGTCGCGCATGATTGCCATGCCATGCCGAGCCGAGCCACGCACGTACAGATCTGTACGCGCACGGACCTACTCCCTGCACACGTCACCGGGTCGCGGTGCCGAAAGCGAATTCCCCGTCGGCATCCTCCTCCGCCTCCCTCCACCGAGCCGCCAATCCCTATCCATCCCCATCCTCCTCGATCGCCCCCCGCTTCGCTTCCCTCCAACTCCAGCAGAGCGGAGCGGAGCGCGAGGCGCGTAAAAAATAGCGCCGCCACCACCACGCAGCAGTTTCTGGAAGCCGCCCGCCCCGCCGCCCGCGCGCGTGCCCTTAAAGGCGGCGCGCGCGCCGGTCGCCTCCCCACCCGCTGGCGCTGGCGCTGGCGCCCGCCCGTTTTAATCACCGTCCAGCCCGGCCGCAGCTAGGCCGGCCGCGCCCAATCACCCGTTCCGCCACCGCGGCTCCGCTCCCGTCCAGGCGCGCGCGCCCTGCTGGTGGTGCTCACCCTCACCAGCTGCTCTCCCTCTTTCTTATTCCCTCCCCCCCTCTCCGGCCTCGGCCCTCGGACAGGGAGGGCTCTGCCGCTGCCAGGTTTAGTTGCCGGCCCTCTTCGTCGCCCGGTTCTGGGAGCCGGGCGCAGCCGGAGCGGGAGCCCCCCGCTCGATCGAGCTCCTCGCGCGGGCGTTTGACGATGTCATGTGGCCCCTCTGCGTCATCTCCGAGAAGCTCTTCAAGATGGCGGGCGACGACGCCGGCCAGGGCCCGGGCTCGCCGTCCGCCGACTACGCCCAGATTTCCCTAGCGCGCCGATCGTACTACGTCGATGTGAGCTCCTCTCCGCTTTCTCTCCCCCTCTCGCCTCGCCCGATACCAACAGTCGTCTCACTGTGCGTTTCCCTGCACATGTGCTCTCCTCATTATTGGCGTACATACTTGCTGTTGGCTGACACATATGGCTTCCTGTTCTGGGTTTCTTCTGGCGATGGTAGGTTCCACATGTGCAGCAGGCCTTCACCTGGGACTGCGGCCTCGCCTGCGTGCTCATGGTGCTCAGGACGCTGGGGATTCATTGCTGCGACGGCATTGCCGATCTCGAGAGGCTCTGCCGCACCACAAGGTTCCCCTTCTCTCGCTCTCTGACTACTGGAATATTTACAACTTTAAGTACGATGAGCTGTACAGCAGTACTAAACAAATGCCTATCTGTTTAATTAT
The DNA here is from genome assembly GCA_032594955.1 of Panicum miliaceum. Taxonomy (NCBI): domain Eukaryota; kingdom Viridiplantae; phylum Streptophyta; class Magnoliopsida; order Poales; family Poaceae; genus Panicum; species Panicum miliaceum. The sequence goes on from CM064065.1 coordinate 14,745,483, forward strand.
AATGACGTTGCATATAGTTTGATTTGGTTATACGCACTTTCATTCAAAAAAGGATTAGCATAAAGCTAAACCATGGTTGTTGGATGATTGTAAGGGGATGTATGGTCCAGGGTAGTCATGAAGGCCGACATACATAATGGTTTCTTCATTAAATGGAATGTAGTACCATGCTTAAAGAATATGATATTAATATTTCAAGTTATTAAAATAGTGGTAACGGCTTTATGAACTAACGTTGCTAATGCCTTTTTGTTTTCAGCATTTGGACAGTCGACTTGGCGTATCTCTTAAACAAGTTTTCAGTTAGTTTTTCTTTCTTTACTGTGACTCTTGGAGCAAACCCACAATATTCTGCTGAAAGCTTTTATAGGGTACGTGTTCTAACCAACTTCTAGTGCACATTCTTCTGAAGTCCACATTAGTAATGTTTTCAAAATGTTGATAGGAGCAATTGCAAGAAGACATTGATCGAGTCGATGAGCTATTTGGGAAGGCACTTGAAGCTGGAATTAGTATTCAAGTATGCTCACAAACAGCTAACAGCATGAAAATTCTGCATTATGTGTACTTCCCACAGCACTTAATTCCCCCCCAATTTGTGCCTTTTTGCAGTGCAGATCCATCAGCGCATATGATATTGCTTTTCTACTGTTATCTGGGCACTGCATTGCCATTGCATTAGTGGACAAATCAAAGCTAAAGTAAGTATTTCTATTTGCTGTAGTACTGAGATGATATGTAGCTCCTTTTTATTTACTCTTTTCCTGCATTTTTTCAACTTCATAACTCACAAACAAAGTTTTGGTCATAAAATTTTTGGTAAATTTCTTGTATGCCACTTGGATAAACTCAAATCCTAGATTTGCTGCTGCTAAAACCATATCCCTTCAATGCCATTTCAGTGGCATATAGGGGATTAAAGCAAAGATTTATTGTTTAATTTCATTTTCAAGCGCCAAATCATTTGGAGTTCAACTGAGAATCCTAGATTGATTTGAAAGTTGAGGCTCCGACAGATATAATAATAACTGGAGTTTTGAATGCAGTTCCTCTTGGATGAATGATGTACATGATGTACAGCAGCTCAATGAGGATTCAGATTACATGGGTAGGTTGCATTATGCTCCTCTTGGAACATTTACTCTCTTTCAAAAATGAGCAATTTCCAGGTTTATGTGAGGTAAAGGACATGTATTTCAAGTTCATGGTTTTGATTGTTTGTTCATCTGGATTAGAAGCACCATGTTCTCTCTTTTCATCATATTGTAAATTTCTTAGTATGGTTATATCATTTTATTTACACTTTGCAGGGCATTATGTCATAATATGCGGGTATGATGCTGATGATTGTGAATTTGAGATAAGGGATCCTGCCAGTTCCAGGTGTGTAATATTCTCGTTACAACTAGAAGTAGATCATGCTGTTCTGGGATACAGAAATACAAGAGTCAAGGATCATTAGCTGTTTTGAAATGACAACTTCGTGTCAATTGAGAATTTTCCCCTTCTGCTTGAGTTTCATCTCTGCCTCTATCAGCTCTGTTTCTGTCGGGAACATAAGGCTGTTTGTTGATTCTTTCAGGAAGCGCGAAAGGGTGACAATGAAGAGCCTAGATGAGGCCCGCAAATCATTTGGAACCGATGAGGATATTCTCTTGGTAGGAGAAACAGTGTAATTTGTTCTTCACATTCATTCCTGCCATGCTCCATGCTCCGAGTCCTCTCCAATTGAAGTGTGCTGGTAAAATTTTCATGCTTGCAACACTTACTGATAGTGCACTGGGTGCTGCAGGTCTCCTTAACCGGAAAGAGCGGAATGAAGGTCAGTCGTAAATTCCTCGCCGGCTCCATGTAAATAGCTCACCAAGCCTCCAGCCACTTTGTGTATACGTTGTACATGTCCCTGTAGTTATGATTGTCGGTTGCCAGCCTTTTATTTTTCCTCCCGATAGGAACAGTGTGCCAGGAAAGTTAGTTAGCATCTTTATGGCCTATTGGCTCATGGCATCACCAAACTGTAGCTGCTAAGGGCTTAGCAGCAGCAGCAGCAGCAGCAGCAGCAAAAATTGCTGCTCTTATGTAGTTGCAAATGGTGTGCAGCCGCAGCCAGAAATGCTGCTCTTGTGTAGTTTACAAATGGCAGCAGCAGGTGCAAACAGTTCTGCTGCTCTTGTAACGAGCAAAAGCTATACGATCATATCTGAACGTGTACAGACCTTCCTTGAAGAAATTGTGTGATCCTTTGCACCGTAATCCATCAATTCTGCTGCTGGAATGTTCCGTTGTCTGAATCTCGCCGATCATTCGAGCTCGTCGCCGCCGGATCCAACCGGCGTCATTGTTAGGTCGCAGGGAGCGAACTCGCACCAAACTCACCTGCCTGCCCGTTGTTGCTTTCATAAGTGCAAGAGCTAAGCGATTAGGGAACATGCATCTCCTTGTCAATGAGCAGCGTGCACCGTGCGTACGTGTGTCGTCCTTGTTAAGAATAGGTACAATTTTATTTAAAAAAAAGAAGGTAGCTACAATTACTTGAGACAAGCGGAGTTCTGTTAGTATTTCTATTCCTGCTCTACTACAGCCGTGTATGAAGCCCCATCTGCTCAACGATTCTGCAAACACCAACACCTGGCCAAGAAAGTTTGAGAAGACAGCAGAGAATCAGAGCGGCCTAAAATTAGACAGTTCAAGGCAGACAAGTAAGCTCACGGGTTCAGCATGACACTAAGATTGTATTCAATTTCAGTCACTGCCAAAAACATTGCGTAACGAGTCGGTTTCCATTGCTGCCTCCTAGTAGCTGATCCATTCAGTAAGCGAGGTGGTTACGGAAAACGTCGCTGCTGAATGGAATGGCTGCCGTGAACCGCCCGCCTTCACCGAACGCAAACGCGACGGGCAAGCCGCCCGCCTCCGCCGCCAGATTTCCCCGGAGTTGCAACCGCGGAGGAAACCGACGCGACGGGCCACCCTCGAGCCGCTGGTGCGGGGTGACGCCGGCGACAGGGACGCGGCGAGCTCGCGTGACAGCGACGGGCCTCCTCCGCCACCCGGTCGCTCTCGCCGGAGTGGAGATCGCGGTTTGAATTGCACTCCCGACACGGGCGTCTTTACTGCTGCTTTCTGAAATGTTTTCCGTCGAGAAGCAGGAAACGGGTGGTGCACGGAGGAGTATCGATCAAGGCAGCTCGCTCAACTTGCCGCAGCAGGAAAAAGAGAAGTTGTACTCGTACCGGTACGATCGTATGATTCACAAACGGATCAGCTGATCAGGTAGTGGCACTGCCACAGAGCATCCAGTGCTCTGAAGACGAGTCAAAACGCCCAGAGCATTCCACGACGTGGCGCACGGACATGGCACCAGCGAGCTACTCCAGAATTAATTGCACGGAATTAATCGTTTCAAGTCAGCACAGCTCTAGAAAGATCAGGAACACCCATTCATCGACCTGCACGCATCCGTCCACGCAGAAACAAACAGAGCAAGGTCTGACCATCTGATGGAGAGCTGGCTAGCTCGCAGCAATGGAGGGAGCAGTCGTGAGCGCGGCAGCGGGAGCCCTGCAACCCGTCGTGGAGAAGCTGGCCGCTCTGCTGCTCGGCGAGGAGTACAAGCGCTTCGAGCGGACGCGCGGCGAGATCGAGTCTCTCACTCATGAGCTCAACGCCATCATGGCGTTCCTCATCGAGAGCTCCAAGGTTGAGGATCCTGACGGGCAAGACAGGCTCTGGATGAAGGATGTGCGGGAGCTATCCTACGACATCGAAGACAGCCTCGACGAGTTCTTGCTGCACGCCGCCGACAAGTCTGCCGAGCCGGACGGCTTCATGGAGAAGGTCAGGAGCTTGGTGGAGAGGACCAAGACTCGCCATCGGATAGCCAGGGAGGTTGAGGATCTGAAGAAGGAAGCCATCGAGGTGGCCGAAACGAACCAAAGCAGCTACAGGGCCGCTGACCACCAGCCCCTGGTCAGTGCCACCAATGCGTCGATTGATCCAAGGGCGCTTGCTGTATTTGAGGATGCGACGAAGCTTGCTGGCGTCGACGGGCCGAATGGCGAGCTCATCAGATTGCTGGAAGAAGATCAGACTGGACATGGCTCGGTCCAGCAGCAGACTAGAGTGGTCCCAATTGTTGGACCTGGAGGGATTGGAAAAACAGCTCTGGTGCACCAGGTGTACCAAGAACGTAACGGTGGATTCCTGCATCGGGCGTTCTTATCGGTATCAAGGAATCCGGACATCAAGGGAATTTTGAGAAGTATCCTGTATCAAGTGGTGAGCCCAAAAGATTACGAGGCCGTGATTAAGGGGGATCATGTTATCAGAGTGGCTGGGGAGGATCAACTTATCGCAAAGATCAGGGAATACCTCACAGACAAAAGGTACTAATCAACATTTCTGTTCAGAAACAATAATTTAAATCTTTTTTTTCAGAAGAGATAGATATGCATAAAAATATTGAAATATCCATCTCTATAGTAAAATAGTAATGTTATGGAAATAAATACTTGCACACATTTATATATAAATGCTAATCAAATCCTTATGTGTGTAGATTTTTTACTAGAAATTTAAATTTTGATTGGATTCGTTTTTGCAGTACACTTACAGTATGGCCTACTGTGCAACACATTTGTTATGATCCCGTGGCACTTTGCTAATGTATAGATATACTCCTAGGCTTAAACAGTATATAGAGGTAATGGCCAAACGTGTATAGCAAAGACCAGTGTTGTTGTCTAAAATGAAGTAGAAGAAAAGAAGATATCATAGGTCCTCTGTGTTCATAAAAGCATCTCCATACAAGATATTACTAATAATGGCATGTGCACGGCAATCGTCTAAGTTTTAACTATGTTACAGAAAGACAACAGTAAGGCAGCTCAAGCTAAGGATTATTTATTAAATTGTATCTCAATAACCTATAATAACTAATGATTAGTTGATTACTATATACGACACATACAATGGTAACCTGTCCCCCATACATTTCATTTTACTTTTATTTCTCTTACCACGTGCATCCACACTCTATTTTTAACACCGTTTTCACATTATAATAATATAAACATTTGTGTTTAATAAGTAGCATAGATGTATAAACATGTAGGTAAAAAATAGATGAATAAACATGAATCAAGTCTGTAATTCCATTTCAGCAATTGTGTTGGCTTATTTTTACCCTTCCTGGTCAATGAGCAAAACATTCTTCCGTGTTTGTTCTGCGGATACTTTATTGTGCTCGATGATATATGGGATGTGAAAACATGGAACGCCATTAAGGATATCTTCCCCATGACCAGCTGCGGTAGTAAAGTCATCACCACTACTCGTATAAACGATGTGGCTCAGGAATGTTGTCGATCACCCACTAATGGACATATATACAATATAAGGCCTCTTAGTATGGAGCACTCAACACAATTATTTTACAGAAGATTATTCAGCCCTGAAGAGAAATGCCCTTCTCACCTTGAAGAAATTTCTAGCCAAATCTTGGAGAAATGTGCCGGCTTACCGTTAGCGATCATGGCTATATCTGGCTTGCTGTCCAGCAAGGAAAAAACAACGGAGCAATGGAATCAAGTGAAAAATTCGATTGGCCGCAGACTTGAAAGAAATTCTAGTGTTGAAGTAATGTCAGAGATACTATTGCTCAGTTACTTTGATCTTCCTCTCCATCTTAAAATTTGCCTACTGTACCTCAGTATATTTCCAAAAGATTATACCATTGGGAAGGAGGATTTGATAAGGAGATGGATTGCTGAGGGGTTCATCCATGAACAGAATGGAATTGCAGCATACGATTCAGGCGAGAGGTGTTGTAACGATCTCATCAATAGGAGCTTGATCCAACCAGGAGGGAAAGACAAATTTGATGAGGTGAATAGCTGCCGAGTTCATGACACAATTTTTGATTTCATTGTATGCATGGCTGCTGAAGAGAACTTTGTTACTTTAATAGGAGTACCCGGTGTAAATCCTATTGCTGGAAACAAGGTCCGTCGGTTGTCTATGCAGAATGATGTTCAAATCCCATCAGGGCTAGTTTTATCTAGCGTCAGGTCACTTAATGTTTTCGGCGGTGATGTGGAAATCCCATTTTTACCGGAGCTTAGACTCTTGCGTGTTTTAGCATTTGAAGACTGTGGGCAGTTAGAAGATAATCATCTTTCAGATGTAGGCAATTTGTTGCACCTCAGATATCTGAGGCTCAACCATGCACATGCTGTTACAAAGCTTCCAGAAGAAACAACAGAGCTACTACGCTTGAGGACACTAGAAGTACATGGGCACAACAAAATAATGGAAATTCCAGCCGCCATTTGTCAGGTTGAGCGATTGGAATGTCTGGTAACTCTAGTTACAGACGATTATACTATACTGCCTGATGAAATTGCAGACATGAAAGCACTGAGGGTGTTGGAAGGCGTTAATGTGTATATTCACTCGGTCGGCTTCATTAAGCGGCTTGGTGAGCTAACAAATCTTAGGAAGCTGGGCATGCTATTCGTCAACAGCGATGCTGATGAAGAATGGGAGGAGAAATACGGAGAGATCGTCTCTTCGATCTATAAGCTTACCCGAGCAAACCTTGATTCTCTGCATATTCATACCGTAAATGAGCCACCAGAGTTGCTGGACAGTCTAAGCAAAGAACACCCTGAGCCACTTGGCCTTCGGGAACTTGTCATCGAGGGGGGTGACGTCTCAGGCCTTGCAGCGTGGTGGGGTTTACTCGTGAACCTCCAGAAGTTACTCTTCTGTGCATATGAAAGAGTTAGCGAGGAAGATGTGGAGACCCTTAGAAGCCTACCCGATCTGAAGTACCTCTGCATCCATCTCTGGGATGCACCCGACGATCCTGAAGTGAAGGCTCCCCTGGAGAGAGCAACGAAGGCCCATCCCAACCGTCCCAAATTGGTATGGATAGATGAGTACTAGACCTCAGGTACCAATTCTTCCTTGCACACAGTTCTTGGTTCAGAATACCTGTCACTTCTTTCTTCCCTTTGCTCGCAAAGATACCTGTTCAATCGTTGTTTCCCTGCACCAAGATCAGGTGCAGCGGTGACTTGTACTGCAGGTCTGCAACTTAAGCAGTTGGTCCATCTGAGCCACTCAAGGGGCTGGCAGCGTCTTGCATGAGAGTTCATATTTCCTACCCTTTTTCTCTTTATTTTTGCAACCAGCTGTTAATCTGGAGGGGAGAAAAACACGAAGAGCAGAGTGGGCTTGGCGTATTAAAGGCAACTCTGGCCCAACAGGATGTACAGATCCCCGGAACAGTTTTCAGAGCCTTGTCCTGTTGAGCTCATCGTGCAAGATTAACACTCTTCAGTTACTGTCAGAACATTGCGTAACGACCTCCATTGCGAATGAGAATGATTGCGAGAGCGCGATGGAACACTCTTCAGCTTCCGCTGCCTCCTAGTAGCTGAAACATTCGGTAAGCGAGGTAGGTAGTTACGGAAATGTCACCGCGGAATGGCTTCCGTTTCCGTGACCCGCCCGATTCACCCGCCGGGCGAGCCGCCCGCCAGTTTTCTCCCCGGAGTTGCGACCGCGGCGGAAACCGACGCGACGGGGCACCCCCTAGAGTGGCCTGGTCGCTGCCGCTGGTGCGGGGTGACGCCGGCGGCGACAGGGTCAGGGACGCGAGTTCGCGCGACCGCGATGGGCCTCTTTCGTCGCCCAGTCGCCCTCACGGCCTCACCGGATCGGAGATGGTGACTTGCATTGCACACTTCAGAAGTTCAGAGGTAGAGTAAAATCGAGCAATGAGCTACATAGCCACTCAACCTTTCGTAACCGTCCTCTCTGATCTTCCTTTCGAGAAGCTTGATGATGGAAGGATTAGTCCGTAGTTACCCTTACAATTTCCGTCCGCTTGATGATGGTTTTTCTAAAACTCGGCGCTAGTTTTGTGTTCCTAATTCCCATCCCTTTTACCATCTTCGTTGTTCTTCTGTATTTTTTGAATAAATTGTTTTGTTCTTTTGACTTGGCTGCACAATCGTCGCCATGATGCCATCCACGAATAGGATGCGCATTCATGAACATACGCCACTCCTCAACAGTACTTACTGCCACGGATGGAGTAGAACACACGAACAGTACCTGAGATACGCTGTACAGTATCTCCCCTTGCCATTGATGGGTTGGGTAGCAACAGAATGACCATCGGGCTCCTACCCTCTCAGCCGCATTGCCCGCAAGCATCGGCCTCCATTTGCGCGGGAAAGCCCCCGTTCCCCTCCTCGAATGGCGGGAAAGCGAGGCGCGAGGCGCCAAGCTAAGTTTGACCGCGGACAGCTGGCCCCGAGACCCGTCCGGCAGCCGCGCGCGCGCGCAGGGATGATCACCCCCGCAGAGACCGAGATGCACGTCAGCTGAGGCCGAGCTGATTTACTCGGCGCTCGCCTGGCGATGGCTTTTTCCTTCCCTCGCCAGCTCATTCGGTCGGTATTGCCGACCAGTTTCCGCTACAAAAACAACAACGTTTATTTCAAAAAAGCAACAACAACGAAGGGACAGAATGCAAGCGTCGCGTCACGTCACCGTCGCCGCGAGGGAAATTTAAAGGCCACTCCATTTCGGTACCGCCAGTAAAGAGTTTACTACTGCAGAGTCCATTCGGTACTGATGCGTGTACTTACCCGTTAATTAAATTTTGGCGTCTTCCTCTCAGAAAAAAGAAAAGAAAACGAAACCAATTTTTTTTGAAATAAATAAACGAAAAGAAAATGGACGCAGATATTCTAGGCCTCCGGCGGCGCTGCGTTTCCTGACCCCGCGCTCCCTGCCGCGCATGCGCGGTGTAAAAACGGCAGCAAGCAGTGAGAGAGGTCACGGGGGCGGCATGGGCAGGCGCAGGCCGGCAGAGCTGCCGAGCTGGGTGCGGTCAGCGCGGCGCTCCGGCACTCGGGGCGGCAGGGGCGTTCCTTTCCCCGTCGCGGTGTGGCCGCGAGTCTTCGCTGCGGTGGCGAGCGATGATTAACAAAGGCGCCGGGGCGCGGCCCAGGGGGCGCGGTGCAGGCCGGCCTGGAGACAAACGCCCAACCGAAACCCCTCCCGATGCTTTCAAACTTTCGGGACTCGTCTTTGTTTGCGCATCCCCGCTCTCTCTTTGGAACTTCTTCCAGGCCGGACAATGGACGTGCAGGACGCAGCTGTGAGCCTGTGTCCTTCCAATGCGAAACAAAACAAAAGCCTCGCCACTAGCGTTGCCGTATCTTTTGTGGACTGTGGTCGCCCAATTCGCTCGGGCCTGTCGAACGCTCCGTGGGGGGGCCCTTGCTGCTCGTCGCCGGCCACTCGAAACCACAGCCCTGCCTTTTTCAAAAAGATTAGGCTCACACCCTGCATGGCATGCCCCCGACCAGGAACAGGGCGTGGGTATCCAATGCGGCGTTCAGATATTTTTCCGGGGTAAACTCGGGGCGAAATCGGCGGCGCTCGTATCGCACAAAAACCCTGTACTGATAAGTACGATAGCCGACGTCGCTCTTGACCTAAAAACAAAAGAGAACGGCGCGTCGCTCTCGCCCGGCGCGTCACTGCTTCGCGACGAGCGGGCCAGTGGGCGGCCGACACGCGAGCGCGCGCATGATTTGGACTCCAGATCGGCGCTGGGCCTCAGTCTCACCATCATCGCCGCCATCGAAGGCATTTGCATCTGGGTAACACGGGATAAAAAATCGAGGGACAGCGCAGTACACGCATGGGCGGTTCCCTCCCTATATTCTTGATTTTTGCGGCCACTTGTTCACGGGAAACTTGAAGAGGCGTCCGACCACCGTCGAGTCGTTTTCCGGCGGGTACGCACGCCTCCACGTCCACCGCCTGTGACTGCGCGCGACTCACCCCTAGCTCACACACGCCAAGCACGCTGGTAAAATCCGACGGCTGAAGTGAGCGCGACGGCTGAAGGGACCCGGGCTCGAGCGCGGCAGGTGGGGGCCCGCAGTGGCTCGCCCGCGCCGCTGTTATCCAATCCGGCAATCCGCTGATGCGGGGGGACTCCGGTTCTTCCACCGCTCCCGTACGCCTCTCCCAGCATGCGTTGCTGCAACAATGATAGCCCTACTTCTACTACTGCACTGTTGCGCCCACCCCCAAAGTCCTGAGCAAACTGTTTTGCATGTCAGCAAGCTCTGACAGGCCCGTCGCAACAAGGCGCGAAATGACCTGGCAAAGTCCGGATTTAAAAAACAAAAACGCTAGAATTCGCACGTACGATGTTCAAAATGCGACAACAAATTCAAATTGCTGGAGCGTATAGAACGCGGGAAAATATCATGGCGTCGCAATGCGGGAACGTCCCAGAATTTTAAAACGCGACCTGCTTGACCGCCTGCACGACCTGCCAAGCGGTGCGCGCTCCTCGGGGCCCGGGCGGGACCCACCGCGCAGCCGCACAGGTGGGTCAGCGTTCAGCGACACCTCCGCTTCGTCGGCGCAGGCAGCCGGGTCGAGCCGTCATGCCCACCAGGTAACCGGGACCCGTTCTCTCCTCTTCACCCGGCTCCGTTCCGTCCGAACCGCACGTAACAGGGTTCGCGTGGCGGCGCCGGTGCTAAAACGGGCTAGCGGGCGCGCGCCGTCTTCTCGTTCCGGGCGTGGAGCCACGGCGCGCGGTGTTTTCTACGTACGTGAGGCGTACCGCGTACCCGTCACGCGCCCTTTTCCGCCCGCGTACCCCTGCATTTAAAGCCCTCACGTCTTCAATGCGCTGTAAAATTAAAACCCCACCCCGCCCGCGAAGAACTCGCATACGGTCGCAGACGCAACGCTCGTGACCCCGGTGCGGCCGTATGACGCCCCCAACTTTTACTCTCGGCACCCACAGTGACACAGGCTCTGCCACGTTAGGCACGGCCTGCACTGCAGAAGCAAGTTTTTTTTTGTTGACATCCAGGCTGCAGGCTGCTGCAGCAGTGACATCAAACTTTTTTAAACCACCCGTCCCTTATCTTCTCGGCGAAAAGACCGTCAAGAAACACCGCGGTTGTAGTTGCACACTACTGCGTGGTGCGTGCTTTTCGCTCCAGAAAATTAGTTGAACCACTATTTGACGGTCCGAAAAAAAAGCGCCCCACTATTTGACATTGGAAGGAGTGGGTGGAGTGGCATTGACATGAGCAGCACGTACATAAGAATCCAAGACGAGATCTACGTAATCTGACGTGAGTGTACACACACCCATCCCACAATAACTGCCCAAACTCCTCTGCTCCTACTCTACGCCGGTCGTCCGGCTGCCCCAAAAGAAAAAAAAAAAGGATACGCGCAATAAATTGGCGCAGTGAACGCAGGTGAAGGAGGCATTTGGGGGCGCTACGGGGGCTACGGCGAAAAATCGGTTCCAAAAGAAAATGATTTCCCGGCCGAATTAATTCCTCGGCCGCGTCTCTCTCCTCGTCGTCCTCTTTTATAAAGGAGTACAGCCCCCAGGCCTCCGGCTCGGCCGTTTTAAAATCCTCGTCGTCCATCGACATTCCATTGCGCCTCCCTCCTCCCCCTTCCTCCATCTCTTTCTCGCCGTCCCACCCCTTTTCGGCGATACACACGCCGCTCCTCGCCCCTCCGTTTCTCTGCTGCACGCAGCGGTTGCTTCCCGGCGCCGAGGCGCGGGGTGCAGGGCTTTGACGGCCGGCGGCGGATTCTTGTTGGCTTCTTGGGACCGGTTCGAGGGTGGAGGAAATGTCGACGGAGTGCTCGGACCTCGGGGAGGAGTTCTGGCTCCCGGAGGAGTTCCTCGACGACGACTTCTTCTCCGAGGAGGAGAAGGCGGCGGTGGCCGCCCGGAGCGAGAGCGACGAGGAGGACAGCCTGGCCGGCCTCTCGCGCCGCCTCGCGGTGCTCCTCGGGGATGACGGCGAGCGGAAGGTGCCCGCCAAGGTTGGTTTTCCGTGGTTGCATGCATGGTGCTGGTTGGCTCTCTCATTCTTTGCGCCCCACGCCTTCTTGCTTGTCTCTTGGCGCGCGCCGGAGTTCCTGATTGCGAGTTCTTGTGCTGCAGGAGGAGGTGACGGTTGGGTCGCCGCAGTCGACGCTGTGCGGGCTGCCCAAGTCCGGCCAGGAGAGCCCCAAAGGCGGGGCGTCCAAGGGGACCTCGCCGCCGTCGTCGCCGCTGGAGCAGCGGCCCGCGGACCCGTGGGAGCTCCTGTACGAGGCGGCCGGGCAGGTTGCACGCATGCGGTCGGTGACCAACAGCATCCCTGTGCCCAGCAACGCCTACGGCATCAACGGCCACGGTGGCTTCGCGCCGCCGGCGAGGAAGCCGTCGCCGCCCCCGGTGGCTCCGCCCGCCACCAAGGCCCCTGCCGGCGTGTACTACCACCCGCTCGCGCACTTGGTCTCGCAGCGCCAGATGCAGGCCGCTCAGGTGCGTGGGCTCTCGCCAAGATTCCTCAGTTGTATCCTTCTTCTTGTTCCGTTCCTGTAGCCCTGACGCTTTCCATTTCGGTTCTCTCGTCGGTTTGCAGTTCCATCTCCTCAAGCAACAACAGCTCCTGAAGCTGCAGCGAGAGCGCCACCTGGCCGCGGCGTGGAGCGCGCGCCAGGGCGCAGGCGTGAAGCCCGTTGGCTGCGGCGGCGGCGACGCGCCTCCCGGTCTGAACCCGGCGGCGTGGCCCCCGCTTCAGAAGGCTCCGCAGCAGCACCAGGCGCCGGCGCCCCCTGCCGCTGGCATGCGCGCCGTGTTCCTCACCCCGCCCGGCGCCAAGCGCGAGCGTAATGGCACCGGCGTCTTCCTCCCACGTCCTGCCGGCGCCCCGACCGAGCCGAAGAGAAAGACAGGTTCGTCGGTTGTAGCTACTTGCCTGGCCGTTTCTTGCACAATGAATACCTCCGCTGGTGCTCTTTTCTTTGGGTGAAATCTTCGACTCACATGGTGCTCTCTGCATCGCCCAGGGTGTTCAACGGTTCTTGTCCCCGCCCGCGTCGTGCAAGCTCTGAACCTCAACCTTGATGACCTCGGCGCCCAGCCTCGCTACCCCGGAGGCTTCGTTCTCGATCACGGTAACCATCTTATACAGTTATACTGCCTACTGCAATTCTGTTCTGCTCTGTTCCCGAAAGGGCAGGAGATGCTAATGTGAGCTCTTCCCTCGCAGATCCTTGATTAGTCGGAGCAACATGCTGGCGAGCCAGAAGCGGCGCGCTGCGGCGGCAGCCGTAGCCTCGCCGGAACTCTGCCACAGTTCTTGAGTTCAGTCGCCGGCCGGAGCAGACGAAGGTTGCCACCAAAGATTCGGGCGACACCCTCACGTCTGTTGGCCACTCCAGTCAATCCTAATAATTAAAGAAATTAGTTCGAGTACCTTTTGTTAGGTAGTGTGTTAGCAGCAGAGTTAGGAAGGCCATACTAGTGTTAGCATCAGCGTTAGGTCTGTTCATTTTGGATCCGGTGATATATTGGTTTTTTGGGTGTGGACGGAAAGCGGTGGAGATGGACGAGCAGCGAAGAAACCCATGTCGTCCCAGTTTGGTGGTTTGGGGGAAGAATAATAATAAGTGGTTCGAGAGGGGTGTTTTAGCTGCAGCAAGAGCGAGAGCAAGCAAGAAGATGATGAGAAATGACATGAAAGGATTGGGTGGGGTTTATCTTGGAGGAGAAAAAGGAAACAGGAGCTCATCTCCCCATCCAGCCGATATCCATGGCTTTGCTTGCTTTGGGTGCTACCAGCACGGACCCAGCTAGGGCCTCCTCTGCTCCCTCTTTTTTGCAGCCTTTTTTACTTGCAAAAGAAGCTTGCCGTGGGCTCCATGAATAAGGGCGCTTGCTTTGTTATGTTTAGAGTATGCTCAAAGGATTTATTCGTGTTTTTTTCCCTTGTACCACTAGGTGGTAGTAGCGGTAGTAGTTAAAGTGTCTCCCGACTTTTGTTACAAGGGTCATTAGGAGTGCAGTGCAGTGGTTAGTTGCTTAGCTGCATCAACAGCTGCGGCAAGTGTGGGCTGATTACTCTATGTCTGGTGTAATTGTCTACTGGCTCCATGGCATCATGGGACATTAATATAAATGGAATTTCATTGCTTAATACGGCGCATCATGGCTTAATCAACTCTGCCCCCCGCCTTCTACTCTCCAATGGTTGGTGATTACGCATGTGAGGTGCCCAGCAACCGTTTGTCCGGTGCGTAACCGCCTCAGAATCTGGCCGCGGGTGGGGGCCGTATGGGATCTGCATCTCCCTGCCGCCAGCCATCCCTCGCGCCGGAGCCGGATCCCTGAGAACGACGCCTCTGGGTGGGCGCGCCCGCCCAAACCTGGCTGGCTTTGGCCGCGGTCCAGCGCGGGTTTAGCTGGAGAGGACGGCCGACGCCGGCCGCTGGACCCGTCCGTTCTGGCCGCTCGGACGCATCCGGGCGTCCGCTGAGGTTTAGCTGTGCGGTTGATGGCTATAGCTCTTCGTCTCTTGTGCATGCAATCCGTCGCCTCTCGTTGCGTTCTCTGATCCAGCAGTTCAGCTGCGTCTGCATGGGTCCCTCCCTCTCCCCTGGCGCCCTCCCCTGTGGCCCCCGGTCAAACCGTCAAAGCGGTGGCTTCTTTTCATTTTTTCTCTCGCTTGCTGCGCCGTCTTTTGTTTGGATTTTTTACCGTGCGTCGCACAACCATCGGTCGCCGGGAAAGGCGTGTTTCCAAGAGAAAGCGGCCTGCCTCGGGTTCCCACCGGTGGAGCTCGGAGTGGCCTCGCGAGCCCTCCTCTTTCTCCTGCCTCGGTCCGTGTTAGGATGATCCTGTCCCTTTTTCCGGTAGGGTAAACCGCACGGTACCCCACTCAAAATTTTAAAATCCCCCGGGAGTACTAGAGATAGTATCATCTTTAGCTTACTTTCGAGCGGGGCCACTGCGGGGGGCTCTAATCCGGATCGAACTTCACGTGCCCGCCCGCATCGGCGTGTTCCGGCGAGGTGGCGCGCACGACGGCGTCACGGCGGCGCGCTAACTCTGGGCGGTGGCGCGGTTGTGGGCTGCGAAAGGGCGCGGGGGAGCGAGATGCGGGGAGGGGTTGGGGCGTCGTGGTCGCTGGAAAGGTGGGTTGGCTCCACGCGCCTGATCGGCCGAGCTCGTCGGGTTGGGTGCGCTGGGGGGGGGGGGGGGGGTTGTTGCGTGAGGATGGGGGAAGAGGATAGCATCACAGATTCACAGTCACAGACTCACAGAGCAAGCGGGCAACTAGGCAGCAAGCGTCCTGTCGCCCATGTGGCCCTCACGTTGTGCGTGCGTGCCGCGGGTGGGAAGGCTGGCTGGCCGGAGGAGGTGTCGATGGTGGTGGTGTGTTGGGTAAGTTAAGTTGGGAGGGCCACCACCGCCGGGCCGGCCGGGGCTCGCTGTCATGCCCCGCGCACGGCGAGCAGCGGCGCGGTGGGTTAGCCGCGGCTCAACTCCCGCCGTTTTCCCAGCATTGAATGTTCGCGTCCCCGGCCGTGGTCCATCTCCACTCCACCCCACCCCTGATGCAAGCGATGCTTCGTACGGCTTCCCGCCATCGAGTGGCGAGCAGGAGCACTACTGGATATTTTTGTGACGCATACGGCAAGCTAGTAGCAATCAATCGGAGATTATCCGTCCAATTGCGTCGCGCCATCGTCCGTCGCCGCCCACGTAAACTGCTGTGTATTCGCTCGTCGCACGGGGCCCCCAGCGGGAGGTTCTGGAGGGGAATCGGTGCGAGGAGCCTTTGATCCGGCCCAGTTCAATGTATATGCCTTTCCAGAGTTTTTTTTTCTTTTTTCCAGCATAGTAATGTACTACTGCTCTTTTTTTTTTGCTGAGAAAGTACTAGTATAGTAACTCTACTTGTGCTACGATGCCAAATATTTAGTAGTTGACCGTGTAGTTTGATGACCTAACTAGGCCCATTATTTGTTCTCGGCTCACATCACATGGCCTGATGGCCGGGACTAGACTACCATCCATTTTGGTATGCGTAAGCCGCGGTGACGTCTGTGTCGTCTTTCAAAACCGCAACTCAATTGCCACCTCTTAAGGGGGGGCAACATGGCAAATGGAGGCTCCGGGTAGGTACTAAGCTTAAACGACTTTCTTTAATCTCATCCTCTCATGATTCTCTAGCTGCTTAACAAAATCCCAGGACGGTAGTCTGGCCTAGCAAACCCCTTTCTGCAGCGTCCTTTCGCGACCAATTGTAGGCTGTAGTAGGGTCTCGCACTCTCGCTCGCCTCAGCACGCACTCGTGTGAGCCGTGACCGGCCGACGTTCTCCGCCGCCAATTCGCCTACCGACTTCGACGTCCAAATTTTTGTTGCTCCACTGCCGCTCCGATCCTACGCTCGGTGCAGCTCACCAACCGTGGCGGACAAGTGCTGTGTCAGTTTCCGGCATCTCACTGTCCAAGTTGTATATCTAACAGTAGAACGGTGCACCAACCGCTGGAGCCCCTCGCACGGACGAGCTGCCGTTTGGCGCGGCCGGTCGCGTGCGTGCGCAACGCAACGAAACCGCACCAACCTGGCAAGTGACAGCCTTGACTCGCTTCCGCGCGTAGTAGTCCATTTGTCGGTAACCGAATCCGCCCGGTGCAAATTTTTAGTTACGGAGTCACCGTCACCCATGATAGGAGCAGCTAGCTGGCTCGTTCACCTGCCTGCTGGTCCTATCTCTCTCCATCTCGTCCATGGCCCAACAATGCTCACGATAATTCATCGTCCCATGATAATTCTGTTCCTACCTGTCGTGTAACAGAATTCCACCGCACTACATTTCCAGATCAGCCATTTCTCCTGCTACGGAGTACTCGGGGATACAGTAGGGTGCATCAAGTGAAGCGAGGCAGTGTGGAGCCGTGGTAAGGAAACGTGAACAGGGCACGCGCCGCCGCCGCCACGCCGACAAAGCGAATGAGAAGGGCGGCTCGTTCCTAGGTATCCGCCCGCGCGCCGCGCCCCGCCGCTCCCTGGATCTCCGATCCCGGCGGCGTGACAGCTCATCCCCCCGCCAGCGGTTTGCCGGGCTGTTGCTAGCTGTTGGACCAGCCAGCCACGGGCCATCGGCCATTTTTCTTTTCTCTCTCCGGAGACCGCACCGCCTGTCGTCGTCGGCCTCGCATCTGGCCGCGCCGAGGGGACCCAACAACAGCTAGAGCCTAGCGGGACAGACCAGTTAATTAACTCCGCGGCCTTCACACTTGACTTGGGAACCCTGCCGGGCCCACGCTGCTCCTTTTGGCAACCGGGAAGCGGAAAAAAAACACTACCGGATGGTCTAGTTTGTTTTTATTTTAATCTCTCCACTCGATCTTTTTCTATTTTTTGAAAGGAAATCCACTCGATCTTTAGTGGGTACTGTCGGTACATGCTTGCTCTTAAGATGACAGCTAATTGTACTGAGGATTCCACTTTGCAGTAGCAGGCCACTGCTACTCTTGGGTTGTGATTCAGTGTTAAAAAGAAAAGATATAGAGTAGGACCTGGCTGTAAGGGCGAGGGGGATTTGTTTTAAGCCATGAATGGTGGTCGACAGCCTGGGCCTCTTGCCCGATGGGGTGCACTGCCGTCGGGCCCACCTGCCAGCGGGCGTCGGCGAGGTGACCGGGACCTAGGAAAATATTGTACTCCCTCTGTTGCTGCTTGGTTGGACTGCTGTTGCCAAACATGGCAAGGCCACACCGACACTAAACGCACTGGCAGGTGGTAGCTGTTCAGCGGCATGCTGTCAGCGACGGCTGCTGTCGGCTCCTCCGCAGGCTGGATCATATTAGCGCGAATCGCTATGCGGCTGCTTTGATAACCACACCGCACCGGAAGCGCGGATGGGTCGGCTGATGGGCTCCAGTGAGTGTAGTAGTCTCAGACCATCAGGCTCACCTCCTTGATCCCGTGCTCGAGCTCTCCCATGGCCGGGCATCTGAGACCGACGTGAGCGTAATTCTATCGCCGCACTCCACTGAACTCGGTCCGCGCCGGGGGCCCAAACCTGCTGGATTCGGGCAGGCAGCAGCTGGAGACTGGAGCGTGCGAGGCACGGGCGTCCTGTCGGTATGATGGCGGTTTGTCGCGCCGACGGCGTGCCGTCCGGCGCCAAGAAACCGCGGGCGCGCACGGGACGGAAGGTGAGGGGTGCAAGAAAACGCGCCCCGCGCCGCATCTTTTGCTTCGGGCGCACGTACGTGCGCGCGCGCGACCGGCGAACGCGTATGGTTCACGCCTCGGCTATCTCGATTCCGGGTCCGCCACCGGCCGCGGGCGGGGGTCGGCGCCGGTTTTCTGAGCTCGTGCGGCCGTGCGCCGGAGCGCGACGATAAGTGCCCGACAGCGACGTCGCCGGCGAACGGTGATTGCGATTGGCGGTGGGCGGAGGCATGCCACGAGCAAGTCCGATGGGACTGCGTGTCGGTGTGCCTCTCTCTCTGGTTCGTTGCAGCTAAACCCTAAGCTACCGACTGTGTTTAGTAGGTCCTTCGGATGTGTTTGCGCTCTTTCGGGCCCATGGAGGAGCAGTTGTGATTTGTTTGCAAATGGGCTCCATGGCTGGGCCCTAGACTTTCTTCATCAGGGCCGCGTTCTAGCTGTTACCCAAGCAAAGCCTGTTCTACTATGTTTTTTTTTTGAGATGGCCCATTTTAGGAGTTTGTGTGTGTACTACTGTATCGATTATCACTCGTTAACAAGTGTCTGGACTACAATAATAATTCGTTCGAGGTACTTCCATTTCCTTCTGAGACGACGATACAGTATGCGCATTACAGGCCGCATGGCCCGGCTAGTTGGATACCCCCAATTGGGCCCGCAGTAGTTGGAGCTTGGCTCATTAGTTATACATTCCGTTACAGGAAACAGTTTGTTCTTCAACTTCTAGGCTGACCAGCTTTCGTCAGCTTCTTCAGAGTTTTGCTGCAGCTTGCTTTCCTTCATCTTCAGCCTCGTCCGTCGGTCTTGTGACAGAGTTGGAGGCCTGGAGCTACTGTTACTGTGCTCCATATGAATAGCAGCAATACAGCGGCTATGTGCCACGGCCATGGTAAACTCGTAGCAGAATTTGATCCACCTTGAATGGATGAAACCCAGCTTTTGATTTCATACGCACGGTAAGAACTTTTAGCCACTCTTGCACCCATCATTCCCGGTAGCGCAGCAATATCTGGATTCGGTTGAAATTATCGTCAGCGTCTACCTGCTCCACTTTCATGGCAGGATAGGAGCGCAACTGTACAATTCAGGAAGAAGCCTGAGCATTGGCAGGTTGTTCAGGTGAGGAGATCATGTCAGTTGACGGAAAGAGCCTAGTGGACTGCCTGTTGGCGATCACCTCAAGGCTCAAGCAATCCATCATCCTCTCTCTGACTTGGGAATGTTGGATAAGCATCGGTGACGCAGGAGCTTGCATCATCCGTTGACGCGGACTGTTGGAGATGGCAGCGTGAAGCAAAGGATTTGCTTCATTTTTCTGAACAGAGGAATCTATGGGTTTTTTTCGTTTTGGTGCTCGTTCTCTACTGCCCCGGTGCTTTGGTAATGGTAGGCTGGTAGCAAGCATACGGATACGGACTTTTCAGAAACGTAGTCTGAACCTAACACTTGTTGACTTCAAACGGTGGAAAACTATTGGGATTCTTCCACTTACACGCTGCAAGAAACTGAGAATTCGGAACGGATCTTGTTCGACTGGACCATTTTTAACACAGGGGCCGTACGAGTGGGCTTTCTACAATCCTGTGCTCGAATCAAAGTTGACCTTTCGCCTCCCCCTCACAGGAATTCCGATGTCACGTGGTTAAACTGCCGACGGTTCTTGTTGACCCAACTACCTCCCTCCTGACTGCTGACCGCCACACAGGTTTTCTGAAAATTCTCATGGCCAACGAGTCAGGATCGGAACGCATGCTGACATCTCTTTTGTTTTCTTCTGATGATATAGGCGGAGATCTCGGCCATTCCCGTGCAAGATCAGTTTTTCAAACTCCACCAAGGAAGCAAATGTAAGTTACTCAAAGGCATCAAGTTGCCGCCGACTCTGAACCTAACCCCACCTAGCTAGGTTGCAAATGGCAATTACTCGAAGACACCAACAGATCAACTCGCCGCTGATTCTTCGTCGTGGGCGTATCCAGGCGTGGTGTGCACACCAAGCGCGCACCCGGCAGGCACCCCCCGGGCAGAATTCACACTCCACTCCAGCACCCAGCAGACCTGTCCCAGCTCTGCAGCAGCGCAGCTTCCTCCTGCGTGGCGTCCCCTCAACCGATCCCTCGGGTCACCGGACACCGTAGGCCCATGACATCGAAGCCGCTCCAGGTCGTGGCCTCGCGCGCCATCATTTCCGTCTCGTTCCGGCGCGGTTCGGCAGCCTCTCTCCGTAGGCACGTAGACCAGCCGTTTCCTGCGTAGATGGCCATGTGCCGCATCGCTGTTCGCTGTCTCCAGCGCGGGGCGCGCCCATCCCCATCCGCGGCGCCACCGCATGTGCCAGGTAGCGCGGCTGCTTTCTATTCAGTCCGCCACCAAAAAAGGAAAAAAAAAACAAATTCGATCGCGTTGGGACGCCGACGCAGCCGCGGCCGCACATCGGGGCGCCTCGCGCCAGCCTGGCCCCGTCGCGCCGCCGTGATCCCGTCACCTGGTGGCACTCGGGTCGGCGTCCGCGGCAGGGACATGGCGCTCGTCCTGGGCCTCTACCGCTCTCCTCTCCGCGGGGGCGGGGCCCGGCCAACCGCCTGCTCCACTCACACCACCAGCGGGCAAGTTTGCGTCGGGATCCTCTCGAGTGCGAGGCCTGTTTGTTCCGTGTCTTATTTGTGGCTTTCTACTGCGTACGACGACGATCGCCGGGTCCAAAAGACGTGACGGAATCTCTTTGTATGCCTGCCTGAGTGGACACATCGGATTCTGGAGGGTGAGGGTATCCGCTTTTCCGTGCAGGTCTTACAATATTTTTGTTGATCTGGATGGAGCTACGGGTGCTCGCTTTCCAGTAGCTAGCTTTTTCTTGAAGAAACATTGTTGGAGCACCATGTCTCGGTGGATCGGTCACACGGATACTGACCACCGAATTCCACTACAGAAATTTCGCTCCATCCATCCCCCGTGCTAACATCCTGGCGCGTGACGGTGACCGGTCGCGAACTCCGATCGCAGGAACTGGGGATCAGGCACCAAACTTCCTCGTATTTTCTTGAGCAGCCGAGCACATGGCTGCCTTGCCTCGCAAACTGATTAGAGTTTGCTTCGGCCTTAGGCACATGGCTGCGTGCGTGGCTTGCAAAAAAGAAAAAAACTGACGCCCACATGCAGCAGAGCGCTTCACGCCTTGAGGATTTCTAACCGCCCCGTGCCAAAAGGGGTCAGTTTGGAAGCCCCACGACCTTCATCACCCCACTCGCCTTCTTTTTTGCGCAAACCCCCTCCCCTCACGCGCCGCTTCCCCGACCCGCCCTCGTTTCTCTCGATCTCTCCAGCTCTCTCTGTTTCTCTCTTCAACTTGACTCCCGAACCGCCGCCCGCCGGCCGCCGCCGCCCCGCCCCGCTCGCGGCACGCCTCCGCCGCCACTTCTGACGCCCCGCGAGACGGCCCCGACTGCCTCGGCCGCTCTCCCTTGGCCCGCCGCTCGAGGAGCCGGGGGCCAGAATTTGGCGCGCTGTGTCCGTACCGTCTCTCTCTCTCTCTCTCTCTCTCCCCGATTTCGAGCCGTTCCTCGATACGGGAAGGCGCTGATCCCGCGCCGGCGGACGCGAGGCGTGATGTGCGGATCGGAGCATGGACGTGATCGCGCCCGCGCCCAGTAGGAGCTGCTGCGGGGCCGGCCGGCGTGGGAGCGGAGGGCTGCTGCGGAGTTGACGATGTACATAGCGCGGGAGGCGTCCAAGGTCTCGCCTCGCCTCGATTCGATTCGGGGGGCTTTGCTGGTGCTGCTTACTTGGTGCCGGTTTTCGCTGATCGAGCTGTGGGGATTTATGAGCTTTGCTTTTGGGGTGTGTAGGTATGGAGGAAAGTGACTGCGGAGATATCGGTGGAGCTGCAGCTCCTGCGCGAGAAGTGGGGGCTCCTACTCGCCGGGCTGATTTTTCAGGTGAGCTACGCAGGTTTATTGCCATAGATTCTGGCCACGGGCGGAATTGTTATTTCCGTGCGTGCTCTGTTATTATCACTAGTTTGTTACTGTCTGAGGTTCTTGAATTATTAGGCCGTGTTAATTCACTACTTTACATATCGGGTTTGCCCCATTAAGTAACTTCTCATGCATTATATTGTTGTTGCTTGTTTCCCCCATCTGAATTTGAGGGTATGTTTTTGTACCAGTAGTGTTTATTTATGATTGGCACATGCGTATCTAATTGAACCAATGTGCCAGTTTTCTGACCTATGTACGAGTAATTTCTATTATTAGATTGCGCTGCATTCTCTGGGTTCATGTTTTCAGAAGGGGGCTACAAGAGAGAAAATTTTGTTTCTCTCTCTAAAAAGGGTGAGACCAAATTTGGATGCCATATTGCTCTGTGCCACAGATTGCCCCTTCAACAGAATTTATCATATATAAAATTTCCCTTTTCATTTAAAATCGGCAATTTATTACTAAAATCTGGTGCACTTCTGATGTATACTAGCATACGTAGCAAAAGTTATGGTGAAAAAGTGTGCGGGTATGTACTTTAAAGTTTTGTCGGGTTTGAGTAGCATCCGTGTGATATATGTCGTGTCGTGGAGTCGAATTGTCACAATGCAATTGTTCCCCTGAATTGGCTTCACTGTACTTCTCCTTTCGCAGACACATTACATCTTTCTGCTGTGTTGTAGTTCATCAGCATTAATTTTGGTTTTCCTTTTTCCGACATCTGTCTGTTTTGTCAGCACTGATTTAGGTTTTCCTTTGGCCTCTTAAGCCATCAAAGTAGACATTTTTTGTTATTGCCTCTTAAGCTATGTATCGTGAATATTTTGTTGGCAGTAACTTATTATCTCAATGGATTAGTCAAACTCTCCTTGAGTCTCATCAAGTTGTGCTTTTGTATAACAAATTGCATAGGTCTGTGATAATCTGAGACCTATCTATCAGTGTCTTCTTTGAACAAATTAAGCATCTACTCCCTCCGTTCCAAAGTGTAGGTCATTTTGGTGAATCTAGGTATATAGCTTTTGCTATGAAACTAGATATACACTATGTCTAGATACATAGCAAAAACTATGTATTTAGATTTGATAAAACAACCTACAATTTGAAACGGATGGAATATTTCTTAACAACCCAACTTTTGCTGTCAGCATTTGTTCCACATTGGTTGTTGCTGCTCCAGGGATTTGGAGACTGCTGTTTCACACATTACTGAAAATAAGTTTTGCTAAATTACATCAAGTATTCTTTCTGACTCCAGCTTTTTCACAAATGGCAATCAGAGTCCAAATATTTGGCATGGTTGCAAAAGCAAAAAATCTTATTACACCTATTAGGTGATTATTACTTCTCTTTTGTAAGCAAAGAATGCAATTTTTAGTTGTCAATTATTTCTTCCCTTAAACTCTGCAGGTTTTCTTCTTTTCCTAATGTGATGAGCATTTCCTATTCTTCACATATTCTTGTGTGTATTTAGTTACCTAGGGTTACTTATTCAGCTATGTTTCTCAGTTGATTAATGGATTACTGTGGAGATTCATATACAATGATTTTGCCTATAAATAGTACATTCATGGATTGGCTGCTCGAGGAGTGCATTATTTGCATCGACCTGGACCACTGCTCCAGGACTTGGGATTTATGGCCCTCCCAGTAAGTGAATTGCTTCTATTTTTTATCAATTAGGGTGAAGTTGATTTCTACTCACTAATCAGTTGGGTACCGTTGAATCTTTTTAGGAGCTTGGGCAAGACAAAGGTTATCTTAGTGAGAGCATATTTTCTTCCATCTTCCTCTCCTTCGTGTTGGTAGGTAACTCTTTCAATTGTCCGCTTAGATTGCTACTGTTAGTCTGTGTCCATCTTTGTATAGTTATGTGCATGTATTCTCGTGTCATCATTTGTTTATTCTTTCTCTCCTGTTAAGATAATGCTTCAAACTAAATATTAACTGAACATGCAAACACTGAGGGCATGTCGTATTATATGAGCCTAAATGTCTGCTCTGAGATTGATCTGATTTTGCATAAGAAATACACAGTAGATTGTTGTCATGTTTGCTCTAAATTAAAACCTGATTATCCTCCATTGATGTGGTGCTACGTGTCATACATGGTTACTCTGTTGTTTCTAATGAGCCCAAAGTCATCTGAGCACATTGGAATTTCTTTTTATTTTGATGTTATTTCTTTACTTTAACATCTTCATACTGGCAAAAAGTTAAAATTAAAGCAGAAAAAGAGTTTGCTGAAAAAAGTAAATATTAACGGCTGTTTATATTCCTTCATTGCTGTAGTGCTACAATGTGATATCTGGTTACTCTGTGTTCTTTGTAATGAACTAAATTCATCTCAACACATTGGAATTCCTTTTTATTTGAATGTTATTCTTTAGTTTAACATCTTCGATACTGTATTTTTTTTATGATGAGACATATAATTTGTCCTTTCTTGAGGCATTTTCTGTGACTCAATCTTCTATAACATGCTGCTTATCAGGCTTGAGTTCTCACAACATGATTATCTTTCTGTGCAGTGGACATTCCATCCTTTTATTTATCACAGCAAACGTTTCTATACCGTGTTAATCTGGCGCAGGGTGCTCGCTTTTTTAGTTGTAAGTACAGGTTCCTAGTTTCTTCATCTGTGTCTTTTACAAATGTCCAAAACGTACTAACTCCATTCCATACTCTTTTGTCCAGGCTTCACAGTTTTTAAGGATTATTACATTCTATTCGACCCAGCTCCCAGGTCCAAATTATCACTGTCGTGAGGTAACCTCTTCGGTTCATTTAATGCTGTGTTCTGGATCTCTGGATTACAGCATGTCAAAACATGCCGCACAGTCATATATGAAGGCATATAGTGTTGTCTTTGTAGGGCTCAGAGTTGGCAACTCTTCCACCACCCAACAGTGTACTTGAAGTTCTCCTGATTAACTGTAAGTCTTACGTTTTGTTGGGCTGGTAGATTCTGCAAGGAATTCTTTCTGATAATCCAGCACTTTGAATTGCCTTTTGCAGTTCCTCATGGAGTGCTTTTTGGTTGCGGTGATTTGATATTTTCATCTCACATGATTTTCACTCTTGTTTTCGTCCGAACATACCATAAATATGGCTCGAAAAGGTGCTGATGCTTTACTGATATTTTTTTTAGTGAACCTTACAAAGTTCTGACTGTCTCCCAGTGGTTCGTTATTCCTGAACTGAAGCTGAACTGTGGACATTGTATTTTCAGATTCATTAAGTTCCTTGCTTGGTTCATGGCTATAATTCAGAGTCTTCTTATAATTGCTTCTCGCAAGCACTATTCCGTTGATGTTGTTGTTGCATGGTATGTTAACTTCTAGTTCTGCTTATCTGTTATTTGGGTACTGCCTTCGGTTAACTGTTTTTCACCATGGCAGGTATACTGTGAACTTAGTGGTATTCTTTGTCGACAACAAGCTGCCAGGTACTGTTTCATGTCACATTAGCAGTCACAAAGAGGCGCGTCATGATAGGCACTTTGTAACAGGGCTTTCTGATTGCTGACATGCAGAAATGCCGGATCGGACAAATGGTGTACCTTTGCTTCCGTTGAGCACCAAAGAAAAAGAGATCAGGTTGAAGGAAGAGAAAGACAGTAAACTGAAGGACGAGTTCCACAAGTTACTGAACGGGAACCATGGGGATCCTACTGATCGGGTAACGTAGAGCTTTTACTAACAACTCTTTACCTACTATTTATCCGGCGGCCCTCTTTACTGACCGACTTCACTACAATGCTAAGTTGCTAACTGCTGAACTTGTTTGATCACGACAAAACCTCGTGTGAGGATTTATTGTTAATTACTACCAGAGCTCGTGTGAAGCATCTAGCTAGGCATTGCTTTCCGGTGCGTGGTGCTTCACAACACGATGATGTACTTTGGCTGACACGCCTGCTCCTGACTTTCAGCGACAGCGGGCGCAGATGAACGGGAGGCAGCACGACGAAGACATCAATCACGCGCTGACCGAGGCAGGCACTGCCAACGGCACATGAGGGGCCGGCGGCATCTGCTTTTCACCGGCAGCTTTGTCCTTGGCGCCCGGAGGAGAATCCTCCGGGGGCCGAGAAAAAACTGCCCGGGAGGCCGCCCGTTCCGCCTGTAGCTCTGATTCTCTGAAGCCGTCCAAGATTCCAGCCGCAGCGTTCCATATGCATCTACCCGAACTGCCCCGTTGCTTCGTGCAGGAATCCTAGTTCCCTGGCGTTTCTCGGCTCAGTTTTGCATCACCCCTTCATTGCAGTGACATTTCTTAGGACGGCACAGGGAAAAAATAGAAAGAAATTGATCTTGATGTACATATTGATCCGCTAAACACACGTGGGCATTCGCGGGCGCTAGCTGATGTGCGCGATGATGCCTTTAGCCGATGGCTGGAGTAGTGGACTAGTGGAGTACTCGA
The DNA here is from genome assembly GCA_032594955.1 of Panicum miliaceum. Lineage (NCBI taxonomy): Eukaryota > Viridiplantae > Streptophyta > Magnoliopsida > Poales > Poaceae > Panicum > Panicum miliaceum. The sequence continues at coordinate 14,771,993 of CM064065.1, forward strand.
GATGTTGCTTGGCGCTAAAGCTCTCAAGCTCTGCTTGCTTCCATGCCGCGCTGGTAACCGAGCAGCCCCCACGCGACGGCATGTTCGGCCGAGCGGCCGCGCGAGGAGTGGAGCTCGGCACGTGGTTTCTGCTGGCGTCGCGTATACGGCGGAGGCATGGGAGCGGGCGCGGCACATGCGGTGTGGGCTGCGGAGGCGGTTGTGCGTGTGAGAGATCCGCGAGAGCCGTGCGCGGCGTGCCTCGACCGCCATCGAGTGCTCTGCGCGGGCCGACCGTCCTTGTAGTCGGCAGGGTATCGCCGTATCGGTGTCCGAGTCGAGCGTCCTGTATGTTCTTCTCTGGGGCTTGGACGGTTGTTTTTCTTTTTGTCACGTCGAATTGGTAGAACGGTAAACGGAATTTTTGGAGAAAAATATATCAAATTTCGTGTAAGAACATCAAGATCCGAATGATCTTCGCTGTGACGCATCCTGAGCAGCATTGAGTCGGCGTCTGCTACTGCAACCCCACTGTTCAGGCGGTGGACCCTGTTGATCTCGCTCGGTACCACTCTTTGCACAGGATCAGTGTGGCACCATGGGTCATAGGAAAATGGAAATGCTACCGAGCTCCGATTCTCTCCACCCCCCCCCCCCCCCCCCCCCGCGCGCCTATGTCGCACCCCAATCCATGGCCAAAGAGCTTCCTCCCGATCTTTGACAAGTGTCTAGCGAGGTGAAGGGGTTTTAGGGTTTATGGTTTTGTGTCGAGGTTCATCGGAGTCGGCGCGGGTGGCGAAGGATCGGCGGTTGGACAGGTAGGGACGCGGCTGCGCGGGTCATATGACCGGACGGTGGCCGCGGAAGGACTGACGGAGGCAACGAGGAGGTGCCACGGCAGGCTCGTGTCTTGCCAGACCGTCGTCAACTCTCTATCGAGACCCTACCTCGCTGCGACTGCCCGGCAGCTGGGCCGGGCGGGCAAAGCTACGGTAAGAAGGCAAAGTGCTAGGTGGAAGTGGAAGATGGGCGAGGACCACTCTAATCCCCCTCCGATGGCCTGAAAAAATCGAGTACCTAGTAATAGCTCCAAAACCAAAAGGGTAGTTACGGTGAAACTTGATTTGGGTGTGGTCACGCGGATACTGAACTTTCCAAAGAGAGGACTCCAAACATGACCGTCTTTTTGTCGGTAAAGTTCGTGAAAGAGTCCGCGGTACTTAAAGCATGTCGCCGCAGTTCAGTAAATGCGTTTGCAGCCGGTGCACAGTGCTGAAAGCGTATCCTGATGTGCAGTGATGCCCTGAACTTTTCATGTAAAACATTTGGAATACGAATGCATGGCACTCGCTTGCTGTACGCCTGAAGAACTAGCGTAGATAGGATCAGAAATTCAGAGTCCCTGCAGCTCTGACCTCTGAAGAACTCACTGCGCTACTGTTGATGATACGGGTCGCCACCCCCTCACCCAACCCCGACCCCCGCCCCCTCCCCCGGTCCGTGCGTATACTTCGTAATTTCGAGCCGCGTTTACCTGCAGCGCCTCGATCGCGCATTTACACCCGGGCCCACAGGCAGAAACGTAGTCCTTGTGAATCGGATTAATTCCTTGTACGCTCCCTAGGATCGCTGCAAGTTATTGCGTGTCTGGGGCTCTGGGCAGCGCCTGGTAGCCGCAGGCTCCCAGAATTCTGAAAAAGGACCTCACCCGTCCTCTCCCTGAACTTGCCAACATGAAAGAAGCTCAACAACTGTCAACTAAATTCAGAAGACAAACATCCTAACACAGGAAAGCTATCAACGAGACACGAAAACAAACCGCGATACCAATGTGCACAGAAAAGTTTGAGCATTCCGCATCATTTTCTTTATAACTACTACCAGGGACAAGCTCTCAGAAAGCAGAACTGATTCTGCACCAGGTTTACCTTACTGAGTACAGCGATCCGGCTTCACCCTTCACAGAATTAGAAGCATAGGAACAAAGGGCGATCGGAGAGGAATCTCCACGCGATCACACCAAATCAGGAGACCAAACGAGAGATGGTTTCAAAGCTAGAAAAATGACCGGACTAAACAAATCCTCATCTTCGCACAATGATAACATCAACCACGCAGCAACACACCTTCTATTCCTTGCTTTCAACTACAATCTAGATTCCAGAAGCCGGCAGCAAATCGCTCAATCATGCTCCCTTTCTTACGGGGATCACCATCTTTAATCTTTAACTCTTTACCAACACAAAGGCATTCATCATGGACAAATGCAGGATCACCATCCCCACCATGTACTCTCTTTTGTACCATCTCAAACTTTTACTTCAACACAGCCTGTTCTTACAGATTCGCTAGATCTTACCCACATGTTTGGAGTAATGGCTTTGGAGCGCTTTTATTCGGGCCCATGTGTGTGAAGAACTTAGCCGGGGACGTTGAAGTGGAAGAGCCAAGAGATGACAAATGCAAACACCATGCAGGCAAGGAGGAAGTTGAGGAACCTGTGCCCTTGCCAGAACCTTCGGGCTTCAGCTGGCGGTGCTTGCACAGCAGCTATGTTGTTTGTTTCACTCCACTGGTCGCTGAACTCCGGATCACCCAAAACTACCACATTGCTTGCAGTCGAGCTACATATCTCACATATCCTGAGAAAAGAAGAAACATTTCAATTCATACACTTTCAAATTACAGGAATCCATAAACAGAGATAGCTTTGCATTTGAAGAAAAATGTAAGAAGCACAGGGGTCATTTTAACTTTTCTTTTTCACAACAGAAGGTAATAACTCAATGTCGCTAAGCATGTATAAGGAGAGGAATGTTGTCAGAAGAGACCTTAGCTTCGTATCAAGGGTATTAAAGGCAAGGACAATCAGGCATGGCAACAAGTATATGAGCTGAAACTATTCTGATAGTCAGGAAGGCATAAGCCACATTTCCTGAAACAGAGGAATGCTCCATATGGATGCACTGATAAATGTGTTGTGTACAAGACAAACAGGCATGCACTGAATTAGCTTGATGTTTGCTTAAATTCATGTGGTTAAACTCAAGAGACACAATTTTTGACAGAGTAGTTTGCAAGATGAACAATAGAGACAGGAACCGACAAAGGTTCAACAAAGAAGTTGATTAAAGGCCCACTTTTGCATGTCTTGAACTGATCATTGGTATAAAGTAATAACCATTCCAGTGCGCTTCAATGTATGACACCATGTGATAAAATAATTTCTCAAGCAGTTAAACAAATTCTAAATCTAGAGAACTTGATAAAAGCAGACAATGAAAAAGTGCTAGATAGACACAAGGTTACTTTACTTCATCTCGTTGACACTGCAGATAAGAATTCAATAGTTATATTCCTGTTCCTAATTTTTAATTTAGATCGCTGATTCGTGAAACTGCCAGTTCGTGTTAGAATAAAGCACATCCTGAATTGCTAGGGAACTATCCTTGTTACTATCAATTTGTGAATCCTAAGCTCCAATATCGATTAAGGTGGCAAATCTTATTTGCAATAACAAGAGATAACAAAGTGTCCTATAAGCTATGAAGTTCGATCAAAGCACCAGCATCTACTGAACATTAGAGAATTCCAATGTGCGCTAAACAGATAATGAAAACCGCTCTTTGGAAATATCTGCATCCCTTTCCTGTAATGGAAACACTTATCACTGAGACTAAGTGCAACACTTTATGATTGCTGGCTGCTGCCACAATAATGTCATTAAAGCATATACCTTCTGCAGTGGAAAGTGACAACCACTCTACCCCCTACACCGCCAAACAAAAATCCATGTCACAAATACTCAAATCAGACCACGTCAATCTATCAAGAACATACTTGGTCAACACAATACTCCATGAGCTCTCAAATAAAATAAAATAAAACAAGACTCAGACAGCAAACAGATAATTCACAGAATCTGTGAGAAAGCAGACTGAAAGAACAAATTGTAACTTTTATCTTCTCCAACAATCTCAACATCCGCGAATCCTACAAGCCTACTAATTAATCATTTGCTTTGCCTTTTGCACCCCATTTGCTCCCTTTACCTTTGCCCACCTAAAGAGAACCAAAACAACCACCACCTGCTAAGATTCCTTAACCATGTGTTCATGCACTCCCAAATGCATTATCTTTCAGATAAACCTCATATCCGCAATCAGTAAAACCCTGAAAATCTGTATTGCAATCGTGTGTAATGCCACATCCTACGAATGAAACACAGTGAAATTACCAAACACATGTAGACTTGGCATGACGAGTTTAAGTATTTGCTCCCTTAAAAATCACTGAATTGGTCTAAATCATCCAGTTCCATGGGCTGGGAGCCTGGGACTTACTTGTTGCCTCTGATCTTGAACCAGGTGTCGGCGCACTGCTTGTGGGCGTAGGACAGGTCGCCCTTGCAGGAGCAGCCGAGCGTGATGCCGGCGCCGGACTCGGCCGCCGCACTCTCCAGGCCGAGGTGGCAAATGCGGCAGTTCAGCTCGGACTTCTCGGGGCTGGCCTTGATGATCTCGGCCAGTCCGGCCTCCAGGTCGACGTCGTCCAGTGAGCCCTCGGACACGCAGGACGACTTCCTGCAATGCTCCCCAACGGTCTCGCCGTCGCCGTCGGCATCGGCGTCAACGGAGCTCGCGCGGGCGGATGCGCACGGTGAGATGTAGTCCTCGTAGGCGGTGGAGTCGTGGCGCGAGTGCGACGGCCACGACCGGTCCTCCGCGTCCGAGAAGTACTGGCTTTCTTCCTCGTCCCCGTCGTCGCCGTCCAAGAACTCAGGCGCATCCCGGCGCCGCTCGCCGCGCTCGAGGTCTTCGGCGTCGGGTTCGATCGACGACTGCTCTCCACCGCTCACCATCTCTCCTCCGCCGAAGATGGAAACAACCTACTCCGACCTAAACATCAAGAAATGAAACCAGACGAAAAGAATTAATCAAGAAAAGCAGAACAAATCAATCCACCGGTTCCCAAGATCAAAACCCCAACCTATCAAGAGCAGAAATTTACCAAGAAACGCCGCCGCCGCCGCACCGCTCTACGAATCCCACCTCATCCAAGAGCTAGGAACCAACCAAGACAGCCAAATCAAGAAACACGGGCAATGCGATCGCGAGAAGCGATCCAAAGAGGAATGGAACCCACTAATGCGGCAGTGGACGGCTCCTGAAGGGGTGGGGTTCCCGTGAGGTTTCTTGGTCCATCGCCGAAAGAAGACAAGAGAAACCGGGGAAGAGGGAACGGATTATGTGTGCTGCCCACACACACAGACACACAGTGAGAGGAAAAGAAGAGTGAGAAAGAGAAAAAAAAAGCCTGTGCTTGACCGGGAGGAGAGGAAGAGAGAGAATGAGAGGGGAGGAGGATAGAGAGAGGCAGAGAGCAGGGGGGCTCGAGCTCTCAACCCATCTCATCTTATGGTCATATGAGCCCATGACCATGGCCGGATGGCCCCCATGGGTCAAGGACTCATGGACAAGAGAAGTGTAGCTGAAGACTGCTTCCCGTGAATCTGTGGATGATGTTTTTTTAGATGATGTGGATGATGGGTTGATGCCGTGGATATTTTTTTTCCATCATTTGTAGAAGTGGATCGCAATCTTTCTGAAAATAGTGTTAGTATTGAGGTTATTAAAAGAAAAAAATGTTTCGTGTTTACGCATCATCTAAAAACCCCTCTTTTCAAGATATAAAAACACATTGACAGAGTTGTATTGTGTATATTAGCGGTATAAAGGGATATGGATTTGTCTACTTTTCTTGTCGCCTATGACAATTGACAAATACCCATAGGAAGATACATTTATATCAGTATCAATTGTTTTGCATATATGACTTATCTTCTCTAAATTACAAACATTTAAAAAAATATTTTACAGTTGTTAGATATCGTTAAAGAACTTTGAAGACAATGTAGCGACAAAAGATATTATTGTACACAACCAGCAATATAACTTTGAAGAAAATGTAGCGACAAAAGATATTATTGTATATAACCAGCAATATGAGTGACGTATAAGCCTGTCTATCTATCTATCTATCTATCTTTTTACGCAAACTGCAAGCATATCGCTAAGGATGTGCCAACGCCACAACAAATTTTACTTAAGAACACACTATGACAAAAAAATGATGGTGATATTTTCATGAAGAAATTATTGGAGATTTTTTTTGTGTGCTACTGAATTAATTTATTCGTTGTACTTGTAGAATTGCAAATGGGAAGCGTAGATTTACTATATGGAAGAGGAAGAATGAGAAGGGGGAGGGGGCTGGGATTGAGCTCTCAACTCATCTCATCTTATGGCCATGAACCCATGACCATGGCTCGCATGGATCAGGGAGTCATGGACAAGAGGAGTAGCTCAAGACCGCTTCCTGTGGATGGTGGGTTGATGCAGTGGAGTTTGCAAGTTTTTACTTGAGTGAAATATCTTATCTTTTCAGTCAAATTGTCACGTATACCAAGTATAAATAGAGAAGTTTTAATATCTTCTGTCTATTACTTGTAGATGTGGCTTGCATTTTTTCTGAAAATTATGTTAGTCGCATTGTTTACTGAATAAAAAGTGTTCCGTGTTTGTGCATCATCTAAAATTAAATCCCTTTCAAAACATGAAAACAGTGAGACATAATGTTTGTCTATCTTTCTTGTCATTTATGTCAAGCATGTATAGAAAGATATTGCTATGTCAGTATCTATTGCTTGCAGTTGCAGTTTGTCTTCTCTACCTTGCTAGCACAGTTTTGCAAAAAGAAAATCTTTTGCTTTTGTGAAATATCATGAAAGTCCTCTGCCGAGAAAAGATAATATAGTATATAATTAGTGATATAAACTGGCGCATAAATCCATCTATCTATCTATCTATTTATGCAAGCATATCATCAATGGCGCACCAACGCCACAACAAATCTTACATAAAAATACACTAGGACAACGATTTATTCAGAGATATTTTTGTGCAGGAATTATTGAAGATTTTTTTTGTTATGCGCTGTTGAATCTATTGATTTGGGGGTACCCACCGAATTGCAAATTGGGAGCGCGGTTTTACTATTGTTAGGTGAGACGAGGATGAGATGCGTGTACTGAAATTATGGGAAAGAAGCTCCCGTGCGCATGAGTGGGTGGCAATGCCAAGCCTCCCATGATTTCACCTCGCACGGACCGTTTCCATGCTTTCAGTGAGGCGCCGCCCCCCCTTTTTTTTTCCTCTGACGAAACAGCACCACAGCTTTGGGTAAAATACTGCAGCTTTTACATTGACTGCCTACCACCGTCGAAAAAAAAAATTACTACTGCCAGCACTCCCCCAGCATCCAGGCAGTAGCCAGATCGGCACATCACATCGTGAGGCCGGAGATGGACACGTCACTCCCCCTCCGCACGATCTAGCTCCTTACTGCCTTTCACCGATCAGAGCCCGCACCTCCTCTGCGACGGCGAAGGCTGTGGCCGGGCACGCTCCTTCCCGTCCGCGGTTTCCTGGACGCGACATGATTCGGCATGAGGTGTTCTCGGCACGCTCTGCATCATTTCCACTCGAAAATTCAAGTGGTTGCGGATTCAGAATTCACCCCTGCTCTGTTCTTTCAAAAAAAGAAGAAGAAGAAAAGAATGAACCCCTGCCCTCTCTCGTGTAAGAATCCATCAGAAGTCTGGTACAAGGGCCTGGAGCCTACGGCAGGCGCGATCGAGGTTTTGCAGCTGACACCCAGGGACGATAAGACGGGACGCGTAATGCGACGATTCCGCGTAGGTCAGGTGACTGTCCCATCGCGTCGCCGTAGGCTACCAGAGTCGTATCACACTGCACGGTATCTTCAATTCCTGTAGAAACAAAGTAGTTTCTGTCAAAAATTTCTGTAAAGTTCATACATGGTTTATGAACGAATTGTCTTCAGATTACAGAATTTGAATTTCCCCAAACAACTGGAAGGGAGGGATGCTTGCGACTAGGAATCGCCAGTCATGATATTACTCGGCGCATCATTATGACGGTGGATGCGAGAAAGGCAGGCAGCCATGATTCATCCGCGGCAGGCTCGCGATGCTCCGACCGGACGGGTCATCATCAAGATCCATCCCACGGGAAAAGATGGGGATCTCTGACACACGTGTTAACCTGCATTTGCCGGTTAATTGTCTGAGGATCGAGAAGAGAACGAGACTAATCGGCGTTGCTGGTGGTGTGTTGCTGTCAGGCTAATGGCTACCGTCGACAGATCTGGCCTGATGGTAGCTGGAAGCTAGCAGCATGTATGGCTTTCTGTAGTGTTGTTGCTGCTACGCATGGCCGTATGGGCACGTCAACCGATCTAGGCCTCTGGGCAGCATTGTGTCGATATGATAGGCTCAATTACCAGCAGGGAAGCTAGGGTGAAAAATCTGGGATGAGATCACGAGAAGCTCCATCTTCTTGGTACGTAGCAGTAACTTGCAGTTTACATGAGAATGTCTAATGCCTTGTAGAGAGCAGACCAAGAACTTGGTCATGAGAGAGAACCCTTTTTGCGAGTTATATAGCCGATTCTTGTAAATTCCGATGTTCCCAACAAATTCAAGATTTGGCTCAACCGAAAGCATATGAGATACTAGTATGAGCTGGCTGTTCTACTTCAGTTCAGTCTCGTTACCTTTTCGGGCCGGGTTTCCGAACAGGAAAGGCTAGCAGCTAGCATCAAGATGCTCGTGAAAAAACCCAGGACGATCGCTCCATGACAAGAAAGCTGGTGACCAGAAGTAGCACGCAAACGGTACCGAAACTGCAAAGCTTCGTAGCAGGAATCTAGCGCCCATAATTGAGGCTGAAACCGCCGAAATGCAACGTCAACTACCACATACCACTATCATGCACCGCCAAACCTTCAGGTATCCTAATCGCAAAGCGCACAGTGTCGAATGCTTGATGTTGCTCCCGTGGGGCCGGTGGACGGACGCTTGGGCCCACCTGACAATGACCCACCCTATGGAGGCACAGGCACAGGCACTGAACCTTGAGCTTGCGTGCAGAAGACACTCCCATCTTTACAGTAAGTAGACTAGAAAGATGCCGGAGATGGGAGGTGCCTGGCTTTTGTTGAACCAAAGCAACATGGTGGCACCGGTCCCTGGAGCCCTGAAGAAAGATGATGGCCAAGGTTAGGTGTCAACCCTCCTCCCACTCTGGCATTAACAAAGGGATCAGCACATACTGCACTGGCATGGTAGCATCAATTAGTCCCCAACTTGCCTTTAAGCAACTGCTCAGGCCATTCTTTATGATCCGGCCGCTTTTGGAGGCTTCAGAGGCACTCTTCGCACCTCCTGTTCTTCAGTCACGGTTAGTGCAACAGAAGCGTACTCCGTGTCAACAGGGCGCGAGTAATGAAACCGGAGATGGGTTTGGTTACAACGCCTACGGCGATACGGTGAAATTAGATACAGGGCGGTAGTTGTTTGGTTGGTCGCCATACCTGATTCTTGCACGCCCGTTGTCTCGGGACTTCTTGCACCAAATTTCTCTTCAACATTAGATCAATCTCAGTGGAGTTTTATAGTATCATGAGCATTAAGTTTTGCTGATATAATATGATTAATATAAGAAGAGAGAAGGAAGAATTTCATACGATGAGAGAGAAGTTTCATCCCCATAACACTTATCTGGCTCGGTTACTAAATTTTTAATCTTAGTAACTCTATAATAAAACCATGCATTAAGACTGCCCTTGCAGCCTAAGTAACCCAGTTCATCAGCAGCACGGATTACTCCCGTGAATTAGTCACAAGGTCACTCTAACAGTGGTGATCTGCACTGTGACGGTACGGCAATCATGAGCTGGTGATCCGTAGCAGATTAGCAGCAGGCAGCCAAATGGATCCCAGAACTGAAAGAAACGCAGGTGACACGGTTCATAAATGTTGGCGCCAGGGTGCGCGATGCAGAGGAGACACAGAGATCGCCCAAAAGCTCGTAGAATCTGACAGCGTATATTGCTCCTGTCCGTGCGATCCGCGGCGTCAGATCCAGGGGGCCATGATCGGCCCAAGTAAAACCCCTGCATCTCATAAATTTTGACAGCAACCACCACATCACCGATGGTCGTACTCTTTGATTGGATCAGAAAGATGGCTGGGCATCCACGTAATCCCTTCCATTAAAGCAAGGTTAACGATACAGCCAGCTGCTGGCTGTAAGGATCTTTGCAACTTATCTCTTAGCTCGTGATCTTTGCAACCTATCTCTCAGCTCACTCGTATGATTGTTAGCTCTTTATCATTAATACATGGTCCAGTTATCTCTCTCATAAATTTTCTTGGTTCTTGTGTTGAAGCTGACTGTAAGCTTACAACCTGCTTCTCGTCTCTCTCCTCTCCTCTCTCCTACACCTCAGCATTCAGCCTATTTACAGCCTGTTATAATACTTGCTCTTAACTTTTTTCTAAAAGATGGCCATGACCCTGCCATGTGTTCATGCAATGCAGTGAATCGGTAGGATTATGCATGTTGGGATCCGAAGAATATTTTCCGAAACAGAGGAGTGGAAATATGGTGTCCTGACTCAACGAAATATCTTTTTACGCACTCTCGTAATCTTCAAAAAGAATCAACCTAGTTAGATTAAAAAGCAGGAATATTTATACCCCCTACCTTCGTTATATAGTTCCGGTTATGCCCCTACATACCTGGAATATCCGTTGGATATCCCGGTTTCTGAGTTATTTCCGGACGTTGGCGTGTACAAATTGTTCACTACAAGGTGATCACGTTACACATGTGACAGCGAAGGGTCCGGGTAACCTTCGCTCCTCCGCCCGGGATCTTGGCGTCGCCGAAGATTGTACAACCGACACCTCCGTCATGCGAAGGTCGGTCTTAACTTCCGATGTGCTGATCACGAGTCCAGGCGAGTGGTTCACCCTAGAACAAAGGTCACGGCGTTCGGCCAGGCGCAATCCTTCGACCGTCACTGGGAGAGCTAATCCTGCAAATCAAATAAGGAAGAACCGTAAAATGCTTTTGTACTGCCCGAAGGTTACTCGGGAACTTCGGCATAACAATTTACAATTTACAAGTAGACTACCATATCTCGGTCTGTTTATAGTTCTACAGCCCAGGCTTGTTACAAGGGTCCTAGATGTAGAATTCTTTAGGCTGTTAACATTCCAAGAATGCTGCAGCTCGTGACCTTCGTTGTCTGCTAACCAGAAAGAGCTTGGCCTGTTGCTTCGCATCACGAGGAATGGATCGTCCCACTTGGAGTGTAGCTTTCCGATGATTTCGGTGTTAGGCTTCCTCTTGAGCACCCAATCTCCCACCGATATGTCTCTTCTAACTACCTTCTTGTCCCTCCAATTTTTGGTTTCTTGTTGATACTTGCTTAGGTTGTTTGCCGCTTGTAAGATATCAAGTTCAATTAGGTCAGTTCTCTCTCTTGTGATTGGGCCCTTAGGCTTTTGTTTTTGAGCTCTTCTAGGCTCATAGCTTCTGCTCCGTAGAGTAGTCTGAATGGAGTGAACCTTGTTGTTCTGGACTCGGACGTATTGTGTGGTCATATCACCTTTCGGGAGTTCATCTACCCATTTGCCCTTTTTTTGATCGAACAAGCCTTTTTTGATGCTAGAGAATATTAGCCCATTTGCTCTTTCGACTGTTCCGTTGGATTGTGGATGGTAGACGGAGAACATGACCTTCATGCCAATTCTGTGGCAGAATTCCTTGAAAAGATCTGAGTTGAATTGTTTGCCATTGTCAACAGTTAGTTCCTTGGGTACCCCAAATTTTCATATGATATTCTGCCAAAAGAATTTTCTAACAGCTTCGGAAGTTATGTTGACTAGAGGCTTGGCCTCTATCCACTTGGTGAAATACTCTACTGCTACTACAGCGTACTTGTAGTTTTCCTGTGTTGTAGGGAGTGGGCTGACGAGGTCCATGCCCCATCTTTGGAGTGGCCATGCCGGAGGGTTATTGGATTTTGGCCCCATCATTTGACACGCTTCACAGGTTTTGACTATTTGTTTTGCATCCTTTAATGCCGAAGTCTAGAAGAATCCTTGCCTGAAAGCTTTTGCTATAGGGGGTCTTACCCCGATGTGAGAGCCGCACAGTCCCGAGTGGATTTCATTCAGCAGCTCTTTGCCCTAAGCTATGGAAATGCATTTTAGCCATGGTGTTGTGATGCTAGATTTGTAGAGTTCTCCCTCAGATACTATGTAGCCCCTGGCCCGCTGGGATATTCTTTTTTCTTCTATTTCATCTACTGGCTCAAAGTGGCCGCGGAGGTATGCCATTATTGGTGACCTCCAGTCTTCGCTGAAAATTGTGTTTATTTGTGTCGAAGGTTCTTTCTTTTGCTTTATCGAAGGTTGTGTGATTTCTTCATAGAAGACATCTGGTGGCAATGGTTGTTTTCTGGCTGCTACCTTCGCCAGTTTGTCTACTTCGTCATTCAGTGCCCTTGGTATGTGCTCGACTATGAAGCCGTTGAAGTGCTTCTCCATGGCCCTTACTGCCTCCAAGTATTGTATCATTTCTGGTCCTTGGGCTTCGGATTCTTTCTCGATGTGATCTGTAATGACCTTCGAGTCAGACTTTACTGTGAAGTTTGGGTGGCCAAGAGCCTTCATCTTGCGGAGCCCCAGTAGTAGAGCTTCATACTCGGTTGTATTGTTTGTGCTTGGATCTGGATTGGGGAAGTTTAGGCAAGCTGCATACCTCAACTTGATCCCCGAAGGTGACTCGATAATGGCTGAGACCCCTATGCATCTTTGCACCAAGCTCCGTCGCAGTATATGACCAGGGCTCTATAGGTGCTTCTGCTTTGTGGGTTGGTGATGTCCAGTCTGCAATAAAATCTGCCAGGACTTGAGAATTGATTGCGCTTCTTCTTTCGAAATCAACATAGCACTCTGAGAGCTCCGAAGCTCATTTTCTTATTCTGCTTGAAGCTTCTCTGTTGTTGAAGAGATCATGTAGTGGTTGATTGGTGACTACCACAATTCTGTGAGCTTCGAAGTAATGGCGAAGCTTCCTTGATGACATGATAACAGCATATGCAATTTTTTTGAGCTCTGGGTAGAAGAGTTTGGAGCCGAGAGTGCCTCTAAAACAAAGTATACTGGCACTTATTTGAGAGATCCTTCGATCTCTTTTTCTAGTAAAGGGCTGCACTGACTGCTGAGTGTGAAGCTGAAATGTATAATAAGAGTGTATCTTTTGGATTCGGTGCTGTCAACTTGGTCATTTTGGTGAGATAATCTCCGAGGGAATTGAAGGCCTCCTTGTGTTCTTCTCCCCAGTCAAATTTGTTTGCATTGCGAAGGACTTTGAAAAATGACAAGCTTCGATCTGCGGAGAGAGGAATGAATATGTTTAGAGCTGCTATTCTTCCTATAAGCTTCTACACATCTCTAATAGATTGTGGCTCTTCCATGCTGGCTAATGCTTTTATCTTATCTGGGTTGGCTTTGATGCCTTTGGTGGAGACAAGGCATCCTATAACTTTCCCTTTGTGTACTCCAAAGATGCACTTTTCTGGGTTTAAGCTGAGGTTCGCGAATCGGATGTTGGCGAAGGTTTCTGCCAAATCTATTACATGATTTTGCCTTTTGCTGCTAGTTACGACGATGTCGTCCATGTAAGCCAGTACGTTTCTTCTCAGTTGGGGACCGAGGAAATTCTGGAGAATGACTGACCAACATTTTTGAGACCTTCGGGCATTCTAACAATGCAATAGGTGCCAAGGGGGTAATGAAGCTTGTTTTTTTCTCATCCTCCTTTCTCATCCAAATTTGATGATATCCAGAGAAGCAGTCCAAAAGTGACATGAGCTGGCTGTTGGCCACATTGTTGACAACTCTGTCGATTCTTGGGAGCGGATAGTCATCCTTCGGGTATGCCTTGTTTAGGTCAGTGAAATCAATGCACATGCGCCACTTCCTATTTTTCTTCTTGACTGGCGCAGTGTTTGCCAGCCATGTTGGGTACTTGACTTCTCTGATGACGTTGGCATCTAGCAGCCTCTGAACCTCCGCTTTGACTGCTGCGACCCTGTCATCGGACATTTTTCGCAATTTTTGCTTCTTGGGCTTGATCGAAGGGTCGATGTCGAGCCTGTGTTCGATGATGTCCCTACTGACACCGCGAAGGTCACTGACAGACCAAGCGAACACATCTTTATTCTTGCATAGGAATTTGAGGAGCTCTTTCTCCTCTGCTTCCCCGAGGGTTGCACTTATTGTCACCATCTTGCCGGGCATATGTTTGTCGAGGGGCACCTTTTTTGTTTGACATTCGTCCTCGAAATTTGCCTTCTCCTTGTCTCCTTTGGGCTCTGAGAGTGGCGGAGGTTGTGTGTCTGCTTCGACATGGTGTACATTTCTTTGACCCGGGGCAACGCCCCTCTCTATATTTCTGGCCAGTTGCTGGTTGCCATGGACTGTGATGATTCCTTTGGCTGCGGGGATCTTCATGCAAAGGTACAACTAGTGCACGACAGCTTCGAACTTGTTTAGGAATCCTTGCCCAAAGATGGCAAGGTAAGGGTGATTCATCTCCACTATGTCGAAGGTGATGTTTTCTATCCTTGGGTTGGTTAGGTCCCTGAAAGATACTGGAAGAAGGATTTTTCCCAAGGCATTGACTCTCTTTCCTCCGAAGCCTATTAGCGGAATTTCTGCTGGCTGTAGGAGATTTCTGTCGATGTTCATCCTATCGAAGGTACTGGAAAAGATGATGTCAGCGGAGCTGCTGGTGTCCACAAGGATTTTTCCGATTGTCCATCCTTGGATATTTGCCTCGATGACCATAGCATCTGAGTGTGGGTAGCTGATGAGGTTGATGTCTTTCTCGGAGAAGGTTATTGGCATGTGTGACCATTGAGTTTTGACCACCGGGCCATCCACCAAGATGTTGTGGACTTGTCTGAAGTAATCACACCTCTGCCTTTTGTTCTCGAACTCCAGCGAGGATCTGCCGGCTATGGGCATTATCATGCCGAAGGTGGGCAAGGCGTTTTGGGTATTTGGATTTTCTTCTTTGGGAGCAGACATTGGTGGAGGTGGAGGTAGCTCTTCTTTAGGTGTTTGGAGTGGAGCGTGGTTAGCAGCTTGCGAAGGTGCTAAGCTTGTGGATTGAAGGGGGTTCTGCCAAGGGAACGGGTGCGGCTGGTAGGTGAAGCTTGGGTTTGGGGCGAAGGTTGGGAATGAAGGTTGTGGTGCCTAGGTGGTATGGCTGACCAGTTTTTGGGCATTCTTTTCTGCCTCCATTCTCTCTAAGGTTTTTTTCTTTTCAGGGCAATAATTGTGTGGTCTGAGTCTCTTCCGTGGAAGTGACAGAAGAACTTGTTAGGTTCGTTGGGGTGGTTGTTGTTTTGATGAGGAGGTCCTCGGCCGTGGCACCGGCCTCGACCTCTTCCTCTTGCTCTATTGGATCACCCTCCTCGATGCGAGGGTTGATCGAAGGTTGTGCTTTGTTTTGTTGGTGATGGGGTGATGAAGGGCTGGATGCTTTGGGACTTGTCCTCTTATTGAGGTTGGACTGGGAGGATGTTTGTGGGTTCTGTGGTCGAGGGTTGTGGTGGTTTGGGTTATACCATCCAGGTTGAGAGCTCTACCTTATCATCTTTCTCATTTCCACTCTTTTCTTATGATCTGCATCAGATCTTGCATATTTTTCCATCTCTGCGTATAACTCTCGAAGGTTTGTTGGAGGTTCTCTTGACAAATGAGATGCTAGTGGCCCTGGCAGTAAACCTTCGATGCATTTTTTGATTGCCATGTATTCTGGGAAGTTTGGGGTCTGTGCCTTCTTCTGGACAAACCTACAGAAGTAGTCATAGTGGGGTTCTTTGTCCTGCTGGAGGCACTGGAAGTTATCGGCTGCGGATGAGTCATCCCTCCTGAATCCTTAGAAATCTTGTCCTAGATCACTCCAGCTCGTGATGGACCTTGGTGGTAGGTAAGAGTACCAGGTAGCGACTGGACCTTCGCAATCCATGATGGGATCATCCCCTCCAGCGAATGCAATTGTGACTTCATATGTCATGAGGAATTGGGTTGGGTCTACAGAGCCATTGTATTTTGGAAGCTGGACAGGCTTGTAGCCTTGCGGCCATGGAACTTGCTGCAGTGTCACCGACAGTGGTGAACTAGAATCGAATGCTTGTGGTGGGGGTGATGGTCGGTGTGTTCTTCTTTGGAAGTGGTCTTCATGATGATGGTATCCTTCATGGTGGAGGCTATGGTTTTCTGTGTAGTGGTTGGTGGTTTGGTTATCGGAAGGTATTTTCTCTTCTTGTTCGAACTCTTCTTGAGCTCTTCGAAGGTCATCGAGCTCTGCTTGCATCTCTGCTAGCTTGTGCTGGGCATCTGCCAGCTGTTTAGCCTCTTGGGCTTCTCTTCTCTTAGCCGCTACTTGAGCGCTAATTTTACCCTTTGCTTTCTTGATGGCTTTGAGTTGTGCAAGGACCTCCGTCAGGGTGGGCTCTGCTGCTGGTTCTTGTTGGGTAATGTCTTTGAGGGTCTCGGTTCTTGGCTTTGGGGGGTTTGGCATTGTATCGGAGGTAGGATTTTCTCATTTGGGCGACTAGTTCTTGGTGCCGTTGGCTCAGGTTCAGTGGTTGTCCCGGAGCTCACGATCTTCTTCTTTGGTGGTGCCATCGTAGATTTTTTTTTTGTTGAGTTGAGAACACGGTGGGCGCCTCTTTTGGGATCCGAAGGATATTTTCTTAAATAGAGGAGTGGAAATATGGTGTCCTGACTCAACGAAATATCTTTTTATGCACTCTCATAATCTTCAAAAAAAATCAACCTAGTTACAGTAAAAGGTGGGGATATTTATACCCCCTACCTTCGTTACATAATTCCGGTTATGCCCCTACCTACACGGAATATCCGTTGGATATCCCGGTTTCTGAGTCATTTCCGGACGTTGGCGTGTATAAATTATTCACTACAAGGTAATCAAGTTACACATGTGACAGCGAAAGGTCCGGGTAACCTTCGCTCCTCCGTCCGGAGTCTTGGCGTCGCCGAAGATTGTACAACCAACACCTCCGTCATGCGAAGGTCGGCCTTAACTTCCGACGTGCTGATCACGAGTCCAGACGAGTAGTTCACCCTAGCACAAAGGTCACGGCGTTCTGCCAGGCGCAATCCTTCGACCGTCACTGGGAGAGCTAATCCTGCAAATCAAATAAGGAAGAACGGTAAAATGCTTTTGTACTGCCCGAAGGTTACTCGGGAGCTTCGGCATAACCTTCGGCGAGGCTTCCTTTTGGGTGGCGATCCCCAACAATGCAGATCTGTGAACTGATGTGACAGGGATAGCGCAGGTAATGGCCCTCCTAATGGATGCATGGATAAGAGCTGCGGTTCAACGACACCAGATAGATATGCAGCGATGACTGTCAGGAGATGAGCTGAACTGCATGAAAGTGCAGCAGCGCAAGCAGGGGGCTCGCATTTACGGGCCTGATGCCACGGACGATCGAACAGGAATCGCACTACGAAATACGGGAGGGGACACGAGAATCCGGGGCAGGATCACGCAGGCCCGTGCCGTGATCGGCGAAGCAGGCTCTGGGCGCTTGTTTAACGCCGAACCCGGACGGGACCTGCATTGAACTTCACTGTAGGGCCGGTGCCTCCAGGAGACATCGCTCGGGATCAGCTAGCTAGCCCTTATCGATCTCGTCCAGCAATCGCAGGTGCCATGAACTTGACGGCCCGTTTGGAATGGAGGTTTCCTGCATGAATGTTTGAGCTTAGCTTGTAGTATATAGAGAACATGAATGTTAGGACAGATATTTTGTAGTATCAGTGGTTTCTGCATCAGGTTCAGAGAAATGTGCAGTGCAGGAAGGATTAAACTTCTCTTTCCCCCTTCTTCAAAAACAGGGAGCAGTAGCTCATGTTTCAGAATTCAGACATGGCAAGGCCAAAATCACTGTTGTACCTTGTAGTGTTTCAGTTGTCCCAGAACAGGGTGAGCATTGCCTCTGCCAGTACCGAGTATAAAGCTCAGCTACAGACAAGGATCGGTCATGTACGTATAGGAACAGTTCCTACTGTGTGGACAGAAAGCTAGGCTACAGCAGGTAAAAGTTAGCTGAATACTGCCGAATTCTTTTCTCAGTCTAGTCAAGGCCGACCCGTCGGATAATATTATCAAAAGATGAGTAGTTAGATTAGACGAGATGTCAATCAGACACAAAAGCAACGACAAGAGACCAGGAGGGAACTATAGTTTGCGAAACCTTTAGTGTCTGCAAATAATCTCTCCACAAGTAACACAACCAATATGTTGGGAGTTTTACTGGAACATGCATGATGTCATGGGTCGCTTTCAGTCAAGGCCACTGAGCCAGTCTACAGCTGAAAGACGTGTGTAATTTCTTTGGAGAACATATGCACGTTTTGAAAATCTCAAAAAGTAAGGAGGCGAGCAGATGTTTTTTTTTATTTTTGAAAGGTCAGATGTGTTTTCAAATGCAGGTGTCCTCCACAGTGTCCATCCAAGCTGGCACATTTCTTCTAGCAGTATATTAATTCATTTTATTTTTTTAAAACACGCATTATCACTTCCAAACTGTTGGCTAGTTCAGACTGTCCATGAGCTTGGGGACTTGGGGTATTACCTTGATTAGATTTTTTTATCACCATCTTCTTGATCTAGTTATTTTTGCGGGTATTTTATTTTGCGGGTATTCTTGATCTAGTTATTGTATAGCTCTCGAGCAGTGAGCAATGTTCTAAGAGATTCCACAAAAGTTCCAACAAATGTGTAGTATAACCAATGACCTAATACCCAGTAGTTATCCATGTAGTTTACTGCAAAAACTTGTCTACACTTTTTGCATATTGGGCCTGCATTCTGCTGCATTAATTATTAAACCGCTGTTACAGGAAGCAACAGACAAGAACGAGAGGTACACCATCAACACGAGCAGAAGATGGTAATGGAAGATCTACTGAAGGGAAAGCACAAATTAGTGAGCGATCTGAACTACGAACTGTCACACGAAAGTGGGCAAACAATCTGAAATGCCTAATGTTTAGCTGCCATTCATGGCACAACTGTCGCAGGTTGATCAACCCGAGAACGCATCCCAGTCATCGATCAACTATCCTGTACGCGACACTTGCCCATGGACCGATCAAATCAGGCCACGGTTCTCTTGCTACGTATGACGTCAAGCAGAAGAGTTCAGAAACAACGAGGCGAATCGCGCACCAGCGTAGGCGGCAGGACTTGCCGCGAGATCCCCACGCCGCCGCCACCCGCAGGCCGCAGGGGGAGGGACACGACACACGAGGAAGACGTGGGGAAACAGCCCACTAGCCGAGGCGTCGGCCCAATAATTTGTGGGTAGACAGACGACGACAGCGAGCAAATTTATGGGCCGGACTTTGATTCTTACTATAGGCCAACAGCCCAAGAGAGAAACCCTTGTCCGGCAGCCCACTTGGTGCATGATGCTCAGCCACCAGTCTGTCTTTCCATTTCCGGTCAAGAAGTCAACCAATGTATAGTGATCTCTTTCTATTCCGTCACGGGACACTGGGGACTTGTGGCGAGCAGGGACACAAGCAATACTTGCAATAAAAAAGATGGGCACATTCCTCTGAAATAAAAAAAAAGCAGCAGCGGAAGCATGCACCTGCAGTAGTTGATACGCACTGGAACAAAATGAACATCACACGAATGCAGCACCGTACGGCTTTATTTCGTACTAAAACAATGGAGCTACCTCCCTCCGACACATACACACTATATGCGGAACACTGGAACATCTAGAACTGACTGACACTGCACAAGGGCGTAAGCTATTCAAGTAGTCGACGACGCTGCGTTTATGAATTCACCATTCTTCACACGGAGGTGGCGCGACCACCGGAGGCTCGGTCGGAGGAGCCACCGCCGGGGGCGAGACCGGAGCCACCACCGGAGCGCCGAGCGGCGCCATACCGCCCATCATCATGCGGCGGTTGCCGGCGTTCCTCTGCGCCTCGCACAGCGCCGGCAGCGACATGCCTGCACCCAGTTCGAGGAGATCGAGAGAGCGTGTTATATATATAGCCGATCAAGAGAGACACCGATCAAACGCGTGCACGCACCTTCACCGGCGGCGAGGGTGGCGTAGAGGTCGACGACGTTGGGGCACCCGTGCTGGCACGCGGGCGAGCAGAGCGCCCGGAGGGCGCGGCGGTCCTCGGCCGCGGCGCTGGCCACGGGGAAGCCCAGCGCGGCGCGGTCGGCGCCGCAGGCCCGCACGCAGGCGTCGGTCTCGACCCACCCGGCGCCGGCCGCCAGGCCCCGCGCGCCGCGCACCGCCGACGTCTGGCACCGGTGCGCGCCCTCGGGCGTGCGCTCCAGCACGCACCGCATCCCGCCCGACGACACCGCAAACGCGCATGCGTCCGGCGGCAGCTCCCCGCACGCCAGCCGCCCACCTGCGCGACACGGCCGAACCACGCATCCGCGTCTTACCTTCCATATATGGTCTCGTGGCAATCGTAAAGAAACGAAACGGAAGGACGCGTACCACGAGCGGACTGGACGGCGCCGGCGAGGACGACGAGAATGGCGAACGCGACTGTGAGGGTGGAAGCCATTGGTGACGACGCGAACCGGTCGAGCTCTAGCTTGCCAGAGGTCAGGAGAGAGCCAGGGCTCTAGCTGGAGACGGGAAAGGGAGTGGTAATCGTGTTGCTACAACTCGGTTCGCGTCGATGAGCTGGTGAGGGAGGATGGGAGAGAGCTTGGCGTTTATATACCGCCAGCTCGCACGCGAGGGGTGTCAGGTCTCAGGTGTAAACGTGCGAGACGACGCGGCACGCTGTCTGTCGAGTGGCGACGATGGTCTGAACCGCCTGCCGTGCCCGGCCTCTCTGACCCGCATGCAGCTGCAAGCCTGCAAGAGCTCCCTAGATTTCGCAGAAGAAGCTTGGCAAGTGCTGGCGATTCACCGTATCGTCCGGCGTTTCACGGGAAAAGGACGTCTCGTGTTGCACTCGTCACGCGCCAGGCGGCCCGCCTGGTTAAACAAAAGCCGACGTGATCGAGAGACTTTGCGATCTGCGGATCGCCGTGTCGTCGCGTTCGCTTGGCCAGATTGTTTTCGAGTCGACCCTCTGAATCTGCAGAGACCTCGGTCCATCAGGGGTGGTATTTTTACTTTTTTTATTATTAGTCAAGTCTTCTGAAGAACCAATGCACCTTCAGACCACACGACAGCGCAGAGTCTTGGTTGCATTGCGACGACACGTTGCGAATTGGCTTCGGCGATCGCGGCTACCAAATCAGACAGCAATGCCATGGAGCACGCAGGCGACTCGCTGGGAAAAGTTTGGGCTCGGAGAGCCTCGGACCATGCGTGCAGGTCAAAAAGTAGTTTGTAAACAAGTTTGTCCAAATAAGCTATGTCTGTCAAAATGGGCACGAAACCGTCTTCATTTGATTTGGGCTGGTTGGTGCGGTGGACGCGTCGATTGTGGCCCGGCGGATTTGAATCTCAGAAAAATGAAGGATGAATGTAGAGGCAACAGTACATCACAGATGCTAAAACATCACCGGTCTTGCTATTAGCTAGCTTGACTCCCAGAGGGCAAGTGTGTGTGACTGATTTCTTTCAACGCGATGGAGCTTCAGCAGTTAGTCTCCGCTCAAACTCGTGCAACAAAATAATCAAGGTAGGTTTACAGAGAGAATTCTGGCATGGAACTCAGCAGGTAATGGATTCTTCAACACCTTAAGTGGTTGTTTGGATCTCATAATTAAATTAGATTCAGTAAAACATGTTTTTAGAGGATTTTTAGGAAAACTAATTTAGCTAGTTTGTTAAGATCGTGTTTTGTGGCTCAAAAAAAAAAGGACGTACTAGTTTTGTTGAAACCAACGAATAAGTTGTTTTTCAAAAAACAAAATCCTGGTTTTATGTAAATCATGTTTGGTCAATCCGGTGTTAGCCAAACAGCATTTTAGCGATAGTTGAGGTAATTTCGGTTTTAGCAGATCTGGTTTTGGCCTAATGGGTGATCCAAACCCCTATTGGTTGCAGAAAGATAAAACGCACGCAGTTAATAGTTGCATCTATTTAGGTTTTTTTTTAAAAAAAATAGTTGCATCTACTGATCCTGGCTCCACGAATCAGAATTCAGAAATCCACAAACACATAGTGCAAGGATGATTGTGTAGGTAATAAAACATCACAGATGCTCCCAAACATAAACATCAGCTGCCAAAATTTCTTGACTTATGCCAAATATTTTATGAATTCTGCCATGGATCTCAGCAGGTAATGTGTTCTTCAGCACCCTTAAAAAGGTTGCAGAAAGATAACGCAGTTAATAGACACATCATCGATCCTGGCTCCAAGTTTCAGAATTTAGAAAATCCACAGACAGAAACACAAAGTGCAAGGATGAATGTGGCAACAATGATGTTCCAGAAAAAATAAACATCAGCCGCCAAAATATTTGCTTCACCCATGCCAAATCTTTTAGTGTATGATTAGCCGGTCTCCTGGAGGGCGAGTGTGCGCTTGGTTTGATTCAATGCGAGACTCAGGCAGAAACTGATGCAATAAATTAGTCGGGTTAGGCGTGCAGGGTGAACTCCGCTGTGGATCTCAGCAGGTACTGTATTCTTCATAGCCAAATTGCAGAAAAGATAACGCAGATAATAGTTGCATCAACGACCTGGATCCAAGTGTCGAAATTCGCAAATCCGCGCCACCAAAAAACTAAAAAATAACCAAAAAAAACAGAGGAAAAGGTATGAGAGCATCTCAGACAACAATCCCCAATGATTTCTTCACCGCGCAGCTCAAAGTGCAAGGATGAGTAAATATGGATGTAACATCACTGATGCTCTGAGGAAAAGAAAGAGAAGATTATAAAAAGAAATCGAATTCCCACAGCACAAAAAACCGACAGATGATTAAAACGGAAAAGGTAGGGCACAACTATGGATTCCATCTCCCAGCATGGGTGAAGGACCGGTCAGGTGACGGGATAGATGAATTCTGAGTCACGGCCACCGCAGCGGTGAGGATAGAGTAGCGACGAGCTCCAAGGACTAGCAGCGAAGATCTTGAGGTGGTGGCGCGGTTACAGAGAGATGGAGGATGACCGCAGGGAGGCCACTGGCCAAGCTCGAGGAGCCGGCGCCGAACTAGGAAGAGGATACGAGGGGCACAGGCACCCGCGGCTTCGACGCTTCGTGTATTTGTGGAGTCGGCGTGCGAGTCCCTAACCCTAATGTTCTGGTGGGCCAGAAGTTTAAAGGACCACTGGGCTTGTATTCGGCCAGAAGTTCATATGGGCCTTTCTGGCTTTGATCTTGGGCTAGATTGCAGAGATGGCAAGCAAGAACGCACACGGATTGTGATGCTTTTTTTTTTCCCGATATGTATAACAATAGAATCGGGGCCCCTGAAACAAAGGATGTTGTAGTGTGCCGGCTATGCTATGCAGCTTGGAGCGATTCCTCATATTATTACGTTGGTGCCAGTGACAACATGTTAGACAGTCCCATATTATGTCATAAGAACACCAAATGGCGTAAACGGACTTCGTATGTACCGCAGGATACGAAAGGATTATCTAAGAAACTCAAAACACCAAATGCATAAACATAAAAAACCGTGCTTAACCCAAAGACACCGATCGTGAGCTATTTTAGAACTCGAGATAGACTCAATATCTTCATCATGGAGGGTAGCTTAAGACCAACCGAACTGTATTTCCACTTCCACAGCAACCATCCAAAACTTCGGTTGCCAACGACCTGCCGGGCCACAGCTCTGCATCTAGCTTATATGCACGTCACCGCTCACCATCTTTACAGCGAGTCTTCCTTACGTATCACGAGTCATTCTATCGGGGACTACGCCTAGAGGCACAAAAAACCGGCTGTATTGCCTTTCGATCAAAAAGGCACTGCCATTATATGCCGAGATGTTTGTAGTCTTCTGCCTGAAATAATATGCCACCTATCCTAAATACGCGGGTTGTTTCCAGCTACTGCCGCGCTTCCTCTTCCTCGTCGTTGTGTTCCTCTGTATGCGATGCTAGCCTCACAATATCTTCCACGAGGATCTTTCCTTCTGTAGGCACACAGATATAAAAAGGCAGGACACGATGAGAAAATCGGACATGAGCTACACAGCTAGAGTGAACAGAATGCAATGCAGGTGGCCAAGGGGTGGGCGGACCTTTGTCTTTTGAAAGGTTGCTGATGAGCTCTTGCACGCCTTCCTTCCCGATGGTGTCCTTGAGATAGGCTGCCGCGGCCGCCACCTCCTCAGGAGTAACCTTGCCATCATGGTCCCTGCGCATTAAGTGCAAATTAGAACGTCATGCTAATGACAGGTGTGCAAGATGATTTTGGTCAAAATGAGTACACACTAAAGTTTCTATCTTAGACAGGAGAACCACTCATATAGGTGCAATTTAATTGAGAAGGACTGTTCTGCTTGAAGGATGTGCCTAGCATATCTCATTCATGATTTAGCTATATGCAATAACATGGCAATAACAATTCACAGAACCATGGATGGGTAAATCATAGAAACAGGTGACAAAGAAATGGGCCGCTCAATGACAGACAGAGTACCAACATACCACAACTAAACAAAATACAAAACAACATATAATAAAACAACTTCAAACACAGAAACAGCGTACCTATCAAGCAGTTGCCAGCGATTTCCAATTTGTGCATCCACATCATCAATCTCCTTTTCTAATTCTTGAAGCATAGCATCAACCTGAAGGCAGTAAAATTATATGTGATTCAAGTGAATAACAAATCCCTGAAAATCATAAAAAATCAATACTACTGGTAGGTTGCCTACAGTAACCCCTACAACAAGTCAACAACTTATTGTGGGACGTAAAAGCAGATATCACTCTTGAAACTACATATCCTTTAAGGTTTTAACTGTGCTAGTGAGATTAGATACTCCTTCCAGTTCAGTTTTTTAGGTTTGTTTTAAGTGAGCATATATACTAATAATAAAACCTAGAGAAATACAAGTAAATGACCAGGCTATTGCTATTACAAACACATTGTTATTTGTTAATGTGAGAGAATAATTAAGGAATGTTTATTTATAGCTACTGGAGACTGGAGACGATATGAAAAAGTAGGGCAACGATGAAAAATATCGATGCATTCACAAAGATGCCTTATCTTTTGAAATATAGTATGTCAATCAAAAGAGAGGGTAAATGGTGGTTTATTTATTTTCTTCAAAAAGATAGTTTATTTTGTAACTGTAGGCATCTCACCAAATAGTATATGTTAGCACAAACAAAACATCAAACTGGTACAGATCAAACCAAACCTAAATCTTGGTTTTGTCCAGCATTTTTCGTCTCATAATGAGTTATTTCAGGTTTTGAAACCTTTTTGTTATGTATATACACCCTTCATTAGCATTCCATTGCAATTAGGAGTTTTACAGTATAAATTAAATGACTCTCATCAGAAAATGGTACGTCACAGGAATCAAGTGATGCATGTTTCCTGTATGGCGTGTTCGAGAAAAAAAAATGTTTCCTGTATGGCCTACTAAAATGTCAAAAGAAATGACCAATTCAGCCAGATTGCTATAGTTAACAACTGGATCCATTTGTTATGATTACTATCTATAAGTATGGCTACCAAAGATTCAAAAGATACTCATTGATATTCAATACTCTTGAAACTAATAATCAAAGGCCAGGGTAACCGCTAAGTCTCATAAATAGTAGGCCAAAGTTACGATAAAATGATAAAACTGTTTGCTAGTCAAGTAGCATTTTGCACTCTTACATGTAAACTTTTCAGATATCTAATCGGTAGGTTGTAATGTAAATGTCCAAAAATAGTTTGGCAGCAGAGTCCTTAAAAACATACTACAGGAGATATGTATTTTTTTGTTATTGTAGCTATAACGTGCATTAAGAGAATCTCTTACCTTCTCAATCAGCGCTGACGAGACTTTTTCTTCTGCAGCGACCTCAGTATCATGGTCTGTCTCTTCCCTAGCAGCAAAATATGCTTTCTTAGCTTCTTCTTCGCCTTCAGTACCCTCTTTTTCGAGCATGGAGTTATATAGCTCTATCTGCATTCAGACATCCGGACAACAAAATCATATTAAACCTCCATGATATGCTATATGTCATAAACCTGGAGATGAATGCATGAATAATTGCTCTACTTTTACTTCACACTATACCTCCTTGTTGACAAGGCTCAGGAACTCCTGACGTTCCTTGCTAACAGACTGCAATGCAAAGATGAAAGTTAGATAAAGCCATAAAGGTCAGGAGAGACCATTGTTCTAGAACTACGGTGATATTACTGTCCATATGTACAGTTACTAATAAAAAAAACAGATCGACTAGGAACATACAGAGGCAGATGCAAGCACAGCCAATGCACGGCTGATATTGCAGAGCTTTTCCTTGTCATGTTCTTTTGCTTTTCTCAGTTCTTCTTCCCTAGCAGTAGCATCAATCATTTCCTTCAAAGCGACATCCTCTTCAGCAGCCTCTGGTTCTTTCAGCTTTTCCTCCTCTTCTTTCTTTTGCTTTGCCTTTTCTTCCTTCTCTTTCTTCTTCTCTTCCTCCTGAATGTTTTTAAATACAAATGAACATCAAAAGCACACATTTGCAACATAATACAATGATTCTAATTTAAGGATAAAGAAATTCCTGTTCCTATACTGGATAATTGTCAAGCAAACTAAATTAGCAGATCGATTCAACTATTTTGTTTCGTATGAATAAGGATAAGATAGTAGCACTCCATCTAGTATGAAATTTAAAGGAGTTTATGTGATTGTAATGGAAACTACACAGCAAGGAAAACATAAACCATGAACTGGGACACTAGGCACAGATATCAAGACGAGTTCTATTATTAAAAACATTTTCAATTTAGTCTTTCAATTGAACAAGTTCCAGCTTGATTATGAAATAGCATAAACTATGCACTGAGAGACATTAATGGCTTGTTTGGATAGATGGATTACTGGATTAGGCCCAATACCTTTAAATTGGGCCTAATCTCTATGTATCCGAACCGAACTTTGTAATTTTATCCTCTTTCATCGGAATATATAACACATGATAAGATACGAATAGGAAACCCCAAGAGGTTCAAGCATGGGATCCATCATATAAGGTTGACATTCAAAATTGAGTATCCAGGCCTCCGGGGTGCATATAAGGTTGGGGTTGTTAGAAAATACTAAAGCTATAGCTTAACTACTTGAGATAATTGTGTTTTTTGGACTATGTTAACCATAAATAACAAAACTAAGAGAAGCACATGCCCAGCCCTGCCAAAATATGCAATAAGCACGGACACATTCAGTGAAGGGAAATTCTCTATCAGCTTAACAGCACTGCTCCCACGGTGGTTTTATATCTACCCAAATGTCATGGAGTCATGGTCATAGGTGGATAAGAAAAAAAGAATATACTTTCAAAATACAGTTCTACATCACCTTGATAAGCTCTTCCTGCATCTCAAGGAATTCCAGTTTTCTTCTCCTCTCAGAAACTGAATCCTCAGATGGCAATACTGTCCCAACTGTATCCACAACTTCATCTGGTAGAGAAGATAGCGTTGCAACAACAGCCTCCTCAGGCTTCATTCTTCCAGACACAGTAAAAGCTCTGGAAGAGTTACCAAATTTAAGAATGCAAGCACAAATGTAAAATAACATAACAAAGTTGGAAAATATCAACCAAAATTACCTTGAAAGTATGAGAAGTGAAGATGGCACAGCATGGTTAAGTGAGAGGTCCAACCAGTCTCGGAGCTGGGTACAAAATGTGGTTTTAATGAAATTTACTAGTACAGTTTATCATGCATTTACATAGCTGTTCTATACACAAAACTTTACTATCAGCAAGTTAAGACTTGTGGTTAGAACACAAACGCCAAGCAATATAATTTCAGTCCTTCAGATGTGTCTTAGTTACGAGCAATGTTCAAAATAGCGGGCTAAGACGTTTAGCGGTCAGTTTTCTAGAGGCTAAGCAAAGGCTATAGCGGGCTATAGCCCCGGCTAACCTTATTTAGGTGTTTTGCAAATTGAGTAATTAAATTAAGAATCTAGATGTTCAGGACATCAAATCACACTGATACAGGTCACAAAGTTCATTACATCATCAAACAAGTAAAAAGTTCAAATGTTCAGTACATAATAGAGATTAGACAAACACAAAGTTCAGATAGTGCAGGGAGCCAGTGACCTATCAGTCTAACACAGGACAGTTTAGACATAAACTGAAAGCTAAATGAAGGCCCAATTTAGCGGTTTTAGCGGGCTAATAGCGGCTATTAGCGGAAATGAGCAATTAGCGCTAAAGGCTAACTATCCTAGCGGAGGGGCTTCCCAGAGGCTATAGCGGGCTATAGCGGTGGCTATAGCCGGCTATTTTGAACATTGGTTACAAGTGCTAGTTGTAAGTTGTAACTTTCCTTCAACAGTACATCAGACCTCGAACATGCTTTACAAATTGTTTTTTGGAGTAAACATTGCAACTAATAAAGAAAAAAGAAAAGAGAAAAGAAGAAAACAGCTAGTAAGAGAAGTAAACATGGCACTGAGCAGCTTATAGAGGTCCTTAAAGTTAGCAACCAAAAAATGTGTTCTTTGATAAAACAGAAACCAAGATCTACATAAATAAATACTCCATTCCATATCTTGAGTCATTCCAATTCTAAGGCGTGATTGTGTTAGCAAGACCAAATTTATTGTTGGCTGAGATGGCTGGAATATCAGAAATAATTAACTCTGCATGTGGTGCTGCAATTAAATTAAGAGTAACTAATGGAGTGAGAATGTTTAAAATGTCTCAAAAAGTTGAGTACAGAACAAGAATGGATGACTCAAATAACTATAATATGAATGGCCAACATAAAGGTATAAGAAAATACAAGAACATGAAAAGAAGAAATTCATTCGAGAAAATACAAGAACATGAAAAGAAGAAATTCATTCGAGACCATACAACGAGATCATGTGCATATCATAATGCAACAAACCTGTTGGCGCATCTCTTCAGTTGACAGCAGGCCTAGGTGACCACGTTCCCGGCAGGCTTGCCGAAGCTCTTCTTCAGAAAGAGATTCAACTCCCTCAGCTTGAATCATCTTATCATCATTCTTAATGCTGCAAAGATAAGTACCATTAAAGCAGATATTTTGCACCAGCATTTTAAGAAGAAAGTTAAAACTACAATGAAGCTAATGTAAACACCAACAGAACAAATGGCAAAACATCTCACAACTCAATTAAACAAATAAATAATCATGAAACTTTCTTATGTAGACAAAACAAATCTAGGTGCTGAACCTAAAAGGTTATTTGACTACAAAAATCTACTGCAGCACAGAGAGTTTTAAACAAAATGAGGATGACACCAAATGCCCGCTAAGCTTGCACAGCCACAGAACACTGCCCATTTGCAAAGTCTTTAGTTGAAAAATAATTCATGTATTTTACTATTAAGCAGTCCAACTAGAATCACTTGAATTTTCCATTTCGATAATTGTCTAGTAAGGTTTCTGAAAGAACTATCAACCCCAATTTTTCATCACTGTTTGATATACAAGATTGACCATTTCAATTATATTGGCATATGCATATAAGAATGCACGCAAGTTAATCAGCGTTGAGTTAGCCTCTTCATTTAAAAACTTACTCTCGCAGTTGTTTGCGAAGCATGAACCTCAAGTAGTGGTCTGTACCAAATGGCTGGATACCCATATATTTGCACATATTTACCAAGCGTGGTCTGCAGGAAAATCAACTGTTTAGTCACAAGTGTAATTGTGATATCAATTAACACAGATACTAAAGGAGTACCTAACCTGCTCATGTTATCCAGAGTAAGTTCATCGTTGAACAGCTTCGCGAAATTCAAGATTTCATCATTAGAGACGCGTTCACCTCTCCTAACCTAATTGTAATCAAGATATATTATCCAATAAAGAATATAGAAAGCAGTTCACTATACATACAGCATAATTATTCCAGTGGCAATGCAGCACATAAAGAACTTATACCTTGTTCAAAAATTCGTCCAGATCTTCAGCTGTCTGTTTTGTTTCTCCACTACGCGCTGTTTGCACTTCCTTTGCCATTTCTTTTGCGGTATCTTGCAAAAATTTTGCATACTCCATCCTTGCTTTCAGTTTCCTTTTTAACGCTTCCTGTCAGGAAAAGAAGAAGAATACCCTTGAGCAAATAAAATTGCACTATGATAATGTTTGTGGTTTCCATACAAATTGCACAGGAAGGGTATACCACTCAATCGATTTAATTTAATAATAATGTGCATGATATGGCTTGTGACAAACTTCTGGCAGCATTTTGCTTGAGACACATAACTAAACAATATAATTTCATGTACTTACAGAAAGTCAAGTGCATACCTGTTCTTTCATTTTGTCCTGGAAAGTTGACGGCAGCATGTTTGGAAACAACTTGAGGAACACCGGCAGTAAGAACTCCATGAATGGAACAATGATGAACACAGCAAATGGTACCAGTCTGAAGATATCAGCTGTCGTTCGTGTTAGCTGTTTTCTCTCTCTTCTTGAAAGGCTCTTCCCGCCAGCAAGCTTCACCAGCAATCTTGATGAGATCTTAGCATCTGCCCAGAGTAGCTTTGTCCCTAACCAGTAATGCTGCAGTGTTGAAATGAATTCATCCTTCCAATGTTTAAGCTTTGCAGCCCAA
The DNA here is from genome assembly GCA_032594955.1 of Panicum miliaceum. NCBI lineage: Eukaryota > Viridiplantae > Streptophyta > Magnoliopsida > Poales > Poaceae > Panicum > Panicum miliaceum. The sequence goes on from CM064065.1 coordinate 14,802,707, forward strand.
TCAGCCCTTAACAAACAAACAGAAAGTTAGTTTCATAGGATACACTGTTACAGAAGAAACAGACAGATCAATTTTCTTATAAATATCATTTAAGTAGAGAAGAAGAATTTATACCTGCTCATTGAAGCAACAGCTCGGAGAGCAGGACCAATACCAAGAATTCTTGCCCAGAATTTCTGCATAACTGACTGGCCAGCCTTCAGAGATTCTTGTACCTGCTTAGCTTTGGCTTTAGCTTTTGCAGTGCTTAGGCCTTCCACAGCCTGATCGCATTCTTCTGGGGATGCCTCCTTTTTCTTTTTAATCTGCTTCTGGTCTTCACTCTGTTCATCATCCGTATCCATCTTAGGTTGCCCTGCAGTTGCAGTTGATGCTGTGCGGACTGACTGCAACAAAGATCTAGCTCCCAAAGGCAGCCCAAACACATTCCTTCCAATTCCACGATGAGAAAGAGGAATCACGTGAGCTGGACGTCGCAGAAACCCATTACCAAGACCTAGCAGATCCTTCTTGATCAAATTCACACTGTATTGCTCCTTCTCACATTTGGAGTCCCCAGAGCTTTGCTCTAGAGGCTTCTGTGCTGTTCTTGGCTCAACCTCCAAACCAGATCTTCCACGTTGGAAGGCAGAGAAGGGGGAAGATGAGAGGATGGGTGTGTTAACATGATCCGAGAGATACTTCCTTCTCCTAATGATTGCCCTTGAAGCCATACTTGATTGCTTCTCAATTCACAATATAGAGGCCAGGCATGCACAAATCTGAAGAAATAAAACGATCAACAGGTGTAAATTGACCACACAGAATGAGGGGAAAACTAACTAATCATATCACTGGGCTCGATAGGGGCCGATTCAATCTGATCCGTTCACTACCTGTATGCAGCATACCCCAAAGGAAGACTAAATCATAACTGCAAATGCCCCCGCGACCCCCACCCCACACATACCCACAGTGAAAAATCGCGGAGAAAAAAGATGCTAAATTCATTGAGCTCGACAAGCGCCGGTCAAATTCGGCGGGGCGGAGGCTCACCTGGCGAGGGACGCGACGCCGACGAGCTGCTCGCTGCGGAGGGTGGGAGTGGGGTTTAGGGTTTTGGGGGAGTAGGAAGGAGGTGATGGGTGTGGGGGGAATCGGGGAAGAAAGGGGAGAGGCGGAGGGAGGGATGCGACGAGCACGCGTGTGGAAAAAGAAGGAAAACGTTCACAGGCTCACAGCTCGGACGGCAAGTGGAGGACGTGCAAGATCACGGGAAATGGCCAAGCCAGTGGGCTGCAGGCCCAGTTCTAAATGCAGACGCCCATTCGGCCCACGCTGGAATGGCTCGACTGCAGGCCCAAAATATGCAAGGCAGATCAAAACATACCTCACTTCCTCAAGTCCCAAAGCCTCCCTGCCCCCTCTCTATGCTTGGCGCACACCTTAGTTCATCCTCAATTTTATACCACAAAAATTAGTGAAAATTTTGAACCTAATCGCCCTCTAATGAGTCTATTACCTATAAGTTGCCTCCCTCCCCCTCCCTCCCTCTCCCTCTCCCTCTCCCTCTCTCGCCGCGCCGCCCCCCCCCCCCCCCCCCCCCCCCCCCGGGTCCGACTACAGCACGCTAAGTCCACTGACACCGTCCAGGCTGCCATGACAGACAACCTATACCTCGTCAACAACGTGCTAGGACTTCTACGACGACATGCCGTGCTTTGGCCACGGCCTCCTCCCAGTGTGCGTTGGGCATTGGCCACTGGACTCCGCTCTCCAAGCATCATGGATACACAAATCCCCTCCCCCCTGTCAGGATTGAGAGGTGGCATTGGGTTTCAAACTTCAACAAAACGAGACCGTAAGAGCTCCCATAGGGAGATGACGCCAAAATCATCTTCCATCTTGCCCGAGTAGTTTGAGTTTGGACAAACTTGTTAGTACATCAAACTCGTTACTTCCAATTATTACAAACAGAACACTAGAAAACCAAAACTATACTCATTTAAAAATTCAAACATTGCAAAGAAGGTGAAACCAAAATGCATTTGACATTGTAATCCATAAGTTTCATGTTTTTTATTCTAGAAAGGAAAGTGGTATCGAGTTAAAAAAACTCGTGAACTTTATGAGTACCGAGTAGCGGACGCGGTTGGATATCGCTGAAGGCTATAAAATCAAGGGTCATCGCCTGAAGAAAATGTCCCCGGCCCACCAACCAAACGGCCCACTAACAACAGCCTTCCTCCACGCCCCCCGCGCCGCGTCCTCCTTCGGGCCGCCACCGCCGCCCGCATCCGTCAAGCTCGACAGCCCTCCTCCTCGCCTCCGCGTCGCCGTCCTTCTTCGGCTCCGGCGGCTCCTGCCGCCCGAGCCGCCACCGCCGCCCGCATCCGTCGAGCTCGACAGCCCTCCTCCTCGCCCCCGCGCCGTCATCCTTCTTCGGCTTCGGCGGCTCCCGCCGCCCGCCGTTGTTAAGCTCCTGCGCTTCCCCCCCTCCTCCTAAGCCCCTTTCTCCACCATCTTCAACGCCAGAGCTGCCAAATCGAACCACCACCAGCCGCCCGAGCCACCACCGCCGCCCGCCCCTGTTGAGCTCCTGCGCTTCTCCCTTCCTCCCAAGAATCTTTCTCCACCATCTCCGACGCCGGAGCTGCCGAATTGAACCACCACCCACCGTCGTAGCTTCGGCGGAGGTCACCACAACACGCCACCGCCTCCACAGCCGCCCACCGATTGTCTCCCACCACCCGCGGCCGGCGGCCGGCGACCGGCGGCTGGCGGCTGGCGGCCGCCTCGCCGCCCCGCCCACAACCCATCACCACCGCCGGCTACCCTCCGCCCAAGGACCTCCCTCTACAGCCGAGACCTCGCCGGCGAGCACCTCGAAACCCCCAACCGGAAACCCCGAACCCGAAACCTAACCGGCAGCGGCGAGGCAGAGCAGGAACGGTGGCAGCGAGCGCAAGGAAGAAAAAGGAGGAGCAGCTCGCGAGGAATGAGGAGTTATTGGGCCGCGTTGCCGCGTTGGGCTGAATAGAGACAAAATTTTCCTTCAGGCGATGGATTCATGTTTTGTAACATAAGCGATATAAAGCCCTGGCGCCGAGTAGCCCGCTGATTTAGTTGGGTTACACCAATCATAGAAAGGTGGCTCGAGCTCAGTTATATTTATATCCATCAGGTTTGAAAATTGAAATATGCAATAAAACGTCAAGTTTTTGCAAAGTCAAAATTCTGTTTTGAAGTTTTGTCCACTCATAATTTATCCACTCTTTCACAAGATACCTATCTATCCCTGCTTCTGCTTTGGAGAGCATGGAGGGTGCAAATAACATTGTCCATCAGTTGAGTCCGATATAGTGAATGAATCAGTCCACTTCCTGCTGAGCTTCCACAAAAGTCTGATGAAAATCCGACTCCGACATTGAAGACTGGGATGGAAAGAAGCCGGACACCAGCCCCAGATGGGTGGATTAAAATTAATGTTGATATTGCTCGGAAAAAAAATTAATGTTGATGGTTCTTTTTATAGTGGAAACAGACGGCATAATTGCTCGGGTGTGCAAAAGACCGGCCAAGTTCACTTCTCGGAGTGTTTGGTTCAGGTGGGCAAAGCTGAAGCTCAGGTATGGTACCAGGAACCAATCTTACTGGAATCCGAATGTGCAAGAGTGTTTGAAGCACTCCTAAGAAGCGAAAGGAGAGACAAATTGGGGTTAATCATAGCAGCTAATTCGTTTAATGAACGAATGAAAAGAAAATAATCCAGGGAAATATGAGCAGCTAATTTACTTTGGCATTGCTCGATTACAATGATCTTTTTGTGTGCGCTAACTAAACTTGTATGTGTTGCTCATTGTTTACCGGAGAATTATACATTATTATGAACCCATTTGGAGCTAATTTGGGTGCCCTTCCAAAAATGAATCAATCTGAAATAAGAATGAAAGACTGTATGAACTAACTACAAGCACCCACTGCGCATCATTTGCGATTCATTCAGACTTATCCTGTAATTGATTATAACATCATGCCCTCTCGTCTCCCCTTGGGTTCAACATTTCTTTGGCAGTGCACTTCTCACTTCTCGCCCCCCTGCCCTCTCAAGGCTTCATCTGCATCTGTTGTCAGCCTAGGAAAAATAGTATCTCCTCCTGTTCGGACAGTCCGGTGATCTTTGCCATGCGGAGGAAGCTTCACCATCATCCATGCTTCAGCTGCTGGCATGTTTCAAGACTGAACCATTTCCATTCGAGAAGAATCTATATCATCTACCTCTACTCCTCTGAACCCTTTTACAAAGGCACCCGGGGATCGGATTCGAGTAGAAGTATTCCTCCTGCCTTGGGCTTTCACCACGTAATCTGTCATAGGGACCCCCGAGTCTGTTCTCATGGTGCTTTCTCACTGCAATTTGAAACTCGCTCCAGGTCACGGAACCTTCATCAAGCTTGTCAATGAGCTCCACAAACTTCAGCCTACAGATAGAAGAAAAAAAGAAATGTTAAATTAGTTCCTAGGATCGAGATGTAAGTCCATGTTTCAAACATGTGAAATTTAACATTCCTGTGAGAATTGCACTAGTATGTACTCTAGTAATTTTTTGTTATATTTCTGCGTTCCAAACTATGCTGAAAAAAAAAGAACCCGGACCTGTCAGGGTTTATGGTTTTCCTGAACCCTTCAAATCTCCTGTGACCCTGCACGGCCCTGGCCATGTTCCCATCGTAGGTGTACACGAACACGTCGCTCTGCAGGGCGACGATGTAGTCCACGGCGGCGAGCCTGTTCTGGTACAGCTCCAGCGGCTCCAGCTCCTCCACCGTCGCGAGGCTGTAGTGCGTGTAGATGTTGGGATACTCGGCCTTGAGCGCGTCCAGGCTGTGCGCGCCGTAGATCTCGCCGGCCACGATGTAGATCTTCGTGGTGGCGGGGTAGCCCATGGCCTTGAGGAACACGGCCGCCTCGCGGGGCGTCATGGGGCACCCGCCCTGCAGCCGCTTCTCCTCGCTGTTGATGTCCTTCTCCTTCCAGTGCCGCACCTTGCGCCGCATGTCCGTCAGCTCCGCCGCCTCGTGCAGCGTCAGGTTATGGTTGCACCCTGTGAACGCCAGCATGTCCTTCTCATATCTGTCAAAGGTAAATGGTTTCAGATTACTGACCTGATTTAGAAATGATTTCTTTTGGCTGATCGAAATATTGTCAGCTGATCAGATAGAGGTACCTCAAGTGAAGCGCGATGTAATGCTCGGATCCATTTCTCAGCCGATCCACCAAGGTGTTGCCAAGGGCTTCAATCTCCTTCCTGTACTGGAGCGCCTTGTAGTTCGCGCGGCACCGTAGCCTCTGCAGAGAAGGAGCGAGGCCGTTGTTCACGATCCGTGAATCCGTGTGGGTAAACCTGACCACTTTGAACTTCCTCAGGATCTTCGCAAAGTCTCTGTAGAAGGAAGCCTGAAAAATGGAGCTGACGATGCATCAGCCTATTCAGTATCCACACGCCTGAAGTTTCTCTAAGCTGCTGCAGTGAAATCTAGTATACAGATCAACAAGTTGTTGACTCGTACCCTGGACCAGGAGGTGGGTGCTCTCACGTAGGGTTTCACCCTTCTGAAATCTGGTGGGAGGGAATCCACGATCACAATGTCTTCCTTTAACGTCTCCTTGAAGCGATCGACGTCGAATATGTCTTTGAAATCACTATGTCAGAAACACTAATGGTTAGTCTACTTGGCACTCTCTACAAGATGATCACGAGCAGCTAGGCACAGAGTTGCAGACCTTGGGTCAGTCCAGAATGACTGGTGATCCAGGGTAGGGATCACCAGCGACGCGTTCATGATCTTCGCCACTGCAACCATATCACTTATCTGTAAGAATAGTTTGTGAAGGAATTAATAAGAGTTAGCTGAAAGGCACTATTGCCATGACGGGTTTAACAAAAATATATACTTACTCCCATTCGCATCTGGTTCAGCCCACCATTCGCATCAACGATCAGGTAACCGACGGTTGCGTTGTTAGTCCCTGCAGTAAGCATGCCCTGATTGAGGTAATGTAGCTGCATCTGAAGCTGAAAGAATGCGAAGTGAAAGATGGGCGAAAGAAATTTACTGCGGTGATTCTTCGGCCGTTCAATGCACTGCCTGTAGCCCTCACTTTCCGGCTTCATCCATATCTCAGGTACCTGTCCGTGTTTGAAAGGGAACTTCAGTACAGTCAAGCGGATCTAGTTCGTAAAGGAAAGTGGAGTCAAGCCGAGCATAGCATGCCATGGCTTCTGATTGAATGCCTTGCTTTTATCAATCGTGCGCGTAAACTTTTGGCTGAATATGGACAGGATGTTGCTTTCTGGCAGACTCTTTGCCGAGCACTAGGGGTGCAAATTGGTGACGCTTAGGTGCACCTCTAACCCTATTTAATCCTCTTTAGTTTAAATATTTGTACTATTTCTCCAAAATAGAATCTTATTTTGGAAAGCTAGCACAAAAATTTAAACTAAAGAGGGTTAGAGGTGCACCTAAGGATCACTAATTTACATACCTACAGAGCATCAAAACTTCCCTAAACCAAAGCTTGTTATTATCCCTACCAAATTAAATCACTACTTTACAAAATGATGAATCTTTTAAAACTAGGAGTACACCTTAGAAGTTTATTGGATTTTATCTTTCCAATATGGTGTTATTCTACAATACGAAAATTATGATTTTCCAAGACGAGTAGCATGCTGATTTTTGCAGGAAAATGAAGGAATCAAATGTAATTGATTGGCTAAAACATCTGTGACTTAGTATTCACTAAACTTAAACTTTTGTTTTCACACTTGAAGGGCTTAATTTGATGATATCTATGGAAAGCAACCTCGATGACACCAACCCAATACGCTCTAAACATTTCGTTTTCGAGCGACAACTGGACCTCAGCAGATAAAAAGCGACTGGATAAAGAAAAATAGCGATGTATCTCACATATCAGGACAACGAAATGCCGCAAAGAACAAGAAAACATTTTCGAAAATTAAAATAAAAACAGAGATAAACAGCTACCCATCCTGGACTCTGGAACTCACGTCATGTGCGTTCTTTTGGTTCCAGTGACTCACGCTCGCAACAATACTGGTGAAATGGCTGTCCCTATCACCAATCATTTCTCCTATATGGATACTCTATACCGCGAGGAGTAGTGAAACGGAAGCTCTAACTTTTCTTAATGTAATGGAAGAAAAGTTCCCCTTTTTCTCCATCAAAGCACTCGCGCTTTCTATTTAGACTTTGCATTGTTTCACCGATTTTGGTACGGATGCAAAAACTAGAATGAGTTGAAATTCTCTCAAAGGAAATTTTCCTGCCAAAATGGGATGGGAATCATGAAACTCTAACTGACCAGCAAATCAAATGATTAGATCCGAAATTTTATGGTTTTCGTTGCCCAAACGGATCATGCAATGCATCAATAAATGGCCACTTTTTTCAAATTTCGAGTGCGTGCACGAGTGGTTATTGCCAGAAAAGTAACAGGACTTGATGATCGCTGTAATAAAACGAGTAGGCCGGGCCGCGAGGGAGTGATCATCGGTGGCGGGGGAGGTGCGCCGTGCACGTAAACGTATTTACTTACCGGCGGTTCGGGCGGGCGGCGCGCGATGGCCGTCAGTTTCTCCTCCGTCCACCCCATGACGTCGGCGTCGGTCACCTCCACCTTGTGCACGAGCCCCCCGCCGCCGCCGTCGTCGGCGCCATCGCCGCCCGCGCCCGCGCCCGTGGCCGCGCGGCCGCCGCCGCCCCGGTGCGAGCCCAGGAACCCGATGACCGCGACGAGGCCGAGGAGGCAGAGCACGATGCTCCTCATCCAGGCCGCCCGGCCTGGCACGCCGGCGGCGCGCTTCCTCCGCGCCAACAGCAGCGCCCTCCCGCCGCAGGGCGCGTGGGCGTGGCCGTGGAGCCCCCCGCACTCGGCGTCGTCGTGCGCGCAGCAGGAGGACGACGATGATGAGGAGCAGCAGCAGTCGTCGTGCGGGGCGGCGTCGCGCTCGATGTCGTTGAGCTGGCGCCTGCGGTGCGGGCCAGGGCTGGTGGAGGAGGACGAGCAGGTGGTTGCCGTGGCGGACGCCGTCGCGGCCGCGGCCATGGAACCGAAAGGGAGCGCGCGGGCGGGCGGCCTCGCTTAACCGCGCGCCCCTCGCTCGGCGCGGCCGCCTAAGAATAGGACGCCCCGATGGCCCCCGTCCCCTCCCCTGCCGTGCCGTGCCCTGCCCCCGCGGGAGACTAGAGAGACGGAATAAGTGAGTGACGGGGCGAGAAGCCCGGCCGGGAAATTGCAACCAACTGAAAACCGGTGGTGGCTTGCTCTCTTGCAGTGTCTTGCCTCGGCAACCGCCGCGCGCGAGCCAGGAAGCAAACGCGAAACGCCACGCCATGTACGAGTCGGAGACGGCGTCGGCGTGAGTTCATGAGTGATGACCGGCGCGTCGCACGGCACGGCACGGACGTTCGGCTTCGTTCCATCATGTCTGTTACGTATGGGACACAGATACACGAGGAAGGAAGGAAGGGGCACGACGTGATCGTCGTCGTTCGATCGGGGCAACGAACGTTCACGATGGGCCACGACGGCTCGTTCTGCCGGGCCGGGCAGCAGCTGGGCTCGACCAGGTCATGCGCTTCGGCTGATACGCAGCAGCGCCTGCATTCGGGTGTCAAGGATCGGAGAACTTTTAATTTTCTCATGTTCGCTATTCGAGCAAAATTAGCTACTAGTAGGAGTAGCTGACATGTGAGCTAGCCGCGTCCGTTCATGTTTCGTACATGCCCCGGACCCCTTTCCCCGCGAAGTTGTGTGCGCCGCACGCTCCCCCGTCCCCATCTTTCCCCGCCGTCACGGTCGATCGGCTGGGCAGTTCTTACCAGGAGTCCAGGACTGGGTGGAGGATGCTCGCGATCCGATCCGTCCGCTCCGACCGGGCGGGAACAGGAAAGAGGTTAGGCGCGCCACGTGGTTCCGGAAGGAAACGCACCGGGCGGGCGGGGCGTGAGAGGTTCAGCTTCAGGCTAGGAGCCGCATACCGTTAGAGCTCATTCGTTCTGCAGCGTTACATGACCTGGGATGACGAAGCAAGGATCGACGATATGATGGATGATGTAAAAGGGATCGGAGTTATGCTCGTGGTCTCGTCAAATCGAGCTATTGGAGGAGCCGAGGACCGCGGCGAATCTATTGCTCAACATGGCCTGTCTGGAAACGCTGGGGACGAACTGAACCCTGATGCATGTTGGCTCAGTGCTTGTAAATAAAGGATGTGGATTGCTCTGTGCTGATCAATAATGGCGGAGCCGTCCATGTCCGTTTGTAGGGCTCGTCGTCACTACGCGTATGGCACCAAACATGCATGCATCGCAAAGATTATCTATGGAGGAAGGTACTTGAGTGCACGGGCTTGGATTAATCCGCATACTCGATTCATGAACCCAGCTATATAGTGGACACATATGTACGAGAAGCCTTTTTTGGTCACCTCTTGATCGCAAGAAAAGGACGCTCTAGTTGATGGAAGCTAAGGTTGCATTACATCGCGCCAGTGGACCACGGTGGAGCTTGGCTAGCTAGTCGTTAACACGGCTGCGTCTTCCCCATTGGTGCTAGCCTCCTGAGTCGGGGTGGTCCTAGCTAGCTACTCCCCGGCGGCCAACGTCCAGTAGTGGCACGAAGGCACACCGCGCAATGCCCCTCTTTGCGACTGGAGTGGCGACTGACGGACGACGCACCGGCCGGTAGGTAGGGTCGAGGCCGGCCGGCCGGCCTTGGATTGGATGCACCAGTTGTGCACACTATTGTTTACGAGATTACACCGAGCGTTCATTCGTGACCTCTGTGTGGAGCACGTGCGATTCTCCATCCCCATCCTTCTGCCTTGAACGGCCGCCCGTTCACTTGTACCGCGAAACCGTACGCGCGTCCTTGCGAGGAGCATGTACAACTGTACAATGCGGTATGGCCTCGATGGTCACTACTCACTAGATGAGAGTTAATTAAGGTCGTCTGCTGTACACGTACGCACGGCTGTATGCTCTACTTTGGGAGAATTGAGGGCAGTTTTGGCCAAAGTACTCCGTACAGTGGAGCAACGCCAAAGCGGCCGAGCGGACCCGCCGGAGCGAAACCGAGACGAGCACCTCGCGGCTCGCACGCGAGGCCCTCCCGGCCCCTTGCCTGCGTTCCAGCGCTTCCACGGCCGCCACGCGCTCGGCCGCGGTGGAAATCCACCGCGTACACTGCTGACCGGTCGCAGCTGGTGGCAGTACCCGGCAGTGTCACCAGGTTGCGTTGCGTGTCTCCGATCTCCGCCGCATCACGGCGCCGCCGCAGCCCTGGTTTGCTCCCGGCCCTCGCGCACGGACAAAACCGCCGCCGTAGATCTCAGCCACGCATCATCGACGACCAGTCCCCTACTCCCCTGTGTGTGCCGGCTGACAAAAGCAGCTCGGTCTACCAGTTGATTATCCTCAGTGCATATATTACCAATCCGTGGCGAAAATTAGAATTTGTTATCGGTTGATTATCTATAGTTGAGCCAGTCTCTGTGCGACGCGTGCACAGGTGGCATGGTGCCATGCCATGTGGCGCAGGCTCGTTGCTGGGCGTGGCCTTTGATTGAGGTTGTCGTGAGAGGCAAAGTAGTAGCCAGCAAACGGGGCATGAAAGCTGCATCGGTCGGCACCTCCAAGCCACAACGAACAATTTGGGCGAGCGGAACTCGACACGTGCATGTGGACATCGTACTAAGGTACTCTGATGAAAGCGCAGGTGCTGAACTTGTGCGTGCGGTCGGTCTCACTAGGTTCCAGGATTCAAGCTGGCTTGGGAGTTAGAACACAGATGCATGCAAGCGTTTTCTAACGTCATTTAAACTTGGAGGAAGGAACCAAAACAAAAAAAGACAAACACCCATGTATGATCTTATTTCAGTTCTCGAAAGAATTTTCACGGCAAAATTCCTACCACCGAAACACAACCTCAGAAGGGCGTTTAGAGTCCGGATCACAATTGATAGGTTGCCATCGACAGCCGAAAGGTGCGGGCACGGAAGCGTAAAGCTTGACGGAGGGATACCCCGAATGGAGAAACTGGTAGTAGATGGCGTGTCCTCGCCTCCTGGGTCTGGTCAAGGCTCGAGTTGTGCATGGGTCGCTCTCTGTCGGGCCGCAGGTCGGTTTCCGGCCACACGGGTCGCGCGCGCCGGCTAAAGCAGGCCACGCTGCACCTCCGGATCGGACGGATCCTCCCCTTTTTTTTCCCCTTCTAGTACTCGTCTGGTACACGCTCGCTCGCCATCTTTCGTGAGAAAGAAAGCGAGACTGCACGCTCGCCAGAAAAAGATCCACCTGCCGGCTAGTGTGCGATGCACCATTGCTTAATCTGGGCGGCAAGGGTCTCAGACAAGATTACCGGCCAATCACATTATTGCTTTCTAAACAAGATGGGCCCGGTGTGTAGCTAGCTTAGTTAGCAGTTGGTGTGGTGCTATACTCGTGTCAAGCGACTGGGTGGTACATGGACCCTGAACTTCACCCTTCAATTGCATGCTCGACTATATATCCGTGGACGTTAGGACCCTCCACAGGAAAAAAAAAAGATGGAAAAGAAAAGGAGATATAATTCGCATGCGTAGCAATACTTGTATTTTTTTTTCTAAGAAAAAGAATGGAACTTTTGTAGCCACGTAGCAGAAGTGAAGAGTAGAAAAAGTCTGTGGATATGTTTGCGTCAACGGTGTTTGATCACGTAAAGCAAGCGCTACGAGGAATGATTGGCATCTTTTCCTATCCCCGCCAGTGATGATCACACCACCAAAGAGCATTAAGCCAATCGCCGAGGATATCTTCGATCTCGTACATTCAATTCCCAGACGTTGACATCTGCTCACATCACTCTGAGCTCGGACAGCTCGTGGGCACCTACCATGCATAATTCAGCGAGCTTAATTGCCAGCGGGAAAGACGCCACCAGCGAGACGAGCCCGACGGCGAGCTCCTCATCGCTGGCGGCGCCTTTCCCGGTCCCACCGGAGATCATGCGCGCGGCCACGCGTGTCACGTCGTAGAATGGTCAGGGGCCGGGCGATGCAACCTTGCGATCCGCACCCAGCAGAAGCAGAGCCATGATTGGTAGTGGGAGCGAGGAGGTGATTTCAGCACGGTACATTCCACCACCATGCACCAACCAGGAGCACTTTCCACGCTCGACCTCAGCTGAAGATGCCGAGACAGGGCCGTATGAACTGAAAGGTCCCCTACACGTTTCCCATCGTTAGAGTGACCGACACTGGCGTCACGCGAGACCACGACGTGTGCCGTCACGGAGTTTCCCCAGCAAGCGCGAGCATGATGCGAAGTGAAAGGCTCCTGCGTCCCAGAAATTTTCCAAGCCCAGTGGTTCCAGGGACCGGAGCATCTTCAGGCCCGGCCGGCCGGCTACTGGGAGAAAGAACCAATGGAGCACCCTCGGGAGTCAGCACTCCGTTTCAGCATTCAGTTTCTCGTCCATGACTCCTCACCGGATGCTGTTAAATATCTGATGTGTGCGCCAATGGAAATTATGGAAGGAAGGATGGAGGCGTTCCATGTCTTGTAGACGTGACACGCATCCGTGCCGGGTCTCTACACTGCACCTACCGGCATCTCCACATGCCTGTGATAACTGATACCGTGGGCTCGTAGTGTCTTGTAGACATGACGTGTATCCGTGTGCTGGTTTCAACCCAGCACCCACCGGCATCTTCAGATATCATTGCGCGACTGAAGAGTATGATTCTGTGAACCCTGTCCTTGTTACTCTCGGGGTGAGCCGTCATCCTCAGCGTAGTTGGGCAACCTGATACACTTTCCACAAATCTAGTGCCCTGGCGGAGGCAGAGGAATCCCCTCCAAGTCCACCCCGCGAGATGTGCCCTGTTCGACGACGCCGACGGCTTTGCCGCCGGAACCACGCCGGTGAGCCGTCGCGGTGGGGCCGTGGGGGTAATGGAACGGGATGCCGCATACAATGGCTTTTCGGCGAAAAATGCTCTGCTATTTTTCCGCGAAAAAATAAATGGGCCATTTCTTGCAAAAATACATTAGCCGTTGTACGCGGATCGTACGACAGCGGCCGTGATGGGCTGGGCTTTAACCTTTTCATCGTTCTCGTTGCATAGAACGGCTCGGCCCATATTGTAGACCACCACCGATTATTGCAAGATTCTGGGGTGGTTGGTTCCGGTGTTTGCAGGCGGATAGAAGTATTAAACGTAGACTGATGAAAAATTAATTATATAATTTTATAATTAATTCGAAGATGAATCTATGCTTAATTAGTTCGTGATTCGATAATATGGTGCTACAGTAAATATGTGCTAATGATGAATTAATTAGATTTAACAAATTCATCTCACGAGTTAGCCCGGGGTTATATAATTAATTTTATAATTAACTCATATTTAGTTTATCTAATTAACATCCGAGCATCCAATGTGATAGAGATAAAAACACCTCTTTATCTCGGCCCACTTTGCATATGTTCGAGAAGAGTCGCGAAGGATATTTGATCGACCCTTCTGAGTTTTGAATATGACACTCGCTGTAGCGGCGCCGCAAAAGACTAGGATTATTCCCCTGAAAAAAAATGACCATGGAACGAAGCGCAAATGGCTAGATGCAGCGATGGGATCTCTTCCTAGCTGAACTGCTAGTTCTTCTTTCAGGAGTCGCTGGATAGTGCAGCGGAAACGTATTTCAGTGGTAACCATGCAAATGCCCATCCGTAATCATGTTCATGGCATGGGAGCATTTAGGTAGCATGCTGCCACTTGCCTATTCGGCTACTCCTGTTCGATGATCATTGGTCAGCCACTCAGCCTTCATGGGCAGTAGTATTTTTGCAAGTCCAGCTATCCTCTGGACATGGATATCCTCACAAGTCAAAACTGAAAAGTGGCTAAGCTCTCACTGTACCTGATACTGACTGTTCTCACATGCCAGATCGCCTAGAGAACAGCTCAAACGGAGGCACTAATGTCTTTAACTACAGAAGTTATCTACTGAAACTAGAACATAGTAGTGATTAGTGCCCCCAAAATCCAACCACAAGACACTCGTTATTCTAAACGTGCTTTGTTTGGTGGCTGACTGTGCTCGGCACTCTCCGCAATTTACAAAAAGCTAAACTAAACTCGCTACCAGGCGTGCTCTGCGAAGTGCAAAAAGGATAGCAGCAACGCCGGCCGGCACCTCGCGAAATCTGGAACCATCCGTCCATCGCCATCAGCGGTCACGAGTTTGGGCACAGAAGCGGCGGATCCCCATCGGGATAACCTAATCCATCCACCGTCCCATCTTTCGCAATCAGACCAGACGCCACCATCACGGCTCCGTCGCCGTCGCCACCTGCCCGGGTCCCCACGCTGTCATCCTCTCACCGCAAAACCGCCCGTCCCCGACCCCGGCCCGGAAGGGCCGAAAACCGCGCGTGTCGCCCGCCCATAGAGAGAGAAGAGACCGACGACGGCTTGGTCCGCCACCGAATCACCATTCACCAACCCGCGCCGTCCCTTGGACCGAGCCAGAGCCGAGACCCCGAGCAGGCGAACCCAGAAGCCGCTCGCCATGGCGACGACGCGGCCGGCGCGCAGCGACCCGCACCTTCCGCCGGAGGAGGCGGCGCGCGTGGAGGCCGAGGTGCGGGGCTACTTCGACAGCGTCGCGCCGAGGCGCCCGGCCAAGCCGCCGCGCAGCGACCCGTCGGAGGACGTCGCCGGCGCGGAGGCAGGCGCCGGGGACCACGACCTGCCGGAGCTCCGCAAGCTGCGCGACCTCGAGGCCAAGCCCCAGGTCAGCTGCCACCTTCGTGGTACTCAAATTCTTGCTTCGTGTTTCGCCGTTGAAATCGATCGGCCGACGTGAGCGTGGTAGTGCCTTGTGGTGTGCAGAAGCTGGTGCTGGACGGAGCAGGGGATGTGGACGGCGGGGAGGAGTACGTGGAGACGCGGTACTACGATGGGCTCATAGGCATCGACAAGCAGCATCACACGGTAAGCTTTGAATGTACCCTGTGCCCGTGTGTGCACTCTTTAGGGAAAAATTGTTTTACCGAAATTTGTAAATTTTAGTTGTGCGTGACAAACTGTTTGTCGGTGCAGTAGGTTGGCCAAGTTATAAGGCTTAGTGTAAGTTAGGATTCTGTTTTTCAGGATTCTTTTCTAGGGTAATCACTCTATCCGTAGTGCGTAGATAGTAGTTTGCTATTGTTCTTCGTTTGATCTTATCACATGTCAATGTGTCTGCCGTCTAGTGATAGCTGCTTTTGAACTCTTGATTGAAATCCTCCCATCATAACTGCATTCAAGGAATAAAATTTGTTCGCACAAGAGCCTTGACCAAACTATATCGTATAATTTTCACCGGAATGGTGTTAAATTATTGTTGAGTTCGCTTGCAAAAGTGATCGCAGTCGACAGAGAAGTAGTCAATTACCATTGTATTTCTTGGTTTTTCGGGTCCTCTTTCAGCATGCTCTATATGAGAGTCACGAGCAGTTTTTCTTGAAAATGCTATGATTAGCCAAATGGGCATTAGGATTATCTTTAACTGTTAAGTATGTGTTAGTCATGAAATATGAATGGGCAATGAAAGTCTGAAGATTGCTTTACACTTTGATTTCTTTTTTAAAGTAATAGCACGAACACTGCCTGTAGAAGTGCAGAACCAATGCATGAAGTGAGCCTGACTATACTTACTATGAATGGGCTATGCAAAGAACATTCATAGCCCATTCGTAGTTAGTATAGTCAGGCTCACTTCATGCATTGGTGTGCTAATAAACTGTTCTGAAATGCATATATCAACAATTGGTCATGAGACATTTTCTAGCTTAAGTTGTACTGCTCTGCTGGAGGCTCTTGGGCAAAGCAGTATAATCATTCTCAATGCTGGCCTAGGACAGCTGAATTATCAGGAGGAACATTAGGAACTTGCTATGAACTCCGAGGTTTCAATATTGAGGCCTTTCATGATGCTTGTTATCTCCAGACCAAAAGCAAAATGCACGGATCCCATGAACCTATGTTTATTTTTGTCCTAGAGACTGTCTTAAGTCAGGGCCGGTCCTGAGGGAGGGCGAGCGGGGCAGCCGCCCCGGGCCCCTGAAACAAAGGGGCCCCGCAGGCGATGTGTGTGTATACAGGGATGTGTGTATACAGGGATACAAACGCCTGGCCCAAAATGCTGCCGATGTGCCGCAGGTGCACACGCCTAGAACCAAGATTGCTCTTCTTCGACCCGTCTCGTCTCCAATTGATGGGTGGCCACGCATAGAGGCCCCCGACGGCCGCGACGGCAGGTTCTAGCACCTCCTTTGCTCTGTATGTAGTGCAGATAGAAAAAAAATAGGAGACGCTAGTGCAATGGAAGATTGACATCAACTGCGGAAGCGCCGTGTACATGATTAATTGATGTTTCATTTATGATCAATATTGCGTATTCACATTGCTTAGGGATAGATATTATTAGGAAATAGGAACTGCGAGTTCTACATGTTTTCTATTTTTTTTGGCACCATCATATTGTACAGAAAGTATTCATGTGGCAGTAAGAAAATAGAAAAGAAGAAACACGTAGATGAATTATAGAACCATAGAGAGGATCCATCATCAATTAACAATTATGACTTCATATTTATAAATATTTGATGTCAATATTGTTTTTATATGCACTTAAGTTTTATAAGTAGCATTAGTATAAATTATGTATACAAATATTCATTATTTAGTGTTCTTATAGTAAGGGCCCCATTTTAATTTTCGCCCCGGGCCCCCGAAACCTGAGGACCGGGCCTGTCTTAAGTCTTAACGGTGGACAGTTTGATTTTTCGTTTGTAATTTAGTTGCAGTGTGCATTCTGTAACATTGTTACATGGATATGTTTAACCCGATCATGTTTCTTTGCAGACCGGTACAGGTTTTATCAAAATGGAGAGACCCAATGGAAGCGGCTTTAGCGTAACGAGCAACGGCTCCTCATCTACCAGCTTTGTCCGATGCACAAGCAATCCTGCGACGAATGATTGGATACCATCCGCTCTGACCGTATGCCAACCAACCAAAACATTGGCGAGCAAGCCAGCATTGCATTTTGTGGTTCCCTGAACTGACTTTTAAATTTGCAGGTCATCCCAGCTTCGAACAAGCCCAGCAGGAGTGACTCCTGACCGGACTTCCTTGCCTTTAGAGAGTGCGGTGAATTGTATCCAAATCGTTTCGGGGTAATAATAAGATGATAATAAAGAGCACCACGGTTTCTGTGTGATGTCAACGGAAGACGAGCAGCGGCCGCGAGGTACTGAACGACACAACACAACGGCGCAGGTGCACAGGTTTGAGCGGAGATGTGTGGCTACTTAAAACCAAGAATGTGTACGGTTACCTCAGCACGTGTAATTTGTTGCTGCACACTACTGTTGAGAATGCTCTACAAAGTCTGAATGAATGTGATTGATTTGATAACCAAGTGTGCCGGTCCTGAACTACTTATTTAGGAATCTTTGTGCAAGAAGATGAGGATCTGTTGGCTAACAGAGCCGCATGGGCCCCCGTGGCGCGGGGCGGCTTAACTATCTAAAAGAATCGTAGAACTCTGCGCTGGGCCGTCTCGTGGCCGCGCACCCACACCGCGCCGCCAACCCACAAGAAAACAACACTCTGCTCTTGGGCCAGAGCCGAAGGCACGTACGGCCCACCAATTACTCATGCCGCAGGTCGCAAGCAACAGACCGGCCGACACGCGCGCGATTCCTTTTTTTCTTTTTCATCCACTCTCTCAGTCATCTTCAGCCGGCGGCCGTCGGGACGGAAGACGGAACCGAGAGAGCCTCCGGCCGGACAGCGCCTGCCGAGATCCCCCGTTCGCGGGGCCGCCGCTCAGTCGGCTGCTAGCCTAGTCGGCCTTGCCTCGTTGCGCTCTCCGCCGCACCAACTGGCAGGTCCGCGTCCACGCTCACTCGTCCACCGCCGCATCTTGCTCGGAAATTTCGTCGAACACCGGGCACGCACCTCATTTCCCAATGTTCTTCTGTGATTTCCTCGCAAGCTAACAACGTTTCCGCACGATTCCACAGGAAGTAAACAAACAACCTCTATCTTATTCCTTTTCCTGGGGAGATACAAATAAATGTTGGTACACTTTGGGATTCTGCACAAAAGAATCTCTAGCAACTTTTGTTTCTCAGTCAAAAATCAGGTCGCCTGTCGCGTAGACGTTGTAGAAGATGGTGGCGCTGAAGTAGAGCGCCGCCGTGAGGGTGAGGAAGGCCTGGAAGGACCCCAGCCACTGCACGAAGTAGCCGGTCCCGATGGTGCTAACTATGGCGGCCACCGTCCCGATGCCGTTCGTCAGCCCTGTCCATGCGGCAGAAGATCATGTCAGATACAAAGCCAGAGGAATGCAGCGATGAATACAGGAGACTCATATCTTGTCTGCTAATTCTCGAGTTACAAACATACCGTGCAATGATCCAGCGTATTTGGGAGCAATGTCCTGATCGGAAAAAAATTCAAAGAAGACACCTTCCGTCAGATCGAAGTACAGGAGTGGTGGAAGTAGTAGTACAGAAAGGGAAAATATTGTTCATAGAGTTGAAGGTGGTATGATCACTGATCAGGGCATGAAGGAAACATTACTTGTATATTGCAGAAGTATCCAGCTTGGCAGAAAGAACTCAAGCTCAGGGCAATGGTCATGAGAACCGCAGCGACTGATGGAGTTTGGGCAAACCTTAAGCATAGCAATGACACACCGGGCCCCATAAAACCAATGGACTGCAGGGAAATCAGAATTGTGATGAGTCATTTGTTTCAGATTATGCGGGGGATCAGTCTATTCTGTGAACAGAGCAAGGCCAAGGCAATTCCCAGGCAATTTTTTTACCTGCATAATTTTCCGAACTAGTCCTATGGAGAAACCAGATTTGATCAGGAAATCTGCAGAGGCTCCTGCAACATAACCGGACACAGCCATGACTGCCCAAGGTATGGCGCTGAACCATGCTGCTTGTTTCAGATTTACATTATAAACCTGAGGTAGCCTTGTAGTTAGAGATAGCTTGGAGTTTTGAGTAACATTAATCAACAAGAAGGCCTTTGATCACATACCGTTTTGAAGTACACAGGCATCCACGACAGTAGAACAAAGTAGCCCTGCACGGTATTTTGAATTTGCTGGTGTTAGAATTCGTACAATATAACTAAACTTTAATGTTGCGAGCCGATCATCCTTACCCAGTTGTTGACCACATTGGCTACAGTGACAGCCAAGAACTCAAGTCTTGAGAACAATTCCCTTAGGGATGGGCATTTGGTGCCTTTAGCTTTAGATCCACTTCTTCCAGCTAGAATAAATTGCAGCTCAGATTTGCTTATGGTACGGCTGTCAATAGGATCACTTTCTACATTAAACATCCATACAGAGAGCCACAAGTAACCAAGCGATGCGAAGAAGGCAAATGTTCCAGTGAGGCCTATGTGTGACATGATGATCGGTGTTGCTAGGAAGCTGATGACGTTTCCAAGATGGAATCCACCCATAGAAATGCCAACAGCGGTGGCACGCTCTTGTGTTGGGAACCACCTGGTTCATGCTCAGTGTTAGATCGAATCCCAAACTGAATCTTGTTTGAATGTCAGATTCCGTAGCAGCTAGAGTTGATATCAATAAAAGAAACATTAACTGAAATACCAGCAAGATCAGCAGAACAATACTTGCATGTACAGTTGAAAGAATTATTCTAGTTACTTAGGTGGTAATTTAGCAAATAGTACAGCTGTTCAATCTCAACTCCAGGTAGTTATTCTCTCTTTTTTTTAAAAAAAAAATCCTTTCAGACTGAGAGATTGATGTGGCTTAATGAAAGACAACTTAAAAGGCCAATTACAAGCAAATTCAGTGGATCAAATTTGTTACTCACTTTGGTAAGAAGGTGCTCATTGTCGGAAATGCAACACCTTCTGCTAGGCCAAAGAGTGCACGCACAGCAAGCAACATGATGGTGGAGCGGGAGGCGGCCCAAGGAGTGAGGATTGTAGCCAAGGACCAGAGTGCAGCAGCACCTGCCATCACCTTCTTCCCGCCATATTTGTCTGCCAAAGCTCCTCCAACCATGGATGAGAAAACGTATCCCCACAAAAATGATGACTGCAGAAATGGCGATAAGATTTAACTTCAGATTCAATCAGCCTAATTGAAAGATAACACGTTGTGTTCATTATTGCTACGCAGGCATGCATGATGCATACATGTTTATTGATCTGAGTCTTTAACCAGTTCAAATATTTAGTTGAGTGCTTCTGGTTACTTTTTTTTTCCCCGCAGTGTAATCCTCCTGGTCCCTATCACCAGGTAAAAACAAAACCCCAACAGCAAGGAGCCAAGGACGTTTGGACTACTACAATTATCCAATTCGAATCCTACCGATATCAGGAGACTTTTGATACCATGTCAAGTTGGAGACCCTTCCACCGTATAGTTTTGAACTGTCCAAAGAAACTGACCTTCACTTTACCTTTCTGTGTTCTGCAGTCAAATATAAACAAAGTATATTGTCAAGGCTGGTCATCTATTGAGAGAGCAAACATCAACTTCCATTCTCAAATTCACCGTGTTCTGGTGACATGTTGGTAACTTGGAGCTGCTCTGGGCCGGCACACTGGCAAGACTGTAGTCTGTAAGAGGCTGGCAGAACGGCCGTCTCGCATCATTGCAGTTCCGCGTCCTTCTAAAATGTAATGCTTCGGTCGTTTTCCGATCGCGTCTGGCACTGACGTGTCGAAGCAGGGTTGACTTTGTTTCTCTGAACATTTTGTTCTTCAGCGACAGAGCAGCGAATTTGTTGCTTAATTTCAGAGAAAAAAGGGGGCCTTTGCTTTGCTTCTACTTTTCGTCAATGCACGGATGAAAAAGGGGCTAGGGAGAAGACGGAACGGAAGTGCTCTAGGCGATCCACCCGTGCTTACCTGGACGATTCCGACGAAGGAGCTGGACCATCCGTACTGCGCGGCCATCGGCACGACGGCGACGGACATGACGACCCGGTCGGCGTTGCAGAGCAGCATGATGGCCGCCACCAGCGCCACCACCTTGGCCCGCTCCGGGAACGCCGACGCCACCGCGGGCCGCACGGCGCTCGCCACGGCAGCGGCGGCGGGGACGGGGACGGGCCCGACTCCGTCGAAGCTCGCGCTGCACGTGGCGACAACGTCCCGCCGCCTGACGCTCGGCCCATCGCCGCCGAGCGAGCCGGGACCGCCACTGACGAGGCTCCTCCCGCTGATGCTGGCGGCGCAAGCGTCGCCGCCGAGCGGCACGGACGAGGTGCATATCCGCAGCCGTGCCGGCGCCCCCAAGCCCGCCGCCCCGACCCTCGTGGATCTGTACCTGACCGGGCTCGCGGCGGCCTTCACGGACACGCACGACCTGACGACCGGCGCCATCGTCAAGCTTGATCCAACTACCTGCCCGTGGGAGAAGCTGAGAGCCTGGATGCACGGCGGCAAAGCGGGAACGAGAGAGCTCTCAGCTCAGAGGGCCACGGCGGGGATCGGAGAGCCCATGGCAGTGAGGCGGCGGTGCGTGCGGCGGAATTGATCGGCGGGGGTTGGTGGGTTAAATTAGGAGGACCGAGGGAAGGTGGTCACGATTGACGAAGTGTGGTAGGTGGCAGCAGATCGGAGCGAGCTTGTGCCTTTTTTTTTCCTTTTGAAGACGAATCAATCGGCTCGTGTTAAATGAGCGAGGAGCCGTTCGTTTTTTTTGGCAAAATGGCAACGTTGCTAGTGGTGCCGGGCCGGTGCCGGTGCCGGTACGGTGTCGCTGGGCGGACGTGGATCGGAAAGGGTCAAGGGTTGCGGGGGCGCCGTGCGGGCGTCCGGCGGGGCACCTACCGCGGCGCGGCCGGTTCGCCACCTAACCAGAAGGCGAGACGTGTCTGGTCAGGTCCGGGGAAAGAGATGGTGGACTGGAGTCCGGGGAGGATTGGTTGCCGGGCCGGCGGCCCTCGACGGCGACGGCCATTTGTTTGGCGGCACCAACTCGCCTGGAGGTGACCGTCGCACCGGAAACCGATCTGGACCGTTAGGGTCTCCCTACTCCCATAAAGGCATTTCGCTTCAGCATAGTGGCGGCCACATCACATTGCCAACCCCCCACCCCGGGGGAATGCGACCTCGTCGCCCAATCGACCGTCAAGTCTCTATCTTTTAGCGCATAGTAGCATAGTACCCGTATTTTGCTACGGATAATATAAATTTTACCCGAATCTATATGATATTATTAATTTTGTATTTTTCCACTCCGTGTAAAGGTCGTGCTGTGAGTAGGGTTGGACGAAATGCTCGTAGTTCGTTAGCTCGCTCGGCTCGCACGCAGCTCAACTCAGCTCGGCTCGTCTCGTTGCAATTTACTAAGGAGTCGAGCAGTTTATTTTGCTCGTTAACGAGCCAGCTCGAGCCGGCTCGCAAGCCGCTCGCGGGTTTATCGAGCTGCACACACCAGCAAGTCAGCAGCCCAAATATACAGGCCCAATTAGCCCAACAGCCCATCTGAACTGAATCCTAGAGCCACACTCAAGCCGTTCGACCAATCCCATCGCCTCGGCGCTTCCCCAGTTCTTCTTCATGTCGCGATGTCCGGGGCCGGCGCCGACGCCCGCCGCCCCGCAGCCCTACCGCCCGCTCCCCTCTAGCCTCCCTCCGACCCCCCAGACCTCGAGCTGTCGCGATGGTGCCCTTCCCCCTCCCGATTTATGTCGCCCCTCCCTCGACTCGCGCAGCCTCGCGGCGCCCAGTTCGTGACGCGCCGTCGACCCTCCCCCTCCCGATTCCCGTCGCTCCTTCTCTTTCCTCAACTCATGCTACCTCGCAGCTTGGGCACCAGGGTTGGCGACGCCAAGGACGGGCGCCGGCCCCCTGCAGCGGCAGCACATCTGTTGGATTTGTGCGGCAAAGACAGCAGGTGCTGGAGGAGGGTCCTGATTTCCGCGACGGAGAAGATCGCCGACGGGATCAGGGAAATGCGCAGAGGAAGAGCGAGAGAAGTGAGCAGCGTTGGAGGAGGGATTGGAGTTGACATCCATAGCAGCGGATGGCGGCAAGGAACATGAGGAGAATCGGCCGCTCGCCTCTGGCTCGCGAGCTGTACCCAGCCGAGCCGAGCCAGGGTTTTTGCTCGTTTCGTTATCGAGCCGAGCTAGCTCCTAACTCGTTAGGATAATGAGCCGGACCGAACCGAGCCGAGACGGCTCGTTATCCAGCTCTAGGTGTGAGCGCGTGAAGCATTGGTTGTTCGGATTTCGATTGGAATTCCAATTGATTCGTCTGGGTTCCGATCGGAATTTCGATTGATTTGTTTATGTTTCGATTAGGATTCCGATTAACGGATCAAGAAATCAAAGCAAGCAATAATTCCTGGATCCGTCAATCGGAGTCGTAATCGGAATCCGGATGATCATATGTTGAGTTAAAAGTCTGAAATCATTTAGAATTAGCGTTTGACGAGTAAAATAGAAAAAATATTGAAATCCTTCGTCGACAATACTATATTATTATATTATAAAGTCCTCAACCGATACGTACTGTATTATTATAAAATACATATAATGTATAGTATATATATTTTATATGCTAATTAATATGTTTATATGATTTTTCGTAGCAACACGCTGTCTCTTTTTTAGAAAAAGAAAGAAAAAGAAAAGAAAAGAAAAGAAAAGAAAAGATGTCCTCGAGTCCTATCATATCGGCAGTGCACTAGCACGAAGCACGTGGTTCGTTCTCACTGTCCAAGTTGGCCTCAGTGGAATTACTGTATCAGGACACGATTCCGTTTGATTGGCTCGTGTTGCGTAACCTGGCGCTTCAACGTCCAATTGTCAAAAAACAAAGCATCAGGCATGGACGGGACCCTGAACAGTATTGGGTTTCGTTAGTACTCCAAAGCGCATCGCTAGCGGATGGGATTTGGATTTAACTGCTGAAGACGACGGGCAATGGCCGCATTTAATCAGGCAAACTACATCTGAGGATAAGGAGTTGTCAGCCAAGAGGTCGTGTAGGTGCATCAATCGGCATACATTTCTTCAAGTTACTCTGGCTTTGTTTGTTTCATGTTCTAGTCAATTTTGAAAGTTTGATTTTGAAAAATCCAAAAGTCACTTGACTTTTTGATCCTACATTCTTAATTTTGAATTTTAGGAGTCATCTGATTTTTAAATTTTTTAAACTAAATTTTTAAAATCAGTAAGAAGCTGAAACAAACGGAGCCTCTCCGGCTGGGTCCACGAACTCGTGCGTGGAGCATCGATCAAATTAAAATGTTATGTACTTAGTAGTACAGTACAATCTGATTCTGTGTCTTGTGGTACCTAAAAAAGAAAATGCCAAGTTGATTCAAATGGACCGGCGTGCTGAGAAATTGACAAATTAAACTGTACCCAAACCATTTTTGCATGGCCTGGCCATTTGTATCCTGTATAAAAGGCCATTAGAATTTGGAGAACTCATGTGCCGAAAGCCCAGTTGCTCAGTACCAGCCCAAGAACGTACTCTACGCTGGGCCTAGTGGCTGACTTGCTGGGCCTGTGCGCATGTGCCATACTGAAAAGATCGTGATGGCCTCCGTATGCTCTGTAATAAATAAGTAATTTTTAAAAATAAGTTTGGTTTTGGCCACCAACTCTAAAATCAGAAATTTTTGACCATCCAACTATCAAAACTGTTTACATTTGACCATCAGGCGGCTTTGCTGGGTGATTTTGGTGATATGAATGCCACATGGCGATGGACCCACCTGCCAGCCCTCCTTTTTCTCTTTCTTGTATCCTCTCCTCTCTCTCTTTCTCGCTCTTGCTGCTCCGCGCTCCACACCCTCCTCTATGTCGTCGCCGTCGGCAGCTCTCAACTACCCCACCTTCGTCAGAGCAGTAACTAGCTAGCTTACTTTAACCAGCTAGGGGGCGCACGAAAGAAAGAAAAATCGCCCCTTCGTCAGCTTCGGCGGCGGCGCTAGCCCCAGCGCTCCTCCTCCTCCTCCCAACGCTCTCCCACCAGAACTACTCACGAGTTCCCCCCACCCCCAAAGAAGCATTGAGATCCAGCGTCCTCGCCGAATCAGGCCGAATCATGCCGGGCCACGGGCGCCGGCCGCGAGATCTCGCCACATCGGGAGCACCTCTCTCCTGCAGCACCTCTCGCCGTCGATGACGGATGCCAGGAAGCAGAGCAAGTCCGCGGCGTAATCTCCATGAGCATCGATGCGGCACCTGTGTCCTCCTCCTCCTCTTGGGGCGGCGCACGATGTGCTGGCCTTGAGCCCCGGCGGCTACGCGAAGAAGGCCGGGTGAGCTCGAGCTCTGCCGCGGGACAGTGCCACCGGGAAAGCGAGTCGCAGCTCCACCGCGTGCCAGGGCGGCCAGACGAGCGAGCTGGAGAGGCGCGGGGTGAGGGTGGCGGACGGCGTAGAGTGAGAGGAGAGGGATAGGAGAGAAGAGAGGGAGAGGAGAGAGGAGGGGTGACAGGTGGGCCCCACCGTCATGTGGCGTCCACGTCAGCAAAACTACCACCAAAACCGGTCGATGGCCAAATTCGTTTTAAGAGTTGGGTGGCCAAAGATTCCCGGTTTTGCAGTTTCATGGTTAAAACTAAACTGAGGCAATAGTTGGATGGCCAAAAACGGACTCCTTCCTAATTTTTAAGACCTAAAGTTGGTGACATTATCGAGCATTCATTGGGCCACGTCGCCTACCTATTTTCTCCGTCAGATCTCGAGCAATGCGAATCTCAGCCGTCCATAACGAGTGTCGAGTTTCGCGACCCTTCGCTGAGCTCGTCGATTTTCCGGTTGTTTCGCGTCGTGTACTCCCCTGCGCCAACGCCGTCACCACGATCACGGCCGCCGTTGAGCTTGGAGTTGCCGGTGCGGGTGCTCCACCCACGGCTAGAATCGAATTTTAAGACCTAAAGTTGGTGATATTATCGAGCTTTCATTGGGCCACGTCGTCTACCCATTTTCTCCGTCAGATCTCGAGCAATGCGAATCTCAGCTGTCCATAGCGAGTGTCAGAGTTTCGCGACCCTTCGCTGACCTTGTCGATTTTCCGGTCGTTTCGCGTCTTGTACTCCCCTGCGCCAACACCCAACGCCGTCACCACGGTCACTGCCGCCGTTGAGCTCGAAGTTGCCGGTGCGGGTGCTCCACCCACGGCTAGAATCGAATTGGTCGTGTCATCTGCACGCCGCAACAGCGTGCTGCTCAGAGAGCCCTCTGCCATTGCCGTCGTGCGTCCATTCATGGAGGCCTCGTCTAGTCGCCCGCCTCCTAGCCCCGTGCACCATTCCGACGTCTCCGCCTCCGCCTCTCTCAAACACGACGCCGGCGGCATTGAGACTGCAGGACGTCTCATCGATGATGCGCTCAGGTGTTCGGCCAATACCGAAGCCCCGCTCTTCTGCCCCTCACGGCCATCGTCGTTGGCTACTTCATCCAACGTGTGGCGAGCGACGGTCGGGGAGAAGATAAATGAGTGATGGGGTCACAGCCACGGCCTACCAGGCCATGGGAAATTTGGTGATTGACTATGGTTTGTGAATTTAGAGGTAAGTTGGAACTGAGAAATTTTAGTTTAATTGAATCTTCACGGGTTCTTGATTTGTTTAGAGATAAAAATGCAGATACAGAGACTGACATGGAACAAATTGGAGCTCAGGTGGCCAAAGAGTAAGAACAAATTACAGCAGATGGAGCTTCGACTGTTTTAAAACAAAAATGATGGTTGGTTGTGCTGTACGTGCCTATGCCTGCACCTTCGCTTGCCACCTGTTCGATGGAATGCCAACCCAGAGATGAGCTCCAGCTCAGTCGCCCAATGACCCAATAGCTGGAACTGTCATAATTTTCCGTGTTGTCACAACCATCTTTTTAGGAGAACGGGAACGTGGTGATGACCCCATGGTCATATATGTTGTGCCAAAGGAACACGTTAAGAGTATTTTGCTCCAGAAACTTGCAGGTAGTTCCATCCAATTGACTCTACTTTTCTCAAATTGATTTAAAGAAACAAGTATCTCACGATTTGTAAGGAGCTAAAAACTAAATTCTACTTTCATATTACGGGAAATGGTGTAAACTTGTTGCTTTGTTTGAACCCATCTGATATTGACTCTCATTATTGTGGAACAACTGGATTACTCATTTGTTTTCTATGGTTACCTTTCAACGAGAATTGGGTGATCTCATTTATTTTTTTCTTCTTGTACCCAATGGCAAACTGCAAATAGCTTCTTTCCTTATGCCAATATAGAAGATTAGACATATCTTATGATTTCTATAAGAATTAGAGATATATGATTTCACCTAACTACGTAAAGCAAATTTTGCTATTGTAACAAGATTCCAGTGTGCACGTATATTTGCTATCTATTTATTTCATCATCGATATTGTTCATGTGAACTGCAATATTCAAATTTTTGTCATCCCAATTGCTCTTTAATTTTTGGTGCATTTGTTTTTTTGCTAATTGGTATAAATCATGTGATATGCTTTGTTTTGGTTTCATTTCCTATAACTCCAAAGGTTCAAATTTCTCAAAACCACATGAAAAAAATAGATGACTTTCTAAGCAGGTAAACTGGCCAATGCTACAAAAGGGCGCGGTTTGGATTTCTAGTAAATAAGTAATTTGCTTCATCCCAGCTCGTCAAAATAGATTGGTTGCAGTTGCAGTACTATCTGCGTTGCCCAGGTGAAAATCATTGGTAAGCATCATCTTGTTCGTGCGTATGCATCCAACCTTGCGTGGCTTTAAAGGAAACTCTGCCAAGTGTCGAGGAGGTCGAAGGAGAAAAGGTGGCCGAACATGGGAGCCGAACTTGCACGAATTTTCCATCCGGGAGCCATGATCAACCTGTCATTTCGACCCTCCATGCATGCATGCCATGCACGCGCCCAGACCAGGCAAAAAAGAGACAATCTTGCAAGCAAGGCAAGGAAACGGGTGGCAGGGCGATCTGGTGCTCCCCCCGGGTCGTGCCGGCGTCAACTTTAACCTGGGCGGAGTTGGCCCTGAAATAGTCACTCAGCTGTAGCCTGTAGGCCCTTTTGTTTCTTCTACCATGCCAAGCGAAGCGCTCATGATTTATCGCGGACCGTGCGACCACGATGCAAAATCGTGTTACATTCCACTGGTGTTTGAACTCCGAAGTTGGTGTCGATGAACTCATTCATCGCTGATATGCACACGACAGAAATCTTTTCTGGCTTCAGTGCTGCTGCAGAAGCCGTAACCTGTGCGTTGCCCCCGGCGTTGAAGTAGTACTGCCATCTGCCGATCATTGCAGGAGCTGCCCATCGACCGTGACCGTGTACCACGGATGAGTAAAAACGTACTCTGGCAATGCACTACACCGTCCCCAAAAAATTCCAAGATTATTACACACTCTCCCCGTCTCCCGTCCAACCAAGGCACGACTTTGGCTGAAAAAAGAGAAGCAGTGCATGCAGCGCCGTCCGCGCATTTCTTTCACGGATTTCTGCTTGAGCGCGAGGCCACAGACGTACAGGGGTTGGGAGCGTGCAGAGTCCATGCAGTAGAAGCCCTGAGCCATGCATGACGGCCAAGAGATGAGCGGCCAACTCGTGTCCCACCCAGTCCGTTGGGTAACCGTAGAACTCCATGAGCCGTCCATGGCACGTCGCCTCTCCGGCCTCAAGCGTGCCCGATCGATAGGAGAGGTTACATCGGACTAGACGCATTTCGGGCTCCAGCACAGCGCTCGCCGCAGGGGCTGAGACGACAGGCGCCACTGCTGTTGCACGATGCCAACATGGTGATGGTGGTGGCGCCGTCGTAAGCCCTGCATCATCACCAGATTTCTGTTCGATCGATCGCCTCCATTCACTGCGGCGCGCGC
The DNA here is from genome assembly GCA_032594955.1 of Panicum miliaceum. Taxonomy (NCBI): domain Eukaryota; kingdom Viridiplantae; phylum Streptophyta; class Magnoliopsida; order Poales; family Poaceae; genus Panicum; species Panicum miliaceum. The sequence continues at coordinate 14,831,671 of CM064065.1, forward strand.
AGTCAGGCTCAGGCGCCATGAATGCGAGCGAGGGACTTAACACCGGGCGTCAGGAAGAGCAGAGTGGGGCCCGTGCTGCCGCTTCACCCCCGTCGTCGCCGTCGTCCGTCGTCACGTACATCCGATGCGTCGTCGCCGTCGTCCGTCGTCACGTACATCCGATGCGCCATCGCCCAATTAAAGTCCCGTCTGTTGCAAGGCAAAACCCAGCCAGCGACGCCGACGAGAGGAGAGCTCTCACGGCGGCACGCTCCGGGATGATGAACCCGCGGCGTGATCGTTCGCGGCGCGCGCGCGTCCTTTCGATGTTCCGTGCTACTGTCGAACGCAGAATAACTACGCGGTAGAAAAAAAAATGTACCCGCATCGCAAAATTAACCGAGAGATCAGATATGCAGCCGCGTTGCAAAAGAATAGAAAATAAAATCTGGATTTTGTAACCCGTAGAACCGTCTCAACAAGTCTCGGGGACATGTGGGCGATTTTTTTTTACCCTCTCGTGCACATGCGCCACGTTGATGCAGAGCGTTAGCACGGGAGCGAAAAAATAAAATAAAATTCGCACGGCGGCCTAGATCCAGCGCCGCGCCGATTATATTCGAAATTGTATGTTATTTTAGCAAATTTAGATATATAATTTTTATTATGTATATAGATATAGTGTTTATTTAGATGGATAGCAAAATTTATATATCCCGATTTGTTAAAATAATCTATAATTTATATAATTTAGAACGGATAATTCGGAACGGAACGGATGGAGCATAAGTCAATGATTAATGAATAATGATATACGCGCGCGCCACACCCACACGTCCGTCCGTGCATCCCGGCCGACCCCGGATCAGCAGAATCTGGCGGCCCGCCTGCGCCTCAGATCCTGCTGCTCCTGATCGGAGCCCCGGCACAGCCAACGGACCCGTGCGCGCGCCGGGTTTCGCTCCCCGTCGGCACGAGGGCCAACCGACCGACCAAGTGGACAAAAACAAACGCCCGCGACGCGAGCCCACCACGCCTACGCGCCGCGCGGGGCGGGCGGGGGAAGGAAACGACGACGACGACGACGACGACGCGGCGGCGGTTGCCCCGCGTCCGCGCGCAGGGCGGTAGGCGGCGTGGAACGCGCGGCGTGGCAGTGGAGGATGCGGGGGGAGAAGAGTTGGCTTTGGCACGGGCACGGCGGGTTTTGTTTTGGAGACCACCATCACCCGGCGGCAGCGAGTGAGCCTAGGGACCGACGGAATATGGGCGCCGCCTTTCACGGTTTCCGAGGCGGCGGCGGCCGCTGCTGTCCCAGAAAGCACCGGGCCATTCCAACAGGTGCGCGCCACCGCCAGGATCGGAGTGTGGCGGCCGGGCGCCGGCGAGTTCAACGATGCCGCTGCCGAGCTGAGCCGGTGCGGCGTCGTGCCGCCTGGAATGGCGTGACGACGCACGATCGCCGCCGCGACGACTCTGGTAAGGAGTTCGCAACGATCCTGGGTGGCGACACACGAAATGCAGGGAAACACTTGCACTCTCCTGCTTGTCCGCTGCTTTGTTTGTGGGAAAATAGGTTCCTTGACATCAAACGAAGACCGACCGATTTTGTACAGCACAGTAGCCATGGAAGAATGGATGCGTAGCACGACGCCACGGAGTAACAGGACGCGATCATGAGATTAAACTTCATTTTATCCAACCCCCGAATGAACAAAATGATCACTGCGCTACACATGGATGTAAGCGATTTATGGTTATACCACCACTGCCCAAACTCCTGAACATCTAATCCATCAGCTACAGAAGAAATGCAACAGCCTGATCTGCACCTCGCCGCCGTCAGTGCTCAGTACAGCCCCAGCATGGTCCGCGCGAACGACTGCGACCTCAGCTGACGGCCGCCCTTGGCCGGGAGGATGGCGGCCCGGCGCCCGCTGGCGCTCCGCATCGGCGTCAGGTAGAACCGCAGCATGCCGTTGTCCGCGTGCCCCGGCGACCGCCGCGCGCTGCGGTTCCGCTCCAGCGCCGCGCACTCCTCTCGCCGCCGCTTCACGTTGCCGTGGGCGGCCGCGCAGCTGCGCCGCGAGCTGCCCAGCCCGCCGCTGTTGCTGCTGAACGAGCTCCGCGCGCTCGCGTTGCTGTTGCACCGCTGCATCCGGCCGTTGTACCCGCGGGCGCGCAGCTCCGGCCAGGGCTCCGAGAACGCGCGGTCCGCGGCGTCGGAGCGGCGCCCGGCGGCCCGGCGGTGGATCAGGCCCCAGAGGCTCCACGCCTTGCGCCACCGCCGCGGCTTCTTGGCGGGGCCGTGGAACGCGCCGTCCAGGCTGGCGGAGAAGTCCTCGACGAGGGAGCTCGTGCTGAAGCGGTGGTGGTCGAGCAGGTCTTCGGCGTGGTGGAAGTGGTAGAACTCCGAGCTGCCCATTAGAGGAGACTCCTTCCCATTGCCAATGGCGGCCGGCGCGGCCACTGGCACAGGCACAGGCACCGGCACGGGTACTGGCTTTGGGTCAGCGACTTCGAAGGACCTGCGCACGGAGCTGGACCGGTCAAGGCTCCGGCGCCGCCGGCTTGATGTGTCCAGGTAGTAGTCCCGCGTCTGCGCCGAGCCGCCGGGGATGTTGGCGTCGGCGTCGGGCTCGGGCTGGGAGTCGTCCTCCACGGGGATTTGACCGTCGGAGCGCTCGACGATGCCGGCGGGGGAATCCTCGAGCGCGGAGAGGATGGGAGGCAGGCGGGAGAGCGGCGGCGGCGCGCGGCCGAGGCCAATGCCGGTGCCGGCGCCGAACAGGTAGCCGTCCCAGGACGCGCGGGGCTCGTCCCAGGAGAAGCCCACATCGTCGACGGACATGCGGCCGGCGTCAAGGGAGAACCTTGGGTCGGTGTCGCACGAACGCCGGCCACCAGCGAACTCCGAGCCGGCTTCGCCACGGTGGAAGCGGCTCCGCCGGAGGAATGAGGGCTTGTACGGCTTCTCCGGTGGGGGCATTGCCGCCGCCGCAGCCTTGCTGCCCGCGGCCTCCTGCTTCTTCATCTTCTGCTTCCGCCTCCACTTCTGCCACTTCTTGCTGAACACCGAGGCGGCGAGCCAGAAGCTCCCTGCAATCTCCTTGAGGTCCTTGGGCGGCGGCTTCTTGGGCAGCTGCGACTGCGAGGACTCGAGATCTATGTGATCCTTCATGGCCCGTACGTCCCGCGCCGGGGCATAGGCCTCGGTCTCCATCTCCCCAGACGTGTCCACCACCAAGACGGGCTCCACCACCGGAACAATCTCGTCGGAGTCCTCGGCCACGGCGATCTCCTCCTCCAAAAACACCTCCGGGACGCACGCCGGCGGGGGAGGCGGCGGCTGCGGGGGCGGGAGGACCTCGGCGGCGAGCGCGGCTGCAGCGGCGGAGGACGAGGCCGGGAAGGCGCCGAACGCCGTGCCGTCGCGGATCCGCTCGCGGTCGTCCTGGTGGAAGAGCGCCCAGAGCGTGCTCCGCCCGCGCACGTCGCAGGACCGCCGCTGCGGCTCGTACGCCCCGCCGGCGGCGGCGACGGCGGCGGCCAGCGCGTCGCCCCCGCGCCCGCAGGAGAAGGACTTGCAGCGGCGGAGGTCCGGCAGCGCGGCGGCACCGGATCCCGAGGGTCCCCCGGCCGCGGCGGCGGCGGCGGCGGCGTTGAACGGCCGGGAGAAGAGCGAGCGGATGGCGGAGGTGGACTTGCGGCCCGGCGCCGCGGCCGTGGCGGCGGAGGCCTCGAGCCCGGCCAGGCGCTCGCGGAGGCAGGCGGCGCAGAAGCCCGTGAATGTCTCCTCCGGGTGGAGGTCGCATGTGGTGGACACCGACCGGCGCGGCGGCGGCACCGGCGGCTCCATCTGCAGCACCATCTACGCCGACCCCGAACAGCTGGCTAGCCCCGGCGGCTTGTATCACATTGCTTCGCCGTCGCGCGCGGCGGATGGTTTTGTGGATTGGGAGCGGAGGGGGAAAGGGAAAGGCCTGGGAATCACGGCTCACGGGCCCCGTCGCCTCTCTGGCTGGGTCTGAGTGAGCTCTCAGCTCTCTCCCTCTCTCCTTCCTTGTTCTTTTGCTTTTCTTCGTGTGGCCTTGTTGGGGTTCGAGGCTGCTGGTTTGGTTTGCTTTTTACTCCTTTCCCAAGGGAAGGTGAAGGGGATCGAGGATCAAATGCACACGCTTTCTCACTGTGACCTCACCCACACTGTTGCTCCATGCTTGTGTGTGTGGATCGTGTTACCGGCCGCCCCTGTGATCTCGCCAAGATTGAACTTTCGGCGTTGCTTGATCCAAAGGTATATCCTGCGTGCGTGCGAGCATCAATGCGACCATGTCACACAAAGTAGCATGCAGGTTTCTGCGTTCACAACCGGAACTCCAATCCTGCAAGGAGCACAATTTGTGGAGACTCGGTCAAAAGGAGCCCGTTATGTCGCTGTTCCAAATTTGCGGGGGGTTCGTGAGCGTCGTGGGCTAGGATCAAAAGGAATTGATCAAGGACGATGGCCAACACGACAGTGGTTGTGGATCGCTGGCGAGAGGCGAGACGGCAAAGACATTGCCGACCAGGCTATGTTAGAATGGTCGTAGCATCTGATAGAGGCGAGTGACCATGGCCGTTAGCAGGGGTAGGGCAAGAGAAGAAGCGCGGGAGAAGAGTAGTATACCGCGTACCAAGTGAGAACGTCGGAAGCTAGCAGTAAGTAGGAACACGACATCGAAAAGTTTGTCCTTCGATTGTCGAAACGTGGCGCGCCAAATAGCACGCCCCCAAACCGGCATACCTGTGGCAAGGTCCGCCGTTTCAAATGTTGATTTCGATCACAACACAAAGTTCAGCATTGCATGACAAAGCCCTGAGAAATTTATTTCGAGACACGAGATTTTCAAGCTCTTTAGTAGACAGCGACCGATAAAGTTTGCGTTTGCCGCGCACGTTTGGCCGTGCCAACAATTGGCACATCCGCGGATGGACGCCAACAGGACGCAACATGTTCGCTACCCGCTGCTACTGTACAGCAGCTACGGCCCAAGAGTGACGCGTCATGCGTGCTACTGGCATAGCACTATTCTAGTAGCTCGCAGCGTTGGATGTGGCCGGAGGAGCCCGTAGCCGCCGGACCGTAGCGTAGGCGTTATCATGGTGGACTTGGCACGCTCGATCGGCAGCGGCTAGCAGCCAAGAAACGTGTTAAAAATGTCGGCACGCCATACCCCCCCGTCCCGTTTTCAGCAAGCGCTCGTGCTGTTTCGTTTGGAAGTACCTGGCAAAGCTCCATCGGCAGGCTGAGACGAAGACAAGTAGATGGAGACCGGCACCGGCTACGGATCCGGAAACAAAATTACCATCAAGCAGAAATGAAGTAAAAAAATTTACCCTGAGAGCCAAGAAAAAAACAGAAAAGAAAATGGAGGAGGAGGAAGCCGGCAACGTAGGCGAAACTGAACAAAAGCGCCGGATGCTCAGCTCTGACAGCCGGAGGTGGCCTGGGCGGCAGCTTCCGTGGCCTGGACGACGGGCCACGTGAGACATCTGAGGCTAATCAATTCGTTCATCAGCGACGAGGGACGAGAGCCGCCCGCCCGTCCTTGCTCGCTTCGTCATCACCCCACAACCCTCTCGTGATGCAGGATAGCACATCCATTCCAAAGAAGAAGAAAAATGATAAAACCCCCCGGTGTCATCCAATCAGGTTCAGTGCATATGGTTTTTCATGGAAAAGGATCCGTTCAAGACGGGGGCAGCTTCAGGGAATCTCCGATCTCGGCAGTGGAATCTAACACCACAAATGTTACTTCGTCATCTCGCCTGGTGAACCCATTCCACTGCCTAGCTAGAGTTAATTCAATTCTACCTACTGCAGTAAGAAAAACGATCAGAAAGCATGGCCACCTCCCCCACGAAACACAACCTTTTCCTTTGATGACAACAGGCATGCATGGCATGAATGAGCTCTCACTTTCCAGCTTGCCCTTTTCAACCCCACCTCCACGTCCCCGTCCCCCCCCCCCCCCCCCCCCCCCCCCCCTCCCCACTTGTCTGTCCATGAGCCATGCCACGGCCCAAGAGCGCGGGGCTAGTTTTGCCATTTCCCCGTGGCCAAACAAGCGCAGCTACAAGAGAAAAAAAGGGCGCGCACGCCATGCGCTAGGACCGTGTCGCTGTCCCTCCCCAGCTCTCCGACCTCCAGTTTTGTCCTACTTAGGCAGGCACAAACCGATCCCGATTTGAGACAAAGGGGAGGCATCTGATGACCAAAACAGCTCAGCTCCTAGAGAGGAGCCTGCTTGCTTAGCCATCAGCAGCTTTGTTGTCGCCCCAGTAGAAAAAAGGAGAGGAGAGCCGCACTGCACTGCACATGAGGGCGAGCCAAAGCTGTCGCCTTCTCGAGCTCAGGAATGATAAACCATCATGGCGCTAGCCTTTGCGTCCTTCCGATCGGGAACAACAGTGCATTCTCCTCGCCCTCATCACGGTCGCATGTGCGATCGACGCCGCGGATCCAAGTGTACGTTGCTCGTTGCCGCGCTCCCGTGTCCATGTGTTCTTTAGGGGACTTTGAGGCCTCGGCACGCGAGAGGCTGCCAGGCCCAAGTGAAAGTATGAAACGGACACTGTCGCAAAGTTCCAGGAAGGGGCAGAGACTAATCTGCAGCGATCTGGATTAGGAGCAAGCGAGGTCGCAGCGCATCCATGATCCATGCGCGAGTTCTTTAATCGCCGCCCTATGTGGGATCTTCCGATCAGGCGGTGAAGATTTTATTCGGAGGGGATCACGTTACCGATCGAACGGAGCATTGACATCGCCGATCATAAGAAAGCAAGCGTCGCGTAGGACGAGATGATTGGATCGGAGCCTCTCCTCCGTGAAAATTAGAGCCTTTTTTCTACTAAGCATGCTCGCGGCGCTTAAACCAGCCACTAGCCAGCGCGTGAGCGTGGGCGCATGATGCCTGGTGTCAGTTCGGGCGGCAGCGGCATGCCGGGCCGGCATGGATGGACGGATGGTTGGATGGACAGGCGGATCCATGGGTAGGGTTAGGTCATGATTGGCCCAATCGCGTCACTTGAGGCTCCTACGGCTTAGGCCACGCCCTCTTTTGAGCAAGCACAAAGCGAAAACCAGAGGGGACCTGGGTTGCGCTTGCGCATGAACAGCCAGCGCGCGGGCGGCGGGTGGCGCCCTTTTGATCGGACGCGACGCGCGCATCGGGATCGATTGATCGCGTCCACGCAGGCGGCCGAGCTCGGCCGGACGGGCGCCGCCTTTCCGGCCCGCCGTTGCCCCGGCCGGCGGAGAAAGACCAGGGCACGCGCAAAGGAAGTGGAAATGCACATGGGAAACGTATGGGAATGAGGGAAAGGAAGAAGAAGCGGCCCATGACCATGATTGCCCCGCCAACATGTGTGGACGGATCCCACCGGCTTCCGGGCCGGATCGCTCGTCGTCCCTCCCAGTCTCGTCTCTCCCCTCCCCGCTGTGAATTCGCGCCGGCTGCAGCGAGCAAGGCGTTCCGGTTGTTCCTTGCTCGCCGCGGCGCCGTGCCAGTTTTTCTGCTTCCACGCGACGCGGATCCCGAAGACAGAATGGGGTTCGCTAGGCGTGTGCAGGGCTGCAGGCAGGGGAGGAAGATAGGATAGCGAGCGAGAGACAAGCTGAGCAGCAGTGCAGGGGCCATGGCCGGGACGGGACCAGGACCAGCACTAGCACCAGCAGCAGGGGAGTAAAGAGACGTCTCCTTGCCTAGGCCCGAGCACCCTCGGTAAATTTCGAAGCCTCCACTTGTATCCTCGCCCTGGACCTCGGGCCTGCAAAAGGAAACCGCCGGAGCCTGCCCGCGTGTGGCAGCCGCTGCAACAGTGCGCGTTTCACTGACAGACCTCGTGATCTCGAGTTTTTAGTTCGAATGCTAACTTGGAATCCAGTTCCATAAACTTGCAGTTCAGCTGAGCAAATCAGGTTCTGAACAACTGAATCGTAAGATGGGAGTATTATAATTCAAAGCAACTGACAGTGTGATTGAGAGACTCGTGCACTAAATTACCGTCTGCACTCAAAGAATCTTCTCTATTTTTTTGTTTCTTCTCCACAAGGAATCATAACGTGGAACAGATTCAAGCGTGAAACATCCATGGCTGGCATGCTGGGGCTAAAAATCTGCTCAGGAGTCAGGGCAGCACGCCTTGGAGCTGGAGCTCCCAAACCAGGCCAGCCATGGATGGTTGCTTGTGGCCCAGCAAAGTGTGGGGGCCGGGAAAAGCGCGTGACCATGGGCACAAAGCGGGATCTGTTTTGCACTGCCACTCCATTTGCACGGGAACCATCTGCTGCGGCCTGCGGCTCCATGCCGCATCGCCGCTCCTCTCCCTCCCCCCCCCCCCCGCTGCTGTTCAAGTTCGATTCAAAGGCGCGTCACGAGAACACCCCTGTAACCCCTGCACTACACAAAGGGTGGGGGTGCTGGTAGAATACTAGAAAGCGAACGAACAACGGGCGCACCAGCTCTATCACCCTATCCTTTTTCCAGCCATGCCAAGCCAGTGTGCCGCCACACGCGGGGCGTTCGTGCAGGCGCACAGCACAGACTAGCACAGAGGCCAATGGTAGATTTTCCAGTAGTAGTGGTGGTAGCCTGTTCCTAGCCCCACGTAGCCTGTACAGTAGGCGCAGCCACGCAGGGCAGCAGTGTGTACAGGTGCTGGTACGCGTACAGGGTCAGCGGCAGTACTAGTACTCCGTACTAGTAGCTTGCAATTGCAAGCTACCAGTAGAGCACGACGGCGAAGATAGAGCCGGATGAGACGAGCTCGCCGCCGTCTGGACTCCGGAGGTGCGCACCGCCGGCAAGCAGCATGATGGGGGGGCATCTCCGGGCGCGCATCTCGATGCCGCCACCGCCACCCCAATATTACCTTTCATGATGGCGGTTTACCGCGATCGCGATCGCTTTCACGCACCGAATCGCGCACGCAAAGACCCACCCCTTTCTTTCGTTCCTTCCCTTTGCCTGGGTCTGGGTTTCCCCTTGCCTAATCATTGCCGGGCGCTTGGATTTCGGGGGGCACTGCCGTCGCCCGGCTCCTGGTGTTCTACTCTACGGGGGTTCTTCGTGGCCGGTCACGGGGGCATGAGGCGATAATTGGCGGCGGCGAACAAGCGGGGCACGGGGAGAGGAGCATTGGATGCCCAAGCCAATGCTGGGTGTGTGGTTGGAGGTGACCGTGCGTGCGGGCGTGCGGAAGCGCGGCATCGAGAGGGCCGGGACACGCCCAGTTCTCATGGCCACGGCCCACGGGATGCCGAGACGAGGCATGCATGTTCAGCGGTCACCGGTCAGTGCAACGTGGCCGTCCATTGTTGGCCTTTTTTCTTGTTCCTTTGAGAGATATGATGATTGATGAGCCCCGAAAGGATGCTGGGCGCTTCGCTGCTGCCGTGGCCGCGATGCGAAGCAAAGAGAACGGTGAACAGTGCTTGTTCCAAAGTGAGGTAGTTGTTGCCATAGACGCATGGCGAGTCTCGTTATAAAGCTCCCCCGTTTCTTCGTCTACGATCGCAGCTTCAGGTCGCAGCTGCGTGATTTACCTCGAGAGGCAAACCGGCGCTAGTGCCCCGTCCCCGACTCGACGAAGAAAAAGGCGCGCCTGAAACTGAAATGGACGGGGCGTGTAGGTGAAAGGGCCACCCTGCCCCGCTGCCCGGCTGCCCCGACCTCACGGCCTCACGGGATCATCAGGTGATTAGATACGTGTGTCTTCAGGAAGCAAACCCAGGCCATGATGATCATCACATGGTGCGGTCAGAAAACCAAACCCCTTGGCTGCCAATGAGTGTCCATCTCAAACAGTCAACATGAAAGTAGAGCCGAACACCACGCACTGGCCCGGGAAAGAATGTCAGAACGATGGCAGCGGATCGGCCGCAGGCCGTAGCGCAGGGGCAGGGCAGGACAGGCGGCGCTGCAGACTGCAGGGCGCGTTTGTGTACCTGGTGTCCTGATCAAGCCGTTCGTCCTGGCTGGGACCTGGAGAGAAAAGGGACGGCAGATATGCATGAGTCGCTGTCATCCTCGTGCGAGGCGATCGGCATGGAGTCCGGGCGGGGCGCCGCTGGATGGACCGGAGGATGGGGGAGGCGACGAGCGAGATGGCCGCGGCCAGTTGTGTGTCGGCTACCAGCCGCGGCCGCGCGATTTCACAGGCTCGGCAGAACAAGGACGACGAAATTTCACGGGATTGCTGCTGCCTGTACTGTAGGGCTTGGGTGGGCGAAGGGAAGGCGGCCTGGTGGAACGGCCCAGCAGCAGCAGTGGAGAGCAGGTCCGGCGCCTAGGGAGAAGAAGAGACAGAGCGCCGGGGAGGGGGGGGGGGGGGGGGGGGGGGGTGTGGTGCGGGGGGCGGGCTCGGGAAGTTGGGCCGCGACGCCAGTTTCCCGGGGAGGGGACACCACCGGGCCGGTTAGGATCTGGAGCTTAAGCTGTGCGCGCGGGGCCGGGCTTGCTACTTGCAGCAGCACGGTTAAAGCCCTCGGGCTTCCCAGCTCAAAGGTTTAACGGCCCGTTGGGGCTTGTTGCTTTACCAGCGGGCTAAAGGGCCTGCTCGTATCTAAGTGGGCCAGATGTTGGCCCAGCCCTTTCATAAGGTGCACACCATTTTAGATGATGGAATGAATGGCGGTGGTTTTGCTACCCCACTTCGTCGTTTGTGTTCATGAACTGACCACTTCATAGTTTCTCTTCAGACAGGAATGGAGTTGCTGTGTGTCAGTCGTCATCCAGGACCTTCCACTTGCCATTACACACCGAAACGGAAGTAACGGGCAAAACATCTTCAGGACTCGACCACCACTGCCACTACCACTACAGTGGAAGAACCAAAGAATCCATCACATCCACACACACACACACAGCTCGATTTTTTTGCCATACGGGCATCAGATGCTTTGCTTGCGCCATGACCTCCTCTCTTTAGCCCCGAGAAGGGATGGGCTCATCTCACACGACACGCTACGCCACGCTCCGAACCACGCGCGCTCGCGGCATGAGGCGGCAGCGCTGCGAAACCGAAACCCGCATCAACCGTCGACGCCGATGCTGGTGAGCCAGTGCCAACCACCGCGCGGGCGCGCAAGATTCACCGAGCCTTGGTTTCTTCTCCCCTGGAAAAATGGAGAGCGCCAGCCGCTTTGGCCGAAGAAAAAACCGGATCGAGAAAAAAAAAAGGCACACTTTGTGGCCAAAGAAATACTATTTGTGCCGGGAATCTTTTCTCCTTCCCTCCCTGGCTTGCTCTTGTCAGCATCTGGTGTACTTTCTCTCCCGGCGATGGAGTTGTGCATGCGTCCAAGATGTCCGATTGGTCCCTTGTGATGTGTTGTGAGCTCATGTGATGGAGGGCATGGAAAACAAAAAAGGGTTGTGTCATTATTAGTTTTATTTCATGGCACCCCTTCGTTACCCCAAAGAGTAACCTCGCTGCTCCTGGATCCATACCGGAAGGAGGTGAGGAAAAGGTTCCAAAGCTAGCTGTGCAGTGCATGGCATATTGGCATGGCACTTGGGAAGGGAGGTCACAGTGGCGGTACACACCACACAAGCATGCCCCTAGTGGGTCAGAGGTTGGTCAATAAAAACCACAAACAATAAAGTACAGATCCAATAATTGTACCTGTGTACCCTTTTTTTTTTGGCAGCTCAGCAAATCATGCAGTACTTATAAACAACTAAAAAACAGAAACGAATTGTTTATAAATCCGTGGTGACAAACTGATACTACTGGGCTCTATAATTGGAGTGTTCTAAAAAAACTACTCCATCCGTCCTAATATATAAGGTGTAGCTATTTTTGAGTACTTAAGTCCCATAATATAAGGCGCGCTCTCTCTTATATGCACGTACATCGATACAGTAATACTAGTGTTGATTGAGAGAATTAAATACGTTCCTTGCTCTTTAAACTAGAGGTGGTTACATCTTAGGGCAGTCCCAACCAAGAAACCATGCAGTGGTGTCTATAAACTCCCAATGCATAATTTGTAATTGTGGTTAAAAATAAATTCCTCCAATGATCTTTCTTCTGTTCCTACCAATCCCCTTCCTTCACCCTCTTTAATTCTATCTTGATATTTGTGATATCCATCGCAGTAGTTTCATATAGTTTCTTAGACTTTGGGCTTTGTGCAACAGACTATTTCTTGCACGAGATCCAGTTTCTTAGTCTTTTCCTCTCCCTCATCTTTAATTGTATTGCCAAATCAGCAGATTAGCCTACATGGCAGTATATTAAATGCTATAGAAACTATCCTAATTATCGCAGTAGGACTGCCCTTATATACCGGGACGAGAAGGAGTACAGAGTAACTCTAGCTCTTGCTCTTCTTTTCGGGCTGGCTATGCCTATGGTCAAGTGTTCCGATGGGACCTTGTTCAGACAATCAGACCCAACAAGCGAGCGCAGAGAACTGTGAGCCACAGCTAGGGGAAGGCGGCTACCAGGCTACAGAAGAGAGGAGAGGCAGGGCCGCATGGGCGTGCGCGTAGCTTGATTGCCGAGCCGCCGGAGTGGGGGGAAATTTTTACAGGTAGCCATGCCTCCTAGGAGGATGGGATTGGACGACGGGCGATTTGTCTACGCACGCGCGGTGGTTTGACCGCCGGCGGGTGCGCGACGTGCTGCGATTCGCCGGTGATTGCCGGGGAGGGTGTGTGTGGGTGGGGCCTAGCTGAGTTGTTAACCGCATGATGCGTCGCTAACGATTGGTGTCGTGAGGAGTTTTGGGTGCGCGGGCGCTTGTCATTGGCTGGCAACGCAAAGTACATCGAGAGCCGTACCGGCTTAGAATTAGCAGGGCCCGAAAGGGACCATCATTTGAAGCGGGGATCTTCTGCGGCGCTCGCAAATGCGTCCTAGCCGAGCAGACAGCATAGCAAGTCTTCGCTGATTGCTGGCACGGCAAGTCGCGGCCGCTTTGGGCCGATCCGGCGAAAGGCGTGCAGTGCAGTGCACCGACGAGCTCTTCTTGTTCCAGGTCGCCGGCTTTAATTATTCCGGCGTAGGTGGCCGCGCATTAGCGGTCAATGGCCACTCGACACCGCATGCCACTCCGGACGAAAGAGGCCAGGATTCCTGCGCCGCGCCGCGCAGCTCAGCTCAGCTCGTCCACGCGCTGCACTCCTGCACATCACAACAGGCGCCCACCGCTAACAGGGTGGCCCCGTCCACACCAGGCATCTTCCGATCCGTTGGAGGTGAAGTTCTCGCTCGTCAGTTCGACACGAGCATTGCTCTCGGAACCAATCAGCTCGTGGCGCGGCACGGCAGCGAACCCGTCATCAGGCACGGAGGGTGTTGGTGCGCGCGTAGCGTAACGGTGGGGACTGGGTGGTAGTTGGTCACGTCGTCCAACGGGACGGGGACCGCGGCGTGCGTGGGGCGCGACAGCGAGGTGCCCTCGCCGCCCGCCCCACCCATCCCCGGCCATCCGCGGCACGGTGATCATGATGAAACCAAACCGCGCGAGGACCCCTCACCAGTCACCACCACGAGAAGCTCGGAACCCACACGAAGCCCCGCCGGCGTAGGACGAAGTCACGAGAGCCCCAGCCGCGCGGGGAATTTCTCGCTGCGGGCGTGGCAAGGCAAGGGTCGGCGGAAGGAGACGGCGCAGGGCCCAGCATCTCGTGACGCGCGAGCCCATTTGGACCGCCGGATCAGATCAGTCGATGGAGTTTACGCGTGACATTACTGAGCAGCGCCCGGCGTCCGGTTCGGGCAGCGTAGGCTGGGCCTGCTCCTAGGACTTGCTTGGGGACGAAACGTGATCTGTGCCTGGTGCTGCCACGGCTAGTATCTGTATCTCTGTCATCTTCTGACCCAGGGTTAATTCAAAAGCGCGCGAGATGCACAAGGACACTAAATTTGGCATTAAGTAGGTATAGACCACACGCTGGGCATTAATTAGCATGAGCCCCACAACACACAACAGAGAAAAATAAGGGAGTAGTAATTACATTCTAGGTTCCTGAAATTTAACAAAGTTTCAGGTCACAGTTTGCAGCATGAGAGAATAATTCTGAAACATTAAAAAACAACTTCTACAATGCTATTAACGTTGGAGTTACAACATTATGTTCCACTTCTCTCTCGTTCATCTACAACATCAAAGAATAGCATTTGCAAGCTGCAACAACGGATAAAAACATATGCGACATTACACTACGACATGGAATATGTTGACCGAGATAGTAAAAAATTCTAGTCAACTGAAATGCAGGAGTGGGAAAAAAATTAAAAGACTATGGGCTTGTATTAACCCATGCCCCGGTACGTGGCTAGTGAAATATTTAGAAAATCGTATATGCGAATTTCATAAGATAGCTATGTTTTAGAATTTAGTGATGATTGGTGTGCATAAATCAACCACATTTTCCTGCTAAGATTTGTCGAGCTATAATCTTTTGCAATCTCTTTAGTTTTCCCTCACATTCTTTATCTAATACCATATTTTTTACATAACGTTTCGACAGTTCATATGAGAACGTAGGATGGGTCTGGATTGCTACTAAACCGACCCCTACCAATCACAGCTGCATCCCATATGTATTTGGTCACCGCTTGGATCGACGCTTGCGCCCGCATTAGCACACCTCGAGACTCCAACGAATTTTCTGCGAATTCTCGGTAAACCGAGAGGTTCGAAATAAAATATGCCTCGTGTCCGAGGTAAATATCATGGACCATAAAATATGTTCCTCAGAAAGCTAATTGCGATTTAGCTCTCCCGCAATATGCGGCTCAGCCTAATCAAGACTGTCGCATGACCACGAACGGTCCACTGGAGAGAAAGGCACTAATGGCCCAATACCAAGCCCCGAACAAGGACATGAGCCACCTCGCCCGACCACCAAAGGACGGGCTCCACCTCGCCCGATCCCTGTGGGAGAAGCCCCGGCTCGCCCAACATCCGAGGGTGCGGGCTCGACCTCGCCCGACCCTGAGGGGGAGTTCCGCTTCGCCCGACTCCGAGGGAATGGATTCGACCATACCCACCACAAAGACGTGGGACCCTTGGGGTCTCACAGAATGACAGGTCGTGCCGGGATCAAACCTTTGGTACGGGGGCAGGTAAGGACGTGCTTCAACACAACTCCTGGAGAGGACAAACTATTACCACAAGCCTCGGTCATCTGCCGCACCGGAGGTCAAGCTGTAAAACACGTTGGGGGCTCACGCCGCCCGTCTTGTCGAGGCGCACGTCGCCCACCAAACACACCGGGGAGCCCGTGCCGCCCGCCCTTTGAGTCGCACGTCGCGCCAGGAAGCGGCGCAGGGACACCCCATCGTCATCTACAAATCCAGTGAGGACCACGCGCAGAGAGGAGAAAAAGCGGGATCCCGACGACCCCTCTCTCTCGCATATCCGACCCCTGCCCCTTGGCATATAAAAGGAAGGGAGGACCCCCTAGAGGAATGATTTTTTCTTTAGAATAACATTCACTCACCCACACAGCACTTGGCCACCAGAGATTTGGAAGCCCGTTCCCTCTCTCGCCCATTTGTAACCCCTACTGTAAACCAGTGCAAGAACACGAGCAGCTTGAACTGGACGTAGGGACATTCCACCTGAACCAGTATAAATCTCTGTGTTTTCTTTGCACACCATCCGGACCAGACGTGCAAACACAAATTCACTAAGAAACACTGACGCCTCGGCACGAATCATGATACGTAGATACGGTCTTTTACCTAACTGCACCTGACCGTTCCCCTGCCGGCCTTCTCCTTTAATTTCCCACCGGAACACCATACAAAACCATGAGCTACGCCACGCCACGCTACACCCGTACACCGTACCTACACCTGTTTGAAGAAGCACGGGTACCCCTAGCAGGCTAGCAACTACTGTGGCTGCGGGCCGTGCCCCCGTGGTCCAGCCAATCAAGAATAGCCTGGTACCCATCCTCTACAGGGACACGTATTCGTATACTTGGCTTGCACAGACTCTGTACGCATGCAGCCGTATGTGTACGCCGTATACAATCAGCAGCTGCTACATTGCTGCAGGCCCCCGATTTGGTGTCCCTGCACGTACACATGACGAAAGCGAAGGGAGGAAAAGAAAAAAAAGGTAAATCGATCGACGGGCCGTGTATGAGATTAACATGGTACACCCTCCTGCTCCCTCTGTCCTAAAAAAAATTGCAATTCTCGCGTTCCGAAAAGTCAAACAATTTCAAATTTTGACCAAATTTATACAAAATACTATTAATATTTATGTTGCAAAATAAATATCACTAAACTAATCATGTAATATATTTTCATACTAAATCTGTTTGGAGACACAAATGTTAGTAACTTTTTTTATAAATTTGGTCAAACATGAAATTGTTTAACTCCTCCCAAAATTAGAGTAGTATTCTTTTTAGAACGGAGGGAGTACGTACAATGGTCATTCCTCGATGGTCTACCCTCCATTTTCACTCCTGCAGTCTCGTGGAGTACTTGCGAATTTCCTCCAGTCTTTTACCTGACCAACATCCACATGCACACCCAGCCGCAATCCAATGCTCTCTACACTCAACCCTATCAGAGCAATCCAACGCATAGTATGTATGAGTAGTGTCTATATTATCATATTACTAAGATACCACCTTTAAAAACTAAAAAATGGATGGGAGGCCGTAGACTGCACCCCCGCTTTGATTTAAGGGCCTGTTTGATTTGCACTTGCTTATGTTTAGGGATTTAAGTTTACTTCCAAGAAATTCTTAAAGTGCCAAATATGGTGATTTATTGGGACTAAAGATCCATAAATCCTAAAATTGTAGCATATGAGAGCTAAAAGGTGCTTTTGACAAGAGGTATCCTTCATTTATTGCTGCCCCAGCACCCCTCCCTCCCGCACCCACACACATTAAATGATCAGGCATATAAGGGGCGTTGAACAACCACATTAAATGACTTTAGTCCCACAACCAAACAAGATGACACTTAAGTTTAGTTCCTGGAGGAACCAAACATGACCTTACAACAGGGACTTAGAGGAACCAAACAGGACCTAAGAAGATGCGAGACTCGAACCAGGATGCCTGCTTGAGAGCACGCTGTGCTAGCCGCTAGCCCGCGAGAGTGCTCACCACCTTTAGAAACTATACTCTACAATCCATAACGTTTTGGTATGGAATTCTATTAAACTCACTCTCTTTTCTCCACTTATGTTCTCCATTTATTATGAAGACACAATCTCATTTTCAATGCACAACTTGTATTATCTAGCGTATTATTTTACGTTATGACACTGGGTCTTGCACGAGATCTAATTTTTTTCTTTTTCCTCTTCCTCATTTATTATGATACCACATAAACTAAAAATTTTATATGATGGTATAATTAATATTATAAACACTATTCAAGATGGAGGGTTGGATGTCCTCATGGTCCGTAACTCTCTGGGAAGGATAACTTGCGGAAGAAAAACCAGTGGCAACCACCATGGTCCACGCGACAACGGACCGGACGACACCATGGCCGCTGCCATTTTGGACCATTGGCGGGCGAGGAGGCCGGTCAGAATTCCTCAAAAGGGAAGCAGGCCAGGCAGCATAGCACAGGTATAGTAAATGCAAATCCATCCATAAATGCGCATAAAGTAAAGTGGCAGCAGCCGAGCCCAGCATTGGGAAAAGCGGCAAGCAACGGCCAATAAAGAAAAGGGGGGAGGACTAGAGGAGGAGGGGGCATAGCATCACGACGTCGCCCCTGCGACCACACGCACAAACTATTACTCCTCCAGCCTGGACCGCTGGGACGAACACGCTAGCTGCTCCCGCGCACCGGGGTGCGCGGCCGCGAGCTCCCCGCCCTGGTTGCCCTGCGCCCCTGCGCGCGCTCGCGGCCGCGGAGCGGGACAAACGCAGCGAGCTCGGGCAGAGTGACCGCGAGCGAGTGAGGAGAGGCCTTTCTCGGGTTGAGAGGCCACAAACTCGGCCACGGGCCAATCGGAATCGCCGAGGGGGCTCGCCGCTTTCTTTAAGCGCCCTCCCGCGGTGGAGGCCGAATCACCGCTGGCCACTTTGGCATCCGCCGGCGTCCGACGCCACCACCTCCCCGCCTGCATAAATACCCCCTCCTCCCCGCCCGTTCCCACCTCCCCCCGCTGCTCTCCGGATCGCCGCTCACGGCCGCCGCCCAAGGACCCGCCGCCTTCCGTCTCGTCTCCCCGCGACAGGGAAAGGCGCAATCTCGGTCGGCCCGGCTGATCGGCGGCCAGCGCTCGGTTACTTAGGCGGGGCGGGAGACTGATGACGGAGTCGTGGATGGACGTGCTGCCGCCGGCGCCGGCGCCGCCCTACTTCGCGGGGCAGGCGGCCGGGCGCTTCCTGGCGGACCGGCGGGCCCCCGGCCCCGGGGCGTGGACGCTGGAGGAGAACAAGCTGTTCGAGCGCGCGCTGGCGCGGGTGGACTGGGACGCGCCCGACCGGTGGGAGCGCGTCGCCGCGCTGCTGCCGGGGCGGATGGTGTCCGACGTCGTGGCGCACTACGACGACCTCGAGAACGACGTCTGCTTCATCGAGGCCGGGCTCGTGCCCTTCCCCCACTACGGCGGCGGCGGCGCGGCGCAGTCCGCCGCCGGGTTCACCTTCGACTGGGACGGCGGCGACGACGCCGCCGCCGCTCTGGGCTTCAAGCGCTCCTGCTACATGGCCGGCGGCAAGCGCGGGCGCTGCCCGGACCAGGAGCGCAAGAAGGGCGTCCCCTGGACGGAGGAGGAGCACAAGTAAGCAGCCCCGGCTAACCATCCGATTGCTCTTGCGCGCTGAATTGGTGAGGTTCCCGTGCCTAAGATTAATCGACTCGCTCCGCTTGCCGCAGGCTGTTCCTGATGGGCCTGAAGAAGTACGGGCGCGGGGACTGGAGGAACATCTCGCGCAACTTCGTGACGAGCCGGACGCCGACGCAGGTCGCCAGCCACGCACAGAAGTACTTCATCCGCCTCAACTCCGGCGGCAAGGACAAGCGCCGCTCCAGCATCCACGACATCACCACCGTCAACCTCCCCGACGACGACGGCGGCTGCGGCGGCAACCCCTCGCCGTCGCCGCCCTCCGTGCTCACCGCCGCCTCCACCCCCTCGTCCACCGGCGGCCCCGTCATCTCCGAGCAGTTCGGCGTCCTCGTCGACAGCAAGCCCGCGCCGACGCACCACTTCATGCCGCACCCCTACGGCAGCGTGAAGCTCGAGCCCGGCAACCCCCGCCACGGCGGCTTCCTGGACGACTCTGTGCTGATGCAGATGCAATGCGGCCAGCTGCAGCCTCTCGGCTGACCGACTGGTTCTCGAGCAGCAACCAGGGCAGAAAGAGGAAACAGAGCTCTCATCTCTGGCCACGCACGAGGAGGGGATCACCCCGTTGCGCGCGCCTGTTGTTGATTCCCAACAGGCAAGCAGCATCCGGGTACAGCACGTTGGATCATACAGCTACGAGCTCAGCACAACTCACAGCCAAGCTCTGGTTCTCTGCTGAACTGAAACTGAGCTGAACCCCCCTACTGCCGTGCCGTGTGCTCCGGAGATGAGAGCAAGAAAAAGAACAGGCAAGATAGACATGGACGACGTCATCCCTGCATCTAGCCTCTGTGTACATAAAAAACCCCACGCCCGCGGTGAAATAATTTCCGACTGCAATTACCTTCCTGTGTTATTGGAGGCACGGGAGAGTCCTGCTAGATGCTCTGATTACGCTAGCTTTTCTTCTGTAATGCTGCGTCATGGATCGGTTAATGTCATGTGTTTGGTATGGCAAGTAGCATCAGCGTCAGCAGCGTTGTAAGGGTTCTTTATCTTTCAAGCTGCGGGGGGGGGGGGGGGGGGGGGGGGGGGGGGGGGGGTGGTTGTTAGCACCGGTCACACTCTCATTGACCTGTGCTTTTGTTCCTGATCATGATGGCGATGACATGATTGCAGTTTTCATCAGCTGTTTCCTGTCGCCTTTGAGGCGATGACACCCTGCCGCTGATGGATGCGGCTGTGTGGTGGGGGGACTCCAGGGATTAGATGGGCCGAGTCTCTCTCGTTCCCTGCCGTGTAGGAGTAGAATCTAAGCTAGGATAAGCTTCTCATTGACTGGAAATCTGGTCTCAAGCACTGTACTTTGCTAGCCAAAATGGCAGCCTGGTTTCTGACTTGAAAGTCGCCAAATCACAATCTTATTTATGGCCATTTACGAAATGTCAGAGATCAGGCAGGGCTGCTCTACTAAACTAATAATATAGTACTACCGCGCTAATCTGCTCTCCTCTTGGCCAATGGGAGCAGGGCACCGGAGGACCTGATTAGTTTAGCTGAAACGGAGGTCGTACCTTTCCAGTACCTTCCTAGACGTTGATGCAGGATGGAGGCATGGCTGGTGGCTGCCGGGGAATGAGCTGGAGCCTCGAGGTCCACCAATGGAGGCCGCACAAGGCATCACATGCCCCCCCTAGCCGCTGCCCTCTTGCTTCCCTGGGCTCCTCCCTTCCCCTGCCAAGGGCATCACCAGCGCGCGGCCACAGGGTCGCGGTCTGCGCCTGTCGCCGGGCGCATCTCTTCCCGGCCCCAACTTGCGCACACATTCCCGTCGTGTTCCTGCCGCAGCAGCTGATGATCCACCCGGAAAGGGCGCGTGGGGTTTTCCGGTGGCTTGCAGCGGCGGGCGCGGGGGGGAATCGGACGGTCTCGGTGGCCGTACGCGTGGGTGAGAACCGGAATGCCCTCCCGGCAAAGGGAAAGGGGGCTCGCCGATCTGATACGGGGGCGGCAGCCGAGCCCGACTTTTTGCTCGGTTCCGCGGGGGAGGAAAAGGTTGATTTGTTCGGGGGGAAGACGCAATCTTGGGAGGAATTCTGGACCTCCGGTGGTGGCTGCGGTATCTCCCCTGCCGTGGACAACCGTGAGGATCCCCGGGCCCTCCAGAAAGATGGGTGACAGAAAGAAAGAGAGGCTTCCGTGGCCTGTCCGTGGCATCTGTGGTTTACACAAACATTAAACGAGAGTAAGAATTTCGTCAGAGTTCTACGAAAGTTTTTAGAAAAGTGTTTTGTTCAAAAAATAAAAGTAGGAAAGAAAATGATGAGCGTTCCAAAGGGAAGAGGAATCTGGAAGGACCAACAACAGGGACCGTGTCCACCAGGCGATGGCGATGTCAACGCAAAAGAACACTCTGCCCTACAGGTACCCAAACGGGACGCCACTGGTCTCGCTGTTTGATGTCGTGGCACTTGACTCAGCTCCAGCAAAAAAGCGCACTTCACTCCTGTCACGTCAAGGATTAGTTCCTCCTCCGCACGCTCCCAGTGCCATTGCGAGCGTGGGATTCAGTGTCCGGCTGCTCCCGTCACATGATCACACAGCCCCTCTGGTGAATCTTGCGTGCTGGTTGGTTGGTGTCCAATTCACTGCGAACCCTGTGATCGTGTTTCTAATCTCCATGGATCCTCTGCTGCCTGTCAGTGTGGCATGTGGCAATATACTAGTACTGCAACTACTACAATAACATAGCAGCATCACGATTATTGTGTCATGTTTGTGCATTGCTGTTGCTGGGCCCACCCTACCACATAGCTACATGGCTACTGTATTGTATGTATCCCTCTCCTCGATGCTCAAGGCCAGGGGCCACGATTGCAACTTGCGGCTGTGGGGCTGCACGCGGGCCCCCAAGTGGGCAGGGAAGATGCATGCAATCCAACACAAGCAAAGTGGGCGCTGCTGCGTGCCTTTCGACTTGCCTTTTGCTTTCTTTGCTCGCCTCACTGTCTAGCAATAGGAAATGGCAATATACAATAATGGTTGTGCACTACAAGCTAGCAGAACTTTTAAAAAAAAAACTTTGTGTCGTGCCTCCTGCAACTTTGTTATTTACAGGAGATGGAGGTCCTGCCATTATGCTATATGGACATGGTTGGGGGAATGGTGTCTCAAACTCTCAACAACTGGTCGGAAGGCAAGATTCCAGCAAAAAATTCTCATTGTTTGTTGCAGTAAATCACGTGGAACTCCAACAATTTGTACGCCAAAGAACTCCGTGACAACATGTGTGTCTAGTAGTCCTAATGGACTCTACCAAACTGAGCATCGGGCGACACAGCACCTGCAGGCTGTGGCTGTGGGGGTTCTTGGTTGCGTAAACGTCGAGTAACACCTGCAAAAGCCAAGGATCCGGGGTCCCGCGACGGCGCAGGGTGTCGGCCGGTCACCGGCGGCATGGTACCGCGGGGCCGGGTGCTCTCGGCGTTGCCGATCCGCGATTGGGGGGAGGTCGCGCTCGCGTCGACGCCGCGGCGCTTTTCTTTCGGGCATCTCGCGTCGGCGCCCGTAAAAAGCCTCGGCACGAAGCTGGATTCAGATTCCAAATGGGCGAATAATTGAGCCGGGAGATTCCGGATTCCCCAACTCCGCCGCCCTTGCTTTCTCGCGCCGGACGGACCACACGGATCCGCCGCTCCCGGCCGGTGCCGTGCGGGTGGAGCGTATCATAATGGAAAGAAAGGGAAAGCATGCAGCTAGCTTCAGTTCACGGGCTCACAAACAAGATGGAAAAGTTGTAAAACATGAAGAGACGCTTGCTGTGCAAGGGTGCACTCAGCATCATCACGGGTGTTTGAAAATCACTTGAAATTCGGAACGCGAATCTTTCCTGGCCAAACATACTCTAGGCCGGACCGTCAACTTGTATGTTTGCAAGCACCGTACAGCAGCACTAGAGCCGGAAAAAGGAGATGCAAACCCTCGGAAGCTAATGTTGTTGTCACCTGTTAGTGCACAATGATACTAGGTCCTTTCCTCCTCCTCATGATGCTCAGCACGCACCCCCGTCGAAGGCAGGCCACCTCGCCTCCTCTTTTTCCAAAACGAGGGGAAAGCGGAGGTATCTAGGGCTAGATTTGGTGGAAAGAGCTTAGATCAGCCCAAGCAGGCAGGTGGAGCTACGCGCATGCGCGGGCATAAACAAGCGCGCTTCACCACCGACCAGCGTAGTCTATTGGCACCCGGATTAGTAGATTACCGGGCCCCCCGGCAGGTGTAGTTTCCCGGCAGGAGGCCGCGGGTAGTTTACTCCCCTCCACCACGATCAGAATACTCATCGGCTCCCTTCTCCGTGCCAATCAGCCCAGTTGCTTGATCACAAGACAAGGGCAACTACTGCTGCAGTGCTGCTGCAAAAGCGCATTGCCCAAGAACATGCAAAGCTTTCTTTCAAAAAGAACATGCGAGCAGGCACGTTCAGTGGCACACCTTACGCGACACGCCAAAGCCCAATTATCGCCGTTGCTCTCCGTGACGCAAAGCTCCGCACGCGGCCAAGGAGGGGAGCGAACATAAAAGAAGAAAAACAACACAAGCAGGTCGAGATCAGCTGCCTCAGCAAAGTTTAGCGCCTCTCCCTGGCGGTCAGATCAGACGGCAACGGAGCACCAACTGAGCTGGCCGCCGCCGCCGCGACGTCATGGGCGAGATGCCCTGCTGCTGCCGGGGGGCACCCGTCGCTGTCGCCGAACAGGCCGAGCGGCGGTCAGTGGCGGCTGGCGCCCGGTGGGGCCAGCTGCCGCTGCTGGTACATACTGGCACTGGTGACTCCAACTCCGCGTCAAGGGCCGTTCGAATCGGCAGCTAGCAGGGTCGTTGACGGCTTGAAGCAAGCAGGTAGCCATCGCCGTAGCACGGGGACCGGCCTCCCCAGCTGCAACCATCACTACAGATTTACAATTACAGTACGTGCCTGTTCCTTTGAATCTAGCAAGCAGGACGCTCATGGATTCTCTCTTGTTGACACTCCTTCCCAGGCAACGGATAGAGCCGGGCGGTGCCATGCGAGTTGTAAAACTTGGATCGTGTCACGTACGCTGGTTGTTTGTGCAAAGGAGAATGGAAAGAGGGACCATCCGGTTGCTTTTTTTGTTTTGTTTTGTATGCACAAGTTGAAAGTTGAAACTGGGGGTGCGGCTGCACATGCATGACGCGAGGAGGGGGAAGATGCATGGACCAATAATGGGCACATGCCACGAGACTGCATGTGTGGGGAACACTCGGGGAGGAAAGCAAAACAACTGCTTGTGATGCGCATGCAGGCGCCGCAAAATCAGCGAGCTGACGGTTCAGGCCTTCAGGGAGCAGCAAATCATCTACCAGTTCAGAGTACCCTTTCTGTGATCCTACTCTTTTCCTCCATGTGAAACAGGTATAGGGTCCAATAGTAGGATAGGCACTGCATGGATACTACTCTACAATACACAGATCCTTGCTGACATATCTTGGACATCGTTGTCAGAGGCTAACAATCTACCTTCGATTTATATAAAGTTAAAAAACTATATTTTGTCCAAAAGGATGACAGCTATAACATCAAGGTACATATTTCTTGCAGTTTCGTCTCTATGAGGTGAACCGGTGGTGAAGTGAAAGGTGTTTCCCATTGGTCGCCAGTCAAGAAATAGCCTCTGAAGCTTATCGACTCCGGTGGTTAGTGTCCCCCTTCAGCAGATGGACACGCCTTAGGTTCGTTTCATGCAGGGATCTAATGATTGGACCGGACCACAGATCAGATCGTGGTGCCCTGTCGCAGGTCTGTGAACATTCACTGAGCACAAAAGGAAGTCATCTCATGTTCATTCGCCTGATTTACCAGATATTGTGCTTCCTAAGATCCTAAAGTAGGTGGAATTTCGTTTTCATTCTCACCTTTGTAGCTTTCTATTCCTTTTGGGTATTGCTTCAATTTTCACTTTGTCCTTATCTCCTGGTATGAATAGCTCTTTAAGTAACCAAATCCATGCTGCAGGATTGCAGGAACAGTGTTATGTGAAGGAGAAGGAGAAGTATTGGTATAATGGCGTCCATTTTATATAAGTAAATGATCCCAAATATTGCAAAGAGTAGTATCAGATGTCTCAATTTCTTCTTTACACTAAAAAATATTCATCACTCGAATAACAAAAATGCGAAATTCCAGCTACGGTTGGAAATGTTTTAGCAGTTTCATACCTGATGAAAAGTTTGGTGCGAGGTAAGATGTCCTTCATAATTAGAATATATTGAGAGAACAATTTAAAAAATAATGTCTTCCAGCAGTATGCCTGATGCAGAGTTGAGGATGTACTTCCATCAACGAAATCTGTTTAGGATATTTCCATCAACAAAATCTGTTGAACTTCACCCAAGTCCAAGCACTTATCCTAGAATGACAGTAACTACCATAATAGATGAGCAACTTTTAGCATGAAAGGAAACACAGGCGGGTGTCCTGCAAACAGATGATTTTGCATAAGAATAACTGCTAGAAGAAGTAAAAGGTGACATAATAGTATCTCAGCTAATGAAAATGTTTCAGTCTGCACGAAAAATATGATCCATGGAACGCTGGTATTGACAACATTGCAATGGCTGCAGGATAGTATAACAGAGGCAACTGCTATACCTCATTTTCATGTACCACTTCACCAGGCTGTTTTCTTTCATTCAGATGCCGTCCACTGTTACGTATAGGACATATGCCTGCAAATCAGTTGAGATTTGTGATGCTTGCACAATGTGGCTACTGGCAGTATGAGAAGAGCCTCGGGTTCAAACATATTTCCAGAAAGTACCAGCACCAACCTACATGATGAACATGTCATGAAAAATAGATCAATGTCCAAGAATTTTATTACTCTAAGGCCTTTGAAGCGAGCTGTGTTACAGGAATCCATTTTGCAGTGCTTTGTTCTTTTACCATCATGAGGGACTGTGATTGTAAATGAATGAGCTAAGTGCTCAAAGACGTTATTCAGAGCATGTTAGTTCTGTCTAATTCTACCTCTAATGTACATCATCCCGGAACTTTAATCTGTTGATATGCACCAATCCTCCCTCCTCCGTGTTCATAGTTTCCATCTAGAAAAATTGTAATGAACAAAGTAACACTAACTAGTCAAGGGAAATAGTAATATGAAATTGAAGGAAACCAAATTAGTGCACTCATGTTGAAAGGTGATTGAAGGAGTAACTAAAATCTAGGAGAAGAATATAATGTTTTAACGCATTACAATGCACACAGCCACATGATATTATTTCCCTTTAATTTCCACTAGTAAATGGGTACAGAGTATGTAACAACATCACAAAGTTTCAAATGTACAACCAAATCAATGGTAAGATTATGTTGAATCATCATCGCTTTGAAACATTTTCAACCCATATCCAACTGGGAATAACGGGTCATAGTTAGCATCTCCAGCATTTATTGGCAACTGATCAACGGACCTATACCATGTCACAGGCAATGTGCCGACAAAATCATGATCTCCAAAGAGGCAATCAGTAATTCCCATGCCCTCGCTTCCAGGCAGCCAGGCAGCAACTAGAGCTTCTATCTTCTCCAGAACTTGTGACTCAATAACCAATGGCCTGCCAGAGATAACAACCAGTAGGGTAGGGATTTTACTTGCAACACGGGAGATCAGCTCAGAGCCATTAAACGGAATACTAAGGTCAGTTCTGTCTCCTGTCCATTCAGCATATGGAACCTCTCCAACAACAACTACTGCATAAGAAAAATCCCCATTTTCAATCATAGCTTCTGTTGGGCATTTCTCATACACAACTTCAGTTTGCACTCCCAATGATTCTTGTATGGCCTCCAATATGCTTGTACCTGTTCGTTTGGATCGCATAAATAGCTATTCTTGAAAAAAAAATAGCAGACTTGTACTACTTTCATATAATTAAACTAGAAATGCTCCTTTGATAAAAAAAAATAAATTCGAGGTTTATTCAAGGGGAAATGACAAAATACTACTTCATCAATGATCCAATACAAACAGCTTAAGATTGTTTTTCAGAGCAACAAGTTACCATTTCTTTTCACCATGGCAGTTGAAAGTGCTATATGAATTATGAAGAACTAGTTAACAACTAAGAGTTCCCAAGCGTCAAGGGAGAAATGGTTTCTTCAGGACCAAATTATTCACTCAAAACAATGGCCATTTGGGAAAGAGGATACCAGTGCTAGTTCAACTTTGGACAAGTGACAACACTATGAAGCCTTTTGCCTATCTTAGAGTACCAGACAACTGTATCATCTAGGTCAAACAGTTGCTTGATAATAAAAAATAAAGAATGTATGAAGTATGGAAAGAACTTATAAATACAAATATTTGTTTTTGAAAAGCAGAGTTCCATCTTACCAAGAGTTATTTTCCCGCTATCTCCATGCCATGCTATCGTCCACCCACCACACTGATATCCAATATCATCAGCATGTGTTCCTGCAACCAGTATTCTTTTTGCAGTTTTGGCCAATGGAAGGAATGGCGCCTTCTGATCCTTTCCATTTTTCAGAAGTACCAAAGACTTGCGAACAGCCTCACGTGCCAGCAACCGATGTTCCTGAAAGGTCAACATATTGTACATGGTCGGTGATATCAAATTTTAGATGACTCAAACAGAAAGATAAGCATAAGTTTGAGTCAGTCTGAAAGAGCATTGTACCTTACAACCAACAATGTCCAGCAGAGAGTGGTCTGAAAATGGATGCTCAAACACTCCAGAAATAAACTTAACCCTCAGAATCCGCTCAACAGCGTCATCAATCCGAGACATTGGTATCTCCCCTGTCTCCACCAAGAACACAATATCCTCCAAGAATTTCTCAAACCTGTGAGGTATCATAATCTGTAGGTTGCTCAACGTAGGCAAAAAGAACAGAAAATTGAATAAAGCATTTCATATGAACACTCAGTAATCATATACCATGTCCATTCCCGCATTTACTGATTGTGCAATGCAATAGCGATAATCAGACCCCCGAGGCTCTCGAGGCTCACAGAGCCTGTCAATGCCCTCCCAATCTGAAATGACAAAACCCTGAAACAGGAAGCTACACACGTCAAACTTCATAGCCAACCTAAGCCTCAATCATTGTTACTAAACGATGGCTATAGGCTCGGCTACCTTGAAGCCTAACTTGCCCTTCAGAACATCCGTCAGCAAATAGCGACTCGAATGCAATGGCTCCCCATTCCATTTAGAGTAGGACGCCATCACTGTAGCCACCCCTTGAGCTATACAATCAGGGTAAGGCGTCATATGGATCCCTTCCAAATCTTCATACGAGCAAATAGCGTTCCCCTCATTCACCCCCTTGTCCGTGCCACCATCCCCTACGAAATGTTTAGCGCAAGCAAGTACATTCTCCCTGCAAACCACATGGGCACATTTCCACAAACAGGTCGCGGGCATATTCGGAGAACGCACTAAAATATTACCACGGAAGTACCTAACCGAAGCGAGGAAGGGGTAACCATGAGGGTGGTCAGCCGGTGGCTGCCCCTGCAGGCCGCTGACGGTGGTGGTCAGCGAACGCACGATCTCCGGGTCCTCGCTATAGCTTTCATAGCATCTCCCCCACCGCGGATCCCGACAGACCTAGCGTGCACCAGACCAGACGCACATCAAGGACATCAGCACAGACGCCACCAATTAATCAGGACTCAGGAGAGAGTTTTTGAATTTTACTCACGGCGACGCAGGGTGCGAAGGTCCAGTGGATGCCGGTGGCGCGGACCTCGAGCGCCGTCGCCTCGCCGATCCTACGCGCGAGCTCCGCGTCCCTGTGAGGTCAACGAAACACAAAGGGGATAGCACGGTGACGTGGCCAAACGGTTGCAGCATCAGACGGACTACGCGGTCCGATCAACGGGTACCTGGTGGCGCCGAGGCCGACGTTGTGTGGGAACACTGTGGCGCCGTAGACGTTGTTGTGGCCGTGGACGGCGTCGGTGCCGTAGAGGATGGGGACGCCGAGGCGGGAGGCGAGCGCGTGGCGCTGCATGCCGTCAACCATGGCGGCCCAGTCGGCGGGCGAGGCCTGCTCGCGCGGCGCGCTCCCGCCGGCGTTGAGGACGCTGCCGGCGCCGAGCTCCGCGAGGGCGCGCGGCGACGCGACGGCGCGCTCGATCTGGGCCATCTGCGCCGCCTTCTCCCGCAGCGTCATGCGGCCCAGCAGGTCCCGCACCCGCGCCTCCACCGGCGCCGACGCGTCCCTGTACAGCGGCGCCGCCATCGCGCAGGTGAGGCTGCGGCGGAAGAGAGCTGCGAAGCGGAGCAGACGGGTACTCGCCGTGGCCGATGGGGAGCGGATTGGATTGGACGCACACGACGCGACGACAGCAACGGACCCTGGAACGCCTTGAGGCTCCGTGATGTCTGGTCGCCTCGCCCCACCTGGGTTTTGCCGCTTTCAAATCGTCAGCGACTGCGGGACCCACCCGGCGCCATCTTGCGACGCGCGCTAGCACCGTCGATCTCAGATCGGACGGCAGCGTCAGTGACCTGGCGCTGGTTGATCCAAACCGACAAGACAAACGCCAACACAACACTTGTGCCTTCTCTGCACCCGCAGCCACGCCCACGACCATGTGAAGTGGAGGATCATTTATTTCCTGACGGAGTCACGGGTCGGGGTCGCGTTGATCTCGCAGATCTAGCTCGTCCTGGAACTGGAAGGAAACACGAGGAGCCTGATCCAAGCAAGGCGCCCGTCCTAGCCTACCCCGAGATCAGTAAACATGGCCCGGCTGGTATAGCGAGCTAGAGGCAGCTGCTGCAACCATCTTTTCTTTGGATGAGGTCGGTTTCTCCCACAAAAAGAGCTATAGATGCAGACACCATCCTACTCCTCTTCCGCTCGCTATCAGTCCTTTAAACAAGTGCCGAGCACATCCGATGGCTGGCGCCACGCCATTGTGCGCTCTGACATGCGCGACGCATTCTTGGCGTAGTACCGCTAATGTTTACCCTTCTTTTTTTTTGACGTAGTAGAATCCATCATCTGTTTCCTCGAGGTAACCCAGAAGTTTCCGCTGCACTGTCCAATAATGTAGTAAGATCTACATGTGACTGACGGCCCTCCTGGTCTCAAGTACAGAAACAACAAAACTCTGAAATTTGGTGCAGCTCACCAGCAACCGTTGCTGAGTGGCGTTGCTGTTATGCTCTCTTCTCTAATCATCAGATCAATCCAGAAACCAACGCGTCAACGGCAGGATGGCGACCGGTTTTTTCGGATCGTACGAGATGCATCCGGGTGATGAGGAGGAGGAGGTGGTGGCGGCGTTCAGCGATGATGAGGAGGAGAATGGAGGCCCTGCTGTGAAGTGGGCACTGGTCGGCAAGGTTCTGTCGCCGACGACGGTGCTCGCTACCGCGATCCACGGAGTGATGAAGCCGACGTGGGGGAATCCGGCTGGCTTGAAGATAAGAACGATCTGGATGAAGGGAGAAAATCTCTTTGTGGTGGAGTTTGGCTTCAAGCAAGACATGGAGCGGGCGTTAGGCGGCTCGCCATGGGTGGTTGGAAAGCATGCTGTGATACTGCGTGACTATGAGGAGGATCTCAAGCCATCGGAGATCAGATTCGATCGCATGGACATTTGGGTACACATAATGGATCTTCCGTTGGGGTGGATGAATCAACACCGTGGCGAACGAGCCATGAGTCTGATTGGAGAAGCGAAGAAGATGGATGTCGATAGAGATGGGAAAGCCACTTACGGGCTTGTATAGCCATTGAGGTTGCAAAACCTTTGAGGCGGGGTGTGCTGCTGAGGACAAAAAGAGACGGGGCGCCTGAATGGTTTGACATCCAATATGAGAAGTTACTGTTCTTTTGCCTGTCCTGTGGTGTCATGGGACACTCGAATCTGGATTGCGACAAACCTGTCGTTCGTAATGCGAAGGGTAAGTTGCCTTATGATGTTCAGCTCAGGGTTTTTGATCCAGAAAAGAAGAAGATACAGAGCTTCTCGGAGGCAGCTGCGGAAGCTTATGGAAGCGGATCATCGTCTGCTTCAAAAAAGTCGCGGGGGTCGGCGACTCAGTCGGGTGATGGGCACGCTGCAACTCAGAAAGGAACTCCGGCGGGTGAGGAGGACGAGGAGGTTACTTCACCACAAAAAGTCATCAGGCCAAGGGCTGGAAGGGGAGAGGTGCCGGACACCACGAACACAGGCCGGGAACTCTTTCAAACCAGGAGGGAACAAGTCCCAAAGGTACCGAGGAAGAGGAAATCAAAGGTTTCAAGCCCTAGCTCATCTCAGACGCCGGATCTCAATGTACCTGCTGCTGACATGTCAGCCGTAGTCCCGAGGGACCTAGTGTCCACACGGGTGAACCAGCTTGATGGTGATGTGGAGGATGCGAGTGTTGTTGCTTCGGATGAGTTGACGAAGAAGCAGAAAACATCCAATACTCAAACACATGCAAGATCGACTATGGCTGAGAGGGACAGCCCCCGCCGAGCACAATAAATTGTCTAAGTGTGAACTGTTGGGGCTGTGGGCGGCCCGAGGTAGTTCAAGAACTCCGCAACCTTGCGGCGGAGGTGAAGCCCGCAGTGGTCTTCCTGATGGAAACAAGAATGGCCAGGGAGCGTGCCCTGGGTTTCCCGAATGGAGAGGCGGTGAGCTCGGATGGCCTTAGTGGCGGCTTGTTAATGTTGTGGAGAGGTGATGTCACAGTGGCAATCCAGAGCTGCTCGAGATCCCACATTGATTTAATTCTTTCATGTGCGGACCTCAGTGTGCGGCAATGGTGCCTTACGGGTTTCTATAGGGAGCCAAGAAGGGAGATGCGCAAGAATAGTTGGTATTTGATGAGGTTTCTGAGAGCTCAATCTGATGTCCCTTGGCTCTGCGTCGGGGATTTCAATGAGGTGCTTAGCCGGAGGAGCATCTTAGTGTCAATGAACGGGAGCACCGGCAAATCGCAGGTTTCAGGGAGGTGGTGCAAGATTGCAATTTTGTTGTTCTTGATTTTAGCGGTCTGCCATATACCTGGGATAATCGACATGAAGGGGACCGCAATGTAAAAGTGCGACTGGATCGGGCCCTAGGTGATCACAAGTTCATGGAGCTGTTGGCGGACTCGGCAGTGAAACACCTTCCGCTTTCTGAGTTTGACCACTGTGCGGTTCTGATAGAAGTTCAAAAATCTGAAGCTAGCATAGGGAGACGAAGAAAACGAAAGAAGCGGTCGTTCCGGTATGAAAATATGTGGCAGCGGCACGAGGATACGTGCCCTTCATCCAGCAAGCTTGGGATCCAGGACCTGGAGTTGCTGACCTGTCTTCAGTTGCTTCAGCTTTATCTTCTATGCAATCATCACTGAAAGCATGGGATAAAGAGGTCTTTGGTTCAGTAAAAAAGAAGATTGTGTCATTGAGAGAGGAGCTTGAGGGGGAGACGGGAAGTACCCTGTACCGTGGCCCTGCAGTGAGGGAAAAAGATTTAATGCAAAAGCTTTCAGAGGTGCTGGCGAGGGAGGAACTGATGGAGAAACAAAGGTCTCACGTCGATTGGCTGTGCGAGGGTGATAGAAATATGGGCTTCTTTCAGGCTAAGGCCAAGGTGAGAGCACGGACAAATAAAATAAGGTGCTTGAGGAATACCGATGGGGAGCTAGTAATGGATCAAGACCGGCTGGAGGAGATGACTAGTGAGTTCTACCAGAGGGTCTGTTCTCAGCACAGGATGATTTAGATCCGGAATTGGTCTGTCGATATGTCCCTATGAAAGTAACTGATGTGATGAATGAGACGCTTGATCGACCATTCTTGGCAGAAGAGGTAGAACATGCTCTCTCTCAGATGGGACCGAATAAAGTCCCGGGTCCATATGGCTCTACGACGGGGTTTTTCCAGAAACATTGGGCCTTAGTGAAGGAACCTGTGACTGCAGCTGTACTTGGTTTTCTGAATGGTGGTGATATGAATGCCTCGGTTAACAAGACTGTACTGGTGCTAATTCCTAAAGTTGCAAAAACACAGGAGTTGACACAGTTCCGACCTATATCCCTTTGTAATGTTCTCTACAAGCTTCGTTCCAAGACTATGGCAAATAGACTGAGGCTTGTCCTGGATGATATCATTTTAGAGGAACAAAGTGCCTTTGTGCCGGGCAGACTTATCACGGACAACGTTCTTATTGCTTATGAAAGTATCCATTATCTGCGACGGAAGAAAGGAAAAAGTTGAGCGTGTGCTATGAAGCTCGATATGGCAAAGGCATATGACTAGGTTGAGTGGAACTATTTGCACTCGATCGTGGGGGCTCTTGGCTTCTCGAAGAGGTGGTGTGACCTTGTCATAAAATGTGTGACATCCGTCTCCTTCTCGGTGCGAATAAATGGTATGTTTTCACCTACCTTCAATCCGATAAGGGGCATTAGGCAAGGGGATCTGATTTCTCCATATCTTTTTTCTGTTGTGCGCTGAAGGCCTGACAAGCATGCTTAAATTCTGTGGACTGCAACACTTAGCAAAAGGAATTCGCATAGGAATACATGCGCCATGGATTTCACATTTACTGTTTGCGGATGATAGCTTAATTTTTTTTCAAGCAAGTATGAGGGGTGCAGACAGACTGGCCAATATTCTGGACCAGTACCACCGTGGATCTGGCCAACTTGTAAACAAAGCGAATTCTGCAATTTTCTTAGTGAATGAGGCGAGTTGTTTGCTCCTCACTCCAAATTCAAACTGAAGCCTTGTTAGAAAGATACTTGGGCTTGCCGACTGCAGTGGGAAAGGTCTCTGATGGGACTTTTGATTATTCTGCGGATAGGATCAGGAGCTTCGTTCATGGCTGGGGAGAAAACAATATGAGTTGTGCTGGTCGTGAAGTGCTCTTAAAGGCAAATGCTTAGGCACTTCCGACGTATCCGATGAGCTGCTTTAAGCTGCCATCTCCGGTAGTAAGAAGATGAAGACGTATATTTCAAATTAGTGGTGGGGCAGCTCGGTTGATAGCCACAAGATCCATTGGAAACGCTGGTCTAAGTTGACTGCTCTAGAAGGAGAAGGTGGTATGGGCTTTCGTGATTTGCCGCTATTCAACAAGGCAATGCTCGGGAAGCAAGGATGGCGTCTACTTACGCGTCCAGAATCCCTGTGCACGAGGGTGATCAAAGGGAAGTACTATCCCCATGGAGATTTCTTAACGACCACTCGAAAGAAGAGATCATCAGAGACATGGCGTGCAATACTGCATGGTCGAGATATTCTCCGGAGGGGTTCGATCAAAAGAGTTGGCCCTGGGAGTTCAATCAATATATGGCATGACAACTGGATTCCAGGGGTATTGAAACTGAAACCACTGCTCCGACAAGAACATTTCATTGTTGAGCGTGTGGATGAGCTGTTTATCCAAGGCACCAGGAGGTGGAATGAGGAGATGGTCCGCGACTCCTTTGTCCACTGGGATGCGGAGGAGATACTTAAGATCAAGCCCGGTGTTCGAATGATGGAAGACACCATAGCATGGAATTATAAAAGAATTGGAATCTACCCAGTCCGTTTAGCATACCGACTTTTGAAAGCTGAGCAACGACAGGAGGAAGCAAGTGCATGAAATGAGTATGGCTCTTCAAATGCTCATGGTATATGGAACAAGCTGTGGAAATTAAAGATTCCTCCAAAAATCCGCATTTTCTGGTGGCGTGCAGTTCACAACTTCCTACCCACCAAGAAGGAACCGAAAAAGGAGACATGCGGAACAAGAGGATTTCTGTGGAACATGTGGAGCAGAAGGTGAAACTTTGTTTCATGTGGCCTTTGAATGCCCCATGGCGAGGAGTTTTTGGCAGTCGGCCAAAGAGCTGGTTGGCATCAAAATACCGGCTATGCACCCAATAACTTGGACCATGGATCTTATGACACCCGGTCGCGTCCCAATAACAGATGCTGCCCTGATCATCTGTGGTGTTTGGTCTCTCTAGTAAGGAAGAAACGCACGGAAACATAGAAAGGAGAGTTGGAACCCGGGAGCAGCGGTCAGGCATGTCTCAGCGATGCTGGAGGATCCGGTGTGCTCGACTACAACACAGGAGGTGAGGCTGCTGTTGCCTCATAGCCTGCGGAGGCGACCGCCGGAGGACTGGCTCAAGGTCAACACGGATGCTTCTTACTCTGTTGCGACAGCATCCGGAGCCATAGGCGTGGTGCTCAGGAACTCCCAGGGCGAGGATTTGGAAGCAGTGGCTCGCGCCTACACCAACATTGCAGATGTGACTATGGCAGAAGCATTGGCGGCGAGGGACGGTGTGCTGCTTGCAACTGAGCAGGGAGCAACAAAGGTGATACTGGAGGTGGACAATCTGCAGGTGGCGAGCCTCATTCGTTCAGAGGAAGGGATCCGCAGTGCTATCTCCGGAATTTGGCACGAAATCGGAGAGCTTAGTGGTTTGTTTACTGCTTCACCGACCCCTCGATCGATTCCGAGTCTCTAAAGATTTTGCACGTTTCCGTAACAACCCCTAATCCTCCATCTTCAATCACATTATCCTCACCTGGCTTAACACTTTATAATGTTAGTTACTGTGAAAACGGTAACCAGTTCAATACACTTTAAATATACACGGTTCAGTCAGTGAACACAAATTAGGTATGATGTTCTGAAGCAATGCGGAGATATAGTTTCCACCTTTTATCATTTCCTATATTCTTCAAAAGTTCAGACATGAAGAGGTGCTGCATACTGCTAGTCTATACTTGAATAAATTAAATTTCTCATGGAATCATTAACTTGCATAATGTGCTTGATACTTGAACCTTGAAGTGACTAAACACTAAACAGTAAACACCCTTCTTAGTCCAAACGGCGTGTACAGCACCCCGATGCTATTGTTACGCAAATATAAAAGTAAGCAAGGTAACCGTTGTGGGCTGCAGCCTGAAGGCTACTTACTGGGCTTTTGCAATTGTGGCCTGGTATGCCGTTTCGGCCTTTTTCGGGGGAGCTCTCTCAATGCGGGCCGACGTTAGTTTTGACCGCCTAGAGAAATTCTTTTATTTTAGTAATATTTTTTAATTAAAGTTAGAGCAACTTCAGCAGACCCTCTAAACAGCTTCTATCTCAAATTTAGAGGGTTAGGCAAATTAAAAGGATGCACTCCAGCAGATCCTCTATTAGGCTCTGAGGCCTCCAGATCCCTTACTCCATCCTCCATTTTTAGGGGGGAGCCCTCTATTACAAGTTAGAATTGAGGGTTATTACTAGAGTTGGAGGAAATTTGAAAGCTCCCTGAAATAAAGACAGCCCCCATTTAGTATTTAGAGGGTTTGATTTAAGGATTATTGCTGAAGTTGCTTATTTTAAGAATGAATCCCTTTTCCAGACCATGTGGCCTTGGCATGGCAAGCGTTTGGAAACACACTAAAAGTAGGCACTGCATCGTGTAACGGAGGTCTAAATAGAGTAAAACATTTTTGGATGCCCCTGATTGTAAATTCAAAAGGCTATCCGAAACTGCACGACATTTTAAAATCAATTCAAGTCTAAGCAAACTTCATACTGGCTGGCTAGATCACATAGATCACAACACAATATTCCCCCCAGCTTGACAGTAATCTTTCTTTTACGCACATGGCGGGGTTATGAAAAGGTTTGTTACATAAGGCTGCGCCGAAACGAAAAGCACGAATCACATAATGGCAGGAGATGTGAATTGGGAATGATGCTTCGCTCTACTCTAGAATTCAAACCGACGGATGCATTGCAGCCTGGCAACGCAACCACTGGAACTGCGGGATCGTTGCCTGACCACCGGCGCCGTGCCCCGGAATCTGGATCGCGCCGATCCTCGTGTCCCGGATCATCGGCGCAGGTCCGAACTTGCGGCGGCAAGTAAGATCGGCAACGTGGCCCAGCTGTCAGCTACCTAGACGCAGCTCCGATGCTCCCCTCTCCTCCGTGCTCCGGTCCCGTGTTCTCAAGGACAAAAGAAAAATATATATGCAAAGCGCTTTCGTGGCATTTCGAGCGTACGAAGAGGCGACGACACCGACCGGGCTGCGCGTGGATCGCCGGATCGGCAGCGTCAGCCGCTTCCCCGTTGGCGTTTTCGCAGCGCTGGGCCGCGCGCGAGCCGTCCACGTCGCGGTGAGGTCGGCTTCCCCCACCTGTCAAGCGAGACGCGGCGGGCACCATCATCCTGCGCACCTTTTGTCCGCCAGCCCTTAAACTAGGTGCCCAGATCATCAGGCCTGTGTGGCGCCATGCGATCGCGCCCTTCTTTCGCAAGACCTTTTGGTCTGGATGACAATGTTGTCGCCTTCCTGGAGCCACGTCTGCGACTGCGATGGCATCCTTGACGACGACGGCTGGAAACGAAACCACCGAAGAGGCCTATCATGGCGGTCATGGCCGCGGCACCTGCGATCCGTCTCTCGATGGTGTCAGGTGGGGTTCGTGGCGCTCCCTGACCTCCCGTTTTCATGAGTGGATACATCTCCGCTGGCCTGGGCCTTGTAACTTCTGTTTCTCTCTCCTTTATTAATATATGAACGGCAAAACTATTGCTAGTTCCTTTCAAAAAATAATCATAAAAAGAGTTCCATGACCCTGACATAGCATCATATACTCAGCACAGTCTAGCATACAATGCAAGGATCAGTTTTGAGTTTGCCTCAACAACTTTGGAGCAACTGCATACAATGGAGGGGGGGGGGGGGGGGGGGGGGGGGGGGGCGGAGCGCAGACTCACAGCGTCCATCGTTACTTAGTATACATCTTCCTAGGATTAAGATAGCAGTACAGGCGAAAATAGTAAGCGCTTATTCAAGCACATCTCTCAGCTAACAGTAGCTTATTACAGTACATAGCAGCTAGCCATCTAGATCCATACAATAACCGCATATCGAGTTATCAACACTCTTGTTGACAATGACAGGGGAGGCTAAGGGGGGGCAAGTACAGGGGAGGAAGACACCAGCTTAGTGTATTTACAGTCACGCAGGATACAAAGGGACCACAGATTGCGGGCAGTCCAACCTCTTCCCGGCGAGGGAGTAGTATGCAAGTATCTGAGCTTGACTATCTACACAAGACTCCCCGTCTTCAATCAACCGTGCGTTCTCGGGATTGGGAGGTGTGAACTCTATGTTCCAGAATGGCCTCGCCATGAGCATGAGATCACGGCCAGTTTGGGAGGCTTTGTAGCCCTGCACCCAAACGTACCTCAGTGCCGGCATATGTAGTATTGCGAGGGCCAGAGCTCGCTCGCTGAAGCAACAACTCCTGAGTTCAAGCTTCCGCAGGTTCACACATCCCGACGCGAAGCGGACCAATCCATCATCGGTTTCCCCAACATTTCCAAGAAGCATGTATTGGATGTTTCCGCTGCACTGTCCAATGTAGCCAAGACCAACATCTGAGAGCCCCCCTGGTCTCAAGTACAGAGCAAACCTCCGAAGCTTGGTGCAGCCCCTCAGTAGAGTTCGGACGCCATTGTCCAGTGGCAATTCTGTTATCCTCTCTTCTCTATCTAGCAGAACAAGACGGAAGTCATAAAGTTTCTTGCAGAATGTTCCAATAGATTCCAGTGCCCCATTGGTTATATCAGAGACATAGGCAGCAATGTATTCCAGTTCACGGCAACCTACAGCTATAGCCATCAAGCCTACTTGAGAGACCCCTCCCTGCTCTTCTTCCAAACCTCCTTCATCGTCTCCTCGCTCAATTCTGAGCCTCTGGAGCTTCTTGCAGGTATCTGCAACAACCCCCAATCCTCTATCTCCAATCACATTCCTCACCTATTGGGAAAAAAAAAGTATGAAGCCAGTTACGATGAAAAAGATCACCAGTTGGTTATCTTCATAATTTACATGAGCAGGAGATATTACCGCAAGAACTAGCAAGTTCGGGCATTTTGCAATGAGCTGGCAATGGTCTTCGGTGGTGAGGAAAGTGTACTGCAAATCCAGCATCTTGAGTATCGCAGAAAAGGGAAATATAATAGCCATTTCATTTGTACCCATGAAAGTAAGACCCAAGGAGCACAATCTTGATGGAAATTTAACATTCCCGTACTTGGCAAGTTCACCTTGCTCATTGAATGTCCCTCCAGCAAATTCTTCCAATGCTGTCACAGAATGGAAGAAACCTATTAAATCTGAAAGATCACAGTCGCTAATCTTCAGGGAAATCAGTGACTTGCAGTTCTTTGCAAGAAGCTCTAGTTCAGCTGGCATCACTTCAAGCTCAGTCATGTGGAACTTCAATGTTGCCAAAACAGGACAGCTGGATGCAAGGTCACGGATCCATTCACTGCCGTTGTCAATAATTTGACATTCTTCCAGAAACAAAGTTCTCAGCGATCTGATGAATTTAGCACAACAAGTTAGTGCAATGAAGTCATCATAATAGTAGCAGCTATAAGTATGCTAAAGGGAAAAATCATAGAATGAAAGGATGCAGTACAGACAAACAAATGTAGCTTTCTTTAGCACTCCACATACAATGTTAGCTGTGGCTGACACTGAAAACTGTATGTCATGGGGGCAATCGGGAAACAAAAAGAGAGACTTATGCCACCGTTTTCAGCGTTGCTTGAGCATTTTGTTACAATTTCAGAAGCTGGAGAACTACATTCGTCAACTCAAGCCAGTAGAGATTGCTCAGTGGTTTAAGTGTTGCGGTATTAGATATTCCCAAGAATCCAAGAAATGCATAGAACAAGTATAACAGTTAAAACAATACTAGAGACAAAGAGGTTCCTAAATTTGAGGTTATTTAAAGATTCTTTTATGGTAGATCTATCTAAACAGATCAGAATAAGAACACGATCTTCAATAACTTCCTTATTTGATTCGCTGTTTCCAGTGACGTCCTCAGTGTGTTCCCCTTTTCTTCATATATCCAATTAAGGCACAAGAACAATCAAATTATGCACAGTTAACACCATTGCATCAACTATTTCTTTTGAAATTCCTTTCGGAGAAATCCACAAAGGAAGCCACGAATTGTAAATTTTTAAACATACAGGAATGAAAGTGCATTTCCAAGGTATCTGCACATCTACTATGCTACTGATCGTACGATCTCTAATCATTGAGGACAGCACGCCCAAATATGGGCGCCAGATCTCGAGCCACCTTTTCGTAAAAATCCTCCCAAGGTGGCAAAGGTAGAACAAGTTTCTACGCGCAGAGAGAGATGCTCAGTTCGGTGCTATTTGCTGCACCATTTCGGGGAATCAACTAAACAGTAGCTAACGCCCAGTCATTGTCAGTTGTCACTTATCTTCTTCCTAACCCCAATTGGAACTTACTTCATCCACACCAGATTGGAGCAAAGGGGAGCAAGAGAAAGAATCGAGGGTCGCGAACCTGCAGGAGCGGGCAACGAGGCGGAGTCCGTCCGTGGAGAAGCCGGTGCACTTGTCGAGCTTCAGCTCCTGCAGCATGTGCCCCCTGGCGCGGACGAGCTCGGCGAGGTCGTCGTCGGTGACCACCATACGGCGGAGCTGGAGCGCCTTGAGGCACTCGAGCGGCGCGGCGAGCTCGGTGACCCATGGCCTCGCGTAGGCGCCCCAGTCCTCCGGGATGAGCCCGTACATGGCCGCGCGGGGCTTCCCCTTCACCGCGAGCGACTCAAGCCGCGGGAACCGCGCCAGCAGGCGCGCCGGGGACACGGCGTAGCAGAAGGGCA
This sequence comes from Panicum miliaceum, assembly GCA_032594955.1. NCBI lineage: Eukaryota > Viridiplantae > Streptophyta > Magnoliopsida > Poales > Poaceae > Panicum > Panicum miliaceum. The sequence goes on from CM064065.1 coordinate 14,872,147, forward strand.
CCGTGACGTGCTTCCGCGAGAGCGCGTCGATGCGGTGCCAGCGGCGGCAGACCAGCGACGCGGCCTCCCGGTCGCGCGGGTCCTCCACGAACCCCATCACCAGGTGCAGCATCTCCTCGGGAACCCACCCGCCGTCGCCGCCGCCGATGCTCAGCGCGCGTGTGAGCCGCCGCGGCTCCGGCGCCTCCCCGCCCATCGCCGATCCCGATCGGGGCCCGAGCGGATCAGGCGCTCGCAAGCTCAGCTGGCCTTCTACCGCAGCAGCTCCGCGCCGGCTCGCCGGGAATCTGCTCCGGCGAGGGGCGGAGACATGGGGATTCCCTCCTCCGCACCCTTTCGCCCTGATTCGGTGGCGGCTTGGAGCTGGAGCGAGCAGAGGCGGAGAGAATTATTGGAGGGAGAAGCGAGAGTGGAGAGAGAGGACGAGGTGGGGTGGGGATTGGGGAAACCGGGAAGGGGCGTTTACTTCTGGGCGATCCAGCTGGGCCTGGGGATGCCGAGCCACGTCGGCTGGGGCCGGGCGGGGAATTTGCTCAGCGCACACGCACGCACGACACGGGCACGCGCCCTGTCGCCGGCTGGTGTCCTTTGCTCCTCTCTGGCTGTGCGTGGTGGTGGTGGAAACCGTAAGTGAACTAGTGATGAATAGGACTGTAGATTTGAAACAGGGGCCGGGATGCGATAGCCAGCAGCTGTACCATGTGAGCGTTGGTTGAAGACGATCATTATCGTCAACTTAGAACTTTTGAGCATGGAGGATAGTAACTTTAGTCCTTTCTAATTATGTGCTAAAATGATAAGTCATAGAGGATGTAAAGTATCATATAATAAGTGAAACTTCATGTGTTGTCGAGATCTAGTTTATTTGATCAAACGGCTACATGCGATAATTAAGATTTACAAACATTTTAGTTCAGGTTGGTCGCCTCTTTTTTTCAAGAAATAGTGTTACTAATATAGTTTGTTGAAATAATTAGTTTTCTACATTTTGAGTGTTAAATCGTGCATTTGATATACTTGTTTGAGAGGAAATAATATTTTTAGTAGATTTAAACTTACATATGCCAACTTAATATTTCAACGTATGTCAACGTATGTACCAGACATATAAATTTATAAAAATTGACTATCACTTAAAAAATTTATATTGCCAATAGAAATAGTTGGAGCTACTTGGAAAAATAGATTGATACATTCTCAATCTATTAATCCGGTTTGCTCGGTTTATGATGTACAGATAATTGTCTAGTAGAAACTGCTTTTTGAAGAAATCGTGTGATTTGTTTCATACTCTTGAGAGGAAAGAAATTGTGGCACATTTCTATTGGCGCAACCACATGTATCCACAAATGTAGAATTGTTCGTATATATGATGTATATCTTTTCATTTTACTCACTAATGGTGTAGCATGAGTTTTCATTGCTTAAAACCCCACTAAACGGCAAATAATATTGGCAACATATGCATGAGTGTATGAATTTTAAAATATATGTACCCTCTCACATGTAAATATTTTGACATGTGCGATATTCACATAGCATGTGCAATATTTTTCTAGCAATCAAATCTTGGAACAAGAATTAACACACGATGTTAAGCATTCTATAACAAATGTTACAGGTTTTATTAGTGTAACATCAGGATATAGATATACACATAGACTATCGCACGTGTACACGTTTTAATATAAGATATTTATTTTCTGGCACAACTGCTATCTATCATAGTACATTGTCTCGATACCCTTGACTTAATGGTTGATACGTTTTGGGTACCAATTTTTACAATTAGTGCATCTTTTCTTGACAAACAACTACTGGGTACATTTTGGGAATGGACTTGAGTAACTAACTCTTCCCCGTCATAATTATCTTGCTTTCACCAAAAATCATAATTTTGTAAAGTACTCACAGAACTAAGATACGTTTATCTAAAAGGGAAATCGTAATTTTACTTCTGATGAGAAAAATAGCGCGGATGGAAAAATATTGACAGCGTAACGTTGGTTGCAAGTCATCAACGATCACGGCTTCATCTATAGTAGACCTGCCTGGAGCGGCACAGTTACAATGAGCTCTCCACTGCACACAAAACCAAGCCCGCCGGGTGCACGTAGCAGATGACGGCATGCATCACCACTCGCCAGCAATTATGCCCTTTTCTAAGTTTTTTCTTGCGGCCGGGAAAGCAGGTCGGGGATTGGGCGGGGGCACAGCCGGCGCGGGGATGCATCTCCGGTCTGAGCCTCACTCGCCTCGTTAGTGGGCACCTGGCCGATCCGTACGTCATTAGCGCATAAAAAATTGCCTCCCGTCCCGATCGCCGGCGTACGCCGCTGCCCATCTTGTTCCTCTTCTACCCTCACTGACGCCGCCACGCCGGACGAGATCTCCGCTCGCTCGCCGGATCCGAGTGCGCGCTCGCTCCGCTGCCTGCCGCGCTCGCTCACGCAGAAAATATTCGCCGCCGGATTAAACAACTCCCAAAACCGGCCGCGATTAGGAATCTCCATATAGTAGCTCGCGTTTCTTAATCGCCGTGGCGTTGGCGTGCGGGTCTAATCTCTCCCCCCTTCTTTCCTCTTGGAGGAGCGGCGAGGTTTCCATGCGCGCACGATGATGCCCGCATTGGACGGACGGGCGGCGGTTTGTGCTTGGTCGAGCTAGCTTATTGTGGAGTGGCACCGCGGCATATTTCGGGAGTATTTTTTTTTTCCATGGCGACAGGGAGGGCCGACCGGGCGACTTTGATTTTCCTTTTCAGGCATCTATGATGAAAAGGTCACACGGCTAAACACGGAGAAGATAAAGGAGATGGCCCGTCCGTGTTCCATTAAAAATGCCAGCACGCAGCACAGGAGGCCCGCGCGCAACCATCATCATCGCCGGCGTAGGAGGTGAGTGTGCGATGTGCGTGGCCTAGCCCAGCGCCAGAAAAGGAAAGGGAGGTGTGACCTCCATTACCTAAAAAGATGGTACTTTCCGCCTAAGTTTCAAGCCGGAGCTGAACTGCGCGCTGCGCATCCCTGGAATTAGTAGCGCTTTGCTTTGCAACAGCGAACAGTCTTGGCTTTGCTTAATAAGTGTGGATGGAAGAAAGAAAAAAAAAAGGAACAGAGCTCACTCTTTTTTTACCAAATCTAGAACTGGGTGTCTCGCCCCACCTGACTGCCGTAGACTAATGATGAGTTGGATCTCAACAACCCTAGGCCCCTAGCCCTTTGTGGTAACCTAGCCTACTAAGCTTTTTTCAATAATCTGCAACTGCAACAGTCAGCAGACCCATCCACTTGCTTGAAATTTGTTTTCCCTCCCAACCGCCGCCATGCAGCAGCACGGCGCCCGTGAAAGTCCGCGGATCGCGATCTTATCTCTGGTGCCCTCACACCTGGGCGTCGTGACGTCGCACGGACGCCGAGAAGCAGCGCCGGATACGGAAACGGGCTCCGCCCGGGACTAAATTATGCACTACCACGAATCTAAATAACCGTACTAGTTATACACTAATACACTAATAAATATAATAAAGTTTTAATAAATACAATAATATTGGTTCAAAGTGCTCAAATAATATACTAAAACAATACGAAATGCATTAAAAATAGAAAAGCACCTAAAAACACTCATAACACCAGGTTCTTCATGATTTCACACCACTTGTACTGCTGTCATCCTGAATTCTACATTAAAAAAGAAATAAATTGTCATTTCTCATCATAAAGCAAGAGAATATTACGTATGTTTTTGGATTACAATGAAACACGTACCTTGGGTCCTGGCGTGACAAATTTATCTTACGGTTTCTAAAGCTTTGAAAGCGTTTTAGAATCTTTTCATCTTCAATTGATGCAAATAAATCCCGCTCAATATAGCATATCATGCTACTATTCATCCAATCATCATTCATTTTATTTCTTCATTCAGTCTTGATGATATTCATAGCAGAGAAGGTCCTTTCAATTGTTGTTGTTGCCACCGGCAAAATCAATGTAAGTTCAATAAGACGGTACACCAAAGGGAAATAGGTATGCCTATCAGTTTGGACCATCCTCTCAGCAAGATTACCAAGATCAATATACGTGCCAAATTCATTATCATTTCTGACTTCATCAATGAATACAAGAAGATCAGTCGCAAGCTTTTTGCAGCCATAATCATCGAAGTCAACTTTATAAATCTTAGCAAGCTCAACTAACTTCTCTATCTCAAAGTTGGCAAAAGAATCCCTTGGATCAAGACAAGCCACACATCTTAACAACTGAGTTGATCTTTCTGAAAATCGATTATTTAACTCACTATAAACTTGATCAAGGACAACAAATAAAATCCCATTATAAAAATGATGGTAGTAAGTCACTAATTTAGTACCACGACATCTTGAACGACCTCTAATTGGTATCATATTTTCCATATTAGAAATGTCTATCTTCATTTGGAGGCAAAACTCTTTTACCTCTTCAATGATAGCATCCCAACCATTTTCCCTCATGTCATTCATATTTCTCATCACAGAACCAATTAATCCTATTGCGCGAATAATGTTTTGATTTTTCTTTTGCAAACATTGTTACAGGTCTTGAGTCATCCCCAGTACTCTAATCATAAGATGCAATATAAACACAAATTCAAATGACTCCATTCTTTAAATCAAACCAGACGCGATAGTTTTCTTTTCCCATCAGTGCCATCTTCACTAATATTCTCTAATACCTCTAACACAGAGGACCGCATCATCATAAGACGTGCCAATGTTTTGTGATGTGTACCCCACCGTGTATCACCAGGCATAGCAAGATTAGTTTCTTGGTTTTTCCCCTCCCAGAAAAAATAGCACCACTATCTAACTGCTCAACAAGCTTATCATGATGACTTTAAAGGAGTTGATCTTTCCTTTTGCAAGAGGCACTAACAGTATTGACAATTGAAGTGACATAGTTGAAGAAATCAAAAGTTGAACCACAACACTTGGCTACAGAAACTACCACAAGTTGCAATTGATGAGCAAAACAATGGATGTAAAATGCATATGGGTTTTCATTCAATACCAGTCTTTGTAATCCATGAAATTATCCTCTCATATTTGAAGCTCCATCATATCCTTGTACTCTAATCTTGGAAATAGATAGACCATATCTTCTAAGCATAGTATCCAATGCTTCCTTTAGTGAATGTGCTGTGGTGTCATGAACATGCTCAATACCAAGGAAACTCTCAATCACATTTCCTTTATCATTGATAAACCTACAAGATAAAAGAGAAAATAGTGTTACTTGAATATAACAATACTCTATTAAAATTTACAAGAGAAAAGAGAAGATATATACCTCACAACCACAGCCATTTGTTTCTTAATAGATGCATCACGAGCGTCATCAACAAGCACTGCAAACCAACGATCTTCTATTTCACTTTTAATTAACTCACTAGTCTCCTCTGCACAAGCTCTAACCAAATCTCTCTGAACCATTGGAGCCGGCGCGCGGGGGCCGGGGCGGCGGTGCGTGGGGGCCGGGGCCGGCCTTGGCGGCGGCGCGTGGGGGACGGGGCGGCGGCGGCGCCGGCGCGCAGGGGCAGTGTGGCTGGCGTGGGTGGACAGTAAGAACAGATTAGGATTGCACGATTTGGACCAGGAGGGGTAAAATAGGTCTATTTTATTTTTATAAAGTAATTGGGCCTCGCTCCGGGCTGCAGCCCAGGCAGCCCGGGGCCCAAATCCGCCCCTGCCGACAAGTACTACGAGCAGCGACCGCTACAGCTACGGGCCTACGGCCGCGGGCCGGCCGGAAGCCGGTGGACGGACGGGTGGGATCCGAGGCGAGGCGATGTGGGCGCAGGCAGGCAGGCAGCCGCAGCGTGCGGCGTGCCGGTGCCGGATCTCAAGGTCGAGCCTGCAGCGCTCGTTATTACAGATGCACCTGGGCCCGGCTGGGCAGCGCCCGCGGCCCACGCACCCCTGTCACTCGCGCAGGCGTCGCGCCATCATCACCGGCCGGCCGCGGCGCTAGCTGAGCCTGACGGGTGGGGCCGCACGGTAACGGTGGCATGCGAAGAGGGCTCGCGTCCTGCCTTTTCTGCCCTAACCGCGCGGGTCTAACCCGTTGGATGACAGGATGAGGCGGCAGCGCGAATTTTAGCTGGCGATCGCCGGCGGCGCCGGCCAGACCGGAACCGGCGGCGGCGGCAACTTGCGCAGGCCCGACACTGTTGCCGATGGCCAATCCATCGCCAAGTTTTGTCGTACTTCACGAGGCTTAAAATATGAAGCAGCCTGAAGCCATCCTCATGTTCGCAAGTGCCTCGTAGCACTTGCTTTGCACCCAATCGAAAAGTCGAGCGCGACAACTAGTGCAGGGATTTCAGGCGATAAGCTTCGGCGCTTTCTCCCATCAGTTCTGAATTTTTTAAGCGCAGCAAAATCTGCTCGCCGTGGCTCCATCTCCGCCTCTCGCTTTCAACCTTGCAGGAGAGAGCTCCAGTTTTTCCTCTCCGCTGGGTCCCGGAGGTCTCGATCGCTCGATCGATCACCGGTCGGCGTCGCGGTTCTTCGCGTCTCCATTCAAAAATTTGCATGGTCAAACGACGAATGGTCGGTCAAGTGAATTTGCTGACGAGTACCGAGGGTATGTCGAGCGTCACGTCCGTTCTCGTCCTTGGAAAAAGGAAAAATTGCCCACACTCTCGTCTCCGTGCTGGCAATTGGGCAAAGAAAATACATAACTGCCGTCGTATTAATACGGGGAATACGGATGTCGGCTACCGAACCAGGTAACGACGTAACGTGGCCGAGCGGTGCACCTCCAATTTTTTTAAAAACGGAATTTTCCACGCATACCACTTGCGAAGCTCAAGCTAAAAACGGAAAATGTGGCAGCTATGCTGAAACTGACACCTCGTGTGAAGAAGAGGTACTGTTTTAGTTGAAATCGTTATCTGCGAACTTGATAGAAAAAAAGTGTGGAAGGGTGTATGTGTGGACACAAAGCAGCCAAATTCGAGTCGCAGCAGCTATTTGAAGTTACGTTGGTCTAGTTACTTTCTTCCGAACTTGACGAGAATCACTTGACACCAGATAAATATTACAACTGTTTTCAAAGAACATCAAACCTTACATATCAATGCCCTGAAAGGACAGTGGCATATAAGGGATTTAGAGTATAATTAATGGCATGTGAGAATTTTTTCTAAAAGCTTACTCCAATTTCTTGTTATTTTGGATCTAAATATCAGCATAGGCGCTGTTTTTGCTTTATCTATGTGATAGAAATTAATTGATCGCAGTGCTAACATTTTGCGTCCACTTTATGGCACGTGTGAGAAGGAGAGGAGACTATAAAAGCTACGGGTACTTTAGGTGTTGTGCGAGAAATTCATATATTTTATCTTTGATTATGTTTTATGTTTCTGAAAGAGCTCCATGCATTTTCGTCTACTTGACACCATCTTTAAAGTAGCAATTTGACCATCCTTTTTGTATAAAATATTTTCTACATGGTTCAAAAATACACATTACTAGTAAAGTAGTATATTTCACTACGATTACATATTTAATGACAATTCAGACACCTTTGAAAGAAAGAAAAACCATCAAAACTGCAACGGCAAAGAGGTCGTGTCAGGTTAATGAAGAACCGGAGGTAGTCTTTGCTCTTCTTCGACACTACGGGTAGTGTACTAGTGTACTGTTCTCTTTGGTACTAGGACCACCACCGCCCGATCAAGATCTGTCCTCAACTCCTCATGTCACGGTCATCTTTCACCACACAGGCTAATAATGAGGAGACTGTAGATGTTGATCTGTACTTGTTATCCGTTGAACCGTCATTAGCATCTGCTGCTCCAAGACGACACCAAAACGGGGGGAAAAAACCGCGCACCCTTTTCGTCTCGTCAACTGAAGATGAACTCATCAACCGTAGCAATAACGACGCAGGCATTCGACGGTAGACGCGACCAGCCACCCCCACCGGCCCGCCCATCCGCGACGCCGAAGGGTTTATGGTTATCCATCCATGCCGCCCCGACTTCTAGAAGGCCAGGTTGCGTCCTCGACGAGACGATGGGTGAGTCACACTCGCACAGGGGTTCGACGACGACGACGACAGCGACGCGCAGACGGTCTCAGCCAGTAGATCAGTAATTTCAAGTGGTTTTCTCATTTCTGCCAGTTACTAGTTACACGCCAAGATATTTGTTGGCCTTGGCATGGCATGCCAATGCAACAAGAGGTGCTGCGGAAGATGAGGCGGCTCGTACGTAACACTCGATCGGAGGCTAAATCTGCAGCGGCTCGATCGATCGATGGATTGGTTTCCAGGTTCTCGGTATCTGCTCGCCGGCCGTCGCTATCCTTGGCCGGTCCATGCGGTGGCTCCGGCGTCCGGCGGGGCTCGTGACAGCGACGGCGACCGGACCGGGGGGATCGGCCGACCTGCGTGTCCGTCGAGCTGCTGGCGGTCTGGTGCAGCCTTGCCGGGGTACGGTACACATGGTGGGGCAGCCCCTGCGCCCTGGTGCCGCGGGGGGTCCCTGCAAACGTGGTAGGACACGGGCGTAGGAGCAGGGAGGGATGGAGGATTGCGTCGGTACGGAGGCAAGTGGATGGTCCAGGAGCGCTACGAGGATCTAGCGTGATCGGAGAGGTGGTGTGGTGTAGGGAGGACGGAGGACGGAGGACGGGAGGAGGGAGGGAAGCAGCAATTGGCTGGGGTGGCAGTAGCCTGGGCTGGAAGCGTTGTAAATGGAACTTACGTACTGGGCTTCATGCCCGAAGACCTCAGGCCCATGGTAGCTTTAATTTCTTGAGAGCAGGACCGGGTTTGAAGTCAGGCCCAGTTCTACAGAACGCGTTTAGTGGGGCATTCACTGCGCTTGCTGGGCCCATCAAATAATAGTGGGGGGTTACACAACACAACTTGACTTGACAAGTTGCTCAGATTAGCAACCACGGACGGCCCGATGGGACAACGACGACGCAGCAGTGGCAGCCAGACCGGCCACAGCACGCACGGTGCTAGCCCGTCGCAGCGGCGCGTCGGTGTTGCTCTCGGCCGACGCCCCGTCGCTACCGCGCGGCGGCAGGGCGGCGTGCAGCGCCATGCCCCTACAGCGTACCGTCCACGAGGCCACCGAGCCCCCGACGCGAGAGGCTGTGGCTCCGCCGCTTCCACGCCGCGCCCGCGGGGAACTGGGGCCTCGGGGGCCATGTGCGCTGCCACCCGCCGCGGCCGCGCGTGGGCGCTGGCCCCCGCCCGGCCCTGGTGGCCGCTGTCCGGTGCCCCTCCCCGCCCCCCACCCCACGGCCGCGGCCGCGGCCAAGCCCGTGACAGGCTGACAGCAACGCCGCAAATTTCGTGCGCGGCTTGCGGCGGCGGCGGTGGACCACGCGACAGGCCGCACGAGGGGCGGTCATGTTGAATATGTTCCAAATTCAGTCCACATCATTATTGGCCGACTTCTGACGAAGCGAAGCGGAGGCAGAAGTGGCCCACATGGACTGTGCCCCTGAGGTTTGCTGGGTGCGGGGGGCTGGCCCCCCGCGGTACGATACATATACCCTGTGTTAGGGTTTTCACTTTGATTAAGCCATCATACGGCGTTGTAACCCGACTCTTGAAATTATTAAGAATTATTTGTTGACTGGCGCCCGTAGTTTTTACCTTCCGTATTGGGAGGGTTTTTCACATTAAATTCTATGTCTCGCTGTGGTTTAATTTTACGTTCTTACTCGTTTGATTGTCATGGTTCACAAGAGCTCGCGCCCAGCACGTGCGCGCCACAGCCGTCGGAGCAGCACCCCGGTTCGGCCCACGAGACAACGGCACGGCGGGACAGGCAGGCAGGCCCTGAGAGACTGATGCCTGTGTCTGACTGGCTGTGTGTTGGTTGGCTTCGCTGCTCCGTCGTTGGGTAAGCTTCAACTTCTCTATCATCGGTAGCCTGAAAACTTGAAGCTCCATGGAAATGGGCCCAAGAACACGACACGACCAGTCGATTATGCGCAGGTGCACGAATCCAAGCTCTCTGGATGCCTATATATAACGTCCTCACTCCGCACCAAGCATCACCACCACACACGGCAATTGCTCCAGATAACCGCGGTCCGAGGATGGCTCCACCGGTACCCGCCGACGCCGTGGTGGAGGCTGCCTCGGCCGTCGCCGAGAACGGAATGGCTCGCAAGGACGTCCCCGCGCCGGCGATCTCCGTCGTCTCGAAGCAGACGGTTCGGCCCGCCGCCGGCGCCTCGGCGGTCGGGGACCTCAGGCTCTCGGTCTCGGACATGCCGATGCTGTCGTGCCACTACATCCAGAAGGGGCTCTTCTTCCCGCCCCCCGGCGTGGCGATGGCCCCGCTGGTGTCGTCGCTCGCGGCGGCGCTCTCCCGCGCGCTCGGCGTCTTCCCTGCCCTCGCCGGCCGGCTCGTCACGCTCGACGACGGCAGCATCGTGATCCGGTGCGGCGAAGGCGCGGCCGTCGAGTTCTACCACGCGGTCGCGCCGGCTCTGTCGCTCGGGGACTTCCTCGTGCCCGGCGCCGACGTGCCCACCAGGCTCACGAACGGCCTGTTCCCCATGGACCGGACGGTGAGCTACGGCGGCCACGCCCGCCCGCTCACGTCGTTCCAGCTCACCGTGCTGGGCGACGGCGCCGTGTTCGTCGGCTTCGTCGCCAACCATGCCGTCGTCGACGGCACCTCCTTCTGGCACTTCTTCAACACGTGGGCGGGGCTGTGCCGCGGCGCGCCGGTCCGCGAGCCGGACTTCCGCCGTAACTTCTTTGGCGAGTCCACCGCCGTCCTGCGCTTCCCCGGCGGCGGGGGCCCGGCCGTGACGTTCGACGCCGATGCGCCCCTCCGCGAGCGAATCCTCCACTTCAGTGCCGCCGCGATTCGCGAGCTGAAGGCGACGGCCAACCGCTGGAAAGGAACAGGTCAAGACTCCGAGGTTAACGGCAAGGCCACGCATGACTCCAAGGCTCAGGGTGGCTGCGGGCAAATCTCATCGTTCCAGTCGTTGTGCGCGCACATATGGAGGGCGGTGACGCGCGCGCGCCGGCTGTTGGCCGCCGACAAGACGACGACGTTCCGCATGGCCGTGAACTGCCGGCACCGTCTGCACCCGCCGATCTCCCCGCTCTACTTCGGCAACGCCATCCAGAGCGTGGCGACGACGGCGACCGTGGCCGAGCTGGCGTCGAACGACCTGGGCTGGGCGGCGGCCAAGCTGCACGCGACCGTGGCGGCGCACGAGGACGGCGCGATCCGGCGCGCCGCGGCGGAGTGGGAGGCCGCGCCGCGGTGCTTCCCCCTGGGCAACCCTGACGGCGCGGCGCTCACGATGGGGAGCTCGCCCCGGTTCCCGATGTACGACGGGAACGACTTCGGGTGGGGCCGCGCGCTCGCCGTGCGGAGCGGCCGCGCGAACAAGTTCGACGGCAAGATGTCGGCGTTCCCGGGCCAGGCTGGGGATGGCAGCGTCGACGTGGAGGTGTGCCTCGCGCCGGACACCATGGCTTGCCTCCTCCGCGACGAGGCGTTCTTGCAGTTTGTGTCCTCCCCTGCGCCGTGACAGAGGGAAGCATCTGATGGGCGGCATTTTGCTGCGCAGCGCCACCGTTACTGGATTTGTACGCTTGCAGAAGATAGTGGTTGCTATTATTATTTTTAAGGATTGGGAGTGGAATGACCATGTGTCCATATAGAGATGATGTGGTGCTGGTTCCTTCGTGATGCCGTTGTAGGCTAGTGGAGTAGTGGTTATGACTTGTGAATCTTTTTAAATACTTGAAGGATCTGTCTATATGCTGCTGGGGTGATTTGAAACATGTGGTCACTCGAGTATTTTGTAATATCAAATCACACGAATTACTGCATCTCAGAAATCGAGTAATTCAAAGCAAGCCAACACTCGAATTTGTAGCCATAGGATTAAAACCCAACTGCTGAGATTTCAAAGCAAGTTAATTATTTATACTAATAGACACATAACTAGTACAAACCTTATTATAAATCATTAATAACTCAACTGCTGAGCGCCCTCCTCAACATTGAAATGCAAGCAGATGACCCAGCTCATAAGAACACAGTGCCTACTCAAACAAATGGGTGGATAGAAATACATCTACAAACAAAGACATCATATCAAAATGACATGAAAATATGATATTACCTAGCATTTTAACAATTACACATTGTTTACATACAAATGACAGTACAATGACCACTGCCATTCTAGAAAGTATGAACTATAACTACTAAAATATGAACCGTAACACTGTAAAATATCTTAAAGGGGAATGAGAACAGCTACGTCGAAGGAAAAGAAATAAGCAAGAAAAAGAAAATTTGTTGTTGAGTAAGAAGATGATTTGAAATCTTATAAAAATAATTAGTTATAATTTACAGGAACATATCAATAGTCTAGAAGCCGAAACTTATAAAGATATCACGGATTGAAAAACACCAAACATATCGTCTATATTTAAGAAACATGTTCTCTTGATTATTATAGTGTACAACTCTAGCTAGTAACATGTGTAGACCAAAGCTGAGTAGGCATAGAACAAGTTGTAATAATACTTCAACAGAACAAATGCAAATAACATCTAACAAAAGGACTAGCATAAACAAAAAAGCTGTTTGGAGCTCATTGCAACCAACCAAATGCAAATGACAAAGTTTTGAAGTACTAAAAATTGTTCTATCATTTCCAAGAAACTACATATGGTATGGTTTCCAAAAAAATAGAATTAAATAATCCACAAATTAAATAACAAGGATGCAAAAAACATAATTACATATTTCTCAAAATTATTCTATATTTTCCAAATTTACAAAAATTTTGAAAATGATTGAAACCCCACAAATGCAAATGCCAAATTTTAAGATTCAAATCACTGACTACGCAATATGCCACTACAAATTTATGTAGTTGCGAAATAAGCGAATAAAATTGCAAGATAAAGATTAATATACCTTAGTTCACCCAGCAGATGCTAAATGATTCGAGGAAACTGACAAGCATGTTGAGATCTGCAGAAGAACAAAATTAATAATGATCGGATGGATTTAACAGATAGTTAGACCAAAAGGAAAAAAAGGAATGAAAAATCTATTTACACCAACAAAGAAAAAGATGTCATCATCTAGAGAATTAAACATGTACAAAGAATGATAGTAAATCCATTTCTAAAAATAATTGATTCATCCAATTGAAGCTAAAATTAATCCAGGCAAACATACAAGATCAACTATTTTTTTACAAGAATCCTTTAATGGATAAAAACCTGAAATAACCATTACCAAAATCAACAAATGGATAATATGTAGGCTGGTACGGTAACATACATAGAACTATCTACATCTATTATCACTATCTACTTACATAATACTTCACAAAAACTTATGTCGGGACACAAACTGTGACTCACAGATATTTCTATTGTAACTCGAACCAAAAGTACATGTAACTTATATATGAGCTCAGCCATGAATAATGGCATGCAATATAAATATTGATAATGGAATTCAAAAGGGAGAGGGGAATCGCTGAATGCTACAGCCTCATCTGAATCAAACTTGGAAGGAGAAAGATGAAACCGTCTCACCCGTGAAACAGGATCCAGAAAATCTGGACGCTTTTGCAAAAAAGACAAGCAGTAACTAGTGGTGACAAGTGAGACCCATATCAGTGAGACAAACGAAAATGCACACAGCAGAACAGATCATAAGGAGGAGAAGCAACACCATAATTAATCCAACGATGACAAAAATCGAGTGACGGAAGGCTCCAAATCACTCAGGTGATGTTTAGCTTTTCCTTACTTGAAAGATGAATGTTCTGGCTTCATCCTTCTCGGGAGGAAAAATAAGACCACACTAATACAATTTGTAGCACCCGCTACTCAAGCGCCAACACAAAGCACCTAAAAGGATCCCAACTTATAATTCAATTGTAAAAGAAAACGGGCACCCATACAACTCAAAAAAACGCATTTAGTTGACATCTTGTCCTTACAATATTTATTTCTCAATAAATCTTGCATAATCCCTTCTTTGTTACATAGTTTAAAAACACTTAGTAAACATTTGTCTTGATATAAATTTTGAGTCCCCGAACAGCCTTGGTTCTTTGCCTAGCATAAAATGTTCACCTCGCTATTCTATATTTTTTATGATAATAAATTTGCCAGAAGAACATTTTGTCTGTAATACTGGATTTTGAAGGACTCTCCTAGGAATATGTAAAAATGATAAAATAAACATGGGTAAACTAGACAACACTGAATTAATCATCGCTGACCTACCACCAACCGATGGAAGTTTCCCTTTCCAACAACTTTACCCTTTTCTCAATTCTTTCGTCATTCTACAGTCTGCGTTATTTAACTTCCTATAGTATATTGGGATTCCCAAAGAGCGAAAAGGATAAGAGCTAGCTTTGCAGCCAAATAAGTGTGAATATTGTGACTCACTTTCTTTTCCTTATCTAAAGCAGAAGATTTCAGCCTTATAGAAGTTTACCTTTACGCCGGATAATTGCTTAGAAGTACAAAATATAACTTGTTCTTTGCTTGCTCAATATCGTGATAATTGCACCATCTGCATATTATAGGACAGATAAACCATCTTGCACTAAATGTGGCACTACCTCATTCATTTGTCCTTCCTCCTTCGCTCTAGCAATAAGTGTGATTGCCAAAATATCCACCACTATATTAAATAGTAGAGTAAAATACACAACCAAACTTTAAACTTGACTTGGGGTGTTACCCAGATTCCCAAACTATTAAAATGCACATTCAGATTCTTAAACTTGCTAATCGAATCACAGTTGCTTAAGCTAAATCAAAAGTTATATAATTTATTCAAATACAAAATATATACATGGAAAAAGAATCATAACAAATTTACTTGTACAAATATGCTCAAATCCAAAAGATCTGCATAAAAAGTTTCTAGAAAAATGAAGCTCATATGCTAAACTTTGTAAAAGAAAAATCAAAGAATAAAAATAAAAATATTTGGAAGAAACATTGGAAAAATATTCGGACATAAAGTTTTGAAACAAAATTTTAAAGAAAAATTTGAAAACATAAGAGTCGAGCGCAAAATTTAAAAATAAAATTTGGACCCACATTTAAGCTCCACATCAGCGGAAATACTTCTACTTTATAACTTAAAAATGGTGATTTAGACTTCACGAGACACAATTAGTAAATTTGATGATCTATATATGCATTTTGAAAGTTTGGGGATCTAATTGACACTACGAGCCAAGTTCGAGGATCGGCGATGCATTTTACTCGAGATAGTACGCGGAGAGATGAACACCTTGCCTAAGCCTTTTCCATTTACAATTTAGAAATAAGATAGTAAACGATCGTTTACAATTGAATTCAGTGACACCAACTCAGGAAGAAACCTTTCATTCTAGGTGTTTGTTGAAAAAAAATCTCATATCATAGGTCTTGCCAAAATCTTACACAAAACACCATTATTCCTTTTCTTCTCTACCTCATGTATTGTTTCATGCAAAATAACAACCCCTGAAAAGACTATTTCGTCATGGCTGAAACGTCCTTTGCCTACATGGGCCTTGGCAATGGC
Organism: Panicum miliaceum; assembly: GCA_032594955.1. Taxonomy (NCBI): domain Eukaryota; kingdom Viridiplantae; phylum Streptophyta; class Magnoliopsida; order Poales; family Poaceae; genus Panicum; species Panicum miliaceum. The sequence goes on from CM064065.1 coordinate 14,887,753, forward strand.
CATGTTCTAGTGGCATTTGAAGTAAACAAGACCGAGCATGTCAGTTTCTTTGACCCTTCTATGGTCGTTTTGAAACAAGTGAATCAGTGATGAGCCTAGAAAACATGGCAAAATCATTATACAATAAGGTTGAAGACATAACAAAAACGCACAAACAGACACGTTAGCCTGATCGAGACCGCCCTCTGAATGTACACGAGTAATAAAATTAAGACACATGGATAGATGAAGATGACTATGAAGGTCAAACCATGGATTGATCGCAACGCTCAACGCACAGCGACAGTCTCCAAATTCCGGGAATATCTATTTATAGCACGTGCAACTAGCCGCCGTATCATTGCACATATCCGCTGAAGATAACAATATTCCAGAATAAAATAAAAAATTAGCAGTTGGTTCGATGTTCTGTCTTCGCTAGCTCTCCTCATTCACTTCAACGCAGCGCGCGGGGCACGGTCGTCAGAGCCGTCGACCACCCCGTACTCATTCTTCCCGGCGTGATGCTAGTGCACTCGAACCCGAGCTGCGCAGCCAGGACCTTCTAAACGTAGTTGGCCACTCGACCTTGGTCGCCGCCACAGGTGAGCTCCCTCGGAAGCTGATTCAGGAACGTGACCTCGTACGTCGGCCGCGGGTTCATGAAGAAGAAGTAGGGATCCATGCTCCTGTCCCCGCGCGCAGTGGACCCGTGGAACATGCTCTCCCTGGCGTTGATGGCCAAGGGCACGACGCGGTCGGTGAGCTCGGCGAAGAGCGCGCCGAACCGCAGCAGGAACGGCTCGCGGCAGGTGGCGCCCTCGGGGAAGATGACGACGTCCCCGAACTCGAGCAGCCGGGCGGCGTCCGCCTCGCGCACCCGGCCAGACGGCGCGACGGTGGCCCTGACCAGTGAGACGAGCCTCGGGAACCTGGGGCCGCTGTCCGTGAAGCAGCTCACCTTGCGGCCCAGCGCGACGGGGTCGGGCGCGGTGCGGTGGTTGCACACGAAGAGGACCCCCGGGCGTCCCTTTCTGGGCGGCGGCGGCGGGTGACCGCGCACCACCAGCTTGACGCCCGTGAGCTTGCAGGCGCAGGAGGCGGCGCGCGGCGGGAGGAGCAGGTGGAGGCGCGCGCGCAGCAGCGCGAGCGCGAAGCCGAGCGGCACGCACAGGAAGGTGAGCAGCGTGCTGGTCGCCGTCGGGCGCAGGAGGCGGCGGGCGAGGTGGCCGTCGTGGAGGACGGCGCGGCTCCGCAGCTGCTCCCTGGGCACGGCGCGGTACTTCTGCCGTGTCACGATGTACGCTTCCTGCATTATTCACGCGCCACGATCAGCGACAGCAAAACGGACAGTGCATGTGCGTGCATGGCGATGGCGATCTGAACGTGAACTCGCGATGTCCCTGAAATGAAGCTAGCTACCGATAGCTGGACGGCTGGACCAGTGCCAGAGCAGCGACCTACTCGTCAGGCAATGTGGCGTTAACTCATTGCAGGATTGATGGTTCGAAAACTGCAGATCTGTCCTTGGACGACACATATCTAGCTACTACAGGTTGTCATGAGACCTGGATTCCTATTCAGTGCTATTTTTGGCGTTAGTTGGGAGGGAAATATTATTTTTTTATATAAATTTGGTTAAATTTAGACTACTTTAACTTAAAATAAATTAAAATATCTTATATTTTAAAATGAAAGGGGCACGATACTCTCAAATTCCGTAAAATAGAAGGAAGCTGTTAACTCGGTGGGCCAACACTAACACCGCTACATCAGCTACCTGCTCGCTGTGCGCGCGCCAGTGCACTCTATTCAGTCACAACACAGGAACATTCGAACATGGCATAACGCCATAAACGGCACCGCAGGAAATGCAGAGTTGGTGCGTGTCTGATCGATATCTGAGACTGCAATTTTGTAGATTTGGGACCCAGGAGGCCGATTAAATAACCGTACGGTCCCATTGCAAAGTTCCTTCTGCCGTGTGCATAGCGCACCAGAGTCACAATCCAACATTGTACATTTTTGCCCGTTTGATTCGGAAGGGCTAAACTTTAGCCCCATCACATCAAAAAAAATCTTACTATTTAAAAATATTAAATAAAGTCTATTAATTTTTTTTCATATATGGGTGCTAAGATTTGCAATAGTGATGCTATAGTAAACATCCACTCAATATACTTCATTAGATTCGTCTCGCGAATTAGTTCAGAGGTTCTGCAGTTAGTTTTATAATTAAATTTTATTTAATCCTTCTAAATGATAAGATTTTCTTTGATTTGAATGCGTGCAATCAGATGTTCAGAACACAGAGCTGAAGAAAGTGACCAAACTTTGCAGACGGACATGAAGTTGAAGTCGCTCTCGCGGTCCCCCATGCCGACGTCCGGCACCGCGTCGCCGAACTCCCTCTCCACCGCCCGCCTCTTGTGCTCGCCTACGAGCACCCCGTCCTCGCTCACCTCCAGCTCCGTCCCGATGACCACGTCCGCGCCAAGGAACGCCTTGGCGAACGGCTCCACCATCACCCTCGGGCTCGCCGTGACGACGCACCTCCGGCCGAACGAGCGGAACACGCGCCACCCCTCCGGGTGGACGTCGCCGGCGTAGAACCTGGGGAGCACGGACCGCGCCGCCGCCTCGACGTCCGCCGCCCTGAACCCCGCCACGGCGACATAGAGGAGCGCGCGCACGGCCAGGGGCTCGGACATGGCGACGTAGGTGAGGTACACGAGCGGCACGGACAGTAGGACCGCCGCGGCGCGGAGGGGGCCCCCAGCCTCGAGCGCGATGAGGAGGTAGTACGGGAACGCGCTGCGGGACAGGAGCAGCGTGCTGTCGAGGTCGGCCGCGACGGCCTGGCGCGACCGGCCCTCGCAGGCGCACTGCTCGACCGGGTTGAACCTCCGGGACACCATGCTTGCCTTGCGAGAGCGGGGATGGAGTGGCCAAGATGCAAACCTTGGAGTGGCCGGGACGAGGTATATATATGGAAGAGGGTTTGTGCTTCGATGATTCATTCGAGCTGCTCCTCTGGAAGTCTGAATGCTGCAGACATTAGTGTCTACCAGTCTCTGGACTTTTGGATCATGTAACTCGACAATTGCACTGTCACGGTCAAGGTGAAAATTTCGGGGGAAAAAATTCTGATCAGAACATTCATTGCCTCTGAGAATAGCCGTGCAGTTTTTGCTGCGGCGTTGGAGGTTTGACAGCAGACTGCTAAGGAGCCGTGAGAAAAGGCTGCCAGCTTTGCTACATAAATCAGAAATGTTTTGTCCCGAACAACACTAGCTTAATTCCGGACACCTGGCGTATTGAGGGCAATGTGAGGAGATCCAATGGCCACATTCCTGCCTCCCATGCATTCGATCCAATCCAGAATCCTGATCCATTCAGGACAGAGCCGCAACTGATGTCCGGAACAACTCTGAATGGACAAGGTCCCGGGGCCTTAATCATAGCACAGCAAAGGTGTTTAGGGAGATCGATCTGCAGCAACCCTCCTTCAGATCTTTATCCTGTACAGTTCACTTTGGGTCTCCTTGGTCCGGTAACGGGGGTCGTCGGCGGTGACGACTGATGAGATAGAGAGAGCAGACTGCAAATCGGGGGTCGCTCCTAGAGATCGCAGAACTTGCGCGGGCACGATGACATCCCGACGTGCCCAAAGACGATGGCGACGCGCAGGGATCATCATCAGTAGTGGAAGGGGAGGACCGGAGGAGGCAGGGAGAGCGCGGTTACCGCACGGGGGCCGGATGCGCAGGCGGAGGCGGGGAGAGAGACAGAGAGAAGGGTTGCGGCAGACCCGGCGGTTGCAACTCTCTGTTCGAGATCTCTCACGGTCACGGCCACGGGATTCTTCGGGCTTTTCGACGTCGTGGGCTAGGTCTGGGCTTGTGGGATTGCGTTTTCAGAGCCCAGACACTGAGCCCCGCGTGCGGTGATGTTTCGTGCAGTCTTTTGGGCTCACTGTTTCGTACAGGCCTTTCGGGCTCTGGCCAGTAAGCCAGTCCGAATATCGAAATTTTTACAATCTTTTAGGCTCACTGTTGCTGTTGCTGTTGGCGCTAAACTGGTACGCTCTCTCTAATCCTTGTCGGCCATCAGCAAGCCATAATTCCAAATCTTAGTGCCAGCCGAATCTGACGTCACCAGAGACTTTGTATCTATTGCAGACAGGAAATGAGCTCCCTCCACTAGATCTAGATGGGCATGCCTACGAGGTCACAAAATCAAGCTCGAGAGAGCAGTAGCTTATATTTGTAAGATTTAGCTCTCTTTTCTCGTGATTAGAGATGCATGATACTCTGCTTGACCCTAACCTGTCAGGAGTATCATTTGTTTTTCCAACCATCAAGGTATCGTCTCTAGCGAGAGCCAAGCAATAGCTTGAATAGTCAGGTGGAGGCTGCTGTGCTCCGTAACCATCGGGGATCAAACTCAAAGCTCAATACCATTTTCACTATTAGGCTATTTTCTGGGTGGTAGATGACATGTTCATCCACAACAAGATGATGCGATGTCTCCGATAATACCATATTCTTCCAATCTAGTCTTTCGAATAGTGTTCATAGGGATAGGATTCGTATCTCACAGATACAGCAATGAGTGCGTGCGAGTGCGAGCATCTGTATCTGTACTATTCATGAAAAGCAAAATCTTCAATAGACGCCATCTCGTAGCTAGAATACGACCCTATTCACGATTACCACTTGGGAGTACCCCGAGATTAATATCTAAAACCTTTCAACACAGCAGTATGCTTGGATCATACGCACGCCATCCGGACATTGGAACGTTCACTGCGAAGACAAAGATAGGGCAAGAAGGTTCGGCAGCAGAAGCTCGTATGTGTCCGGCTGGCTTGATCTTTTGTCTGACTAAGGGAGACCTGCCACTACCGGTGCCACCCAAGCGGGATTGGCAAGCTAGCGCTGACACGGCGGATGAGGAACGTGAAGCAGCTGAGGTGGAAGAAAAAGCACTCGTCGCCTAGCTATATACATCCCTTTCTCTGAGTTTCCTCTTTGTTGCCGGTCGTAAAGTGGTTCCGGATAATGCGAGGCCGCTCCGCGTCGACATGTACTACGCTACAGGTCGCACACGCAGCCTTCAGCCCCTTCCCTGTCAAGGCTGTCAGCGATGCGCCGCGAGAAAAGCGATCGGCGTCGACTTCGTTCGATCATCTGAAAACCCGGCCATCAGGTCGGATGATCATCTGAATGAAGGTAGTAGTCATCAGCCTGAAGGAACTCCGTAAGCAGCAGGTCGAGGTCGAGGTCGATCGACCCAGGCTAAAGCTAGCGGGCTCGTGATGGAAGGTTCTGATCGGTGCAGGTCTCGCTTGCCGCTGACCGAAAGGAAGAACCACGCGACGACGGGGAGGGGCGGCGGCGGCTAGCTAGCGCGACAGCGAGCGCGGCAGCTTTTCGTGCAAGGCGCCACCTCAGCGGCGAGCCGATCCGTCCCTCCGGCGACGGCGAGAGGAGGAGCTGAGGATAGCGGCGAGATGTTACGGGTATGGTGACTGTTCGCCCGCGCATGCGCGCGCGTGTTCCGTGCCGTGCGTGCTGGGAGAAAAAGAGAGCGAGCCAAGGCGAGCCGCGCGCCGAGTTAACCGCGGCGGGAGGGAGCTGAGGATAAGGCGCGCAGGGTGGGGGTTGCGGGGCGGGGCGGCCGGCCGGCGACAGGGCGGGGAGGGGAATCGATGCCGGACACGTCGAGAGGGACGGTGCAGCCGGGGGAAGCTGCTGCTACGTCCGCCGGAGGCGATAAGGACGGGTGTCGCCGGATCGTTGGCCTGGTCCCGGTCCCTACCTGGAGTGCCAGGGTCCAGGCCACACGAACGCATTTGAGCCAAGGATAGTTTCTCACTTTCTCTAGAGATGACCAACCAAGAGCGCTGAATCTGGTTGTTCCCGCTGATGTCGATCTGATCTGATAACACGGTTAGCGCTTCCCTGCTGGTAACTCGAACGCGGAGACGGAGAGATTTCATTTCAGATCCTCGTGTTCTGCTAAGAGGTTGCGCATCGGCTGTCCTGTCCCTGTATCTGGAAGCGATTGAGCGGTGGCTGTTCTGTGACCGTGAGAGTAGAGTACTAGACAGAGGAGGCGGCAAAATATCTCCGGGAGCTGGCGGCTCCGTTGGGGACGCTGGGTCCGGCCTGGCCTTCACGTACGCCGCCTTAGCCAGTGAACGAACAAGGTGGGGCTCGTCACGTACGCTCTACACTGTGCGATGCTTTTCAGAGGTGGGGGGGCACCGTGCTCGCAGCCTGTGAACGGATGTCATCAGCTCCTACCAAATTTGCTCCTATCAAACGAACGCATAATAATATCTGTGCAAGAAAAATGACCGTTATGCCCTTACCCAATCATTTGTCTAGCAGTCTCGCTATGGCCTGCTTCTCTGATTCCCGATTCCGTCGAGATAAAAACAAAACACCGGGGGAGGGAGAGAGCGTAACGGGCCTGAAGATTAACGGTGACCCTGAAGCACTTTGTCATGACTATAGAACTAGGAGTAGAAGCAGGTCAGCAACAGCTGTTTACTGCCTCGCGATAGGATGGCTGCTGTAGTACGAAAGATCACAGCTCGAGGGGGAAAGAAAAAACAAGACTTTTTTTTTTTGAATTCCAATTTTGAAATGGATCCAGCCGGAGAGGAAGATCAACTCTGATTTTAACTCCTCCCGGCAAACGGGCACGGCTGCGCCTCCAGCTACTGCCCGCACGGCGCACGCGGAGGACACGGCCGCCCCCCCACCCCCCCATCCCCTGCACTTCACCTTCTTCACCCGCACCCAGCGCGCACGCGATTTCCGCATGTGCCGCGCGTGGACGGCCGGGGCCAAGCGTCCAGGCCCATCCGATCGATCCGCCGCCCACCGTCCGATGCTCACTAGGAGAGCGCCGCAGGCCCGCAGCCCCGACCCGTACGAAACCCAGGTTGGAGTCTGGTGCCGCCGCGTCACGCCCCCTCATCTTTTCGCCCTCCGCGCAGCCGCCCCGTTTCTGTTCGCCCGCGGCCCGCGATATTTTCTCATCGCTTTTACCGTCCCGGCGCCTAGCGCCAAGGCGTCGCGTCGCGTCAGCGTCACCAGCAGCTTTGGGCGCGGTGGGGCCGGGGCGCCGTCGCGCTCCAGCGCGCGATGCACGAGCTGGTCGCGTCGCACCGCCGTTTAGTAGCCAATCACGCGGTCAATTTAGTGGTGACTTGGGTACCGTTGGACTCTTTTAGCCCTTTTCTTTCGGGACCTCTTTTCTTTTCTTCTCTCTCAATTTTTATTTCAGCGGAGTCGTTAACATGTTGGCTCCACGGCAGCCCGGCTTCATGCACCCCACTTGCTTAGATCTAGGAATTTGAAAAATGACATGATCACATGTTAATGACATCCTTTTTTTAAAAAAAAGAAAGTACATATAAGCATCAACATTTAGCCCAACGACAACACCACCGCAACAAAACTACTAAGATATTCTGTCAGCAAATCTTAAAAATTACGAAATCTCTACAGCACAGAGCTTGTGTTAAGTCAGCGACTTGAACTTGAATGTAGTTCCACCAGAGAAAGACCTAACGACTAACCTATGATCAATTTTCTAATGAGACTTTTATTTGGTCTGAATGAACTAGTATTTTTATTGGTGCATAGTATCTAATCCCTCATGTTTTAGGAGCTAGTATCTTAGTTTAGCTGGGGGGTTTGGCATTGTTTTTAACATGCATGATCTGAGTTTTGAGATCCTTTTGTTCGAAACTATATTGTATAGATTTTGGCCAACGCTTCGGCGAGGTGGTGGGAAGAGAATCCGAATCGCAGAAGACCTGTCAAACTCATTTTCCTACAAGATATTTGAGAAAATGTAGGTAAAGAAAACTCAAAGTTGCAAAGGACTCACGTTCTATGACATATTGCTCTCGAAACCTTTATCGAAAACAAAAGGTGGGGTCTAACAAACTTATGTGATGGATTGTTTGATAATGAATTTTAGAAAATACCAACACAAGGCATAGCACCATAAAAATATATTTGGTATTATGTATTTTTCTGAATTCTTGTTGCTGTGATACCATGCTAATTATGTACGTTTTACCCATATTTAGATCAATGGTCATTAAAGATTAACAAATAAAAATATATACTTCATCCGCTCCATAATATAGGTCGTTTTGGCAAATCTAGATGCATATTTGCAATGCATCTAGATATACATTGTGTTAGATATACATTATGTCTAGATCCCTAGTAAAAATTATACATCTAAATTTGCTAAAACGACCTACAATTGAAATGAATGGAGGGAGTACTTCTTTCTTAAGGTTATACTTCATTGAGTATGTTGCACCACTAACATTTTTTATTCTTCATGGAGTATGATGTACCGCTAACATTTTTAAGATCAATATCAATCCTAATCTGTACTATTAGGACTTTTGGGGTGGCTTTACAAACACGGCCGCGATCTTTTACCCACTTCGCACGCGGTGACTGTCACCACACAACACAATTAGGCCGCCGGTTCACGAGCAGCGAGGGGAGGCTGACCAGGACGCCCCTCCGGATCCTTAATTAAAGCGCCCCCAACGCTTACCCTTCTTTTCCTCGCGTTTGGCCGGCCGCCTCCTGCACTCCTGCGGTTGTGCGCTGCGCTGCTATTTCCACACCTCCCCCGTGCGGTGGTGGTGGCCCAACCAGAGGTCAGCCGGGGGCGCTCGCTCGAGGCATCGTCCGACACCGCGGGTCATGGGCTTCCAGGTTGCCGCCGTGGCACCGTCGCCGTGCGCGCGCTCTTCCTCGTCGCCCTCCACCTCCTCGCGACCGCTGCCCGCCTTCCTCGGCGCCGGCGGCGGATGCGCGGGGCTCGCGAGATCCCAGTCGCCGGTTAACTGGGGAGCCGGCCTAATGGTGCGGCGGCCGCGCCCGGCGCGGACGACCGCGAGGTGCGCGCTGAGCGCGAGCTTGGATGGGATGGGGGCCAGGGACGCGGAGTTTTTGAGGAAGATCGAGGAACTCGCGGCGGCGGCGGGGGTGCAGCCGGCGGGCGCGGCGGGGTGCGGGTGGCCCGCCAGCGTGGAGCGGAGCGCGAGCAGCGTCGGGCTGCCGCTGTCGCTGCGGATGCTGAAGCGGAAGAAGCAGCAGGCGCAGCAGCAGCGGCAGGTGGTGGCGCGGCAGTCGCGGTGGGACGAGGGGCTGCTGGGCTCCGCCGGGGAGTCGGTGGGCCGCGCCTTCTCCTCGATGGTGCTCATCGTGCGGGAGCTGCAGAGCTTCGCGCTGCAGCAGATGCGCGACGCGCTGCTCTGCGACGACCTGCAGGGCGTGCTGGCGCGCGTCCAGGGCGAGATGCACGCCTCCTTCGTATGGCTCTTCCAGCACATCTTCGCCGGCACGCCGGCGCTCATGGTCTCCCTCATGCTCCTCCTCGCCAACTTCACCGTCCACTCGATGGGCCACAGCGTCGCCGCCGCGGCCGCCACCATCCCGCCCGCTCCGCCCGCCGTCGCGGCCGCGGCGGCGCTCGTTGACAGCCAGCGCGCCGAGCCGTCGCGACCGCTGTTCGACGCGGCTTCGGTCAAGACGTTCTCCGTCGGCAGGACGGCCTCGGTCGGCGGGAACAGCGGCGGTGGCGGCAAGGCGCCGCCCGTCGCGGGTGCTACCGGCGACGGCCGGTCGGACGAGTCCCTCTATCGACTAAGCCGCGTGGCGCCGCAGCAGCCGTCGACGCCCGCTGGGGCGGGCATCGGGGAGGCCGCGCCCGACGCCGCGGACGCGGACGAGCAGTCCATTTGGGAAATGATGGTCACGGAGGCTTCAAGGATGCAGGCCAGCGGGCGCGCCGAGGAGCTGAGCGACCCGGATGTGCTGGGGAGCCTCGTCGCGCCGGTGGAGGCGGTGCTGGAGACGGAGGACCACGCGGAGCACGTTCGGACGCAGCAGAGCTACGAGCTGGCCGTCGCCGATGAGCCGAACAACTCGCTCATCCTCGCCAACTTCGCGCAGTTCCTCTACCTCGTGCAGAACGACCACGACGGGTAGGTCCTCTCGGCTACGCCCACCAACTGTTCGACGAATTGCCAACGCAACCGCGGTTATTGATCAATAGCTCTCGTTTCATCACAGGGCGGAGCACTACTTCGAGCGGGCGGTGCGCGCGGAGCCGGCGGACGCGGAGGCGCTGAGCCGGTACGCGACCTTCCTGTGGAAGGCGCGGAACGACCTCGCCGGCGCGGAGGACACCTACCAGGAGGCCATCGCGGCCGACCCCGGGAACGCCCACCACGCCGCCGCCTACGCGCACTTCCTCTGGAACACCGGAGGTGAGGACACATGCTACCCACTCGATTGACGCGCCAACACCGGCACCGCAATGGCCGCGGATCAAACACGAACCGGCCATGCCAAAGAACAAAGAACAAAGAAAAAATTTAGAATTCAAGAAGTCAAGTTCTTGCAGCATGCGCGGGGGCGGCCACGCGGCGAGACGCCTAGACCACGACATCACACCGATGCAGTCCATGGCCCGGGCGGTGGAGTGGAGCTGACACATGATATCGTCCCTTTACTTAGTTTGATTAGAAGTGTGCGTGCGTGCCGTGGGCAGTGGAGTGAGTTGTGGTCCAGGAGGACATGGCGGTGGTGGCTCTGCTTCTTCTTCTTCCCCCGCTCCGGGAATCCGGGCAATTGGAGCTTTTGGCCGGGATCGGGGACGACGGGCTCTCGGGTCCCGACGAGCCTGTCGGGGCCAACCGGCGGCCGGGCGGCATGGACGGCTGTAGAAAAGATGTGGTAGAGCGCAGTGGCGTGGAGCGCGACGAGGTGGCGTCGATCATGGACGGATGTTGTGTTGAGTATTGTATAGCAGCTCGCATCCTGTAATTATGTAGATGTGGAAAAGAGAACGAATAACTAAGTGAATAAGAAGATCGTGGTAATCCCGGTGCAATCCACCTCGAATCTCGCGTGTTTCTACCACCAATACTCCTTGGGATTGCCCCTATCATCGGCCATCGCAAGCTCGCTCTTCGTCTGAGAGAGATCGGGAGCCAAGTGGGAAGTGAGAATGTCTTCTGCTCGCGGATCTCGATCACTGACCTGATGCTCTGCACATTCAGTAGTAGAACGATTGCGGAAATTGACGCATGAGGCCTGTCTCTTTGTGATGCGGATTGCAGAGTTATCTACCCGAAGCGGTAACGAGCTGTAACTTGAAATGAGCACGGAACGGTTTCACCCAAGCAGGCACAGCAATCATAGTACCTGTGCACATGCTCTGCAACGCAGAGTCACAGGCACTGAGCCAGTGAGCACGAAGCAGCGTCACAGGCACTGAGCCAGTGACCGCTAGACTCGTAGCACGATCCCGCAGCGGCGTAAAGCCGTGAGCGCAGTTCCCCACTGCCCACTCCCTCCGGTCCCGTGCAAGCACTGCCCACTTCCTCCCGTGCAAGCTGCGGCCCGTCCATTCCATGTGCCCGGGCCAGTCCACCGCACTGGAAACGGGCACCTCGTTTACGCCGGGAAGGCCACCCGTGCCGAACAGTTTCAGAGCTCATTCAGCACTTGACTTACTAGACCCCTCGAGTCTTCGCCGAGCTGCCAGTAGAGGTCTCGAAAAGATATTTACCAGATTTTCACGGGCGCTGCGTGTGACAGTCGATCTCACTGGCCGGCCGGAGAAGTCCAGGCGTCCAGCGCCGCCGCCACCCCCACCGGCCCGGTTTGGCACGGAACCTACCCGTCGCACTCGCCCACCGACCCGCCTGCTGCCGCACACTGGCCGATATTCCATCGCCCGGCTCCGGATCACGGGAAAGAGTACAAACCGGGGCGTGCGCGGCGACCACGGCTTCCTCGCGACGCACACAGTACGTTAATCTTGCGACAGGTTGATCACATCCTGTCAGGCGCCATGGCCTGGCTAATGATCGCTAACGCACCAAGAGCGCGAGTCCAAAACCCGGCATGGGGGGCGCGCGCGAGGCCGGCGGCTCTGGATGGCTCCGTGCACGGACGTCGGCACCGGCTAGACAGGGGTCGGCTCGGCACATGCCTTGCGGGGTTTTGCTGCTGGAGCTGGACTGCCGGACCAAGTGGCTAGTGCGTTTCCGCATGGTTGCGCCATCGGCGGGGTCCGATGTCGCCCATCGTGTCAGGATCAAGCCGTGATCAGATGTGTGCCTGCCTGTGCCGATTGATCCGGTGTGCTCCCTGAACGGACCAGGGGGCATGATCCGGAGTTGTGTCCAAGAGCAAAATGCCATGAGTATGGAACAGGGCACAGGCCATGCCGTAATTCTCCGCTCCCTAACCAGGAAAAGGACGCAAATAGAATGCCCCTCCCTGGCTGGTCATGGTCGAACAGTCCCCATTGGGAATGGGGGCACAATATTAGCATCTGCCATGGCTGCCATCTGTCCACGGCTCATCGGATTGCATATGTCTATCTACAATAAACGAGCTTGATTTTCTGCATGTGGCGGGCAGGTCCAAAATACTGTATGGGACAAAGCGAAACGCCTCCAGGAGGACATATATTTATAGCGAGGCCCGGAACAACCTCGGCCTACACTAGGACAGCCCAACTACATGTTAGCCCATGCAGAAACGCCTCCAGGAGGACATGCAGCAGCCCTACAGGCCTTACCAACACGATAGCCGAAAGTACTAAAATAACCAAGCTACGCTTGAGCATACCTCACATTTTTTTCATCTTTAGCTAATTATTGTTTTAGTAGTAAGCAATGCGCCCGTCGGCGGCAGCGAGGCATATGAAGCATATCTTTTTACATTGATTTTAAAGATTAAATTGCGTTTCCAACACTTATAAATGACATTTGGCACTTAGAAAAATTTGTTCATTTACCTACATTCAATTTATGTATTTTAAGAAAGAGGGATCACTACTATGGAAGTATGTAATCGTCTAACATAGCGGTTTGCTGATGGTGCAATGGTTGTCATAGAAAATAATAGATACCGACATTATTGCACTCATATGACAAGTGAACAGTAGAGAGAGCGTTAAATTTTGTGTTAAGAAAATAGGGAAAAGTCTATTTTAATAGCATTTATTATATAAATAATATTCTTTTTATTTTTTTATATGGTCACATATGCCATTCTTAGTACATCAAGTGTAAAATAAAAAAATAAACATGAAAAAGGGGCCTTTTTAGGTAACGAATGAGTTAGAAGGTTATTCGCTAGCGTAAGTATCGTCCACTGGATTCTCATGGTGCCAACGGTCAAGATGATGAAGTCAATCTATATAACGTCTTCCCTACCTCCATGAGGTATCCCTTGGATCTCTTACCCTCTTTATAGACTACACAATCCTTTCAAGCTAGCAATGATGTTTCGATTTGGGGATAGATCTATGTTCCGCGAGCCGGCGACGATGGAAAGAACAACTCCATCAACGAGAATCGGGGCCACAAGCCAGTCCTTGCTTCAGGATCTCATCACCGGTACTCTCCCAGGCCCGGATCTGTACATCCCCGAAGAGAATCAAGGCGGCGACATGTATGGTACATCTCCTTATCCTCTGATTGCAACCGGTGATGTCCATCTTGATGGGTCAAATCATATCGCACAAGATGGCAAGGTTCCACAGCAAGATGCTACAGGACTTATGGAAGTGGGTTATCTTGATTCTGGCAACGCTATATGCGGTAATCAGGCCCTTATGGAAAATACCATTCCTTCTGAGAGTTCTGCAGTGACTATTGATATGGCAGCGAGCCAGGCATATGCCGAAGAGGATGCTGCAACCCACAACGAAAGAGGGTTGTGGACACCTAATGAGGACAGGTACAACAATCTAGATTCTTTGTTGTTCATGGTGAAATTCCTTTTACAGATTTTGTTGTCATGTGTATGTTGTTATAATACAAGATTTTCTATTTGTGCCATGAATTAGATGAATTTTCTTTCACACTTGTTCATCCCTTACATAACACTAATGATCTCAGCAATCTTTTCTTTTAAGTGTATACTTATCCCCTAACCATATTTTTTTGCAGTAATTAATTAATTGCCAATCATTGAGTAGTATGATTTAAAGGCGGATACATGCCCCTTCATAATTGCATACCCAATTTTCTTTCTGTAATACTCGAGGTTGGAATTGTAGTATTCTATGAATCAAACCTAAGTATTGGAGCATTATATTTTTTTTCATGTATAACAAATATATTATCTAGATTTGGTTGTAATTTGAAATGTCCTGTTGCATGGCTTGTGGCCCCAAAATGTTTATTTTCCCCTTTTGTGTTGAATTCCAGTAAGCTTAGAGAGCTTGTGAATGAGCAAGGTGAAAAGAAGTGGTCAAAAATTGTAAAGGATCTCCCAGGCAGGATTGGAAAGCAATGCAGAGAGAGATGGCTCAACCATTTGAAGCCTGGCATTAAGGTATTCCTACTTTTTCAATGGTTCTTTTAAGATTGATTTCTAATGCATAGATACATGCTTTCCTCAGATTATTCATTACAGAGTACCATATCACTACAGTATGTGTATACTTACTCTTCAATGAATATCATGTTTCTATTGATTCCTTGTGTGATCACAATAGTATATTTTCCTTATACATAGGATATGATATGGGTCATTTTGTTCTTACACGTATTATTAGCAACTACATATATCTTTTGCCCTATATTTTGGATGTGAAAAAAGGGAAGGGAACAACATCTCTAATTGAATCCTATTAGAATCTGTTCCGGGGAGATCTTCATGCAGAAATCAAATATCTACACTACAGTATCTATGGATCAGTTGTATAATTGCACATCCTGATGAAATTGTTTTTGCACACATACAAAAACAAATTCTTAGGAATTGCACTTGATTTTGTGTTCTTCTTCTGGATATAAATACTTGTATACATACAGATAAATTTCTTAGAAATTGTACTTAATTCTGTGTTTTTTCTGGATGTTTATACCCAATTTCTAACTACATATTTATGCACAACGAATTTGCTATGTTTGTATTCGAGAGAATACTTTTTTCTGATTTTTTCTCAGAACATTAATTGAACAACTGGTTATTTATGATCTTTATTTGATGCCCAGTATGCAGTTTGAACCACAAAATTGTGGTGAAACAATATGCGGATATCTTTGATGTTTTCCTTTTTATTGGGCTAACATGGAATTTTGTAGATGGCTGACCTTTTTTATTTTTAACATGTGATTCTATATTGTTTTCCCAATAATTTTCTTATCGGTTTTCACCAAAGAATTAACGTGGAAGGAACATTTGAATAAGTACATACATATATATCCTAACCTCATGGCAAGGCATTTGGTATATATTTATTGTTATGCATAGTACTAGGATATAATAGTGCTCCTTCCATAATTTCGTATTGTTATATTAGTATATATCTTCAACCTTCAGTTTAGATCCTAATCAGAGTACTGGATTAGCGGACTATGGAATGTCAAAATCAGTGAACTTTTTTTTATCGTTCAAACATATTTTTTTACTTACATGCTCCCACAATTTGTGTTTGTACGCACCGTGTTCTGCAGAAGGATACCTTCTGGACAGAAGAAGAGGACCTGATGCTTGTAGCCTGGCACCGGAAGCTCGGCCCCAGTTGGGCTGAGATGGCAAAGCACATCCCTGGCCGGCCAGAGAACAGCCTCAAGAACCACTGGAACGCGACCAGGCGCCATGTGTGGAAGAACAGGGAGACAATTGAGATGGCCGTCAAGGATGGGACCCACCCCAACGTCCTCGTGGTCTACATGGTGCGCGAGTGCGGTGTGCTGAAGGGGGCGGGCGCCCCGGCCAGCGCCGCTGACCCGCCGGTGCCGGATGCTGTGCCGGACGGTTGGCAGGCGGACAACCCCGCCGCCACGGAGCCATCGCCGGGCTCCAACTCGCCCGACCAGTGCTGGCTGCCGATGCTTTGCGGCGGCATGCTGCCTCCACCGATAATGGAGGCGCCAGCGCCACTGCCAGACCACAACAACGTCGAGAGCTGCGTGTATGCTACGTACGACGCCGACGGCTACGTGCGCTACGTGCACCTGCAGCCGACGCCGGGGCACGACGGCTACGCTCCGGCCAACCAGGTCGCCGCCGCCGCCGAGGCTGCCGGATACTACAACCCCCTGACATTCCCGTACAACCCGTTCGCTGGGCAGCAAGTGTACGCCCCGGAGGACGGGACGAGCCACTACTACAGCAACAGCGGCGCCGGCGGTGACGAGGCGCACGGCAACGCTGGCTCTGTTTCCGCGGCCCCGGAGCTGGCCGGCATGCCATTCAGCGCCAACGCACCAGCTGCCCAGCATAACCAGCGTGGCCGCGGCGGCGCCATTTGAGGTGAGGAACCAGCTTCTGATGAGACTGCTGGCTACATATAAACAGAGCTGCGTCACAGCAGTTCGTCAGAACCAGTTCAAATTAAGCGCCTTCTATGGACGGCGAACTTTTTTGAGTTTCCATCGTTGAACCATGTCGTTTGACTGTTGTGTCGTATCGTTGAACTATGTCGTGTCGTATCGTTGAACTATGTCGTGTTGCTGTCGTGTCGTACTTTTACCTGTTGGAGTTTTGATCTAAATTAAGAACCTTGGTATGCTTTGGACTATATCTGTGCTTTGTTTGCTGCTGCAGTTCATTTTGCTTTAAATCTGTAATTGGTTGCGCTTGGAATTTCTTGCGTTTCTCATTTGAAGGGGTCAAGCATGTGGTGATTTTCTTTTGATTTGAAATGTATGACGAAAAGAAGTGTGCGGGTTTGGAGGTAGGACCAAGCAGCTGTGCTGTACTCCTTCCATCCTAAATAAGTGTCTTCCGTGAAGTATGTTTGTAAGGTAAACACGCTTCCCGAGCGATACTTATTTAACGAGAGAGAGTACAGTTTAAGCTGCAGGCCCCCATTCTAGGGATTAAGTGGCGGGCATCTCAGTGGATTCAGTTCCGTCAGGGTCCGACAACATTTGGTACCTGCAGCTGGGAGTCCCCTCCGCCAGAGTGCCCTGCCTGCCTGCGTCCCCATTCGACCATTTCTGAAGCGGCGCCGGCGCGGCGGCACCATGATTGAGTGCCGGAACATGGTCGGCACGCCCTGCGGCGGCACCATGATACAGTGAGCAAGTGCAGCACTGCTGGGTCCTTTAATCCTGCAGTCTTGAATCGATCACCCAGGTGCAGACAAGAAAGGGAACGGCGAAGGCACTTGCATCAAGCAGCAGCGGCACAGAACGGCGCAGCCACACGCCCGTCCGGCCGGCCGCCAGCGTTTGCGCCACCGGGCCGGTCTCCCGGTTTTACACCGGCCGCAGGACGCGGTGGCCGGTGGGCAGCGGTCGTGTCGTGGTGCCTGCACCACTAGCACTAGCGCTGTAGCCGGTTCGTCATGGCATTCCTATCATATATATTGCAGTGGGATTATGTGGCTCTCGAACATGCAAGGCAAGCAGCTAATGCTGATCCATCACTCACGAATCAGTCAAGGCGAAGTGCTGCATGAAGAACCATCAGACAGTTTCATCTGGTACAGGCGCCTACTTGAGCGAGCAAGTTAGGTTCGGGCAGGGCAACATTGTGCCTCACCTCGCCGGTGCCATTGCAGCCAATGGATCCAGCAACCAACGGAAAACAAAGGTTACTAGCAACGGTAGCAATCAGCTGTCAAAGCAAGTGGTTTTTTACTTTAAATGTACTGCCACTAACCGGCGATTAGACCCGCCTCCACAAGACGTTGCTTTCTTCAGGTTCGGCGGACGGCGCCCGGATCCGCCGCCTAATCATTGCAGCTAGGATCGCTGGTAGTGGACTCCCGGCGCTGCCAAGCGCCAAACCCCTCGCTCGATCGATCGTTTCGCGGCATGCGACGGGCAAGCGCAAGTGTGGAGGACTATACTATCGAGGCTCGATCGTCTTCCTCGGTTCTGCAATCTGCGTGCGAACCAGACACGTCCAGTCCGATCGGTCGCCTAACGTCCAGGCGCATCTGCTCGGATGACGTATCAGTGACGCTTTCGTGACTGTGCTTGTCTCTCATGCGCAGGGATAGGATTTTTTAGGACCCAAATTGCACAGTTCTCGTTTCAATTTCTCACAACGAGGACCAAACGAAAACGGAAATGGCACAGGATGCATTGTACTGCATCCCGATTTTAAAATCCTTGGGGCGAGAGATTACCACAAAATATATCTAGAGAGATATCAAAGTTTAGTACCAGTATCTACTAAAATTTAGTATATCTACAGTAATACTCTCTCCATTAAAAATTATAAATCGTTTTAAATTTTTTAATATATAGCATTTGCTATGCACATAGATATACGCTATGTGGAGATACATGAGGAACATTATGTATCTAGAAAAGTTAAAACGATCTCTAAATTGGAACGGAAAGAGTAATTAATGTGTTGGTACATCTGTCAAGGACAGTAATTAAGAAACAATTATATTAGGCCACTCTTAATGGAATTTTATTCTCATTTAATGGGAGTATGATTTTTTAAGATATTTCAAATAAGCAAAGAAGAGAGAGAATTAAGTAGGCCCATTCAGATAAAACCAGTTGTATAAGGTTCCAACTCATGATGAGTCCTAGAATTAAATATCATGGGACCTCTGAACAGCAAAATGAAATACTCACATGGGAGTAATGTGTTTGAGAAAGAGTTTCAACCATGATTTCTTTGGTTTTTTTGTTGATGTGACGGACACTCTTTAGAGCAACAAAATGAATCCTTCCATTGAGATTATTATGGCACTAGTACAAAAAATATAGCAGATCTCATGTGTAGGGATAAACTGCATCGTATTGCATCCCTATTTTGAAATCCTTGGGAGATACCACACATTAAAATTATATCCAAGGGATATGATATCAAAATTTAGCACTAGTATCTACTAATTTAGCACATATATCTACAGTTACAATCTGCTGGCAGTAAAAATGATATTATTAAACCACTCTTAATGGGAGTTTGATTCTCATTTAATGGGGTAGGATTTTTTATGATGTTATAAAGAAGGAAAAAAGAAAGAGCGAATGAAGCAGATTCGTCTAGACGAAAACCACTTGTACATGGTTCCTGCTCGTGATGACTTATATGATAAAATTTCATGGAGGCATATGAATAACACAATGAAATACTCACGGAGGTATTGCATTGGAGAACGAGTTTCAACCATGATTTCAATGGTATTTTGTTAATGTGATACTCTTTGGATCAGCAAATGAGTCCTTATATTGAGATTGTTGGACTACTACAAAGAATTGAGAAGCAAATTGTTTTTTCACCGGTGCTCCCAAGACCTGGCTTCTGCGTATAAAAAAGAGAAAAGTCTGGTTTACACCCTCGAAATATCACAAAATTCTGATTTTCAACCTTCAACTACAAAACCGGATAACATAGGCCATCCAACTATCAAAACCGGGTAAATTTGACCATTTGGATGGTTTCGAAGGTGATTTCTATTTTATGAAAAGTTAAATATTCAAATTTAAACTAAAAAGTTCATAAGTAATATATTTTAAATTACAAAAATATAAAATGGGTATAAAAAATTTTCTAAATGTAACCTATCTATTGGCACTATACTTGTTAGTTATTCGGATCCATTTTTTTATGTTCATAGTATTTGGTTGCTTGTAGTTATGCCTAATATTTTTAAATAAATAAGATTAAAATAGAACAATAATAGATAGGTTATATTTTTAGAAAAAAATTGATACTAATTTCATATTTTCTGATTTAAAATAAATTAGTTTTGATTTTTTAGATCTAATTAGAATTGTTTATTTTTAAAAAAAATTACAAAACACCTAAGGGTCAAATTTGTCCGGTTTCGACAATTGGATGACCTCTCTTATTCGGTTTTGTAGTTGAAGGTTGAAAATCAAACTTATGCGATAGTTTGAGGGTGTAAACCGGATTTTTCCCTAAACAAAATATAATATGTAGAAATGAGGCGCTACTTGATTGTTAATATACCCTTGCTAATAATACCAGTAATATGGTTTGTTTGGTTTTGAGGGGAATGGGTAGGATAATACCCATGAAGAGGGGATTAACGCTATAGCAAAATGTTCATAATCACATTTTCATTTTATCACCCTTGGGCTATTCATGCCATATCATTCAATGTTCAAAGTTTTATATCTGTTCACTTCACCTTGATGAAAAAGTTTCCCTTTCTTTTTTCATCCTAGAGTCGCATGGATTGGAGTTTTCCACTTGGCATGTGACTTGCATTTTTCTAGATTTATTTTAAAAATTAAAATCGCTATTCTTTTCGGTAGTAGGCAAAAATGTCCGTCAACAACGAGAGGTTCGTGTTGACTTTGTCAACTCTAAGAGGTATGGGTTCGGTCTCTCGAAGCTACTTATATGGGTAGGATTATGTGCATGTATTTATAGTAGAGAGTGCATGTGCGTGTACATAAGCATCTACATTTGTATAGTGTACGTTTCGTAAAATAATTATGTTTTATACTTAAAAAATTATAAAATTATTAATTTGAATATTTTCATGGTTGACCCTTAATATTAGGAATAGTTTATTGTAGATATTGCCCTTATAAAATATATAGGTGACGTGGACAATATTGGAGACAGTGCCTATCTGCCTATCTCTCAACTATTATTGATGCCCTCGTCACCTCTTGTGAGTGGTGGATCTTCAACTACTCATAAACCTATTTAATTTACACTTATTAGCACATCGTGGACATTACAACTTGTCTTTTCTTTTTCTTTAAGAAAAAACATTGTGGGCATTATATGCTGCGTTTCAAGGAGGATATATGCTTATGCCTGCGATCTTGGAAGCTACCTGCGTAGACAACACCTAGCCATTACATGATGGTGATATTTGCACGTCGCTTTCCGTCAGGAGGCTGGCGAAAGCGTCGCTAGACATCTACCGCTCCTATCTGGAACCGATTCCATCGAAAGGCTCTGATAAGCCTGAGCGTAATTTAGGCAGGATCTGGGCCATATTGCCAAAGGCAAGAGAATCTATCAGAAAAACACAGACTTTGCTGAATTAGGCGTAGCCTAGGACCCTAGCTAGGCTTAGTATAATGTCCTTGGCTACATCCGACTATTCCCAACCTGAAAAATAAAACCACAGAGAAGCTAAGCCCTTTTCAGTGTGTGTACCAGGGCATAAAAAGGACGAACCGGAACGGTTTCATTCCCAGCAGATAGTAGAATAATGCAAAATGGAACAAGTTTTTTCAGTGCTTTCATGTCACGATATGCCTGAATAAGACTGCATTTTATTTTTCTCATCAGAGAGCGCACGCACGCACGCTGTGCGTGGTCACCAACTCTACACATGGGTGTAGGAGGACGCCGGAGGAGGACAGATCTTAGCTACATGTCTAATCGCACATTATTATGATGATGTTCGCCGGTATCTTTATCCATTCCATCCCGTCTAATCTATCGGCATAGACTTTACGAAATTCGGACCTAAAGCGGAGCTCCAGCGTGTCGCTCCCAGCTCAGTGCTCTCCAGTCTCCACCGGAGGGCGGAGGGCCCTTCTCGTGTGGGAGCCCTGATGACTGATGAGGCCGGCACTGGCACCACGACGATGAGCTCGTCTGCCACGAGTCCAAAATGAACTCCGTGGATCATGCGTAGCCGTGCAGATTTGTGTAAACCCGTGGTGCGCGACACCGTAAAAGGCGACTAGGAATGTGTAATGGAAGATGCGTGTCCCTGGATTTGAGACACGGGGTACGTGCAGAAGGTTGTCACGAGAGCTGAGGTGATTTCTGTCGTGTCGTGCTATGCATCGGACGCAGACAGTCACGCACTGATGGGTGACTCCAATTCGACAAGCTTAACGACACGAGCGGCACAACTAGACGAGTGAGGGACTCGCCTGCACATGCTAGAGGTACATGTTAATTACATTCAAGAAATGTTAATTGTTGAGGGTGGTCCCACATGTCATCTAACATAGTCGAGTATTTTGGCAAAATGCTTTCGTTTTTCTCCGGTGGCGAGGCATGCGTGTGCAGTGCACTACCGCACAACACATAGTTGAGCTGTTACTTTGTGGGATGTAGAAAAGCTGTTGTGAGGCGTGGGCTATGAGAAAGCCGAAAACCATTTAGTTGGGCAGCTGTGGCTTTTGAGAAAACTGTTAAGCGGACCCCATATGTCATCCACGTCCCTCCCCACTCAACTCTCCTCTCCCTCTCACGGGCAGACCCCACTTGTCTTCTTCTTCCTCCCACGTCGTTCTCCTTGGAGCTCCCGAACGCAACGAAGGCCGGTAGAATGAGGGACGACGGGTCTTCCTGGGGCGCGGCGGGGGCGGGGGCGGCGGCAGAGCTCGCACTCGCGCGCCCGCCCATGGTGGATCTCGCGCGCGCCGGCGCGTCTTCCTGCGGCGGATCTCGCGTTAGCGCCGGCGGAGCTCTCGCTCGCAACGCAGGCCGGTGCTGCAAGGGACGGGGGGTCTTCCTCCAGCGCGGCGGCGTATCTTCCTACAGTCCGGTGGCAACGACAGGGGAAAAGCTCCACGGGCGCAGTAGGCTACGACTCTGGACGTGGACGCGCAACGGCCGACAGATCTGGGGTGGGGGAGAGACGAGCTGGCCGCGCGGCCTTCCTGGAACCGTAGCGCTGCCGGTCATGAGGTCAGGGTCGCGAGGTTTAGGGGTGCACGGGCATGCGTTCTTTTCCAATGAGGAACGAACCAGTTCGCTTCACTAACGAGTGGCAGGCGGGTAAATATCACGAAGATTCTCCTCTACAGCCGCTAAAAGTGACCTCAGACCTGCTGTGAAATCTCTACTACGAGAAAGCTGGTTTTAGAGAAAGAAGGCATGCCAAGATATACCCTTTGGTTGGCTTTTAGCTTTTTTTTGGAAGCCAAAGCCCTTAGAAAGCTAAACCAAAGGGACCCTATATCATCGCCGGTTCCAAAACCTCGTCACCGCCGGTTTAGATCTTCATTGGATTTAAATCGGCGATGATGGGTCGGGCTATCACCGGCAGTGATGTCCATTTTGGAAAAAAAAAGAAAAAACAGCCGTCGTGCCGCCCCGCGAACTGCTCCGCGCGCGATGCTGGGCGCTGCTCCATCGGGAGAGGGGAGAGGGGAGAGAGGGAGGGGCGGGGGGAAAGGAGAGGAAGGAAGGGGAGGCGGGAAGGGAGGTATGGCGTGGGAGGCATCGGCGAGGGAGAGGGAGGGAGGCGTGCTGGCGGGAGAGAGAGCTGGGAGGCGTCGGTGGGGAAGGCGGTGAGAGGAGGGCAGCGGAGAAGATAAGGAATGAGAGGGAGAAAAGCACCGAGGGGAATCCTTTTCTGTTAAAGAAAAGCGTCGAGGGGAGAGAAAAGTATCACAGAGTGGTATGGGCATCACCACCGGTTCGTGTTACGATCCAGCGGAGTACTTATCGGCCGTCGGTTCGTAATACGGTTCGTAATACCTACTATCACCACCGGTTTTAAAAGTAAGTGCCGGTGATAGACTATTACCGTCGGTTTGAAATGAACTGGTAGTGATGGAGCGTTTACGATGACCTCATCTGCAGTAGTGGTGGAATGCCGTGAAGAATTTTCTATCATTTGGAGAACTTGTTTTTTCAAGACTATAGAAGACTTGTAGGAGTTCATGATTCAACATGGACAGCATGCCGATTGCTGCCTGCTGACGGAAGAATCAAGGACCCCTGGAGCACACACGCTGTTCCGGTGAGCGGTGATGACGTTGGACGACACATCCAACGGACACGTGACGCCCGGGCAACACATTTTCAACGTCATCGACACCTTCGCGCGTAAGAACACCTCACACACGGCAGCAGGTTCCTTCAGTCCTCTTTCGGAGAAGCCATTAATAAGTACATTGGATCTTCTTTTTGTTGTTGTCCAAAATGAATAAGCACATTGATTCCATCAACGGCTGGCTTGACTGGCTCAGCTGTTCATTTTCAAAGAACCGGGTTATTGATATAGTGCTGCTGTGATGAGCTCATTCTTGGCTGTGCATAAAACAACGACCAAAATGCTGCTACTACATTTTTTGTCCAGGACTTCATCAAGTAGTTACAGCTAACACATTTGTTTTTTTAAAAAAATAGGTTTGCACAATTCTTGGCTAGGAAATGTTGAGTACAGCTGAAACCGGGAAACACTCATCAGTCATCGCCCAGCACAGAACCAGCAAAGGCAAGTCATAAATGGAGCCGTCCCGTCCAAGAGACATCCGGCGAACGTCGGTCAAAAATCACGCGACGCCAGCAGCCGTGAGCAGAGATCGATGTGGCAAGCTGGCTGGCTGGCAGCCCACAGAGATTTACAGCAAAAACGAGGGAAGAAATGGCAGCAACCAGCAGGGAAGCCGAAGGTTAGGCCGCGTGGGACAGCGACGGGTCTCCGCCTCCGGCATTATAAAACTGGCACGCGGCTCCCCTTCGCAACGCCCCCACTCGCTCGCCCAAAATCCTCTCGCGTCAGATCATCCGAGGGTGAGCCCAACGCGAGCGGAGCGGCAGGCATCGATAGCTAGCACAGTAATTCCTGCGGCGCGTCGCGCAGCTGCCCGCCAACCAACCCCCCGGCTCGCTATTTTACCCGCCCCGCTCCGCGACAGGTTGGGCCGCGCCGCGCCTTCCACCTCTCTCGGCCTCCGCGCTGCAGCGAGCGTGCCTCTGCGGGGGTTTTGGTGTGGGGAGAGCGGCGCCGGCTTGCTTGCGGCGGCGGCGGGGAGCCGGGGGGATGGTGCCGGGCGGCGAGCAGGCGGAGGACGCCATCGTGGCGGACGCCGGCAACGGCAAGGGCGGGGAGGCGCTGCGCGCGATGGGCGTGGCCGGCGACGACGCCGAGCAGCAGCAGCAGCAGCAGCGCGACGGCGGGTTCAGCATGAAGAGCCTGCTGTGGCACGGCGGCTCCGTCTGGGACGCCTGGTTCAGCTGCGCCTCCAACCAGGTACAGTACGTAGCTAGCTGCCATTCGATGCCCATGGCATGGCACCCGCGTCGCGTCGGGTTTGCGTCGGTCGCGGGTAGAGGATGGATGATCGGTCACCGACGGGTGCGTTCTGTGTTGGCTCGCAGGTGGCGCAGGTGCTGCTGACGCTGCCCTACTCCTTCTCGCAGCTGGGCATGGTCTCCGGCGTGCTGCTCCAGATCTTCTACGGCCTCATGGGCAGCTGGACCGCCTACCTCATCAGCGTCCTCTACGTCGAGTACCGCGCCCGCAAGGAGAAGGAAGGCGTCAGCTTCAAGAACCACGTCATCCAGGTCGGTCGGTCAGTTCGCGAACGGCCCAGCCCAGCCCCCACCCCCCCGCCCCCGGCCGCGCCGCGCTCCACTCTCTCGTACCTCCGCAACCGTTTCCAGTTCCGTTTCCTCGCCGGCCAGCTTCCCCGGAAGCGGGAGGACACGGTTCCTGTGCCACCACACTCATGCTGCTTTTCCTCGGCCAGGGGGCATGGGAATTGGATCCGCTGGCCATGGTCGGTCACGCCCGCCGTGCGATCGATCGATGCGCGCTGGAATTTCGGGGAGCGGGTGATGAGTAGTGCTGCTTTGCTTTGCTTGCCCTGCGGAAAGGCGCTTTGCTAGCTATGGGCCTGCCGACCTCGCCCCCAGCCATTTCCTTGCTGAACACAGCAAAACGACAACGCCACCGGCACGCACCTGTTTACTTGCTGCAGTACATACACGCATCATAACTGAACAAAAAAAATTGAATTTTTTTCCTCCTCCTGACTGTTGACCAGTGGTTCGAGGTCCTGGACGGGCTCCTGGGCCCGTACTGGAAGGCCGCCGGGCTCGCCTTCAACTGCACGTTCCTGCTCTTCGGCTCGGTCATCCAGCTGATCGCCTGCGCAAGGTCAGTTAGATTCCTCCTCCGTCTCTGCTACTACATACCGGCACTGCCATTGCCGTAGTAAACCTGCCTCGATCTGGAGGCCATGAGCTGAACTCGTGGCGTGGCACGCGCAGCAACATCTACTACATCAACGACCGGCTGGACAAGCGGACGTGGACGTACATCTTCGGCGCGTGCTGCGCCACCACCGTCTTCATCCCCTCCTTCCACAACTACCGCGTCTGGTCCTTCCTCGGCCTCGGCATGACCACCTACACCGCTTGGTACCTCACCATCGCCGCCGCCGTCCACGGCCAGGTGAGCCCCCGTCCCCCACACCGATCGCCGGCTCGCCGCCGCGCGCCCATCCATTCAGTGCGCCAGTCATTCGCTGGATCCGGCGGTTTGCCAGCGCGGTCGCGGTGAGCTATCTAGCTAACAGTGGCCGTCCGGCGCAGGTCGACGGCGTCACGCACTCGGGCCCGAACAAGCTCGTGCTCTACTTCACCGGCGCCACCAACATCCTCTACACTTTCGGCGGCCACGCGGTCACTGTGTGAGTACTCGAACAGCTCGCTATCTGTAACTCTGTATGCGGCAACCATATAGATATAGCCTGTGAACGAGTTTTGTGAACGGTCAATTTCAAGCGGGGCCAGCATCGAAGCCAGGACTTTTGGAGGATTCTCGATCATCTACGCACCGGTGTTTGCTGACATTTCAACACTTAAGGAAGCTTTTGCCTAGTGCTGGGACAATCAGTACATCTATGGAGTAGAAGTAGTAGAAAGAAAAGACATGTTTGCAGATGAGTCAAACGATCACAAGTAGTAGGAAACAATTCACCATAGTGGAAGGCAGCTTTGTTATCTTCTAACCATTGGGCAGACAGAAATGCAGCACAGCCACTAAGCTCTGGTGATCAGATCAGCCCCTACCATTCCCCTACTACTGAAGGTCCATGCTAGGCGTCCACTATGCACTTCAATATTCCCAGGCAGCAATCCTTTATTCCCTTTGCTCGTTACGTGCACTAGCTTAGTATAGCACCTGCCATGATGATCTTTGCTGCGTGATGATCACAGCAGAACTTGACGGGTAGTCAGCGGCGGCGTCTACGTGCTTTTGATCTCACGCTCGCGCCGGTTGTTAGGGAGTCATTTTATCTTAAAAATCCAGCTGCTTTTTTCTCCAGTGGTGAAAAGAAAAACAAAACATAGTTCTTTGCAGAGGTTGGGGGCGATGTGGACTGGTTTCAATTCAGGTAGTGCCAGGTTCACATCAAGCGAACCGATTCCGTCCTGCTGCCCCCGTGCGGGGGTGATGAGATCTCCATCGGATTGAGACAGTACAGTGCCTCATCATTTCATGATTCTGGGTCTATCCCTTTATTGGCGATAAGCTTTGGTATTTGGTTAGTGGAGAGGAAGTCTCAAAGGTGTGACAATTTGATCCCAACCTTAGAAGGTGAATACCTACCTGTCTGCCAATCTTACATTACAGTGCCTGACTGTCACCATCCTTTGCATGAAGCAATTTCCAGACCACAATCTCTGTTGCTTTCAGAGTGATACGACAGTTTCCATTAGTGTAGTAGCATGTTATCATCACCTGCGGATGTTAGGTGCTTAGTTTACTCGATAATTGCTTCATTTGGCCGTATTTGTCGGCCCCCACGCACTGTGTGCGCTCGTATCTGGCTCGCTCAATGATGTTGTTACAGCTGCTGAGATTCTTCATGTCCCAATCTTTCGAAATATACCGACTAGGAGAAGCACCACCTTTTCCCCAGCTTGATGGCTTATCGTTCAATCAACATGAAAAGTTCATAAATTATTTGCGCGCATGTGTGGAAAAAGGGCGTCTAGTACGACGTTAATTCCAGTACTGATTCTCACTTTACGTGTTGTTACCAGATCATTTTTCTGATATCTTTGAATGAAGTACATGCGGCTTTCAGAAAGCTGTCTCTTTTATTTCCCCCCATGGAGCATGGTTTGCTTTCTGATACTGAATTATAACTGATTCATGTCAGATTGATTTCTCTATTTTGTGTGTTGTTTTTTGGCGCAGCGAGATCATGCACGCGATGTGGAAGCCGCGCAAGTTCAAGTACATCTACCTGCTGGCGACGCTGTACGTGTTCACGCTGACGCTGCCGTCGGCGGCGGCCATGTACTGGGCGTTCGGCGACCAGCTGCTGACGCACTCGAACGCCTTCTCGCTGCTGCCGCGGACCGGGTGGCGCGACGCGGCGGTGATCCTGATGCTGGTCCACCAGTTCATCACGTTCGGGTTTGCGTGCACCCCGCTCTACTTCGTGTGGGAGAAGGCGGTCGGGATGCACGACACCGGGAGCGTCCTCAAGCGCGCGCTGGCGCGGCTCCCCATCGTCGTGCCCATCTGGTTCCTCGCCATCATCTTCCCCTTCTTCGGGCCCATCAACTCCGCCGTCGGCGCGCTCCTCGTCAGCTTCACCGTCTACGTCATCCCCGCGCTCGCCCACATGCTCACGTACCGCTCGGCGTCCGCCAGATTGGTAAGCGTGACATGCCGCTCGGCGTCCTCCTGATGCTAGCTAGTCCTGTCAAGACATGTCGCTACGCTAGACGATGCCGCGGTGCGCGCGCCATGCTGCCACTAGAAGAAAAGAGAGACCTGTCACACCCTAGCGCCACACGCGCAGGGGCGGCGCTGACGCCCGTTGCCGCCGTCGCCTGAGCTCGACAGGCACATGCTCGCGTACCGGTCCGGTGCACCCGCCCGATCGACCGGCGGCGACCGCCACCGGATCGGCGGAACCCACCGGCGACGCCCGGGTGGACGGGTGGGGAATGGCTGTCCCCGCTTTCCTACTTCCAAGGCCTCGCGGCGGCGGCTCACCTTATCCCGGCGCGCCGAAAGGAGCTACCGCAACTAGCGAGCAACCGCGTCAGCGCAGTGCGGGCGCGCGCGCACGAAAGAAACCTCGTCCTACAGCGCCGCCCGCGTACCGACCTGCTAGCGTATCGTCGCCGTTGGCCCCGCGTTGTCTTCGCCGGACGGGACGCAAACTAACTCTTCTGGGTGCTTTCTTTTTTCTGCAGAACGCCGCGGAGAAGCCGCCGTCGTTCCTGCCGAGCTGGTCGGGGATGTTCGTGGTGAACGCGTTCGTGGTGGCGTGGGTGCTGGTCGTCGGCTTCGGGCTCGGCGGCTGGGCCAGCGTCACCAACTTCGTCAAGCAGGTCGACACGTTCGGCCTCTTCGCCAGGTGCTACCAGTGCCCGCCCAAGCCGCACGCCGGGTCACCGTTGCCGGCGCCGCCGCACCACTAGGGCGGCGAGCGTGGCCAAAGTCTTACCGTGCCGGCGGCGGCGTCCGGAAGCGGGGACCTCCTCGGCGCGAAACGAGCCTCTGGATTTTACTGGGTTTCCGGCCGGGACACCTTGCTGTGCACAAAACCGTTCTAGAGTGACTGCAAATAGTGGAGCAGCTTGTGAGTTCACTGACTTAGGGATAGGGATACAGTCCTGGACTCTTCGTTTGTCGCGTGGATTTGATGCATCGGTTGGTGTGGTTTTTTTTTTTCTGTGTTTGGGTTGTTTGTTGCACATGGTTGTTGTAGGCTGTTCGGTTCATGCTACATGGCACCTGGTGCAAGAATGGCATATACAGTGTGCCCGCTTCTCAATTTTCGCTTGGTTAATCGATCTTGATCGATGGTGTCCAAAGGAACGAGGCAGTTCAGCTCCGGTGGAGCTGTAATACGATCTACCAGTTCAACATACCAGAGATTCTTCCTCGCAAAAAGGAAAAAAAGAAACATCAGATATTCTAACTGATCTGTTCTTGCAGAGGGGATGATGGGCCAGAGCCCAAAATATAGTATTTCTCACATTTTGTGTGCACAATTTGTGCCAAAGTGTGGCCCACCATGAGCCCATGATCCTAATGTTGGATCTGTTTTACAAATCCTAGCCGCTTTTTTTTTTTTGATGAGATGTAATCCTAACCGCTTTGGTTACCTGAATCGTTGAACGGTTAGGATGCTAGGGACGGTCGAAGAGGCGAGGCAAGCAAGCGCTGGGATTGTAGGCCGTCACCAGTCAGGTTTCAACTTCTTGTCCCGATCCGATCACATCCCACTCCCTTCCCCGGCGGAATCCAAGCACGGAGCGGCCCCCACCCACCTTAAGTCGCCGCCCCCCGTCGCGAATCACGCACCCGCACCCGATCCCCAAATCCCCCCGGCGGCGATGGCGGCCAGCCTGTGGCGCGCCGTGATGGACAGCGTCAGCGGGTCCTCCTCCTCCTCCCCCTCGGCGCCCGACGCCGCGTCCGGCGGCGTCGAGTTCTGGCACGGG
Organism: Panicum miliaceum; assembly: GCA_032594955.1. Classification (NCBI taxonomy): domain Eukaryota; kingdom Viridiplantae; phylum Streptophyta; class Magnoliopsida; order Poales; family Poaceae; genus Panicum; species Panicum miliaceum. Next base: position 14,917,908 of record CM064065.1, read on the forward strand.
GCCGAGCGCGCGGGGTGGCTGAACAAGCAGGGCGAGTACATCAAGACGTGGCGGCGGCGGTGGTTCGTGCTCAAGCAGGGGCGGCTCTTCTGGTTCAAGGACCCCGCCGTGACGTGGGCCTCCGTGCCCCGCGGCGTCATCCCCGTCGCCTCCTGCCTCACCGTCAAGGGCGCCGAGGACGTGCTCAACCGCCAGTTCGCCTTCGAGCTCTCCACCCCCGCCGAGACCATGTACTTCATCGCCGACTCCGAGAAGGAGAAGGAGGAGTGGATCAACTCCATCGGCCGCTCCATTGTCCAGCACTCCCGCTCCATCGCCGACGCCGAGGTCGTCGACTACGACAGCCGCCCCCAGGCCACGGCGCAGCCCAAGGACAGCGAGGAGAATCTGCCAGCAGCGTAACATCGCGGTGATCCCTGTGAATCTCTCGATATGGCTCTCAATTGTAGTATATGTACTTCCAAGTGATTGTGTGCTTTGTTCCTTCACTCTTAATTATATATGTATATTAACCATCAATGACTTGGTGTGGTAATAAAAGGTATTTCGTGCATTATTTTTTATATTCTAATATACTATACTAAGAATTGATCTTAATACACCATGATTTCCCAGCTGCTTGATGTTTGGTTTGTTGTTTTTGCAGTTGTGCGTTTGAATTTGTTGGCTCAAATTTCGGAATTCGCAACAATCTTAACTATCAATATTTTTTTTTCCTTTTGTTGAGTTTGTCTCTTTCGATTGAAATAAATTTGTACCTAGTCTCCCTAACTGTCTCTACATTTTTGGGTACATGGCATATCAAGATTGTTGTTTACCCAATGAAGTAGCTCCTAGCTCCTGTCTAGTGTTCTTATGAAGTTTCTGTCCTAGGAGTAGAAACACTGATGCATATGCAGTACGTTTATTAGCAATGAAGTCAAAGAACCATATATCTAGATTCTAGAAGTCTTGTGCTATGATCTGAAGCAGAAGTTGTTTGCGGTGAATTAGAGTATGGAGTACTACAATACAAGTACCAACATGCGCTGTGTTAATGTGTACTCATGGAGATTCTGCCTTATCAGAAACTACAGTAAGAGGATGGATATCCTCCATCCTTAGTAAATTATGCTTAAATGCCAACTGGTGCTAATATCCCAGTGATTACTGTGACTCTCACTGTATGGATCTATGGTGTAGTATATGTGGTACTTGTAATCATGACTTGTGACCATGTTCTTTTGTTTCCTATCTTGTATATTGATGACTGCTGCCTGGTTTTAAAGTTTGGTATTCTTATGTGTGCCTATTAGCTTGTTCTTTTATAGTAATATGTATTGGCCTTGCAATCGCATACTTTTCTAACTGGTTGAAGTTAGTTGGTTAATGTGGTGATTTTCTGCAGTTGCACTGTTTGATGTTATTGGCTTGGACTTCAGAAGATAACAAAAACAAAATTTAACCATGAAATTATGTAATTATTCCCACTAACATAGCTCCCTTGTAATGTTCTTAAAAGTCTACCTCACCTTTTAGACTGTTTAACATTTATGAAAAATTGAGAATAGCTGCAGACCTGCAGTGGAGGAGGAACACTGATGTGTATGGAACAATACAGTATGTTTGTTAGTGACCAAGTAAAACAACCATCTATAAATGCCTATGTTGTGATCTGAACATACTAGGCTGTATTGTGCTCGGGTGTCAGGTTATCTCCTCATAGCAAACTCTGTCCAGGTTCAATCAGGTCATTTGAATGTGTAAACTGGAATACCAGCACTGCATCGTGGCACCATGTATACAGTTCAGAGCTGTAGCCCATGCCGATCCATTTACTTCGGAATATGTTCTTTCTCTCCTCATAGCAAACCCTTTCCCGGTTCAGTCAGGTCATTTGAATGTGTAAACTGGAATACCAGCATTGCATCGTACCACCATGTATACAGTTCAGAGCTGTAGCCCATGCCGATCCATTTACTTCGGAATATGTTCTTTCTCGTGATGGGCTGATGGCACCTGAAACTGAAATCTCAAGCAGTTGAGACTTTGGACGGCTAATACAGGTGGCGTTAGGTCAGCTCAACTGCTTTTATATAGTTTTAGTATAATACGGAGTATGTTCAGATTCCTAACATTTTAATGGCGTTTGCTGCGTCAAGGTAATTTTTCCTTTTATGTTTTCATGAAGCAGGAATTTTCACTCTTACGCTGATCCAGGTTCAAGAGAGAGAAAATCCCTTGCCGGACGTTGTTCGTTATGCAATGGAACCTCTTTGTCGACAGTCTTTACGTTTGTTCCCTGCGAATTCAGTGTTAGTAGCATAGTCAAAGACAGTCATTCACATGGTTCATTCTGTGTGATCTGCAAAATATAAGGAAGCACTGTGGTGCCCACGAGTTGAACAATGAAATACACCATTAAAGCTCAGTAATAAGAAATTCATTAATCTGACCTAAAGCTTGAACTTTGGAAGAACGGTTTCTGACGTAGACGAACGGTAAAACAACACGTGTACGGTGAAAGATTCACTCCGCGCGTCCTTGATGTGTTTTACCTGTTCATGCCGATTCCATGCTTACGTAGCAATGTCCCCCGGTTGGCTTTTTGTTCTCCACAATGGTGATTGCTTAAAAGCACCAACATCATCGTGCCATTCAAGAGGCCGAACACGCTCGGGCTTCGTTTTTGCCGCGCGTTCTTCTTCAGGTCTTGTTATACGTGGACGTCACTATAATCGTACCTTCTTCCTAGCAGACATTCTGTATGGGCTGTTGTAAACCCGCCAATTTCCTCATCATCGCTGCGGCCTTTAGGGTTCGGGATTGCCAAGGGCGAGTCTCCTCTAGTGAGTCACCAGGCATAGAGAGAGGGTCTTGGAGCGGTGAGTAGCCGACTGTAGAGGACGACCGGTGGGAGGAAGAGGTTAGCGCGGCGGCGGCAGATCCGATGACAGGGGGTCATCGGAGGAAAGAAGAGGCCAATGTGGGAGCAAGCACGGGAGAAAAAATCGAGCTCATTAGGTTAGGAGCGAGGTGGTAATGGATCGTGATTCTAGTGTCCGTTTTACAATCTAACTCAACCTTTAATTATTTTTTAAGTCAAAAATTCTAGATTAAAATTTTAAGTATATCACTTCTAATTAAGAGGCGAGCTCATTGGGCTAGAGTGGCGCGAACAATAACAGTGACGGTGAGTCGGTGACGGGAGGTGGGTGATGAAGCCATGAAAGGGCAAGTTCCTCGTGGGCCGAGTTCCTTCCCCTATGGCACATAGTAGCATACTAATATATGCTAGGGGCGCGTTTGGTTCATTGCTGAGGTGAGCCTGGCTCGCATCTACGAGCAAGGCTAAGTTGGGATAGACTCAAGATATGCAACATGTTGATATTTGGTTGACTGAACCAACATGTACAAGATGAACACAACAGTTGTTTGGTTGGCCGTACTAGTATATTTTATATTAATTTGAATTAAAAGATAAATACTAAGATCATATCTATTTTATTTGAATCCACCATATATTACTTACTATTATCTTATTAAGCCTTAATCTACTTTTTTTTTTTTGAAAAGATTGCGGGAGCACCGCTGTGTCATTTAAGCTGGGAGAAGAAGCAAATTCCGAGTACACCTTAACGCGATATTACATAAAACCATAAGAACTCGAACTCTAATAGAGAAACACTAAACATTAAACAAAGAAAGCTCCGGGCTCCCGCAAGCCAACGTCCTGCGACTGGCTTCTTCTTTGATGTCATGCACAACTTGTGCCGGTGTCGAAGATCGCTGCTCAAAGACACACTTGTTTCTCGCTTTCCATATATTCTAGGCTCCATAAATCATCAACGCAGCCTTTAGACGTCGGACCTTCTTTGGTAGCTGGGATAACTCCTTTTCCCACCAATCCACTACTTCCAAGCCCTGAGCCGGTATCTGAATAAGCTGATTTGTCCATCTCTGTAACCTTTCCCAGACTTGCTGTGCAAAAGAACAATACAAAATGAGATGTGCTGCTGTTTCTTGCTCAACGTTGCAGAGTGTGCAAATTGGATTGCAAGGCCATTGCCTGGCCAACAACTTGTCTGCTGTCAAGATCTTGCACTGCACCAGTAACCAGGCGAAAAACTTGTGTTTTCCTTCAGCTTCAGCTTGCTAAATTGTGGCACTTCTGAATGTGCTATAGCACCCCTGAAACTGCAAGTTGTATGCTGACTTGGGGCTGTAAATTCCATCCGTCGTCCACCGCCAAGTGATGTTGTCTTGCTCAGTTGTCAGCTGCACTTCTTGAACTGCGTCCCACATCCACCATTTGCATTCTCCACAGGCCTCTCGTCCAGTTCTGCTCATGCAACTCCTCCTTGACCGTCCGATTCTTCCTCCAAGCCCACTTGAACAAATCAGGGAAACAATCCATAGGAGCCTCCCCATTCAACCAGGACGATTGCCAGAAAGACACCGTTTCTCCATTGCCGAGCGTTACCACTTGTCGGGAGGAAATATTAACGACCTTCTAATGCCCAATAAAACAACAATTATGAAGGTCCAAGCCCACCTACGGCAATGGCAGCCGCCGTTGGCCCAACATGGGAGGGGAGCGCCCCGCTCCGCCTCGCCCGACCCAGTGCCTCGGGGTCGGACGCTCCCGACCCCTCGACGGCCAGACTCCGCCTCGCCCGACCCGCGGTCCCAGGGTCGGGAGCGCCCGACCCCTCGCCACAAGGCTCCGCCTCACCCGACCCAGGGCGTAGGGGGTCGGACTCACCCGGGCCCACAAGACGAGTATCCGCCTCGGGCGCAGACTGGAAGATAGGAGTGCGGATCTCGTGGGCCCCCTGCCGATCTCGCCATAAATGCGCCGCGGCTCTGGTGCGCAGAAAGGCGCCCGCGCCCCCGACATGACCCGTCACAAGTACCCAAGCACGACCGCCCAGCACAGGCTACAGTGGCCGCAGCTTTCCCCGATTTGCTACAGGGCACTCATGGCCTGCGCCGCCCGGCACAGGAGGAAGCCCCGCCCGTCCTCGCGTCCCGCGCATCCGGCGACAGGGACGCGACGTCCGTGTCCCACGGGCCATCAGCAAGATAACAGGATCAGCTGCCTTCCCCGACGGGCACGGATGCCACGACCGAACACCATCATCATGCCTGGCAGCAACAGCCACCAGGGAGATCGTCGACAGGATCCGAAGGCAGCCGCCCTCTTCCGGTGGACACACTGACAGGAGCCGAAGGCCGGAGCAGGGGGCGGCGACCCGGGGACTTGGTCCTTCCCCTTGTATTATATTTTACTTGAATCAAATTATCTCTTTGACTTCTCCTGACGCCTGGCTCATCTGTAACCCCGAGCTCCCCTTGCGCTATAAAAGGAGGACCGGGGGGCCTGAGACCGGGGACTGACTCTCTCTGCGGCGAGGAGAAGATACACACTCACCATTAGAGCATCAGTGCACACCCAAGAGATTTGGGACCAGCTCCCTCTCTCGCCCTCTTGTAACCCCTACTACAGACCCCGCGTGGGCAACACGAGCAGCTCCTCATACTGGACGTAGGGCTTTTCCCTGCCCGAACCAGTCTAAACCCCGTGTCTTCCACACCACCATCCGAAGCCTTACGCGCATAAAAGAAATTTACCAGTCTTAGTCTTGATCCGCTAATCTTGACAACGACACCGCTGTACTGATTCTGAATAGTTGCTTATCCACTGCGTCCACAGGTGGCTCTGAGCCCACCCAAGGGCGATCAGGTTCTGTCCACCGGTACCAAAGCCACCTTAACCGTAATGCCCGGCTGAAGAGATCAAGGTCCAGTATCCCCAGACCACCGAACTTTTGGGCCGCATTGTTTTGCTCCAGTTGACCAGACAATGAGTGCTATTTGTTTCTGCCACTCCTTTCCACAGGAAACTTCTCCTCAACTTATCTATTTTTTTAATTGCCCATTTTGGCAGCTTGAAAACTGTCAAAAAATAAGTTGGTAAAGAAGAAAGCACTGAGTTGATTAGCCTCAAACGCCCAGCTCTATTCAGCAGATTTCCTTTCCAACTAGCCAGTTTGCCTCCCACCTTATCGATCAGTGGCTGAATGTCTACTCTTCTAATTGCCCTGACGTGTAAAGGCAATCCTAAGTACTTGCAAGGAAACTCTTTGATTGGACAGCTGAAAGCCTCCATAATCTGCTGAATTTGCAATCCTTCACAGCGTATTGGGTACACCGCGCTCTTGTCAGTATTAGTGATCAAGCCAGACGCCATACCAAAAGAAGCCAGTATTCTTGCCACAACCTGCACCTCAGTACCAACCGAGTTCAGAAAAATTGCTGCGTCATCCGCAAAGAGACTTGTTCTTATCTTGGCATTGATATTCCCGATTGACGATAATAACCCTTGCTCAGTTGCTAAGTCTAGCATCCGCTGTAAAGGTTCCATAGCTAAGATGAACAGCATTGGGGACAAAGGATCCCCCTGACGCAGACCGTACACTACAGTTAACCACCAGTCAGCCACACACTGTGTAGAAGCAATGCAGACTGTAACTGTGTGCTGGTGATGCTCTGAATGGATGATTGTGTAGTAGTCCTCGTCAACCGCAATTGCAGCTCCCCCTCTAGTACCTTGAGCCGGTAGATACGCGAAACTGCTTGCTGAATCTGGCCCCAAGTGTTTCAGAGATGTCCTCCGCACTGATCAGCTAATATTCCTTAAAAATATGCTAGTTATTAGCAAAGACCATCATTAACTTACTAATGGACTGCATCCCGTGAGCCTGTCTCCGGAGAAACGAATTTCAATCTTGTTTCCTGGGAGCCAGGCTCGCTGGCCGCTTTTGCATGCCGCCGGCCAGGCTCACGCCTGCAGCCCCCCACCCAGCCAACCAAACCTTCAGCTATTGCATCCCTAGAGCCTGGACACGGCGGCATATGCAGGAAAGCAAACGTGCCCTAGGTGTCTGCTCGCTTACAGCTGCGGAATGCTGAATCCAGTTGTATCTGAATCCAACTATGCTGTGCCTTAATTTTCACAGCTCATCCAGTCATGCGTACATACACTCGCGTGCGACGTGCAGCGCGGCAGTGGGCCTTTCGGGCCGAAGCCGAAACACGCCAGGCCTACCGTGCGAAAAACGCCAAAACCCACGAGGACGCAGCTGACCGAGCGAGTCCACAGTCTCCAGTGAGCTCGCGGGATCCGTGGCGCGGGGGGCGACGTAACGGCAGGAGCGGAGCGGAGCTCTCTCCCGGGTCACGCAAAGCGAAACGCCCTCCTGCCCACGCGCGAGATCCAAACGGCACACGACTGACGAAGGACGAGGCATCGGCCGGGAGCCCACACCTGACTCTTGTCCAGCTGTCCCCTCCTCCCTCGTCGGCTCGTCGCCATCTCCTCCCCTCCCCTCCCGCAAAGCCAAACCCTCCCACGGGGTCCCCGTGCCGCCGCGCCCCACCGCTGAACGCCACCCGAAACCCCCACGGGACCGAGCGACCGGCGAGCACGGCATCGCGGGGCGGGCGGGCGCGGCCACGAGGCGAGGAGATATAGTCCTGCCCTGCCCCTGCGAGCGCGCCTGGCACACCCAGTGCGCGCAGGGTTTTAGCCGGAGGGGGCGGAACGGGAAACGGGACGGGATCGCCGGCCATGGAGTCAGCGACGGCGGCCGTCCGCGGTGCTGCCGCATCTCTCGCGCGGGCCCGGGTCTCGTTCGTCTGCGGGGGCCGCGCGCGGGGACCGCGGCGCGTGGTGGGGGCTGGCCTCGCGGCGCGCGGCCGCCGGCGGGGTGCGCTCGTCGCCGTGGCCTCGCTCCATGAGCCGCTCCCGTCGCGCGCGCAGGAGGGTCACGTACCGGCGGCGCCGCAGGTGAGTCCCGCGTCACCGCGTGCCAGAACGGAATCGAGCGTGCTTGTTCTTCTCGTGGCACTGTGACACGCTGATGTGTTGGGGTGTTTCTGGTGCAGGCTGATGAGGAGGAGGTCCATGGGAATGGCTCTGCTGCGCCTGAAACCTCGTCTCCACCAGTTGGTAAGTCCGCGATGGCCTAAATGGCTTAAACTATTTTGATCGCCACGGATCCTTCGTTTTTACTGTACTTTATTAATGTTCCTTTCCCCCCAGTTTCTGGTAAGACAGTGCGTGTCAGATTCGTGCTGGAGGAGCAGTGCGCGCTGGACCAGAGCGTCTACCTCGTCGGCGACGACCCGGCGCTCGGCCTCTGGGATCCGGCGAACGCGATTCCTCTGGAGTGGGCGGAAAGCCACGGCTGGATCTTAGAGAAAGTGAGCCTCGGTTTGTGCCCATTATTTGGTCGTTTGCTTTCTTCTGAAGTGATAACGTCACCTTTTTGTTTGTCCTGTTTTGACCAGGATTTACCTGCCAACAAGCTGGTTGAGTTCAAGTTCTTGCTGCGAGATTCCTCGGGAAAGTTGCACTGGCAGAATGGGCCTAATAGGATCTTTCAGACAGGTGAAACCGTGAACACTTTGGTCGTCTATGAAGATTGGGGTGATGTGAAGAATCAGAAAATAGCAGAAGAGGAGGGAGTAGCATCTGTTGGGATAGAGGAAGCGGTTGTTACAGATGACAGTGAAAGCAGAAATGAATCTGTTCAAGCGGTTGTTTTAGAAGATGAGCTCCAAATGGATGATGATCTGGAAGTGAACGGAGTCAAAGAAGACGAATCCTTTGTTGCTGATGAGGAGGACGAGAAGTTAGCCGTTCCCACAAATGAATCTGTTCAAGTGGATCCGCTGAAGACAAAGGAAGCTAACACAGAAGAGGTACCTGTTTAATGAAATTCATCAGCGCCTTCTTTACATGTCCTATAGCAAACACATTTTGTTTACTAATTGAACCACCAGGAGCTTTTATATACCTGTTTGTCTTCTCTGCTGTCTATATGTCGTTCAGTCTATGTTCTATACATTCTATCTGAAATGTGTAGTTGTAGCTTTCGGAGAGAGAGGTGATGTTTGCAAGTGACCGAGCTGATTATAGATGAGAAGAATTATAACTCTACTAGTTGAAGTTACCGAGCACCAGTAGAGTTTTCGACTTCCTATATCAGCGAAGATAAGTTGTTGGAACCACCCTAAAAACTTAAAAACTTAGAATATGAACTGAATTTATCTATCTTTAGGTACTGGATTACTCATTCACTTAGGAGGAAGGGGTGTGAAATGCACAATTCAGGGGTTTCCTGAAATAAAAATAAATGCCCTCCAGAATTTAGCAAGTGTGAGCTGCATATTGTTGTTATCTGTCATCCATTCTGAGGCTGTTTGTCATTTGCTATGTTCCTATCGTTACCATACACATATAATGATTCCTTGTTTTTCTTGGTCAGCCAATGATGCAGAAAGAACCGGAAATTATAGACGAACTTCATGAGATGGTAGACATGGAGAACGGCAGTGCTTTGTGTGCTGATGAGAACTCTGCTGAAAAGACTGGAGAAGATAATATCTTGTCTGAGGATGGTGTTCCAGTTGAGGATGGATTGACCAGTACTTATGAACATGATTTGCTTTGGGGTTGGAGGGCCCTGCAGGAGCTGATGATGAGCCTGGGCATCAAAATGGATACTACATGAAAGAAGCATAATCCACTGCTACATATCTATGTGCGTCTGTTGCAGTTTGGATGCAACGTTGCTGCTTTTCAAAGATCCTCTGTTTTCACCCCCCCAGACGCTGGCGACTGCCTTTTCTGGACTGTAACGGAAAAGCGGAGCACTCTAGCGGCTGCCAGTCAGTATTATGTGTATATTCCCTTTTCCAGAAACCCTGTTGCTTACAGATGTTAAAACCGGCTACCAATAACCGACCATCAGTTTTTACTGTCATTGGTGGTTGAAACTTATCCTATTTCATCTCTCTTGAAGATGTTGTGGTCTGCAGATTCTATCTGCGCGCTGTATATACCTGTGGTGAGAGGTATGTCTTTGAGAAAAGTGTGTGCCATTTGTCCTTTGATGAATGCAGTACCATCACTAGTGGATATTGGCAGTTTGTCACAGCTCTAAACGTACTTTTGATCTTTCACCAGTGTACTTATCGAACCCATGACCATGATAACGCAGTAGCACGTATTGCACCGTCACTGTCAGTGGCAGCATGCTTTACCAACCGCGGAGCCGGGACAGAGACCGGGACTGGCTTGGGCCTCGAAAGAATTGGTTGGAGCATAGGCTAAGTTGGGTGATTTTTTAGGTGAAGCTTGGATTGGGCCAGATTAGCTTTGGCTTGGACCGAGCTTCCCAGCTTCTGCACTTTTATTTTCTTTTCTTTTGGGACGAATGCTTCCAAGCTTCCATCCTTCTACATGTTTGGAAGCTCCTACTCCTTTTTCTTTTCTTTAGATTCTTGCTTTCCCCGGACGGTAATGCCGTGTTGGCCACTAAAAACTTTAACGCGTTATTCTCAAATAGAAAAGACAAGGGAAAGAAGGGAGAAATTTTGGGGTTTCTTCTGCTCGACGCTAAAAGTGTGCAAATCGTGCAAGACTACCACTACCAATTTCTCTTTGCTTCTAGCTACAATAGTTAAAGCATAGCAGTCTGACAGTAGCTCTCCCAATCCTTAAGAAACAACCATTATTTAGGTTTAGACTGCTTTAGCAATCTCCCACTAGGCTTCCCAATCCTACTCACACACAACCCCTTCCTGCTGTTAGAGTCCACTTGTCATCGGAGTGAGATTGAAAAGTGCTGCAGAGCACCTTAGCCAATAATATTTTGAGACAAACATTTTTATATATCCCAAAAGCTATATGGAGAGGGCTATCCATATAAGCAGCGTATCTCGAAAGCCCTTTTTTTAACTTTCTTAAGCACATAGCAGGAAGTAAACAAGAAAGTAACAAAAAAACGAGAAAGTAACATCAACACGATCTCCTCCTCCTCCGATAAGGATTGGTGAGGACACCAACTCTAGTGAGCTCCAATTCGGGTTAGGGCTTCAGATTTCGGGGTTTGGGGGGCTGGGGGAGGGGAATCTATTGTTGCGGGGTCTAGAAGAACGCCGGGGAGGCCGCCGGACTGACGGTGGTGGTGGGTTGTGGGCGGCGATTAGGGATATAAATTGATGATCCTTAGGTGCACCTCCAATCATGTACTACTTCTTGAAAGTAAGATCTAATTTTAGAAAAATAGTATAAATATTTGAACTAAAGAGGGTTGGAGGTGCATCTAAGGGTCACCAATTTATACCCCTAGCGATGCTATGATACTATGTGCATGCATCTATGACTAATTATATTTCCACGCGGTGCTTACTACTAGCATAGGTTTTATGATAATTTTGCTGATCTTAAAATCTACTATTCAACTTTCTTCATAGTTGTTTAGAAGGGTAAAAATATGAAGTATTACAACTGTGTAAATATGTGTACATAATCTTGTGTCTTCAAGAAAAGACGTACTCCTATTCCAAAGAGCTATCTTAACACCGCGTACCATATAGTATAGAACAAAATAAAGCTGTCATGAAAAATCATTATTGCTACCACATGTCACGTTTTCCCTTAAAAATATACTATGATTAAAACTATTGGCTTTTACTATGGTTACAAAATAAGGGTCAAAACTCAAGAAAACAAAGACGATGCTGCCCTGTATGGCTGTATCGGACTACCAGAGAGTATCCTATTTTACAGGTAGCCCCATCCAGAGTTCCAGATCCAGGGACCCAGCAGCTGATTCGCCCGACCACATCGCTGAGCCCCTCTAAACCCAAACCCGTCCTCCTTGCTCCGGCGCGACGACGAGTCACCCGGCCCGCGCGATGGCCGACGGCGCCAGCAGTAGCGGCGGTGCGCGGGACGAGGGCGAGTCGGTGGTGATTGACTACGGCCGGCGCCGCACGACCTGCGGCTACTGCCGATCCTCCGGGCCCACGAGCATCTCCCACGGTACCCGTTCCCGAAACCCCATCCGATGAAACTGATTCGCTCTGCTTCGACCTGGATTCGATCATGACGCCTGGTTGCTCGTGGAATCGCCCGTCTGTTCTAGTATCTCGTGGAATCGCCCGGTGATTCTAGTATCTGGAGTTGACGCGTCACGCGTAGGGCGTCTGACCCCAGATCACCACGATAATTTGTGAATTGCTGTGTATAGATGTTTCTGATAGGGGCACTGCAAAATCACGATGGCCTCGTAGTTGGATCATCGTTGTTTCAGCTTATGCTCGCAAGGAAATGGCTTGTGGTTGCCAATTGAGGGGCATAGTCTATGAATCTGTTGACGCATAGTCAAATGTACAATTGATCATTAATTTGTTAGCCTATGAGTGCTTCAACACCTCGTTGATGCGCTAAGCCTGTATAATAGTAACAAGACAGCAACCATCTGGTTTTGACTCACTGAAATGAAATGGAAATAGGCCATTGTTAGCTCTTTACTAGAAGGATAGATATGAAACATGTTACATATGTTATCTGTGGTGTTGTACAGTATAGATAACTTTATGTAATTATTCAATTTTGCAAAGCAAGAGGAAACTTTATGTAATTAATCGATTTTGCAAAGGGGATATAGCAGGCAGGATTGCTATGGCCTTTACATTCAATGTTTCATCATTTTCCTCCTTTTGTTACCTTTTTCCTTCTTGTTCTCCCTGTAATCTGTATGCTTGCCTATAGAAGGCTTTGTCTAATTATTTACTGTGCTACTTGCTGTCCTATTAAATTTTGCAGGTATGTGGGCTAATAGTCTGAAAGCTGATGATTACCAAGGTACAAAAATTTCTCTTTCGTATGCTACTTGGAACCATATTCTTTTTTATCCCTCTAAAAAGTGAGAGACTGCGGGGGTGTTTGATTTGAGGAATGGGATGGTCCATCTTCTCACTCACTTTTTTGTTTGGTTTGTGGAATGGAATGAGTTGATCTCTCACTGCATTGCTCACAAGCTAATAATTAGTATAAATATGAGGTATCATCCCACCAAAATTCATGGGATGGACTCATGATGCACCACCATCTAGGATGAGGTGATTCCTCAAACCAAACACACTAGACATGGATATGGATATTGGAGACTTGCTGCTTGTTCTTTTTGTACACATGGTCCAAGGCTATAAGGTCTGTATGACGATAAAAATTCCTAAATGCTTCACATACTCAAAACATGAGTTAGCAAACTAGTAAATGACCAAATAATACATGTGCAATTGCTAAAATCGATCGATCAATTAATTAGCTGAAGTATGTTGAAATTAAATGGTGGTAATATTTATACAGTCGCGTCCTTGCATTATATGGAGTGAAATAGTGAGCTTGGCCAAAAACTTGTGAAACTAAGTAATAGTGAGATACCTGTCATTATAATGGTTTCCTGAAAGAAATTGTAATGTGGAGCACTCTACAAGCAATTTGTGGTTGTTGAGTACGCTACATAATTTAGTTAGTTACTATATGAAAACTGTACTAGTCCTGATAGTATTTTGCTGTTATGGTCCAGAAATACTGCAATCAAGTTTCAACTAACTGTTATATCCAAACATGGAGAAAGAAAGGTGCTTCACTTTGTGTTACAGTTTTGTTAGCCACTGGGATGTTCAGTTCCTGGGCTTGGATTTGGAACCTTGAATAAGCTCACCAAAGAAAACTCAACGAATTTCATTGGAACTTGATTATACAAATATTTAATTCAAGTTGGGGTGTTTAGGGCTTTCCAAAAAGCCAAGGAATAAATTCTCCTTCAATTGAAAAATGCATTTTTTTTTCTTCTTTTGGTACACTTTATCCAAGCTGCCAGGTATCATAGTTGAGTTTTGTATTGCTTCTAGTGTGCATGTGCACAGATGAAGTGCTGTTAGTCCTTTGCTATTTGCTTGTTACATTGTGTCATACAGGATCTGAAAATGCAACAGCATTTTACACAATGTTCAACAAGTGGAAGGAATCTGCATTTTACCAGTAAATTGCAATGGTGCACAACACAATACTGCGTTCACTTTAGATTATCAGCTACCAAATTATAACACGTAAAACAATAGCTTGATGATGGGAATTTGGATTGATTATGCAACAATTTGGAACAGTGAAAAATTGCATCCCATGACTCCATGAGTTTATTTAGAACAGGAATGCATCTGCTGAAATATGGATTAAACTAGAGAATTTGTATAATGGAGAGTGAAAAGAGGTGGAATATGCTGACTTGTTAGTGAAGTAATACATTTTACTACTTCAAGTTCTTCCATACTATCCGATAAATAAATAATAAAAGTGCTTTTGATGGCATATCTGACTTATGACTGTAATTGCAATTTTCGCAGCTCTCCTTGACCGTGGGTGGAGGAGATCTGGTTGTTTTCTCTACAAACCTGAGATGGAACGAACATGCTGTCCCTCGTATACGATACGCTTGAAGGCAAATGATTTCATTTGTTCCAAAGAGCATGGTCGTGTGCTTAAAAAGATGCAAAGGTACTATAGTTTGTTTTGTCTATTCCTTGGTTTTTGCATAGACCCCACTAAGCTCATAATATTATTTTCTAGTCACTTCGCTCCTAAAATTTTCCCGTGTTATGCCATCTCCCCATCCATGCACAGGTTCCTTGATGGTGAACTTGATCCACAGGTTGGAAGTCCACAATGTAAGGCAAGCCCTACAAAACGTTCACTCAGTGAACCTTTGAACTCACCTACCTCAAAAGTATCTAAGGTATCAGCAAATGAGTTTCAAGCAGCCACGTGCCCAAATTTCTTGAAAGAAGATGAGTTCATCTGTTGTTTGTCAAACAAAATCAATGAGGCAATTGATACATACTTCCAAGGGGTGATATTAGGTTCTACAGTTCAACTCCCCAAAGCTGTTGTGAAGACTGTTAAACCTCAGGTCAAGAAGAAAGTAGGAGAAGCAATGCAAGAAAATAAAGCAGGAGTGCAAGATTTGGTGTATACATGTAATATAAGTTTCCAGATAATGGCAGCAGTCAGACGTGCATTGCCTAAAGACAAAAATGCTAATCAAACTGAAGTACTAGCAGATCTTTCTCCAAATTCTGTTGCAGAAAAGCTGGTCATGACAATGGAATGTCTTGGAGGACTAGCTGGTTTTGAAGTAAAAGCTTGTAATGGCCATCTTAATTTCTATTCGGCCGCCAATCTGGCAATGCAGAACCATACCAGTGTTGTTGTACCTGCTCAAGCTTCAGATAAAGCTAGTAGGTCAAAGCAAAGCTCTGTGAACAAAATTTCTGCAAAACATCCTCAAAAAAGGAAAAGCCTGGAGATTAGGATGAGCACATCTCATTTTGACCTAGAGGAGTTTGTTTTGTACCGAAAGTATCAGACAAAGGTGCATAAGGAGAAGACAGTTACGGAAAGCTCATACAGGAGATTTCTAGTAGATACACCAATCGTGTTTGCCCCCCCAAAGAGTGGTGATAATACAGTTCCACCATGTGGGTTTGGGTCTTTTCATCAGCAGTACAGGATTGATGGAAAACTTGTGGCTGTTGGTGTAGTTGATATCCTTCCTAAATGTTTGTCAAGCAAGTACTTGTTCTGGGATCCTGACTTTGCTTTCCTATCACTTGGAAAGTATACAGCTCTGAAGGAGATAGATTGGGTCAAGACAACACAGGAACACTGTCCCAGCCTTCAGTACTACTATCTTGGTTACTATATACATTCTTGCAACAAGATGAGATACAAAGCTGCATATCGACCATCAGAACTTCTGTGTCCAGTCCGTTACGAGTAATTCTTTTTTTTCACTGCCACTATAGATTTTGCAATGCATATCATTGATTAATGTGAATGTAACAATAGTCAAACTTTACATATCGAACTTAGAGGAAGTGCACTAAGTTATGTGCTGCTATACTTATGCCATATGGTTGAAAGATGGACAGGATTAGGGTGTGTCTTCTTTTAGAAAGGGTACTGTACATCGTTAGTAGTAATAATTTTCAGGAGAATGCTGTTATCACTGCCTATAGATCATTGGTTAGTGAAACGTTGAAACCATACTTTAGCATTTCATCTGTTTAAAAGTTTGCCTATTTGTTAACTACTTTTATGTTTCCATTCCCATCTATTCAAGTTGCAGGATTTCACACATAACTTAACGCTTTGTAACCTTTAAATTTCATGCTTAAAATTTCGAGGACTTGTTGTCTGCAGATCTGCCATTCTTTAACATCTAATCCTCAACATTGCAGGTGGATTCGCTATGATTTAGCCAAGCCTCTACTGGATAAGAGTCAATATTCCATTCTGTCTGATTATGCTACAATGCAAGATGAAACCCCCCAGCCTCAGATTTGTGGCCCTTCAGATGACTCTTCAGCAAAAGTTGACCACCACGAGTCTCCCAGCGACGAGGATGACGAAGATCTAAACGACTATGAATCAGAAATGATGGTTGACGAAGTGTTAGTTGATTCAGAAAAAGCCGATACAACTGAGTGTGGTTCCAGCATAAAGGACATTGAAAATATCACCCTAGACCTCAATGGCTCTAAAGTTAAATATAAGGTACATACACATAATCTGACCTCAAATATGAAAGATGAACATGGTCCTAGGCGCTCTGTGCACAGAAATGGGGGCATGTCGGCAGCAGACACTGATTTTGCATTTGTAGTCTTCATCAGGAAATTAGCCAGGTTTTTTCACCATTAATCATCCATTCTTCTGCAAGTATATTCTAAACTACATCTATAAGTAATGTCTTCTTCCATACCAAAATTTCCAATTTTCTGTTACACAGTGTCTAACATCAATACTCCTTCTATTCTGTTCCAAAATATAGGTCGTTTTAACTTTTCTAGTTCTATGCATCTAGACATACGTTATATCTAGGCGCATAGTAAATGCTATGAAATTAAAAAGCCAAAACGACCTACATTTTGGAACTGATGGAGTACAATATGTGCCTGCCTAGGAGATTACAACTGTTTGGTTTTTTTTCCCACGAGATGGCTTTGCTCTAGTTTTGAAATTCATGCCATCTGTTTTGTTAATTCTCTGCCTTTCAGGACCTTCAGCAAGTGTTTGGGCCAATCGAGAGGCGACACGTCAATGCGCTAGGAGGTCAACTGAGCAGATACGCCAAAGTTGTTGGGAAAGAGCTATCTGATCGGATGATATATTGCCTGTCTTGATACGCAGCCGTGCCCCAGAGCTCTGTTGTGCTATGCCTATGAAAAAGGTGCCCGTCTCGTTTATTCAGAAAAAAGGTCCAACTCGGTACGGCTGTCGCATGTTTATGGCCGTCGATTTTTTTGGTTGTAAAAGACACGAAGAGCTCACGGTCTAATAGGATGGCACGACACATTGTCTGGTCGATTCTGTGTACATTTGTGTACTGGCATTCTAGCCTTCTGTGCTGGATCAGCACGGTCTACGCTGAAGAGGAAATCGGCGATTCTATTCGATTCGGGACGCCTCAGCCTCAATGGGCTAGAAAGTAGAAAGTGGCAAACGTAGTGCAGGGCTTGTTTTTTTCTTATTGGAGTTACAGGGACTGTTGGGCTTCCGTCGAAGCTTCGTGGTGGATCCGCGTAGTGTTTGCTGTGTTGTTGCAGCGACCGCTCGTGATTCCTCGTCTTTCGCTGCTGCAAGGACCTGCACCGGCGCGCCGCAGCGGTGTGCCGTCGTCATCTGCGCGGCGCGGTCATGCCGTGGCGGAGTGGCGCAGGCCGCAGAGGCAAGCCACGATCCACTGCCGCTTCGCGCCAATAGATGCCCTCTGACGAAGCGGTGTGCGGTGGCAACTGAACGGCCGCTCGCCACCCGGGGTCGGCACCTGTCGTCTGCTGGAACGTGCCCGGTTGGTGGTTGGTTTCGCCGTTTTTGCGCAACCGCCGATGCGACACGACACGAGAGCAGAAGCAATGAAGCAGCTGGATGATTTCCAGGTGGTAAAATACTGTAAAAAAGAGACGTTAAAAAAACAGCCTTTACTGCTGGTACAACCACCGTACCGGTCCTGTACACCGATACTGCCACACTACTGTAACGGCGGCAGGTGCCGGTGACTGCCACCACCTACCTACTATACCTTCCTGCGTCCAACTCTTCGCTTTCGATGAGTCAAACTATTCCAATTTTAATTAAATTTATATAAAAATTGCTAATAATACTTTGTAATAGAAATAATAATATTTTATATAATTTTAATTAAATTTAAAATTATCAACCTTCGTTTCCAAATACTTGTCACTTTTGACCACTTTATTTGTTTTAAAATATTTGACACTCCACGTTTCTCGAAATATATTTTTTTATTTTGCCCAAACAAGAATATTATAAGAGTGTTCTAGAAATAGTAACTTTACAAGGGTATTTTGATTATTTTATACTTAAAATGTGAATTGTCTTGGTATTCGTGTCTTGATTAAAGTTGCCAAATATTTTAGAAACGGAGGTTAATATTTAACTGCTTGCAAACCGAGAGTTGCGTTGGAATGGGTAGTCATCTCTCGGAACTAAATGCGCTGGGCGAAGATTCTGGCTTTGACGCTTTTGTCACGGTGATTTCCTTTTCACTTTCACCGGCACGAGCACGAGGGCCTAGAGGCGCGGCGAGCGAGGCGCCCATGAGCTGTCGACCTTATCGCTCTAGGGCATCTTGCACGACTACTCAGGCCCACACGTCAGGAACGCTCGACACGCCAGGACTGGCCCGGCACTTGGCAGCACGGCAAAAGCGCACAGTGGCAGACCGGACCGGCTGGGCAGTGGGTGCGGCGTGCCAGTGCTGCCACGGCCCACGGGCACGGGGTGGATAGGAACAGACGACGAAAGGACGGTGATGCCTGATGCCTTTCTATTCTGAGTTGGTGGGTGGTCTCTCAGAGGAAAAGCCTCTGCGTGCGTGAGAGAGAAAGAGAGATGCCGCCGAGTCGAGGAAAAGCAAGCGGTAATGAATGGCTGGGTGGCAGCGAGGCACCAACCTCCAGAAGCGGTGGACCGGCTCGTGAATGGCAGATGCGTGGCCCCGCTTCGGGAGCCGCGGCGGGACGCCCCGCTACTGACGGGGAGGAGGCCCGCAGCCTGGTGCGCCTGGCGCCTGGGGACGGGGCCGAGCCGGGCCCCGCCCGTCGGGGAGGGTGTGGCTTCCCGCCCTGTGGCGCGCAGGGGTAGCGGGGGGCGACGGCGGCTAAAAGAGGCCCTGAGGGCCGTTTATTGAGGCGCGCGCGCGGGGGCATCAAATGCCTGCCAACGGACCGGGTCCCGCGGCTCTCGGGGATCCGGGTGCGGCGTCGACGTCCTATGGGTCTTCGGTGTTGCTCTGGTAAACGACCCGAGCAAAGCAGATCTGCTGGGGGGCCAGGGGCCATAAAACGCTTCACGGACTCACGGTGCTCCAATGCCTCGGCTGCTTCTTCCTTTCGCTTGTGTTGTTTGAAAGCGATCTACACGCTACCGGGTCCGCCACGGACCATACTCTACTCGCGCTATTGTCGCCTTCAAACAAACAAATATGAATTACCATCTTGATCGGCCTCGAGTCAGGTTCACTACCGTATTCAGGGACCGTCAAGTGTACAATCAATCGTGTCAATAGCAACAAATAAAATTTAGCAAACACTATTAAAATTTTGTTATCTAATTATTCATCAATAAAGAAGGTACCTTCATTGCATTGTGCCATTGTCCGATGGAAGTGACACCAACGACGCTCTAAGCTGGATCTACTCCTCTGCGCGCAGCCTACGACACCGGCCCAGTCCATGTTACGGCCGTAACCACATGTATTAGGCCCAGCACCATGCTCGAACACTAGCAAAGTACTGCTCTCATTTCTCGCTCATTCCTAGCTCCGCCACTGCTAATCCTAGAACATTAGCGAAACACCATACAAATTAGCCTTTATGCATGCGCGTTCATTCTCCGTGTAATGGTATAAACACATAATAATTGCCTTTATACACTACCAACTTGGTCGTGTCCGTCATCGACCATACTCTACTCGTGCCATTATCGCCTTCAGATAAATATGCACTACCATCTTAGTCAGCCTCGAGTCAGGTTGACTACCGCATTCAGGGGCCGGTCAAGTGTACAATCAATTGTGTCAATAGCAACAAATGAAATTTAGTATACACTACTAGAATTTTATTGTATCTAATTGTTCATCAATAAAGAAGGTGCCCTCATTGCATTGTGCCATTATCCGATGGAAATGACACCAACGACGCTCTAAGCTAGATCTACTCTGCGCGCAGCCTACGGCACCGGCCCAGTCCATGTTACGGCCATAACCACATGTATTAGGCCCAGCACCATGCTCGAACACTTGCAAAGCACTGCTCTCATTTCTCGCTCATTCCTAGCTCCGCCACTGCTAATCCTAGAACATTAGCGAAACACCATACAAATTAGCCTTTATGCATGCGCGTTCATTCTTCGTGTAATGGTATAAACACATAATAATTGCCTTTATACACTACCATCTTGGTCGTGTCCACCATCGACCATACTCGTGCCATTATCGCCTTCAGATAAATATGCACTACCATCTTAGTCGGCCTCGAGTCAGGTTGACTACCGCATTCAGGGGCCGGTCAAGTGTACAATCAAATGTGTCAATAGCAACAAATGAAATTTAGTATACACTACTAGACATTTATTGTATCTAATTGTTCATCAATAAAGAAGGTACCCTCATTGCATTGTGCCATTATCCGATGGAAATGACACCAACGACGCTCTAAGCTAGATCTACTCCTCCGCGCACAGCCTACAGCACCGGCCCAGCCCATGTTACGGCAGTAACCACATGTATTAGGCCCAACACCATGCTCGAACACTAGGAAAGTACTGCTCTCACTTCTAGCTCATTCCTAGCTCCGCCACTACTAGTCCTAGAACATTAGCGAAACACCATACAAATTAGCCTTTATGCATGCGCGTTCATTCTCCGTGTAATGGTATAAGCACATAATAATTGCCTTTATGCACTACCATTTTGGTCGGATCCGCCACTGACCATACTCTACTCGTGCTATTATCGCCTTCAGATAAAATGCACTACCATCTTGGTCGGCCTCGAGTTAGGTTCACTACCGCATTCAGGGCCGGTCAAGTGTACAATCAATCATGTCAATAGCAGCAAATGAAATTTAGCAAACACTATTAAAATTTTGTTATCTACTTATTCATCAATAAAGAAGGTACCTTCATTGCATTGTGCCATTGTCCAATGGAAGTGACACCAACGACGCTCTAAGCTGGATCTACTCCTCTGCGAGCAGCCTACGGCACCGGCCCAGCCCATGTTACGGCCTTAACCACATGTATTAGGCCCAGCACCATGCTCGAACGCTAGCAAAGCACTGCTCTCATTTCTCGCTCATTCCTAGCTCCGCCACTACTAGTCCTAGAACATTAGCGAAGCACCATACAAATTAGCCTTGTAATGGAATAAACACATGATGATTGCCTGGAGCGTTGACTAACAACTTCGTACAAACTACCCTTGATACAAACCAGCACAACATCAGGAGACGGTATGTCGAAGATCACTAGTAATTCGGAAATATATATGAATGAAATTGGAGATGGAAAACTTTACTGACTTTTTCATTAAGAGTGATTTGTAGTACTATTTGAGATTTTTTCTTAATGGAATTCAGACCTTGATAGTTAATTTACATGTGTACAAATTTATTATTAATAATGGCAATCTAAATCTCGATGACGCGATCATATATATTTCTAGAGAGACGAAACATATAAAACAAGCGCTCAAACAAGATGTGCGTGTGATGATAGCCTTCCTTTTTCATGAGCCGTAAAAAATGTGAATATTTTATTAGTCCACCCAAATTATTGTGGATTTTTTACGTTGTGGTGAATTAAAAATTAGGTTAGTCATAGGAGTATTGCCATATGTAAGATACAAAATCCGTTTCATATCACCTACGATATGAATTATTAGATATCTTTGACTAATACATGGTGTTGGTCACACCTTAACTAAGCATTTATTACGTGTCTGGCGGTTATGATCGCACTCACTTACTCTACGACAATTTTCTATAATACACATTATTTGGATGTCCAATTGGTATTTTTCTCTCTAAAAATGACCCGTGACTTATTTTAGGTGTAAGTTCTTACTTATGGTAAGTGTTGTTACAGACAGTTTGTTCATGCACATTGGTTAATGGATTCTATACTGCCCTAATTCTAGCTTAAGAACAATATACTTTTGTTTTATTGTCATGTTAGATTCCACGGTCTATTTTAAGTCCAAATGGAACATATGGTGTGGAATATAGAAATGAGATAAAAACATTTTAAAATGTAGTTCACTCGGCTTGATTCGCTTAGGCCAATAGCCAACCTAAAAAGAATGACCCAACAAGACTACCCGACTATGGTTACAGGAGATCACAAATTAGTTGGCATGTAGTGTCTTATCTAGATTTTTGTATGGAATCATATATGCATATTGTGGTTCTGGTCTTCTAGATCTCAAACCATGCCTTTGCTTAGTTGGACAATGGAACCAGCCGATGTAGAATGTTTCCCAAAGAGAAGAAATGTTTCCAATTCACCAAACTGGTTGATAGCTGCTATCTCTTTCTAGAGGAATAAAAAAAGTATGAAATAGTATTGGATTTAAAAAAAAATCATTAGAATTTTTAAAAATTGGAATATGTTCAATTCTTTATAAATTTAAAAATGACTCAAAAGATTTCATTATCCAACTATAAGTATCTTAAAACACTATTAGTAGCTTAAAAATATTTGTATGCATAAAGGAATGACTTAGCAAATGATAAAAAAACATCATTAAGGTTTGATTTGTTTGCATGAGTTAGTCCAAACTTGGTTAGAGTGGAAATTTTGTTCAATGCCTACATTTTCTTACTTGCATTGTATTTGGTCACATATTCTTTGTTGCGGTGAGTCGTAACTGGATTACCTCTCCCCATGCCACTTCCTTTGTTCTTTCTTCATTTCCCCTTAAGTGCAGCACAATATTGACATAGAACGATCTCATGTCCACTGGTTTTTATTAACTGTAAACTACAGCCACCCCAAACAATTCAAGTGATCAATTTCATGTGTGAACGCGATGGCTGTTCAGAATCAGTGAAATGGAATGTAATGATTCTCTTATTAATGATGAATGAACAGTATATATATATATATATATATATATATATATATATATATATATATATATATATATATATATATATATATATATATAAGAATCAGTGAAATGGAATGTAATGATTCTCTTATTAATGATGAATGAACAGTATATATATATATATATATATAAGGGGCACGGTCGCGCCCCCTTCCGAAAGGGCCAACTCTGTACGGACGCGTCCCGTCATTAGCAACCGCTAATGATGGGATTAACTGACTAAGCCACATGTTAATCAATGCTTAAACTAATTAATCACACTAATTATTTCTAACACTCCCCTCTGATCAATTTGCTTCAAATATGCTTCATGTAATCCTTGTTCTTTGTTCTTGAGAACATCCAAAAGCTATGTAGGAAAAATTTGAGGAGAAACCATATTGTCTATTGATATGCCATGAAAACTCCTTAAACATGATAGGAAAATGAGGAGAAGATGATATAGCATATATAAAATTACTATCCCATTGCTGACACAAATGAGGTTGTAATATCCTTCTCCTAAAACCCAATGGTAAAAATATAAGAAAGATTAATATATCTTTGATATCTCCTTAAAAACCCCTGTGGGAAAATTAGAGATAGATATATGTCCTTGTGTTGATATTGTCTCATTAAAAACCTTTATGAGAAATTGAAATAAAAACTCATATAAGAAAAGATTACAATATGAGGCTTGATTAGGTCTAATTTAATAAGATTCTCCCCCTAAATCTTGTAAATCTCTTAGTCGTCGCATATCTAGTCCACGTACCAATTTTTGAAAAATTGATGTTGGTAAGGACTTTGTAAACAAATAAGCAAGATTATCACAAGATTTAATTTGCAAAATATCAATTTCTCCACTTTATTTTGATTGGTGAGGGTAGAATAATTTTGGTGCAATATGCTTAGTTATATTGCTCTTTATATAACTTGTATCCATATGTGCAACACAAGCGGTATTATCTTCATTGATAATAGTCGGTGATTCGATGGAAGCAATACCACATGATTGTTGGATGTGGTTAATCATTCTGCGCAGCCACATGCATTCACGTGAAGCTTCATATAAAGCTATTATTTCAGAATGTGGTTAAGCATTCTGCGCTGATTGGTGGCTGTAGCCACTAATATTTGTTTGGAAGATTTCCATGATATGGCTGTTCCACCATACAAAAATACATAGCCTGTCTAGGATCTGGCATTATGGGGTTCAGATAAATAACCAGCATCAGTGTATCCAATCATATTCGAATCTGGATTTCTTTGAAAGAAAAGTTCAAGATCTTTTGTACCATTAAGATATCAAAAGATATTCTTAACTCCCGTCCAATGATGTTTGGTAGGAGCAGCACTATGTCTAGCTAGTAAATTCACTGCAAAAGCGATATCCGGCTAGGTGCTGTTTGCAAGATACATTAACGCTTCAATGGCACTAAGATAGGGAACCTCAGGTCCCAATGATTCCTCTCCATCATCTCGTGGTCTAAATTGATCCTTCTTCATATCAAGTGATCGTACAACCATAGGAGTCCTTGATGGATATGATTTGTCCATATTGAATTTCTCCAATATCTTCTGGATATAAGCGACTTGATGTACGAAAATTCCCATAAGAAGGTGTTCAAGTTGTAAACCTAAACAAAATTTGGTTTGACCGAAATCTTTCATCTCGAATTCCATTGTTAGATGATTCCGTGCTTCATGTATATCTTGTATGTGGCCAATGATATTAAGATCATCAACATACACAGAAATAATACAAAATCCCGTATCGGACTTCTTAATGAATACACATGGTGAATCATCACTAGTAGTGTACCCCTTCTTGAGAAGGAATTCACTGAGTCGATTGTACCACATTCGACCCGATTGTTTTAAGCCATAAAGTGACTTCTTCAATTTTACGCAATACATGTTGCAATTTGTGTTCGGATTCGGTATGGAAATTCCTTCCGGAACCTTCATATATATATCAGAATCCAGTGACCCATACAAATATGTTGTCACTACATCCATCAACTGCATAGATAGATGCTTTTGTACTGCCAACGAAATTAAATATCGGAATGTGATTCCACTCATAACTGGAGAATAAGTCTCATTAAAATCAATATCGGGCCTCTGCGTGAACCCTTGTGCTACCAGACTCGATTTATATCTCACCACTTCATTGTTCTCATTCCTCTTTCGAACAAAAACCTATTTATATCCCATAGGGAAGATACTTGGAGGTGTAGACATCACAGACGTGAATGCTTCCCTCTTAGTAAGCTAGGCTATTTCCGATTGAATTGCTTCTTCCCACTTTGCCCATTCCGAGCGTTTTCTACACTCTGCCATGATCTTTGGATCTGGATCATTGAGAAGATTGTTTCCAATTTGTTCAGAAAAATATGTGTCGACAATAGTAGTCTTTCTATCAAATGGTTCTCCAGAATTAATATAATTTATTGAAATCTCTTGCAGTCTTGATGATTCCTCGTTATTTCCCCTTACGATAGAATCTAGGTACTCCGATGTCCTAGCCTTAGTATTTAGGTGCACCGCTGAGCTAGGTTGTGGATGTTGCCCATCCACTGTCAGACCCGGGGCCACGTAACTACCTACATGTCGTACATATTCTAGGATATGTGATGGGACATGACCCACACCCTACATCAGTTGTAGCTACTCGTACCGTAGTAGAACTAGTCAGAACAGAAGAAAACTATCCGAGAAGTACTCGAGTAGGGCTCCTAGGCTTGTATCTAGCTAGGATTTCCATGCAACCCTGTCCTCCCAGACTATATAAGGGCGGGCACGGACCCCCTCGAATGAGACACACCTAAGGCAATACAAACCACCACACAAGACGTAGGGTATTATGCTCTCGGCGGCCTGAACCTGTCTAAACTTTGTGTTCCTTGCACCTTCGAGTTCCTGATCTCGCGACACCCCACCTACAACTCATCACCTTGGGGGTATCCCTCGGTGGGCTTGGCGGTAAAACATTGACAGCTGGCACGCCAGGTAGGGGTGTTCATCGAGCATCCACCAGAGAACTCGATGGCATCTTTCGACTTCACCAGCGTCGTGCTCGACGAGGGCTCAACTTTCCTTTTCGGCTCCTGGGTCTGCATCGCTAACGGTTCAGGTGGCTACAACAGCCGCCTGGCCGACACCAAGGAGCCAGAGGCGCCAACTACACCATCACGTCGCGACGCCGACGATCTCCCTAACGGACTCGGCGGAATTCAATTTTCCGATCTAATCGGAAACCACGCTAGTCACCTCGAAGCGATCCCACGTCCACAGGTCAACGTTGACGACCTGATCGCCGGAGTGGACCGGGTCGACCGCAACATCGCTGCATGCATCAAGCTCGCATAGGCCGCCCTTCAACACTCCGGTAATCAGCTTCCCCCAATTAGCCCTGAGATTTCCCGCACTTTTTTCGCTGCTCCTGGTGACATCTACTCTGGTATTGATCGAGTCGACCGCAACATTGCGGAATGCATCGGGCTTGCGGAAACAAGTCTTCAGCTTTCCAATCAGAAGCAGCCCGAAGCACCCGCCATTGACGTCAACAGTGCAATCGACGACTTTATCGACAACATGGAACCCCTCGAATCGAGTCCGCCTCGGTCCGAGGTCCCGTACCACAAGTCCCTCTCTAAGTCGGAGGAGGATTTGGATCGTCTACTACAAGTCGGAGGAGGACTAGCCATCGTCTATCGGAGGGCTCCCGTCTCTGTCGACTACTCGGACTTCAACGACGATGCATCACCCTTATCAAGCGGCCACTAGGGCCAAAGGGCGCCATCAACTTGGTTGGGCGGGCTCGGGTATCAGAAGGGCACGGAGTCCTCCAAGCTACCCAACCTCAGCCCACCTTCCTGCGCCATCAACTTGGTCGGGCGGGCTTGGGTATCGGAAGGGCACAGTGTCCTCCAAGCTACCCGACCTCAGCCCACCTTTCTGCGCCACCACCTTGGTCGGGCGGTCTCGGGCATCGAAAGGGCACGGAGTCCTCCAAGCTACCCGACCTCAGCCCACCTTCCTGCGCCATCAGCTTGGTCGGGCGGGCTCGGGCATCGGAAGGGCACAAAGTCCTCCAAGCTACCCGACCTCAGCCCACCTTTCTGCGCCATCAACCCCGACGAACTACCATTTCAGGAAAGCAGACCCCTCGATTCCTCCGACGAAGAAGAGGGGTGGCTCGCCAAAAGCTCCTCGCCATATCGTGATGTCTTTATGGCTTTCATTGAAGAAATCCCATTCACGGAGGCGGACGGATCGGATCGGGTCCAACTCGACGACTACTACCTTGACGATGATGACTACATCTCCGACACCCGTGCAATGCCGAACCGTGACACACGTAGGCCACCCGAATTCGCTCTCAACACCGTTGACACCACGAAGAAGGAAAACGAAGACGACGTGCGAAATGAACGCTGCAGGCTCAGAAACGCAAAGCGTGCCGAACGCAAGCACCACATAGTCGAGCAACACCAGCAAGGGCAAGGCAACCTCTACGACTCCTCCACGAGTGACCTCCGCACTATCATCAACGCCGGTTGGGACGCCCGCAACGTCATCATCGCCAGGCAGCAGGAGCGCGACGAGGTGGAGGCCTATAGCCCCACCAACTATCATATCCCCCTCGACTACTTGGGTATAACTCGGAAGCGCAAGCCAGAAGCAGGGAAACAACCCACCCAAAGAAAGAGAACCCTCAACTCGAAGAAGCGATTCGAGGAGGCTCTGCACAAGCGATGCCCACGGCACCCGAAGAGCAAGCATTGCACCTTTGAATGTCAAACCCTCCGAAGGGTCCTGGGAGCTCCACCAATCAACGAAGACCGAGACCCAATTCAAGGAGGTTTTTGGGAGATCTTTAGGGAACTATTTAACCATTGTCTTGAGTTTTATCTGGAAACAAGGGGTTTTTTCCCAAAGAACCCGTTCAACCACTCGGTCAGAAAATCAATGAATTTACACAAAACAGGGCCTTTGTCCATTCATCCACATTTCAGCGCCGTACGAACTGTCTTGGCCTGCCCAAGGAATTCCTTCAGGCCAACCGAGTCATATTCGCACGACGACCACCTTTGTAACAACACATGTGAAAGATTGCGTAATCTATTCCTTCGGGCCAACCAAGACATCTTCGCATGGCAATATACGACCTGACTTGGCCCGCCCAAGGAACTGATCAAAATCACGTGAAGGACCTCGCCGTCACTTCCTTCGGGCCAACCGTCATGTTTTCGCATGGCAACATGTGAATTCTCATGGCCCGCCCAAGGAATCGACTAAGCTACCAGCAAGGATTATTTCTCGTTTGCCGATTGATCTCCAGTCACCTCTCTCTACTTCCAGTAACACTCCGTTTACTAGTTCTCGACTAGTACTACGCGTAGCTTACTGAAAGGGCCTCGCTCCCATACTTCCAGTAACACTCCATTTACTAGTTGTCGACTAGTACTACACGTAGTTTACTGAAGGGGACTCGCTCCCATACTACCAGTAATACCGTTTACTAGTTCTCGACTAGTATTACGCGTAGTTTACTGAAGAGTCCTCGCTCCCACACTTCCAGTAACACTCAGATTACTAGTTCTCGACTAGTATTACGCGTAGTTTACTGAAGGAGCCTCGCTCCCACACTTCTAGTAACGCTGCATTTACTTGTTCCCTACTAGTACTACGCGTAGTCGACTGAAGGGGCTTAGCTCCCATAACACTGCGGTTACTAGTTCCCGACTAGTATTACGCATAATCCTTGGAAGGGGTATTTACACCCATATTCTCAGTAACACCTTGACTTGTGCTCCGACGACTACTCCGACTTTGCGAGAACGCTCGGCAACACGCCGACGACTACTTCGACTACTCGTCTCGCGTACAAAACTAGTTGGGATCGGACCTCACATCGTCAATAACTAGTCGGAATCGATTTCGACTAGTCAGCTTCATTGATAGTTCAAGATTCAGCGGCAACTCGGCTGATGCCCAGGCTCGGGGGCTGGTGCTACCGACTACTCGGCGTATCTCGTGCGACTCGTCTGGCTCCCATGCTCAGGGGCTGGGCTCGACAGGGCACTCATCGTGCTTTCGGTGGATCGTTTTGCTCCCATGCAATTATTTTAGCAAATGTATGGTTTCGTGTCGATAAAAGACACACTTGGGACCATCATGTAGATGCATCGATGAGAACCATAAAATAGTTGAATGGTCCAGATAATGGTTGAATGGGACCACATATATCACCTTGAATTCGTTCAAAAAATTTAAGTGGTTCATTTTTAAATTAATAATATGATGGTCTTAAAATTAACTTCGCTTCTGCGCATGCAGTATACATAAAGTCTGAGGATTGAGGGAATTTAGCCTTTTATAAATTATGACCAATTGAATTACTAATAATTTTCCGCATCATCCCTACACCAGGATGACCAAGGTGATCATACCATGTTTGAAATGTGTTAATATTTTGAAAAATTACCTTATATGCAACATGCTTTACGTGTTTGATGTATGAATAGTACAATCCACATGGAAAAGAAGGAATCTTTTCAACAATTTGTTTGCCATATCGAGTGTCTTTAGTAAAAAGAAGATATTCTTCTTTATTCTCTTCGTGTGTTTCAACATGAAACCCATTTTTCCAGATATCTCTGTAGCTTAGTAGGGTACAAGTTGAATCAGGATATAATAAAGCTTCCTTCATTGTAATCTGTTTACCCATAGGAAGTGTGATAGTAGCGCGACCAGCGCCTACTATTATTGCATCGCGTCCAGCGATTGTTAAAACATTTCCTTCTCTTTTGGTAAGAGTATGGAAATATTTTGTTTCCCCTAAGTATAGTATTCGTGGTGCAACTATCCACTAGGCATATTTCTACCTCCATTGAATTGACTCCCGTCCAAACTTCGATTGGTGGAGGCCAAGGGGCCTCCCCCTGTTCTTTTTCCTCGGCGAGAACCAAACCATCGAGAGTTTCTTGTGAGCGAAAAGTGCCGATAACCTGTTTAGAATCTGTGAAATGGAATGTAATGATTCTCTTATTAATGATGAATGAATAGTGATTATATATATATGTATATATATATATATATATATATATATATATATATATATATATATATATATATATCGATGCTCAAGGGGCACCGTCGCGCCTGTTCGGAAGGGACAGACCCCTTCCAAAAGGGCCAACTCTTTACGGATGCGTCCTGTGTTAATCATGTGTTTAAACTAATTGATCACACACTAATTATTTCTAACAATGGCAACAAAGACCCGAGCATTTTACGGGCTAGGCCGACAAAAGGCTCGACTTTTTGGGCCTTGTTTGGCTATAAATTGTCACACCAGATACTGAAGTTAAATGCCTATGCTAAATATAGAGTATGTGTCAGTTCTGGAAATGGCCAACCAATAAACCTACTCGAAGTGTATATCGCGCATCGTGATCGGATGTGTCCTAGCACACAAGATTTATACTGGTTCAGGCAATCGTGCCCTACGTTCAGTCGGGGGTCAGTTGACTGTATTGCTTGAGCCCAGGTGCTCGTGAGAGTTTGGGAAGTTACAAGCTTGCGAGTAGATGATGTGTTCTAGGTTTCTTGTGTCTTGAGCGATGATGTTCGATGATCAGATCGAGCGATTGATGATTTTTCCAGGCGGATGACCCTCCCTTTTTTAGTCCAAGGGGGGTCATCATCCATTACAGAGGAACTAAAGGTAGAAAGAGTGAGGTAGAAAGGGAGAGTGTTCCTTGCTTCGCCAGTCGAGATTGTCAGCTTTGCCAGTCGAGGTCACCAACTCTGTCAGTCGGGGCCTTCCGATGACCACCGTCCAAGTCCTGCGTCGTGGGGTGGCCGTCTTATCTTGTGATTGCGTGTCATGCTCCGTCGATCGTGGGGCGAGCATGCGACGATAAGTGCGGTACGGTTGTCACCTATGTCCCTCGCGCTACGCCCCATCACTCCGTCGTGATGGAGGCGTGTACGTCGCGTCGGGATGACGTTGCGTCATGTCCCTTCGCGAGGATGGGCAGCTTAAATAGTGTCCTCCTGCAGCGGCAGTAAGAGAGACTGTAACCCTCGTGGGGGGAGTGGTTGGCCCTGTACGGTAGGTGACCCTGGTGTGTCCGTCCTTATCCTCAGCACCCACCCCAGGGACGGTCGGTGTGCGAGGTCCGGCCGGCCCCCGACCTCGTTAGTCGTGGAAAGTGACACGTGCGTGGCGGGGTTCCACTGGCGTCTTAGGTCGGGACTGTAGTACAGACCCAGCCCTTGGTCATCCCCTCGGTCGGGGACGCGGGTCGAGGCTCTAGCCGGCCAATCGGAACCGTGGGCCTGGACGTCCTGGAGTAGATCACGGCCTAGGAGGGCGCCTGTTTGACCCACGCGTGGTCTTAGGCCATCCAGAATGCCAGCAGGAAGTGGGCCCACTGGGGACCCCCGGTCTCTGGACCCATCAGAGGCCCCTGAGCGGCTTTGCGATTTGTTTAATCACGAAGGCGCTATTCTCACCGCGTCGTGCTTTTTCTCAGAGTGAGGTTGCATTGCTCTGCCTTAGCTGTAGAGAGACACCGTGTAGGAGAGGCTCTCCCTTGTGACCACGAGTCAATCGGGGTTGCCTTGATCTGACCACGCAATAAGTGTGCCATAGTGGTACCAGCTGCCTGCTTTTTGGTGCGGAACATCGAGGCCTGCCCGATCTGTCGCGTCAGCCTGCCGCAGAGGGGCTCCTCCCTGTTTTTCCAGTGAGGATTTCCATCCTTTTGAGGCGGAGCCACTCTTCACGTGGCAAAGCTGACTTTCGAGACTGGGATGCCCGAGCGGCTATAAATGGAGGCCCCCCCGGGACCCCTTTTTGAACCCATCCAGAACGTGAGTCATGGGCGAGCCTTGTCTTGTATAATGGAGTTGCTCTCAGCTCGTGTGCGTCTGGTGCTAGAAGAACCCTTGCGAGCGGCGGGGGATAGCGCGCGGGCGACACCGTATGCCCAGGCTTCTCCCAAGCTTGGTCCTCCGAGTGCTTGGCTCGAACGATCGAGGGGAGCGGGTGCGCAAGTAGGGCACTGTCTCCATCAGGCAATCGGTGCTGCTTCCCCAGGCGCCTTGGGCGACCATAGGGGAGGTGCCGGCTCCCGATGAAGGATGTGTCAGTGTTTCCACCGGTCGGGTCCGGGTACCCTTCTTGGTGCGGGGCGTGCCTGTGGGAGCTGCCCGGGAGATAGAGCTCCTTGCTGTCGCCTTAGACGGTGAGGGAGTTCAGTCGGCGGCGACGGCAAATGGACTGCTCGCCGACGTCCCCTGCCAAGGTGCCCTTGAGGAACGGGGTGCAAGAAGAAGGCTTGCGAGGAAGATGCTCCTCCCAGTCTTCCCGCACTTGAAGCAGCCCTCCTCACGGCTTCCAACGTTACCACCCTTGTGTTAAGGTTTTTGTACTTTGTAGTGGCTATGGGTCGACTGTACTTTGTAACACTTACTTGCCAAGAATAAAGCACATTTATTCTGGAGTGCTTTGTATCTGCCACGCCCGACCGCGAGTCCAGTCGGGGGCTAGAAGTTTGTCATTTTTTCCGAGTAGGAACACAGTACCTCGACTTGCCGCGACCTTTGTTATAAAGGAAGGCGGTCAGTCGGGGGCACCGCATGTATGAATGTATAGAGTTGACCCTGTCCGCGGTCTCCGCGACCAGAGGGGCTGAGCCGGCGTCACTTGCCTCGATGGCTCAAGTGATGGGCTCGGTGAGCTCCTAACGGTTGTGCCCGAGCAAAATTTTGGGCGTCCGAGTGGAATTCGGGTCCGTCATTCGTGACGGGGTTGGCATAGCCCACAGGTGGCATTCCACTGCTCCGTGACCCGCCTCTCGGCAGATGCTCGAGTCGTCCGACCGACTCAGGTGGCCCGCTGGCCTCTCCTTGATGGAGATTCTGTCGGCATGGCTCGAGGTTCGGATCGGACGATAAGGTCGAGATGACCCAAATCGCTGCCCGAGCGCGTCGGGCGAGGGCCGCAGGGGCTCATCTGCATTTTCCCCCTAGCTCCGTTTGACGCGAGGCGGCCTCGAGTGCTCCGTGGACCGGCCTTCGAACCTCGGTCGGTCGGGTTCCAGTTGGGACCCATCGTCGTGCGCCCTTTCGGGTCCCAGGATGTTCCGAAAACCAAATGATTAAATGCGAATATCGAATGTGGATGTGGCTTATTGAAGCTTACCCGGGAAGTCGGAGCGCTTGTGCAGTTTTTCGGGGATGCGTGCCAAAGGCGATCCTGCCACGTCACAGGAGGCAATGGGCGCTTTGTTCGCCACGATTTCCGAGATCGGCGGGAGTAACTGCGCTGTTGTCTTGCCCTGTTTTGATTTAATTCGAATTGGAGGGGGGAGAATTTGTACCTTTTCCTCTCCTACGGAGGTCGAGGTGTCGTACGCTGCGTGGCGCCAGGGACTCGTTATAAGGCTTCTCCATCCTAGCCAAACGCTCTCACCAGCGAAACTTAGCTTTCCCGTTCAGAAGAGAGGGAGAGGTTCTCCTGTCTTCCTTGCCCTTTTTGTGAGATGGTGGGAGAGAAGCGCCCGGCGGACGAGGGCTCTAGTGCCCCGCCTCGGGGGCCGCCGCGCCTCTGGGAGATCCTGCACTGTCAGGGGTAAGCGTTGTTCACCCTGTCACTGTGCTTTTGGCCGTGATTGGTGATGTTTGGCTCCGCGTTTGTGCAGAGCTATCTCCAAGGGTCCTTGGGACTTCATCGTCGCGCGCGGAGCAGTTGGAGAACCCTCCGCTGCCGTGGCGTCGATGTCGCCGGGGTCGTTCTCTTCCTATGAGTCCGACTTAGGTCGGCGTACGGAGATACGAGACCTTGTGCACAAGGCGTCCGAGGCCAGGGGCCGGTATTTGGATGTGACGCGGGAGTCCGATCTTGCCGCCGTCCAGGCCGTCCTTTGCGCTTCGGAGGAGGAGACGGCGTCGGCCCTGGCCGAGGCCGCAGACACCCGCGCCCGAGCAGCAGGTGTGTCCCGTATGCCAAGGGCTTCCCTTTGTTTTTGTTTCCGAAGTGGTTGAAGTGGTTGTAGCGTCCTCAACCCTCCGTGTTTTAGGTTTGGTGGAGGAGGTGGCCGCCTCTCGTCTCGAGGCGGATGGACCCGTGTCGAGTCTACGACATGAACCCAGATGAGCAGGTTCCACCATAAGTAACCTTACCAGCTGAAGCTACGCTCAGTTCGCGGAACCGGTGTAGTGCTTCAGCGGGCCCCCTCGCTTGGCCCTGCTGCTGCTCAGATGCAAACGACGTGCGTCCGTTGCTGTGCTTATCTGGTTCCTGTTAGCTACTACATATTTCTATTATTGATATTTATAATATAACATTTATTATTCTTAAAAAAATTGTACATACTTATGCCCCTGACCAGCAGGTTAGATAACACATTAATGAAAGAAAACACCAACACATCATTTGAACATTGTACAATAAATTTGAGTTATCAATAAACTTTTTTCTTATACGCACAAGAAGTAAAACATATGTGATAGACTTTCCCTTAATGTATTTAGTCAAGTTGGAAAGAAAAAAGAACACTTACAGCTAATTTAGGCATGGTGCAGTAGTCTGCCTATGATAGCCACCTGAGAAGCTGAGTTGTAGTGACCTTAATTGCTTCTTTTTAGCGTGTTTTTTCATAAGGCACTGTTGTTGCTGTCAATGCAAATGCATCTGATTATTCTACAAACAAAATAAAGAAAAGCGTTACAAGAAAAAGTTAAGTTCACTAACATCCTATTTTTTAGTTTTGGTCAATTTGTAATAGAAATAGAACTTAAACTTATATATTAACTGACAAAGGTGGTGGCGGAGATGATAATGGTAATAACAGTGCAGATGCCGATACTAAAACTAGGTAATTTTTTGCACCGTCTTTATTCGTTGGTTCGCACACATATTCTAATGTTTAGGACAAGATCTGAGTAACAAGTCCTTTGCATATCCTAATTATAAAGCACCAGGTGACATGATTATTCATATATATTTTTTTGCTTTACAACCCAAGCAAGGATGCATAGCCAGAAGGGGAGGTCTTATCCAGTTTGGCCATAGCAGTTGTGGCTACCCTTTTTTGGGTTTGATCATCTGCTGAAGGTCGCATCCATTTTACCTGTACCGGTTGCAATAAGCCTTTTATGTGTCTGGTCGTCAGCTGGTTGAATTCGATGATATTAAAATACTAGACTGATACATGCTTTTGTTAAGCTCATGGCTGTAAATAATTTGATTCTCTATTCTCCTCATTTGGATCCGTATAACTAAATTGTTTGGTTGCTACGAATTCAGGTCATGATATATATACATGTAATGTATGGCTATACAGAACTTTGAGGGCTCTATTGCTATAATTTAAGGATATGCTGTTATTTCGTTACAAATATTTTCGTACATAATATTAGAGTCATGACAGAGATGTTCTAGTCATGTTCGTGACCGATGAGGACCAGCGCAATGAGATATGGTGTTTAGCCACCTGTACGTTTTGCCCTTTCTTTATTTTATTTTCATCAAGTTTTCATTTACAGTATTTATCTATGGAGTACAGGATAAGATGCTTGATCACGATGACCGTTTGACGCAGCATAATCGGATGTATTCTGTGAGTTCAAATTAGGAGATATAATTAAATAGAGTTCTTGCGAGACTCTAAGATTCAGGGACTATACAATTTTCTATATTGAGGCGCAACACAGAGATATATGTAAAAAGAAGAGACTTATAAAAGATTATCTAATGAATAAAGAATGCATGTTTCCTATTTTATTGTGTTATTGTGTGTTTTGTGATTTATTTATTTGTATATAATCGTATACTGGCACACCCGCAAATATAATGTCATGCGCAAAGAATTTTTGAGTATTTTCTCGTGAAAACAGGCCTAAAGTAAGCGTCCAAGTCCATGTAGTGACTCTATTAGGCCTGCGATTTTGGGCCCAAGTCAGGCAGGACTCAAGCATGAAAATAATAAGATTTAGTGTTTAGGGTCGGGCTCAGTTTCAGGGCAACTAAACCAATGCCAAGC
Source organism: Panicum miliaceum (assembly GCA_032594955.1). NCBI lineage: Eukaryota > Viridiplantae > Streptophyta > Magnoliopsida > Poales > Poaceae > Panicum > Panicum miliaceum. The sequence goes on from CM064065.1 coordinate 14,954,053, forward strand.
CAGACACTAAATGAGTACTGGACCGGAAGTTCTAAAATTTACGACCCGCCACAAATCCAGGCTGAGTACGGGCCGCTTTTTTATATGAAACCCGACCCAACTTGTCGGTGCTTTGAACCATGGGCGAGTTAGTTTACACCACGCTTCCCGAGCTTGATGGCTAGTTCTCAAACGTAAGGCTTTATACTGGTTCAGTACGCCCTACGTCCATGTTGAGATCGAGTTCGTGTTCCTTAACTTCAAGTGCTCACGATCTTTCAACGGGTTGCTTGCCAGCTCGAGAGCATAAGCTTATGTCCCCCCGTGTGGCGGCATGGGATGTCAAAAGTAAAGGGATGGAGTTTTTCTCCGCTTTTGCCCCTTATATAGGCTTGAGGCTGGCTACAACGAGAGAGGAGGGATCCCACAGCCCTAGTGGTTTGAGCTCCTCGAGAGATCGGTCAGGGTCATTTGAATGGTCGGACGGGCCGTGCCCCGTCTCGTCCGCGGTCGTAGCGTATCTCGTCTCGGTACCCTGCACTGTGTAGGGTGGTTGGCACAGCGCTGGTCGTGACCGCGGTCTTATCCGTCAACTTCCGTAGCAAGGGGCTGCGTGTGGTGACAGTATTTGTGGTACAAGGCGTCCTATCGACAGTATAGATGGCCAAACGGGCATCCCAACATGACACGGCCCGTGTACGATTGAGCACAGCATGATTTAGGCACGGTTAGCCAATCGTGTTATGCCGTGCCACCCCCGCGGCCCATGCACAGCACTAAGGGCGCGTGGTTGTGCCGTGCCAGCACGATGGTATGGTCGGCCCGTGCCCGAGCCCTATGCCGGCGGCAGCTTAGGCCGGTTGCAGCAGGGGCGGCCATGGGGAGGCGTTCAAAGTTTTTTTTGCAGGACGCTATCTTACGGTTTCTTATGCTGTGATATTTCTAACTACCTTTTCAACTTGGTTTGTTCAAATAAATATAATTTTGCAAGAGCTACCGTAATTATTTATAACTAATTCTGTCTCTTTTTTTATCTGAATGATGGATCGGTTTAACATATACTAAATGTCTAAGAATCAGCGAACTCTCAAGCACGAAAATTATTATGCGCACTTGGAGAAACCAATCCAACATAGGTATAGCTAAGGGCCTGTTTGGATGGGGGGACTAAACTTTAAACTTTAGTCTCCATTACATCAGATGTTTGGATACTAATTAGGAGTATTAAATATAGGCTAATTACAAAATCAATTGTATAAATGGAGGGTAATTCATGAGATGAATCCATTAAACCTAATTAGTTCATGATTTGACTATATTGTGCTACAGTAAACATATGCTAATGATGGATTAATTAGGCTTAATAGATTCGTCTTGTGAATTAGCCTTCATTTATGCAATTAATTTTGTAATTAGTCTTTATTTAATACTCCTAATTGGTGTCCAAATATCCGATAAGACGGGACTGGACTTTTAGTCCGGTGGATCAAACAGGTCCTGACTTGGGGTAAATTTAGGTTCCGGTATATGGATCTATTATTTTATTTTACTTTAATTGGTCTCCTTATTTAATTCAATTCAAGATATCTATACGTTGCTAATTTCAACACAGATTAGTACTTCCTCTTTGACAGGGATACGCATATCGCGCAATCGGACTAGTTAATAGTTTAGATGCCTAGGTGATAAATTCCAACAAGTTTACGGATCATTGGTGCACCATACTCTTATAAAAAAATAAGAATCTAATGTAGCTCTTAATTACTCCCTCCATCCATTTCTACAAGGTATAGTATAATATGGCACGATCTTCCAAATAACATTTTAACCATTTATTTATTATATATTATATTATTTTTGGTTATAAATTTATAATCATGGTAAAGTATATTTGATTACGAATCCAATCATATAAAATTTACATTATAAAAATAAAAAATTAATATTCAAATTATTGGTTAAAAATTGTTAAATTTAAATCTTAATATACGTGTACACCTTATAAAATTGGATGGAGGGAGTAGCTTCTTATCCGCCTCCTCCTATGCACTCGCAACAACCGTACCAATAGCAGTGCGGTAATGAGGAGCTGACCGTCGGCCTTGCAGGATCCTCTCACCCCACCTTGACGTGCGCTCTTGCAAACTTCTTCCGTATTCATGGCAATCACAGCCACAACTAAGGATGTAAGTGGGTATTCAATAGTATTTTTTGTTCAACTAATTAATTATGATGGATATTATTCTAGTTAATTTTTCTTTCTAAATTATTTACACAAAATACTATTCTAGTTTATTTTATCAATTTTTTGGATCAACCTAATAATGCAAAATATATATAACTTGCATCCATAGCCACAACCATTAAGATGCAACGAGAAAAGGTTGCTTCGGCAAGGAGGTGCTCCTGTACGTGCTGGTGCATGCATAAGCCCGTATTGCTGTTTCGAGCATGGTAAGAGTTATAAGGAATAAATCTACATAGCCTCATGATGTATTGAAGTCCGTCTATTTAAACCTCCCGAAATTATAAAATTGGATATTGAACATCTGAAACTATAAATAACCTTCTAGGTGGTTTTGCATAGCAGTTTGGCAGATGACACCTGCTGACATGGAAATAGTTGCATACGTGATATGTTGACATGGATAAAATTGTCTACATATCATGATAAATCACTCCGGACCCACACATTTATATCTTCCCATTTCAACATTTCTACCACCTCATGTCATTTTATTTCTTTCATCACACATAGCTATAATAAGCTACCTCAACGGCAGCCTCTAATGCTTACCCAAACTAGGATCCCATTTTTGTATAACTAAGAAGGAGATGATAATTTTTATGTCGCTGTATTTGATAATAAAGATGATCAATATGTAATTTCATAAGTTATTGTTATCCCAGCGTCCATGCAATGTGTCATGTTAGCAAAACTACCCTTAAACTTCGCAGCTTGGGTTATCTAGACATTCCTAATAATTTAGGGTGTTCAAAATCTGATTTTATAGTTTGGGGATTAAGTAGTCGAATATCAATACTTTAAGGTATTATGTAGACTTATTACGTGTTATAATAACCTTTTAGTGTGAACTTATGCGTAAGATTTTTTATATGAAATTTTTCTAACATTTTTTTTTGAAAGTTTTACTTAAAAAATATCATGATAAGTCTATATGCAAACATTACAAAATTATCATGATAACTCTGTAAAAATTTGAAGTTATGAAAAATAGAACATCCGTAAGAGAAAAGACGTTGGAGCTATCATATATTAAAAATCAATTGTTATCTCTATCTGTATCTGTATCTCTGCTATTTTTAAAACAACCAATGATTCCTTGGTCCTTCAATCGGAATTCTAATCGGAATTCGGACAAATCAATCGCAATCCTAATTGAAACCCTTACAAATCAATCGGAATCTCAATCGGAACCCGAACAATCAATACCTCACACGGTTACAGCACGGCTTGTACATGGAGTGAAAGAATATAAAGTTGGTGGTCTCGTATAGTTTCGCATAAAATTTATATTTTTCGTAGCACTATATTAATATTATTTAAAAGAAAATAAAAGTCGACCGTTGCAGATGCCCGCTGACTAAAATTGCTCTTTTCAAAATGACTGATCGGATCCTAATATTTTCGCGGTATCGACCCGTCATCATCTATTTCTGTCTCCTGGTCACCTCTCTCTCTAGCCCCCTCTCGGCCCTCTCTCTTCCTCACTCTGTCTCTTGGCATATGCCTAAGCTGCCGTCAAGACGGCACGAGCCGCTGAGCGCGTCGCTGGTGGCTGGTGGATGATCACTGTCATCGTCTATTTCTCTCTCCTGTTCACCTCCTTCCCTCCCTCTCTGGCCTTGCTTCTCTGGTGGCGACGAGGCGCCCTTCACCGGCGACGAGCACCCACCAGGTTTGCCCCCGTCCCTTCTATTCCCTTCCTGCTGTGCGAAACGGAACTCTCCAAAAACTATTTTTTGAGTCTTCCCCTAGTTCAATTGATGCTCTTCTCTGGAGCGAGAGCAGTACGAATTTGAGGTTTTCACCAAAGCAAAAAAAAAAAATCTCCATTTCTTGAAAGGACAAAAGATGGCTGTTGCACCTAAAATTCTGCATTCTGCTAGAGCAAGCATCTGATGGAGGCATTATCTTCTTGCAAGATCGCAGCAATCAAAAATCAGTTTCCAGCTACACAGGACCTTCTCCTCTCTCGGCCCCCTCTTCTTCCTCCTCTTTGTACATAGCGCGGTCGGTCCGGACTTCTCTTCATCCCTGAGCTCCTTCCCTCCCTGGCCACCTCCCTTCTCTTCCCAAATTCCAAACTCCCTTCCCTCTCTAGTCTCATCTCTCTCCCGAGCTCCCACGCTGACGGCCACACTTGGGCGACGCGAACCAAGCCGCCGTGGGCTGCGCGGAGCTGCGGGTCATCCGCGAGGGCGCCGAGAACTGTGGGTGCAGGTGCGGCGGCGCGGAGCTGTGCACTCGGCTCGGAGAAGTCCGATGCAACGCGGGAGAGCAGCCGGTGAAGGATGAGGGCTCCTACTCTCTCTCCTACGTTACATCTGAGAGGTGAAGGCAACTAGCTGGAATAATTTGCTGATCTCTCCTTCACTGTGTTTTTCTGTCCAGTAACATGAATCCAGCTGGAATACTCTAACATCGATTAGAAGATGCAACGAATTTACAAAGTTTGTAAAAGTGTTTTGGTGCAATTATTTCCCGGGGTTTTTGGGAGGTTTTAGCCCCCTTCTGTTTGTTGTGTCACTTTTCCTTAAGTCTGTTGTGATCTTGTCCTTAGCAAGGATTTCCCTCAGGGTGCACCCTGCATGCAACTCCTGAAAACCCGGTGGATTTGACACGGGCATGTCGGCGGGGAGGGGCGATCTAAACATTCCTGGCAATAGACCTCTGTTCCTGAATGCTGGCCTACCCAACTTAGGCTGTCAAAATCTTGCTAATACAACCGCAGCAGGCTACAGCAGCCCAATCGTCTTGCCGGCCTTACTCTCCACATGCTCCACGTCTGTCCTGCATACCATGCAGGAGAGTTCTGCTCCACAAGCTGCTCTGTCAAGTCCAATGAGCAGCGCAACTGAACAGCACGGCGGCCCCTCTGTCCAGCCATCCTGGAATGTGCCTGCGGGGTGCACGCAGGTGCCTATTAGTATCTTAGTGTTCCATAGGCGCCTGACTGGAAGGGGTTTGAGGCCGCAGTTGCCACCATCTCATAGTTTTATACCAGCCCCTGCTTTGCCTGATGCTTCAGAGGGTAAGGATGTCTTTATCTTATTCTTTCCAGGTGTCATGTTGGTTCAGCTTTGTGGCTGGATCACCATACATTATGAATAACTGAACACCTTCTGTTTGCTGTTTCTCTATTATTTTGAAGGTGGAGCTTCCATTCAGCTTGCTGGGAGTAATTTCTTGTCACTTGGAAGAGCATCAAATATTGTTGCAGGTGATATGATGATGAATCATGCACAACTAGCCACTCCAGATAGATACTATTCTGAGCATCTTTGGGCAAATGGTTTATATGATGAAGCATCCAAGACTGAAAATGGAACAGAAGCTAGCCAACTGGAACCATCAGCAACAACAATTTTTTGTGATAACCATGATGATTTGGAACCAGCGGTTCCTGCAAACACCTTGGAAACACGACTCCAGCATCCTCACGAATCAACTGCTGTTCTTGCAGAAATAACCACTGATGATGACATGCATACTTACCAGCCTATGCAAAAAAGGCCCAAGACACAAATCAATCAGAGTGAACAAACACCATTGCCAACACCAGCTGTACCCAAAGAGAGAACACTAAATCAAATTGAGATGCAGATTGCAGGTGCTGAGAAAACTGAAATGTTCAGGAATGAGGAAACCCCAGCACGAAAAATGAAGACTCGGAGGAAAAAGCACAGACCAAAGGTAATCAGAGAGAATAAGTTAACCAAAGTGCAAAAATCTGATTCAACACCAGATGGAAAATCTCCTAATCAGAAAGTTAAGAGAAAGTATGTCCGGAAGAAAAGAAGTCTCAGCTCTCTAGAGAAGTGCTCAGGTCCTGCTAGTGATCAATCAATCTCTAGAGGAACAGGAATTGCAGCTAGAAGAAGAACTGCATCAGTTCGAAGAAGCCTGCAATTTGAACCCGAAGAACAAGGAGTGCAGGGAGGCGGTCCGTCAACGCCCAGCTTACACCACCACAACTATGAGAAACCCGTCCATGCTCAAAGTTCATTCTGCTCAGAATCAGAGGTGCAGATTGAACACGGTCTACAAGTAGATATGGAAAATTTACCAGGAGGATTAGCTTTTGGCATGAGTCTCAGACTGAACAAACTGTTAGACGAGTACATACATTTGCCAGAGGCCACACCAAAACCTGCACAAGAAGTTTCAAACGCAAGTTCTGGATCTTTAAGTACGGAACTAGCAAGGGAACAAGAAAATGTTGGAAAAACTTGCAAACCTGACGACACAAGCAAGTCCAGTTTGTGTAATGCAGAAAGGGTGGTAAAGACAGTACTAGAAGGAAACAAAATGAACCTGGAATTGAACTATTCTGATGTAGATGGTTTTGTTTCCTCAGCTATGTCTATGCCTGAACAGTCGAGTAAGTTATCAGAAGTGGAGAACCACGATGGTGAATCGTCCCTAACTGGCACAAGGGATTCTATTATCTTGAGGACTGCAGCTGAGATGCTAGCATTTTGCCAAGCTGGTGGGATAAAAAAGAAGCGATCAGCCCGAGTCCACAGAAATTCCTTCTATTCTATGATGGATCTCGAGAATAATACTTCACAAGCATCAACAAGACTGCAACAGCCATGCATGGATGCTCTGTATGAAAGTTCGTACATTAAGTTTATGACCAAAAAACGTTCAATAAAAGAAAGACTGCACTGTTCCAGTTTCATTCATCCAAATGATGAGCTGAATAATAGGCTTTCAGCTGGAAGTATTACTTATGGTGTATCTAGTGGATCCAAAGTATCAGAAGAGACATTTCAAAACTCTTCACCTCAAACCCTGGACAATGAAAGAATCAACTTTGATACTCATTGTGATGTACCAGAAGGGAGCTCAGCAAATACATCAACAGGGCAATATATAGATTACCTTCAAGGAGTTGCCTCAAAGCTGAAACATCTTGATTTGAACACTGAACAGGTGCACAGAACTGAGATGCATTTATCTCGGAGCACACCTGCTGTCATTTCTTTTGGAGGAACAGATGGTCTGTCAAATGCTCTTATCCCATATGGTGGTGGGGTGATGGTTCCGTATGAGAGGCCCTTGCAGTTGGTCAAAAAGCAGCGGCCTCGGGCTAAGGTTGAGTTGGATTTTGAGACGACAAGAGTTTGGAATCTTTTGATGGGGAAAGCAAGTGAGCCTGATGGAACTGATGTTGAGAAGGAGAGATGGTGGCAGCAAGAAAGAGAAACTTTTCAAGGCCGTGCTAATTCATTTATAGCACGCATGCGACTTGTTCAAGGTACTGAACGTCTATACTATGCTAAAAATAAGTTTCCCTTTCTGCTACTAATACCTATCTCACTCTCAGGACCGTGGCAGCTAAAGTGCATTGGTTTACATAGTCCTTGAAATAGGAATTTAGTGTAATTTGGGCGTCTATTTCTTCTTATTTTCTGCGGCCTAGTTCCTTCTAGGTTGGTCAAGTTTACATGGTCCTTTAAATGTTTTCAATTGCCTTGAATCCATGGTTGAAGCTTGTGAGAAAACAGAGTCTACAATTAAAAATTTTGCATTGCCTTGAATCCATGGTTGAAGCTTGTGAGAAAACAGAGTCTACAATTAAAAATTTTGCATTGCCCTGAATCCATGGTTGAAGCTTGTGAGAAAACAGAGTCTACAATTAAAAATTTTGCATTGCCCTGAATCCATGGTTGAAGCTTGTGAGAAAACAGAGTCTACAATTAAAAATTTTGCATTGCCTCGAATCCATGGTTGAAGCTTGTGGCTAATCTCTCAACCACTTGTTTATCAGGGGACAGGCGCTTTTCCCCTTGGAAAGGATCTGTGGTTGACTCTGTAGTAGGAGTATTCCTCACTCAGAACGTAGCTGATCATCTTTCAAGGTATGACACTCACATTCTCTTTGCTTCAATGATATTCCCAATTCTTGAAATCAAAAATGATGAATGAATAAAGATCTTATGCGTAGCTCTCATTATGACTACTATTTTGACAAACTATAGTTCTGCCTATATGGCCCTTGCTGCAACTTTTCCATCACGGTCAGTCAACAGCAACTGTAAGGATGATGTTACCACCCAAGACAATGAACAAACCATCAGGTCGAGTGCACTAGGAGAAAAAAGCATATTTGACCTTTTCTCCGATGGTGCCAGACCTGATAGAGGAGTGGGTTGTGAGGAGCTATCAGTGACCTATGAGAAAATACACATGGAACCAAAGGACGATACTAGGGCTAGTGAAAGGATTGAAGGTGAAACTTATTCCTTTGGTTACAAATCAGCAAATGGAAGTTTTTGCAATCACCAAGGGACAGTAATAGAACATAAAGAACAAGAATTTCCGGAATCCTCCTTGGTAGAATTAACCAAGCCTACAGAACTCATCCAGCAGACTCAGATCCAGAAGGAAACCTCATCCTCTCAAAGTGTAACTTTGGAAACTATTCAATCAAGATTATCTTTGACTTCTGGGATACCTAGAAATTTTGTTGGTGGTAGTTCCTCTTATCAGCAGCTGGAAAGCAATTTTGACTGTGGAAGATCATTAAGAAGAAACGATGCCACAGCCAGTGAGATTGAATGCCAGAGACTTCAAATGGCAGCAATAGACGATTATGGATTTGGTAAACTCGGGAGTCCTTCTAGTTCTGCGATGCCAATTATCTTGACTGTTGATGCTCAACAACTAAATTTGAGAAACGAGCCAAATTTTTCTTCAGCATCTTCCAACAGTCCTTCAGACTCTGCATCACCAAAAATAAAAAATGGCACGAGTCCTCTTTTCATGCCTTTTGATTCCTACGGGGCAGAGTGTAGTGGTAATAGGACAGCTGGCACCACTCTGAACTCTGCAAAAACAAGCACAGAGCTTCCAGGTTAGTATACATCGCTTTCTTCTATAATTTTAGTAAAATGAAATACTAGTCTGCAAACTGCTTGGCAAAAACTTAACCATGCATTAAAGTGACACCATGACAAAAGGACTAGTTTTGAAGCACCAGAACTGAAGGAGCACATAATTACTTTTTCTGACAGGTGAAATGACAGTAGAAACAACAAGAAGAGAAGATGAATATACATTGAAATCTGGATTTACTTCCTATAATGGAGTACCAGATACAGCAGCACAAGCATCAAGGCCAAAGAAAACAAGAACCACAAGTAAAAAGAACACAGAGAATTTTGACTGGGAAAAATTACGAAGGCAGGCTTGTAGTGAAGACCACATGAAAAAAAGAAGTTGTGAAAGACGAGACTCTGTAGATTGGGAAGCAGTAAGGTGTGCAGATGTGCAAAGACTATCTCACGCCATTCGGGAAAGGGGAATGAATAATATTTTAGCAGAGCGAATCCAGGTAATAGTTGAATAGTTACTAGGATTAACTACGAACTATATGCACCACCTATGTCTGGTTGCAATTCAAACCATTTCTCTCTCAGAAGGCCACATGATAGAGTTAGTAATTATTCCTTAATACTGAGTTGGAACAGTTATCTTGTTTATATGCACATGATGTCTTTGTCGAAAGTCAGTTTTTTCTGTCCTTTACACATAAGGTGCTATCATAGAGATGACTTTTAACCATAAGGATATTTCCTACTGTAACATAAGAAGTTTTATCATCATTTCCTATAAATTTCCTAATGTTAAAATTGGTGGTTTTACAGAATTTCCTGAATCGTTTGGTTAGAGACCATGGGAGCATTGATCTTGAGTGGCTAAGAGATATTCCCCCAGCCTCTGCAAAGTAAGATGCTATGTTTACATTCGCTCATTTCATGGTCATTCACATTTCTAGTGATGGAACTGACTAAACCAGAATCATAAGAGTATGTGAATGAATTAAGTACAGCAAGGGGTGCAGCATTTTGAAGCCAACATTGGAAATCAGTAAATAGATTCGTGGTGCATTAACATCTAAGTTCTGTGAAATGCCAACTTTATTACTAGTATAGAAAAGTTTATAATTTGTAACATAGATTAAAGCGGTGAAAGGGCTCCATAGAAAAACACATGTATTTATATGAGCCTCGTATACTTAACAGGTGAGAAGTGTTTTTATTAAAATAGATTTGGTTTACTGTCAGGGATTACCTGCTAAGTATACGTGGACTGGGGCTTAAAAGTGTTGAATGCGTTCGTCTTCTCACACTGCATCATCTTGCCTTCCCTGTAAGTTTGTTTCTGTTGTCCTTAGATAGAAACCTTGGAAATCAGCAATCCACTTGCTTAAACCATGAACATGGCTTTTATTGATGCCTTTTTATGTTACTATTACTATTATCAATGCATTTCTATATTTTATATTTTTCTTTTTTACTGGTTGCTCTGTTGGCTTTCATCTCTAGCTTACCCGAACTTGCTTGGGACTATGAGGCTTTGTTGTTGTTGAGTATTTAGATTTCCTGTAGTAAATTTAATATTTGCATAGCAATGTTTTTACTACTCAGGTTGACACCAATGTTGGTCGCATATGTGTAAGATTGGGGTGGGTGCCCATTCAACCCCTTCCTGAGTCTCTACAGTTACATCTCTTGGAGCTGTAAGTGTCATGCATTGTCCACGCTGATTATGTCATTTATGGGTTTTTGCTCTTTTTCCAGTTAAAATATGAACCCGTCACTTTTTTTTTTTGCCTTGTCACAGATATCCTGTGTTGGAAACTATACAAAAATACCTTTGGCCTCGCCTTTGCAAACTCGATCAACAAACATTGTGAGTTACAAAAGCATTTGCTTCAAAGTGCAGATTCTTTTATTGGTTTTTGCGAATCCTTGCTATTAGATATGTACAGTTGCACTCTCTCTTGTACTCCTAGCCTATTCGGTTTCCAGCTGTACTACTGCCTATATGGCACCTATATATGAAAGGTCACCCCCCTCCTCTCAGGGTGTGGTGCATTGCCTAAACATTCAATATGGTATCACGAGTCCAGGCACCTCTCTGCTGCCCAGGCGCCCTCCTCTCTTCCCACAGGGCGCCTCCTCCTCTCCTCTTCTCCACCAGGCGCACCCACCACCAGCCCTACCTTTTCTTCTTCCCTCAACTGCTCCTCTGCTCCTGGCTGTTTATGTCCACCATTACCAGAGACTCTTCTGAAGAATCTGCTGCTGCCAACTCTTCTGGACTCTGCTACTGCCATGGCTGACGCAGTGAGCCCCTACGCCACCATCCCTGTCAAGTCCCACGTCCCCATGACGTTGGACCTCCGCTCCTCCAACTACAGCAAATGGAGCTCTTTCTTCAAGGCCATGTGCGGCAAGTTTGGCCTCATGGGGCTCATCGACGGGACTCCTCCCAATCCAATTGATGCTGCCTGGCGTCAAGCGGACTGCTGCGTTCGCAGCTGGCTGTACGGCTCCGTCTCTGACTCCGTCTTGGATTTCACCATGGAAGATGAACAGACGGCGCGCCAGCTTTGGGTCGCCATCGAAACTCACTTCCAGGCGAACCAAGCTCCCCGCGCCATCTTCGTGAGTCACGAGTTCCACTCCATGACTCAGGGAGATCTCTCTGTTGAAGAATATGGCAAGAAGATGAAGAGAGCTGCCGATGCTCTTCGCGCCGTCGGGCAGCCGGTTGCTGACTCCACACTCGTCCTCAACCTCCTCTGCGGCGTCGACCCACGCTACAGCACCACTGGGGACTTCATCGCCGCCACGCCGAACATCACCTTCGCTGTGGCGCTTGATCAACTCGCCCTCAAGGAACTGTGCTTGGCGAACGAAGCTAAGGTTGCGGCTTCCACTGCCCTTGTTGCCTCCACACCATCCGGCTGTGGTTCCAACTGCTGCTCTCCATCTGCGCCATCCGGTTCCCAGCAGCAGCAGGGCAGGCGCAAAAAGGTAGTGGCAAGCGGAACGCCAGCGGTGGCTGGGGCGGCAGTGGCGGCCAGCAGCCAGCAGCAGGGCTGGGGCGGCGGTGGCGGTCAGCAGAAGGGCAGGGGCGGCGGTGGCGGCCAGCAGCAGGGCAGGGGTGGCGGTGGCGGCCAGCAGTAGCCGCGCGGCCCATGGATTTGCTTCAATCCATGGACCACGCACAGGGCGGCCAGGCCGGCGGCTCCTCTGGCAGCCAAAACTGGCGCGGCGGCCAGGGCTGGCGCGGTGGCTAGGGCCTCCTTGGCTCAGCGCCACAGGCCCATGCCGCCTTTGGACCCCAGGCGCCAGTGTCGCAGCTGGCCCAATCTTCGCATCAGGCAGGGCTGATCGCTGCCCTGCAGGAGATGTCGATCCAGGGCTCCAACCTCCAACCCCTAGGTCCTGGACACCGGTGCTTCCACCCACATGCACAACTCGGATGGTATACTCCTCTCTCACTCCCCTGCCTCTCATCCTTCCATTGTAGTAGGTAACGGTATGCATGTTCCAGTCACATCTAGAGGACACTCCACCTTGCAAACTGCTACCTCCACATTTCAGCTGAACAACGTCCTTGTTGTTCCCTCGCTGATCTGCAACTTGCTTTCTGTTCATCAGTTCACGCAGGACAATAAGTGTTCCATTGAGTTTGATGCCTTTGGTTTCTTTGTGAAGGACCTCAAGACGGGACGCGTGATTCTTCGTTGCAATATTGACGGCGATCTCTACACCATTTCTGCCGTCACCACCACCGCTGCACACGCCCTCGTTGCTGCTTCATCCTCCCTATGGCACCAGCGTCTTGGTCATCCTAGTCCGGCTGCTTTAGCCCGTCTCAAGAATAATCAGTCCATTTCTTGTAATAAAGTAGCTTGCTCGCTTTGCCATTCTTGCCAGCTAGGCAAACACACGCTGCTGCCATTTAGTCCTTCCTCCAAAACAGTTTCTCCCTTTGAAATTGTTCATTGTGATGTTTGGACGTCACCTGTCACTAGTATTTCGGGCTACTGTTATTATTTGGTCATGATCGATGATTACTCGCATTATTGCTGGACTTTTCCTCTTAAGCGCAAATCTGATGTTCATGAGCACTTGGTTAATTTTGTTGCCTACACTAATACACAGTTTGGCCTTCCCACCAAGTGTTTTCAAACTGATAATGGTAAAGAATTCGTTAATAATGCCACAGTCACTTATTTGGCCTCCCGTGGCATTGTTTTTCGCCTTTCCTGTCCTTATACATCCCCTCAAAACGGAAAGGCTGAGCATATGCTTCGCACCATTAATAACTCAGTGCGCACACTGCTTATTCATGCTTCCATGCAGCCGCCCTATTGGGCTGAAGCCCTTTCCGTAGCCACATACTTGATCAACCGCCGTCCTTCATCCTCCATTGGCCATGAAGTTCCCTACACACGCCTGTACCGAACTCCACCTACCTATGAGCACCTTCGAGTTTTTGGGTGTCTTTGCTACCCAAATTGCGGGCCACTTCTCCTCATAAGTTGGCTCCTCGGTCCACGGCTTGTGTGTTTTTGGGATATCCGTCCACTCATAAAGGCTATCGTTGTCTTGATCTCACTACTCGCCGCATCATCATATCACGCCATGTCGTTTTTGATGAGTTCTCCTTCCCCTTCGCTCGCGAGTCCCCTGTCCCCGACAGCTCCTTTGATTTTCTCCTAGATGATGATTCGGAATTTTGCTACTGTCCTGCTAACCCTGCAGTGCCACCACCAGCGCTGGCTGCTCCGTCATCCCCTACTGTCGACGAGCACGTGCCACCATTGGCCTCTTCCAGTCCCGGCAGGGGTTGTCTTGTGCCCCCGCCAGGATCCCCCGGCGCTCCTTCACCAGCAGGTGGTGCTTCGGCTGCTGCTGTTCAGCCGGCAGCAGCATCTTTGGTTGCTGCTGTTCAGCCGGCAGCAGGTGGTGCTTCGGCTGCTGCTGTTCAGCTGGCGGCAGCATCTTCGGCTGCTGCTGTGCAGCCGCCAGCAGGTGGTGCTTCGGCTGCTGCTGCTCAGCCGGCAGCAGCACCTCTCCCGGGCCGCTTCAGCGGCCAATTCTACAGCCGGCGTCTCCGGGCACCACCTCCGGTGCCTCCGTCTCCAGCACCAGCTCCTTCGCCTGAGCTACAGCCACCTCCGCCTCCGCCTCGCCCGGCGGCAAGGCTGCACACTAGCACTATCCAGCCCGTCAACTACAAGAACTTGTCAGTTCAGCATTTGGTTGCCTCTCCGGTCCCATCCAATTATTGCAGTGCGCTTGCCGATCCCAATTGGCGAGCTGCTATGGCTGATGAGTTCAAAGCTCTTGTCGACAATGGCACTTGGCACCTCATCCCTCGGCCCCCTCATGCGAATGTGGTGACCGGGAAGTGGATTTACAAGCATAAATTCCACTCAGATGGCTCTCTTGCTCGTCACAAGGCCTGTTGGGTTGTTCGGGGTTTTTCACAGCGTGCATGGTGTTGACTACGATGAGACCTTCAGCCCGGTGGTCAAACCGGGTACCATCCGGACTGTTTGAGTATTGCAGCCTCTCGTGAGTGGCCGATTCATCAGCTGGATGTGAAAAATGCTTTCCTTCATGGTCATCTTGATGAGATAGTGTACTGCCAGCAGCCTCCTGGTTTTGTGGATCCAGCTCATCCTGATCATGTCTGTCTCCTGCAGAAGTCGCTCTATGGACTAAAGCAGGCTCCACGTGCTTGGTACCAGCGATTTGCCACTTATATACGACAGTTGGGCTTTGTTTCTTCGGCTTTTGACACCTCGTTCATCTACATGGATGTCGCCAGCATCGCCTACCTCTTGTTGTATGTCGATGACATTGTTCTCGCTGCTTCGACACCAGCCTTACTTCAGGATATCATTCGTCGGCTTCACACAGAGTTTGCTATGACAGATCTCAGGGTGCTTCATCACTTCTTAGGGATTTCGGTCACACGGTCTTCTGATGGACTGTTTCTGTCCCAGCGACAGTATGCTTTGGATCTTCTCCAGCACGCCGGTATGAGTGAGTGCCACTCTACGTCGACGCCAGTGGATAGTAAGTCCAAGCTTTCCGCTACAGACGGGCCTCCTATTGCAGATCCTTCCGAGTACCGAAGTCTTGCCAGTGCTCTGCAGTATCCTACTCTGACTCGACCTGATCTCGCCTATGCTGTTCAGCAAGTCTGCCTGTAAGCCTCATCTTGCGCCTGTCAAGCGCATCCTCCGCTATGTCAAGGGCAAGCTGTCATCTGGTCTTCACACTGGCACCGGACCCGTGGACACTCACAGCAATTTCTGATGCAGACTGGGCTGGTTGTCCTGATTCGCGGCGTTCTACTTCCAGCTATTGTGTTTATCTTGGTGACACTCTAGTCTCCTGGTCTTCGAAGCGGCAGACTACGGTGTCTCGTTCTAGTGCTGAGGCTGAGTACAGGGCTGTTGCCTATGCTGTGGCAGAATGTTGTTGGATGCGACAGCTTCTGCACGAGCTTCATGTTTCCCTCTCCAAGGCTACGCTCGTTTATTGTGACAATGTTAGTGATGTCTATATGACAGCCAATCCTATTCATCATCGACGAACGAAGCATATTGAGATTGACATCCACTTTGTCCGCGAGAAGGTCGCCTTAGGAGAAGTCCGTGTTCTTCATGTTCCTTCCTCGCATCAGTATGCTGACATCATGACTAAGGGGCTTCTTGTACAGTTGTTTACTGAGTTTAGGTCTAGTCTTGGTGTCCGCCAAGCTCCCCCTGACTGCGGGCAGGTATTAGATATGTACAGTTGTACTCTTTCTTGTACTCCTAGCCTATTCGGTTTCCAGTTGTACTACTGCCTATATGGCACCTATATATGAAAGGTTACCACCCTCCTCTCAGGGTGTGGTGCATTGCCTAAACATTCAATACTTGCCAACTGCAATATTTGCATGTCATGTATAAACAAGTCCTGAAAGTAATAATTAATAAAACTATCACATTTTCACAGGTATGAGCTACATTACCAGATGATTACCTTCGGAAAGGTACTTCATAAGCATGAACTTTGAAACTAGCTGAATTTGTATGTGCAGCCAAATGTGAATTCTGTATTCATTACAAAACTCTAATGCCTCTAATTAAAAATAGAACTGTATTTGCTATAAGATTATAATTCCTATGATTCCTTTCAATGAAAAAATAATTTGTATGATTAATACATACTTCTATCTGTTATTTTTCCATTCGGATTTCCTTTTCTCCCCTTCAGACTTGAATCCCAAATAAGAGGTGCCTTGAGTCCCACATGTTACTTTTATTTGAACATATGGATGAGTAAAAGACTTCTTCCCATCAACCATGCAGGTCTTTTGTACCAAAAGCAAGCCAAATTGCAATGCATGCCCAATGAGGGGTGAGTGCAAGCATTTTGCAAGTGCCTTTGCGAGGTATTGTCACACTTTCCGTGCATCTTCAGTCATAATAGCTTATGATTAAGTAGAAAAGAGCTTTGTGGAGCAATTGGTGGACTTAAGAACCCACGAATTGGTCTGAATAATTGATACTTTCACAGTATGCACACATGAACCTTGTTGTGGGTGCCTCACTTTCATTGGTTGAGACATACTGGAACCACCTCAGTAAAACATGACAATATAACCTACTGGCTCAGGGTGTAAATAGAATTGTGCAATACCTCAGAGCCAATTTGATCCGTTGCCACACTTGGAGCTGTGAATCTATTGATCCTTATGCACAAACTACACGAACATATCATTTTTGTATGCACTTTAGCATAATTGCCACTTCAGTTGATCTTATTTAGAAGCTTTACTTATGTGTTTACCTCTTTATATTGACTATTTCTTTTCCTGATTGCATTTGGAATGAAGTGCAAGGCTTGCACTTCCTGCTCCTCAGGAGAAAAGCTTAGTGAAGTCAACAAATCAATTTGCTTTCCAGAATAGCAGCATGTACACTATGAATTCGACTCATCTGCCTCGCCTTGAGGGGAGTATCCATGCAAGGGACTTTCTTCCTAAGAACTCGGAGCCAATAATCGAGGAGCCTGCAAGTCCAAGAGAGGAAGAAACCCCAGAAACAATGGAAAATGATATTGAAGATGTTTATGAAGATGGTGAAATTCCAACAATAAAGCTTAACATGGAAGCTTTTGCACATAACTTAGAAAATTGCATCAAAGAAAGCAATAAGGAACTCCAGTCTGATGATATTGCAAAAGCATTGGTTGCTATTAGCACTGAAGTAGCTTCAATTCCTGTACCTAAACTAAAGAATGTGCACAGGCTTCGAACAGAACACTATGTGTAAGTGGTG
This sequence comes from Panicum miliaceum, assembly GCA_032594955.1. NCBI lineage: Eukaryota > Viridiplantae > Streptophyta > Magnoliopsida > Poales > Poaceae > Panicum > Panicum miliaceum. The sequence continues at coordinate 14,971,431 of CM064065.1, forward strand.
AATTATTTTTGTTTGGGCAAATCTCTGGTGAAAATGCATAAAATTCAAACTTCAAATATTGCAGAAAAAATCTCTAAAACATACCAAAATTTGGGTAGAGCATGTTCTGTATGTATGAAAAAAGTTGCAAGGTTGAACTCTACCGCATTTTTCTTTATTTGAAACTGTAGGGGAGGACTCTATCGCACTTGCGAGATGCAAGACTAGGTATTTGTGTTTTCCACACCTTGCAAATGCAACCAAGTTTAAACTTGACAATTTTTATGGGATATAGAACATGTGTTTCACTACATCTGGTATTGTTTTGAAGATGTCACCTTTAGTTTTTACCTATTTAGCCTTTTCACCAATTTATGGTGGTCTTTTGCTTAGCATCAATATGCATCACTTCAGACTCACAACATTGTTGTTGTCCATCTTAAATAATGTCATTCATCCAGAAGATATTTAGTCCTTAACTGCAGTTTCTGTTCTTGCAGATACGAACTTCCAGATTCACATCCACTTCTACAACAGGTGAGATTCTGCCAGTTCTCTTTGAAGCATTTCAAACTACAATTCCTGATTCAGCAATTGATTAACAGCTAGGACTTGACCAACGGGAGCCTGATGATCCTACCCCGTACTTATTGGCCATATGGACACCAGGCAAGCTTATTTGCACCCCACCCCCCCCCCCCCCCCCCCCCCCCAAGCGGAACACACAGATCTGTCTGGGTATCATTGCACTAAGAGAGAAGAAAGCTTACTTTCTTTGAGTGCATCGGGTTGACATACAAAGTTGATTTTATGACTATTGTGCAGACGAAATAAATGAAATAAGCAAGGTACCAAAACCATGCTGCGACCCTCAAATGGAAGGCGGCTTATGCAATAATGAGATGTGCCACAGTTGTACTGATGAGCAGGAAAATCAATCCAGATATATCAGAGGCACAATTCTGGTAAAGGAACACTATAAACCAGCAATAACTTATCTAAATAGTTGAATTAATGTTGCGTGAGTTGTGAAACAAAATCGATATTTAGTGCACATGTGAACCCAGGTCCGTCTTTCAGTTCTACTACAAAGCAAACTGTCCCTTAGTTTATGTACCTACAGTTTGGCTCAGAATAGAGGTGTAAAACTCGTATCCAATAGTTTATTAATTTATGATATTCACTTCCAAGAAGAAGAGTGACATATACTTTTGAACTGTTGAGCTAAAATGCTTTTTTTTGCTAGATAATATGAACAAACCTGAGCAAGAAGAATAATGGCTATTGTTTTCATGCACATTTCAGCTAATGATAAGTTACTGGAACATGAACAGGTTCCTTGTCGAACAGCTATGAGGGGTAGTTTCCCACTGAATGGCACTTACTTTCAAGTCAACGAGGTATACCAGAGCTATATCTAATATCTAAGTACTGTTCGTGAGCCTCCCTGTCTCCATGGACAGACATTTTGAGATTCTGTGTATCTGTTTATACAGGTATTTGCTGACCACAGCTCTAGCCACAACCCTATACACGTCGAAAGGGCGCAGCTATGGAATTTGCAAAGGCGCATGGTCTTCTTTGGGACTTCAGTATCTACCATATTCAAAGGTTGTCACCCTTGCACAAAGCCACAAATAACTCAATGAAATTTTATCTGCAATAGTACCAACAACAGTTATTTTGATTATGTAGGTCTAACAACAGAAGAAATACAACGATGCTTCTGGAGAGGTATGAACAGCACTTCCATTCATTCTGCCATCACATGCACCTCGGAAACATCTTGCAAATTGTCATCAAATAGTTTTGCAGAATGCGGATCCTGTGATGACCAGTATTCTAGACCATGGTATATAAGTGTACTCAATCACCATTTACAGTGTCCCAATAGTTATATGAGTCTCATGATTGCCACGTGGTGTCTATTCAATAATGAAGAAAACAGTTCATGGTGGCTATATGATTGATGCCGGTGTTACTTTTCAAGATAACCTGAGGATAGTGGAGCCATCTTGGAATGACAGAATGATTAAGGCTAACGAACAACATTGCCTATATGAACAGAGAAACAAACTGATGAAAATTAGAAGAGAAATTGATGTGCACATTTATTCGTAAACTTACATTTCATGTGCAAAGATCATGGATTTTAGTAGTTCTAGGCTTCAACTTAATGACTTGCTGCGTGACTGAAATGCAATGCAGGATTTGTCTGTGTGCGAGGATTCGACATGGAGACAAGGGCACCAAGGCCTCTGTGCCCTCATTTGCACATTGTAGCAAGGCCGAAATCCCGCAAGACAGCAGCGGCTGAGCAAGTACTGTAATTCAGCAAAGATATCAGTTTTATAAACATCCTATTTATGGTGATATGATGTCATTAGCTCTCGACCTGCGCATGGACCATATTAGTTCCGGCCGGACGACAGCCATTCTTCTAGCAATAAACCATGGAGTTGAAGACTGTTAATTCTGAGATGCTGGAACTAATCAAGATAGTGAAGAACCAATCATTTTCGTTCGCACTGCTGGTGCAAGTTATATGTAAAGTTATCAATCAAACTTCAATCGGTGTAGGATGTTGTTGCGTTCCTTTCTGAGACACGGCATCTTATCAACATTTGATTTAGTTAATCAATTGTACTTGTACTAGATTTTTATGGGATGATGATATCATGTTGCGTGCTACATACCTAAAGCATTGGTTTGATTGCCATCTTTATTTTTGTACCTTATATTCTCGTTATCTGCATCAATGGTTTAGTTGATTATGAACATCACACCATGTGTTGGGATGATGATAGTGATGATGGTGGTACAAAAATGCCTAGCATAGTAGTATTGTACTGAGCTGCAAAATAAGGATTGCTGGAGAAAGCAAGTGAGCTATACTTGCCGTCATGGAAGACTCCTTTGCCACAACATATATGATATAAAGAACAGAGACCCTTAAATACCAGGGAAAAAGCAATACCTGTCCTGATGGATGCATGTCGTCAAAGAACAGGGATTCATCTCGAGAAAGCAGAACGCAGAGCTCTAGGGCTGGCAACTTTGCCTGTATCTTGCATATACAACTCGGAGGTAATGCTTGTCAATTCTATAGAACAGAGGAACATTTCAAACATTGATACTGCTTATAAACATAACTTGTTCTCAGATTGCAACACGGCATGACATACATCGCTACCAGACCTAAGGCAAAGTCAATTCAACAAATGGCATCTAACTCACACAACGTGATGTTCAAAGCTTGCACAGGTACAACTGAACTTAATGCCCTAAACCATGACCATGTTCGAAGAGCATGCCAGCATCTCCAGAAGGCATTACCCTTCTGAAATCATTGCCAAACCTTGGAACTTCAGGGAGAAAAGAACCCCTCCCCATTCTGAAATCCGGCACAGTGATGTTACAACCACCAGAAGCAGGCATGGATAGCAACATGGAACTATGAGGATCATGATACAGATCTGGTGACAACTCCAAGTCATATTGCGAAAAAGATGGAGTTGACATGATATGATTAGCAGAGTAGCTTGACGATATGTGGTGTCGATTTGCCACTGTCAAACAGAACCTTGAACAATAGCCATCACTTAAGCCTGTCTCATTTCTGGGAAACGAATCTGTTGGCAAACGAAACAAACCAGCAGGGCGTACATCGTGGCATGGTGGGACCCTGTTAAGGTAGCCTGCTGGTTCTGGTAGTACCAATACCCCCTGGTTGGGAGGGTTTGACCTGCTGAGTGAAAGTTGCATGTCGTTGACTGGCAAATCATCCGGTGCTGGAAGTGCCATTATATTCTGGCTGGGTGGACTTGGCCGGCTCAGCTTTGCTCTGAGAGAGATCCTGGCACGTTGAAGGGCCTCTAGCACCCCTCCTACATCATTGCTTGATGGTTGACGAATCTGTGTATCAAGCTGGTTATCGGTATGGTTATGAAAGCATGAGGAGCTCCATTCTGAGACTTCGCTTTTAGGGGTATCACTTAGTGGGCTCCCAACTGATGATGTACTTATGTAGCGCTCAGAAGAGCGAGCATTGACATGGCAGTTTGAACCACTGTCTGAATTTTCATCTCCTTGATCTTTGTCAAATCTTGCATTTAGGATGCTATCACAGCTCCCTTGTGGAGGGGGAACTGGTTTCCCAAGATTATTACCATTTCCTCCAAGATAGCTTTTAGTTGTAAGCACATCCTTCCTAACCTGCAATTCACTATGGTGTGAAGCAACTGTCACAGTACTCGCTACAAAATCATGATCGGACCCATCAGTTTTGCATTGCTCAATAACACCATCTTTGGCTGCATTTTGGGGCAATTCTGAAACAGAGCCCTTTTGTAAATATTCAGCGGGCTTGTTGATGCCATGGAGATTATCCTCACTTGATCTTGCATGTTCACAAACCACTTCTTTATCCACGATCTGAGCAGTTTCCCTTCTCCCACAAGCATTATCAGCCTGATTTAGCATATTGTTTAACTTAACATTATCCTGGAAGTTGGAGAGCAGAAATAAGTGCACAATACGGAATATTACCTCATTTTATTTTTTATCCAGTCAAATGCAAGAACAACTAAATAAAAAGTGCATGTGTATAAAAAAGGACAATGCCTACCGCAGTTGAATCCCGACTCTCGCTGAATTTCTTCTCCCACTCCCTCTGAGCATTTTCTTCAGCCTGATACTGGCCAATTAGCTCAGCCTGCTTCTCGAGCACCCTCTCCATCTCCCCATCCTTCTCATACACCATGGCAAACCGATCACCTCCGTCATCCAATCCTCTGTTGCCAGAAGAGCCACGCCTATCCTGGCTCACCTCTCCATCAAAATCAGGCTGCTCGTCAGTGCATACGGTACAATCTGATCTGTCCTGCCCGTCCTCCGCGCTCTCCACCACAATGTACTTGCCTTCCTCGCCTTCCGTCTGAGATCTGCCAATTGGAACAGCAAGCGTATCAGATGACCAAAGCACATGTCAGCTACAATTTGAGCAGTGCGCAACGCTTGGACCTCAGCTCCTTCCTCTTGATCTTCCGGCACGACTGCCCCGGGTGGTACTTGGGCGACGGATCCGCGGCGCGCGAGTAGAGGTAGCCCCTCCTATGGCCATGGCCGTGCCTCTGCCTGAGCTGCCTGCCCTTCTGCAGCTGCGGCGGCGGCCGCCGCCTCTCGCAGTCGTGGCTCGCGGCGGCGCGGCCTTTCCACGAGAGCCCCCCGGCCTGAGCAGCCGCCGCCGCGGCCGCCGCCTGCGATCCCAGCTCCGACCCCGACATCGCGTCCTCCGCTGCATTCCCGCCGCCGCGGTCCCTCTCGGCGGCACCGGGGTCGGCCGCGTCGACCTCGTCCTCCTTGGCCGAGTCGTCCGCGGCGTCGGAGAGGCGGCCGAAGCCCTGGGAGTCGAGGATGGCGAGCACCTCCGCGGCCGCCCGCTCCGCCTTGCGCCGCTGCGCCGTCACCGCGCGGAGCTGCTCCTCCAGCTCCGCGACCTGTAGCAACGGGGGCTCGGTGACTAAAAACCAAAAATGCGGTGGTAGGAAGCGGGCGGAAAGAACGCGCCCGTGTGGGAGCTCGCGCTTACCCGTCTGGCGAGGTGGTCGGCGCGCTCCTTGGCGGCGCGGGAGACGGAGCGCTCGGAGAGGAGTCGCGCGCGGAGGAAGTCGATGGTCATCGCCGTCGTCGCGTCCGCCGCCGCCGCCGCCATTGCCGAACCCGGGCCCGCAGTGGAGTCTCGCGGTCTCCGAAGAAGCCGCGCTCGCGCGTCCTCACCGGGGCATCCCTCCCCGCTTTCTTCTCAGGTTTCGGCAGCCGCGTCCGGGGTCAAGTCGTTGCATCCCAAAGCGTGCCGCGTCGGGCTGTGGCTCTGCGGGCCGGGCGGTGCTCACGCGATCAGGTACTCACGTGACGCTCTGGGACCTCGACCCTTCCGCTTTACGCTACGCCACTCTCGCGTAATCACTCGGGCACGCCATAAAGCAACGGTGCTGCTTCTTACTTGCCGTCCGGTGTGTTCGGCACGGCACCGAAAGGCGGCCATGGGCCATGGCAAGTTGGGTGCTCGATTCACCCACAGCACCGCTCCAAACATGGCAGAAGCACGCACAGGTGGGCAGCATATCAACCAACTTCTCAGTGACGAGGTCGTACATTGACAAGTCCAGCGTATTGATCGCTACCAACCAATGCTCATATGCATGCATAAGATAGTGTTACGGTACTGAACATTTTGAAATTTCACTTGTGCTGACTAACATTCAACTGTTTTTCAAAAACACAACATTCAACTTCTCAAGTTTCCTGATGAAGACGTCTACTCGCATATCAGGATACCAATGCAAGGTACTAGACATGTACATTATCGCACCCAAAATAGCACAAAGATAGTAGTTCTGCATACTCGCATATCATGGTACCAAGGTACTAGACATGTACATTATCACACGCAAAATAGCACACTGATACTAGTTCTTGGCACGGTTATTTTGCGGATACCGACCGGTCGAATCAGACCATACACAAGAAGAAACCATACGCAGGAAGCGGTGCTTAATCGAACAAGCTGAAACCCATATCCTGCAAGAAAATCAGCAAGAGTAACAATCAGTACGGATGTACTAGTAGTTTATACAAAAAAATGGCTGCACCCTTAAATGGGGATATAAATAACATGCCGCCAAACATGTAAGAATAAAAAGGGTAACCCTTATTCCAGGCAATGGCAGAGAAGGGCAGTTGCGGCGCCAAATATGAAATATGCTTGCAATGACAAATTACAATAACCAGGTAACAAAGAAAATTTTTTATCAGTGGATGAATTTAATATCTACAGCCGGTTAGAGAGATAGTCCTGATAGAAGAGCAGCATAGGATGAATGAATAAAGAACAGTTGTCTAGGTGAAAAACACTTACATCATCCGATTCTTCCTTCTCTTCAACCTTCTCTTCCTTCTTTGCCTCTTCAGCAGGTGCTGCACCACCAGCTGCAGCAGCCGGAGCTCCCACAGCAATTGCACCACCACCTGAAGGCACGGAGGCGAACTTTTCCCTTCCAGCTGCAATCACTTCTGTTATGTCCTTGTCTTTGAGTTCTGTGAGCAGGAAGTCCAGTTTCTCTTCATCAGCTTCAGCCCCAACTGTAACAAAAACAGAGATCGTTATTAATGTAAATAATATACAGCACCATATAGCTAAAATTTCTCGCATAATCCTCAAACATCGAGCGCTTTCCTCTGTTATAGACTATAATAGATAAAAGGAAAATTGTGGCATTAATAGAATGTTTCCTATTGTGTTGAACCAACAGGGGGGAATTAAGTGTATCCCCTTTATGTTAATCAACTAGAGAATCAGTCACTCTTATCACATGTCCATAAGCTGAACCTTAAGATAAGCTGCACACTAACCAACAACAGCTACAAACAACATAGCTGAAATACCTGATTCCAGAATGTTCTTAACGTCATCAGCAATTGGGGAAGTGTTTCCACCCAGGACAGCAAGCAGGTAGGCAGCGATCATCTTCATTGTTAAAACTACAGAAGTGCAAACCATTGAGCCATGTAAAATTTATTGCACAGAAAGAGATTGCAGCATGCAAGCACTATAAATACATACCGAAATGCAATTACACAAGTAAATCCAATTCAACTAGGCATGTAAGAATTTATTTGGATCTAAATCCTTAGGATCTAGTTGATAGTCAAATGCGAAATAAACCCCAGATATTCCTGAAACTATACCCTTCGTACAAACAGACCCACGGATCTAAGGACCCGCTTGGAAGTGAGGCTTTGGACTCGAATACTTAGGGTTTAGTCCAGATTCGAATTGAATCCCAAATTTCACTCAGAAAACCCCACTCTCGTGATCTCATCAAAACCCCTAGACATCAAATACCTACCGATGAGACAATCAAACAAATCGTACGGTCCAACTCCAACATGTACCAACACAAAAATTTTAATGGCAACCTAGAAACAATTGCAGAACAAAGACCTCTACTCTACGATCCCAATCCAGATCAAGATTACACAGGAAATCGTTCGTAACGGAAAGGAAGAATAAAGGTTAGGATGGAGCACGCCTACCTCGAGCGTGGAAGCAAGCCGAAGAAGCGGATGAAAGCCTGCGGCAATGCGGCGGCGGAGAGGAGCAGAGAAGTTGGAGTCTAGCGTCTCCCGAACATTCTCCTCTTTATATATAATCGGTAGGAACGGCCAGGATTTTCTCCTCTCCGCTCGATTCGGACCAGACGTTTGACGGATAACAAGACGGGAAGCCCACACACATAGAGGCCACAAAAGCCCACGGTTCAGGACTTGGGCCTAGGCAGGGTTCAACTCATCTTGGGCCTCGGAGCAAGCACACCAGGCCGTGTGAGCCTGAGCGCAATGGGCCACATGACCACATTCTATTTCTTTCGTCGAAATGACACAGCTCCTTTCCTAAAAAAAATCAATACAATTCCATTTGCCACGTCCTCTGAACAAAAAAAGAGAGAGAGTAAAAAGACCTCATCCAGGAAAAAAGATCCCGTTTGCTATCCTGTTGCGTCGAAAATATTCGGAGTCACACGTGTAACTGGCAATCAAATCATGTAGAATATTTTTTTATATTGCTGGAACAATTGTTCTAGAAAAAAAATTGTTCCGCGTTAAAAAAATATTCCAAAAAAAAATTATCCAAGTGTGATTTTATTTTAAAGATTTCGTCGCAAAAAATATAATGGTGCAGTCGAATTTTAATTTGCATATACAGTTTTGAAAAGTATAATAGTGTGATATTTTGACCGCTAGTGATACGTGTAACTCTTAAAGTGCATTTGCGTTCCGTATTCATAAAGACCCCTTCCTCGGCCAGACAAAAGAACGAGCATTAGCAAACAATCCATGTTCCCATACCAGAAAGAAAGAAACAAAGATAAGGTAATCGATTACATTCCACCAGCTGACACATAAAAGGAGCTTTTGCTAGCAGGGGATCACAGTTCAACGACCTTAATCAGATCAGATGGAACGAACAGTCCGAGAGCAAGAGAGCAGCCACGATCACGTGACAGACTGAGGCAGGGAGATCCTCTATCCCCCGTCCTTTTCAATCTTGTTGCGGATGTTCTCTCTAGGCTGTTGAACAAAGCTATAGAGCATGGCATCATTAGGGGGCTTAGGACAAATATCATTCCACATTGTGTGGTGTGTCTGCAATATGCAGATGACACCATCATCTTCCTTGATAAAGATTTAGAAAAGGCTAGGAACATGAAATGGATCTTGTCTTGTAACTAATGTCTGGAACGAGAATCAATTATTCAAAAAGTGAGCTGGTTCCTATGAATTTAGATGACCAAGAGATGCAGGATATCTCTGATATTTTCGGGTGCCCTGTGGGGGCTTTTCCAATTAAATATCTTGGTATTCCCCTTCATTACCAAAAGCTGAGAAGAGAAGACCTACAGCCTTTGGTGGACAAAATCCTGAAGAAAATTACAGGTTGGAGAGGGAAACTGCTCTCCCATACTGGAAGAATGCTGGAAGAGTGGTGTTGATAAAAAACTTATTTGTCCAGTGTCCCTGTGTACCTCATGTCCTTTAAATTCCCTAAATGGCCATTGGACCTACTTAACTCTCATATGGCTGGATGCCTTTGGAATGACTACAAAGTACATGTCAAAATCCATCTAGCCAACTGGCATTTGGTCAGTATGAAAAAAAGAGTTTGGAGGTTTGGGGATCCCCTAACCTCAGAGATCTAAATATGGTCCTCTTGAGATCCTGGATTGAAAGATTCATTAAAGGGGAGGGTAAGCTGTGGTATAATATTGTTTCTCAAAAATATGTCAGAAATGTTGTGAACATCTTTTGCCTCCCACACTCTCAACTATCTAATTTCTGAAGTGGTGTCATGTGGGCGCAAAAGCCTTAAAATTTGGCTACAGGTGGTAATGGCTCGAAAATTAGATTTTGGGAAGACACATGGTTTGCTACTGCCCCTCTAGCAGTACAATTTTGGGATTTATATTGCATTTGTGACCAGATTGGTGTGAGGGTGGCTGAGGTGTGGGATGGTGCAGAGGTTAAGCTGACATTTAGGAGGATTTCACAGAAACTATGATGGATAGATGGTATGAGCTGGTTGGTATTGTGACAGAAATTACCTATGATAATGGTGGTGATGCCTTAGTATGGCAATATGAAAGTAAAGGGACTTAACACTTCCCAATCTCTATACGCAGTTATCAACTTTAGGGGTGTGACCCCTGTTTTTATTCCCGCCATTTGGAAGATTAAAGTCCCTCCAAGAATATATGTTTTTCTCTGGTTGCTTTCATATAATAAAATAATTACAGTTGATAACTTACTGAAAAGAGAAATTATTAACCTGAATCTTGTTTGTTTCGTGCAGAGGGGGAAACAGTCAACCACCTTTTCTTTGAATGTGTGGTGGCTAAGAAAATTTGGCATTAAGTTAAATCGTTTACTGGTATTAACTTTGATTGCTATGAGAGTGTGGCCAGGAAGTAGCTTAGTGGAAATCACTGCGGGGGCTCTGTGGGGCTTTGGCTGACTCGCAATAGCATGGTATTTCGTGATAAAAATTGGCAGGATATAAAAGTGGTGATGAGGAAGATCTGTAGATGCATGATCATGTGGAAACCAATGTACAAGGAGTCTCTGAAAGCGGGCATCTCCCAATGGTGCAGCTATCTGGAAGAAAATCTCAAGACGCCGCTGGGGATCGAGTGTTCCTGAAGAAGCTCAAGCTGGGACTGCCAAGATGGAGGGCTGGTAGCTCTGGAGGAGTTTTTCTGTCCTTTGTCTCCTTTGTTTCTACTTCCAACTCGCTGTTTAAGCCTGTATAACCCTATGTGCTGTAACGCCTTGGTGCCGGGCGTTTTGGTGCTGCGGTGCAGACAACCAAAGCTGCGCTGACCCTTGTAAACGCTGCAAAATGTTTTTGCTTTGTTCTAATGAATGGGGCAGGGCGATCCCGCCTCTTACTTAAAAAAAAACGATCGCGTGATGGGAAAAAGCAAGCTAGGTTCTCCCACGGCGCGGCGCATAGCGCACGTTGCCTAAACCTCGGCCAGCTCAGCACGGTTTGACGGGCGGAGAAAGCAAATCGCCCACTCACAACCGCCATCATTTCGGTGTAATCATGTGCCGCCGTCGTGCCCAACCCGACCACTACCGCGCTCCATTCTTCCTCCCTCGCTCTTCCTCCGGACGCCAGTTGGACTCCCAGCAGCCCCCGCCGGCGGCCGGCGGGGCGGTGCGCACTGCGGCGACATGTGCTAATAGGCCCGACCATTGTTAAGGATTAGCACAATAGCACTTGCCACACATGGGCGACGGACCTACGGTGGTACGCGCGGGTACGGCGACGGACCACGGCCAACCACTGCGGTTGGTCGATCGACGGCGGTGGCGGACCTAGTACATACTGGCACGGTGGGTGCGCGCCGTGCACGGATTCGGTCGGTCCACTCGGCGCCAGGTCTGCGCTGCCTCGCTAGGTTTGGATGCTACACAGTAAGTAGACAGTACCATGCCGGTCCTGCTCTATGCTTGTGCCCTGCACGGCGTGAGGGGGCTTTAGGTGACGGGACGGATCCGTCCGTGCGGGTTCATTTCGAGGCGCGCATGCTGCCAAGCGCCAACCATCGCCCATCGTCGACACCATCGTACCCGCGAAAGCTGCAGCTGTTCAGGTCTCACGTGCCACTAGCAAGCACTGCGGTCGAGAAAGGATCTCGCCGGTCGCCTCGGCCTCGCGCATGTGGGAGAAATCGAGCTGTAACGAACAAAATCCGGCTGCCGAGGATCCCCGGCCTTGCCTCGTGGTCCGCTGGTCCTGCGGGCAGAGCGACGAGCTCAGACAGAGTGACTCGCGGCAACGCACTAGTAGAACGCAGCGCTATTTTAGCGCCGGCGCGCGAGTGCGAGCGAGATCTATATTCTCCACCCGACACCGCGCGTCCGGGAAAAAGCTGCCCTACTTTTTTTTTTTCAATTCCAAACAGGACCCACCGACCCACCATCGTCGCGTTTCAGTGGACCGGAGCACGCGGGATCGGGGGCGTCAGGTGAAGGCAGAATTGCGAGTTGCGATGTTCGGTGCGAAAGGCAGCGACGAGGTCACCTGTTTTCTAGTCATACTAAACAAGGCGATCCAGCGGGAATCTTGCAGCGCGGCCACGCACCGATGGAGTTTTATTTGTAAACTACTCTCCGTTCTGGATTATAGTTTGTTTTGACAAATTTAGGTATATAATTTTTGTTATGTATCTGGATATAATATATATCTAAATACATAGCAAAATCTACGTCTCTAGATTTGTCTAAACGATCTACAATTTAAAACGGAGAAAGTATCTACCATCACTTACCATCACTTTACATAGTTATAGTTTTTTAATATATATAATTATATATGTATACTTGTACTCGGATGGACGTGTGAGATGGCATCTCGCACTCACACCTGTGCTTTTGTCGGCTGCGGCGGGTGTAGCCGCGGCGGTGGCGGCAACGTCACGATCGAGAGAGCCCTCGCTCTCGTCAGGAAAATGGAAAGAAATACCGCCGCAGATCTATGAAAGATTCTCTCGCCTTCCCAAAGCTAATCAGCGTGGGTTTATATATATATATATATATATGAAACGCGATCATTAATCAGACAAACCCGTTGTGTCGACCAGCCCGACTGGCTACCCGACGGAGCTTGCCGCCCTGTTCTGCAAAGAACCGGGGGATAAAAACAGCCGGGGCTCTCTACATTGTTCGAGCACCCTCCGAGAGATCGATTTGTTTAATTAGCCCTCACGTCACCCGCATGGGAAATATAAAAACGGAAAGGGACGTAGCTTTTGTGGTGGTAGATAGGATAGAACAACACATTTATATAGACATCGAAATTGTTCATTTGGATTCGATTTCTTGTCGTTTTGGATGGTGACACGGTCCCTAATACAACATTATATCGCGGGGCGCAGGGAAAGGGGTGATGGGGTGATTTGCTGACAAATGATCTATGACTCGGAGAGTATATCACTAGCAACACGACACGTGTTAAGTATTTATTAGTAGTTTTTTTAAGACTTCCAGCAGGTGTAGTGATAGAAACACATTGACCACTGATGTAACGATTCGGGGCCAATATCTCAACAAAACTAAAGGTCACGACTACACCCAAGTTTGAGCATCGATTCTCCAAATCGCAACAAGCAAGACGGATTGGCACATAAGAATGTGGTACCCAGCACATGCATGCATGAGGAACGATGGCATATTTTCTCGCTGTTTTCTTCCCAGCTAAACAAAACGTGAGCTTCCCCACCTCACATCTCTAGAGAAAAACGAGTTGTGGGGATGAACGATCGATTCATCAACGATTGGACGGAGCACATGGCCTGGCCATCGATCATCATCATATGCCAACTATTAGATGTCAGGGGAGTTTCCGAGGAAGAACTACATGGTACTTAAAAGCAAGGTACATAGGATCCAACAGTACCAACCCCATCAGGCCCAGGCGCATGTGCACTGTTTCCCTCTGGCTCATGCATAGGATCCGGCGAGCATTTCTCCTTCACATTTCCCCATTTCATGATCCATATAACTACAGGTCTCGATATAAGTCTCAGTCTTAGTAACTGTGCTATAAAACTGTGTTGGTTGAGTTGCATGTGGATGAAACTCCTTTCTCATCCTATAAAACTCACTCCTTCTCTCTCCTCATCATATCAGCAAAATTGATGATTTAGCATAGAATTTAATACCATAAAACTCTCCATGAAATCCAATTAAGACTGGTATAAGAACTATTTGACAGGGTGCCGCCAGTGAAAGCGGCCTTGGGGTGAACACGTTTTTTTAAAGAATGGGGTGAGCACAATTTCTCTTCCTTTCTAAAGTTAATATCTCTCTCTCTCCGCGTTGACTTTTACTCAAAAGCTGAAAACGCGTCCACAAATTAAAAGATATACATTTCAGAATCTTTTTCTTTATTTTAATATGAAGATCTAAGCCATATATGCTAAATGCAGATTTTATTGAAATGCAAGCAGGAGCGGATCAGTCAAAAGTTTGATCTTTATGCAAGTTGAAATGTGGGAGCGGATGGGCAAGTTGTGATAGTGGTGGTGGTAGCGGCAGTAGAAGTGAAGTGTACCGTAGGTTAGAAGTCTCCTCATTATTTATATCGGATATATTCACCACTTTAGACCATACAGTATATTATGTTGAATTATAGTTGCTCTAGCATTCCTATATATGCAGTGCCTTTTTGTGCTAAAAGCTCAAGGTATATGTCCCGACATTATATTTCTGACTCTCAAAAGAGATTTCTGTAATGTGTTTCCTTTTTCTATGCAAAATACTAATAAAATAATATCTAAACAGACCTGTAACACAGTTGTGGTTGAGATCTTGAGCTCAAATCTTTATCCCCCTTTCTTTAACAAAATGATATGAGTACCTTATACCTCGTTTGCACATATTCATTTTGTCACATGTGTAACACCACCCTAAAGACCAGTCAATAACACCTACAAGTACTACCGTCAGCATCCTAATAAAAAAGATAAGTCATCTGGAATTGTTAATAGATATTACCTCTATGCTTAAATGTTTATGGCGGACCACCTTTTCATTCCTTTGACTATTGTCTTTTCTATAAATATTATGAAAATGCGAACTAAACGTAGCTCAGCTGGTAAGGTTTGCTTGTGGTGGAACCTGCCCACCCGGGTTCGAGTTTCCGACTCGGCACGGGTGCTCGTATTTTTCTGGATTTATTCAAGAATTTAATCGGCGCTATTCTTTCAGTGGTAGGCGACGTGCCCGTCAACAGCGAGGCACCTGTGGTGACTTCGTCAATCTCAAGTATCTGTCGGTTCAGTCTCTTGGAGGTGCTCATAGTGTAGGGTTGCGTGCGTGTATTCGTAAGGGTGAGCGTGCATGTGTGTGTGCTATGTTCATCAAAAAACATATAAATATTATGAATGAAAATAGATAAACATACAAGGCACGCATAAAAGCACTTTTAATAATAGATCCAGTGGATTTACTTTACTTTACTTGACCAATTAATTAAATAAATGTTGTTAATCAAAGTTTAAAAAAGTCAATGGTGAGAAATATATCATATTTTTCTTCACGAGGAATTTTGTTGATAACATGTTCACGAGGAAATAAGGATGTGTACGACATCAGAGAACAACATCTGCGACGTTGAATACGTGGCCATAATAAACTGTAAAAGATTCAGACAACTAAAATAATAGGATGTGTGTAGTAATTGCTCAAGCTTCCCTCATAGAAAATGCCCACGAGGAAGAACATCTAGATGTGCATTCTGCAACTTTGAATCTGCAATTTTTTCTTTTCAACAGTTCTGCTTTGAAGTTGGAAAGAATAGCACACATGCTGACATGCAAAGTCGACTTTAAGCTGCCCCTTTTTCCCATGTGCGAGAACAAGTGCCGTCGGGCATCAGATTAGACTAATCCGCTGTGTCATGACCTACCGGGGGAATCTCCGGACTCCAGTGGAGGCAAGAACCCAGCGCACTCGCCAAACTGTGCGGTCGTCGCGAATAACACATAGATCACGGCGTCAAGAATGTAATCTAATCCTCTGTTTCAAAGCAGAAGAGTACGGCCAGAAATTCGCGCGTGCCCGTGTGGTGGCGTTAGCTCGGCGGTCGGAGCGCGCTGGCACGAGCTCGCCGGCGCACTCTGACCGGCACTCCCCCAGCGAATGTGGCGGTAAGGCCTGGTGCGAACTTGGGCCGGTGGGAGCTCCGGCCGACCGCCTCGATGTCGAAGCTCTGCACGACGGAGACGATGACGGACTTCATCTCCATGATGGCGAGCTCCTTGCCGACACAGACACGCACGCCGCCCTGGAAGACCGGGTACCGGTAGGGACTCTCCGGCACGAACCGGCCGTCGCGGAGCCAGCGCTCCGGGCGGAACTCGGCGCAGTCGGGGCCCCAGACGGACTCCATGCGGCCCATGGCGTAGGCGTGGTAGGTTACCCGGGTGCCCCGGGCGACGAACGTGCCGTCCGGGAGCGTGTCGTCGCCGGCGGCGAACTTGGAGTCGAACTGCACCGGTGGGAACAGCCGCATGCACTCGTACAGCGCCGCGTGCACGTAGTGCATGTCCTTGAGCTCCTCGGAGGTGGCGGCCGCGGGGTGGCCGTCTCTGCCTCCGGCGACGCGGGAGACCTCGTCCTGGATCGCGGTGGCCACGTCGGGGTGGTCGGACAGCAGCAAGAAGAAGGCGGTGAGGCCTGAGGCGACGGTGTCGCGGCCGGCGAGCATGAAGCTCACGACGATGTCGCGGAGGTACTTGTCGTCGTTGATAGAGCCCATGAAGCGCGACAGGAGGTCGTCGCCCGAGGCGGCGGTGCCGAGCTTCCGGCGCTGCCGGATGACCTCCGCGGCGAGCGTGTCGACGAGGCGGATCGCGTCGCGGAGCTCCCGCTCCTCCCCGACGTTGAGCAACCGCTTCAGCTTCCAGAACACGTGCATGGGCGCCGTCGCGCGGCGCGCAGAGAGCATGGAGGCCGTGTCGAAGGCGTCCGCGAACGCGGACATCGGCAGCGAGAGCTCGAGGCAGCCGGGGTCGAGGCCGAACGAGATCCTGCATATGCAGTCGAAGGCAAAGCGACGGAACACGTCCTGGAGGTCAAGCAGCCTCTCGCCGCCGCCGCCGCTGGATGCGGAGTGAAGCAGAGGGATGAGGCGGCACCGCAGCTCGGAGGCCACGACGCCCGCCGCGAAGCAGCGCAGCGCCGGGGACGCGAGCTCGGCCGCGGCGAGCTTGCGCTGGAAGAGCCACGAGTCGCCGTCGACGTTGAATATCCCGCGGCCGAGGAAGTCGGCGAGGATGGCGGAGAAGGGGGCGCCCTTGGGGTAGTTGTCGAAGCGGCCGCGCAGCATGTGGTCGACGGTGGCCGGGTTGGCGGTGAGCACGTTGCCGAGCACGTGCACGTGCACGGTCCGCCCCGGCGCGCGGCGCAGGAGGTGCGCGTACCAGTCGCAGAGGTTGTCGAACTCCCCCGCCCACGACGCCGTCACGTACGCCTCGCACACCGCGCACGCGCACCACCACGGCGGCCGCAGCCGCAGCGAGGCCAGGAGGACGGCCAGGGCCACCGTGCACGCGGCCGAGGCGAAGAAGACGGCGGCCACCACCTGCGGCTGCAGGGAGCTCGCCAGGGCGTGGACCGCGACGTGCAGCGCGGCTGTGTCCGCGCCCATGACGAAGAGCAGTTTCCCTGCTGGGCTCTCTCCCCCGTTGCTCTGTTCTCGCGCGCGTGCGTCTGAGGGGCGCTCTAGGCTCGTGTGCTGAGTGCTCGGCTGCTCGCGCGGGTGTGCTGTGACAGTCTCAGAGCGCGCCGTTTTATACTGGGGAGCGAAGTTTTAAAACAGTTGAAAAATCGTACGAAGAGGTGTGCAGTACAGCATTAGAATAGTACGTGCCACGGTGCCAGGATTTGTACCCCTATTTTATGGTTGGGTTTTGAACCTTTGCTCTGCAAAACCTTTGTGCACATTCTCTCTTTCCTTCGCCCCATCAGCACGTTTCAGTCCACAGTTTGCTCAGTGACGTTCTTGCAAAGGATTCTTTTGCCAACTTGCCCGTCCCTCTGGGCGTCGAAATTCGTCTGGTCGATGCTTACACTATGGACAAAGATTTTGTACATCCAGACCGACATGTTTCCAGATATATGAACATTCCGCTAAAAATAAAAATTTTCATTTAGTACCTTTCAGTGAGGTATTATTCTAACTAAAGATAATTAAGTGAAGAGAAACTGATCTAGAAATAAAAATGTTGTTTCTACAATTGCCATGAAACAATCGAACATCTCTTTTTTTACGGTGAGCATGCGAATAGTTCTTATAGCTACTTGGTTGGCACGCATAAGATAAAAACGATAGATTATTTTTTGTGGGGACCCCCGCTATTTTATTTGGTGAACATGTAAAAACTTAGATTTTGAGAAAAAAACATATTCCTCTTTTATGCAGACTGTCTTCAAGGGAGCGGATTGACTGCGATTTTGATCCCTATTACAAGCATAAAGCATTGGAGATCATCATTTTAGATATATTCGCTAAGAATGGATATAGAAGTAATAATAGACTCCACATTTGATTTATTTCTTTAGCCTGCGTGTGCTTTTCCTTATTATTTATGATCTGCTTTTGAGCTGATAATTTTGTAAAACTTAGCTGTATGCGGACGTAGAGGTCGGAAAATTTTTTTTTCTGAAAAAAGTTACCTGATATATAGGACAATGAGGGACTACACGTACTATTATGAGAGGAAAAGTAACTATCTAGTTTTCCAAATTCATATAAAATAGAACTTGAACCTCGGCATCTTAGACGTACATCATACGTGCAACCAATTGAGCTACGTGGAGCACCTTCTTTCTAAAGACGACGTTTCTAGATGAAGGATAATGTTATATGGTCTTTTGCATCGTCCTGCCTATATGCATACAGTCATTTCTTGCTTCATTATGGCCACTAGCTAGAGGAGCAGGGGTAACCACCCATTAGGGATTAGGAAGTTAACGTTAACTTTTTTGCAAACAAATTCTGTGTCTGATCATCACATGGATGGGTCACATGGTGTGTTTCCTCTGCGTCGTGGCATCTTGCCGGCGTGAGAGTCCGATGGATCAATCGATCCTTTCATTATAGAACTTCAAAGTGTGTCAAACATATACTCTTAAACAATAAAGTTCTATTTTTATATTGAAACAGAACTTTTTCCCAATGTTCTGCTATTAAGGATCAATCGACAAAGCTACTAGATCTACAATTCCCGTTATCCGACCAAGTTATGATGTCATTTCCACGTGCCAAAACTTGGCCACGGTGTTTGTCCATATTGTTGCCTATTGTAACTAGCCAAACTTCTGGTAGGGAAAAAACGACGTAACAATTTAATTTGACTATATTCTTTTTACCAAGACACAATTCCACTTCTGCAATAAGTGTTCAAAGCGAAATCACGAATTTTGGACCTTTTGGTCCTTATCAGGATGAATGTCTTAGGGAAAAGAAGATAATTTGTTTATCGGAAAATTCAATTATATTCAATTATTAGGCCATGACTCTCTCTCTTTCACCATGTGATTGATTTAGTTACCGCACTTTAATTGACACTATATTATTTATTCTGTCACAACAGCTGATCTGAGCAATATAATTTTCAAATCTAGCAATATGATTTTCAAAGTTTAAACATGTTGACTACACGTAACAAAAAACGTGACTCTTTCATAATTGGAGGGAGTAAGTATTCTACCAAAAGTAGTATAGTGTTGTGCACTGTCACCTTTGCTAGTGATCTCATGAGCTCCCTTGATTCATCTCCTTTTCTAACGACTACAGGCGTTTAGTTGGTCTCCACAAACCAAGAAGAACATGATGATGAGTCACCGCCTGAACTAATCAGTGCAGTACTAGCTGTCTAAAAACATATACGAGATGTGTGACGAGGAGGGCTCTAGTGTTAACGCTTTCTTCTGCGCCATAATTGTTGCCGAGCTGTCCTAAAAATATTGTTGTCATGCGCACAATACATCTAATAAGTCATTGTCAATGCTACCATGTGAGACAGATTCCCAACGGTTATCTCTTTCGAACAGTAATGCAGAAACATCATGATAGATTCGCCAACCAATCATGTGTGTCCATGACCTATGATTCCGACATCCAGAAGCACAAGTGGTGAAAAGTAGCTTTGTTTGTATTTGTGACAAGATAAGAAGAAGAAACCTTGTAGAAATTGTATGAAATCCTTTACTAGCCATTTTGGTCCATGGCACGGCCTAATCAGCAGCTCCTTTCATCGGGAATGAAATGGATCTATTTTTGACGAAAAATCTAAGTAACATTAGTCAAGTTCTGCTTGAGATCCTATGGGTGAATGACTGGGTGTGTTGTGCTTTGGGCACCGAACAGTACTCCCTCCGACTGCAAATATATTATTTTTGTGTTTGTAACAGTCGAATTAACATAAATTTAATTATTGAATATATAAGCAGATTCATTATGAAAATGACATATAATAAGTTATAAGATAGTCATTTGTATCTTAAGTTGTATTTAACTATATGCTGGTATCTGGGATCAGAGTCCCTGCTTTCCCCGGTGACAAGGCTTCAACTAGCGCAGCTTCACTCCGGAGAGTGGACTAGGGAGTACAGAAACTGACCTCACAGTGACAGTGACTAGGAAGCTGGGAAAGAAAGAACCAAAGTCCGTTCGATTCACTCTCCAGATCTCACGACTCACATCACAGACAGGCGATTCCAGTCTGCATACAATACAAAAACCAACGTGTCAGAGCTACGGAACGACCTATGCGACGGACGTCGCGTACGCTCCCTAGCTAGTCCCTCCTCTCGATCGACAGACAGCAAAGGCGATCCCGTGCCCGTGCAAACGTGTTTCTCGTGCTGCGCCAAGGACGAGGCAAGGAATCGCCGGAGCCGACCGCAGTACTGCCGCGGCAAAGATCACCAGTCGCCAGTCGATCGCCAGTCGGCCAGGCATCAAGCACGTACCGGCCGGCCGGTGAGCACCGCACGGAGCTAGCGGACACGACACACCACCTGCACGAAAGAGCTAGCCCCGCGACACGCGCACAGAGCGATCGAGGCCGAGGCCAATCAGCTCGCCAGGCCAATCACTCATCCTTATCATGCATGCACGCACCGGTGCCGAGAGCGCCGCGGGCCACCGCCACCCGAAGGCCTCTGGCCGGATGTTCCTCGGTCGACATGCCGCCGTGGGGTCCAATCCCCCGCCGGCCGGTGTCGCTTGCGCGCGCCTTCATCACCCTCCCCGTCCCACTCCCACGCCGAGGACCATGCCGCCGCACGTTGCGTTCCCCCGCACGACGGAGCCGCCGCGCCAGCCAGCCACCAGCACCGAGACCCCCGCGGCCCCCGCGCGCGTAGGCTGCCGCACGGGGCGCGGGCCGTGGCCGTGGCGCCTGCCGCCTGCGTGCGCGTGAACATACAGCCGCCGCCGCACTGACGCGGGCATCTGATCTGATCTGAGGCGGCCGGGACCAGCGGGCCGCGGGGTTCGTGTTCGTCCACCGCCCCGATGCCGCGGGGCGCGCGCGCGGGCACACGTGCCGAATCGGCATTTTTCGCCGGGGGGCTCACGAGCGGTCGAGCGGGCAGGGAGAGCCGGCCGGCCATCTACTAGGCCATACGGCCCCGATGATTCGATGCACTGTGCGGGGGTGGCGGACTCGGCTACGCTACGCGGTAGAGCGTCGTCAGCTGGATAGAGTCGCGGTACTGTGCGGATAAGGACGTGTGATCGGGAAAGGAAAAAAATCTGTGGCACGTGTGGGAAATGAGGGGCTCCATATATACGTGTCGACCGGGGAACGGAGCATGGGCACAAGAACCGCCCCACGACCAACTTCTGCGTCGTCGAAGCCCTGAGAAAAATGAGAATTATTGCAAGGGCTCGCACTTTGCGTTCTTGCAATAATTGTCATCATGGCACTATTATCCCCATATGATCCTACACGTAACATATTTACGTCCCTTCCAGTGTACCCTAAAGATGTCAAAATTCTAACATTGGTAGATCAGGAGTCGTATCGTCATGTTTCGTCACCAACAAATGGTTGTTGCCGTTTATAGAGCATGCCTTTTTTTTTATTTAGACACGGCAATACCATTTTACCCAAATTTGACTAGGGAGAGTAGATGGGCACGCTTAGCCATTTCGGTTATGTCGTGAGAAGTTAGCACATGCATGGACTGACGGTTTCTGATGTGGATCACGTCGGGGTTGAATATGCAAAACACATCGTGGGATTGGACGCCATCTTTGCGACTTTTCTTCCCGTCTGAATAATCTTTTTTTTTTTGCGAAGTCCCGTCTGAATAATCATATGGGTGCAATTATTTTCCTTCCGCTGATAAGCACAGACACATGTACCTAGCAGGGGGCCAACCGACGCCATGATTGCGTGTGTGATTTGGAGTAGGATCTAGATCACTCTTTCTTTACCCATTTCTCCATTTTCCTGAGACACTTGCCGCTAGGTTCGTACCACTGAAAACTACAGGGAGATGATTGTCCTCCCCTTCGTTTATTTCCTCCCTATCTATCTCGTATGCTCTCTCCTTCGCAAAGACATTGCAGATTCACAAGTCCTCTCATGGTCGTGGAGATCGAGCACCATCCTGCTCTGCGACGCTGATGCAGCAACCGTGCACCCAGACCATTGCTGTCTGCTCAACGGATGGAATCACTCGATCACGGCGCCCTTTCAGTCATTGAGAGGCCAGGAGGAATCAACGGATGGTAACGCAATACTATGAAATGCACATATGCAGAGCTAGCCATTCCAATGCTTCTGTATGATTGGTAAGAGGGGAAGTTGACGGGGAAGTTGACGGGGAAGTTGACCTTGTGCCTTCAGTCTCTGTTCGTTTGTAGTGCAGAACGTACCGCGAGCAATGGAAATCAAGGTCCACGTTGAAAAAAGTGAGAGCGCTTGAGTGCTATGAGTATTTTTTTTAAACGCAGATTCCATTCAATGAATATAAAGCAGGAGTACACAGTATGTACCAGTTACAAAAAGCGGCGCACATGAGAGAAAAGGAAGAGAATAACCTACATCGGCATCATTCAGGATGTTGGAATAGAAGGCCAGTAGCAATGCACCGACTAATTCATCATTTTGTGACGATGAAAGTTGTGGAAAACTTTAACCAAGAGATAAAGCAGGGAAACGCACTCTTGTAGGTGCAAGCTTGCTATCAACGTTCAAAACAAAAACTACAACCATCTATAAAAAGATATGGCGATAGTTAAATAGAGAGGTCATAGATTGTGTCTCCCATCGGTAATCAGTTTGCACCTCTCACAGATACCTCAGATCCACAGTGTGTTAAATTTGGTTGGCATGCATGTGGTTTCATCAGTTCACTACTCCCTGTCCACGGGTCAGCTCAGTTGAACACATGTTCTTGACCCAAACTGATCATATATCAGAGAGGTTTTATGTGTTGAAACTGTGTAGTCACCCGATAGATTGACAAAACTATTCTCAAATTTGATGTCCTACTAAACTAATCCTCAAACCAACTGACTAAATCGATGCACTCTAGGTCTAGAACTAGCTCACTAATTTCCTTGCTGATTGAACTACATTTAAGCCACATATATATATCATAAGTTTGACTGCTTGAGGATGATCAACCACCAAATCAAAGACGCATTCACGAGAAGCTTTCCCCAACGGTCCATTGAAACGTTATAGGACCGTGAACTAACCGTATACGGGTGCTTGTATTTTCTATATTTATTTTAAGATTTAATGGTGCTTGTATTTTCTATATTTTTTCAATGGTACCTAATGTACTTGTTGACAGCAAGACGCTTGTGGTATCTTTTTATATGTGTCAGCTCAATCTCTCAAATATGCTCATAGAGATAGAAAGAGATAGTGGGTGTTTGTGTCTGTATTGTGTGTGTTTTTTAAATACTTATACAACCAAAACAACTACCAGCGAAAAAACTGAAACGGCATTGCTCCGGAACAACTCGTAACGACTCATCAACATGTAAGCTTTGGATGGGAGGGTGATTTATTATCCAATAGAGCGCCTTGAGTCGTTGAGTAGTCTATGCAAGAGTACGTATGATCCATCTGCGTCATCTGATTCAGCAGCGGTGGAGGATGAAGAAAAATTGAGGTATGGTGAAGACGATGATCATCAGCGCTCAATACGTATCCACGGCGGCAACATAGTAGAAATAAATAGAGATAGCTTAAAAGTTAAGAGTATTAGGTTGTTGTGAAATAAACAAGGTATGGCAGTTGCCATACCTCGCCACTGTGCTCCTCCGCCACTGGATTTCAGCACCCAGCGAGCATGACACAAGCTGGCTGCACGAACGGAGGAACGGGATCGGAGCGGCGAAGAAATATCATGACAGGTGCATGCAGTTGCCTCGCACACTTCATTCTCAGCTCTCTCGATCGCTCCCGGGGAGGGAGAGAAACAAATAATTGGTGATGGATAGCAGTCAGGTGGACGACGAGCTTGCGCCACCCAATGGCGACAGGTCATGACCGATCGTGCCATCAGACGCTGCTCTCCTGACGCGACCCTGCTCGTTGACGCATCCATCGGACGGGACGGCACGCAGCGATGTGCTGGCGCAATTCGTCCCTGTCTGCTGGCCGGAGCACACTGCCCCCTACGGCTAACGACCCACCGGTACCTTGTTGCCACAAAAAAACGCCAATCAGAGATGAGCTCACGCACAGCCTCCTAGCTAGTTGTGTACTAGATATCCTAGGCACCGTGAACAGTGACGTCTAGCTAGTAGCTAGCTACTAGGTTGGCTGCAGCCTTGGTGCAATCTTGCAGTGCGAAGATCGAATCTAGACACACTGCCAACGCGGATGCTCAAGGGCTGCACATGCTCAAGGGCAGCAGCAGCAGCATGGGAAATCGAAGGAAGAGCTTCTGCTCAGCTGTATTTGAGATCTGATGGTCGTCGTCGCTCAAGACACACTTCAATGGTGAAGCAGCACAGTGCCGTTTTGCTATACATGCATGCTCTCCCACATGGTGTGGGTCCGAACTTGTTGTCATCAGATCAGATGCCTTAAATTATCAGGCATATATCCTCCTATGTGAACGTCGTTGTAACTTGTACAAGCAGCTGTCATTGACTAGGGTATAGTTTTGGTTACTGCTTGATGTTTGCAGAAATGTGTATCCTACTGAATTTGACGTACGTCACTGCACATACAAGCACGAGACGCTTACAGTTCACTTCTTGGTGAGTGGGCAGCCGATGCTCGTCAGATCTGTCTCGCACGCGTCGCGATCCTCCGGACGCAACAAAGCTTTCGTCAGGTACCATCAGTAAGCGACACGCGATGCAGCAGCAAAGCAGCGCCGATACTAGGAGTCACGCGCGCTACCGCGAGACGAGGAGTCGCAGAAGCCGCGCAATGTCACTGCTAAGTGGGCCCGAGCTCATGTTCTTCTTCTACTTTGTGCAGCGGCGGCCGGAGTTTAGGGAGGAGGCTACCTGGGCTTTCGGTGGCCGGCGGTCTTAGAAGAGGAGGTGGGGGCGGTAGGAACGTCCGGCGGCGGTGGCGGATTGGGTGGGCAGCGCGGCGAGGCGGCAGGAGCCGGCGGCTGTCGGCAGCCGGGTAGACAACCGGTGGGCGGTGGGTCAGGACTAGGGCGAGGACGCAACAGCTTGATGGCGGTGATGGGTTGCAGGACGGCGTCTCCGGCGGTGGCCGCCGGAGACGAGGAAGGCTGACGGCGGCCAGGATGTGGGCCATGGTGGGCTTTCTGTGATGCGACTATACGCAGTCGCGCGCGTTGCTGCGAATAGCCCCTAAAGCAGAATCATGATGTGCGCGCTACGAATGTGATGCAATCCGATCCGGTCCACGAGTGGTCACAGACATGCCTGCAGTTCGGACAGAGAAAAAAAATCTACTCAAGGAGTAGTGGCGTGACCATTGGGAGAGCGAATGGTAACCCTGAAAAGTTAAAACTACAGCGTTTACCCATCCACTACCACTTCGCAGACTCGCTGTCATCCGAAAGCAGGCAACGCTGTCGTTGACACCACTTTCAGATCAGGCATTTCCTCGGTGCACGTACGCAACTCGTATAGATGGACGAACTGTTGCTACTTGGCTAGTTAGTCGCAGCTGGGTTCATTCGTGCACGAGGGTGACCGGTGACGGGCATGGAATCGCTGAGCCTTGATGCAGTAGCTGTGCGCCTGAATCAGATGAGAAGCGCGTTGGCATTTGGCGGAGTCAAGCGACAGACCTCGTGCCACGGCCGCCGGCGGCCCCGTCGACAGGAACGACGAATGCAGCAGCTCGACAACAAGGAGGCAAATGGCTTCATGATCTTCACATAATTCAGAGCAGATGGAGCACGCCGGCCGCATCGATCCGCCGCCCGTGGCCAGTGCGCCTCACGGATCGGAAAGCGAAATGATCCCGGAGCGACTTCGTTTTCCGCCAAGGGACAGCGGCCGTACGTGCGGACACATGACGCCACCTGGGGCCGGTTGCTTTGCTTGCTCCGATGAGCTGCTAGCCGTTCGAGAACAGGGCCGCCCGGGATGGAACAGCGGCTGCAACGGCCGGGGAACCGGAAAACTAGCGTCATCCGCGACGTCTTCGCGCGCTCTCGGGGTCCCGTCCCGGTCCCGCGACCGGGATCCGAGGACGGTGACGCCTCGCCTCGCTGCCGCTCGATCGGCGGCGTCTACCAGGGACACCGTCTGGTGAGCGGTGACGGTACGAGGCGGCGCTGTCCGCTGGGGGCGGTGACGACGCCCGCGGTTGACCGCGGAACAGTGGAGGGTGGGCTCGCCCGGCCGGCCGGGCCGGTTGGAGGCATGCACGCACCGGCCGCGCGCTTCCCGGACGTCGTGGGACGTGGTGCGCCGCCAGCCGCAGCTAGCTGCTGCCGGGACCGGACGAGGGTGTCGCCGTCGCGCCGTACCGAGCCGGGGCGGGGTGCTGAGCCTGATGAGAGGCTCCTGAGGGGATGGTCCGGTTGCCGTGCAAGGATTTTAGCTGAGCTGAGGTAGCAATCGATTGCTCCCGGGCCGGCGTGTCTCGGTGCCTTGCGGTTTCGGAGCAATTTGCGTATTTGCATGATTGGTTGTTTGCCACAGGGGCAGCCACTGTTGGGAAAGAAGATGTCATCGAAAGTGCCATCAGTCCGCTGACTTGCATATGACATGCTGGCAACCTTTTTAGAGTAGTAAGTTCATGCGGTAAACTTCTCTTTTGAAGCCTTAATGTTGTGCTCTTACGTTTCCAAAATATCGGTTAAGTTATCTCAAGTCAAAATTTTCTAGTTTTAATCAACTTTATAAAATAATATAGTACAATATCAAATAATAAACAGGCCGTCGTCAAGACATGCTTTACAAATTACTAACTTGGCGTTGTATATATTGTTGCATTTTTTCTATAAATTTGATTAAAATTAGAGAAATCTATCTTAACAGAAAACTAAAACAACCTACATTTTGAAATGAAGGGAGTAACATGTGTATATAAACAAAAAAATTGTAAATGTATAATGACTTAGTTATCGATCTGGTTTTCAATGCACATCTGACAATTAGATTTTTATTAAGATGATAAAACAAAAGTACAAATTTACTATATTAGGAACTATTTTTATGATAAATTCAATGACATTGTATCGTTGACCTATCCAAATAGCTAGATTTGTGAATTTTTGCACTTCTTAATTTATGGCAGAGATAAATAGTATAGTATGATCGCCACATTCTAAGGCGCAGTACATTTATGAATGGAGATGTATTACTCCCCCTATTTTATTATATTTTTCCATTGCACATCATCACACTAAACAAAAGGAGGGGATCGGGACCACTTTTGGGATCTATATGGATGTAATTCTTATATGAATTTTGATGTACATATATTTTATTCACCATGCATGCGCATATACTCTACCTTTATGGCACCTTCGAGAGACGAGACCATAAAACCTTGATATTAGCAAAGTCACCACACGTGTACCTTGCTATTGACGGACACATAGTTTATCACTGAAAGAATAATTACTCTAGAATATGGGTACCCTTATTGAGTCAAAAATTGAACTCGATTGGAGTTCCATCATAACGAACATACTACAAAGTGAACTTCCATTTCATGAGAGAATATTAGTACGAACTTAACTTATTATACACCACCACACACAAACACTTACATCTTCTAGGCCAAGGCCAAATCTTTAGATAACCAAAAAATATCTACAGGGCCACGGTAGATCCTCGGATTGATAAAACCACTACACATGCCTTTTTATTGATGGACACACAATGGAGCATAACCATATTAATGAATAATGAAGTGATGCCACTTAATCATGAGGTTTTGATGTCCGGTGATTTGATGCAATAGACAACACTGGTTCCGCTGGTACTCTTCTAAACGAGGCTATCTAATTAAAAAACGAACTTATTGGCACAGTTTTCGAATTGGGCCGCACTCTCTTGGATTGGCGTAGCCCAGAACATCGTACGTAAAATGGAGCGGATGGGCCGGCATTGTTCCCAAAATGACGGGCTCCATGCATAGCGAATTACAGAGGTCACTCAAGAAAACACTTCCCAAGGCCTGGCTTCCACCCTGAGTGACATTCGCCGCCGCATCTGTCCCCCGCCGTGCACGGAGCCTCCAATGTGTCCAGTCACGTCGCGCCGCCGCAAACCTTATAGCACCTGAACGGAAACGAACCAAACACTTCTTGTTCTCCGAGCCCCATCTGCCCACAGCCCCACATATCCACGATCCGTCATTAGCGAAGCAGAGCAGAGAAGCATGAAGCCACGAGCTCGGTTCCCATTTCTCCGCGGCAGCTTCGCACCGAAACAGTCAACGAAGCCGCTAGCCACGTCCGCCTGCTCCAGCCTGCCCGGTGACGACTCCAATGTCCGCGACGCTCCCGACGCCCGCAAGGCGTTCGACGAAATTTCCAGCCGGGACGCTGCGACGGGATCCGGCCGCGCCCTCTTCGACTACGCCCGGCGGGGGCTGGCCCGCCAGGCGCTGGACCACTTCGTGGATGTGCACCGACGCCACGGTGGACGCGTTGGAGCCGCCACGCTGCTGTGCGTCCTTAAGGCATGCGGTTCGGTGCCAGATAGAGCTCTCGGGGAACAGCTGCACGGCCTGTGCGTCAGGTGCGGGCATGATCAAGGCGACGTCAGCGTGGGCACGTCGATTGTCGACATGTACATGAAGTGCCGCTGCGTCGAGGATGGGAGGAAGGCGTTCGAGGGGATGCCCGAGAGGAACGTCATCACTTGGACGTCGTTGCTCAATGGGTACGTGCAAGCCGGGGCGCATTCGGATGTCATGGCGCTCTTCTTCAGGATGCGCGCAGAAGGGGTCTGGCCCAATCTGTTCACATTTGCTAGTCTTTTCTCTGTGGTGGCCAGCCAGGGAGCCGTTGATCTTGCGAGGTGCGTGCATGCTCAATCAATTAAGTTTGGTTGCTGCTCAACTGTCTTTATACGCAATTCGTTGATGAACATGTACGCAAAGTGTGGACTGGTTGAAGAAGCCAAGGCCGTGTTTTGTGGGATGGAGATTAGGGACATGGTGTCGTGGAACACATTGATGGCTGGCCTTTTATTGAACAGGCATGAACTGGAAGCCCTGCAGCTGTTCCTTGATTCACGATCCAGTATTGCCAAGCTTACACAGCCGACGTACTCAACAGTGATCAAATTATGTGCAAATCTCAAACAGCTTGGCTTGGCACAGCAACTCCACAGCAGTGTTCTGAAACGCGGATTTCATTCGTATGACAATGTAATGACAGCCCTCATGGATGCCTACAGCAAATGTGGTGAATTGGATAATTCTTTAAACATATTCTTGTCGATGCCAGGATCTCAAATGTTGTTTCATGGACTGCTATGATTAATGGGTGCATTCAGAATGGAGATATACCTCTTTCAGCTGTTCATTTTAGCAGAATGAGAGAAGATGGTGTTGCTCCAAATGAGTTCACCTACTCAACAATGCTGACAGCATCAGTGGCCAGCTTGCCTCCCCAAATTCATGCCCAGGTGATAAAGACAAACTATCAGAGTTCGCCAACTGTTGGAACTGCACTTCTGCACTCTTACTCGAAGCTTTGCAGCACTGAAGAAGCCCTTTCTATATTCGAAATGATTGACCAGAAGGATGTTGTTGCATGGTCTGCAATGTTGACTTGCTATGCCCGAGCTGGTGATTGCGATGGTGCCACAAATGTATTCATCAAGATGTCCATGCATGGCGTGAAGCCAAATGAGTTCACAATCTCTAATGTCATTGACGCTTGTGCTAGTCCTACTGCTGGTGTTGACCTGGGTAGACAGTTCCATGCTGTTTCAATAAAACACAGATGCCAGGATGCAATCTGTGTCAGCAGCGCACTTATCAGCATGTATGCAAGGAAAGGGAGCATCGAGAGTGCTCAGAGTGTCTTTGAGAGGCAAACAGATAGAGATTTGGTGTCATGGAACTCAATGATATCAGGGTATGCACAGCATGGTTACAGCCAAAATGCCCTTGATATATTTCGGCAGATGGAAGTTGAGGGCATTGAGATGGATGGTGTCACATTCCTTGCAGTGATCATGGGATGCACTCATGCTGGTCTTGTCGAAGAAGGCCGGCAACAATTTGACTCGATGATCAGAGACTATGGGATTACTCCAACCATGGATCATTACACGTGCATGGTGGATCTCTATAGCCGTGCTGGCAAGCTGGATGAAACAATGAACCTTATAGGAGGCATGCCATTCCCAGCAGGTCCAATGGTATGGCGGACATTGCTAGGTGCTTGTAGAGTTCACAAGAATGTTGAGCTTGGAAAGTTGGCTGCAGAGAAGCTGCTGTCATTTGAGCCTCTTGACTCGGCTACATATGTGCTTCTCTCCAACATTTATTCGGCTGCCGGGAAGCGGAAAGAGAAGGATGAAGTGAGGAAACTCATGGACACTAGAAAGGTGAAGAAAGAAGCTGGATGCAGCTGGATTCAGATCAAGAACAAAGTTCATTCCTTCATAGCTTCAGACAAGTCACATCCTTTATCAGAACAGATATATGCAAAGCTCAAGGCAATAACAGCTAGGTTGAAGAAAGAAGGCTATTGTCCTGACACAAGCTTTGTGCTTCATGAAATGGCAGAAGAGAAGAAAGAAGCCATGCTGGCTATGCACAGTGAGCGGCTAGCCCTTTCCTTTGGCTTGATAGCTACCTCACCAGGGACACCCCTTCAAATTGTCAAAAACCTGCGGGTGTCAAAAACCACACGGTGATGAAAATGATCTCTGTAATTGAGGATAGGAAGATTGTAATGCGAGATTGCAGCAGGTTCCACCACTTCAGTTCAGGGATCTGCTCCTGTGGTGATTTCTGGTGAATGGAGTCAGAACAAAATGGCTGTGGATGCAATACTCTGGTGATATCGCCCTTTGAACATCACTGGTAAATTGACTCTGGAGAAATGGTTGTCAGATTTCTACAAGCTTAAAAATAATGTTTTCGAGGCTTGTAGAGGCACAGAGCAGGAATATCAGTGCTGGGGTTTGTTGGAATTGCTACTGCATGCAGACATGGTTCAACAGGCGATTCGTACTGCAATCTTGTAACTCAGGGCCTGTGAGTTGCAACAAAAGTTCTACTTGATTTGACAGAAGTACGACCACTAGAGATGGGGATATAAGGTTTCTTGTTATTCTTTTGGTGGCTAGGTGTAAATGGGTACTCAAGTGACTCTGCAGTCTGCAATACCTGAATAGGGAACAAAATTGTTTGAGACTTGAATTTGGAGCCTTGCCCTTGGAGGCACGAGTGATGCCTTGATAGCAATATAGCAGAGAGTAATGGAATCTACTCAATAGAGGCAGTGCTTTTCCATGAAAACTCTGCACGGTCTCAGGAAACATGTTTGGTAAATAAGAGATTGGTAATCTAATGAAAAAACAACTGTGGTGACTACACTTGCAATCATTTGGATCCATGTGGTATTCCTTTGCAATCTAATTTCACCATTTCAGAGGCAGTTGTCTGGTAATAAGTTTTATTTGTTCTTTCAACTGCAGGTGCTGACTGTTGCATCCAATGTGCACTTCAGGTTTAGCATTGTACCCAAGGATATGTATTTAAGGCCCTCTTGTAAATAATTGAGTATATCCATCATGAATATGTGTGCTGATACATCATAACATGCAATTCTCTAGTGCCTCATAACATGCAATTCTCAACACAGTACCCTTTATCCTCTTATTCAAATCAAACCTTATAGCCTCCATAGGTTAAAGATGTGTACAGTCAAATTACATTGACTCAGTTTTGGTACTGAACTGAACTAACAGCAGTCTTTCGGCATTATATAGAGAACTAGAGATTGATGTGTATTTTGTTTTCCATTCTCATCTTAGCTTCATCTTCAGACTGTCTCAGGGCATACAAGCAGCTTGAACAGTAATGCCATCTTTAGTGTTCTGCACTTAATTTTGCACAATGATGTGCTGTTTTATGAGAAGGGCATATTTAGAAACATCTAAAGCATCGGTTTTATGTTGACCATTTCAATAACAGCGCCTATATGCAGGTGGATTTAAATCATTGACTGAACACTTCATGTAGAAATATTTCAGTGATCTTAAAGGCATTTGAAGATGGTTGCTTCTTATGCAGGTATAATTTGAACACTTACATGGTCGATCAGGAAATGGCAAAAACTTACTCACTGTTTACTGCACGTTTTTAACTGTTCCCGTGTTTAAACATGCATTACTTGTTCATTGAGCAGTATGCTTAAAATATTCCTTTTCTGACTTTTCTGATGTCCGAACTGGTTTTCAATATTGGAGAACCAGTGATAACCGGCCTTCCTGTTAGTAACTTGAGCCGGCTCCTCATATATTTTATAATCCCTCCAAATCAAAATACATGTCGTTTTAGGATTCCTATAGGTCAAACCTTTTAGACTTTGACTATTAATAAACAAAACTTACATTGTTTGACAGTGTAAGATAGATGTTACTAGATTGACCATGCAATGTACTTTCGAAACATTTAATTATCTTTCTTTGAAATGTTAATTTCCATAGAAATTGTTGGTCAAAGTTTTACCTTGTAGACCGCACTGATGTCCTAAGCAACATGTGTTTTGAACCGGGGGGGGGGGGGGGGGGGGGCTTTTATGTGAATGTTGTGTCACCGTGTCAAGTTTCTGGTTTCAAATCATTATAGTTTAAAATGTTCAAATAAAAAAAGAAAAAAATGGAACCTTCATCGTATTCTTTAACATTTTTTGTTCGAACAAAATGAAAACCGGAACCTTCTAGGTTGCATACCCTCCACATATAATCTAATGGTATCTGATTTAGTTAACACAATTTCTGTCTATTCCCAGGAGGTTACTTGACCCCTTATCAGGTCTTATCGTCTTATACAAGATCTATCCCATTACCTTGAGGTTACTTGAGGTGCCTAACAGGTGTGATCATCTTCCTGATGTTTTCAGTTCTGCCAGTCAAGATTGGCACCACCCGTCTCCTCAGTTGAAAGTTGTTCATACTGAGTTGTTGTTTCTGTTGTACTTGCAGCTGGCTCGTCATCTGAAGAACTCTCACTTCATAGATCAGAAAATAAGGTATATTAGGTTTGAGTTCCTTGACTGCCTTATGTGTGATTGTTTCCAGGAAATTGAATCCAACTTACTTCAGCGAGTAGATGATCAGTCCCATGGCTACAACTGCAAATGCTAAGTAGTAGAGCCAATTTACCTGTGGTTTGCACATAAGATGTCAGAGGAGTAATAGAGCAAACATATTTTTTCTAAACATTTGGAATTGGAAACAACTTTACCTGCTGATGATAGAAGAAAATCCGAATGGCGACCGCCCATATGTCAGTTGTTAAGAGTGAGAGGTTAAACATAGTTGATCCACTCATCTGCGAAGTTTGCCAGAAAGCTAAGTTACTACTACGCTGCTAAATGGCCATGAAAGAGCCATCTGAACTATTACTTGGTGATGAGTTACATTGAGTGAAAATATCTATAGAGTAGATCTGAACTGGCTTGAGAAGGTTAACCTTAAGAACAAAAGAACTAATGGTGCAGAACACAAAAGCTGCTATAGCAAATCCTGTGAAAAGACTGATCTGGAACAATGTCAAAAAAGAGGGCGTGGGTCTTCTTACTGATAGATCAAAAAAGGTCTACGGAACATTAAACAGTTTGGTAGGTCGAAGGACTTAGTTTTCTCACCAGTGTTGGAGACCAGTTGATTGTCTCTAGGTTCTTCCTCTCAAAAAGAGATCTGTGGTTTATGCTAGTTAATAGGGTAACATTAAACTTTACTTCATGAACATGTAGTGATTTTTCACCCCCAAAATGGATAGAACTGTTTCTTTAAAAAAACAAGTCAACAGTTAGGATGGTCAATGAATTATGCTAGTTCAGTACTGATATGATGTTAAGGATACAGCTGAATTCCTGTGACAAGCACCCCAAAGATTCCAAGCATTGCAATGAATTCAATTCGGTCTTTCTTCTTGACACAGTATTCCTGCACAATTCATCTCACAAACCATGAGAAATCAACAAGTATATTGGTGATAGCAGCAGTTGTGGAATGGCGTTCCTAACCTCCCCGACATTGCTAAACGCAAAACAAAATGTGGCAACAATGATAAGGACATCTCCGAGAAGTGGTCTTTTACTTGCATCTGCAGAAAAGTGAGCTATGCTCAAGATTTTCATATTTGTATAAGCTTTGCTATGGAGAATATTACATATACTGCCCATAATGTTCATAAAGGAAATTTTCAATCTTTCCATCCTCCTTTAAATGAGTTCTGTTGGCATTAGTACAGTTGATCCCACTGTTAAATCTGTAGTCATGAATTTCTTAATCTGTTACTGACATTCTGAACATGCAGCTGCCTACTTACCTTGAACATCTGGCGAATTTGAATCTGAGAGGAGTACCAGGGAGAGTCCTGCCATGCAAGTGCCTGCTCCTACACATTGCCAAAAAGAGTATCTTGTGCCTAGTGCAAACCTGGTGAGGATCATGACCCATGGAATAGTCCAACAGTCCAACAAGTTTATGCTGGTAATGTATGAGTACTGGTATGCCCTGATAGCTGCAACACAAGTTCACAATGATGACATGTTCGGATAATTTGCAGCACTGCTTATTTTCTTGTTTCACCGGAAGCTATTGCCTATTGCCAATTGGCGATTCAAAGTTCAAACTGTTTCCTTTTCAGTCTACTCACCAAGAAAGTTTCCCTGAACATCGATGAAGACAAGGGCTAGGTACCAATACCATGGTATCTGCAAGACAGGTGAAAAGATCAGTGAGTAATGAACCACTAAATGTTCAAATTTCATTCTTACACTGTTAGACAGCTGCTCTTACAAACTTACAAGCAGTTTTTGTCGTCGGTGCAGGAGAATTGTTCCGTAAACCAGAGCTAACAACATGTATACGAGGAATGATTGTGCCAGTGGTGCGTCAACTACTGAAAATGAAGCCTACGTTTATCTCTATCGATAGAAGAAGCCTGCATTTTATGAAATTACTATGCATACACTCAATGTAAATAAAAAATGTTTGCAATTTACCGAGACTGCTGATGACAGAGGTGGTAAAGCTGCTGATGGCCATGGAGAAGGAGACTATCTGTCCGAGGAAGAGCGAGAACAGCAACCTCCATGTATCCCTCTTGACCTCCATGATCCTGAGCGCGATCCAGGAAATCCTCGGGTCAGAATTTAGACAACGGGCATGAGCCAAATTTATGAGAGCTTCAGGGAGAGGGTGCCGGAGACTAGGAGAGTAACTGCCTAACTGGGAACACCAGTTTACAGTGGCCTCCAACTCAGGAACTCCTGCCCTCAGAGCAAAACAAAACAAGCCAGCTCTCAGTTAGAACGAAGACAAGAGAGAATACGTTGTACTGCTTTAAAAAGGCGACCAAGCATCTTTCTGGGGTCTTACTGAAAGATAGCCGTTGCTAGAAAAAAAAGAGAGGAATAATACAATTTATGATGCCATACTGGTTGGTGGTCTGACGACAGGCTTGCAGCAGGTGGTGACGCATGCCAAATGGCTGTTATCTTTCGCCATGCGAAGTAAAAATGGACTGCAGCAATTTGTTTACTCTTTTCTAAGTTACCCTTGAACCTTACGTAAAGATGCGTAACAGAGGAAAGCTAGCCTAGATCTAGCGTCCAAACAAGTTTAAGTTTTAGGAGACACAGTCACGAAGAACAGTAAAGTCAGTAGCAAAGAGGAACAAAAACGAATCCTAGCTTGATTGCAAGATTTCTCCTGCAATTTTCCTCTAGGAGTGGCTTAATCTAAAGAATCGTACAAAGGTCCAAAATATCCTCAAGTCAGCCAAAAAGCTGAACTTCTTTTGATGTGCGAGGGCTGGATCCACCTTAGCTAGGATCCAAACGGCCCTCGTGAGCAGGTTCACCTGTAAGTGTTGGAGTTATATGGTACCCATAAGTCATGTTATTATATGATGAGTATGTTAGATTACTTTAAAACAATATTAGATTAGTTGGGCACTCTTTATATGTCCTTGCCTTAGATCTAGCCTCTTAGATGTTCCCTCAAATGAATGGAGCTCTATAGAGATGGCATTCGAAGTTCTTTGTTTTGGTCATAAGTTAATGTTGCAATTTAACATTTGTTGTTTCATCCGGTTGTTGAAATCAAATGATCTTAGCGTTTGCTTGGGATGGAATGGATCTATCCCAGATTCTAGGGATGATATGGTTCGGTACTTAGGGTACATCGGTCTCGTAGGCTATCTTATGTAGATCCATGTGGAATTTTGGATGACGTGGAGGAGAGAGAATGAGATGGTTGCTTCGCGAAACAACCGCCTCATAGACTAAAAATAAGGAATATGAGACCGTTTACTAATCATTGTATGGGTTGTTGTTGTCATGCTACTCAGAATATTCCTATTTTTCATTTCACAAATTATGGAATATGCTCTACTACGATAAAAGAAACGACAACCTATTGTAGAGGTCGTCCGTTCAATCATCTTAATATGATATGTTATTGCATAAGATCGTCTATTAGACGGCTCCAATATACTTACCCTTAGTTTGGTTGGAGAATGAAATGGTTCTATTTTACGTTTGGTTGGAAGGATAGGAGAAATGAGATGTGATCTGTTAGCTGTTGTAATGGTGGGGCCCACTTGTTAGCCAAACCATCTAGTACCCTTTCCTTCCGCATGCTTCCCCGCTGCTCCCGTGCTCCGTCCACGTCTGCATCAACCGCCGCCGCTGTTGCTCTGCATCCGCCGCCCTGCATACATCCCGCCACGAGCGGGGCTTTCTATCCATATTGTGGAATATAGATAAGTCATCCATCTTTAATGCTCACTTTAGTCTAATTATCTTGTGCACACTGCAAACATGTTCAATATTTTAATAGGATTAACTCAATATTTTCCTTAAACAGGTTCAACATTTGACTTTCAAAATGTTGAAACTGTAAAGACGAAATGTTAAAATTGGAAGCACGAAATGTTGAAAATATTAAAATCGAAATATTGAACACGATGCTTCTTCTCCGGCGAGCTGGGCGCGTGGCGGCGCGCGGCGCGGGACGGCGCACAGGCGGCTGCGGGCACAAGCGGCGGGAGGGAGAGAGAGAGG
Source organism: Panicum miliaceum (assembly GCA_032594955.1). Classification (NCBI taxonomy): domain Eukaryota; kingdom Viridiplantae; phylum Streptophyta; class Magnoliopsida; order Poales; family Poaceae; genus Panicum; species Panicum miliaceum. Next base: position 15,008,745 of record CM064065.1, read on the forward strand.
AAGGTCTGGGAGAGAGGAAGCTAGAGTTTGGGTATGGATCCAACAACCATGGTTGTTTGTACGAATCTCAAATACTGGAAGATATGAAAGGTAAGATCTACTAGAGGATGTATAGGAAATCCGGCCAGGAGCAACCACACGGCCCTGGCACCACCGTTTGTGGGCTGCTGCGGCCATGGCCCATGCGCCGCATCTCGCTAGCCGCCGCGGCCCCCGCGCTGCCCCCGTGCCAATGCATTGCTGGACCTAGTTGGTAAAATTGGTAGTCCGTCTACTATGTTTTGAAAGGCCGAGACCCGAGAATTACCACGCCGCCAAACCGCTGCGTGGCCCGTGTTAGGTTTTATGTTGTCACATCAAGTGAGGCCCGTCCTTTTATTTTTGGAGAGGACGGGTATTGTTGGCAAAATGGACCTTGTATTGCAATGAGCCCAATGGGTCGAAATTTAATGCCCCTTTTCGTGGTGGATCTTGATGCCCACAAACAAATAAGCTCAAGGATGACTGTATGTAGGAACACATATATATAGGGGAGCGTATCAGGTGGAAACCAAGGGTGTTGTGCAAACTTGCAAACTTTCAATCAACACCATAGGATCCCATCCGATGGTGAGGGAGAGAGGTGGGCTAATTTTGCACTTAAACCCTCCACCATTAGCAAAGCTAATCATAGTTTTTTGCAAATCACCCCCGGCCTAATTCCAGCGTCGCTTCGTGTGGCCGCCGCCGCCCGCCCGCGAGTCGTTGCCGACCTCAGCTCGCGATTCGCCGCCCGCCTGCGAGTCGCCGTTTGGCCGCAACAGCGCCGGCCCCAGCTGTCCAACTAAATTGGGAACAGGAACCCGCCTAACCCTGTAGGCGAAGATGGAACGGACAGATGTGGATCAACTGATTGTTCAAGTGCAACTTGGGTTCACACCCGACGAGCGCCGCAGCCAGTTGATGGGCAAGGAAGGGAAGCTGCACACCTCAATGTTGTATGCTCTCCTGCAGTCGGCGAATAGTGGAGAAGGGAAGGCCTTGGGCTTTGCTAGGAACAACCATGCTCCTCCAAGAGTCGGGTTCTTTTCTTGGCTACTCATGTCACGCGCAACAAAATTCAGAGCAGAAGCTCTCTGTTGACAAGGAAAGTCCTTGACGATGCTACTTGTGAAGTATGCAGATTGTCAGATGAATGTGGAAACGAAGAATGTGGAAAAAAATGGGAACAGGAGCATGATTGGCACCACTGCACCAAATCTGCACTCAGTTGTTGCTCCATTGCTGCAAGCACGTTTCTGTACTCTGCATTCCAACAAAAATGGAGGCTCTGCATTCCAACAAAAATGGAGGCTATGCAACAAAAATGCAAACTCTGGAGATCACTGATTGTATCAGCAATTGATTACATGAGGAATTGTACTGTTCTATTGATTATATCAGCAATTCATTACATGAACTTGAAATATCAGGCAACACCGTTCAGCCAACAACGTTGTTTTGGCAATTTCGTGCATCATGATCCACTATTTGCTTGCATTTTCCACACTTCCGTTTTCTTGGTGCCTTCTTCTCCTTGCTCTTCTTAATTCTTTTGCATCGCCCTTTGGACACGATATCATTTGGTGGATGTATCTCGACTTCATGTGGAATTTTGCTACCAAGGAATGATTCAAACTCATCCTGTTTATTAACTGTAGCAGCAGGAATTATCTTTTGGAGAGGTTCTAAAAGGTTGGATAAACTAGAATATAAAAACTCCATCCCAGGTTCAGAGTTCTTGGCCATTTGGATTAGATCTTCAAACTTGCTGCGTGAATCTGAAATTTTTTTCCACATAGCCACCTCTATAGGATCTTTAGCCTGTTCATCCAAGAGGTTGCCTTCATCATCAAAGAACACTTCTCTGTGAAATCAAAGATCTGATCAACACTATTGCACATAGAAAACAAAACAGCCATACAAAACAAAACAGCCGTATAAACTCACCTTTTACATCTTTCTCCCATCTCTTCATAATATAAATCGATGGTATCTCATTTTGCTTCTCGCCTCTAAGCACTTGTATGACATGACGGCACGGGATGCCATAGGACTCATATAATTTACAGGAGCACGTACCAAACATGTTTGACTTGTTCATCTGAACCACTCGCTCTTTTCCAGATAGGCTGCTGATGGTGACAATTTTCATATCTTCAGACTCTGAAATCCCTTGAATAATGCAATGGTCTCTTGCAACTATGAGTTGTTTCTGAAACATACCAAAAATTTCATGTGTATATATGACACTACATTGCTTCTCCATGGGCCATGGTGTCAGCAATTTAGGATTGGTGTGAAGACTTGCATTGTCGGCTTTCAACTCCTCTGGGCGCTGGCACTCCAAAGCTGTGTCAAACCTTAACCAAAACTCAACAAAGGTCAATTTTCGATGAATGAAACGGGTAAAAAAGGAATTTGCACTCTCCGATCGTGATGTAGTCCTAAGGATTCCTGCTAGAGGTATGTCCATAAAGTATGCCGGAATCCATGATTCTCGCATATCAAACTTTGTGGAAAACCACTCATTTTCCATGAGCCCATATTTTGTCATGATAGAATTCCATTGAGACACAAAATCATCGGGATCCTCAGAGCCCCAAACGCACTTGTGTAATCTATCCCAAAACTCCTCATCCTCTCTTATGGAGGGACCAACCTTCTCAGGTACCTTTTCCATGATATGCCACATGCACAATCTATGAACTATATTTGGTAGAATCTGAGCAATAGCAGCCTTCATGCTCGCATCTTCATCTGTTATGATTAGATGAGGTGGTACTTGACCCATAGCCTTAAGAAAGGTCTGAAACAACCACACATATGACTCGATCTTTTCATCAGCCAAGAATGCTGCCCCAAGGAAAACACTTTGCAAGTGATGATTGACTCCAGTAAATGGCACAAACTTCATATTATATTGGTTAGTGGTATATGTTGCATCTACCGAAAGCACATCACCAAAAAAACTATAGTTTTTCCTGCATGTGGCATCTGCCCAAAATACACGAACAAGTCGGCCTTGTTCATCCACCACGAAGTCATAAAATAAGGCAGGATTTACTTCCTTCTTTCGCTCAAGCTGTCCCACAAACATTTGTGCATCAGCATCCTTGATTTTGCTCCTCAGGTCACGATAATAGTTCTGCAAATCCCTCAGCGTGCAACCAACATTCTGAAATCCACCGTCACTGACTTGAAGAAGTCGAAATGCCATGGACGTGCCAATGCTAGCCTTATGACAATTGAACAAAGTACTCTTGGCCCTCTCACTAACATTACGGTTGGATCTTAGCAAGTGCCTCTTATCTGGCAAAACAAAGCCATGGCTGTGCTCCTTAACCATTGAAGATATTCGATACTTCTTGTCACCGCCAAGTTTGACAACAATATGTGCCTCACAGCTACATCTGGTTTCCATCACATTTGGTGTCTTTCTTTTTTTCCCGGATTCATATCTAACATCTTTTACGCTCTCCTTTCTGTACCCTTCCCTTGAACAATAATACCGCTTGAATAATAATTTCTCATTTTGCTTCTTGTGCTGACCAACACGAACAGAGAAACCGGCGTCATGTGCATACGATTTGTAAAATTTCTCCACATCTGTGAGTGTATCCAATATCATTCCAACCCTAGGCTTCAGATGTTCTTTGCAATTTTGTTCTATACTCAGAGAAGATGTTGACCGTGGTGTGCTTGGTTGTTCAAGGTGGGCTCCAACTCCGGCGGAATCAATGGCGACTGCAGGTTCACCGTCCACTGCGGGATGTTAGCTATGATCAGATTAATTTCTACCAAAGTAAAGATGAAAGTCGCGGAAGGGCTGCAAGACGTTAGCTATGATCAGATTAATTTCTACCAATTTTGTAGCAGAAACTAACAACGACATGATGAAAGGACCGACACTAGGCCTAGAGGGGGGGGTGAATAGGCCCTGTTAAAAATTCTGCAAGTTATTCACGAAAAACTGTTAAAACTGTCGAAACTTCCGACACAGAAGTTCTGATACTGGGTAGGAACTTCTGACGGAGGGCAGGAACTTCCGACCCCCCAAGAACATAAACACGAAATTAAAACTAAGATAAGTTTATGAAGAATCCACTTGAATAGGAAGCTTACAACAAGTGCCTTGAGACTTCTAGAAGTGATCTTTAGCAGCGGAAACTTACAAATACATAGATCGGGTCAAATCTAGCTCAAGAACAATATGAACAACAATAAGTAAATGAGACACGGGATTTGTTACCGAAGTTCACTCCACTAAGGAGCTACATCTTCGTTGAGGAGCTCACAAAGAGCTGGGTTTTCACTAACCCCTTGCCTCCCTCAATCAACCACAAAGGAGTATTGAGTCACTTACTATTGTTCTCACAAAGAGAAGGGTGATACAAACTTCCGGGGGACAATCACAAAGATTGAGAGCTCCCCGGTGACGCCTAACCATCTAGGAGCCAAGCTCCAATAGTAACAAACGCGAATCGATCAATCAAAGTTGCTTCAAGTGCTTCTCGAGATGAACAAGGGAGAAACCAACTCAAAGCCTCAAGTCACACACCTCAAATGCTTCTCACACCCAAGCCCAAGGTCAATCAACGCAAGGATGAGCTCTAGATGGGTTTGGGAGAGTGAAATGAATGCTTTTGGAGGTGTGCCGGTCGAGTTAGGTCGGCAGCAATGAATGGAGGGGGTGAGGGGGTATAAATACTCCACCCCCAAAATAGAGCCGTTGGCTGTTTCTGGTGGCTGCTGTCGGATCTTCCAACGTGGGGTCGGATCTTCCGTCTGTGTCCAGGCTCGGATCTTCCGACTCATGGTCGGATCTTCCGAGCACGTCCCCAGGTTTGGATCACTCAGATTAGTTCAAGGATAACACAGGTCGGAACTTCCGACGGAAATGTCGGAACATCTAATTCTGTTGGAACTTGTCCCGAGTCAGTGGGAACTTCCGACCGGTGTAGGAACTTCCGACGGAGCTGTCGAAACTTCCGACAGGGGTTGTGACAAAAGGAAAACCTAGGGTTTTGTGTACGTGATTTTTTTTTGTGTTTGCCATCTAAGTATTCATCTCATGAGCAGCACTTTGACAGACTTGATCAATCAAACACGTCCTCCTTTATAGTACGGTGATTCCTATACTCAAATTCAAACCAAAAATAAATTTAAATACTTCATCAACTCTTTCATCATACATAGAAAAATTGGGGACCATACTTTCATCTTTCTTGCTTCATTTTTATTTTATTCTTGCACATATCTCATTCAAAGCATCATATCCTGCAAATTATAATTGTCACTAATCACAAAATTAGATTAGTGCCTAGATGCACTTTCAATCTTCCCTTTTCTGGTGATTGATGACAACACAATTCAGATTAAAAATAGGAATAAAGTAAGAAGTTTTGTACCCAACAAAGGTTAGTGGAGCTCCCCCTAAATATGTGTATATTCAATTTGATTGGCCTCAAATGCCAATACACATATTTATGTAAGAACTCCCCCTAAATCATTGCATACAAGAGTACAAAATTGTGCATAAGTGTGATACAATAACCGTGATGCATATGACATGATATATCAACCAATGAAGTGAAAAACAACAAGACATTCATCCATGAGCATCATACCATAGATAAATAGGTTCAAGATCCATCACACTTGCAAATTTAAGTTCGAAGCAAGCCCTAGCTACCATAAGAATTTAAAGTCTCACTTGGCACACCACACATTACACCACATAAGTTCTTACATGTCCATTAACTACACAACAAAGATAAAAAATGAAAAGATAGACGGGGAGGGGAGGGGGGGTCTCCAAGCACCAAATTCACTCCCCCTTTGGCATCAAGCGCCAAAAAGGAAGCTAGTCATCGTCCTCATCATCTCCTCCTCCCTCGCTCTCGTCCTCCTCCTCCTCTTCTTCTTGATCGGACGCGGTGGCCTCATCATCATCGTCTTGCTCATGTTCTTCCTCACGACCACCAAGGTCCTCCTCAGAATTATCACCAACGTGTGCAAAAGAAGAACCACCCATGTCCTTCCAAGGATTGTAGATATGTGGAGGTGAAGGAAAATCTCTTGCTTCACGAAGAGGAGAGCTTGGAATGTCACTCTTTTCCATGAGTTCCTTTTGCCTCTTCTCAATCTTAAGTAGCTCCTCATCCATCTATTTCTTGTGCTCACGAATATCAATGGAGTTTTGGCGACAAGCACTGAAACAAGCAAAGACTCCCTGCAAGATCATATCCAACTTGCCCTTCTTGGCGGTAGTTGCATGAGAGGACGACGAGATGAAGAAGGAGTATGAGATGGAGGTGCTGTACGTGAGGATCTTGGGGCACTGGCCTCAGAACGAATAGAAGATAGACCCTGTGGAGGATAAGCACTAGGAAAAGGTCCCTTGGGATCACCAAAGTGTGTCACCTGTCTAGCTCCAATCCGGAGAAGCTGCTCAATCTTGCCTCTGGGGGACTTGTATTGATAGTGACCTATGTCAACCCTAATTCTCAATTTAGTCACCCTGTTGATCATATGCTGAATGTAGGGGTTATAGTGACAGGCACTAACTGCATCATGTGAACAATGGATGATCTCATTCCAAATGAACTCAAACACCAGAAATTTTGGCATCCCAGGAGCCATCTGAGCAAGCAAGTCCTTAGCCTTATATGAGATGTTGTCCGCATTGCCACCTCTAGGAGTCAAAGTTCCACGGAAGAGTTGGTTGGACATCTTATAGTAAGGAGTGAGTCCAATGTTCTTACCAAACACTACCTTTCCATCTTCAGTATCCACGCGATCATACATGAAATGCATCTTTGAATCTTCTAGAACTCCTGACTCATGCAAATCAACCTTGGAAGTGTCTCTCACATAGTTGCCACTTTCATCACCTAGATCAAAATCAAACATGCTCCCAAAGTGAAAAATTGATATTTCAAAGCGCTTGCCTCCAAGAGTCCAATGCATGATGTGATTCTCTGTGTCAACAAACAAAGTGGCATAAAATTCCAGTCACATTCAAACCTCATTATGTCCACAAGATCCATCTCAACACATCTAGCAAAGATAGCATCAACAACTTCCTTCACTGGAGATGTCATACCCCGCAAGAAATTCCAGTCGACCCATCTCATCTCTGAAGTGACATGCTTTTTGTCCATGATCACTGACTCATACCAGTTTGCCTGATGAGTTAGCCAAATCCGAGGATCACCCTTGAATTCCTTGTATATGACATTGCGAGGGTCCTCATGAGCATTGAGGCGAAGTGGCTTCATATCATACTCACCCTTGGTGAAGTTAACACAAGGGCGGTCTTCATTGCTTCCTACCGGCCTATGAACCACAACCTTCTCATTCTCAAAAAAAGATATCAATATCATCATCATATTCTTGTCCAGTTGAAGCCCTGTGAGTGGATGAGCCAGCCAGACCCTTTCCTTTCCTTTGAGCAGTGGTTTTGCTTCGCTTTGCAACAGCTTGCCTCCTCCTTTGAGGTTAATCTTCCCGAATCTCACGATCCGGAGAGGAGCTACTTGATGTGGGAGGATTCTTCTTCTTGGTGATCTTCATCTTAGGAGCCATCTAGAAAAGATCAAATAATTGAAGCTCAGATGAAGGATCAAAGATAGATAATGGATGCACAAAGAAGTTCCGAGTAACTGTCTCTGTCGGATATTCCGGCGGTGAGGTGGAAGATCCGGCTGTCGGATCTTCCGGCTCAACGTCGAAACTTCCGACGGACCCAGGAAACCAGGAACAAATTCATGAATCCAACGATTTGGCCCACCAAAGTTTATGAGATTCTAGACAAGTCCTCTAGATAGATAAAGAAGTTGTTCCACCGAAGGAATTCTCCTAGAACATCCTATATTGAGAGATCGGGCAAGGGGGACTTGAAAAACAATACCTCAACGATTTTCCCGCACGATTCGAAGAAGTTCCAACGGGGAGGAACTTCCGAGGCTTGGGAGAATCGAAAGGAACCTTGAGCACACAAATCCCACAGGCAAAATCCAAGATCGCCGCGCGGAGCAAGAAAGGGCGAGAGGGGCGCACACGGGTGGAAAAGAACTAGGGTTTGATAGAGCCGTTACCACCCAGGTATATACACTAATGGAGAGGGTCGGAAGTTCCGACGGAGAGTCGGAAGTTCCGACGAGGTGAACCTCGGAACTTCGAAGGAAACTGGAGGATTTCAGAAGTTCCGGCGGAGGGTCGGAAGTTCCGAGCTGGGATGTTTCGGAAGATCCGATGGAAGACAGGAAGATACATTTTTGCAGGAAGTTAAACCGAGCTCTTGGGAACTTCCTGTAGGAACTTCCGACAGGCATAGAGAGAACACATGGAATTTTGAGAGGAGTTTAGATTCGAGATTTGGAGAGATATAGTTAATGGACATATAAGATACTTATCTCAAAGTGATTAGCCACATTCAATAATACATAACTATAATCATTTGAGACAAGCTATGATTCAACGATCACAAATCCAAATAATTGAAAAACTTACACAAATACGCAAAAATAAATCAATTTTCTCCTAGTCTAGGCATCAAAGAAAATGTATTCAACAAGTCAAGCCACGTTACGAGAATCCAAGATATTTAGCTCACTCCTCAAGAAATAAAAACTTTTCTCATCAAGAGGCTTTGTGAAGATATCGGTTAGTTGTTTATCGGTGCTCACATGACTTAGAGCGATATCTCCTTTGACTTCGTGGTCTCTTAGGAAGTGATGTCTTTTGTCAGTGTGCTTGGTTCTTGAGTGTTGGACGGGGTGGTTGGCTAGTTTGATGCCACTCTCATTGTCACACAAGAGAGAGATCTTTTTGTACTCACAACCAAAATCACTCAAGGTTTGCCTCATTCAAAGTAGTTGAGCACAACAAGCACCGACTGCAACATACTCGGCCTCCACGGTGGATAGGGCAACGGAATTTTATTTCTTAGAGCTCCAAGACACCAAGGACCGGCCAAGAAATTGACAAGTCCCCATTGTACTCTTTCGATCTACCTTGCAACAGGCATAATCCGAATCGAATAGCCAAGTAAATCAAAAGTGGAGCCCTTGGGATACCACAAGCCAAGGTTTGGAGTATGCACTAAATATCTCAAGACTCTTTTAACACCTACCAAATAGCATTCCTTAGTATTAGCTTGAAATCTTGCACACATGCACACACTAAGCATAATATCCGGCCTAGATGCACAAAGGTAAAGCAAACAACCAATCATGGAGCGATATACCTTTTGATCCACGGATTTTCCATCTTCATTTAGATCGAGATGTCCATTTACGGCCATAGGAGTCTTGATAGGTTTAGCATCGGCCATGTCAAACTTCTTGAGCATATCACTTGTATATTTAGTTTGACATATGAAAGTCCCTTCCTTCAATTGCTTGATTTGAAAACCAAGGAAGAACTTCAATTCACCCATCATGATATCTCAAATCTCTTGGTCATGATCCTACTAAACTCTTCACAAAACTTTTCATTAGTAGAACCAAAGATAATATCATCAACATAAATTTGACACACAAAGAGATCCTTGTCTACTTTTTGAGTGAAGAGAGTAGAATCGGCTTTGCCCATTACAAAGCCGTTCTTGAGAAGAAATTCCTTAAGGCATTCATACCATGCTCTAGAGCTTGCTTGAGCCCATAGAGCGCCTTATGGAGCTTGTACATGTAGTTGGGATGCTTCGGGTCTTTAAAGCCTGGAGGTTGCTCCACATACACTAGTTCAGATAGAGGCCCATTCAAGAAGGCACTCTTGACATCCATTTGATATAGCTTGAAATCATGATGAGCGGCATAGGCTAGCAATATTCTAATTGATTCAAGCCTAGCCACCGGAGCATAATTTTCACCAAAATCCAATCCTTCAAATTGAGTGAAACCTTGAGAAACCAATCTAGCCTTGTTTCTTGTGATAATTCCATGTTCATCTTGCTTGTTCCGGAAAACCCACTTGGTGCTAATCACATTTTGCTTGGGTCTTGAAACTAATTCCCAAACTTCATTTCTTGTGAAGTTGTTCAACTCTTCTTGCACAGCCATCACCCAATCCGGATCACCAAGTGCTTCATCTACCTTAAGAGGTTTCAAAGAGAAAATAAATGAGTAATGTTCACAAAATGTTGCTAAACGTGAACGAGTAGTTACCCCTCTTTGAATACTTCCAAGAATGTTTTCAACGGGATGATCTCGTTGAACACTTTGATGAACTCTTGGATGAGGCACTTGTGATTGAGGTTGAATTGGTCCATCGTCATCATCTTCTTGACGTGCTTCAATTTGAGCTTCTTCACCTTGTCCTCCTCCTTGATCAATGCCATGATCTTGATCATCACCATGATCTTGACTTTGATCTTGAGGTTGTGGAGAACTTGACGGTTCAACTCTTGTAGATGATGATGGATCGTCATTTCTTACTTCAACCGTAGCTTCATCTTGAGCTTCATGAGGCCTTACTTCACCTAAACCCATTCTCATGATTGATACACTTGGTGTCTCCTTGTCATCTACTAGGTTCTTATCAATTTGCTCCTTTTGAGAGCCATTAGATTCATCAAAAGTCACATCTACCGTGACATCAACACAACCGGTAGTTTTGTTGAAGACACGATAGGCATGTTCGTTAGTACCATAACCAAGTAGAAAACCCTCATCTACCTTTGGTGCAAACTTTGAGCTTTTGGCTTTCTTGTTAAGTATAAAACACTTACAACCAAAAACTCTAAAGTAATGCAACTTAGGTTTGTTACCGGTGATTATCTCATAGAGTGTTTCGCTTAAGTATTTGTGAATGTAGAGGCGGTTGATAGCATGACAAGTGGTGTTGATTGCTTCGGCCCAAAAGATATCCGGGATCTTGTACTCATCAAGCATGGTTCTTGCGGCTTCAATCAATGTCCTATTCTTCCTCTCCACAACGCTATTTTGTTGAGGAGTGTATGGAGCCGAAAATTCATGCTTGATCCCTTATTCATCAAGAAAATCTTCAACATTGGTATTCCGAAATTCGGAACCATTGTAACTTCTTATATTCTTGATCTTCAACTCATATTCATTTTGAGCTCTTCTTATGAATTTCCTGATGATTCCTTGTGCTTCACCTTTATCTTGTAAAAAGAATAACCAAGTGAAACGTGAAAAATCATTAACAATAACAAGACCATATTTGTTACCACCAATGCTAATGTAGGCAATTGGTCCAAATAAATCTATGTGTAGAAGCTTCAAGGGTCTTGATGATGTCAAGATGTTCTTGGTGGGATGTGGAGCACCAACTTGCTTCCCGGCTTGACATGCACTGCACAACCTATCTTTCTCAAAAACAACATTGGTTAGTCCTAGGATGTGCCCGCCCTTTTGAAGTTTGGCCAAGTTCCTCGTGCCAACATGGGCTAGTCGGCGATGCCAAAGCTAACCCAAATCGGATTTTGCAACTAAACAAGTCTTGTGCTCAATTTTCTCCTTAGAGAAATCAACAAGATAAATCTTGCCCTTTAATTGACCCGTAAAAGGAATAGAGGAATCCTCCCTTTTAGAGACGGTCACAACCTCGTTAGTGAAGAGACAATTGTAGCTCATCAAACAAAGTTGTGAGACGCACAACAAATTGTATCCCAACTTTTCAACCCAATAAACATCATTAATTGAATTATTATGAGCAAGAGCAATATTATCCAAACCAATTACTTCTCCTTTCCTATTGTCTCCAAAGACAATAGTTTCTTTAGGTATGTCATTTTTTCCAAAAAAGTGAACAAGTTTTTTCTTCCCGGTCATATGATTTGAACAACCACTATCAAGGAACCATGCACTTCCACCGGAGGAGTATGCCTACAAAATAAAGTGATGCTCAAGCTTTAGGTAACCAAACTTGTTTAAGTCCTTGAAGGTTAGAATAAGCCATCCTGGACACCCACACACTCCTCAACTTTCTTGTGTGAGCACCAATGTATTTGACCACCATCTTCCCATTTTGAATCACCACGGTGTAGTCAATGGTGTAGTTGCGTGATGATGGAGGTACTACATCCTTGTTGCTTGTGTTGACCTTTGTTGAGCTCTCAACCTTGTTCTTACCTTGGTCAGCATTCTTCCTTGTGCCATGATGAGCCATGTTTATCAAATCATCAAGGTTGGCTCCCTTCTTCCAAAGTGGGATGGACTTGCCATGCACAATCTTAGAACCATTTGCCTTGTTTCCTCTTGTGTGGCCAAGTCCATCGACAATACTTGGGAACCTTCAAGCCTTGTCATAAGCCAGGTGTGACTCAAAGTCACTCTTGGGCTTGAGGTTTCCCTTTCCAACTAGCATGTTCAACTTGTAGATTTGAGCATCTTTGGCCTTGATTGCTTCTTCTAGCTTGGCAAGGTTAGTAACACAAACATTTATATCATGGTTATGGCATCTTGAGCAACCTTTGCTAGTGGAGACATTAGAGGTAAAGGTAGCTTTGGAACTAGATTTGGTGCTTTCCAAAGAGTGTTATAGCTCACTTCAAGTTCTTTGTTTGTATCTTCAAGGCGTGAATGCCTCTCTTGAAGCTCACTATGAACATTCTTTAGGTCAGCTAGTGAGTCCTTTACCAAGGCATGATCCTTTGACATCATCACATTTGAGTCATTAGCAAGAGACAAGTCTGCTGCCAAATTCTCAACCTTATCCTTTTCCTTGGCTAGAAACTTTTCTAGAACAAGGTTTCTCTCCTTCTTAAGGATGAGCAATTTTTCTTGTTCTCTAAGAATCTCCTTCTTTTTCTCTAATTTCTCCATAAGCTTTTTAATTTGCTTATAGCCTAGTTTCCCAAACTTCATTATCATGTTTTCCTTGAGTTGGGCCTCCTCTTTCTCTAAGTCATTTTCTACTTCTCTAGATGTGGAGGTGGGAGAAGATGGAGGGTTTGTATAGTTTGATACCTTATTCCCCTTGGCCATGAAGCACATGGGGCCTTCATCTTCATCATCGGAGAGGTTGTTGAAGAGCTTTGGTGTTGATGAAGTAGTGAGCATGGCAAGAGAAGTCGTGCCCTCATTGTTGGAGTCGTCACTAGACTCCCAACCTTCACCAACATGAGCCTTGCCATTCTTCTTTCTTGTACTCCTTGCTCTTCTCTTTGTACCTATTCTCCTTATCATAACTCTTGTCCTTGTACTTCTTGTCTTCATTTTCATTGTAGTCATTGAGAGGACAATCCGCTATGAAGTGATCTTTTTCACCACACTTGTAACATCTTCTTTGTGTAGTTCCTTTCTTGAAGTTTCTTTTCTTCATAAACTTCTTGAAGTTTCTCACCATCATGGCGATTTCCTCATCGGTGATATCTCCATCACTTGACTCAACTTTCTTCTTTTGCTTTGAAGGCTTCTCACTTGTTTCAACCGTCTTGCTTGGTTCGGCCTTGAGAGCAATAGTTTTGAGTTCATCTTGACCAATTGACTTGGCAACATATAAGGCATTCATCTCATGAAATTGCAACTCATTCAACAAGTTGATTGGCTTCATCTTTCTATATGATTCTTTACCTCTAATGTAAGTTGCCAACATAGGATTCTTAGGCGCATATGCTCTAAGCATCTTCTTAGTGACCTTGAAATCATCTAATCCTTGCTACCAAGAGATTTAATCTCGGTCACAAGGAGAGTGAGCCTATCATGAATTTGTTGAACGGTTTCATCCTTCTTCGTAACAAATGCTTCCAAGTCTCCTTGGAGAAGATCCATCTTGCCCTCCTTGACTTCATCATTGCCTTCACGTGACATTTGGAGAGTTTCCCAAATCTCCTTTGCACTTATGATTCCTCTAACTTTGTTGTACTCCATTGTGCAAAGAGAGCTTCTAATGACTCTCACGGCTTGGGCATTGCGGAACAAATCATGCTCATGCTCCAGAGTAGCCACTTCATCTTCTCCAAGTTGAGGCACAGCTACACACACAACGGTCCAAAGGTGTGGGTTAAGACCATATAGATGCACTTGCATATCCTCACTCCAACGGACATAGTCGGTTCCATCAAAGTGAAGAGGTTTGCCCATTGGAACAATAGAGAAAGAAAGATTGGAAGAGTTAGAGAATTGAGAAGTAGAGGTCTCATATGTATGAGACACCGTGTGGAACCCTTGAGTCTTCTTTTCAATCTTCGATTTCATCTTTTCGTTGAAAAGCAGTTGGGCCTTATTTTCAACTCGATCATTCATCTTCTTCTTTATCTTCTCTCTTCGCTTGATCTTCCTTTCTTCTTCAGTCATATCACCTTCAACATCACTAACTTCAAAGTCACTATCATTGACTTCATAAGCAGAGGTAGCACTACCAACACTTTCATCCCCTATACCGGTCATAGTGTTTTTCCCTTAGCGGTTAAGCCTAAAACAAGAGATTAGACTCTGATACCAATTGAAAGGACCGACACTAGGCCTAGAGGGGGGTGAAGAGGCCCTGTTAAAAATTCTGCAAGTCCTTCACGAAAAACTGTTAAAACTGTCAAAACTTCCGACACAAAACTTCCGACACAGAATCGGAACTTCCGAAGGAAGTTCTGATACTGGGTAGGAACTTCCGACGGAGGGCAGAAACTTTCGACCCCCCAAGAACTTAAACACGAAATTTAAACTAAGACAAGTTTATGAAGAATCCACTTGAATAGGAAGCTTACAACAAGTGCCTTGAGACTTCTAGAAGTGATCTTTAGCAGCGGAAACTTACAAACACATAGATCGGGTCAAATCTAGCTCAAGAACAATATGAACAACAATAAGTAAATGAGACACGGAATTTGTTACCGAAGTTCACTCTACTAAGGAGCTACGTCTCCGTTGAGGAGCTCACAAAGAGCTAGGTTTTCACTAACCCCTTGCCTCCCTCAATCAACCACAAAGGAGTATTGAGTCACTTACTATTGTTCTCACAAAGAGAAGGGTGATACAAACTTCCGGGGGACAATCACAAAGATTGAGAGCTCCCCGGTGACGTCTAACCGTCTAGGAGCAAGCTCCAATAGTAACAAACGCGAATCGATCAATCAAACTTGCCTCAAGTGCTTCTCGAGATGAACAAGAGAGAAACCAACTCAAAGCCTCAAGTCACACACCTCAAATGCTTCTCACACCCAAGCCCAAGGTCAATCAATGCAAGGATGAGCTCTAGATGGGTTTGGGAGAGTGAAATGAATGCTCTTGGAGGTGTGTTGGTCGAGTTAGGTCGGCAGCAATGAATGGAGGGGGTGACGGGTATAAATACTCCACCCCCAAAATAGAGCCGTTGGCTGTTTCTGGTGGCTGCTGTCGGATCTTCCGACGTGGGGCCGGATCTTCCGTCTATGTCCAGGCTCGGATCTTCCGACTCATGGTCGGATCTTCCGAGCGCGTCCCCAGGTTTGGATCACTCAGATTAGGTCACTGATAACACAGGTCGGAACTTCCGACGGAGATGTCGGAACATCTAATTCTGTCGAAACTTGTCCCGAGTCAGTGGGAACTTCCGGTCGGAACTTCCGACCGGTGTATGAACTTCCGACAGGGGCTATGACAAAAGGAAAACCTAGGGTTTGTGTACGTGATTTTTTTTTATGTTTGCCATCTAAGTATTCATCTCATGAGCAGCACTTTAACAGACTTGATCAATCAAACACGTCCCCCTTTATAGTACGGTGATTCCTATACTCAAATTCAAACTAAAAATGAATTTAAATACTTCGTCAACTCTTTCACCATACATAGAAGAATTGGGGACCATCCTTTCATCTTTCTTTTCATCTTTCTTGCTTCATTTTCATTTTATTCCTGCACATGTCTCATTCAAAGCATCGTATCCTCCAAATTGTAATTGTCACTAATCACCAAAATTAGATTAGTGCCTAGATGCACTTTCACATGAAGGGCTGCCGGAGTCCATGGCGTCGTGGGTTTCCGGCGACTCGCGTGCATCGGAGTACAGGGCGTCGCGGGCGCCTGAGTGCATGGCGTCGCGGACGAGCGGCGATTCGCGGGCGCCGGAGTGCATGGCGTCGCGGGCGAGCGGCGATCCGCGGGCGCCGGACTGCATGCCGCCGCGGGCGGGCGGTGATTCGCGGCCGCCGGAGTTAATGGCGACTGCTGGTGGCGACTCGTGGAATCGGCGCGTCGGCGCCTGCCAGTCCAGGGGCGGCGTACTAGGAGGCGACGGCGCCCACCAGTCCAGGGGCGGCGCTCCACCTGGAGCTGGAGCGGCGGCGGCCCTGGAGGCAACGGCCCTGGAGGCGGGCGAGCGGAACGAATAGGCGCGATGGAAACGTCGTGGACTGTTGGGCGCTGGGATTAGGCCGGGGGTGATTTGCAAAAATTTGTGATTAGTTTTGCTAATGGTGGGGGGTTTAAGTGCAAAATTAGTCCACCTCTCTCCCTCACCATCGGATGGGATCCTATGGTGTTGATCGAAAGTTTGCAAGTTTGCACAACACCTTTGGTTTCCACCCGATACACTCCCTGTATATAGAGCTGGAGTTGTGGCGGAGGTGCAAAGGCCACAAGCAAAAGCAACGGTGGGCGGAGGTCGCCGACGAAGGGCATGTGACGAGGACGCATGGTGACCGGGTTGAGCTACTGCAAGGGCCAAGGCCATCGTAGGCCACCTGATTGCTTGAGTGGAGCCTTCCTGTTGTGTGGCCATTGCTTCCAGTTTGCTAACGCCGGCGCGCGTACCACCTGTTCGACGGATTGATGACGTGGTGACTGGTCTTGTGCCTGTATTGCTGTATGTGCAGTGCAGTTGTGCTCAGTCGTCTGAGCTGGGCTGACCGGGTGGGCATCAGTTACTTGCGACTCCAGGCTTTAGCTTATCCAACGAGCACAGGCCACAGGCGGCGTTGCCTAGTGTTGTCAGTGAGACGTTCAGTTGCTGTCGCATCCGGTGGCAGATCGAAGGAGTTAGCAGTTAGCACTGGAGGTAAGTCTAATGCTTTATGGTCTGGAATTCCCCTCATTTTGTGTCCAGTTCAGCTTCTAGCATTCTCTCTCTATGAGACTATGACTGTATCTATACTTTATTGCTGGAAGATCATTTGAATAATACCCTTTTGGCTTACAGTTTAGCATTGTTGTATGGCTTCCATTGTCAGTCATGGGCTCATGGCCATTGAGGGTAATCAAACTACATCTTCACCAGCTAATTTGTAAGGTATACTCTGTTTAGTTGTCAACGTTTGTTTTCTGTTTAAGATTTATTTTACTTTGTTTGATACTTTAGTTGTTAATGTCTGCTTGTGGCATGATTTGATATTAAATTGTCAATTTCTGCTCTTGTGGTATAAATCCAACCACCATAAGATTGAAATTGTTCAGTCAGTATTTTACTGTCCAGATAATATTCTGATAGTTCAACTGAAGTTTAACCAATTCTTCTTTTCAGCACATCCATTTTAGCTACTTTAGATTTTAAGAAAATGGATCGAACAGAGCCGTATTTGTGGCCCTTACAATTCCAGGGAATACCAAAAGCTTCTACAGTGATACTCCTTGGGTAATTTTGAAACCACAATTCTTCAAACAAGAAAATATTGTGGCATGTTCAACACTTTGGGTTCCATAAAATCATGTAGCTATCATACATTACTCAGAAATAAGTTTTCTGCCCTCGTGTAAATTTAACATGCTCTTGACCAATACTACTTTAATTACCATATCTCTCATTATATTTTCTCACACTGCTGTGACCCTGCTAGCAAGCTAGATGTGATGGGTTCGCAAACCCTTAGTTAAAAGATTCTTTTGAACCTATATTTTTTATACATTGTAAATTATTTGCTGGATTGAGGTGTAGAAAAAAGTAACTCTGATTCCCACATCCTGATTTTTCGCTTGAGCTAATAATGCATTTGCCTATACATGAATTGAGCAACAGTTTACTCTGCATATACATGTTGTCACTAATAGCCATATCGAATCGGGTACAGGTCTATCTATTAACAAGGAGGTGTCTTTATGTATTTGACCTACTAACAGATGTGAAGTTCTTCCTTATGTGTCCTTTCTTGGATACCAGAATTTTGACCACTTCCTGTTGAATTATCCTCACTTTGAAGCTGCTGATATTGGGCTGCTGCTTCTGCACTTGCAGCTGTTTCATTGTCCGAAGAACTTTCACTTCATAGATCACAAGTAAGCAAAGTTGTTAGGTTTCTGCAACCAGGAGTGACATATCTGCAAACTGATCTATGTAGGTTTGAACAAACTTACTTCAACGAGTAGATGATTAATCCAACGGCCACAACTGTGAATGCTAGATAGTACAACCAGTTTATCTGCATTGCATCTGAAGTATATGAGTGTATTGACTAATATGTTATAATCTGGGAGAAGTATTCTGGGTTAAGAAAAAATCACCTGTTGATGGTAGAATAAAACTCGAATGGCGACTGCCCACATGTCAGATGTTAACAGTGAAAGGTTGAACAATGTTGCTCCACTCATCTGAAAAAAGGGCATACAGGAAATAAAAGGGCCAAATTATTATTGGACTGTAAATTAACAATAAGTGGGCCTTTCTTCTAGCTGATACTATGTAGTGATCCAGTACGGTTAAAAACAGCTTTGCTTTATTCTTATTTATTTAAATAACTCACGACCACTTGACAGGGCCTAAGTTTCTCATTTTCCTACTTGTGGAGGTCCTTAGCAACATGTTAGAGATCTTAACCTTAAGAACGAAAGGAGTAATTGTGTAGAATATGAAGATTGCCACTGCAAATCCTGCAAAGAGACTTATCTGGAAAATATAAAGATAAAAGTAGTAGTGAGTTTCCAAGTAATTGATTCAAAAAGGTGTATGGCGGATAAAATAGTTTCATGTTAAAATGTACTTTTCTTACCATTGTTGGAGACCATGTAACTGCTTCTAGGCTCTTCCTTTCAAATACTAGTCTAAAAGTTTATCAGGTTAAAGTTAACATGAATACAGATCATACGGTGAACAACTTTTGTTCCAGGAAAATTGTGGTGAAAGACTGATAGTTTAATTTTGCAAAAGATAGGAAATATATAAATGCATTCCATGGATCATGCTAGTTTGCTCTACCTGTCTCTAACATGAATATAGAATTATAGTCAGGCAGTCAGCAATTTTTTGTTCCAGGAAAACTGCAGTGATAGTTTAACCATTTAAAAGAGAACAATTTTATAGATGGTATTGCTAATGAACCATGCCAGTTTGCTCTACTGGTCTGTAACTCATAATGAATCTAAGAATTTTGGAGGATACATCTGAACCATACTGAGAAGCAACCCAAAGAGTCCAAGCATTGCAACAACTTCAACTCGATCTTTCTTCTTGACACAGTATTCCTACACATACATGGAAAATGGAATGCCTATTAGAAATGTGAAACTGTTGCCGATAGCAGCAGATACACATAAGGCGAACTAACCTCCCCAACATTACTAAATGCAAAACAAACTGTCCCGGCAATAACAAGGGCATCCCCCAGAAGTGGTATTTTACTTGGATCTGCAGAAAATTAAAGTTTCCATACAGTATAAATATTCATCTAGCTCTGCTATGGAAACTGGAAAGTAGATTTCACCCATTTACAGGAGATGTAAAACCCCGCTCGCTTCTCCTCTTATAGGATTGAGCAGTGCTTCTGCTTTTTCGTTAAAACAAAAGTATTATTTAAATTCATCCATAAATCCATGTTTACCACACACCTGTTTTATTGCCATCTTATTCTTAGCCACCACTAAATTGCTATACTGGATTTGTTCTACTAATACCATGAACTTTCCTATATAACTGCAATTCTAATTTCCTGGCTCAAAAAAATACAATTCTGGCTCCTAAGAATTTTGGAGGAAGATACATCTGAACCATACTGGCATTGTTCTTGAGGTGTTGATGTCGTAGTTGATTTTCTAATTTGACTGTTAAGATGCTTCAAGTAGCTTACCTGGCTCCCCTGTTGATTCCGCATCTGAAAGGAGCACAAGGGCAAGCCCTGCCACACATGTCCCTGCCCCTACAAACTGCAAGAAAGAATACCTTGTGCCCAGTGCGTACCAGGTGAGTATGATGACCCATACAACAGTCCAACAGTCCAACAAAGTTACACTGGTGATGTAGGAGTATTGGTATGCCTTGACAACTACAGCATATTGTTTTTAGACGGTTATCAGTTGTAGTAAGAAGAACTTCCCTGGATTCAGTGTAACTGCGTGGTGCTTGTACTCACCAAGATAGTTGCCCTGTACATCAATGAACGCCAGGGCTAGGTACCAGTACCAAGCTATCTGCAGAACAAGAGTACTCAAAACAGTGAGAGCTATGAATTGCAACAGATCAACAGTTTCCAGAGTTGACTCTGAGGCGAACATGCTTACTTGCAGCTTCTGCCGTCGACGCAGGACGATTGGTACATAAACTAAGGTCAGCAGCAGGTATGCGAAGAAAGACTGCGTGAGTGGTGCATCAACTCCTACACGGACATTTTCATGGCAATGAGGACACTTTATCACTATCCAGATAATAATTATCAAGTATTTCATCAATTCTTATGTCTATGTATCAGCCCAGCGAAAAGGATGAAAGATTGAGTACCGAGATTGGCGATGAGGGAGGAGGTGAAGCTTGAGGCGGCCATGGAGAAGGCGACGAGCTGGCCGAGGAGCAGCACGAGCAGCAGGCCCCATACATCCTTCCTCTTGAACTCCATGAGCCCGAGCACGGAAGCCTCGGATCAGATCAGTTGCAGAAGCAAGATTTATACGGCGGGTCGCCGGTGAACAAAGAGGGGAGGAGACCGAGAAGAAGCCAAGAATGAAAGGTGGAGCGCAGTGCAGGACTGGCAGATGGACCACGTGCAATAAACTAACCGCCGGGTAGTTAGGGCCATCATGTGCCCGCCCAATTGATTTTTTTTTTTTGCAAACAATATAGGGTGGTCTGGATCTTGTCATTGGCTCAGCGTGCTTGTCCAATCGCGATGCCATACATTCTCGTGCTTCACGGCCTGAAATATCTACTGCAACTTGGAGGGCTTCATCGTTGGCCACGTGCTCCGTACAGCTGATGATTGTTACAGCTTCTGAAAAGGAAACCCTGACTTAAATTTCAGATTTGACTTGATTTTCAGATTAGGTTGAGAAAAGAGGTCGGTCTGATGCAGCAGCCACTGGTCTGGATGGAGAAAACTGCGGATCTGATGCAGGCACGGTTGCTGCTGCGTCCAAGCATGCAGGTACAGTTATAGACCTGACTTCAATTGCATGTGGACATGTGTAACAGCAGAGAAACAAATACAGAGTCAGTTTTGATATGAGCACTCAATGTCTTTTTTCCCCCTTGTTAGTCCAACATAATTTTAGTTTTGCTTTGATTTGCAAATATTCATCTTTTGGAAATTCTGTTTGGAGAGTTTATTTTTCACGAATTTGCGCTTTTTTAATTGAGGTGACGAACATGTGTTGTTTTTCATTAAAAGGAAAGCAATCGTGACCCGAGATCCAGGTGATCATAGTGTCACCGGATCACTACAAAGTTCAGTGTTCAGAGAGTTTTGTTTCATCAATATATGGATCAGGATTCAGGAGCCAAGTTGATGGCACTCATCTTTTCTAATACATCAGGATTCAGGATCAATATATGAATCTCTTCATCATATCATGGCACTCATCTTTCCTAATACATCAGCACCCCTGTCTTAACTCCTTAGTCTGTGTATGTCTCCAGAGTACCACTGTGAGGATCAGGATTCAGGAGCCAAGTTGATGCTTTGCGGTGGGGTGACATTGATATGATGGACATAATTGGGGCACTGAAAAGGACCGTACCCTCACAGCAGAATGGAATATCAAATATGCTCATGATGCAACTGGTGGAAATTATTTTAGTCCCATTTCTGCATTATCCTTTTATTCCAACCTGCTTTGCTGTCAGAATAATGACGAGTTCGATGCTCTGTGTAAGAACAAATTATGCAATCACGTCAGGACTTTTCTAGAGTTTTTTTTATAAATAAATGAAGGAACAATAACACAAAAAAGAGTTTGATGTCGCTTTTATTCGTATTCTCATCTCTAGTGCTTATCCATACTAACGTTAAGGAGCAGCGACTAACCATAGGGGCGGATCTAGCGGCACTGGAGGAATTCGCCTGCGGATGGGCGGATGGCTCACTGTAGGAGCGTACGCGAGGCGGTTCAGGGTTGCCGGGATGGTGGCATTGACCGGTTGCGACGGCGCGGTACCACAGGCCTGCCAAAGTGGTCTTCGCGGAACCGTGGCTTCCAGTTCGCAAGCTCCAGCGCGCGCACCACCTGTCGATGGAATGACGACGTGGTCAGTTGTCGCATGTTCTTTGTCCGTATACCGGTCGCGTGAGCTGGGCTATCGCCTGCCTGTACCTGCCACTCAAGACCTCAGCATTCAAATAGTGGTGCCACAGGCAGTGTTGCCGGGAATTCTGGAAGAAACACTGGTGTGTTTACTTCAGTTGGTGTTGCGCCGGAACACCGAAGGTAGCATGTGTTTTCATCATTTCTGATGTCTGAAGACAGATTCCAAGCGTCCTTGAAGAGAGCTGATGTAATTGCCGTTGTGGATGTATGTGCAGGTGCATCATCTATTCATCTGGGTGCAAGCTACACTGCTTTGGGGAAGTAGTCCGCAGACTGAACATAAGGTTAATGCTTTAACTTACTCTCTTTTGCCCCTTCATATTATAGGTTCCACTTTTTTCTGATACGCTCTGTGTATATATTTATTGGTAGAAGACCATTTGATTCTCTTTCCTTTTAGGTTTACAGTTTAGCACAAATGTATGGGCTCCAGTAATTGATAACTCCATTTCAGTCACAGTCACTGAAATAAACTAATTGTTTTACCATTTGGCTCTTTTTCTCAATTTATTGCTATTCCACTGTCTTTAGTCCAAAAGCTGTGCCAGGTTCTTAAGTTCTTAATCGGAAAGCACGTTTTATCCAATGAATATCGTAAAAAAACGACAAGAAGGACAGACGTCCCTCTGATTTCATCTTAAAGAAGAGTACATTAGCTGAAACCCAGGCCAGTTACAGGGGTTTCATTGACCCCCGGAGTTCATCACTCTACCCTTGCATTGCGAGAAGCTTTGGTGTCTAATGCATATTGTAATTTAGTTGAGAAATATTCTGCTTGAGACAATAATGGTACAGGAACGAACTTTGAGTATAAGAAAAAATAATAGAAAAATCGATTTACTTCTGCATCCAAATTGCCCTGGTTGCTTGAGATAATAACAGCTTTGCCTATACATGAATCGAGCAGCATTATACTCTGCAGATTTATGTTGCCATATTTGATTTGGGATGAAGATATCTGTTATCAAGGAGGTGTCACCGATCCCTCAACAGATGCCAATTTCATCATTATGTGTCCTTTCTTGTCTTCCTGAATTAAAACCATTTTCTGTTAAATTATCCTCATCTTGAAGTTGCTGATACTGTGCTGCTGCTTCTATACTCGCTTGTTTGTCATATGAAGAACTCTCACTTCATAGATTACATGCAACTAATTCTGTTAGGTTTCTGCAAGCATGAGTAGATGATCTACAAAATGATCTAGGAAGGTTCGAACAAACTTACTTCAATGAGTAGATGATCAATCCAATGGTCACAACTATGAATGCTATATAGTACAGCCAATTTATCTGTAGGTTGCACCTAAGGTACATAAGCTTATTGGGTAATATGTCATAATCTGGCACAAGTATCTGGGTTCAGACATTTTCACCTGCTGATGGTAGAATAAAATTTGAATAGCAACTTCCCACATGTCAGATGTTAATAGTGAAAGGTTGAACAATGTTGCTCCGCTCATCTACAAAAAGCACATCAGAAAAAAGCCAAGTTATTGTTGTACTGTGCTTCTGTGAAACAACAAGAAGAGAACCTTTCTTTTAGCTGATACTCTGTTGTAGCCAATACTATTGAAACAGCTTTTCTTTATTCTTTATTTGTTCAAATAATTCATAACCACTTGACAGGACCTAATTAAAAACATCCCTTCTCTCAAAAAAAAATTAAAAACATCCCTAACATGTTGGAGATACTTAACTTTAAGAACAAGAGTAACTGAGCAGAAAGTAAAATTTGCCCCTGCAAATCCTGCAAATAGACTTATCTGGAAATAAAACAAAAGAAAGAAAAGGTGGGAGTGAGTTTCCAGTTAGTTAATTAAGGTGTATGACAGAACTCCTGTCAAAACAAAAAAGAAGGTATATAGCAGATAAAAGAGCTCCCATTGTAAGGAGTACTTTCTTACCATCGTTGATGACCAAGTAATGGCTTCTATGCTCTTCCTTTCAAATAGAAATCTAAGGTTTATCAGGTTAAAGGTAACATAAATATATTTTAGAAATTAGCAAATTTGTTTCACAACATTTTTGTTATATAACTACGTCAAATAGAGCAAATTCATAGATAGCATAGCAATGGATCTATACCAGTTTGATTTACTAGTCTGTAACCAGTAATGAATTATGAAGAGGATACATCTGAACTACACTGACTAGCGACCCAAAGAGTCCAAGCATCGCAACAATTTCAACTCGATCTTTGTTCTTGACACAGTATTCCTGCACATACAAGGAAATAGGCACGCTTGTTAGAAATCTGAGAAAATATTAAGTTAAAAAAAGAGTAAATGTGAGAAAATATTGTTGATATCCACATGATAGCAGCAAAGGTATGCAATGCATAACTAACCTGTCCGACATTGTTAAATGCATAGCAAACTGTCCCGGCAATAACAAGGGCATCTCCCAGAAGTGGTATTTTACCGGGATCTGAAGAAAATCAAGATTTTTTAAGACATGTTAGCAATCATCTAGCCTTGCCATGGAAATTGGAAAGTCGATTTCAGTCCAGGATATTCATAAAGTCATGTTTACGTTTGCACCCGCTCTATTGCAATTCTTAGATACTAACTTTTGCTTTTGAAGGAAATGCTAACTCAATGTGGTATCCTGAATCATTCATCTGCCATGCTTTATTTTTAAGGAAGACGGTAGAAACGTCATTTCCTACTGCTACTGTGAATGTTTCAGTATAACTCAAACTGTATATAATTACTTCTTAAAATGATTCAGTATGTACTGCGATGATGTTTTAAGTAGTCACCTCCTTACCTTGCTCATCTGGAGATTTTGCATCTGAAAGGAGCGCAAGGGCAAGCCCAGCGACACATGCCCCTGCCCCCACAAACTGCCACAAAGAATACCTTGTGCCCAGGACGTACCAGGTAAGTATGATGACCCATACAACAGTGAAACAATCCAGAAAGGTTACACTGGTAATGTATGAGTACTGGTATGCCTTCACAATTGCAACAAGATAATGTTAGTTAAGTTGTTTAGTTCAAAATCATACCCTTGTTTTTTTTTTGTGTGTGTGTGTATATGGACTCAGTGTAACTGTATGGTGCCTGAACTCACCAAGATAGTTTCCCTGTACATCAATGAAGGCCAGGGCCAGATACCAATACCAAGCTATCTGCAAGAGTACTCAAAACAGTGAGCCATGAATCACATTGCTCCCAGGATTGATTCTTATGCAGCTGTGCTCACTTGCAACTTCTCCCTTCGATGTAAGATGATTGATACATAAACTATGGTCAGCAACAGGTACGCGAAGAGCAACTGTGTGAGTGGTGCATTAACTCCTGCGCAGTTTTCATGTTGGTGAGCTCAGATTATTACCATTATAGGATACTAGTTACACCGCCATAAAAATACAAGCCATACTTTATTTTGGAAAAGTCAAACTTTGTATATTTTGACCAACTCTTAGTCAGATTATGATTATGTTTAGTGCATAGTCGTCATACAACTAGATTCTTATCTTAAAATGTTCATATTGGTTTTATAGCAGTAAATGCTTGTATATCGCTAAATGCACCTTGTATCGGAGGGAGTATCAAGTATTATACAAATATCGCTAATAATTCTGTTTGTTTGGATCAGGCCAACGAGAGAAGTTAAAAATTGAGTACGTACCAAGATTAGCAATGAGGGAGGAGGCGAAGCTTGAGGCAGCAACGGAGAAGGAGATGATCTGGCCGAGGAGCAGCAGGCCCCATACGGCCTTCTTCTTGACCCCCATGAGTCTGAGCACAGCTGAGCTGGCACAGAAGCCTCCGATCAGAATTGTCGCAGAGTCGCACATTTATATGCCAGCACAAATAAAAAGGAAGAGACGGTGCAGAAGAATGGAAGGTGGAGCGAAGGCCGGAATAGTAGATGGGGCACGTGAGATCAGCTAATCCACGTGCCAGACGACTTTGCTAGACTGGTGAGCTGGTTGTTCGTAGGTTGGTCATGAAAGATGACAGTGTCATCCATACCTTTGGTGATGGCTACACCTTTCAGATAAGATGGAGCAGCCACCGGTGAACTCAGAAATGGAGTTCTTTTCCCTGCAACAGGTTCATTGCTTTTTGAGCTACTGTAGCCAAAGCTGTGACGAATTTGCATCTAAAAAAAGCTACCATAAATTCCTGGGCCTAACTGCAAATTGTGGGTTGTGGCAGCGCTGTGACTATATGTCGCCCGCGTTACAAAATCGCAATCCATCATCTGAAGCGCATCAGACGGGCCACCACGGGAATCGGCTCAATTAGTTTCTGACAGCCCAACTTGCAGATCCGCTTGGTATATGTTATGTCACTACGTCCTGCAGTCTGTAGCTTGGCTACGTTGTCCACGCATGTTGCGTGCATGCAAAGCTTTAGTTTTTTTTTCCTTTTTTTCTTCTCTATGTTTTGTTTTTCTCTCCTATTTCTTTCTTCCTTCTTTACTTTATTTCTAATCTAATCGTAGATAGTTCTTCCATATAATCTGTCTGTCTTTCTTTTATCTTCTCCTCTCGATTTGTTTTTCTTTATCTATTCTTTTTCTTATGTCTATTCATTTTCTTATTCTTTTCTTTATAAGCTTGTGAATATTTTTTCTTGGTACATAAAAATTCAAATTCAAGTAACAAAAATTACTGATAAATTTTATATTCTAAATTACTCTACCAAACATATATAGTTATTGCTTATGACTCATTTATTCACTATGCATTTTTTTCTTCATGTAAAACTATTTGTTCACATGTAACTAATTTATTCATAATGTCAATTATTTGTTCTCTTTGTAGACTAAACTGTTCGATGATGCTGACTCATTTGTTCATGATATTTATTTTTTATTATTTATCATATGTTCGTGATGTGTAATATTTTGTTTGTTGTGTATTATTGTTGTTGGTTATGTTTAACCTTTTGTTCGTATAAAATAATTATTTGTTCGTGTTCTTAAAGTATTTGTTCCTAATTTTCAAAATTAAGTATTTAGTATTAAAAAATATTTTTAAAAATATCGTGCAAATATAGAAAATGTGATCTTGTTTTGAAGATCTTGTCATAAGAAAGATTATGGTGCAATCCAAATTTAATCCGGATACTCTTTTTGATAGTTATAGCTTCTTTTATTTCGGATTTGCATGCATGTGGGTGACATCAGCACTTTGTCTACTTCTGCATGCATGCACATATTCTCTCTCATTTATTTAGCTACTAACATGCACAACAATCGATTAAATGAGCCGGTCAAAAAAAATATCTCAAGTTTACTGTGGGGGAACCGCGGGCTTCAGGTGGGTTCGTGGACCCATCACCTGAAGTATGGGTAACCGCGCCCTTGTGGCAGCCCGTCCACCACATTGAGGAGGAGGACACAGATTTTATACCAGGAGGCCAGGCCGTGAGGTTGGCTGTATATGGCCCGCGTTATAACAGCATCCTTTTGGTTGCTGCAATGGACCTTGCAGTCCATGGGACAATGGGCCAAAATAAAATAAACTTTGTAGGTCGACCGTGCGGCCCACAATTGTTTCTTAATTGCCGCGCAACTTTTCCGGACGATTTAATCCAACTACCGATATCAGAAATTCATTAGGGGAAAATATTATTCCTGAGTCTGGATCTGAAAGTAATGAAGGTGCCAAGTGTGGTTTTCAGACATGTCCATCTCCGCACTTCAGTTCTTACCGACAGAAAAATTAGTCTTCAGAACTTAGGCGGAACGAGTGCGCAGTACACTGGGTCCGCCGAGTCCTCGCGTTACTGCTTGCTTTACCCGTTTCATTCCCACACAGTGTTAAGTTCTTCTAGCAGCAGCTTCAGATGCAGTCAGTCATTCAGATATCGACGTCCATGCTGCGGTAGCCAGCCTATCGCTCTCATCTCACGGCAGCAGATCCACGCACCTACACCTGCACGTACTGCAAATCAGCCTCTCGAGACTGGGATACGCGCCTGCAGAACTGACGGTCCAATTCTTCGGTCAAGCCTGACGACGCGAGCGCACGCCAACAAGAAGCAGGCTACACACTAGCCGGTGCGCATACCATCGCACGCAGCAACCGCCCGCCGCGCCGCGACCCGATCGCCTCCGTGCCCACGGCTCAATATGTTACTAGTGTCGCATACGACATGCATGTGCCGCCGCGCCGGCACTGAACACTCCGGCGAGGCGAAATTGTTGAACGCGGGAAAACGCGGCGAACATGCGCTTGCTGGTCATTACATAATGCGAGGTCCTTTGAACGTACTCCTACAGGGCAGGACGACGGAGCTAGCAGAACATGCGTGTGTGCGTGCGCCAAAATAGCCGTCCACGGGTCATCGCGCACGCGCACCTGCTCCCTTTTGTTAAGGCTTCGCACACATCAAGGCCGGAGATGTGCAGATCTTGGCGCGAGACAAGATGAGGAAACTGAGAACCGGACGCAGATGCCATGTCCATCTCCGGGATCCTCCGATCTCCGTGTGGCGTATGTATGGTGGACGGTCAATGCAACTCCCCGTCCCATGGCACGGATGGCAGCTACTCCTACCTCCATATCGATCGCTGGCGGCGCCGTTCACACCGGATAAGCTCGAGCTCGGAGGTTAGCGGCCTAATCATGCATCATTTGTGGCCAGCGACGCGAGGCGGGCATGGACAGAATGATTACAGTATTAGACAAGGGATTAATTAGTCATCTAACCCCAGCAGTTTAACTAATGAGCTGAGCTCGACGTGATCGTCCCCGTCAGCCGGACTGCCGCAGGGCGGCGGCGGCGGACGTCGCGGCTCGGCCTGCTCGCGTCAGCCGATCGGAGGGAGCGCACCACACGCCTCGACTTCCCAAGAAATCGCTTGCTTGCCCCGGCCGGTCGCAATAATAATCGATCGAGATCGACGCTTACAAGAAAAACTCCCGGTGATGACGCAGGGCCGTATGTTTACCAGTTACTGCTGCTTTTTTTCGCTCCCGGTCGTGTGCTTACGTCCCCACCCGTGGACGGCCGCGCCGGGACGAGCCGCGGGGGGTTTCTGTTTAGTTAGGGTCACTGCCGGAATCACACGTTAGTTTGCGTCTGCTGACAGGGACACTGGCATCGCATTGGCAATTTGGCATGACATGGATCGCTCGCATGTGGACGGGGAGTTGGGGGGAGGAGGCCAGGGAAGCTGATGACGCGCGACGGATGGCGAGAGGTGCGCGCGGGAGCGGAAGAGACAGCGAGGCGTGCGCGCGCGCCGCTCGCTCGCTGGCCTCGGCGTCCGTTGAATTAATCCGCGGCCGGGCCGGGACCCGGCCGGCGGCCGCGCGCATGTCGTACGAGAGAGAGATGTCGTCGGAGTGCCTCGATGATATGTAGATAGATGCTTTCCTTTGCATCGGGGAGAAAGTTGTTGTAGAGAAACGGACCGGCGGAATCTAGCTATCCGAGGAGCTTTGAGGTCAGCTGCTGCTGTGGTGTGATCGTTCTATCCCTGGGAAAAGCTGGGCCGTCCATTGCTGGTAGCTTGCTTCTCGTGGCGGGCGAACCGCGCGCCGGTGTGAGCGCGCAACTGAAAGGAATTGAAATTTGCACGCACGGTGGTGGTGGTAGTTGCTCCTGATCGATGACTCGGTGACTTGCCTTGTCTCGCTTTCTTTCCTTGGTGGGATCATTAATAATTGATTTCAGTCTCTAGCTTATTAGCTTAAGCTTATCTCATTTTCTCTCCTTCCGTCTCCGACCTGGCTCCTGCATTAATATACTGACAAAAGCATAAGCACAGTGATTAGTGACGCTGTGCAGCATGTGTTCGAATTGCTGCAGGTCTCGATCGGGCTGTGCTCTCGCACGATGGTTTGTATCGCCACATGCCACAGCTGACAGCCGGGGCCTGACAATGGGAAACGGGCGCCGGGCGTGCCGGCCGACAAACTCAGGTGGCGCGCGGCGGTGGCGGTGACGCGCGCATATTCCCCCGCCGCGCGCTCTTACCGCGAACCGCGGGCACACCGCGCGGGTCGCGCTCGCGGCGCGTGAATCTCCGGCCCGGCGCGGCCCCGCCCAGCCGCCGCCTTTTTGACATTCCCCCTCGATCGGCTGCTGCGTGCGTCGTCGTCGCCGGGAGCGTTCAGCAGACCTTCGGAACCTCGCCGAGTCCTCCACTAGCTTTTCCTAGGCCGGCAGCGCGCATCTGCCTATCGCGCGCCTGCCTGGTTCGCTCACGCTGTCACGCACGCACCGAGGCCGAGGATATTCCTGGGGCTCGGCGTACGTGTGCGGCGGCCGCGGCGGACACGTCGCGAAGCCGTGCACTGTGCAGGGCATGCATGCAAGAGATGAGCGTCGACGTGCCTACGTGCGCACAGATGACGTGGCAGCATGCAGGATTTGTATATACATACCCGCGGCGTGTATGTACAAGAAGCTCCTGCAGCGCTCCTACTTTATCCGGCCACTAGCCACTTTCAGTTCACCTGGCCGTCAGCCCAATTGCAGGCGCACTAATTTAGGTTATCTCCGTCGAGTCTCTGTCGACTCGACCCAGCAGCTTTAATCTCTCTCTCTCTCTCTCTCTCTCTCTCTCTCTCTCTCTCTCTCTCTCTCTCTCTCTCTCTCTCTCTCTCTCTCTCTCCATCTGCGTGCTTTCTACCACCCCACTTAACGCACACTACGTCAAGGTTGGAACAGATCAAGGCGTGTGATCGATCTGTGGTTCGTAGTCGTCCAATCCCAGGACTTGGTCGAAAAGGGCTATAGTACATGACCTATCCTGCACACGACTTTGAGGCCAAAAAAGGCACGCCAACCTGCCCAAGTAACTAATTTCCTCTGCACGTACAAAAATCGCATAGCGGATCGATCTATATATAGCTGATGATCGATCGAGCAAAGTCCATTGTGTGGATTATCCCTTGATTAATAAATGCACACCTGTCTAATCCGCGAGCGTGCAACGCATTCTGTCGTTTTCTTGACTGGCTTTGCGTCGTCTTTGCTTGCTCGCGACACATGTGCCTTTGCGATCGAGCGTTGAAAAACTTGCACCTAGTTTACTCATGAATGAATATAAGTACAAGCAAGCGTGCGCGCCCACGGGACGGGAGCAAAGATAAAGTAGCTACTAGTAGATGCATGCATCCCCTCCTCACCTCTAGCTAATTAGCCCAGGGTCCTATGTATGTATAAACACACTTGATAAACAAACAGGTCAAGATTCTGCACACCCACCCCTGATCTGCAGCCTCCATTCAGATTTTGCGCGGTTTTTTATTGGAACTATTCTAATAATAGCGGTTGTGGGCAGAAACTGATCGGTTTTGATCGTGCTTGTAGGATTAATTAAGCAACAGACTGTAGGTATGCTAACCCTAGTCATGTTAGTACGGCCTCTGTTCACACATGCATGTCATAAACAAAACCTAACCGAATGTAGCAGCTAGCAGATCTTGCATATCCTCAAGTTATCTTCTTAACCGCCGTTTGATTTACCTCACGGCCATAGGTCGAAGAATGGTGTATATAGAATCTTAGTGGAATAGTCAATTTCACCCCTTAACTTTCCCTTGAGGCTCAATTCCACCCCTTAACAAGCAAACTGAGCGGTTAAGCCTCTAAACTATCTCCTTCAGGTCCAACTAATCCTTCTTCAGGCACGCCACGTTGGACAAACACAATCCAACAATGTTAATGAGTTATTAATATTAGTTGTGATCTCCGATCGGTCAGGGAGATCGATTCCTCCGCCTGTCACGTGCCCTGATGGGGGGCTCGCGCAGCGCTATATAAAGAAAAGGGGAGCCGCCGGGACACGCGGTCCAAACATTGCCGTGCCACTGGCTCCCCCACAAACCCTAAGCTCTACCGATCAGGAGAAGCGCTGAATTGAGGGAAATTCGCCTGCAGCGCCGCCACCGATCACGCCGCCGTCGCCACTGCGCCTCTACTACAACACTACCACCTAGCCGTCGTCGATCTACTCCGACTCGCCATGGCCGGATCCTCCACCAAGCCTGACGGTACTCAACTCCCCCTTCATCTCTCTCTCTATCTCTCGGTTCATGATCTCAAGTTCCAAACATTGATTATTCATCCAAGTAAATGTCAAATACCCGATTGGTTTACTCCTAGTGATCCCTAGGTTCCATCAGTTACACCATCATGACCATATCGGGGAACCGTACCAAACTATATATATCTTTATTAGAGGATAAATAAGTTCTACTAGTACTGGATCTACAAGAAATGGACGATCTTGCTCCTCCATACTACTGGTGAGTTGTCAAGGTTAGGAAGAAGAGAGGCAAAGGTTGGTAGTGGCAAGAAACCCTAGTCTCATATATAGTCGTCCAATAGACCATGCAATTATACAGCTAGTATACAATTCAACCCTAACAACATAGTATGTACCTCATCCTCCATTTTACTCCCTGCTCTTAAATTAATGGCCCGGTTAATGTTCCTTGTTGTTAGAGATAGCGGTTCAAATACTAGCAATCTACGAGGTATCTCTTGCTATACTGCTTCGCTAGTGCCAAGAACTCAAGCTATACGATTCAAGGCTGATGCAACAACCCATATGTATCCCTCGGCACCATTTTACCTCCATGTCCTCGCGTCCTCAGTTCAATGGTTCTGTTGGCGTTCCTTGCTGTTGTAAGAGGATGCACAAATTCCACAGTAAACATGTCTTACTTTGCCCATCTGTCATTTGGTCGACATTGTGGTCTGTAGCTATAGGGTCCAAGCTCGACCTGCATCCTCCCCTACCAATTCCTCTCCAGGTCAATGTTGGTGGTTGTTCATGATGGTAGGCTTCACATTTTGTTGCATCCGCATCGATCGTCAGCCATCGGATATGCGGTTGAAGCTTGCCTTTAACTTCAACACTTATATGCATTATGGTATGCTTACCATGAACTTCCTTCTACCTGAAACCACGCCATCCCCTTCTACTATTGTGCAGTGGGCAGCGGCGCCAACTAGTTGAACTAATAGTCCGTCTATTTTTTTAGAGGATGCTTGTTTTTTCTAGGATAGGAGTAGATTGATCGTCTGTATTGGGTTTTATCGTCTTTTATTTTTTTTCATTTTGACCTCTATTGATATTTTATTTTCCCCATTATATTTTATATCAATAAATCATTTGAATTGCAACTTGTGTTCTCAGTAAATGCACTCAAATACGCTGTCTTGTTTGCAAGAACTTGGCTTCATTTTTAATAAAAGTAGTGATGGGTAATAGAGAAGAAGGTATAGGGACATTGGTAGGTAATTTATCAAAGATGTAAATGTATACATTGCTTTATTTTTCTCTGATTAAGATGGTAATTTTTACACCTTGAGAATGAAGGTGATGGCTTATTTTGCTGGCCAATTACATAGTAGGCTGATCCTTTTGCTATCAAATCGATGGTAGTTTTAGTTATATGAATCACTGATGATGGTAAGATAAGACCCGTGAAAAAAGATGAAACTCAAGTAAAATTTAGTGAAGCACAGGATAATTCTGCGAGTGAGTTACACCATTGAACATAAATCGATCCATCGGATGTAGTTAAACTAATAATTAACACGTGTACTAGATTTCATATAGAATCAAATCATGGTTGCATGCATGATACATTGATACATGGCTGCCTAAATATCGGCATGTGAAGCTGAGAAATTTTCTCCCTTGCAAATCGATGAGCTATAGCTAGAGACATTATTAACCATACCAGTCTTTGAAGCTCCCGTCTCCTTGGGAAGAAAATTCATCTACTTCACAGCCTCCAAATTAAAGCAACCTCGATCTCCAGAGTCTTATTGCCTATGTACGCCTCCGAGCAGGATGCCATAATCCGGCCTGTTCTGTTCCAATCGATGTAACTCTATTCCATCTCTATGCGTGCTGAAGAAAGATGTTAACTTGCTGCAGTCATGCGTGGGCGGCGTGGGCTCCGTTCCACGGCGCCGCCGCCTGGTCGAAGCGTATGATCCGCTCCTTGGGCTTGAGCAGCGGCGGCACGGCGGCCGCCGCCTGCTGGTCGGGCGCGACGGGGAGGTGGCCGCCGCCGAAGGAGCGGACGTGGTCGTTGAGGGAGCGCTTGTGCTTGAAGTCGGAGCCGCAGGCGCAGAACCAGCGCTTGCCGCAGTTCTTCTCGTGCGTGCGCCAGTCGCCCTTGACGGCGAAGGCCTTGCCGCAGCGGCGGCAGCCGAAGCGCTTGTCGCCGTGCTTGCGCTTGTAGTGCGTCTGCAGCGTGCGGAAGTCCTTGAGCGGGCGGGCGCGCGGGTGCGCCACGCTGTTGCGGCACCCCGGCGCGCAGCAGTAGCACGGCAGCTTGAGCAGCGCCAGCGTCGCCGCCTGGGTGCCCTTGAGCGACTCCGGGCCCTTCCGGTACTCGCGGCCGTGGCCCCACATGTGCATCTGCGAAGAGACAACACACATGCATGAAGGTCGACCGTCATCCATCATGCCATCGGCGTTGAGAAACATTAAAAAAGAGTTAAAAATTTAAAGAAACATTAAAAAGAGCTCAAAATCGACGTGAAGTAAACAAGGAATATGTTCTCCTGCAACACTAGCTAGCTAGAACGTTGTTCGTGTCCTTGTCATCATGTTGGAGAAAATGAAGGGGAAAATGTGTGTGAAATGAGGCATAGTATGTCGGCACAGCGTCGTTGTGGGGTTAAATCAGTTAATTCCATCGTCCTTTTCCATTTGATTCCTTGCGGGCACACATGAAACACTTGCTAGCTTGCTAGTTGCTAGGTCATTCAGCAAAAAAGCATGTGCATGCAAGAGGCCGGGTTGGAGATGCCAGGCGTTTGTGTACGTACACCATGCCTGCTTCTGTCAGTTTACGCTTTACAAGGCACCAATCAAATAGTAAGCCGTATGTGTCCACCTCGCATGTTCTAGACCCTTTTTTCAGCGACCCTAAATGAAAATAGACCTAGCTGCTGCAAGAATAGGTACTAGCTCCTTTCCCAATTGGAATACTCGGACAAATTTCTTTGGAATATGCATGATCCATATATATGCTTCAATTATTAGGCCCAGCTGGGTTAATTTTAGAATCTTTAGATTCAAAACCATGCACTTCTGTCCCCTTCAGTTTAGAGTGCTAACTAATCGGACGATTAATTTAAACGAAGTCAAGTAGTAGCACGCGTACGTACTTGAAAGCATCCGCAGCAAAAAAAAAATTAAAAAAAAATCAGAAACTGATGAATCTGATTGCGGATGAGGAAATAGCAGAGAAGAGAGGCAGCAATGGAAACCGTGCGTCCAAATGATATGTACAAGGTCGGTCAGGTGAGACAGAGATCGATGGATCACCTGCATGTTGTTGTATCTGTTGAATGTCTTGCTGCAGACGTGGCAGACGAACTGCACCGGGCCGACAAGTATCTGCGCCGGCGTCGGGATCCAGTACCGCCGGCCGCGGCTGTCCACGAAGCCCCTGATGCCATCCTCCCCGTCCACGCGAAGGTAGTCCGGCTCTGCTCCCTCGACGGACTCCACCGCCATCTCACTGTTGGCTTGCTCTCCTGCTTCCTCCTCCTTGCACTTCCTTGGCTTCTCCTCTTCCTCCTCCTCCTCGAAATCCTCCTCCTCATCGTCTTCGTCGTCGATGGGCGCCTCCTCGGAGCTATAGCCGCCGATCGCCGGCAGGCCGATGTTCAGGTCAACACCGGCGGTGGCCCCTCCCCGCGCGCCGGTGGTAGCAGTGATATTGCTCATCATCAGCTCTTCCTTGACAGGGTTCTGGCCACGATCAGGAGTCGTCGCCCTCCCTTCGAGCCTACCAAGAAGCGGCAGGCACATCATGGCGTCGCGGCCATGGCCATCGACGGCTGAGTGGTCGATCGATGGCGTCGAGAGCGTCGAGGACGTCGACGAGGAGGACGATGGCGACGGCGGAGGCGACGATGACGACCGCGGCTTGAGCCACTCGTAGTACGGCACGCCGAAACTGCCCGCCGCCGCCGCCGCACCCTCCATTGCGCAAGCACTCAACACCATAGATCACCTTGCTCCCTCGCTCTACACGTCGATCGAACGATGTGCCTCTCGGCCGCACAAGTGCGCTCTGCTTTATATCTGGGCCGGCGGGTGTCTTGTGCCGGGTTTGGTGGGTGTGTGGACTGTGGAGAAGAAGAAGAAACGAGGGAGGCAGCTAGCTAGAGTCGTTTATGTCAAGGCGTGCATGTCACGGCCGGGATGGGAGAAGGAACTAACGGGGGAGCTGATGCTGAGCCTATCGAGGCCGGCAGAGACGAGCGAGGGAGAGATGGAGAGGCTGGTGCGCCGTTGGTGTTGCTCTCCTTATATGCTGCCCTTTTCCGGCGCCGCGGCGCGCGGCCCTTTGGAGGTCGGAAGGGCCCGGCCTGTGCGTCGACGTGCGCGGACGCACGCACGAGGTAAGCGAGGCCGGGCGGAGCGCGTGGCCGCGTGTGAACGGCGGGGGCAGCAAAATCTGGGCATCTGCTATTGGTGCCTAGTAGAGCACGACAGCACCGGCGGCGCGGCGGGCGCCCCAGATGGGGGTGGGTGCTCACTGCTGCTGTGGCTGTGGGGTATGCTTGGCTTTGCCGCAAGGGGGGAGGTACTAGGTTTGGGAATGTGGCGATCGAGAGAGTCAAAATCAGAGTACAGGCTAGCTAGCGGGCAAGCCGCGTGGAAATTAAACCGTGTGCCGACCAGCAGCCGGTTTGGCGAGAATTGGCAAAGCCTCACTTTTTTTTTTGTACTGGAGATGAATAGATGATAGTAGGAACTGGAGTAATAAGCATATTATCCATACTGGAGCTCCACGTACCACTGTATATAATGTGTAGTCACTGATTTTTTGGGTGTATATACACGCATGTTACACGCACGTATTTCTTTAATTTAGCGATTTATCTTGTAGTACTGTGGAACATGATCCGCGGCCTTTGACCATATATACTTATCCAAGGACAATTACAAGCCGCACCGATTAATTTATACTACAACAACTTCTTCCATGTACATATTCTCTCCGACCTTAAAAATGGAAAATAGAAGATGGATGTAGTTATTTTATTTAATCACGCTTACCAAGATTTGAACTCAGATTTGCAGAGCCCTAATACCAATTTAAGCTTTATGCACCCTCGCATGCAGATGCTCACAGCCTCACACATACCTGAAACTTGGAGAAAGGAGACAACTCCATTTTTTTTTAGCAAACTTCACCAGTGATCCTCAAACTTGCCCCGAATTCTCATCCTAATCCCGGGATTCTCAAAATGCACATAATGGTACTTAAGCTTGTCCCACGCTATCATCCCAATTCTTAAACTTGTCCCGAGTTCTCATCCCGGCCACGATACTCTCAAAATGCACATAACGATTCTTAAGCTTGTCCCACACTCTTATCCCAATCCTCAAACTTATCTTACATTTCATCTAGGTCCATACGTAAAATGCATTTGTTTATTTAGAATTTTTTGAACTGTTTCAAATTTATTTGGATTTAAAATTAAGATCTAATCCCACTTAAAGGATAAATGGTTTCAATATTCTTTTTAATCTCTAAAATAAAATCAATTAAATGTGTTAAAATAACAACTCTAAATTTCATAAAATATTTTATCCTAGGTGATTTCCTCATGAATTTTTGACCAATTTTGAGTGAAATTAGAAGTTGATTTAGAATTTTAAAAGTTTCAAACATTCCACAAAAGTTATTTCTAAATAAATGAATGCATTTCAGAAGTTTATGGATCTGGATGAGAACCTAGGATAAGTTTATGGAGCATTATGTGCATTTTAAGAGTATTAGGATCGGGATGTGAACTCGGGATAAATTGAAGGACTAGGATGAGAGCGCATGACAAGCTTAGAGATTATTATGTGTATTTTAAGAGTACCAAGATTGAAATGAGAACTCGAGACAAGTTTAAGAACCACTGGTGATATTTACTCTTATCTTAATTGCATCCGACAAAATCCGAATTCGAACCCTCGACCGTGGTATGTATACGCCAACCATTTCAACCAAGTAATTAGAAAAGGAAGCACACCAGACCCCCAGGATTAATTTGCCATAGTCGGCGATCACCTCGATGGAGCTTGTCCAAAAATCCAAGCTACTTTGAACTTCCAAATTCCAATTTTCATCATGACAAGGTGCGCGATATTCAAGTCGTCGGTCGTCACAGGTGCAACTTTAACCGCTTTACTTAGAACAAGCCACACATATACAGACTTCGTCAAAAAGGCACATAACCACCACCGTGCCACAATGCGAAACAGCAGTCAGCTCGTTTGACATGAACGCACGCACACCACCGCGCCCAGCTAGCTTAGCGTGTGCATCCAAAAGGCAGGGGGCCGGGCGGCCGGGGCAGCTGAATCGTCGTCGTCCGCCTAGTAGAACTGGAAGTGGGCTGCGCTCTAGCCTGCTGGCGAGCTCTCTCTCTTTTCGGAGTGGAGGTCGCAATACCGTGCGCGGCGGTGGCGTTTCTGGGTGGACGACCGGTGAAAAACGGTGACGACGGACGAGGAGCCGGCGGGCGCGGGCGCGATCGGGCAGCGTACGTCAAACTCGCGAGCCCCGGTGGCGCGCGACTCGCGGTCACCGCTGGGCGACTCGTCGTCGGCGGCGGTTTCGTTCAGCGAGATGGAGTGGTGGACGGCCCGCCCAGCGCCGGCCGGGATGGTTTGCGGCCGGTTCCGCTCTCCGACGATGGATCAAACACGACGGCAGGGGAGTGGGCGGACTGCCGGTCCCGCGCGCGCGCGGCGACGAGCTGAAAGGCAGCTTTTGGCTTGGACACCGCGTCCGCGACCGCGAGCGGCGTTGGAAGACGCCGGGGCGTGCGTGCGTGGCGGTCGCCAGCAGCCAGGCGCCCAGGCGGTAGTGCGCCGGGATCGCAACTCTGTGGGACTTGTGGGAGGCAGCGCGCGCGCGGGCCGATTTGGAACCCAAGTTGGGCGGGCTGGAGCGACGACCCTTGCATATATGCAGCCCTGAGGAGACATGGCCCAGGAATGATGCTGCTGCTGCCCTGGAGAGCAGAGAGCATACGCAAGATGAGGCCCATGAACGCTTTCCGAAAAAATCTCGGCCTCTACTAGTGCTGCTCTACTTAGAAACTTGACCAAGTTCGCTTCAGATCTTCCGACCAAGTTTTTTCTTTAATAACGGGATGCACGTGGCACGTGTTTGAACTAATTGTATATACTTTTATATGAATTTAATGTACTTCATATTATAAGAGTTTCATCAACAATATAGCTAAGCGGACAAATCAAGAATATATATCACGTGTTAGTGAGCACCAAATGAACATATCAAAAAGAATATATATACTTTTATATTAACTTCTCGAAATTATTTATTAGGATGGGCGTGTCCATACGCATGTTTAAAAGAAACAAAGTTTTTTATATAAAAAAGTTGTTACCCATCAAGTCAAGATCCAATAGGTACAGTTTAGAAAGCAGGGCTAAAAAAACTCTTAATTAATTACCTTTATTTTTTCTCATATTTTATTTCTTACGCAAATTGAAAAACACATTTATATCATACTATAATTCATTAGAGTATATGATTCATTTATATCCGATATTCCAGCCCTCGAACCAATAATGACGGTAGAAACATAAAAAGCTTCATCTTCTCTCCGCGTTGCAGTGCTCCCGTAGCTAGCGCTGGTCCACATGAGTCTGTTTCTTAATCTTATTAGATGACCGCCATGCTACAACCAGTCAGCCACCACATCACCTTCATATCCACATTGACACGCTCACCACGTACTCCTCCATCAATCGTCACTGCTATCATACTTTTGTTCAGAATGTTAAATAAAATATTATATTGAGTTGCTTTGTATATCAAATGGAGAAGATAAGAAAAGGGTTATTTGCTATATATAATAAAATACTGCAAACTCATCCTTAAACTGGACCAATCAAGAAAACTACACTGTTACGTAGGTGAAAAGATAAGCAATGACAAGGACAATGGACTATTTGAATCAAGACAGATAAATGCACAGGCTACTACAGAATCAAGTTATTCCATTGCCAAACTACTCTTAGTCATAATTCCTGCGTATTCAGAAAAAAAGTACTCCTAGTAAGATTATTACCAGGAGGCAAAGTAGCATCAGCTTAATGTATGCACAAAATACTTCCAGACTACCAGTTAAATCAAAGTTCTTAAAAGAAGAAATTAGGCACAGACAAAACCTTCTAGTCTTCTTATTGTTGCCTAAATTAGCACTGCATAAAACATAAGATGGGTACTGTGGCTCACATATAAAGCTCTCCATTGGCACTATAAACTTGGATAGATTTATTACGTGCCAAAGTTTTTCTCATTGCGAAAAGTACCAACCGTCCAAAACTAAAGAAAGGAACCTTTTGTTGAACATGAATTGCAGCTACTGATTCTTTTTAAATGGCAATTGATAAAATAGCATATGACAATTATGATACTGAATAAAACACTCAAGATATACGATGGGTAATACTGATTCTGAGTCCTAGTCTAATACTACTTCTTTCCCTTATTCCACAAAGAAAATGAACAATCCCACAATCCTACAGTAAGAAAAGAAAACATTACAGTTTTAACCATGCTGCTATAGCATCCCTCTTTAACCTAGATCCAAGGGATATTTGGACTTACATAATCTTGCAATAGTCATCAATACATCATGGTTAAACTGTATTCATGCTCTTCGCATGGAGTGCATAGAGAGCACACAACACATAGGGCATTCATCACCATATATAAAAACGGATATAAAAGATCCATAGACAATTGTTGGCAAGATGAGCATAGCACAACCACAACCACATGTATGTGCTCAAATCAGAATCTTAACAGAAAAAAAATCTGAATCACGAACCT
Source organism: Panicum miliaceum (assembly GCA_032594955.1). Classification (NCBI taxonomy): domain Eukaryota; kingdom Viridiplantae; phylum Streptophyta; class Magnoliopsida; order Poales; family Poaceae; genus Panicum; species Panicum miliaceum. Next base: position 15,049,973 of record CM064065.1, read on the forward strand.
CCAAACAGTATTAGACTTTTCTTAAAGACTTCAGCTCTTGTTCCACAAAAAATATACATCTTGTGAGAATAAGATGAGAACATATATTTTTTTTTGCCTCTTTCACCTGCACCCTTTTGTACAATCCTCATCATTCTGAGACATAAAAAATGAGGAGAAAAAATCAAGTAAAACCAGGAGAAAAAATAGCAGATAAAAACTACATGTGAAATAGGTATGGGTATATCCAATGTAGAAATTTCAAGATAAATGTACAGACAAAAAAGTCATTATAAAGGATAATGTACCGGCAACAAATCAGTAAAGAGATTGCAATTAAATATGTCTCTTGTTGGCATAGTGATCCTTCCACACAACAATGTTAAATCAGGTAAATAGGTAGGATTGGCGTAAGTGAACCAAATTACTCATCTATGCAAATGCAGGCTAACATAAACTCCAAACATCAATGATTCTTCTAGATGTCAGTTCTGTAGGCCATAAGGCAATTCGTTGAACACCTTGAACGCAGTCACACTAACACGAGTTCCTACCTATAGAACCACTAACTTCGTTACTTTTGGAGATGAAGCTCCACCCATCCAGCAACAATTGTCGCTGATGCATGAACTCACTACTAACAACACAATATGCTGAGACACTACTTTCACTGAATCTATAACGGGTGATCCTACCAAACTATATAGAAAAGATTGAGATTGTAATTAAAAGAGCATATTTAGGAGGAAAACAGGGGGAAAAACTACCAGACTATATAGAAAAGATTGAGACTATAAATAAAAACAAAGATATAGGAGGAAATAGGAATAAACATGGCAATTTGATTGGTAGCAAATATAGAAAAGATTGTAGTAGAGTCATAAACCAAATGCTACAGCAGCATGAAATTCTAAAATGGAAGATAATACAGAATGCTAGGATTAAAAAAGATGTCACAATAGGTTGTAGTTCTTACTCTATTTGCTCTCTTATTGATCTAGGAACATAAACTGGAGTCGCTGGCACCAACCAAAAACCGCTAAGCCACTTGAACGTGATAGATCAATTTATGAATCCAATTGTGTCATTGCCAAAAAAAACACACACCTAAGCTTGAACTGTTCAGATTGCTCACCGAAGAAAATATATTCATATCAGAACAAACATATTCAAAACTTAAATAGACCAGCAAATGTGTCTTCCCCTCTATCCACTCCTCGATCATCTCTCGCCCTTTCCGATCCCTTTCCCTCTGAATAAAAATGATTACATGAATTGATTTCTGGTGGAGAAAAATTGATTTGTTAATTTTGTAAACCAAAGAAATTAAATCTAAGAAATAAAAAATGACTCAATGAAATTGAAACCTAGTCATAAGCTAATCCATGCAATCTACTCATCATCAAATTGCTAATGATTGTACCTTTAATTTCCAAATGCATAATTATTAATGTGCCCACAGATATAGTGCTAAAGCCATAACTCTATACATCATTATAAAGAAAAAAAATTATACATCAATTGAGATTAAATTGAAAATCAAACCCTGACGTTCTGCCATAATAATGTTATTAAATAAACCTGTTGAAAGTGCGTCTAGGCTCCTAGTGGGTTTTGGTGAATTAAATAACACCACGATTAAAGAACTGATCATCTTGTTGAGCATATGAGCAGGAATTAATTGTCATATCAATGGAATATTTGTGATGAAAGATATTGAAAGTAAGGATAAAAGACTCATATGACAAGACTTGAGACTAGGCTATGAATGAAGTGATGATATTGACAAGCAATGAATATTATATGGATTGAGTCACGTGTTTGATGACAACTATTTATTCTCATATCCAAATGAAGTTTGTTGACAAAGTCATAGCACTAGAAGGGAATTCCTTGTGAAGAAATGCACAATCTATAAATAGAATATATAAGTTGCAAAGAATTATGAAGAATGGATTTCATGGATGATTTAATTGTGATACAAACTTCTATGGAGCTATATGTGACGCAAGGATGAAAGGTTGGAATCCAGGATAGTGTTTCGAGAGACTAAGCTTGGAGAAGGGCAATGAGTTTATGCCGAGGAACCAACGCTGGGTGAAGAAACTTTCTTTGAATTTAACTTGAAGAATCTTGATCATGTATGGTGTTCATATTAGCAAGTATCAATCTTTCTAGAATCATATTGTGAAGATGGTGATTTGAACTAAAAGTGGATTTCATTCAAAGATGATGGTTCAATTCATTAGCTCAAGGAATATGTGCTCAAAGAAAAAAAACAGAACTGATTGCACCCCTCAGGTTGAGATTGATTGAGGCACGGCTTGGTACACTTTTGAGAAGCTCAAGTGGTTGAATTGTAATCTACAATTGATCTTGAGTATAGGCATGCCGTACTATCAAGTGGGATGCATCACATTATATTTTGGTTTAGTCTCAGTACTCAAGTAACCCAAGGTAGTTGAGAGAGACACAAAAGCCTCAAGTGCACATTAGTTAGAACTAACAGGAGCAACTCGGAAGTTCCAAATTTCCCAACCCGGAAGTTCCGAGTTTTGCATACATGGCACTAACAGCTAGTTGGTTTGAAAACTCGGAAGTTCCGGGTTCTAACTATCACATAACGGCTAGTTTCTTTGGACCCAGCTATTTATACCCTTGAGCCCCCTCCTTGGTGGGCTGTTGTTCCAGGCATTGTGTTAATTGTTTGCTGATCGTCCCAAGAAAGCTTGGTTGCCTTGTTGAGCTCTTCCAACCTCTCTTTGCGAGATTGTGTGATTCTTGTAATATCCTTGATTTGAGTTTGAGAGAGTGACTGCTTGAGAGCACTAGAGAGCACAGCAAACCTTGAGCACTTGAGTTTGGTTGAGATCGTGTGTTTCGCATTTGTTACTCTTGGAGATCTTGCCTCCTAGACGGTTAGAGGTTGCCCAACAAGCTCTCAATTGTGTGGTGAGCTGCGGGAAGTTTGTGCAGGTTGCGCTTCGCCTCCGCAAGGGAAGAGGCAAGCTTAGTGAAGTGGGGAAGTGGTTGGAAGAAGACCCGACTCGGTGGAAGTGAGGTGGAATAGACTCACATCCTAAAGAGTTCCTAACTGGAGAGTAGGATTCACTGTGCTTTAGTAGCAGCTTTGGTAGCAAGCAGTGAATCCGAACTTCGGTAAAATAAATCTTTGTATTCCCCACTGTTTTGCTTCTCATTGCACTAATTGTGATATTTGTGAAATTAGTTGATTAATCGGTTGTTAGTGTTTCTATATGCAGGAACTGTGTGGACCTGCTCCTGAAACTTCACTGAGCCTACTCTGCATTTGGTGTTTGAATTTGCATTTATTTACTCCCACTAGTTTTATTGCGTTCACTCTGTTCTGTGTGAACCTCGAAGTTCCAGTTTGTAAAACCCGGAAGTTCCGCGTTCACCTACTGCTCTGTTAAAATCCGGAAGTGCCGAATTTGCAAATCCAGAAGTTCCGGCTTTGGCAGGCAGTGAATTTTATCCGCAGATTTTGAGTGAAAATTTATAGGTGCGCCTATTCACCTCCCCTCTAGGCGACATCACGCTCCTTTCAACTGGTATCAGAGCAAGGCTTCACATCAAAGTTTAACCGTCGCGAACAAAGATGTCGACATCTAATGAGGTATTCTTTGAGCCACTTGTAAGTGATGGCTCCAAATATGCTTCCTTGTCTGCTCATGTACTTAGTGCTTTTAGGACCATGGCTCCAAATGTTGAGCGAATTTTAGTTGCTAGCATTTTTCCTCCAAAGTTTGATATTGATCATATCGATTGGGAAAATATCACTCAAGAGGAGTTAGATTGCACGTAACTCAATGCTTGTGTCACTAACTTCTTGCGGAGTGTTCTTTGTAAAGATATTCAAAAACCTTATCTTTGAGATGAAAGAAATATATCATGACGCGCATCTTATTTGGGCTACTCTCAAGCGTTTGACAGGCAGTGAATTTTATCCGCTGCTTTTGAGTGAAAATTTATAGGTGCGCCTATTCACGCCCCCTCTAGGCGACATCACGGTTCTTTCACCTGTACATCAGGTCTTGGATATTAAAAAAAAACTCTATGATGATATCAGTTTCAGACAAAGATGCAAGCATTACAGTGATGTTATCAGTTTCAAATAGAGATGCAAGCATTATCATTGCCTAGCAGATAATTCACATTGCCTACCATTGTCACACCCATTGACACAACCATCATTTGGATACGCCAGAAATTTTGAATGGAATATGTATGAGCACCTTTAAATGGATCAGCCAGAAAACATCTGAAGGTGAAGGATGGTCATTGCCCTTTGATGCAGCAGGAGCGGTTTCTCCAAGAATGGCGACACCAGTCAAGCTGAGCATGACAAACACCATTAGTTAAAAAGCTCCAAGAATATATTCAGAAGACTGCAACCTTTTAATTGCACAAACAATGCAGGGGGCAATTCGTTCATACCTTGAGAAGGGCCTCGTCAAGGACGAACAGGTTCTGCTGAGGATGGAGGATGCTTCGGTCACCAGGGTAACGGAGATTATCACATCAAAACCAGTTCGTATCAAATACATGCTATAGAAGGGTTAACAAAACAAAATAGAAAACAATGCACCATGGCCTTTCCATTTAATCGATTGATTGACTGATTTTGATTTTGATTGCGGATAGCTTGGAACCATGTTCACGTGGATTGAGAGGTCATATAGTCAGTTCTTCCTCAGGCATTTTGCTGTATTCATCCACTGAAAAAGAAGTGTTCAGTACCAGCTTCTAAAATTTAGTAAACTTCATGAATGCTTGCATAGCAAAATTCATGTCATAAAGACTCAAACCAGACACTGTTGATGTATCATGCATAAACTTGAAGGTAGTGAAATTAACATTTATCAAATCTTTCTAAAAATGCTAGCTAAGCAGTTTGGTTGTACCTGACTGCAGTGATTTCCCCTTTTTAATCTTAATTCCTAAGTTGTCAGCCTTTTTTTCCCTAACATCTCTAGAATCCCTTTCCTAACTCCTGAGTTCTCACCCTTTGTTCTCTAAAAAAACTCTAGGGTACACAAATAATTAAACTCAAGGTGGGAATCAGAAAGAACAAAACAAAAACATTGTGATTGACGACATTGGCATGTTATAGTGAACATGAGATCAACATAAAGACTAAAAAATTCAGTATCAGGTCAGCTACATGGGATCGTTTACAAGCATTGTGTAGAAAAAAAAAGGATTTCTACTTTTCCCTGCAACAGCATACCACTCATGCATTGGAAATCAAAAGAATAATCACACATGAGCTATTCATCCACCATGTGATGGGACCAAGGCCTCACCTGGTTTGTCCACATAAATCACAAGCACCAGGACAGATTTTGGTAGATATAAAAGGCAGTCATCAAAACATGCAATCCAAAAAAAATAAAGATTATTACGGACCACCTTCAGAAAGTTCAGAGTACAAAGATGATAATTCAAGACTACAACCATTTGCCCTACAAATTAAATATGGTTACCAAAACTAAATGTAAATAAACAAGAGTGCTATCACCACTACCCATGTATGCAAGCTGCAGAGTTAACCATCAACACAGTTCAGTACAACCACGACAAGCATTGGAGATTGAAGGAGAACTGATGCGTTTAGAAGGAAAATTGTGTGATCTAGTCTCATCCAATTGTGTGACCCAAGCACTCTGAGATCTACTCATATCCAATTGTCACGCACAAGCAGAAAAACAGGTAGCTTCGATTCAAGAAAGAAGGAAAAATGGTCACCTTGGCCGGTAGGAGAGAAGCTATGCTCGAATACGAAGATGCGGCCGTCAGCGTGCCGGTCCCGAGCTCCAGCGACGGCGGCGCGCCGCCGCCGCCACCGCTGCTGGATCCGCCAGCCGTCGCCTAGGGTTTCAGTCAGGGCCCTCGAGCTTGTCCTTCTAGGCGAACCACCGATAGGGGTGGAGGAGGAGGCGGACCAACGCAGTCTTCGGTGGTAGGCCGTCGCGAGGCAGGCGCGCGGTGGCGGAGGAGTGGCATGGGGGCGGGGGAGGCAAGGGCGCGGGGGCGGAGGAGGAGTGGCGCGGCGGTGGGGGGCGCACGGGGGCAGAGGAGCAAGGGCGCGTTGGGCGATAACCACCGCGACCGCTAATGAGGAGGTCTTGAACCGGATCTAGAGGAGCCACAGTGGAGGGAGGCGAGGCGTATGGAGATTGACAATCGGAAAGGAAGGAAACCATGACTGATGCAGGGAGAGAAAGGAATGCAATCCGTAAACGACGGGGCGAGGCGCGGAAGGCGAGAGGGTGGGTACGACGGGCGGGTAAAGGAGATCGCGGTGACAAAATAATTTCAGTTTGGGCGGAATCATTTTCCTTCCCTCAATTTTTTCGATCCACCCAAATATTGTCAAGCAACCGGCCTTACATGTGGGCCATCAAGACGGGGTTTGTGAGGGAGGCGGGTGGGTTAATCTTGATGCAAACTGTATCTGAAAGTTTCATCCTTTATAGTATATAAATCAAAAATCAATATCCCAACCTTTTATATTTAAGACGCCGCAGCACCTACCGACGAGTGTGTTGTTTCCCTTGGGTCTATTTCTCACGCGCATGGCTGACCACGCTGTCGTCGCAGAAGCGCCCCGCTGCTCATCCCCCTCCCTTCCCCGCCTCTTCAGGCTCCGGCACCTCCGGCGCCACCCTCCACCGCTGTTGTCGCTAATCTCCTCCAACCTGAGCTCCCCCACCACCGGCCCTGCCCGACCGCCATCTCTCGCTGCCGCGGCGGGCGGCGCCCCCGCATTCCCACCTCACCGCCGTCTCAACCAACCTCATCGCCGGTCTGGGGACCTCCCGATGACCCTCTATAGGTCAGTCCCCTTGGAACCCAGCAACCGTAAACCCTAACCACCCTAATCAGGCGGCGGCGGCACGACTACGATGCCACGGATCACAGTCACATATGCGATGAATAGATTTTCCCGTTTCCCTTGTGATGTAACAACTCAGATAGATAAGGTGGTGCGCGATAGCATTAGCATCGTTGCCGATCCTTAGATTCTACCGCGTGCTAGGAGGTTGCATTGTTACGGTCCAGACATAACACAACCTGCAGATTAGAGAAAATGGCTCCTTCAAATGACAGGTCAAACTACGGTCGACCTACGGTCCTGTTTGGTAGGGCTCTTGCAGTGGCTCCGACACCGGCTTCTACAGGAGCCCCACCAAACAATGAAAAGCAAACTGGGTCCGGCGGTGGAGCTCCACAAATCCCGCTGAGAGGAGCTGTTTTGTGGAGCGGGAGTTAAAAAAACTGGCTCATCGCGGCTCCTTATCACTTCCCATTTTTGAACTTTGAAGGGGCTCGCGAGTGGCGTGAGGCCCGGGTGGAGGCCGACGATGTGAGCAGGAAGGCGTGGCCCAAGGCCACCACCGCTGGGAGCAGGAGGTGCGAGCGGCAAGAGCCAGTGACGCGAAGTGAAGTGGGGGAGGTGGGAGCTCGAGGCGAGGGAGGACTCTCGGCAGTGGGATCCCATGGCCGTGGTGGGAGCCCGAGGCGTGGGCGGAGGCCGCCGCCGCCGGCGGGAGGAGGCGTGGCTTGCGGGAGCCAGAGTCATGAGACGAAGCAGGGGCGGTGGGAGCTCGAGGCGGATGAGGATCCGGCCGGCGGCGGGAACCCGAGGTGGAGGCGGGGGTGGAGGCGGCCGGTGGCTGGTGGTAGACTGGTAGGACCTCGCGGCGGGGTGGAGGTGGCCGGGAGCAAAATGCCGGCGCACGGCAGATAAGGAGAGAGAATGGAAGGAAAGAAAATAGGAAGAAAAATAGAAAAATAATAAGGATATTACGGACATTTGACCTTCCCTGCCTACTTAAAACAACCTGAAGAAGCCGTTTTACAAAAGTTTGGCCAACAAGACAATCCGGAACAAAAAAACCGCTTCGTTAGAGCAGCCGGAGCCGAAGCCGTTTTATCCGCAGCCGGAGCCCTGCCAAACGGGTCTTATGTCCCGCTTGTTCGGTTGTTGGGTTGGCCTGTGTTTTGTTGCTGGGCTAACAAGCCGGTTGCTAGAAAGAGGCACGATGGGCTTGGTAGCACGGAGATATAAGCTAGGAAGGGGCCACCACGGTATTGGGACCAACAGCCCAGCTAGAAAGCAGGTCCATAGAAGTCACAGACCGTAGGATTCGTGGGCCGTGGCAATGTCTCTCTCCCCGATAAGAGGGTTAAAAAGAAAAGCTAATACTGGTCAGGAGAGAAAATCTTCGTTTTCAACGCCACACACGCAATCTCAAAAAAAAAAACGCCACACACGCAGGAAAACAGGAAAACACCCATTCGCAGGGCAACGCGCTGCTTGCTTGGGTCACACTTTCCCTCCGAAGGAAAAAAAAAGGAAAGAAAACGCCGGGTCACAATTCGAAGTGTACCGGTCGCCGCGCACCCTCGCCCGCCCTTTCTCCATCAACCAGGTGCAAAGCGTGCAACAAAAAGATGGCCGCACCGCACCAGGCCGCTCCCTTCGACACGTCGCGCACCGTCGCGCACCGCCGGAAAAGACAAAAAAAGGGGGGAAACCAAACTGCTCGATCGTCGCTGTACCTACCAGGAGGGCACGTTCTTCTTTTTCTAATCCACAGCGTCCGTTTGGGCAAATCCTGCCCCGATCTTCGGCGAAACGGATCTGGTCGGTCACGCTCTCGGATGGTTTGTTTAATCCGGCCTCCCCGAACGGAACTACCTGCAGAACACATCAGGCGCCGAGCCCAGCACGCCTCCGCTTTTCTTAATCTCCGTCTCGCTTTGGCGCTTTGCACCGAATTGTTTTCAAAAGCGGCAGCCTTTCGCGCAGTTCAAGAGCAGGGGGAACAAGAACAAAAGCAAGGCAACACAACTCACCCACTGGCCTACAACCTTTTCTTCTGCTCTCTTTTCTTTCCGAAGTGATGCCACCGAATACGGATTCGATGTTCCATTCTCGACGAATTAGAATTACTATGTTAATAACCATGGAGCATTAGCACAATCTGTCCCCTCGCTGCCGCAGACGACGGCAGAATCCGCGCCCTACTACCGGAGAGGCAGGGAACCTTCAGAAACCGGAAAACTGGCTGTGGTTGCTGTACGGATGGACGGCTTGCTCGACCGTCCCTGTAGCTGTAGGGCTGACGTTCTCCGCTGCCGCGACTAATCTCCTGCCGAGAAGTCAATGTACATTGCCAAGAATGAGATCGCTGAGTTCATGGGTGGTGAGAGCTGGAGAATGGGGAAGCCGGTAGTCTTACTCGCGGGGACGTGATGAGGCCCAGACGGAGCTGAGGGCGCGCAGGCGGCGGCGGTACTCGCCGATGGAGAGGAAGCACCGCGCCGCCTGCCGGGTGGTCAGGAGCCGCCGCATGTGCTGCAAGGTCTGCTGCCTCAAGTTGTCCGCCTGCAATCGCGACCGACGAAATACTTACAACAAGATGGCCCACATACTATTCTACTATGGATTTGCATAGAGAAAGTGATCGATCGGTGGTCACCGTCTACGAGTATACATTTGTTGTTTTGCGTGACTGATGAAAAGAACCTTGCTTCTGCTGGGCCCTAATTTATATATCAATTCCTCGAGAAAGCTAGCATCAAGTAGCTGGCCTATGCGACGAACGTAGAAAGGGATAGGTGCACATGGTGGAAAGTGCTAATGATGTTTATCCGCATATTTAGAGGGTTAAGCACACAAAGTTGGCCACGTTACATATTAGACAATTATATAGCTTTCTGCTGTCAGGCAAGAAAGCCATCGTTATTTAACAGTGAGAGAAACCAGATTAATGTTAACATTTGAAAAATACCAGGTACTTGCAATCAAATTTTATCTTCAAATAAGTGTATGTTTACCTGTGTTTCTTCTGCACAACATTCGAATTTTTTTTGTTGCATGACCATGAAAGAAAGAGTAAGTACTGACCTGACGATAAAAGCTCTCGAGGGTGTCGAGCCTGTCAAGCGCTAGGGCCATGAGAGCGGTGTAGTTGCCAACACTTGCGCCGTCACTGAGAGGACTCGCGCCCACCGCGTCCGCCAGCGACTGGTGCAGCTGCTGGAGCCCCTGCACGAGCGCCTCCTCGGTCTGCTCCGACAACCGTTGCAGGTTGCACATCCCCAGCAGCTGCTGCTCCGTAAGTGGATCGAGCTGAGGTATCAGCATCTGATCACGTGAAACCACGGAGAAGAAGGCTCAGCAACTAGCATTGCCCTGGTAAAATTGTGCTGGTGGTTTGGGTAAAAAATTGGCACTTTTTCCCTCAGAAAGAAAAGAGTGACACCTTGAGGATTTCAGAAGGACGGAACCCGCCCATCCAGAGGAAGCACCGGTCAGCCGTCGTCGCCCACAAGCCAGTCATCAGGTGGAACACGTCGGATCTTGCAAGCATAGCCCTCAGGTGGAACAGCCCGTCGTAGTGCCGCATGCACTCTTCAACAATGGCCCCAAGGTTTGCGTCGAGATTTTGAGCCTGCATAATGCCCTGGAGCTTCGTCATGAGCTTGCTGTCAGCTTCTAGCCATCGGGCGTACTCCATGTCAAACATCACAGCGCCTGCAATGACAGACAGATCCAATTAAATACCCGAATAATGAAATGTTGAAGTGGTGAGGCTTTGTTCTGATCGGCTGCAGGAGGTGATGGTTACCAGAACTCGTATCTCCGGATGCGCTGCCTCCTCCTGGGAACAGGCCCTGAAAACCATTCCAGGTCATGGCAACACTGCGAAAATGAGATCAAATGTTGATGCCCGGCCTGAGGCTTCTAGAGAATTTGAACCTGTGAACGTGCCCCCTGTAGTTCATGCTCGACTTGTTGAAGCCTAATCCGACTTGTCTCTAACTGCTGCACATAGGCCTGCAGAAGTCGTACAATTTTGTTATGCATGGTTTCAGTTGATATAAACATTTTTCCTTTTATTTATATATCCTTCCCACCTTTTTTCTCAGCCTGCTCTTTCTTGCAGCTTCTCGGTTCTGAGCCAATCGCCTTTCAGTCTAAAATTTAGAAAAGTTTAGTTAAAAGTTCGGCAAACCTGCAGGTTCACAAATTGTTAGCAAATGCAACCATACCTTGGCGTCTAAGAGTTTGCCATCTTTCCCTGTGGATTCATTCTTCCTCTGCACCAGCACACCAAAAAGGTGACTTAGAACAGTGAGCAATGCTAGTTGTGCAGTAAGATACCTAGTCACATCAAGAAACAAAGCATATTGGAGCTACATCTCCTGTTGGGCGTTACTACTGTCGATTTTAGATAGCAGCTCTTTACCTGTTTATCCCTCCATTCCACAGTATTTCCATCAGCTCAACGACAAACCATCAGACGAGCATCTATAACTATTTTTGTTGTTTTCCCAATGTACGATTCAAGAATGTCACAGTGCCACTTCTATGATTCATTGATTCTATCCATCCCAGGTCCCGCGGAGGCAGAAGGGGTAGCAGTGTGCCCCAATTATCATATAGTTTATTTGTTTTCTTATGTTTCTCTGAAAAAATTTAAAGATGTTATTTGTTATTACCTAATTTAAATGCTATTTCCTACTATTTTCAGGGAAAATAGTATGACCTACTCTCCAGTCATTCTAGAAACATACTTCACCAAACACAACAAGAGCTTCTCTATTCAAAGGCATGCCTGCAGTTCGAAACCTTTAAAACAGTTGAAACCAAAAAAGATTTTTTTTTCTAATCGTTCCCCAGAAAACATACTTCACCAAAAACAACAATGACTACAAAGCTCCCTTAATTGCTCCAGAATCTTTAGTGTAATCCATGAACACGACAAAGCATAGCATCACTGTGTCACTATTACCTTGTCTTGGCATGCTGTATGCTGCTGAAAGATTGGAGCAGTGGTTGCTGCCGCTCCTAGTCCCTGCTCGTAGTTGTAGTCATCAACGGTCACCATCAAAACCTCCTGTTGCTGCCCAGAGTCGTCCCTCATGCTTCCTGGGGACACCAACTCGGCCTGCGGCATAGTGTTCTGACCTGAGCTCGAGTCAGTGGTGCTCCCTACTGAGTGCGAGTTACCCTGCTGCAGCAATTAATCAAGAGGGGCCGACAGAGGAAGGCAGTGAGCAGTTAATTAACCAAGAACACCTTTGTCCGATGTGGTCAGCAAGAAACTGTAGGCCACTGTAAATGATGAAACAGAACCAGTGCTTACATTGTATGGCTGCTGTAGATGACTCATTGGCCATGAAGGGAAGATCTCCAGTGTGGGGGGCCTAGCTGCAAGGTATCCTGCTGCTGCATACATACAAATGGAACTAAAGTTTTTTTTCCAATTCAACCGCTCTCTCCCCCTCCAGGAGGTTGCAAAACTGGACACAGATAGAAGAGAGGAGTGAGGGTGGTGGGGCACTGCAGCATGTGGGATCACACAATTTATGCTGTCTCCCAATTGCATCTGGTCATGGCTCGTCTGTGCTCGGCATGGCAAAAGCCAAGGCATGCTGCCTGTGCTTATCTACTGTGGTGTTGTGGAGAGGGAGGCAAAGAAAGAAGCCATTCTAGGAGGTGGTTAAGGTCTGTATTAAAGGATAGGGGTGTAGAGAAAAAGGTAGTCTTACTCTTAAACTCTGTGTCCACATCACTTCTGATCACGGTAGGATCAACAGAAGTACAAGTGCCATGGATAAGGGCCTCCTCCAACTCACCAAAGTAAGCAGTAGCTGAAGGTTGCAACTCCCTGGACCAAGCAATAGTGCACAGCGTTCAGAACCAATGGCAACCATATGCTATAGAAGATAAAGCAGATAAAAACCAACTTGTCAACAAATCTAAAGGCAATGACTGAAAAGTGAGGGTCAGAGGTGTACAGATAAGGATGAGGGCTAAAAGGAGGAGCAGGAAGGTAAGATCACTTATAGGATCAAGGCCTTAGGCATTAAGAAACTATTTGGTTTGTGGGAAGAGGTGTAATCCAATGAGAGGAAGTTCTGGATATATATAGGAGAGTTTGTTATAAAGATAGTTAAAAGCAGGATATGGGAAACAATATTTTATATAGCAAGTGAAAGGTTTGAAAAATGAAAACTAACAGGTGCAAGAAAGAGCTTTATCTGTGTTGTCTTTGCATTTACTAGTAGTAGCAAGAGAGCGAATGAGGTATGGACTAGAGAGGAGAAGCAGTGTACAAGAAGTTGGCAGGTCGCGCAGCAGGAGCATGGCTTTAGATTCCACATGCAAGTGGTGGAGCTCTACCATGATCACTTGTCCTCCACCACGAACTCTCCTCACCTTGCGCCATGAGATCAGTGAGCAGACCACAGCTGCGAAGAGAGATTAGTGAGACACTGAGCTGGATTCACACATATGCATGCTATCATTTCTTCATGTGTGAAATATTCTAGAAAGGACTAGAGAAGGGGAAAATATAAATACCATGCGGTAGGCCGTGTGCTTCCTTTCTTGTTAGTCTTCTCCGACAGTGGTAAGTTGGATCCCTCTTGTGGTTTCATATACTTCTGTGCACCAAAGAAGGATCTTGCATTGTGTCCTTTTGAACATGCCCTATGAGCCTGTCCCACCTTCAGTTTTCACAGGCAAGACAGAAATGAGGGCCGAGGAGGGATAGGGTGGAGATCTGGTAGGCCTTTGTCAGGATTTATGTCCCCTATTTCTTGCAACCAAGACTTTCATTGGCTGCCCTCTGACCTCCTCCTCTGGGACTAGCAAGTACTCAGTAAAGAATCACTGGGGAGGTGGAGAGAAACAGCACACAAGACACTGAAAATACAAGACTTTCATTCACATTGCTATCTGGAAATGAAAGCCCTTGCAAGAATGTTTTGGGAGCCAGGGTTTGTTTGACTTGGGAATTAGAATCCTTGCAAGGATATTTTGGCTGCAAGAAAAGGGTTTGTTTGACATTATCGACGAGACCATGACTTCGAGTTCATAGGTCAATATCACTGCCTTGTCATGCACCAATACTACAGTATTTTCCATTGAAGAGAAACTTAGACGTTTCCACACAGCCTTCTGTTTGGAAACAATAGGTCAGGAGAATATATGTTCCAACCAAGTTGGCTGTTATTTAACTTATTAGTGCTTGACCCTTTGGATAAAGTAGGGCCGAGTATATTTGAAAGAAGAATGGTGTGCTGAATTGAAGGTGCATTTATACTCACTGGAAAGCTCTCGAGGTCTGCGCAGATCTGAATCCTTTGGCTAGCTCAAACCTTTTCCCATTCACCAACACCAGAAATGTTCCTTCTCAAAGTAAGAGACAACTAACATCAAAGAATAGTTGACAAAACTTAATAAGTAACAGTGGAAATGTGCAGCATTGCGAACAGGAAGAAGTGGACAGTTAAGGAATTCTGTATACCCATTACTATCGCTTATGGTTAAAACATATATATCCTGGTCAACAGGAAGGTCAACCTGAAACTAACATGGCCTATCAGCCTATGACATGTTAATCAGAAATCATGGCCTACTGTGTTCATTATTTTCTTATTTTACCACTAATTACTACCCGCATCATACTATATTAATTATATTAAAAACGTGGCCTATATATGTGACGGAGGTGGATACCACGGGTACCCTTAAGTATGGACTCGGGGACTAATCCACGATTAGTCCCCCTAATTGTACGGCTCAGCTTAAAGAGGTCGCTGCGCGGCCACGAATGGCCCGGCGATTGAAGGACGTCGACGGCCCAACAACGGGCCCAGGCAGGGGGCGCGAGCCGCTTCGCCGGACCGCCAGGAGTCAGGCTCCGCCTCGCCCAACCCCCACGGGGAGTGCTCCATCTCGCCCGACCCCGTGGGCACGGGCTCAGCATCGTCTGACTCCAGAGGGGAGGCTCCGCCTCGTCTGAACCCCACCGTGGGGCCCGAACCCGCGCTCCGCTTCGCCCGGACCCAAGGGTCCGGACTTGGCCGTTCTCGAGGACGTGGGCCCTCCAGGGCCCTACGGGAGTGAAGCGTCACGACAGAGGTCAAGCCTCTGGCGTGAGAACAGGCGAGGGCACGCCCCGACGCGACCTTCGAAAGTGACAGGCCATGATGGTAGGCACCCACCGCCCACCACGCCGGGGCTTAAGCCGGGGAACGTGCCGGGGGCTCACGCCGCCCATCATGTCAGAGCGCATGTCGCCCGCCGCAGTGGGAACTCGCGCCACCTGGCGCACCGAGGGCCCGTGCCGCCTGACCTGTTGGGGCGCATGTCGCCTGTCGTGCCGGGGAGCGGCGTAGGGACACCCCCATCGTCATCTACAGGGCCAATGGACCCGCATGAAGGAAAGGAGAAGCAGCGCGGTCCCGGGGATCTTCCTCTACCCGCTCTGTCTCTCTCTCTCTTGTGTATCCGACCCCTTCCCTTTGACTTATAAAAGGGGAAGGGAGACCCCCCGCGGGGTGGGGGTGGGGGGATCGAACTCACGCACAAACACACACTCGCACGCACTTCACTAGAGACTTGGGAGCTCGTTCCCTCTCTCGTCCGTTTGTAACCCTTACTGCAAACCTAGTGCAAGAGCGCAAGTAGCTCGAACTGGACGTAGGGACGTTCTGCCCGAACCAATATAAATCCTTATTCTTATGTCATTCTTGCATACCATCCGGACCAGACGCGCAAACACAAATTTACTAGTCTTGCATACCATCCGGGCCAGACGCGCAAACACAAATTTACTAGTCAGTTCGAGACACCGACAATATGACATGGTAATCACACAATGCCTAACATGGGAACTTACAACCCATGCATATAGGGAGTACTCAGCCTCAAACTCACATTGTCATCTACTCGTCCCCCACCTCCCTCATACACATACCATTAGAAATTCGGTTTCCTAGAAATGTAAGAACTTTTTTGTAATGCTCCCGTAAACTGTTTTTTCTGGCTTACTCATGCCAATGTTTACTCCAAACATTTGGTTAGGATTACGAAAACGGTTCGTTAACAATCTAAAGGTTTATAAAAGAACTTATGCTGTGTTCATCTCTTTTCTTCGTCTCCGGTGGAGTTTGGAACATAGGGATATGAGCAAGGGTTATGCGCAAGGGTGTTTGGGTTAGAGATAGCAAAGTATATATCCAATATTTTGTTTCATTGGGTTCGGGATAGACATACAATCATTTATAGCCAAATTACCCCTCGGCTAATAGTTAGGAAATACAAAACAAAAAATGTGAGAAATACAAGCAGAAAACATGTTGCATGGTAAAGATTGAAAATTGTCCAATCTTGTTTCGTGCTCTCTCGATCGAATCAAAACTAAAAATCACAACAAAGTGATGCAGGAAAAAACAAAGAGCAATGGTCAAAGAAAGAGCAGATCAAAATTTATGATTTTTTATTTTAAAATTTCTTGCATGCGGATGTCATCAAGGATATGTGTTCCACGCTTCTCCGCTGCAAATGAAAGCTCACTGCAAATGGGCTGAAAAATAAGAAAGAAGACAGAGGAGCCCATTATTTTCGGCCACGGAGGTTGTTTTTCCAAGCGACAATTCACAAATTTGTCGTCGAAGTGATGGGAAACTGCGCCCGCTTTGCGTGCCTAGCTAACGGAACGAACTAAACAGAGCCCACTTCCCTTCACACCCCCTCTCCTTCTGCCCGCGACAACTGGGCGAGCATTGACGACGGGGCGAGCGCTGGCATCCTACGTCAGGTCTTCGTCGGGTACGCCCCTCCATTCCATTCTATTCCCGTTCCACTGTTGAAATCGAGCTCCCTAGACCCGGATCCGCCCCTGCCTATGTGCCTAGCAATTCTTGGTGTTCTTGGTGGGAATTGTTTTTCTGGATGAGGTTTCAGAGGGGCTTATTCTTGAAATCTTTGACGGCTTGGTGTTTCTCCTGATCAAACCTATCTCTAGATAGGGATAATGTACTCCTTACAGGCTTGCATCATCCAATCGTGCAAGGTAAGATCAGGTGGCCATCGTAATTCGTAATGCATTGGCCTCAGATTGAGCGTATTTTTTCTAATGGCGGACCTAGAATTTAAAAACTGGATATACATGATCTCTATAAATATTTTTTTATTTAACCATATTCTAAATAACACTCATTATGGCTAGTTTAAAACATATATTATTTCATAAGCTAAAAGTCATTACTTAGACACACATCCATTCCTCTTTAGGCAATAATTTGTTAAGATCAAATAATAAAGATTTCACATGTCCTATGTATGGTCGTCTAGTACTTTATTTATAGCTTATGTTAGTTGCTACATAGCTAGCATATAAAATATCTATTAATATCATATTTTGCTCCACTATATGATTTGAAGTGTTGCAGCGCATGTTTTCTAATACTTAGGTAGAATAAGATTACTTAGGTAGAATAAGATTTTTTAGATGGAACGTTTTGTTATAATCCTAGCAAATATGCCAATACGGGTGATACTATGAAGCATTTATTAACCTTATCGGTTTAAATATCAAATAAAGTTTTGAACTCTGGCACTTCTTAACACATTTCATACATGTCACTCATCCCCATTCCTCAAAAAATCTCCCTGCCATCCTTCATGATATCGCAATCGACAAGGTGCCCATCATGTTAGCATGCGTGCTCATCCTGATACTATAGTCTGATGATTTACTAATTTACACCTGCTGACTTGCCAAGCATTCACGGTTCACCTCACTTAGGGTTACCAGGGGTTACCAGAAAAGCTCATGACTCACGAGCTATTTATATTTAACTTACTAAAAATTCAATTCAAACTAAGCTATATTTGGAATCAAACCAAGCTTGAACTTAACTTGGAGCTCGTGAGCTGAACGATCCGAAATTGAGGTATTCAATGAAGCTCGATATTTCAGTTTTGCGTGATATGTGCATGCACCTTACTACCTCTATTAATTAAATTTCCAACCATAATATAGCCTAGCTCGAGGCTAGAGCCTAGCGAGCTACTGTGTTGCATAAGTTAAAATAGGTACAAAATAATACGCCATCTATTCTCTTTTGATAGTGCTATTTTATCTGATAGTTCTATTTTATCTTGGTACAATGATCAAAAACAAAAATCTTACTTATCATCTCATTAATCACGACTTCTCGTTTTGATGCTATCATATACATAAATTAATCTTTTTTCAAGAGAAGTTACTTTGCACGGAAATTAAATGGTCATCCATACTATTCTCAAGATGTCAACTCAAATGGGACTATTATTAAAAGAGGATAATTTAATTTTGGAAATAAAACTATCAAAAGAAAATAGAGGGAACAAAGCTAAATGTCTAGATATGCTTCTCTTTCAATTTTTTTAGCGAATTAAATGCATCTTTTAGACCAATTTCAATGCATAGTTTTATTGTATACTAAGACCTTGAACTTGATAACCGAACCGGATAAGTGTTATGGGGTGAAACTACTCTCACATTTTATAAAACTCTCATTTCTCTCTTCTCGTAATGACCCTACCGTATCAGAAAATTTAATCAGCAAATTTACTGATCTGATATTATATTTAGTAGCTCGTAATGACCCTACCATATCAGCAAATTTAATCAGCAAATTTACTGATCTGATATTATATTTAGTAGCTCATAAAATTTCTACCGAGACTAGTATTATCCGTGCATCTTCTTATCTATCGTCAATAATACTTTCGTAAAATCGTTGTTTCACGATCCATAAAAGTCCATCTCGGTCTCAGATCGATCTCGGCTCGGGATCCTCCACCTTTAGTTGGCAGGCTCGCTCGAGCTCGGTCGTTGACAGCCCTCCCGCTCAAGGCGCAGCCGCTCAGGGCCTGAGGTTCATCTCCTCCCTCTGTTTCTTAAACCCTTCTCTTCTCTCGGACTCTCTCCTTCCTTGCTCTTCCTTCCCTGGCGGCGACGACTGGGCGAGCGGCGGCGCCATTTGTCCTGTCTTCGCCCAGCCCTTTGCCGGCGACGAGCGCATCCTCCAGGTATGCCCGCCCCTTCTCTTTCCTTCTGCTGTGCGAGACGGAGCACCCCAAACCCTAACAAAACTATTTGTATTCGGATCTGAATCCAGTTACAATATATTACCTACTAACTTCGATTTCGTTTGCAAGAATTATCGGGTGTACATGTGTACACCCATGTCCTATGCTGGGTCCGCCCCTGATTTTTCCAGATCATTTCATCTCATGGATATAGTTTACCTCCATTCCATTTTGTTGTTGTATATTGTTAGTTCATATTTTTTCATTCCTCTGAAAGTACATCTCATTTTAAAATCTGAAGTGTGAACTATAGTCCAAGCAAACAGTGGCCAAATTAGATTGCCAGTTGCCACCAAGTTGGCTCGGAACTGTTGTTTTGCCCCAATTTTGGGACTAATGTGGCTGCAGCATATTTCTGTGTTCTCTTCTAAATTTGGTATCATTTTTTTTCTCTAACGTGCAGAACTGCGCATCATTATATTAAGAAGAAAAGGGAGGGGGTTTTGTTCCCCCAAACGTTACAGATATAAAGGGGCTGTAACCCCCCTAAATTACAACTACACGGACTCTCTTTCCAAGAAATACTAGACCAGGACTGGACCAAAATCTAGCTGTCTCTAGGCGCCAGGGCGAGGAGATAAGAAATTCCTCTAGCCCCAGCCAAGGACCACAGCTGCAGATCTTCAAAGGTGGTCGATATGATGCTGGAGATACTAGGTGAAGCGCCATCAAACACACATCGATTGCGGTGATTCCAAAGATTCCAGGCTCCCAGTATTATGATGGAGTTCAATCCCTTAAGCACCTGACCAGACACCCTGCCACTTGCATTTGCCCACCATTCATCAAAATTTTCATCCTCAAGGTTTGGAGCCAGCACTTGTAGGCCAAATCTCTGCAGAATAGAGAACCACATCTGGCGAGCAAAAACACAAGAGACTAAAAGATGGTCGATTGTTTCTTGAGCTTGGTCACAAAGTGGGCAGGCTGCAGGATGCTGTAACCCTTTTCTTGCCAGCCGGCCTGCTGTCCAGCATCTTTTGTGTGCTGCTGTCCACAAGAAAAACTCACACTTTCCAGGTGCCCAACTTCGCCATATTCTCTCCCATGGTCCAAACTGAATAGCTCCAATGAAAAGAGCTTCATATGCCGATTTTGAGGTGTACTGGCCAGTAGTGGAGAATTGCCAAATATGTGTATCTTCAACATCTGGCTGCAGCTCAACATTTGAAAGCAGCTCCCATAGATGAATGTATTCAGTCAGGACCTGTACTGTGAGTCCACCTCTTATGTCAGAAACCCATGTTCTATTGTTGATAGCATCAAACACCTTTCTTTTCCTTGCTCTAGCAGCCACTGCTCCAAACAGATTAGAAAAGGACTGTTGTAAACTTTGACCACCAAGCCATCTGTCAGTCCAGAAACAAGTATTCTTGCCATTGTTTTGGTATCATTTTATAGTCAGCAACAAAATGCGGCTAGTATTCCATTGTTTTGGCTACATTTACGAACCAAAAACAGAATGCAGCTAATATTCTTTTGTTTAGCTAGTTTCGAGGCGAATTTATTGAGGCGTCAGGGGCTACATTCTCCAGTGCAAGCAAAATTTTGGTTTAGAGCAAAGGATGGCAGCGCAGCTAGTTTTTTCCAATGCTTCCAGTTGCCGATGCCCATTAGGCATTTCACCGAAAAATGTTAGGAAGACACTTCTTGGTGAAAGTGCAAGAAATTTTCAGAGAAAGAAGTGGTTTTCTAGTGGTTCATATCGCTCTTCTCGATTGGAGTGCTCTGCAAACTCCCGTCGAGCGGGGCCATGGCGTACCAAGGATACCTTATATGACATTCACCCTGAGATCTCCTTGCTTTATGGAGAGGATAATGGTGCAGCTACTGTATCCAGCAAGGAGCAGGGTGTTGACGCTGCAGCTGAAAGATTGGTGGACGCTCCTGCCTCTTACCGCTACAATGAGCCCAGGATTAAAGTCATTGGCGTTGGAGGTGGTGGCTCCAATGCTGTGAACAGGATGATTGAGAGCTCCATGAAGGGCGTAGAATTCTGGATTGTGAACACTGATTTTCAGGCTATGCGGGTATCGCCCATTGACCCGGAAAATAGGTTACAGATTGGCCTGGAACTGACACGTGGTCTTGGTGCTGGTGGGAACCCAGAAATCGGCATGAATGCAGCCAAGAAAAGCCAGGAGTTGGTAGAACAGGCAGTTGCTGGTGCTGATATGGTTTTTGTGACGGTAAGTACATATCACTCAAGCGCAACACACTCTTTTCAGTTTTATCGAATAATATTTTCATTTGATAGAACTAATGATACCTATCCTTTCATTGAGAGAATATGGTAACTTCGAATTTGATCCTCAAATTCATTTTGCAGGCTGGAATGGGAGGTGGGACAGGCACTGGTGGGGTGCCTATTATTGCAGGGATTGCTAAGTCCATGGGTATATTTAACTGTTGGAATCATGACAACCCCATTTTCATTCGAGGGAAGAAGGCGAGCTCTTCAAGCACAAGAAGGAATTGCATCATTGAGAAGCAATGTTGATACACTGATCGTAATTCCAAATGACAAGTTACTGCTGTATCCCCAAATACTCCTGTGACAGAAGCATTCAATTTGGCAGATGATATCCTTCGGCAAGGTATCCGTGGGATCTCAGATATAATCACTGTAAGAGAATATGCTTCATGATATATTATATATCTTACTCTTTTCTTAAAATAATTTCATTCGTGTTCCATCCAAACACTCCTGCGATTGAAAATATTATGTACACTAGACAGCTGTGCAATCCAAATTGCTGATATTATATAAAAACTATGCTAAAGATAACACTTCTTACATCTTATTGACCATGTTTTAAGTTCAAACACTTTTTTATGTCCTCTAATTACCTTGTGCGTCCACATGCCTGCTAGTGCAGGTCTTCAAACAGAAGCCTTATTATCAACTTCGTTTTTATATACTCCATTTGCATTACTAGCAACAGAGTGAAAGTAGATTGACATTGTTGTGCACTTGGTTTCTTCCTGAGTGATCTACTTTGCAGAATCTTTTGCTGCTTAACATGCCATTTTTGAAAACTCTTGAGTCTGGAAATTGCAACATTTTTAACATAAGCTTCATCAAAATATTCACCTGTATGACAATTACATGTGATCTACATGGCTAAACATGCCACTTGCTTCTACCTTCTTTGGTTTGCAGGTGCCAGGTTTGGTGAATGTGGACTTTGCTGATGTTCAGTCAGTTATGTCATGCAGGTTCATCATTGATGGGCATTGGAACAGCAACAGGTTAAATTTCATAATTCAGCATACCATATTTTTTTCAGAATGAAATACAATTGTGTAGTTTGTTCGAAATCGTCCTATAATGTTGTCTTTGCATTTCTAAGCATCTGAAACTTGCCCCCACTGGCCACGGACACACTGACAATTAGCCAACTCCTGCCAATTCTGTTGACCTATTTGCAGGTAAGACACGAGCCAGAGATGCCGCACTTAATGCCATACAGTCTCCTCTACTTGATATTGGTATTGAGAGAGCTACTGGAATTGTATGGAATATCACTGGAGGGAATGATCTGACCTTGACAGAGGTAACATATCCTCATTCATATATTTATCACTGAACTGTCAGATGCCCCCTGTAATAGTTAAGGATACATTCGGGCTAAACCACACCGGCCATCGTTTTCTAAAGGTGAATGCGGCAGCTGAAGTAATCTACGATCTTGTTGACCCTGGTGCAAATTTGATTTTTGGCTCTGTTATAGATCCATCATACACTGGCCAAGTAAGTCATGGAATCACAATGTTTTTACCTTTTGGTGAAAAAGATTTTATGCATCACAACTTTAATTTAGAGGCCGTTAAGGTTCTCAATTGTAACTCGATCTCGTGGCCTTGCCAATAACATGATACACTATTCAGGTGAGCATAACTCTGATTGCAACTGGATTCAAACGCCAGGAGGAAAGTGAGAATCAATCTTCGCAGGCACGTATTGCATCGTTTCTGTATTCTCATGAAAACCGTTCATGCTCAGGCTGGGGGAGACAGCAACCGCCGTCAATCGGGTTGGTTTTTTCCCACTTCCCAGGAGGAAGGTCCTGGATTGCAGATCCCAGAGTTCCTGCAGAGGAAAGGCCGTTCAGGGTTCCCACGAGTCTGAACGTGTGCTACAGTAGTTTGGTTCACTGCACTTCTTTATCATGGTTTGGTAGTTTGGTATGTTGCAGCTTCTGTTTCTAGGTCTCTTTTGTAGCAAGATATTGATTGTTCGTGGTAGTGCTGGAGCAGATTTTCAACCCTGACTCTGTGCAAACTAAGCCGCCTGAGTAGATTGGGCTGGGCTTCTATGCTTCTGGACCTGCAGTAGATCAGGATCTGGTAGTATCTCAATTTGAACTCCATAGGAGCTGTGAATAAGTCTGCACCAGAGAGCATACTATAATGTTCCGTGTGAAGGATTATCTCTGATTTTATTTGCTCCTCGTGTGTGTGTGTGTGTCTGTCTGTCTGGTGCAGTGGCAACCTCTAACCGTTGGTCACATGACGCGTATATCCACATTTTTCTAAAACTCGATTACCACTACGCGTGGCAGGCAGCGGACTGATTGATTTATTAATTATTGGATTTGCAAAGATACATTCCTTCAAAGCTTGGTGCATACGGGACAGGTATGAGTCATCATATTGCTGACTTGGATAGTTGGATAACGTGAAAAATTCGTGCTACGGCTTGGGCCGCATTTGTCCGCGTTTCACTAAAATTCTGAATGAGCTAATGTAGTTTACTACCACCACGGTAACATCTGTGGCCTGTGGGATATGGAAATGTGATCGAAACCAGAAATGATAAAAAGATACGGGTACTTTTGATGCTAAATGAGAACTAGTGGGTTGTTGTCTAATCTTTATCTTTACATATTTCTAGAGCCTGTTTGGAAGAGATTGCTGCAGCTGCTAGACATTAACACCACCAGCTCCTAGCGCAGTAGAAAAAAAGGCAGCCGAATAATATATTTTTCGCTATTGCAAATAAAAAAAGACAAAATTTGTGGCACGATATTGACGACTCCCTGATTGGGGACGAGGATCCTCTTACGTACTCCTGCGTAGCTGACGCGTGGACCTAGGGCCACATGTCAGTGACCCGGGAGTACATCAGAGGATTTGCTTCCCCTGATTGGCACACCGAGCCTTCAGACAGAATTCGCAACTTATTCACGACCCATTTTGCAAGATAACCTGGAGCACAGCCTGTTCGTGAACCACCAACCCACAAGGGGAAAGGCCCCCGAAAGAGGAACAAGCCACGAGGAGAACCGCGAGAAGCGCCACCCACCAAACGAATTTGCCCCCTCCAAAAACGAGCACCAAAGCCACAACGCACTCATTCCCCCCCTGCGCGCTCCCTCGCAGCGCGCCTCGCGCTTCCCCTCCTCGCCGTCTGGAATCCGCGCGGGCGGCGGGCCGGACCGGATCCCGCGCTATGGCGGAGGGCTTCGGCCGGTGGGAGTCGGATCCGCTCTTCCCCGCCGCCGAGTGCGTGCAGGACTCCGCCGACAGGTACCGGCTCGCCCTGCTTCCCGCCTTGATCTGCTGCTTGGCGCCGGAGCCGCGCGCTCGTAGCTGTAACCTTGTGAGATTAGTGGCCATTTCGGGGAATTCGTTGCCTGGTTCTGGCCGGGACAGGTCCTTTCTTCTGCTCGTTTAAATTGTTTGCGGATTAGAGTTTTAGACCGATAAGCTAGGCCCAGAATTTTATGTTAGTACGAATGGCTGTTACCTAAACTTTCATGGCTGCTCTTATGAGAAGTTACGGGAATATGCGAGTTTGGTTGCATAAAAGGTGCCCTACAAGCATTCAAACGTTGTCATGATTGAGGTGGAGCCGTTCAGAGAGTGGTATGAATCTGTTCTATCTATCTGTTGGTGAAACCTCGGGCAAGTGTTAGAATGAATTTAGCTCGTGTAAGTCCCATTTTAGCTTATGTTTTTTGCTAAACTAGCTTTGTTATCAGCGCCCTGGCTCATGTGTCTGAAAGGCTGTAGAAGACGAATAGCGATTCTCAGTCTATTCAAGGGCTGAAGATTTTGTTCTGACTAGATTTGGAACTTTCTGATCTACAAACTTATGGATTTTTCACTTCCTTAGGTTAATGTGGTGCCTTCTGGGGAGCTTACAATTAATGTGTATATGCTTTTTCTAGTAGGAACTAGGAAGAAATGTGCAGATTATCTGTTTTATCTTGGCGAAGTACAGCCCATTGAATGCAACCTCAAATTATTTCTATTAAATCTTGAATGGTTCTCGTACTTAGTTTTTGCATTGCTATGGCTATTCAAAAGCAATTTTTTTTGCTAGATTTGGATTGTGTGGTTAGTTAGAAGCATCTTTTTAGGATATTTAACAGCAAACTGTTTCTGGAACTTGTAAAGATTTCTGCAAATGGCTAGATTCACAGCGCAGGGTGGATTTACAACCACAAATTGGCTCTAAGCGGTTTAAGTGTCCAATTTGAAGGTCTTTCTTATTACATTCTGCAAAGAATAAGTAATGGGCAGCTTTCTGATGGTACTGATAGCGCATAATTTTGGTTGGTGTATAGGATGGAGGGTGTCTACCGCCTGCTCCTGCATGAAAGGAAAGTTATGCAGGATGGCACTTCAGATGCAAAGCTTCATGCTCCGATACAGTACGAGAGAGATGTGATTACTGCTCTTGGAACTACCAAATGGCAGGTTCAAACAGTCGAGCTTTCCATATAGAGTCTTCCACTACTCTCAGCCCTGTATGATTTGACTATGTTTTAGAAACATCCATTTGTATCTCTATTTCTTCTAAGGCCTTTAGTCTCGTAACTTGCAGCTGGAGCAATTTGAGAGGGAGGTAAATGCAGCTGCATTCTCTGACAAGTCAAAGACAAGAGAAAATGCAATCTTAAAATTTAGACAATTCATTAGAGCTATTGCGGAGCAGATTTCTCAGGTGGAAGAAAGTTTGGAGAATCTTAGCATCGGTTCTAATAGAACTCCAAAACATTTACACTCTAGTGAATATGATGGAGATGGACTGGCATCCTTTCTTTCTGGTACCAGCAAGGATGACCATGTGTATCATTCCACTAGTACAGATGAAATTGTTGAGCTTAAGCTCGACGATGTACCTTTGGTAAGTGGCTATCATTCCACCCAAGAACATAGAGCATATGAACACAAGAATTCAGAAAAAGATGTGGAAGGAGCAGGCAAGCTTAAATGCTCATGTGGAGAAAGTGCATGTGAAGGGGGTCATAACAATAGCAGTATGTATAGTTTGGACGCTGATGATTCTGTAGGTAGGAGGCTCTTTGACAAAAACAAACTGAGTAGGCAATACCGTAGTTTTATAAGAAACTTATGGTTTACAAAGCGGGGTCGTGAAAGCTTTACAAAGAGGAGGAAGGATGGAGAAGATATGGATAGCTTGAGAAATGGACACACACTACCTTCATTCAATCTACCTCAATCTGGAAGGGTACGCCACTCTTCTTTAATCATTTATTTCATCCTCTGATTTTCTGGATACTGTAATCTAGGTATTGTTTTAGGCTAAAAGTTTGTTGGTGCTTCTAATAAATTTGATATGCACTGATGTTCACATGTAATAACTTCATAGTCATAATTCTTGCAGGCTATGTATTTCTGGCCAGAGGTCATCAAGGGGAGATTAAATAGATCTGAGTATTTTACAGATCGTAATCGTCCTCAGATACGTTTGGTGACATCAGTACTAATTGCACTAGCTGTTCTCTGTGAGTTTCTTTCTTCCATGAGTCATCCGCTCTTTTTGAGAATTTAACTCTTATGATTGTTAATATTGTTTTGGAACAAAAGGATATTTAATTTAACAAAAATTAAGTCAGTTGTTCATAGTTGAATACCTGAAGAAAACCGAAGAATGAAAACCTTATTTCTCTTGGTATTCATCCCTCATGAATGTATAGCATCAATTAGTGGTAACTGATAGCTTTCCTGAAAACTGGATTACTTGAAATGAAAGGTCCAGTGTTGAGAATACAATCGAGATTCATTTTGCATACGATTCATAGCATACTGTTAGCTATTTCTTCGACTAAGACAACATAGAATAGTAGAAAATCAGTGTGAACTCTCGATTTGATTCTTGAAATGCCCTTTTATGCATCTAATGTTCTTTTACTGTCAAATGGTTAGCAAGCTCTTTATCACTGATAATCTATTCTGTTGTTGATCTAACTGACATCAGGCCAGGATAATTTTCATGAGATCTGCCCTCCCATTTATCTGAGGTGATTATGTGCATGCAGGCTTGCTGGTATCCCATGTGAGGTGACTGTGAATCGAGTTTTGGTTGCTGTTATGTTATGTATTACCACGGTCCATGGTATACTCTACCAATCATATGATGTGCTGTGTGATGATTTCTGATGGAGAAGGATCCATTATTCTTTTGAAGCATCTCAATGCTATGCTCCAAATTGTCATGCCATGCAGACAAAGTTTTTTTTTCGATAAGAGACACAGGTTTGAAAAAATCTTTGTGCAGTTGATAGTTGTGGTCGCTTGTGATTAGCGTGACCTGTCATCAACACAACACTTCGAAAAAAAAATCACTAATCCATGTCTTTTAGTCAACTGTGCAACATGATCTATTGTAGTGTTCACTCGTCCTGCTGGTATAACTAAGAATTGCCAGATCGGCGAGATTGAATTTGGAGTATAGATTTTCTGGGGAGCAGTTCCCTTGTGTATTATTTTGTTATGAAAGGGAAGCCTGAATTGAATCAAAATGGTTCAGTGTATTGTACCTGGTTTGTAAGCTGTAACTGCCTCCAACTGAGATATTGTATTAAATTTGGTTTCTTGTGGACCTGGAACTGAGCTATGACGGCCTTTCGGGTTTCTGCATATGCTTGCTGTGCTGTTGTGCCTTTCTGCGGCCGTCAACTCTCGCAGGTTGCAATCATACTGTGATATGTAGGAGAACAAATACAAGTTTGTCAGTACCAAGAACATCCAAATGAAGTTTTTCTTCTTTGTGAATTGTAAAAGAAGTAAAAAAAACTTCTCCCCTTATTTTTCTTTTCTGGAATATAAGACTTGCATCTACTTATGGCTACCTAGGAAGAATTTGATCTTAAAGATGGAACTGAGAAAGAGCGCTAAGCAGTTCGAACTATCCAAAATGTTTTATTAGGAAACTACATAAATTGTGGACGTTGTCGCCTCTAACTGAATTGGTATCTGAGCCTTATTCGAATGTTATAACATGAACTTGGATTCGAGAAAAGAACACGGTCTCTTACTTTTCACATTGAAACAATGTTCTGTGGACAAGTTTGATTGTGAACTTGAAATCGGATATAATTATGCAAAGTGTCCAAAAGCAATGTTTCCTGAACTTCAATTCAGCATATTTCTGTGCCTCCAGTTAGTGAAATACTGCTACGAATGATATGATCAGGTGGATGCTCGGCTCCTACCGGAATTCACACATCTGATTCGTGTTTGAATCCAAGCGAAACCGAATTCCGTACACGAGCTCAGTTCGGAGTTTGATGGCCTCGATCCTGATCACTGGCACTGGCACTGGCACGTTGGCCCCCCGTGTCAGTAAGGGCACCTGCTCCGGCTGTCTGCGCTGATCCCGTCCCCTGATCCCCGCCAAGAGGCGCCCCATCCCGCGAAGCAGCCGCCCTGATCGCCCAAACCCAGCCACCATCACGCCCGTAAATTAAAGCAGCTTCTCGTGGTCGGCTTCGCAAATCCACCACGGCCTTTCGCCCAAGCAGCCAGCCGTGCGCCGACCCACACGGCCCAGAGCAGAGCAGAGGCGTCGCAACCGCGCGGCCGCTGCCAGTTGGGTTGGGGTCGGAGCCAGGCAGCCAGCCGCCGAGCCGCGGGCGGGCAGGCGGACCCGTGGAAGCTGCCCTTATTAAAGCCGCCGTGCGCGTGCCCTGCCGCATCCATCACCCCAACTACCTCCTCACCACGCGATCCAGTGCCCCGCCCCGCCTCGTCTAGAATCCGTTGGCCTCCGCCGCGCCCCGGCCCCGACCACAGCTCCGTCTCGTCGGGAGGAGGAAGGAGAGGAGGTACGCGTCCACCGACCCGCCACCTTGTTCGCGCGCGCGTAGCCGCCGTAGTCGTAGATCGCGCTGTCTGATGTGACGCGACCCTGGCGCTCCCGCCTCGGCCCCGCGTAGCGGCAGGGTCCGCACTTGCCCGCCCGCCTGCCGGATCCGTCCCTGTTGCTGGGTTGATTTTCCACTCGGTAGCGTAATTGCGTTGTCACACTGTTCGCGGTAGTTCAATGCAGGAACTGGGGGTGATTGCGTAGATTCATTACATGGATTTCTGAAATTCCATCTGCATTTCTCTGTATTTTCCTAGCACTTCGTTGATTCGTGATGATCCAGTAGTAATCATTTCTCATGCGCTTTCTCGCCAGTAATCCACGGGAATCACCGGGCCAAGCAAGAAAGATGTCAGCTGCCACCGCCCCGAGGTTGTCCGTCCCCAAATCCGGGGCAAGCTTCCGGACCGCCGCTCCGGCGGCCAGGGCCCCATCCTCCGTCGGCTTCACGAGGCAGGCGCCCCGCGCGTCGGGGCCGCGGCTCTCCGGCAGGTTCGTGGCCTCCGCGGCCGTGCACAAGGTGAAGCTGGTCGGGCCGGACGGGGTGGAGCACGAGTTCGAGGCCCCCGAGGACACCTACATCCTCGAGGCGGCCGAGAACGCCGGCGTGGAGCTGCCCTTCTCCTGCCGCGCCGGGTCCTGCTCCACCTGCGCGGGCAAGATGTCGGACGGCGAGATCGACCAGTCGGAGGGCTCGTTCCTCGACGAGAACCAGATGGCTGAGGGGTACCTCCTCACCTGCATCTCCTACCCCAAGGCGGACTGCGTCATCCACACCCACAAGGAGGAGGAGCTGTACTAGAGTGCTCGTGGCTCCGGTGCTTCAATGGCGGCGCAGTCGCTGAGACCATGCCGTAGCCATGCCATGGTAGAGATTGTTGTGGGGGAAGGGCTAGCTCTTGATGTCTACTGTTGAACATCTCTTTCGTTGAGATCGTGCCATACGAGCTGTGACAATAATTGTTGTAACGTGGTTCTGCAATTCAAACTGCGAGTGTTTTTCGAGCAGCAATGGCAAAAAGTCCACATCATGATCGAAGTTACAAAATTCGTGCTTGAAGTTAAATTGCAGATTTCTTTCCTCTTAGTGGCAAATTTTGTCTTGTCCTCTATGTGCATACTGGTCCGCAAGCTGAATGTGACACCAGAAGTTCACACTATAATTATCACCATTATCTGGAAATATTTTTCCATTTATTTGGACCTGGCGCCATTGCATTGTTTGGACACATAGCAGCTCCTTTCCTGAAGTGAAGTTCTACATGTTGAACCTCTGAAAGCCTCTGCTCAAACAGTCAGTCCCTCACTATTTCCTGCAGCTTCAGGTTTTCAGAAGGTGGCTTCAGAGATTCAGAGCAGAGATGCAGGACATGGATCTGCATCTGGTTACTGTCTGTCCTCTGCGCTATGTTATTTACCCAGCTATGCATGTTGAACTGTTTATCTGACACCTTGATTCAGGCTACCCTGGCCATATGCATTCTCCATATGCTCCTAAGTTGGTATTGCTCTGACATGAATGGCTCGTACGAGTTGTGACAATAATTGTTGTAACATGGTTCTGCAGTCCAAACTGCAAGTGTTATTCGAACTTCAATGGCGAAACTTGCACGCTATGGGAAGGGGAAAAAATTGGTGTTTTTTCAAGTTAAATTGCAGGTACCTTCCGGTGGCAAATTTTGCCTTGTCCTCTGTGCATACTGGTCTGCTTGCTGAATGTCAAAACAGGATTTCGCACTGTATATTATCATAATTGTTCGAATATATATTTTTCGTTTTATTTGTACTTTGTTCCCTTTGGGTCGTTGGATGGATGATAGCTCCTTTACGAAGTCTGAATGTTGAAGGTCTGAAAGTCTGAATGCTCATATTCATTACATTCCTTGTTCTCACTGTCCACGTTTTCTTGCATTGTTATAATACTCTCCTCCCTTCGTCCTCTGTCAAACTTCACAAATCCTAGGACGTAAAATTTTATCCCATTTTAATGGCAAAGTTCAGGTCGGCTGATGCCTACCGAAGAGTTTTTAAAAAAAGTTCTGGCAGCTTCAGTTTTTCAGAAGGCAAGTTCAGAGCCTCAGAGCTCAGATGCAGGCATGGATCTGCTTACTGTCTGTCCTGTGTGCTATGTTATTTAGCTCAACCATCCTAACTAACTGCATCATAAACTGTTTCACTCAGTTGGAACTGGATATGAATTGTTCGTACATGGGCACCGCCTGCGACTCGGTGAACAGCAGTGCAGTAGCAATCGCTTCTGCTCCACATCATGGTGATAGTGTATCATCAGTAACGCATCTCCTTTTTTGCGGTTTCCCAGTGCTGTGATACATCTGGTCTTGAACCATAAGCATCGATTGCGGATTTTGTTTTGCTCAATTTAGCACTAAGCATTTGCTCCCAAACAGAAAAAGGAAAACAATGACCATGAAAAATGCATGCTGTAGAGTTCTCTTTTTGAAGTTTTGCAATTCAAATCCAACGACGCACGTGCCCTTTTGAAGTAAGGCAGACTTTTGCCCCTCAAGCAAACAAATCAGGAGTAGTATTCGATAAGTTATAGAAGACCTGTACGGTTCTACTACTTCCCGTCATGTTGATCCTTGAACGTTCAACATTCGCAGTAGCATTCAGTAACCACGTTCATATCTGCAACATGTTTGCATGCCCAATGAGCCAAACAAGATAAAAATTTCCTGCCAACATGCTGACATCCACAAAAAGATCAAGAATCTGAGATCAGACGAGCCAAACTTTCAGTGCCAAGGTCGCGGTCAGGTGTGACCGGCTGACGTGGAAGCTTAAATATTTGGTCAGCGACCACGACCAGGGCAGCCTGCGCGCCGCCGGAGCCAAGCCAACTCGACGAAGCTCCACCCGGCGATGCCACGAGGGGCGCAGCAGGCAGCGCGCCGTGCACGTGCGGCAGCCGGAAGAAGGCGGCGCTCCGGCGTGCACGACGGCACGAGCGAGGCTTCTCGCCGTCCCGTCCCCGTAAAGATCTCCCCCTCCTGTTTTAGGAACGTTTCCCTGAAATCCTGTTTGGAACATCTGAGAATTTCCATAGGAACTTCGAAGTGCCTTCTTGTTTTTGTTTGGACGATCGACCGGCCGTCTCTGAAAGGCGAAAGCGACGCGTTCCGTCCGTCCGTGTGTGAGTAGGCCTTGCTACTTGCAAGGTAGTATTAGGTATAGATAGGAAGTGTCTGTATCCGTGCGTGTACAGCAGAGCACACGACGTACGCCGCGGCGACTCTGCTCTACTATAAAGAGCAGGGACACCAAGCGCGACACGGCCCGGTTCCCCCTGACACACAGGAGAGAAACGCGCGAGTTAATGCGAGCGCGCCCGCACCGCCGCCCCTAGGCCAGCCCGAGGGAGAGAGCCCCGAGACGAGCCATGGCGCCGGCGGAGCTCCGCACCGTGGCCGTGCCCTCTTCCCCGCTTCCGCTCCCCCTCCTCCTCCTGCTGCTGCTGCTCTCGCTCCTCGCAGTCTCAGGTACCTGGTGCTAGCTCGTTCTCTCCCGGTCATGGCGTCGCTACTGCGGTAGATGCGTTCGTCGCCTCTTGGTCCTTGATTGCACTTGATGGACGTCCCTGGCCTTCAAATCGCTCTAGATTTTGGGTCCCTTGTGATTGCCAGGCTAAGCCATGCATGAAAAAAATTTTGAACTTCGTCTCTCCTTTTTGTTACCGGTTTCTTGAAAGGCCCTTGAGTTCAGTTCCTGCGAAGGGCAGTATCGCCGAATCTTGTTTCATTTTTTTTCTGAATCTTTTTAGCACGGGGCGATGAGACCATCCTTCCTCTATCTTTCTTTCTGCAAATGATGGCCTGGAGCATTGCGGCGTCGCGAGGTCGTTTTCGTGGGTTTCTTGGGTTTTGATTTCAGCCGGCTGGTCCGACGTGTGCTTGACAGAGCGAACAATTAAATTTCCACGTCATACGGCGACCCCTCGCTGGAATCACGTATGCCTGATTTTGACATTCGCTTGAAATTTTCTCCCGGCTGTCCGATCTGTGCACCTTTTATTCGGAAAACGACGCCCGTCCTACCCATGAGCATCACAAGCCAGTTCATGTGTGAAAGGGAACCGCATTTAATTTCCCCCAAATTTTGTTTTGCTGTTCCGACGTACTACTAGCAGCCTAGTATCTCTTGCCGACCTAATTATCACTATGATGCGATTACAAATATCTCATCAAAATATACTACTAGCACTTTTCCTTCGTCAGCAATTTATGCCAAATTCAACGTGATTTTTCTTGCCATTTTGAGCCTCTTCCTAAATCTGAACATTTGATTTTTTTTTCCGGCCGTGATTGCAGCCGTCGACGTTGTATCGGCGGCGACGGCGCCGCTCAAGTTCGGGATCAACTACGGCCAGATCGCGAACAACCTCCCGCACCCGACGCAGGTGTCGGGCCTCCTGCGGTCGCTCAACGTCAACCGCGTCAAGCTCTACGACGCCGACCCTGCTGTGCTCACGGCCTTCGCCGGCACGGGCGTCGAGTTCATCGTCGGGAACGAGGACCTCCAGAACCTGACCGACGCCCGCAAGGCCCGCGCCTGGGTGGCGCAGCACGTGCAGCCGTTCCTCCCCGGCACGCGCATCACCTGCATCACCGTCGGCAACGAGGTGCTCTCCGGCAAGGACACGCCCGCCATGCAGAACCTGCTCCCGGCCATGCAGGCCGTGTACCAGGCCGTGTCCGACCTGGGCCTCGCCGCCCAGGTGAACGTCTCCACGGCGCACTCCGTCAACATCCTCGCCAGCAGCTACCCGCCGTCGTCGGGCGTGTTCCGGGAGGAGCTCGCGCAGTACATCCAGCCCATCCTCAACTTCCACGCCGAGGCCCGCTCGCCGTTCCTCATCAACGCCTACCCCTTCTTCGCCTACAAGGCGAGCCCCGGCAGCGTCTCGCTGCCGTACGTGCTCTTCGAGCCCAACCCCGGCGTGGTCGACCCCAACACCAACCTCACCTACGACAACATGCTCTACGCCCAGATCGACGCCGTGTACGCGGCCATGAAGGCCATGGGGCACACGGATCTCACCGTCAGGATCTCCGAGACCGGGTGGCCGTCCAAGGGGGACGACAACGAGGTGGGCGCCACCGTGGCCAACGCCGCGGCGTACAACGGGAACCTGATGAAGAGGATCGCCATGGGCCAGGGGACGCCGCTCAAGCCGGACGTCCCCATCGATGTGTTAGTGTTCGCGCTCTTCAACGAGGACATGAAGCCCGGGCCGGCGTCGGAGAGGAACTATGGGCTCTTTTACCCCAACGGCACGCCGGTGTACAACCTCGGGTTCAACGGAGCATCCTTCAGCCCGTCGCCGACGTTCTCCTCTTCTTCCAAGCCGACGGTAAGAAAATTCTTAGTTTATTATTGACAAAACTCTGAATCCAAATTCAGTCGCATAATTGCAAACCCGATTAGATTTTTACAGAAAAAGGTTATTTGAAGCAACTAAAAAACACGGCAAATAACATCTCTGTACGAGTTGCTTATCCTTCTTTCTTACCCATTGTGTTCGTTCACTGCTTGCAGATTACATTTCTGATGGCGGTTGTTGTCCTACTCGCTGGCTTTTTCCTATGACCTACACCAGTATTGTGCGAGAAGAATTGCTATTTCCTGACTAACCCATTTGTGCTTGCATCGGACATCATGCTAGCTACCAGAGCCCATAATCTGACTTTGAGGTAAGCTTATCTCGATAGCATTCCTCTTCAGATAATTTACTTTCTAAAATTGTTTTCTAAACTGTTCAGTTCTGTCTGGGATTGCGGTAGCTAGCCTTTCTAAGAATTCTTATTAATTTTCTTGTTATATATGGACGTAGCAGTTACTTGAAAGCATCTTAACATAGCAAATAACAAATATGTAGCATTGTATAGAAGCAACGTTTCGGAACAAAGTCTACTACTACGTTGTGTATAGCCAATTTTTTTTTTAAAAAAACTGTGTACAAGGAACTGGTGCTCCTACGTACTAGTTAGGCTGGCACAACTGTTTAAGAACCAACAAGGTATGAGGTTGAGTACCGAATACCGATTTTCAAAACCCTGACTAGAACTAGTAAGATTATCCTAAGTAGATTCCACACGTCATCATACAGCTATCAGCTCCTAACCTGGTTTTTGAGAAGAAAGTTTTAAGCCATGGAACCGAGTAGTTTATCAACCTGTCTGCCACGATGTTAGGTGGTCGGTCATCCTGCCCTGGAGGCAACATATATGTTCGGCCGTTTTTGCCTCCGGCCCTGCCGATGCCACGGAATGTCTTCGGTTAGCCTATTCCCCAGGGAGGCAGGCCGGTGGTTGATCGGTTCCTGCGCTGTCCATGCCCTGAGAGCTCCAAACCGACCAACCAAAGAGGACCGCCCTTGCTCGCATCATCTCGAAAAGAATCGAATGGGCATTGTCACGAAAGGAAACACGCATGGCTAGCTGCAGCATGCTTCCATCTGATGGCCACTTTTCAGAAGCAACCGTTCCTTTGGCAAAATCAGGAGCCCGTTGTTGTTGAGTGCTCGCTGTTGTCGCCAAACCTTGAGAGCAGGGCATTTTCTGAGAGTTCCAGACTATCTACCTTTTCAAAATGAAAGATGGTGGTCCATTCAGTGTACAACACTCGGTTTGGTCAATTCAGCTCAAGCTGGAGTTTGCGCCTCTTTTATTTGCTATAAAAATATATATATGCTATGTTGATTGCTTGATTTATTCCTCATAAGGTCTGTTGGGGCATTGACATGCGACTGAAAAACTTCTAACATTGTTCTAATTGCTTATCTACTCTGTATTTGTATGCAGGTTAGCAAGATTTTTTGTTCTCTTCATCAGTTGATTGGATTGGAAGGTTGTAGCTAGTCCTACATAGAGGAAGGAGAAGGCGGATGTACCATCATCATTTCTACGCACGTGTTCATGAAAATCAGTCAAGCCGCTGTAAAATTTTGACAATATGCATGGAATAGAACTGTAGAAGTACCAATACTGGTTATATAGATACAGCGAGCATGCGACTTGGAGTGGTTGTTTAGTTCTGTTCTTTCACTGTATTATATATTCACCTTATGGTATCATTAGAAACAGTCTATCATCAGATAGTTGTTTGTGTGGTTTTGTTCAATTATAGCCTTTTGCGGTTGACGGAATGATGTTCGCAA
The DNA here is from genome assembly GCA_032594955.1 of Panicum miliaceum. Taxonomy (NCBI): domain Eukaryota; kingdom Viridiplantae; phylum Streptophyta; class Magnoliopsida; order Poales; family Poaceae; genus Panicum; species Panicum miliaceum. The sequence continues at coordinate 15,086,225 of CM064065.1, forward strand.
ACCCCCAACCCCCCCCCCCCCCCCACACCCCAACCCCCACCCCGGCCCCCCCCCCCCCCCCCCCCGTCCAAAAAAAAAAAGAATCGCAGTAGCTGATTATGAGCACTCTTGCATAGCATAAACTTCCAATTCTCATGTTTTCCCAAATTGTTTCTCTGACCATTGACATAAAAAGTTCCAACTAATTTGTGCATGTGTACAAACTAAATCTCATCCACTAGATCCAATTTGAATGGCCTAAGTGAGAGCTGAGGATTCCCTAACCCTGTTGTTAATCTTTTAATTGGACCAAATCCAAACAGCCTAAGAAGGATGGGAAAATCTTCGCCTCTCACAAATGAAATAATTGAGTCTGTACATATGTGCACTAATATACTTATACGTGATACTTCCTCATTGATAGAATGCAACTACCCTATGATCAAAGAGTCACCGTTGCCAAACGGCGCTTGCTGCTCATTCCTCCCTCTAGCACCGTTTCATGGAGCTTTGTGCTTGTTCGCCCCGTATCTCTTCTTTTAGTTTAGCTAGTGGTATTGCTGGTTTCTTCTCTCTTCGCCCGTCGTACCTGAGTTTCTTGTAACCTTTTGTACTCTTATGCTTATCAGTGCTAAAAATTGTTCAGCCCTGCTGTATTTTTTTTCTTTAAAAAAGCGAAAGAGTAAGAAACTCCGAAGCTTAAAGCCTATCGCCGCCTGCTTCCTTCCTGCTGCGGGGCTTTCTGGCTCGCCCGTTGTGCTAGCCGCACGCACGCGTGTGAGATCGGGGCTACAGGCCCATCAAGAATCTCTTATGGGCCATCATATAGGGCCTTCCGGTTTCCGTATAAATGGGCTGATTTCATAAAGGAAAGTGGGGGCCCATTTTTCTTCCCCATGACGACACCTTTCGACTCTTTCCGTTACGCTCAGAGAAGGGGAGGAAAACATTTCTGGGCTACCGTCGTGACGTAATTTAAACCCCGAACAAGCGTCCGATTGCAAATGAACGGCCGAGATCATCTCTAAGACTCTGACCGGCGTAGAATCCCAGAAATCCATCTTCGCGTCCAAGCCTGTCAGACTGTAGCAGCCGCGACTCGACGAGTCGCGCGCCCCTCGCCTTCTCCGCCTGGTCGTCCCCGTCTCCAACCCCGTCACCGCCGCGCCGAGCGGGCCCAACCGGAAGTTCGGGCTCGCCCCCCCCCCCCCCCCCCCGCCCTCCTGCCGCGGCTATGGCAGTGCGCGCGACGGTCTCCCGCTTCCCGGCCACGCTGGAGGCGCTGGAGTCGTGCGCCGTCCAGTGGGGCGTCGCCGTGACGCCCTTCGCCGCCGCCGACGAGCGCGGCCAGCCCCCGACCACCGGCGCCGGCGGCGACCGCGTCCCGCGCTGCGAACACTGCTGGGCCTACTTCAGCAGTCACTGCGATCTGGAGCGCTGGGGCTGGTCCTGCGCGCTCTGCGGCACGCTCAACGGATTCGACGACGACACCGCGCGCCGGTTCCAGCGCCCCGACGCTTGCCCCGAGCTCAACTCCTCTTTCGTCGACCTCGAGATCCCAGGTACTGCTACTTGCAGCTGCCTGCGCGGGTGATGTGGGATGAAGCTTGACATGTGGGGATTCAATTCCTGCAGTGGATGAGCCGGAGGGTGGAGGAGACGGCGTGCAGGCGCGGCCTGTTTATGTGGCCGCAGTGGATCTCGCATGTAAGTCCAGTCCTTTCGCTCAGGGCGTCCCCGATCATGGAATTCTATGCCTCCTTTCCGCCCTTTGCAGTGATGGGAAGCTACCTTACATGTGAATTCTGGATCATAACCAAGGAAGGAAACCCAACTAGTCCGAAATGAAATGCAGTTTCTGAATAAATAGAACAAAATGCAGTGAAAAGATATCTCTTAATACACAATTTTATTTCTATTTGAAAACAACCAAAAACAGCTACGTTATGTGGTTAGGTTTGTGGATATGTGATGGCTCATCACGCAGAGATCAAACCTTTTGTTACGGGTCGGCAATAGTCTATTGATATTGTGTTATGAGCTACAAAGTAATATGTGACTTGACTGTCGCATTGTCCGAATACTCAGGTTCTGAAGAGTTCCTGGAACTCATCAAGAGTGCGCTTCTGGCTGCCCTAGAAGGTATTGAATTCTGAACATTTTGAACTTCCTGAGTTATGGTTTCCTTGAATTATTGTGTTATTTGTGAATTCAGTTTGATTCTTCATCATTTTGGTTTTCACTGTGCAACAGCTCTTATTCCGGGCTCCCTATTTGGGCTTATGACGTACAGCCATAAGATTGGGTTGTATGATGTCCAAGGTCCAATTCCAGTCGTGAAAAATGTTTTTATTCCACCGGACCTAGAGGAAGATGGTCTTCCTGTTACCCTTGAAGATGCCATGCCCCTACTTGCTTTTTTAGCCCCAGTATGTTACAAAACTATCAATTGAACTAAAAAGCGATTTAGACAATCTGAGCTTGTCTAATGGTAAGATAATTTATTTGCAGGTTGACACATGCAAGGATCGAATTGCTGCTGCCCTGGAAACACTGCGACCCACATCTTCATGGGAGCGAGGTGCTGCTTCAGGGCAGGAGGAGGATACCGTTTTGCTTGGTGGACGAGGCTTTGGAACAGCCATGTCTGCTTTAATTGACTATCTAAGTTCAGAATATGGTTCTACTTTTGCTTTGGGTAGGTCAACATACTTTGCATGTCTTGTGGATATCTGGTGTTGATCAGACAATTTCTTTCATAAGATGTATGTTTGCAACTTTGCATACAATTTAGTACCTAATATTTTTATGCCTAATTTACATTTGTCCCTTGTAATGGAGAGCAGCTCGGGTGTTTGCTTTTCTGTCTGGTGCACCTGATTATGGAGCTGGTCTGCTAGACACCAGGAGATATGGGGAGCAGTATGCTAGTAAGGGGGTAGATGCTGACCTTGCCTTGCTCCCTGAACAGATACCTTTCTACAGAGACCTAGTACGCATGAGTCGAAAGTCACAAATTACTTGACTGTCTCTGCCATATTGATTATTGATCTTATTGAAAATTTGAAACAGGCAGCTGTTGCTGTTCAAGCAGGAGTATGCATAGACATATTTGCTGTAACTGATGAGTACACTGATTTGGCTTCACTGAAGTTTTTGAGTATTGAAAGTGGTGGATCATTATTTCTCTATGCAAATACTGATGATTCAACACTTCCCCAAGACATGTATGCTTGATTGAATGAATGTTTTACTTCTGTTCCACTTATAATATTCCAATTGCAAACTTCCAAATAAATATGAATGATCTTTTCTTCCTTTTCTTGCTATTTCCACTAACAGATACCGCTTGCTAAGCCGACCTTATGCATTTGGCTGTGTTCTAAGACTGAGAACATCTTCGGATTTTGAACCAGGCAATTCTGTAAGCAGTCAAGCTACTTATGTTCAGTCTAACCCTTGTACACATGTTGCCAGTTCTAACTAACCCATCATTCTCACAGTATGGGCATTTCTTCCCTGACCCTCAATATGAAAATGTGCAACACATCATCTGCTGTGATTCATTTGCCACTTATGCATATGACTTTGACTTTGTTCATAACGACGGTTTCTCCAGGTATATTATGATATTTTAACTTGACCCTATGGTTGGTTACTCACTACTAAATGATGTATTTGTTAAAGGAAGATATTTTGTTCTCTCCTTGAAGGAGAAAACACAAAAATTAAGCCCATTGACTGTCTTATCTGCAAACATCTTATGGTCCTCCACTAATGAAATTTGTGCAATTTACTAATATAGTAATATGGGCATGTAAAGCTTCTTGCAAAATTATGTTTCAGCACAAGCCCTGTTATTGCTGCTGTTGGAACTGGGAAAGAAGCTACCGGAATTAGAATTTTCTCACGACAGCTAACTTTTTAGTTTGCTCCATGTTGTGAAATTAGATGTCCCTCCAGGGTAACAATGTGAAAAAGCAAATTTCTGTGACCATCATAATATCTCACAGTTGAAAAATGTTACCTGTAGGAAAGCCTTGCATCAAATGACAACTCTTTGCAAAAAGCAGCCCTTGTTTTCCTCAAATGTATGTAAATGAAAGCATAGTTAGGTTTCCCTTCATAATAATATGATTTTTTTTTTTGTCTTGCTGGACCTATTAACTCGATGAGGATCTTTTGTACTCGTTAGCGGTGGTTAAATATTGTGATTTACATTTACAGGCACACAGATCCTGCTGTTATACAGATCGCTTTTCAGTACAGTGTGATTGAACCTGTTGAGGAAACATCAGGCAGTGAATCACAATCATCTGCAAGGTACATAAGGGAAAGAAATTGATACTTATGTTCATATTCAGCAGAAAGGATAGTTCAAGCATTAATTTTGTCTAGATACAGCCTAAAACCATTAATAAAGCGATTGCATAGATCATGGAGTATCAACAGTTTGATATTGCTCAATTCACTGTTCTATTTTCATTGTCTATGCAGTATAATTTGTTACATGCCTTCAGCCTTGTACCATCAATTAAGATTCACACTTTTCAACTAGTAACTTTCTGTTTTCTTGCATTTGCCTCGTGCTATCACTATCGGATATCGACAAGTATGTTTGATCAAACTGATTATCATGTTTACAGAACTAGTACACAGAATGAATCATATTAACATGCACTCTTCCATGTTGATTTTGCTGCTTTCCTGTTTGCATCCAAGTCAAGCTCATTTGTCTTATTCTAATGTTATATCTTTGCAGCTACAAGTTTTGTTTAAAGAGGCGATTGAGATTAAGAACATTGCAGTACCGCCCGGCTAGGAATATCAGTGAAATTTATGACAGTGTAGATCCAGAGGTTGTGCTGCATATCCTTGTTCATAAGGTAACCATGTTTTTCCCAGATACATATAGTCAAGCTCTATTTTTTGTTTAAATCAGGCATTATTTCCTCTAGAAGTTGTCTATTGATGAATTGAAATAGAAAAAAATGAATTGAAATAGAAAAAAAAAGCTTCTAGCAAGTGAAGAGAAGAGGTTAATCACAACATGTGTTAATAGAATTAGAAGTGATGTGATATCAAGATAATTGAATTAATTTGGTAAGGGGAATAGTGAAGCTTCTGTAAGGAAGATTCTCCTGGTTCTGTCACTTTTATTAGCCATTATATCTTCAGGACGTTATTTTCTTTCAAAAAGAGGTATCAAATTAATCGCTTATTATGGATCTTTGTATATTAGTGAACATTCACCTTTGATAAAACACAATGACAATACTATGTTTTTCCCCCCTCATTTAAGATTGAGCTGTACCCTTTCACTAGTTCACATGGTCATCCACTAATTCTTTTCTTATACACTTGTCTCCAGGTTATTTTAGAGTCCTTGGATAAAGGGGTTAGAGAAGGAAGACAACAAGTGCATGCTTGGCTAGCCCTCCTCGCATCCCGGTATAATGAGGCCCTTAGCTCTGATGCTCAAGCTCCACCATCGAGCATCGATGTTGACTTCTCACAGTGCCCACAGTTGCAAATGTTACCTCAACTCGTGTTTGCATTATTGAGAAGTCCTCTTCTTCGCTTGCATGAAGAAGGCGTACACCCAGATTACAGGATATATTTACAATGCCTTTTCAGGTTCATAATCTTTCTTAAAATGATATGTTTGGATTTGGATTATCTCTTTCTTGGAAGTTTCATTACACCAAATTTTGGCTAACATTGTCTCAAATAGTGTTCGTTTAGTTAGAATATTATTCGTTATTCTACAAAACTAATGTCTAAGAAATATTTCATGTATTGAGTTCTCCCTTTATGAACAAACTTTCGTAAATTGTTCCTGTTGCAACAATCTCTTATCCCTTACCGTCGATTGATGTGAACAGATACCATTTTTTTTTACTTTGACTGTTTTTGCAGTGCACTGGAGCCATCTTCTCTAGCTAAAGCTATATATCCAGTTTTGATATCATATTCCTCACCTGACAAGCAAGCATTCCCACGGCACACTTTGAGCTGTGCTGCTCTAATAATGAGCGAGAGCCCAATATTCCTCCTGGATGCTTTTACCAACCTTATTGTTTACTATTCACCAACTGCTGATCCATCAATTGCTTTTCCTCCACCCCGAGATTGTGAGTACATTATTTTGCATTTTGTTATGCATGTTTTGAGCATAGAAGCACTAGTACTTGTTTATTTCAACCACCTTTTCTGTTCACATACCATGCAGGTCTGTTGAGAACAACGATTAATAGATTGAAGCAGGACAGGTGTATTACACCAAAACTTACATTCATCCATGGAGGGAAAGATGATTCAACATTGTTTGAGAGCTACCTTATTGAAGAGCAAGATGTTGATGGTTCAGGCTTTACAACTGGTTCAGGGTTTGTAGCCTTCCGCGAGAGCATCAGGAATGTTGCAGCAGAGATCATCCAGGAAGAAATTGGAAGCTAGTTTTAGCTACCCTTCTGGTTCCACTGCAGATTGGATCGACAGGGATGCTTATAACCTTAATGTTATAGTAGCTAACTGTATGTTACTTAGCCAAAATAGTGAAAGAATGTCGAGGAATAATAAAAGATTGCTAGTTGCTTTAGGCATGATTTGTCAGAGAAAACTTCTCGGTACCAGTTTTTTTTGTCACTAAAATTTATAACCGCAGATCTTTATTGATGCAAAAGAAACACAAGAATTATACTGTAAGAACATTGCGCGGAGCATGGCTTCCTTTTGTGTGCGGGTGTTAGGGTGGGTGGGTCACAGAGACGTAGGTCGTCTGAGTCACTGAAAGAGAGTGCCACTTTTTTCAAAATGCCGTTTTTTTTTTTGTCCTGGACTCCGGGTTGTCTGATTTCTGGGACACCATTCAAAGTTGTCATGCCATCGTGCCTGTGTGTGGATGTTTTTATGAATTCGTGTAGCAAATTAAGTAATTAACTTCATTCACTCAATCAGCCTGTCCTATGTTCCTCCTGAATTTTGATGCCGAGATCTTTTTTTTAGATCATTACAAGCTGACATCAGCGCTGTTACACTGCACAAAGACTTCTAGTTGAGGACTTGAGGTGGTCAGGCACGCAGGCATATGCTAGGAATGGCTAGAGCAGAAACTGATCAGACAACCAATAGTCATCAGGGATTTCTGAATCCATTTCTTTTGTCTGAAAGACCATTTCTGAATCAATTTCCGTGTTCCTCTTCTATGAGAAACATAACGTGCAACCTTTTAAAAAAACAAATATAACGTGCAAGAAAACATCTTTCGCAGGGCAGATACTCCAATACAAAACGATTAACACGAGCAGATTATCCATAGGACATCACATACAATTTAAAAATACGAACGCATTGAAGAGGAAATGGTAAACCCTTGACACTGGCAACAGCAACATTACTATCTCCGGTTCTACCCCTCTGTGCCATACGACAAGATTCATATCGATCCGTGCTGAATTCAGACCATCATCACTGCGGCCACGCCGGCGGCGGCCAGGAGAGCGACCGGCCACGAGACCGGCACGGCGGCGGCACCGTCACTGTGGTCCCCTGCCTCAGGAACCGGGGCGGGCGCCTCCGCGCCCTGAGGTGACGTCGCGCCAGGCGCCGGTGCCGGGCCATGGGAAGGGTACAGCCCCTGGGTGGACAGCGGCTCGGCTGGCGCAGCCGCCGGGGCCCTATGGGAGCGGCGGCCTCGGTGGTGCCCCTCGTTGGCCCACTCCGTGCCCGCGGCAGCGGCAGCGATCACCGCGGCCAGGAGCAGCAGGGGCATCAAGACCAAGCAACCTCTCGGCAACAGTGCCATTGCCGGACGTAGCTTCGACGGAGGTGTGCTTGCTGCGACCAAGACAAGATCACAAGAGGTGACAGGGTGAGGGTGAAGAGCAAGAGACTGGCTGGAGCTACCGCACCGTCGCAGCGGCGTGGGCATTTTATACGCCTGCTGGATCCGCAGAATGGAAAGCATTTGATGGTGGCGAGAATATGGAAGGCTCCTAACGCGATTTTAGGAGGCGTTGATGATGCCTTTTAATTCCTGGTTTTCTGATCTGAGCAGCGTCCTCTGAATACCTCGCGAGGCACCACGCGGAAGAAAAATCGAAGCGGAGGTGGTCATTGCTCTGGCGGTGTTGTTCACTGGCGTGCAGCTGGCCGGGGGTCTTTATTACTCGTTTAAATTTGAATTTTGCTTTTGGACGTCGATTTAGACGGCATGGTTTTGAACTTTTTCATACAGATTAATAAAGCTACTAATCACGTCACCTAAAAGAGCAAGCCCATCAGATTTTGCCCTTTGCTTCATCCCGACCATTTACTTACCTCCATGGTTTGAAGTTTGAACAAGCACACCGCGATGCGCTGCTGCCTCCACTTTCTCCTGGCCTCCTCATCTCCCCTTCCCCTAGGACTCCCACCGATCAGTTCCTGCTTCCACCCCAGCACGATCCAAGCCATCAATGGACGTAATGAAACTACCGTTAGTTAACGAAGGGACACGGAAGTGCTTGAGGCGCCTGTTGCTACAAATGTCGAAGGTCGCAGACGGATCCAATGCGCCCTAAGCTGGATGAACGGGAGATTAACCTTCCTCCGCGGCCGCCTCCTGCGCTTCCTTACTACTTACTGCATGACATGAGCAAGGTAGCAAGATACCTATTGCCGCCGGTCTAACCTCATCATCCGCCTGACATGCCCATGGCCCAAGGTACTTCACAATCGTTTTTTCAATTTTGCTGTTTTCCAATTATTTTTTTTCCATTTCTTAATTTGAATATGCAGATTCCCATCCTACATGACTCATAGTAATGTTATTTCTAATTTTTCAGATTGTGGTGTCAACTGTCAATGCTGCACAACATAGTTCAGTTTTCAGTGAACCTTGCCAGATCATAGGAAAATTTAACTTCCAAATGGAATCTGCTGTGCAATTTTCTAATTTTGCGATGCTGAGATCGTAGTAAACGGGTGGCCATCGTCGCTGCAATTATTTCCCAACGAAAAGCTATCCAGCTCCGAAATCTGTGTCCAAATTAATTTTCTAATTGGTAATTAGTGGTACTTGAGGTTTCTTCTTTACCTCTTTATAGCATCTCCAAGAGCCTTTCTAAAATATACTCTCTAAATCGTCATTTAGAGAATCATTTGAGTAAAAATTATTCTCTACATCTTTGTACTCTCCAACATCTTTTCTATATTTTGTGCGTAGTCTAGAGAGAAATTCTCCCTCTCCATCTTTGGCTAGTGAGAAATTCGAAATAAAAGAGGTCTATATATTTAGATATCCAATTGAAGAGGTCGTTGGAGGGTAATTTTTTAACAAAATCTCTATTTCTAAAGATATAAGGAGTCTCTTGGAGATGCTTACCATTTTAATAAGTAACTTTTGTAAAAATGTCATATCCGTCGATCGTATATCTCTTCCACTCCAAATTCTTCGGGAAACATCCATGAGGTCAACTTTCTATTTTTTTTCTTGAAACTAAGGGCAGGAGCACTGCCATGTCATTTAAGCAAGTAGAGAAAGCGAAGTCGAAGTCTTACAATGTTTTGATTACATAAATGAAATTAAGCTCGAAACTCGGAAAAAAAAACTAACATAGGTACTAAGACAACAGGGGTGCCACAGGCCCTAAAACGCAACAGCATTTCTTTCATGACGAAACGCGGTTCCGCAGCTTTTCCTTCGAAGATTCTTCGATTTTTTTCCTTCCACAGGTTCCACACAATGTACATGAGCAAAGCTGCCGCCTGTCGCCGCTCCTGCTTTGGCTGTACTTCCAGAGTGTCGCACCACCATTCTTGAACTGACGTCCCTTGAGACGAAACGCTGATGCTGCCTCCTGACAAAACTCTAACCAGCTCCCAAACTTGCATCGCAAACGGGCAGTGCAGGCAGAGGTGCACCGCAGTTTCCTGCTCAGCATTGCAGAGTGCGCAGGATGGGTTAGGTTCACCGGGCACTGGAAACACTCCATTACATCAGTTAGGTTCAAACTATCACAACAAATGGGGTATACTGCGCTTTTATGGATGTTGGTTAGGAGGCCCGATGCCGTCCCGAAGCTCATTAGAATCTGCATCGTCTCCTGGACGTCTTCCTTGAAGCCTATTAGAATCTGCATCGTCTCCTGGACGTCTTCCTTGACAGGCTTCAGGAAAATGGCCGCATCATCAGCGAAAAGACTCAGCCGTAGCCTCGCTGATCTTTGGTTGAAAGGTGTTAGTGCCCGATCTCGCGTTGCTAAGTCCAACAGACATTGCAGCGGCTCCATCGCCAAGATGAACAACATAGGTGACATGGGTCGTCCTGACGCAAACCAACCCTATGCTTAAACCATCTCCCCCGGCCACCATTTAGCAACACAGATGTTGAGGTAGTGGAGAGTAAAATTGATACCTAGCTCCGCCACTTGGCTCCAAAACCCATTCTCTCAAGTACCTCCAACAGATAGTCCCACCGGACGCTATCAAACGCTTTGGCGATGTCGAGCTTAAGGGAAAGTGATGGTATCTTGAGTCTGTGCAGGTCCCATATCAAGTTCTGCGTGTAGACAAAGTTGTTATGTATACTCCTTTTTTTGACGAAAGCACTATGTGCCTTGCGATCAAATGCTGCAGGAAAGGTGCAAGTCTTGTGGCCAGTAGCTTGGAGACAATCTTGGCAACGCTGTGTGTAAGGCTGATCGGCCTGTAGTCATGTACCCATTGTGCATCACTCTTTTTGGGAATCAGGATTAGATGTGCTGTATTCAAGAGCTGAAAGTGCTGGTCATGTTGATTGAAGAAAAAATTGACTGCCGCCAGTAGGTCTTCCTTGATTATTCCCAAGCTTGCTTTGTAAAAAGCGCCAATAAAGCCATCCGGCCTAGGGGCCTTGTCAGCTGCAATTTTCTTGGCTATTGCATGCACCTCTTCTTCAGAGAAATCCTCCTCTAGAGCACTGAGGTCTTGTCTAGGCAGTCCAAGTCGTTCCCAATCTAGAGTGAAAGGTCGTGGTCCTAGCATTTCAAAATGCTTACTGAAGTGCTCAAATATACATTGTTCTTTATCATCTTGAGTGTGTACTTGACCCGAATCAGTTGTGAGCTGCCTGATGTGATTCTTTCTTTTCCACTGCTGACATACCCAAGAAACGTGCTTTGAGGTCTCGTTTCAGTTGCACTTCCGGTATGGACAACTACCTGAACTCCTGTACTACATCTAGGATGCCAATCAAAACCTTCGCTGCAGAAAGAAGTAGTCTGACATTCCCAATCTTCGACATGGACCACTGCCTCAGTTTAGCTCCCGTTCGTTGCAACTTGATGTGTAGTCCGAGGAACGGGTTTATTGGTGTAACCTCACGTTCCCAAGATTGTTGAACTACTTCATGAAAACATTGCACCCTTGGCCAGAATACCTCAAACGAAAACCAGAGTATTTCTTGGCATTTGTGTTCCCCACCAACAAGAGGGGACAATGATCAGAAACTAGAGAAGACAAAGCTTGCAGAGAGCAGTCCTGTAGCATCAGGTCCCATTCAGTTGTGCAAAAGGTTCGGTCATTGCGCATTTGAGTAGTATCATTTGACCAAGTGAATCTCCTCCCTTGCAATTTGAGCTCCTTCAACTCCAGATCATCTACCACCTTCCTGAATTCACCCATCATGCGCCTGTTAAGGTTAGTGTTACTCTTGTCTTCCGCTTGTAAAATCAAATTAAAATCCCCAATGACCAGACATTTCTCAGGGATATTGTTTCTTATAATCCTCAGCTCTTGCAGGAAACGTGATTTGGCTTGATCATCATGTGTTCCATACACCACTGTTAGCCACCAGGTACCCACACCCATTATCGGTTGTAGTTGTGCTGATACTGAGTATTCTCTCACATCAAACTACACAATCTTGTAGTAGCTTTCATCTACCACTAGTAGAGCTCTGCCTCTGGTACCCACTGTCGGCAGATAGACAAATTGCTCGGCAAAGCTTTGTCCCAAGCTTTCCACAACAACACCTCGGTCAATTAGCTGCATTTTCGTCTCCTGCAGGCACACTATACTGACTCTCATGTCCTGAGCAAGATCTCGAACAACTTTCCGCCTCGCTGCACCATTCAAACCCCTCACATTCCAATCTAGCAAGACGTAGCACTGATCAATCATCATTAACAAAGAGAACTCCAGAAACACCACCTCCATCGGGAGCAGAGGAGAACCCACAAACACTGTCTCTGCCGCCAGAACAAGAGGGCGAGCAGAGGAGCACACACTCCACACACTTCTTGAAGGAAACACCGGGGTAACAATTGGGGGGGGGGGGGGGAGACGCGCACGTGCACACACACAATGACATGTCAAGGGGCTATGCCATTAACCTTCGGCATGCATGGCGACGGCACTAAGGATGTCAGTGCTGCCAACATCCTCCAAGTTGAACACGGTTCTGTACTGTGTCACCTCCTTCTACGGCATCGGATCAGCAAATGAACTGCAGAACATGATCTTTGCCTGATCATCAGGCTTCTGCTTCTTCTCAAGAAAGTTGCACTTCTTCATTAGTAAAGTCGTGGCTTGCTCCTCCATTGTCATGTCCCCTATTGGTCTGTTGGCCAGCCTGGTGCTCTTCCTTGACTTGGGCATAGTGCCGTCAGTCGATGCATCTGCCTTCTTGCTAGCAACTTTGCAGGTCACCTTCTTTGCAGGGGTGGTTAGGAGTGGTGCGCTGGTTGCCTTCATGTACTTGGGACAAGCAGTCTCCATCAGCGTTAGTCCCGATGGATCATTTTCCTTGCCTTGCGCAAGTTGGGCCTGCACTTTCTCATGGCCCATTTTGGTACATTGGCCTGTTCCAATCACTTTGGGGTCCCCACAAGCCACAGTGTCATCAAGTGATAGAAGTTGGCCCTGGTTCCAAACTCCCGCGAGCAGCACAATGTCTTCCGGCACATGTTCCAGCACCTCCTCACCACCTTGGACTCCAGCTTGCTGCACCTCGGCTTCTTCATCCACGTTCTTCGCACTAGCATGGTCAATAGCAAAGGCCCTTGCCCCCAAAGACAGCAGCTCCGCGACAACAGTTCCCTCGACTGGCTGCCCCCCCTGATCTGTCAGCTCCAGCCCAAGCGCCTCAACAGTGCTTTCTGGTCCCGCGTGCTCTGCAGCCTCAGGTCATGGGGTCCAAAGAAGGCCAGTCTGCCACCAAGCTTTCATTGAAACGGCAAGCGGCGTCTGCATATTCGAAAGCTTCCTCTAGCTCCTTCTTCTTGCAGTCTGTCTATCCTCCATCGCCGGTTCCCTTACCTCTGGTGATCCTAGCACTTGCGGTCAGATCCTCTTCCACAGCTCCGGCGGCATCCCCGCCGTGGCTGCGACCACCAGTTCTCCTCCCAATCTGCCCACCATGTGCATGTCACCTCCACCTGATCGGCCACCTCGGAAGGGAGCCATATCATGGTAATTTGGCAGAGGCACCTGCATGTTCCTGCTCCCTCCACCACCTCCATTCAAACCTCGGTCAATCGCTCGAGCTTGGAGACGAGAAGTGAAATCTGACCGGAGGATGCGAGGCCCAAGCCTATCCTTCACACTTGTTATCCTCCACCCAAGCCGATCATGAATGGCCTATCCTTGTCTTGTCCCCAGCCTAGCCCACACCGATGGCCTGGCCGAGCTCTTGGATGCCCTGGTGCTCCCTACTTTGCACCAGATGTAATCACCGGACGCAGACCAAGCATGGCTGGCCTGTGGCTTGAAAGTCTTCGATCGCAGTAACGCCTCCTTGTAGGAAAGCCGGTGCTCCGGCGACTTGATGATGACCGAGCGCAGGCCACCCACCAGGTTGGCAGGGCCATTACTCTTCCCCTTGGTCGCCGCCGCTTCGCCCTCTTTGTTGCAGCGCTCCTTCAATGCGTCATCCTGTCGCCTCTGTTGTCCCTGACTTCCCTCCTCCATCGCCTCCGGGCTCGAACAGTAGCCAAGGTCCAGTGCGTCCTCGTACGAGAGTGAGCGGGCGCTGGGCTGGTGTGGATGGGTGGTTGGTGGCTGGATGGTTACCGCCGGCATGGCGTCCATCGGCGAGGAAGGTGAGGTGGGCGGGGTGAGCGAGGTGGAAGGCTCCGCCAATTAAGCAAAACAAAATGCACTAGCATGCAGTGCTTCAGGGTGTTGCCGCCAGATTTAGTTAGCATGAGAAAGTTGCGAATTAACAAAAGAGATCACTGCAACCAGAGCCGAAAAAACAGTCGCAAATCTGTCGCCACATGCAGTCACAACCGGGAAAAAAAACAAATTTACCGCCATGTGCAAAATCAATGTTACCACCAAAATGACAAATTTACCGGTGCCGCAATTCAGGTGTACGGTGTGCCCGAAGCTCACCGCCGCGACGATTCAGGTGCGTTTACCATAACATACAGGTGTTATTTTGACTGTTCATAGGTAAAAGGACAGTTGAACTCAAAAAATAGCTTTATTTTCAGACAAATTTTGCATGCTAAACCTAAACCAAACTATATTCTAGGACAGATTTTTGAACGAATGTTGTTCACCATAGGTTTAATGTTAATTGCAGCTACGATTACTGATAGATGGACTAAGGAAGAACGAAAGAAAATCTGGCTACATTTTCAAATATGTAAACACCAACTCTGCATAGCCCCCCAGTTTTTTCATAAACTTGCTGAAGATCCCCTGTAATGGATTTTGGCTTTCCAAAAGCCCTTTAATGAATTTCAGGTGGGGATACCCCCCCTCCCCCCCACCCCCCGCGGACCATAAAAAAAAATCTGGCTTGTGTGTTCGTCTAAGATAATAATTGGTTTGTTATGACGAAGGGACTCCTCGCCAAAAAAAATAGATTATGTCTACGATTAAGCGTTGAACCTAAAAAATAGAAAGAACAAAACAATGATTACTGGTAGTTAACGGGATTTGTAGTTTGCAATAATAACAACAAAAATGACAGCTGCCCATTTGAACCCACACCCTTTCGGACCAGAGCCTAAATCTGGCGCCTTAGACCACTCAGGCAAACTGTCTTTTGATGAAATTCTTCAAAATATTTTATTTATACCTGTATCAGAAATATATTGATTCATCAACACATGCTCTTGTTGCCGAATAAGCTGGGTTTTTCTTTGGCAAAATATACTGTAGAAACACAGACACACCCATGCTTACTCTACCCTATAATTATCGTTCAGAGGTTGAGTGGGCATACTTTGCAATAGGAGCCACGTGTCGAGGGGCACATTGTCTAATCATAGGAATAAGTAATAGTAAAATATATGTTAAAAATTGGAGACTCCAACTCAGATTCACCCACAAGTAACCTAATTGATTTGCTTGACTTGTTACCAAAAATAAGTTTATGTCATTTTTGTTTATGCGCACCCACAAGTAACCTAATTGATTTGCTTTGACTTGTTACCAAAAATAAGTTTTATGTCATTTTGTTTCTGCGACATCAAATTCACCAAGCCTACGTTTTGGATTTATTTCTAGCATGATCTATGATAAGCTTAAACACCAACCAAACATTTTTCATTGCCAAATTTTGACTGGGCTTGTTCATGTCCATATGGATTCTTGGAGAACCCACACAAGAGTAGTACGTACGTAAGCCCATGATGACAGCTAGTCCATGCTCCAGGACGTGAAGCTGTCGAGGATAGTTGGCACTGCTTGCAGCATTCTCTGTTTTTTCCATGCTTCGTCAAGATTCCCGGGGTCTGCCGCTTGACGCATACAACTGCCTGTTGTGCTCCTCCCCGTTGACGCAGCGGGGGCAGCAGTCGCCGGACAACACGGGAGCCTGCCTGCCTGCTTGCATTCCTGCGCGACTGACGACGAGACAGCGTTCTCTTCCGTGGCAGGCAGGGGGGTCACATCGACATCAAATCCAGCTAGCGAGCTGGTGGTTTGATCCGGCTCCGGACCGAACTCCCCCAGAGAGAGGAGCAGGCAGTGCAGAGCGCAAACCGTCGACCGGGTCACACGCACGCACGCACTGACGCACGCATATCAAGAAAACAACTGTGTAATACTGTAGCAAAAGTGACACGAATATCTAATTTTTCACCAAATTTTATTAGCAAGAAATTGAGAATACAACGAACGCCAAACCATCTAACTAACCACAGCCAAAACTTTGTTTTGCCCTAGTGCTTTCAGTGGTTGTTGGGGAACAGCAACAAGCGCGGTGTCTCCCACACGTACCTTGATTCGGACCATCATGTCTGACCTGTTAAACACACCGTACCAGAGAAGAAAGAAAGCGAGCGGGTTGCCGTAGCGCGTGGACCTTTTTCGGCCCGGAGTTCCAGTTCCATCCACAAAGTATATCCAAAGTGCGCAGTTTTACAGAGACCGCCCTCACGCGTTTCGCT
The DNA here is from genome assembly GCA_032594955.1 of Panicum miliaceum. NCBI lineage: Eukaryota > Viridiplantae > Streptophyta > Magnoliopsida > Poales > Poaceae > Panicum > Panicum miliaceum. Next base: position 15,102,571 of record CM064065.1, read on the forward strand.
GATCCGGCCGGGCATCCGGTAAACGAGCTGGCCACTGAAACCCTTGGAAAACTAACGGCACCTAGCTGTCAGCGAAACGGTTTCGTCAGTCATCCTGGTTTTTGCTCTTCTGAGAGAAACTTTTGCCAGCTCAGCACCACTGAAACGGTCCAAGGCTGAACAGTTTAGAATGGTCGTTCGACACCAAATTCAGAAGAAGAAAAACATTCTCCATGCTACAGCATGCAACCAAATGCAGAAACATGGTAACAGGAGTTTATCATCTGACGCGAGGCTTTGAGTCGCTGACCGTTTTGCGAAAGTCAGCTGCCACCATTTTCTCCGAAAGAATTTGTCAAGTTTCCCATAATTGTTGGACAGACATGAAAGGTAAACAAAGTGCGCTGTTCAGAAAGATTTGTCGGCCTTGCTGCACGGTTGATTTCCACATCCGCCTCCGTTAATTTTTCTATCCCCTCTCACATTCGCCACAACCTAATTGGGAGCAGAGGCTTGACGGTTAATTTCCACGCCCCTGTATATGTACTACGGTCAACGAGTTGGATCCTTGGGTGTCCTTTTCTGTGACATCAGCACTTAGTTCAAACATAATCCGCGTTATTATTAGCAAGATCTCGTTTGATTAGATAGCAGATCACATATGTTTTTTTCATTGAACATGTTGAGAAATTAAATGAGTGAGTGGATTTTTTTTCTTCAAAGAGGGACAAAAGAGCCCTTCTTTTTTAACCACAACCAATAAAAGCAAAAGAAGCGTATGATTTCTGACGAGCAGCAACAAATTCATGTGTAGCCACTTTTTTACTAGGACAGTTACATTGATCCATTTGCATCCTTTACAAAAATTCTCCCTTTGTTAGACCAGAGACCCTCCGGCCCAGCTTTACTTAGAAAGTATAAAAATGTACTGGGGTTACCAATTCACAGGTAAGGGAGTTTCAAAAAAGAAAAACTCGCACTGAAAGATCTTTTTAACGAGCAACAAGCTCAAAGGTTCAACAAACGACTCTAGCACACTCATAGGTAAAAATACTCCATTTCTCGGCGTATCTTCCTAAGAGAAAGCCTTCAAAAGTAGATTTTGGCCTTTAGTTTTCTCTTACAATATATTGCCGATTGCTACAAAATCAACATCATCTTAAAACTTAATTGGATAAAAATCTATTGATACAACCTTTTTTATACTAAACACATACATAATTGACTAATTATGGACCAAAGTTTTACAGGATTTGTGTTTTTCTCAAACATAAATATGTCTTGCATTATGGATGGAGGTTGTACCAAAATGGTATTTAGATATGAGATGGATTATAAGAACCAACAAAATTAGATAAGTTAAGGATGTGAATTATATAATGGTGTAAACTTTAAAGATAAACTTAACCCCGTTTGTTTCAGCTTATAGCCGATTTTGAAGCTCGGTTTCGAGAAATTCAGAATTCAGATAACTCCTAGAATCCAGAATCGAGAATCCATAATCAGTTGGATTCTCGATTCTCGATAATGGGAGCCATATGATTTTTGGATTTTCCAAAATCAAGCCTTCAAAATCGGCCAGAAGCTGAAACAAACGAGACCTTAATTTCATTTGTAATATATAGAATAATAGATAATGAAATCACCAGCGGAGTATTCATATGAAGACTCGGTCGTTTATGCATAATTTTGTTTGCATACATGATTTGCTCAATGTGAGCTGAAGGTGAATGCCAAGGTAACATAATATGCTTTCCCTGTTGGCATTAGTTAAAATCTTAAGTCTCTTGTTGAACGTTTTTATTGAAATTATCTCCAACAAAGTTGCAGATAACACTTTTATGCTGTTGCCTGTTGTTATATATTATGATGTTCTTGCTCAAGATTCTAGAGAAGACACCTAACCTATATATCCTGGCATGGAAAGAGTGATTTGCCTCGTTTTTAGTAGTCTAAGTAAAGGACGCTATCGTATAAACCATCATAACAATCGTCAATGCTTTCTTAATTATTTTAGTGCTTCTTATCTGGTGGAAGCTACCCTAGAAATTTAATCTATGATGAGAGGTTGTAATGTTCATGCAGCAGGTTCTACAACCAACAAAGAGTCTACCAAAGAAATAATCCTCAAATTTAATCTAGAAGTTTAATCCATGTGATAATGATAATTTCATATGCATGTGTACACAAAATGATAATGAACAGTTTTGATTGGTGGGCATGTTAATTTATATCGATCCATTAGCAGCCAGGAATCTAAGGCTGGGCTGTCGGAAGTTAGCTAGGCTCTAGCACCCACAGCTACTGCCCAGCAGCTAGACCCTGCTACAACTCTAAACTTCTTTTAATTGCTTTGTTCCCACATATCCACTTAGTAGCAAGGGCAAAAGCCTCACGGGCTTTTCAAATGATGAAAGCAACCGAGTTACTAGTAGTAGTTTTTAACACCCAAAGCAGAATGAGGATGGATGGAATAAGAACACACAACTGGCCAACTTCGACAAAAAAAAGTGAGCAAAGTAGGATAAGAAGACTGACCCGGTCCTCCTCCCCACCACACAAGGCACGTCGCAGCAGCGCACCATGCAACCCCCACTCTCGGTTTTCCACAGCACGAGAGGGAAAATTCTTCGCAATCAAGCGCGCAGCGATCGCCATGTCAACTCTCGCCAACGATAACGCGCATCCAGCGTGACGTCCTATATAACCCTGACGCTACCTACC